>OX422217.1:520080267-521465267 GCA_949130495.1 Sambucus nigra | reverse complement strand
CGAAACAGGGCCATGTAATCTTTGTGTGCCTACGGAGGGATTTAGATTGGTACCTTAAGGACAGAGGGCTGTGAATGACTTATTTGTGAGTTAATAAGTCAGCTGACCATGGGAGCGTAGGTATGTGCGTGACCCATGGATATGTGAACTATGTTCGCCTCCAATATGTGTGATTCTTCTTATTGAAATGATTCCTGAGAGATTTGGAATACGTGGTCCTTATGTACGCGATGTACCGAGATTTGATAGTAGAGTATGTGTGTACCGCAACTTAGCCTAGGGGGTGCCCTTATTGTATATTTATGTTGAGATTAATATACTGGTGATTATAACAGACGCTTTGCTAGTGTGTGAATGTGAATACTTGTGACATTTTTGGTAGAGTTAAAAATGAGAATTTCCTATAAGATTTAATATAAATTAATCTGAGAAATAAAAAGGTAGATACACAAAAGTTTGATTAGAATCTCTTGAACAAACCCCTATATTATAATGTGAGGATAGGTTGCGATATAGACTAGTTAATAAGACATATCTACGACGGGTTATGGATATACGTTAGGCGTGCACATTAGTTGAGAGGTGAGAAACTCATGTGAGAGCACGCAACTAACATGTATTTAATATTCATTGTTTAATACAATTAAACACTTGCTATATTTTTAAACTGTTTTCACATCGGGCTCTGAGGCGTTTGCTTCTAAATCTATTTTTTTTATAAAAACCTTTTAGGTGCCCAGCCACAAGGACGCCAAGCTTAGGAGTTACATTTCAGTGACGTAGTGTAGCTGCTGTGGAAGTTATAGGATCTCGATAATAGACGCCTCCACACTCTACATTGATTCTATTTCAGTTTCATTCCTCTGTTAGGGCATGCCGCTCCTTTTCTTTTAGGGACAACTTTATCATACTCAGTTTCATTTCAGTTTTTAATTAATTATTCAGACTTTGTAATTGGTTTTATTCAGTATTTGGATTATTCAGAGGAGTGTTACTCCCGACTCATTTATTATTCCATTTATATTCTGTTATGACTATGATGTGATTGTGGTATCATTAGTTAATAATTTAATTGGTTGCATGTTAACCTTATTGAAATAAAATTTGACAACTCTCTTTTAAATATTAGGTGGCTAGTACTTGTTTAAAAATGTTTTCGATAGTGATGCTATAAACTGAACCAACTTGACATTTTATATTAATTTTAATAAAGGAGTAGCTACCCGGTATTTAATTAGACGGGGTATCACAGGTGGTATCAGAGCATCAGGTTCTAGTGTCCTTAGGATCTGTATGGTTTGTTATGTTTCCGTATAACGTCCTTTGATATAGAGCCCTATATTTTAGGATTTTTGTACTTTTTTGTTTATCTTGCGCTCTTCAGCTATTTTGAGACATTAACTGTGGACTTATAAGACTTATCTCTCATTTTAGATTCCTCCACGACGTGCACAAAAATTTACCAGGGGTGCCCAGCCCGAACCACAACCTGCACCAGTTCAGGGTTCTATGAACGCGACAGAAGTTGCCGCCATTGTAGCCCAGGAAGTAAATGCCTCTTTAGCAGTTGTGTAGTAGGCGCCACCTCAGGCACCTGTGGCAGCCCCAGTTCAGGCTTATATATTCCCGTATGCTTGGGAACGGGTCCGAGATGCCTTTCAGAAGGCACACCCTCCGGAGTTTGCAGGTAGCTCCGATGTCATTGTGTCCAGTCAGTGGAAGAAGGACATCCAAAGACACTTGAGGATGTACAAGTGTACGGATGTACAGAGGCAGGTACTGGATACTTTTAAACTGGTAGGAGAAGCATTGTAGTGGTGGGAGTCTATTACCACCGCGGAGGAGAGAGATGCTCTTACTATTCAAGAGTTCTGGGTGCGGTTCGATCACTAGTATTTCCCCTCAGCAGTTCATACCGAGATGAAGAAATATATGATGAACTTTAAGCAGGAGGGGAAGACAGTGGCTGAGTATGAGGTCGAGTTCACAAATCTTCTGAACATTGTTCCTGATGAAATTCCGACTGAAGAGAAGAAGATCCATAAGTTTATGGATGGGTTAACATAGAGGATTTGTCAACACTTGCTAGGTAATCTCTCGTTGGACACTTATTCTGATGTGGTTAACGCAGCATTGCTTCACTTCGAGGACCACCGCTTTCACTTGTCAGAGGGTAAGCAAGCAGGAGAGTCCAGCCATTAGGGCAGGACAGGGGGAATGGTGCCAGTGAGGCACAATCAGCTCAGAGTCAGCACAGGCAGGGTGATCAGAGTTCCTAGCAAGGGGATTCTAAGAGATTTAGTTATGGAGGTTTCATAAATGGTCAGGGAGGTTTTCGGAATGACCAGCAAGGTCAGCACGGCCATTAGGGTCAGCAGGGCCAACACGGCCAACAACAGCAGTTCCAACAGGGTTAGCATGGTCAGGGTAGGAATGGTAATGGCCATCAGGGCCGTGGGCAGCAGGGTTAGAGAGGGTGAAACTTTGTGGGGAAATGTTTTATTTGTGGCAAGATTGGCCACAAATGCCAGGAGTGTCCTGAAAGGGGCAGGGCCCCACAACAGCAGCAGCAGGGTGCTCGACACGAGCCCCAAAGGCCTTTGTTTCCCGCCGCCCTCCCAGCACCAGCGTAAATGCCAGCTTAACCACCCATCCCAGCAATCCCAGCAAGGACAACTTCAATACCGGGGGGGGGGGGGGGGTTATCAGCTCCAGCAGGCCGTAGTCCCACATGATCCACCCACTATTGAGGGTATATTTTCTATTCAAGGGACTATGGGGCGTATTTTATTTGACACGGGGGACACACATTATTTCATTGCCATGAGATTTGCACGCACTATGGGGTTGTTAGATACCATGAAGAGAACTGCTACTTGCGTAGATTCGCCGTTGAGTAGGGTTATATGATTTCCCTTATATATAGAGGTGTGGGTGTAGAGATCGAGTGATTTACCTTACCTGCTAATATGTTAGTGGTAGATATGACCACGTACAATGCGATTATCGATATGGATTGGCTAGTTGCATATCGAGCCATGATTGATTGTTTCAGTAGGAGTATTATTTTTGCCATACCCGGGCAGGATATGTTCCTAGTGGTGATGCCTCGTCCTGAGGTAGGATCGTTCACTCACTTGTACTATATAGAGGAGGAGACCTCTAGGGAAGTGGTGATACCACTTGATTTGATTCCAGTTATGAGGGAGTTCCCTGACGTATTCCAAGATATTCCGAGATTACATCCTAGTAGAGAGATAGACTTTATTATCAATTTGACATCGGAAACTCGGTCGATAGCCCGCGCAACTTACCGTATAGATCTAGCGGAGATGAGGGAGCTATGTGATCAGATAGATCAACTATTGGGTTAGGGGTTTATTTGTAGGAGTCATTCGCCGTGGGGTGCTCCTGTGCTGTTCGTTAAGAAGAGGGATGGATCTTTGAGGTTGTGTGTAGATTATCGGGAGTTGAATAAAGTCACGATACGAAATAAGTATCCACTACCCCGAATCAATGACTTATTTGACCAGTTGAGAGGAGCTTCCTTCTTCTCAAAGATTGACTTGAGATCAGGATACCATCAGTTGAGAATCAGGGAGCAAGATCTCTCGAAGACTGCCTTCTTGACGAGATATGGTTCCTACGAGTTCAGGGTTATGCCTTTTAGCCTAACCAACGCCCCAGCCGTGTTTATGGACTTGATGAATAGGGTGTTCAGAGAGTTCCTAGACCAGTTCGTCATCGTCTTCATTGATGACATTTTGGTTTACTCCCAGACAGAGGAGGAACATGCCGAGCATTTAAGGCAGGTTTTGCAGACGCCGTGTCAGAACGAGTTATATGAAAAGTATGAAAAGTGTGGATTCTGGAAGAAGGAGGTTCAGTTTTTGGGGCATATTATTTCTGACAGGGGAATATCTATTGATCCGGGGAAGGTATCAGCGGTGAGGGAGTGGGGACAATCCACGACACTGACTGAGATACTTAGTTTCTTGGGCCTAGAAGGATACTACAGGAGGTTTATTTGGGGATTCTCAAAGATAGCGGGTCCTTTGACACATCTTACTCGCAAGGGTGTGCCATTTATCTGGAGCAATGCTTGCCAATTGGCATTCGACGAGTTGAAGGAAAAGTTAACCTCGACATCAATGTTAGCATTGCCCAAATCGGTAGTTGAGTATCTAGTCTACACCGATGCGTCCTTACTAGGACTTGATGGTGTACTGCAACAGGAGAGTCATGCTATAGCTTATGCTTCCCATAAGCTTAAGCCTCACGAGAAGAATTACCCCACCCATGACTTGGAGTTAGCGGCAGTCGTATTTGCTCTTCGGATCTGGAGACATTATCTCCTGGAGGAGAAATTTTGTTTATTCACGGACCACAAGTCCCTACAGTACCTCTTCATATGCGTCAACGTAGGTGGCTTGAGTTCGTGAAGGATTATCAGTTCGATATCCAATACCACCCAGGGAAGGCTAACATGGTAGAAGATGCGTTGATCCGTAGGCCAGTAGGTGAGGTGGCCGAAGTGTGAAAACCAAAGTGGAGGGAGTTGGGACACCAGGACACAGTGGACTGATCATTCATATCGGTGATGACAGTTACACCCCAGATCATTATGAGAATGATATGGGCCCAGGCAGCAGACTCGTTCTATCAAGAGAAGATAATAAGATTACTAGCAGAGGGGGTCGAGTCTTATACCGTTAGTTCAGATGGGGGCTTACGCTTCAATGGAAGACTGGTTGTTCCTGAGGGGGAAGGCTTGAGACATGAGGTAATGACAGAGTCGCACAGTTCATAATTTGTGGTACATCCTGGTGGGGATAAGATGTACCAGGATATGACGCGATAATACTGGTGGAGCGGGATGAAGAGAGACTTCGCCGAGTTCATTTCTAAATGTGCTACTTGTCAGCTGGTAAAAGTGGACCATCAGAGATCGACAGGACTTCTATAGCCATTAGAGGTACCTATGTGGAAATGGAAGTGCATTTCCATGGACTTCATCACGGGGTTACCTACATCGCAGAGGGGTCACAACTCCATATGGGTAATCGTGGATTGATTGAACAAAGTTGCTCATTTTTTGCCAGCCCGGACAGACTACACTACGGGACAGTATGCCCAGATTTTCATAGCAGAGATAGTGAGACTCCACGGGGTGCCTCTCGATATCATGTCTGACAGAGATAAGATATTTGTTTCACGATTTTGGGAAAGCTTCCAGAAAGTAATGGGTACGGATTTGTGGCTGAGTACAACATATCATCCGCAGATAAATGGGCAGACCGAGCGAAAGAATCATATGTTGGAAGATATGTTGTGTATGTGAATCCTAGACTTTGGAGGGGGTTGGGAGCAGTATCTTCCACTGGTGGAGTTTGCCTATAATAACTCCTACCAATTCACTATTGGCATGGCTCCATTCGAGGCGTTATACGATCGACCTTGTCGTTCCCCAGCATGTTGGATAGAGGTGGGGGATAAATAACTCCTTGGGTTGGAGGTGATTCAGGATACTTCGATGAGGATAAAGATGATACAGAGCCAAATTCAGGTAGCTCAAGACGGACAAAAGAGTTATGCCGATGCCAAGCGATTCTTTATAGAATTCAAGGTGGGGGACCAGGTGTTGCTCAGGGTGTATCCTATGAAGGAGGTTATGCATTTTGGGAAGAAGGGGAAATTAGCGCCTAGATATGTCGGGCCATTTCCTATCATCGAGCGAATTGGGCCTGTTGTGTATAGACTTGGGTTACCGAAACACTTGCATAGGATCCATGACGTATTCCATATTTCCTCACTAAGGAGATATCTTAGGGATGATTTGGCCCATACCCACATTGCTTTAGAGGACATCGATCTATAACCTGATAGTACCTATGAGGATGGGCCGGTTACTATTCTCGACCACAGCGAGAGGAAACTGAGGTCAAAGATAGTACCGTTAGTACGTGTTTAGTGGCGACATCATAATGTCGAGGAGTCCACCTGGGAGCGCGAGGACGAGATGCGCGAGCGTTATCCAGAGTTATTTTGCCAGGTATACTTTATTTCCGAATTTTGGGACAAAATTCTGTTATTAGGGGGGAATTATGTAATACCCCGTAATTTTATTGATTTTTATTTAATGGGATTAATTAAATATAACGGGAATTAATTGAAAATTAATCCGGATTTAAATACTAGCGAGACATGAGTTAGTATTTGATTATGATGATAATATTGAGTATTACTGAGTATATATGGTAATATATGACTTTGGAAATTATTAAAATTGTTGCGAGTTATAAATACGACAGTGGGAAAAATAAAGTTGGGACGCGCGTGTCAGTCGCGTCAGAAATTAATTTAATTAGATCAAAAAGTAAATTATAATTTTATCAATCGTATGGTCATTTTGAGTGCGCCAACATGTCCATAGGGGACGAGATAGTAAGAAAACACTAGCCGGGGGTTTAGTTTGGGTCCCGAGGCATTTTTAGGCCAAACCAGCAAACCGGGAGGGTATTTTAGTCACTTTAAAATGTAAGGAAATAAGACCCACGAATTTTAGGATTTATTTAATTATTATTGGGAAGGCCATTAGGGCCATTATCATCCAAAAAGAAAATAGTGGGCTACGTGAGATAGATGAGAAGTTACAGAAGGTCTTCAAACCATAACCACCACCCACCACCACCACTTTCGACGGAATTGTGACCAGAAAGAAGGAAAGAACGATCCCTTGGACATCATCAATGGATCTGAACATCAATCTTAAAACAAGTGATCTGATTCCATTAATTTTCAGCGAATACTTCTTCCATGTTAGTGTATGAATTGTTAATATCCTTGAAAGATGATGGAAACTCATGAATTTTGGTGTAGAACTCTAAATCTTGGATATGAATTGCATGTAGGTTAGTTCTGGATGAAATTCAGTAATCAAAACATAACCCTTTATGAATTAAATCCGGATTAAAGAAGAGGAATATCATGGTTCTTGAAGAAAATTGGAAACTAGGGGTTTTATGAAGCTTTGATCCATATAAGGCTAATTGTTGATGATTTAATAGTTTTGGAACGTTAAAAATAATGTATTTAGGTTGTATAATGATCCTATATCCTTAGTTTATAATTTCATACCTTGTAATGAAGTTTTGGGACAAATCTGGGACTAAAAAATGAAGCAGTTCGTAGCCTCACCTGGTGCGATCGATCGATCGACATTCATAGGTCGATCGATCGACCTCCCCAGAAATTGTTATGTTTTTCCCCTTGTTGAATTTTAACAATTTCGATCCTAGAGGGTGATTGGTGGGGACTTTGTGAACACTTTTGGATTTAAGGAAGACCAGTAGGCGTGTATATGAGACCCGAATTGTTATTAAACAGTAAATTTGGGATTTAAGTTAAACTTAATAAGGTTCGACGAGTGAGGTACTATTAAAGACCGCAATTGAATGAGTTGAATCTATATAGTTGATAATATAAGGTTAGTGGTAGAAATATGGACCTTAAGAGTTTTGGATTAAAGTGTGGGGAATAATCGGAGACTTAGTAACCTTTTTGGGTTAGGTTTTAAGTACTTGAAACTACGACGTGAGATATGTCGGTGGACTATATTATATAATTATCTGAAAGTATAAAAATGTACTAATTGGAGTAACGGTATAGGGATTGAGAACATACCTTTAATAATATTATACATTATCTAAGTTGTGTGAATGCTTAGTATATGGATTTATATGTGTATGACATAGCTACCATACTTGCTATCACGGGAGGTCGGCTTTCGAAACAAGGCCATCTAATCTTTGTGTGCCTACAGAGGGATTTAGATTGGTACCTTAAGGACATAGGGCTATGAATGACTTATATGTGAGTTAATAAGTCAGCTGACCATGGGAACGTTCGTATGTGCATGACCCATGGATATGTGAACTATGTTCGTCTCCAATATGTGTGATTTTGCTTATTGAAACGATTCCTGAGAGATTTAGAATACGTGGTCCTTATGTACGTGATGTACCGAGATTTGATAGCAGAGTATGTGTGTACTGGAACTAAGCCTAGGGGTGCCTTATTGTATATTTATGTTGAGATTAATATACTGGTGATTATAACAGACGCTTTGCTAATGTGTGAATGTGAATACTTGTGACATTTTTAGTAGAGTTAAAAATGAGAATTTCCTATCAGATTTAATATAAATTAATCTGAGAAATAAAAAGGTAGATACACACAATTTAGATTAGAATCTCTTGAACAAACCCCTATATTATAATGTGAGGACAGGTTGCGATATAGACTAGTTAATAACGGCATATCTACGACGGGTTATGGATATTCGTTAGCCGCGCACATTAGTTGAGAGGTGAGAAACTCATGTGAGAGCACGCAACTAACATGTATTTAATATTCATTGTTTAATGCAATTAAACACTTGCTATATTTTTAAATTGTTTTCACATCGAGCTCTAAGCCATTTGCTTCCAAATCTATTTTTTTTAAAAACCTTTTAGGTGTCCAGCCACAGGGATGCTAAGCTTAGGAGTTCCATTTCAGTGACGTACTGTAGCTGCTGTGGAAGTTACAGGATCTCGATAATAAATGCCTCCACACTCTACATTGATTCTATTTCAGATTCATTCCTCTGTTAGGGCATGTCGCCCCTTTTCTTTTAGAAATAGCTTTATCATACTCAGTTTCATTTCAGTTTTGGAGTTAATTAATTAATTATTCATACTTTGTAATTGGTTTTATTCAGTATTTGGATTATTCAGAGGAGTGTTACTCCAGACTCATTTATTATTCCATTTATATTCTGTTGTGAGTATGATGTGATTGTGGTATCATTAGTTAATAATTTAATTGGTTGCATGTTAACCTTATTAAAATAAAATTTGACAACTCTCGTTTAAATATGAGGTGGCTAGTAATTGTTTAAAAATGTTTTCGACAGTGATGCTATAAACTGAACCAACTTGACATTTTGTATTAATTTTAATAAAGGAGTAGCTACCCAGTATTTAATTAGACGGGTTGTCACACTTGTGCCCCCTTCCCTATGGGGATCATCTCACTCTATCAATATCTCTAAAGACTCCACGTCATCAAAGGTTAAAACATAAACACTTCACTCTAAGAACCACGGTGTCGCCATTACCGTATTGCATGGACACCCGTAATTTACTAATATATCTAATCAAAAGCGCGAATGCAATTTAATAACAAATAACTTGATCGTATGCCACTTGATATTAACTTACTTTTCGTGCTAACCGCTTTGACTTCACCGTCGAGAACACGAACTAAAATTGTCACCAAACAAGCGTGACTGGACCAAACCAACATCGACGTCGAACAATCCACTACCGACCTCACCACGTCACTCCCGAAAGGATCTTTGAACCTTGGGATCTGATACCATTTGTAACGCCTCGACCCAAATTTATGGGTTATCATGAGTCAACTTGGTCCGTCCCCAACATTAGGTGGGGAGTGCAATGGAGCAACCTGCATAATGTTGCTAGTCCAGTTTTATTTTAGTTAACATTTCACTTGTTAGCATACGGTTCCAGTTTCGTAATGATCTTTGTAGAGGACCCATAGGGAAGACCTTGAAGTCCAAGTAAACAGAGCTACTAACGTAAAGTAAATAAAGTATACTTTCCTGTATAACACCCTTTTAATAACCCGTGCTACTTCTACTTCTACTTCTACTGCTACTTCTACTGCTACTGCTACTGCTACTGCTACTGCTACTGCTGCTGCTACTGCTACTGCTACTGCTACTGCTACTACTGCTACTACTGCTACTACTACTACTACTAATACTACTACTACTACTACTACTACTACTACTACTACTACTACTACTACTGCTACTGCTGCTACTACTGCTACTACTACTGCTACTACTGCTACTACTACTGCTACTACTGCTACTACTGCTACTAATACTGCTACTACTGCTGCTACTACTGCTACTACTGCTACTACTACTACTACTACTACTACTACTACTACTACTACTACTACTACTACTACTACTACTACTACTACTACTACTACTACTACTAAATATCACTATTTCTTCAAACTAATAATTGAAATTTCATAATATCATTTTGAAGTAATGAAGCGTGATATTTCATGCATTGATATCGTTAGTACCTTTCATAAGAAAACTGTAACATTGTTTGTACCATCTTAACTAAGTATTGAAACACATACATATATTAAGGTAGTTATATATATGAATATGTTTTTGAGTATTTGTTGTTTACATATGAATTTTATTAATTAATAATATAATAAGTTTTAGAGTAAAACACATATTTAACGCTAAAACTATTATTAAAATTTCTAAATGGCCTATAAACTGTCATTTTGTCAAAATTTATCCCCCCCCCCCACTAATAAATTTGATTTAACTTGACCCTTCCGCAGTAAAATATCTAAAAAATTCTATGCATATTTTGGGTAAAATCATTAAAAACCCAGTCTCACAATTAAACACATACTAATCTTACTTTTAATAATATATTTTTAGCCAAACAATTTTTAATTCCATACATCTTCACTCACCAACAAATCCGTTGTCGTTAATTAATCCTACACTTTGAAATACAATTGAAAATGATTTTGTTAGAAGTATGTATGTGCTTTCGTGTTTTTAGGGAATTAAATATGAACAAATTCATATGAATGTAAATTTAAACAATGATGAAATTAACAGAACAAAACTTTCAGAACATACTAAGAAACTTGATGTCGAGCCTTGTGTTTAACATAATTTATTTAAGACATTTGTCCCCTCCTCGATGCCAAAGGTTTGATGAACTTTTATATCCTAAAATAAAATGACATTTTCGTCTTTATAGAAGTAACACTTCAATCTATAAAGAGACCCTTATAGAAGGCCTCTTTAGCTCTCTTTCACAATGATGGCACTAGGTGGGCCTAGACGACTGGTGCCACTAGCTGTTGTGCTATGGAAATTATCGTGGCATTAACCACCTATGCAAATATGGTGAAAACCTCTACAACCGTCATAGTTCCCTGATTGGATTGCAGCTTCGGCTGAGCCTCCCCTCCTGCTGCTCTCTTAGAGGCCCAAGCATGTTGTCTTCTCCTGTTGTTTGGAATTTGAAACCAAACTGAAATTGTATGAGATTCACTTTAACTACATACAATAGCAGAAGAAAGTAAAAGTGCAACTAACAATTAAACAATCCTATTCATAGGGCCCTATACCAAATAAATGCAATGCTGAAAATGTAAAAAGTCCGCACAGATCCTAAGGACACTAGAACCTGACGCTCTGATACCATCCGTGATACCCTGCCTATTCTAATATCGGTTGATCAGAACCTTATTAAATTAAATGGGAATCATATCTGATTTCATTCTTAACATCACTATCAAAGATCGATTTATTAGACTAATAACCTATCAAGTTCGATGTCAATTTTAAATCTTATTAACATGCTTGCATGAAACGATTCAATAGTGTATATAAATAATCATCCACAATGACTGAATGTAAAGAGTACTGATAGCATAAATAAAATCAACTAAATAAACTCTCCGTATCTTGAATACAATAATCCAAATACTCAACTGACATAATGTAAATGACGTTTAATAATAAAATGGTCTAACTGCTTGGAATTTTCCCGGAAGAAATACTGAAATAGAAACCTATCAAGATAGAAATGAGTTAAGCATCTAAGCAAGTCCCGCATGCATCCAGAGATGATGCAACATTGTCTGAATGGAATGGAATGACTATCCTTGGTAAACCTGTGGCTGAGCACCTAAAAGGTTTTCAAAATATTTTTTTGATACAGGTCAGATCCCAAAACATTTAAAAAAAATTGCAACTACTTAAATAAAATAATAATAAAGCAGTGAAAATTATTCATGTTCACATGGTGTTACACTCACATGACATTAACCTCACCCCTCATCTATAGTGCGCACCAAACACATTTATTTTATTCACCTAGCTATGTTATCCGCCCAACGAGTCTAACCATCATGAAGAGTTGCGCTTGCATTCAAATTAAGAAATTATATAATTAAACTCAGTTTTATCCAATTAAATCCTAAACATGCAACTAGGTGTGATTGAAGAGGATTTAAAACATGCAAGAACATTAAAACACACACATGTGAGGAAAAATCCCGCAGAGGGGAAAAACCTTTTATTTTTCACTATAATTTGTAAAATACAATTACACGGATTACAATGAAAAACACGAGTGACACAGAAATACCCGCAGCTGTCGGTTCCGATGTTATCGGCTAGAATATCCCTCGGGAACTCTGGTGAGCAGCAATGAAGAAGGAGGACGGCTTCTCCATAAGGGTTGAACAAACACAAGGTTGTGATCTTAGGTTACAAAGGATTCACAAAGATATGAAAAGTTGTGTGAATAAAAAACATGAGTCTTGGGACTAAAAAAAATTGAAGACTAGAGTAATTAGGATTCTTAAATTCGTCTCCAAAAGTCTTTTAAAAAACAACTCCCCCGAAGTTGGTTTATATAGGGAAACCTGAGCCGAAAAAATCTCACATGATCTGTTCGATTTTATCAGAAGCGGATCTGTCCGTTTTTGGGGACGGATCGGTCCGTGGTCGGATCGGTTCATTTTCTCAAAGGGCTTCTTCTGGTTGGCTTCGATCTGGGGTTCTCTGTTTTTAAAGCAAAGCGGATCGGTGCGGCTTGGATGCGGATCGGTCCGAAGGCGGATCGGTTCATTTTTAAAATGGGCGGACATGTCCGGTTTACTAGAAAACTAATTCCATGTTTAAGATGCTTTTGATATTCGGATCCGTTGATGTAGATGCGATCTTTAATTTCTTCAACGGTGTAACGATGTATGACATACATATTGACAATGGACAAAAATGTCCTTACAAATCTCCCCCTATGTCTATGCCGGTACATACAAAAAAATATCCGAATTATCAAATATCAAATTTTCCTATACAAATCTACCCTTCCATGACCCAAAACTGAAAAGGTACAAATGAATAAGTCTACATCGTTTCCTCTTCAAATCTTCAAAAATTATCAAAACTTTTCTCATTAGGGTGTGCAACCATTGATCTTCAATCTTCGTACCTACACACATGAGATAAATCAAAATACCAAGTGACGTATCGAGTTTGAAATGAGATAAACACAGATACCAATTTAAAATATATCCTCAAACTCGAAACTTCAAAAATCCCCCATTTGATAATTCTTTCTCCCCCTCTTTTTATGATGTCCCCAAATAGACAAAATAGAAGAATAAATCAAACAAGCAAAATCGGGGTGTCACAAGGAAATAAACTTCTATTTTTGAATTTTACAAAATTTTTCACACGAAATATGAGAAGTCACACTATGAATGAAAACAAAAACAACCAAGTCAATGATAGCGACAATGTAGGGGTGTGATCAAATTCGATAGAAAAATCAATGCATACAAACATGACATATGTGCACGATGAATATCGGATACTCCTAACGAATGAACTCAAACGCTTCCTTTGGTGTAAAAAAAAGAAATATGAGACATTGACTTAATAAAATCAACAAATCAAAGCTCACAGTGATTTCTACACCAATAATGTCCAAAACGATTTCATGCTTTTTCAGGACTTTCAAGGAAGTGCAAACCCGTTTAACTTCTCTAACCAAACTCCCTCAGATATATATTTTGAATAGAGGCGTTCTAAATTCTCAAACTTTGGAGAATTGATGGTGAAACCTAATGGGCCATATTTGACATATATTGCTTTTTATTGCCTTTAAATTTTTTTCGGGCTCTTTTAACCTCTTTGGACCCCGAATAATAAAATTCCTCAATTTTTAGGTCCTTTTTAACAGTGGCTTAGAATCGCAAAGGCTAAATGAACTTTTCGCAGCCCTTCCTCGTTTTCAAATAAACACACAGTCTCACCAAAATGGTTTTTACATGCATTCCAATCTTGTCAAGTTTTATCGCATATGGTTAGTTGTATAGACAAAATTGAGATGAAAACACTCAAGCCAATATGTGATAGGCAAGTACAATAATAAAATAAAGTCGTGAATGTGTGCAATAAAGGAGATAGGAGTCAAACATGTAGGAAGATATCACTAATCACATCTCAAAGACTCCAAACAGTGTAAAGCACATGGATGAAATGATGTAGCGTCTCAAATCTCTATCAAACAGTCACATGAATATATGGAATGAAGTTGTGACTTGGCTATCTTAAATGCTCATCCATAAAAGGTGCAAATAAAATACAGAAATCTTTTTGAGCTTTTCTAAAAATTTTATAAAAAGAAAATCTTTTTGGATTTTTCAAAAAAAATAAAAAATAACAAAACATATGATACAATTTTGCAATAGGCAGCTGATATGAAAAAAAATGTGTCCTACGCTAGGCACGGACCAACCCCTTTGTCAACTTTGAAAATCCCCAAATACTTCCTAAGACTCTCGAATCTAAGGGCATCTAAAGTTTTCATGAAAATATCGAGTAACTAATGGTCGGTGGGAACGAAACTCAAGGATACGACCTTCTCCTCAACAAACTGACGTATGAAGTGCTCGCGTAACTTGATGTACTTTGTGCGCGAATGCTGGACTGGATTGTGGGATATGTGTATCACGCTCGTGTTATCACAGGAAATGATCATGGTGTCCTGTGAAATCCCATAATCCTCCAATATTTGCTTCATCCACAAGAGTTGCGTGCAACAACTCCCGGCGGCGATGTACTCAGCCTCCGCAGTGGAGAAAGAAATGGAGTTTTGCTTCTTTCTCAACCAAGAGACAAGAGAAGAACCAAAATAGAAACACCCACCAAAAGTGCTCCTACAACCATCTGCATCCCCGGCCCAATCGACATCCGAATAGGCGGACAAACGGTCATCGGTATCAAAGGAATACTAAATACCGTATGATAGAGTCCCACTCACGTATTTAATAATACATTTTAGAGCGAGCAAATGTGACTCCTTAGGGGACGCTGATATCGAGCACAGACTCCAACACTAAAGGCTATATCGGGACGACTAGCAGTCAAGTAGAGAAGACTACCTATCATACTTCGATACAAGGTTTGATCTACATCCTTGCCTGAAGTGTCCGTACTAAACTTGATAGAAGTACTCATAGGTGTACGCGCATGCTTAGCAGAGTCTAAACCAAATTTCTTCACTAGGTCTCTTGCATACTTGGACTGGGAGATGAACATCCTATCCTCTAGCTCACGAACCTGAAAACCAAGGAAGAAAGTAAGCTCACCAACCATGCTCATCTCAAACTCACTTTTCATCTCCTCCTCAAAGTGATGAGCATGCTGGGAACATGTGGATCCAAAGACTATGTCCTCCACATAGACCTGGGCAACCAAAATAGCACCGTAATCTCTCCTGACAAACAACGTCATATCAACTCCCCCTCTCTTGAAGTCGCGGGCTAAGAGATATGAATTAAGCATCTCGTACCAAGCACGGGGTGCTTGCTTCAAACCGTACAAGGCTTTCCTCAGATAGTAGACGTGATCAGGGTGCTTAGGGTCTTCAAACCCTTTTGGTTGTTCCACGTAAACCTCCTCCTGTAGAATGCCATGTAGAAAGACACTCTTGACATCCATTTGATATAACATAAAGCGCATATGACATGCGATGGCGAGTAGTAAGCGGACGGACTCAAGCCTCGTAACAGGAGCAAATGTCTCCCCAAAGTTTACACCCTCTATCTGTGTGTAGCCTTGAGCGACCAACCTAGTCTTCTTTCTAATTATGGTACCATTTTCATCCATTTTATTCTTAAAAATCCACCTGGTACCTATCACATTAGTCTCAGTAGGTCGGGGGACAAGTTCTCAGACATTGTTCTTTTTAAAGTGAAGCAACTCATCTTGCATAGCCGATATCCAGTGTTCATCCTTGAGTGCTTCTTTGTGATTTTTGGGCTCGACTTTAGACGTGTAGCAAAAGGTAGCTAACGGCGTTCTCTAGTTAAGCATGAGTCTTGACCCCAAGAGTGGGATCGCCAACAATGGCTGAAGGATCATGACTCTTACGAACCCAAGCAGGCGTGTCCCCTAACACAGGAGAGGGGTCCACAGAATGTGGGTGAGTAACTAGTAAGTCACTCCCAGGGAAGTCCTCATCCTCACACTGAAGTTTAGGATCAATAGCCATCGGAGGTTCGTCATCTTGCAAGGTGACGTTTATTGATTCCATAACCCTAGAGCTCTTCAGGTTAAAAACTCGGTACGCTCTACTATTCGATGACTATCCTAGAAATATTCCCTCATCGCTCCGGGAGTCAAACTTTCCTAATTGCTCTCTATCCCGTAGGATATAGCATTTATTCCCAAAGACACAGAAATATGCAAGGTTAGGTTTCTTGCCATTCCACAATTCATAAGGTGTCTTAAGAGTGTGTGGACGCAGGTAAACCCTATTCACCGTATGGCATGCAGTAGACACTGCCTCTGCCCAAAATCTCCTAGTAACCTTACGACCTAGAAGCATAGATCTAGCTATTTCCTGGATTGTTATATTCTTTCTCTCAACAATCCCATTTTGCTGAGGAGTCCTCACAACAGAAAACTCATGTTTAATCCCAAGGCTATCATAATAAAGATCTACCTTTGCTTCTGTGAATTCAGTGCCGTTGTCACTACGCATCCTATTAATAGTGACTCCATGTTGGTTTTTTGCAGGACACGACACTTGGTCGTTAAAAACTCTACAATATCTGATTTCTCTCTCAGAAAACCTACAATCGAATATCTGGAGAAATCATCCACCATCACGAGAATATATCTCTTACCACCCAGACTCTTAGTACGAGTCGAACCCATAAGATCCATGTGAATCAGCTCAAGTGCACGGGAGGTGGTAATGGAATGCAACTTCCTATGAGGACTACGAATTTTCTTTCCCAACCGATAGGGTCCACAAACCGTAGAAGTTGGCTTTCCAAGAGATGGTAAGACATGTATTAGGTCCTTTTTAGCTAGACGAGTCAAATATCTAACGTTCACGTGACCTAGACGTTGGGGCCACAGATCCATAGGAGTGATCGTGGCGCTGTTGCAGACAAGAGAGGATGTGGGCTCAATCCCATAGCAATTATCCTCTGTCCTCACCCCTCGCACTTAAAGTTTACCGGCTTGATTATAGACCTTACAAGCATCCCGATCAAACTTTATTGCAAAGTCATCGTCGCACAGCTGGCTAATGCTGAGAAGGTTTGATTTCAAACCTTTAACGTACAAAACATTCTCTAGCATTGGAAATCCTGGTAACTCTACGGTACCTCATCCTACAATGCTAGACTTGCTCCCGTCTCCAAAGGTGACTCTACCATCCTTATAATCCTCAAGGTGGGTAAAAAATGAGACATCACCTGTCATGTGTCTGGAGCATCCACTATCAAAATACCACAGTAAGGTATTATGTGCTTTGAGAGCGACATGAACAACAAGGGCCTTTTTTTCTTTCTTAGGTACCCAAGAGGAGGTAACCTTTTGTTTACCCTTGTTGATGTTGGTTTTATCTGGGACGCGAGAAGCATTTACTGACGACAAAGACATCCGTCGAAATTATTCCATCAAACTTTGTGATGTGGTAGCTAAAAACTCAACACACTCTCTCAGACTAGTAAAATCATCAGAATAATGTGGTGGAGCAGTAGTACGTCGTGTCCGACCCAAACTATAGCAAAAATTCCTGAGGTGGCCATTTATTTTGCAATGAGTACAAAAGAACACAGTCCTAGACGGACCTTGGTTTGATTTTCTTGGTCGAACTCTCCTTCTTGGTTTTTGACGGTGGCCATATGGAGTCATAGTAACCTCAGGAATTGGTCCAGGTACAATTTGGGGTGTGGAGGCACCATCAAAACCTATTTCCTACCTATCACCAAAACCTAAAGCGGGATCGAGGAGCATCTTTCCCATCTTCCCAGATCTGTCCTCGATTTGTACCTTGACTTCCCGTTCTCTCTCAAGGTCATGAGTAAGCTGGGCAACAATGGCTTTAAGTTTCTTCTGAGTATCCAGGGAGGAATGGAGCTCACTTGTAAGACTAGCCACTTGTTTAGTCAAGTTCCCTTTCTCTTTCTCAAAATAACTCTCTCTCTCTCTAAACAAACTCTCTTTCTTAACACATGCAGACTCACTCTCTCTCATGGCGGTGTAGGTGGATGACTCTCTTTCTCTTGCTTCTTATAAGTCTTCTTCTGGCATGGTGATCCTAAGAACTAACACTTTGTTACGCTTTTTAGTTTTAAATGACTCATTATATAACTCAGCGTAGGCTCGTTGAAGATTACTCTCGCTCTCACTTGAATCATCCTCCCCCTCACTCACATCGTTCTCACTATCGATGTGTCCCTATGAAGCAGCATCCTCATCGCCGTGAGGTGCATAAGAGATACTCACATGACTAGCCATGAATGCGGTGAAGTTACACTCATGTGGTGACTTATCTTCCGAGTCCACCAATTCGACCTCACTGTCGTCGCTAAGGGTAGCATTTAGGACAACTTTTCCCTTTTCTCTGTTCAGATGTGTGGCACACTCAAAGACTCCATGACCCCTACCGTCGCACTCATAGCATCTCTCACTGTCTTTCTTATGAGGGTCTTTAAAATCTTTCTCATTTTTCTTTTCAAACATGTTTTTCTGAAAATTCTTTTTATCTTTGAAATTTCCATTTTTCTTAAATTTGAGGATTTTCTTGAAATTTTTAGCAAATATAGCCAAATCATCTAAGTCAAAATCACACTCAGAATCAGACGTTTCAATATCTCTCTTTCTAGATGACTCAACTCTTTTTCTTGTCGACCCCTCACTTTTTATCTCTTGGTCATTAAGTGCAATCCCCTTATCTTTAGACTTGACAGATTTAGGGAACATATCAATTTCATATGTTTGCAAGTCTCCTACAAGTTCGTCCAATTTTAGCGTATTTAAATTACCCATAGAATTTAACACAGTGACTTTAGGGATAAAACGCTTAGGCAGTGATCTAAGAATCTTTTTAACAACTCTAGCGTTAGGAATATGTTCACCAAGATTAAAGCTAGTATTAACAATATCAGATAACCTAGCATAAAAATCATCAAAACATTCAGTTTCAAGCATGGTGATGGTCTCAAATTGAGTTGTTAAATTTTGCAGTTTAGACTCTTTCACAACATTAGTTCCTTCATGGGTAAGTTGCAAAACATCCCATGTTTCTTTTGACGTGGTGCATGTCATTATGCGTTTGAACTCATCAGGTGTGACAGACCCAGAAATAGCACTTAAACCCTTAGAATTAAAAGATGACCCTTTAAATTCTTCTTCAGTCCATGTAGTATCAGGTTTTAAATTGGTCACATTTTCAAGAGTGACGGAGGGATGTGTCCACCCTCTTTCAACCAAAATCCAGACACGTTCATCAATGGCTTTTAATGCAGATCTCATGCGGGCTTTCCAATATGCATAGTTTGTCCCGTCAAAGACTGGCATTTTATTATATAACTTCTCCATTATGAACACACTCGTTTTCAAAATTCATTTTTTTTTTCAGAAAATTGATATCTTAGAAAAATTTTGCAAAAAATTACACGATAAAGTTGTGTAACTGGCTCTGATACCAATTTGAAGAGTTGCGCTTGCGTTCAAATTAAGAAATTATATAATTAAACTCAGTTTTATCAAATTAAATCCTAAACATGCAACTAGGTGTGATTGAAGATGATGTAAAACATGCAAGAACATTCAAACACACATATGTGAGGAAAAATCTCCCAAAGGGGAAAAACCTTTTATTTTTCACTACAATTTGTAAAATACAATTACACGGATTACAATGAAAAATACGAGTGACACAAAAATACCCGCAGACGCCGGTTCCGATGTTGTCGGCTAGAATCTCCCTCGGGAATTCTAGGTGAGCAGCAATGAAGAAGGAGGATGACTTATCCACAAGGGTTGAACAAACACAAGGTTGTGTTCTTGGGTTACAAAGGATTCACAAAGATATGAAAAGTTGTGTGAATAAAAAACATGAGTCTTGGGACTAAAAAAAATTGAAGACTAGAGTAATTAGGATTCTTAAATTCGTCTCCAAAAATATTTTAAAAAATAACTCCCCCGAAGTTAGTTTATATAGGGAAACCTGAGCCGAAAAAATCTCACATGATCTGTTTGATTTTATCAGAAGCGGATCGGTCCATTTTTGGGGACAGATCGGTCCGTGGTCGGATCGATTCATTTTCTCAAAGGGCTTCTTCGGTTTGTCTTTGATCCGGGGTTCTCTATTTTTGAAGCAAAGTGGATCGCTCCTGCTTGGATGCGGATCGGTCCGGAGGCGGATCGGTTCGTTTTTAAAATGGGCAGACCGCTCCAATTTACCAGAAAACTAATTCCATTTAAGATGCTTTTGATACTCGGATCCGTTGATATAGATGCAATCTTGAATTTCTTCAACGGTGTAACGACGTACGACATACATATTGACAATGGACAAAAATGTCCTTACACATCCTTAACCTATTTTGATCTGTTAAATATCTAGCCCATACGTACCTCCGATATGGTACTCCATACTATGTATTACATAGTAAATTCATAATCTATGACTTAGGCTTCTCAATTATATTTATCTCAATGCAGAGGCAATGCAACCACACACTAGTTATACTTTCATGTTCACATAATTATTGAAAACATATACACATATCACTCTTTATACGTATATACATAGCATCCCCAAGTTGGACCTCCCAGATGCATCCCTAGTATGCTATCAGGCACCAGGTATATCACGTACCACTTATGGGCGTCTAGGTCAAAATCTCACCACCGATCCTAAATCGCAAACACATAACGGAGGCGGTCATAAACATACATCCGTGGGTCGTAAACATATCACATTACACCCAATCGGACTCGAAACCACTACATATCCTTTCACGTGGATAATGGTCATGCAACAGTACTATGACTCGAGAAAAAAATCCAACATGTGATGGTCAATGCCAGGGTCGACCGCCCTCTACGAGCAACATCCAACGATAGCATATTAGAGTAGGTGTGTTCACATAAAATCAATCACACATAGACATACATACATACATACATACATACATACACACACACACACACACACACACACACACACACACACATATATATATATATATATATATATATATATATAACGTGCATAATATTAATATCCCTTATAAAAGTAGTCTAACAAATCCCAAAGTTTAACCCGACTTTCAATTTTATCTAAGTATTCACTTACTTATATAGTTCAATCCCCCGATTGTATACTTCTGGAAAACATGCTATTCTAACTAAGCACTAGCCTAACCATCTTGAAATCCTAATTCAATTTTTCAATATCTATCCGTGTGTTGCACTAAAGCAAGACTACCTCTAGCGACCAAGACGATAAAACTCACTCGGGAATTGTATCAAACACTTGGTGTGCGAAAAATACCCAAGACCTTGTTCCGAAAATGAACTAGTGTGAAAACTCCCAATTAAATCAACCAAGCATCAATGAAGTGACAATAAGAACATACAAGCAATCATCAAATCAAAACAACAACGATATACCGTGGTTCACCCAAATTTGGGCTACATCCACCAAGGAGGATTTCTTATTTCTATAGAAAAATGGAGGAACCCAAAGGTTATACACACACACACACACACATACACACATAATTTATCTCTCTTAAAAAGTCACTCACAACCTCACAAGAACTCACCCCTCAAATTAGCTCTCTATCTCTCTTTGCCTTTGATTACCTCTCAAATATGCCCACTCTTGTCCTCTCCTAAAACCTAGAAATAACACTTGTATTTATAGATTTGAGCCAAAATGGAAAATTTGTAAATAAACCAAAACTGAAAAAATAGGAGAGCCAAAACCAACAAACTCCACCTTGTTGATCCTGACGATCTAACCAATCTCTAGAATGCTGAAATTGAACTCGCTTGAAGACCGTCCCACCATCTACCAAGATAATGATATTATCCTCACGATCCAACCAAACTCGAAACATAAACATTAAATCCGCTCGAAGATCATACCGACGTCTAACAAGCCAATACGCTCCACCCGACGCTAAGCCACCCCAAATTTCAACCATGAAGTGAGATACCGCAAGTCTTCACTCCTAGACTCCAAATGACTCCAGCCGCCGAGGAACCAAGTTTTAAACTAAGAACTCCCCTGAATGCTTTCCATGTAACCATACGGTGAAGCTCGCTCCTCATGTAACCCGGTGAGTACACCCCCACACAATACATATAGCATACACCTTCTTCACATTAAACATTCAAACACATCAGCACCATCTTCCACCTTGAGAAATAACCACGGGTGAGAGGGAAAATTCCTCACCTCCCACACCCTCCAAATCTCACCCTCGAAAGATGTACCAAGTCTTTGTCACGAAGAACTCCTGTTTGCCAATGCTCGCAAATAATAACTCATCGGCCTTCCTTGAACTAGCTACACACACGTCGAATCCATCACACTCCTACACCTCCTCGATTCGAATCGGCCAATGCATGTGTGAAACTAAACCGGGTCAACATCACCCGTTGGCCCTCGAGGGGGACTTCGATCCATCCCTTCAACTAGTAGGTATTATCTCATCACTACCGTATAGTCTCGGAAAGCTAGAACCCAATGTCTCCGCTTTGTTCACAAACGAGACATGCCTCGAATGTTCGATCACTTGTGCACACCGCTTCTCCATCTTTCTCAAAGTCTGATTTAGACGATACAACCTCTCTCTCCTCTCCCCTCGCTAGGACCATTCAACCGCGTGTGACTTTCGAGACTCCACCGGCCACCGCCACCCGACAACCCTTGGAATTCAAACGGCTAATGGATATCAAATTCTTTCGCAACTTTGGGACATAGGCCACCACCCAAAGTGCACTCCACCCCATCGAACATCTTGAGTTTCACCATCCCAACACCCTCAATGACAACCTTCTCTCCGTTAGCCAAATACATGGAACCTTTTCTATTTTTCGTGAAATTATCAAAATATTCCCTCTTAGAGCAAACGTGATCAGACGATCCCGAATCTAATATCCAATCATCTTGGGAAAGAGAGTTAACCTTGGAGATTGTGAGAAGTTCTCCAAGTTCATCTTCATAATTCGCACTCGCTAACGTTGCCCTCTCAGAATCCACCTTGCCCTTAACCTTGTCATTACACAAAGGACATTCTCGGATCATATGACCCCATTCCTGGCACTTGTAGCATTTCATCCCTTTACCACCAACACCTCTCGATCTAGACCTACTACTGTCATTAAATCCCCGGTTGGAGTTCCTCCCACCATTTTGCCCACCTCCATCTCTCGCCGTAAGGCCTTCATTATGGGAATACCCATCACCTCCACCTTCCTTCTTTCTCATCGTGATATGAGATTGAATATCTTGCACAACCTCATTGCACCGGAGCGTAGACTTCCTAAACATGAGAGTGGTCACAAAATGCTCGTATGAATCGGGTAATGATGCAAGCAACAACAATGCTCGATCTTCATCAATGAATTGAACATCTATCCGATTCAAGTCATTAAAAATGTTGATATGCTTCATCATATCCTCACCCTCCTTCATCTCAAGCTTGAAGAGTTTCTTCTTGAGGAATAATTTATTTGACAACGACTTTCCCAAATAAATCTCTTCTAGCTTATCCCACATGCCTTTAGCCGTGGTATCCGCTATCACGTTATTCAACACATCATCCGTGATAAGCATATCAATACACGAAGTAGCTCTTTGATTAATGTTAATCCACTCGGCATCGTTCATGCTTACCGGTCGTCCCTCTACCCCCAAAAATGCTAATTACAACCTCTGTTGGACAATAATGCCTCGCATTCGTCTTTACCATAACTCGAAATTGATCTTCTCATCAAAAGCCTTCATGTCCGTCTTCATTGAGACACTCGATCCATAACTCGTATCCCATCTCTTAGAGCCTCCGCTCGTAGAGGTTGATTCTCAAGTACTCTCCACATTTTCCGTCACTTGGAACAAAAATAAAAGCTATGCCAAAATTGATTCAACCTCAAAATAAAAAACCGGGCAAACAATGAAACCTAAGCTCTGATACCACTTGTTGTGCTAAAGCAAGACTATCTCTAGCGACCAAGATGATAAAACTCACTCAGGAATTTTATCAAACACTTGGTGTGCGAAAAATACCCAAGACCTTGTTCTGAAAATGAACTAGTGTGGAAACTCCCAATCAAATCAACCAAGCATCAATGAAGTGACAATAAGAACATACAAGCAATCATCAAAGAAAAACAACAACGATATACCGTGGTTCACCCAAATTTGGGCTACATACACTAAGGAGGATTTTTTCTTTCTATAGATAAATGGAGGAACCCAAAGGTTATACACAAACACACACATAATTTATCTCTCTTAGAAAGTCACTCACAACCTCACAAGAACCCACCCCTCAAATTAGCTCTCTCTCTCTTTGCCTTTGATTAGCTCGCAAATATCCCGACTCTTGTCCTCTCCCAAAACCTAGAAATAACACTTGTATTTATAGATTTGAGCCAAAATGGCAAATTTGTAAATAAACCAAAACTAAAAAAATAGGAGAGCCAAAACCAACACTGTGAACATTCACTCTTTTATTCACGTGTTTTCCATACACATAATTCATCCACGGTTAGCCTACGACATTTTCTAACACTCAGCTTGAATTCCCAAAAACCTAAACTCATCCCCGGACCTAAGATTCCATGCCCGATCCTTAAACGATCCAAGAAAACAACTCAAGGCATAGGAGATCAACCAGCAGAACCGAACGGATTTTCTTCCTCAAAATTCAAATTTTCAAAAGAAAGCTAAATTCATAACCAATTTAAAATTTTGGTATTGGTAATTTGACTTTTGTGTATTTGTCTTTGTAGAATAAGCTAAGCTAATAAAAAAAATCCTTCAATTACCTACAAAAATATAACAACGCTTGTATAAAGATAAGTAAGGGTATCAATCCAACCTAATGGAGCGAAATGCAAGAAAAGAGATGTAATTCAAGTTTCTAGTTATTTTCTTTCTTGATTTTTCTATTTTGCTTTTTCTTTGTTTTCTATTTTTTTAATGATATGATGATGGTGAATTAAACTAGGTGAAGGAAATCAACTAAACTAGAATAAAATTTAATGAAAGAACTAAAAAGTGTGATGAAAAATGAGTGAGAGATAACTAAATGAGACAGAAAGATTAAGGGCCCGTTTCAGACAAAAAATTAATCTAATTTGAACTATTTTAATTTGGTTTATTTCCAATATATTCATTTAATTCAAAAGTTAATTCTCATTACACTAATGAAGTAATTAAATATTTTATTAGAAAAGTAGTTTTAATTCCTACAACATTACTCAAAATGAATTAAAATTAATAAAATGAATCACCTGCTATGATCAATTCACCCAACTAATTTTAATTAAACAATATAAAACAAGAGTAGATGAAAATTATATTATAATTTTGACCATGTTGAAAAGCCTATCTCTAGTTTAAATCAAAATGATAAAATTATAACACAAACTTTCAATCCTTTCTCAATGATGGTTTCCCATTTCTAAATGCAAAAACAAGTCTAGGAATCAAAGTTACTAATCAAAGGAAAACAAATAAAAATAAAATTATCAAGCTAGATAAGTTGGATCCATAAGGGCTTCATTTCATCCCTTGAATGGGAGATTGGCCCTCCATAATGGGATTTCAAGAAATCAAATATATAATTAAAAGCATGTAAGGTCTAAAACAAGAGTAATTATAGAATAAATAATCAAACCAAAGAAATCGTTGACTTGAATTAGAACTCTTCAATTACAATCAATTGTTCTCTTAATTGAATTACAAACACTCAATTTATTTTTTTCTAAAAAAAAAACTATAAAAAACTAAAATAAAACTTCTCTCTCTATGCTCTTCTTACTAGGGTTTTATCTATGCTTCTCAAATGGGCCTTCCTTGCTTCTTTTATATAATAACAAAAGTGGGGCTAAGGGGTATTTGGGCATGGGGAGGTTTTATGGGTGCATGATGTGTGTGAGGTGAGAGAGGGGTAAGGGTAATGCACATGAGTGGATGTGGATAGTCGGGTGATGAGGGTGTTTCTGAAATAATAAGTAAAGAATGACATTTAGCACATGTGGGGGTTAATGAAGGTAGTTTGATAAAAGGGAATCAAGGAACATTTAAACATATGGGGACTTTATTTTTGTCTTTGTAGGGAAAAATCAAGTAAGGGATTTTAAAGTTGGTTGATGGGTTTTGAGATGGATAATGGGTTGGAGGTTAAATGGGTTAGGATATGAGCATGGTAGTGGATTTAGGTTCGTGTAGGCTTAGGCCGGGTTGGTTCTTGGTTTTGAAATCGGAGCAGATTTGCGAGTTTAAGGTCAAAACGGGTTTGGGTCGATTTCGGTTAACTGGTTGAGGGTAGCTTCGGGTTGAATTAGAGAAAGTTGGGGGCCGGGTTTGGAGCTGCTGGAGGTCGGGGGTCGGAGGTAGGCTCGGGTCTGGCTGGTTTGAGATGGAGGTGAGAGTAGGGATGACAACGGAGTGGGTTTTGGCGGGGATCCGATCCGACCCCGCCCCTAATGGGGAAATTGGGGGTAAATAAATGGGGCGGGTTTAAAATAAAAAACCCGCCGGGGTCGGGCTTAGTATACAAAAATCCCAAAGCCGCCCCATTTAGGGGTATTATTACAAATTTATGCTTTTATATATAGAGAGAGAGGAATAATAATGTTTTTAGGGTTTAATTTTACTCTTCCAAGTAGTTCAGCCGCTCTCATTTCTCTCTCATTCCCTTAGAGCTCGTTTGGGAGTTTTGGAGAGAAAAGAAAGGAAAGGAAAATTTTATTAGGAGAGAAAAGAAAAGAAGGGAAAGTAAATAAGAGAGAAAAGAAAAGAAAAGAAGAGAAAGGATTTTGGGAGAAAATAATTTTCTTTCTTGTGTTTGGGAGTTTGGGAGGAAAATAATTTTTTTAAGAGAAATAAGGAACAATTCATTAAAAACATTCCTTTCTCTCCATTTCTTTTCGATTTGGAAAGAAAGTTTTGGAGAGAAAGGAAGAGAAAGTTTTTTTTAATTATTTTCCTTTCTTTTCTCTCCTTTTAAACTCCCAAACGAAAGAAAGTCACTTTCTTTCCTACTTAAACTCCCAAATGAAGGAAAGGAAACACACTTTCTCTTTCTTTTCTCTCCAAAAATAGAACTCGCAAACGAGGCCTTATGCTCACTCATCACTCTCTTTTTTGCTCTACTCCCTCTGGCATCCCTCCTCCAGCCACCATGGCTCCAGTAAGTAAATGTTTTCTTTATCTCTCTACTGCTCTGTTTTTTGTACTCCGATAAGTAAAGAATTCCACCACTCTCATTTGTTTTCATTTTTTTCCTACGTCTTCTCTATTTAGGCCTCCGGCCACACTGCTCTCATTTATTTTTTTCCACCGTTAATTTTTTTAACGTTTTTTGCTGCTCTGTTTAGGCCTCCAGCCACACTCGTTGCGGAATAATAACGTTTATTTTTTTTTCCACCGTTTGCTCTGTTTTTTGCCGCTCTGTTTTTTTCACAAAGACATTCTCTGATTTCTTACATTTTTCACAAATGTTTATTGAATTGTTTATAAGAAAATTTGTTTACTGATTGTATAGTTATTTTTTCATAAAGTCAACCGTAGTGGTGTTGTTCTGATTTGTTTATAATCTTATTTATTTAAAAGACCTGCTCTGTTTATAATCTTATTTGTTTACTGATTTGTTTAAAAGAAAATTTGTTTACAAGACCTGATCTGTCTATAATCTTATTTGTTTACTGATTTGTTTATAAGACCTGCTCTGATTTGTTTATAACCTTATTTGTTTACTTTGGCTTTTGAATAGAAATTACAAAAGTTCAAAAAAATTAAAATCCGTTTGAAAAATTATATAAAATAAGGTAAAAAAATATCACATAAAAAAGATTTTGGATGGGTTTGGGGCGGGTTCGGGGCCCCTGCGGGGTTTTTAAATAGGGCGGGGTAAACGGGTTCGGGGTTGGATTTGGCCAAACCTGTCCCGTTGCTATCCTTAGGTCGGAGGTATGATGGGTTATTGGGTTCGATTTGGTTGGTGGGTTTGGATTCAGATCAAGGTGGAGAGGTTCGGGTTTGATTGCAACTGGGTCGGTCGACGATTTTCGCGGTTTGAAGTTTCGGGTTATAAGGGAGCTCGTCGAGTTAAGGTTGGAATTTGTGGGTTATGCACAATTTTTAGGTGGAGTTTTAAGGTGAATTTTTAGTGGGAGGTTTTTGGTTATGGAGGAAAGATAGAGGGGAGAGAAGATGGTTGTGTTTGAAGAAGGTAAAGTGGAATTTGGAGGTTGGAAATGAAGGAGAGAGACAGAGAATGTGGGTGAAGGTAGGAGATGGGTTGGGAGTTTGTTTTGTTTGGTGAGGTTTATGGTAGTGGTGCGTGTGTGTATGTGTTTAGATTGTAAAAATAAAAAATAAAAATTAACACTATCTAATTAGTTACAACTCAACTAAAAATATAAAATTAATAATACAATAAAATCTACAAAGTAAAAAAAACTAAATCCTAACCTAATAAATATAAAATATAATATAATATTAATAAAACTAACCTAATAATAAAAATAAAAATCAAAGAAAATTAAAATTCACACCTATTATATTTACATAAAAAATATATAAATAGCTGACGCACAATATGGACTCTAATATATACAACTCTATGCACAAATAAATCTTAAAAATATGCACGACTCAAAATAAAATATAAAATAAATTCTAAAAATTATAAACGACTTCAATAAAAATGTAAAAAAATCCCAAAGGTGCAAACTAAACACACACGAGGCTCGGGACGGTTTACTAATAGGTACGGGGATTAGGGTTTAGCTCATTTAACTGCATCTATGCCGCATTTTACCTTGATTTTATGCTTTAAACTTCACAAGAGGCATTTGACCTACAATAAAGACATCAACGCATATAACACCTCTTTTACTGAGAATTGACAATTAAAAGTTGTCTATTTGAGGTTTTATTTAAACACTTTTGGGTGCTTATCAGGTATCGCGCACCTATCAGTAGAAAATTCATAACGAATTAAATAAATCAAAAAAATATGGAATCAATGCCCATGCCTTCGTAATTCGATTATGCACAACATTATCCAATTTTCAGAAGTGATCCGGTTAACTCTCCAGCAAACCGGTTCGGTTAGAGAATCGATTCAATTTTCTGGGTTACCAGAACGAATTTTTATTGGATTTTGCCTTCTCCCTTCATCCATGGTAATTTTAACCATCATCCAACACCAATACATGAACTCTAACCCATTCAAAAATACAAACCAACAATTGTCTACGTAAAAACTATCCTGAAAAAACATCTAAATCATTCGATAATGAATTAAATCAAGAATCGTGCCATACTAAAAACGGATTCAATATTTTCTTTTTAAATCATTAAAGAATCTATCTTTCTTACTAAATTTATATCAGATTCATCTTTTAACATCTACTTCATTCAAAACCTAGATTTACAGAGTTTTCCCAACCTGAAATTCACAAAATGGCATGAACAATTGAAACTACACATGGATATTTAAGAAAGTAAATACTTGAATTTAAATTGATGGATTATAAGATTTCTCTTCTGAAACTTCTCTCTTAATGATGATATTCAACCTGAAAATGATGGCTTTTCTCCCCGGATCATCTTTTCCTCTTCTTTTTGCCCTTTCTCTTTACTTTTATCACTTTCTATCAAGCCCTAGCCTCTTTGGGTGGATGGATAGCATCCCCCTCTATACACCTTGATTAAATATTAACCTAAAACACTCTAATCCAAAAATATGTCCAGTCCCCTAAAGTAAAATGACTTGTGTACCCTTCTATGGTTCCTACTTAGTCTAAAAAGCACCCCGGAACCCAGTTACAACCCTTGGGTACCTATTCTGGACCATTTCGACCCATTCTGAACCATCGATGCACTCAAAATTACTATTTAAGTCACCTAACATAAAATACCATCTCATACCCGACACGATTCTAACAGCGTGTCCCAAATGAAATACCGATAAACCCATCGCCTTAACTCACTTATGCCGTAACATAATTTAATAGGTTATCATTTATTTCTCACACACGTATATATAAATATACATAAATAGTATTTATTAAATATTAATCCTTTTTAATATCAAATTAATATATATTTAATTCAATTTATTTTTCGATTAAATTAAAATAACGAGCACACATGTAATTTATAATACTTAAAAATACGGGATGTTACATACTCCCCCCTAACAAGAGAATTTCATCCTCAAAATTCAGACATTCCTGGCATAAAGAGCTCCGATTACTTTTCTACGCATGTCATCCTCATGCTCCCAAGTTGACTTATTGGTATTATGATACCACTGCTGAACACGAACTAACTGTACTATCATCGACTGAAGCTTTCTCTCGCTATGTTTAAAATGGAAAAAGGACTCTCCTCCTATGAGATATATGGATAAAATTCAATCTCCTCAAACGGTATGTGCCAGTTAGCCTTTCATTCCTTCAGTACTTCTTCAACAACGACATATGGAACACGCCATGAATCCTCTGGCAAGGCGAGCCTATATACAATTGGCCTTATCCTATCAAAAATCGGGTAAGGCCCTACATAAGTTCACTTTCCTTTCTTTTCAAACCGTATAACTCTCTTCATGGGAGACACCCATAATAACACCTGATCACGCATGTTAATCTTCAAAAAAATTTGGTTCGTATCGTCGTAACTCTTCTGCCATCCCCAGCTATTCGAAATCTACATCCTCAGCATATCCTCCACAATTGCTTCACCCTCTCCATTTGTCCATTGGTTTATGGGTGATACACCATGCCCAAATGCAGCTCTGTCTGCATTGCTTTATGAAAAACTCTACGAAGTAGGACGTAAATATATCATCACGATTTAAGACAATATTGAGCGGCACATGGTGCAGGCTTATTCTCATTCTGCAATGAAAAGTTTGGCACACTGTTCGATCGTGTAATTCGCCCTAACTGTCCCATACCGGCCGACCAACACTGTTTCCTCACATCCTCGCACATCTATTTCCCTTAGAATGCACTAAAAATCCTGACCCATGCGCCTTATCCATAGCCATGTGTCGTAGGCCCTCATCATTTGGGACAATCAACCTTCCATTGATGCACAAGCCACCCTTAGAACTGACTGTGTATGACTCCTCTCCACCTATTAATAACTATTGGACCCTCTTCTAATAAGACGAAACCATTTCCCGTGCCTTTACAATCCCTCAAATGATCTCGGGTGTGATAGTCATCACCTCTATAAATGCCCAAACTATATCCTCCTCCAGATAAAGCCCAGTCTAATTCGCCTTCCAAAACCAATGTCAAATACCCCATATGCATATGACTCAATGCATTAACCACCACGTCATCCTTCCCCAGATGATACTCAATATCGAACTGATTAGGGCGTCCATACACCCTATAGCACGTGTAAACACACACAAATACAAGAGACCCAACCCATATATATCAAATTCCACTACTCATGCCTTGCATTATCATACAGTAAAGGTAGACTCTATTATCCTACTAGTCGTAAGTCGATTCATTTTTAAATTACCCCACTAATAAACTATGACACCCCGCCTAGTTAAATACCGGGTGATCATTCCTATATTAAATTAAATCAAAGCGTCTGGTTGGTTCATTTTTAGCATCACTTACGAAAATCATTTTCTTTATTTATCACCTAATAAATAATTAAGCTAAGTGTCAAAACATTTAATTTTATAGATTCAGTCCTATGGTATGATTTAATAATCGAAACCATTTTCAAGAACACGAATAATATTAAATACCAAATCATCCAAAAGGAATAAACAGACTAGATCAATAAATCCAAATAAATTATCCCAAATCGTAGGACAATGAAATAATTAAAACAATCCCAACTAAACTGAATACTGAAATAATAAGGAGTACATTTCTCACTCTACACTAAATAAAAAATGGAAATGGACGACACATGCCCTATCTGAGAATAACTAAATAGAAGACTAAGAAGGAAAGAATGAGTCGTTTACTTCAAGGACCTGTAACTCCCACACTAGCCGTAACACGTCAACAGTCCAAAGATCTAAGCCTGACGCACCTATGGCTGGTCACCTTTAATACATATATATATATATACAAGAGAAAGAAGAGATGACAGGAAACGGGTCAGAGCCCGAGTGTAAAATAGTTTTTAAAATTGTTTAGCAAGTATATAAAATGCTTACCCGTTGATATTACATACATGTTAGTACCTCGACACTCACTTGATAATTCTCACCTCTCAACTAGTGTGCACGCCTAACGTACTTCCGAATCAATCTAGATAAAGCAAACCCATTTAATTATTCTAACCAAATCTCTAGTCTAATCCAATTCCCTTCACTAAATTCTGTTTCAAGTACTCGAATAACTATAGTTTATATCTGATAGCCTGTTCTTATGAATATAGTAAGCCAGTTATGTTCATCTCAATACATATTTAAGTTCTCGACCACTTAATTCATTTAATATTAATTATTCAATTTTATCAACTTACAAGCACAGTAGATTAATCACCAGCACATATATTTGTCACTCATAATACATATACTAATAGGGCACCCCGCATAAGTCTATGGTGCTGGCATACTCTGCTATCAAGTCCTCGTATCTCTCCTACAAAAGGGAAATACTAGTTCGGAATCACTCTCGAACTGTATTAACACAAAACATATATATCGGAGGCGAAACATAGTTCCAAGTCACTAAGAGGTCAGGACATACCCTCACATCTAGGACCTTCTGACTATCATTCTTAAATAGCCTGTACCAAGGATGCAATGTTCTAGGGTACAAGTCAATATCCCCAGTAAAGGTCTAATCGAGATAAGATTGTCCCGGTGCACACACAAATATAAATATATATATATATATATATATATATATATATATATATATATATATATATATATATATATATATATATATATATATATATATATATAGACGCATTATTCAGCTAGGTACACCCACGACCCATAAAACATTCGAACCATGCGTGGCACATAACGACCGGGTTCTACTTATAATTAAATCATTATTTTTATTTTCTCAATTATCGCAAATCCTTAAGTACTTCTCGACTCTCGAAGGGTATCTTTTTAATAAATATAAAAATAAGTAGGTGTACACTCACTACCCTACTAGTCTAAAGCCTTCTTAATTCTCACAAGACCTAATTTAACGAACGCACGATTTTCCATCCAATTTATACCCCCAAAATCCCATGGTTAAATCTCTTATAAAATCATCTTTCTTGGACGCTATTTATACCCTACTAGTCCTACTCAAGTCCCATTATAATATTTAAATTATGCCCAAACGTACTTACACATTGGGATTGGATTAACATTTAAAAGGGGAAGAAGTTTACATTTCCAGGAGGAGTCGATCGATCGATGAAAAGGGTCAATCGATCGACATTCTTGAGACGATCGATCGATCAAGCAAGTAATGGCCCAGTTTCTGCAATTCTTATCCTACGGGTTTCATCTAATTTAAATCCTTAAACCTCTATGAACATGTCCCAAACTCCCAGCCAAACATCATGAACGTTATATAAACCAATATGGAAGATTTCTAACTTAAAACATTCATTAATTCCTCAAGAATCATCATCAAGTGGGTTAATTCAAGTAATTATCATTTAATCCTAATTCATCATATTTTCTCAAGAATTCATTTAATTTCCAGATTTCTATCTCTACTGGGATCCAAATTTCATGGATAATATTTTACATATAACAAGATATTCATCCTAACATGTTTTTTACTCCAAATTGAAATAATAATCTCCCAAACAACATTATATATTCACGAAGACATAAAATAATTAACTCCTACACTAGCATGTATGTGTTAGCAACTAAAGAATAACAAGTTGGATACTTGTCTGGAAATCAAAGTCTGAATTGTAGAGAATGATGGGTATGATCCTGCTCCTCGTTCCTCGATCTACGCATTGGTGGTGGAATTGGTGAGAGAGGTGTAAGGTTGGTGGCTCTCCTCCTTGGAAGCCTTCTCTCATCTCTTTTCTTTAGCCTCTTTGCAATCTAATATTTCTAACTCTCGAGGACTCTAACTCCCATAAGATATAACCCTTCAATTTTCGTCCATAATTAAGGCTTAAATTGGAAATTACCAATTTGCCCTCCCGGGTTACCGGTTAGGCCTAAAAAATGTCTTGAGACCCAAACTAAACCCCTGGGTACACTTTTCTAACTATCTCGAACCTTTAGGACACATTGACGCACTCAAAATAACCATACGGGCGACATATAATTAATTTACTTTTTATCCCATTAATATAGTCCCGACACGACACACGCGCGTCCCGACTTAATTTCTATAACTGTCGTATTATTCACTCGCGATAATTTTAATAACTTTAATCTCATATATTACTTTACTTATTAAGTAATATTCAACATAATTCTTACCAATAATTACTAACTATCGTCACGCTAGTAAATATTCAATTTAAAGTTCGAATTAATATTTAATTAATTTATCCCAATTTAATTTAATTAATCCCATAATTAAAGGCCATAAAAATACGGGGTATTGCATAAACTAGTGGAAGAAAAGTTCCCCAATGCTCTCTTTACGACACTACTTGGACCCACTGGCCTGAATCATATAATCGATCTCTGATCGAAGTGTTATATATTCTCACATGTAATGACCAATATACTAAACCACTTCCCTAAAGCCCATATGTCTTGCAACTCCTCACGCTTACTAAGGTTCATGCGTGGGATGTCTCCTAAGAGAAATCCAAATAAAGAATCCTCCCGATACACTACTACTTAACTTTGTCGGTTATCGAGATCTGTTAGGCCCAAGACACATTATCGAGACACTCGAAAATCTTACCCTCCAAAGTCACTAAATCTAGTTGTCAAATCGTACATCTCTAAAGGAGTCATAAAATATGACGCTCGCACTATCGCTAAATCCCCACCACTAAGTCAATCGCAATTCGATCTCTCAACTCGGCTGTAACCCTGGCATGCTTTGAATCTCATTGGTAAATTCCCTAAAAACAGGGATCAAATATAACGAGACAAATATACTCTCGTAAGTCTCCCCCCTAATATAATATAAACGCGAACTCGACCCTCACTCAAGATGAGGCATCATAAAAATAAACACGTCCTGCCCTAGAATATCGAACACGATGGTCTTCTTGTAACAGTTCACCATCGCTAACCAGTCCATACCCAAGATAACATCCTACACATCTCTAAAATGAGTGTACCCACTATAACATGGCCTCCCAATGTTCACACTCGCTCCCCTGTAGATGGAACGAAAGAAGGCCCTGCTACCCAAATGTTAAAATACACTCATAATAATAACTAGCGCTATATCCACTAAACCCGTCTCGTGCATGGATCTAGTGCAAACAAAAGATCTTGACGCTCCCGTGTCACACAAAACTCACCCCATGTACCCATAGATAAGAAAACATACCCTCAATAGCTAATAACTCTGGCTGTAAATCTGGTCTATAGACGTGATACACATGCCCAAACTGCCCCTTTCCTAGCAATAGTGCTGGAACTGTTGGTGGGGCTGGAAGCTGCTATAACTGTTGCCCCTGTTGGGCATCCTTCTCCTGAACCCTAATCCTGTTCAGAAATGTATGCAAGATGTGGCCTTGCTCTCCACACACGAAACACCTTCTTATGAAAATTTTCGACCTCTGGCCCTGGTGGGCTACCCTTGTCTCTAGACTTATCGGTCCTGATATTCGAGGCGTTATTGGCCTCTTATCTAGTTCTCCTAGACTTGAGGAGTATGCTGCTGGCCCTGCCTGTAACTACCATTGTCCATCTTAAATATCTTAGTCGAGTCCCTTATTGGGAATGCCGCTCACTCTGCCTCTGCTACTATTGTGGTGCTCCACTAACACCACTACCCCGGTCTTTCCCTGTTGGCTAGACTCTTAGGCTCTCTTTGCTCCATTCAGGTGGAAGTAATAATCTTAACAATGGAGTAACACAATATTTACAACCTCAACATAGGTCCGTAACACCAAGTTTTCTAATAAGTGATGGAGAATCTTCCATGTGAGACCATCAGTGAACTTAAGGACTCTCTTCTCCTCTATATTCACCATGCCTGGCACAAAATTCACCAGGCGCATGAATTTCTCCTCGTATTCAGCCATAGTTCAACCTTCCTATGAAAGGTCAAGTAATCTCCTCATCATCTTCATCTGGATTGCTGACGAAAAGTACTTAGGATCAAATTGCACCCATAACTCTTGAATGGTCATGGTGTCTCTCTCCTCAAAAGTAGTGACTGATTCCCACCACTATAAAGCTACTCCCACTAGCTTGAAGGTAACTAGTATCTGCTTTTGAGTGTTGCTGCACTCAACCATGCATAGATACCGCTGAATGTCTTTCTTCCATTGGCTGGCGATGACAACATTTTTGCTCCACCAAAACTTCGAGGAATGGACTTTATGATAAGCCTCTCTAACTCTATTTCACACCGATGGTACTGAGTAGGCCTGGACGACTGGTGGCACTGGCTGCTGTGGCTGTTCCTGAGGAAAATGCTACGCCATGGCAGTCATCATGGCATTAACTTCCTGTGCAACAATGGTGAAAAACTCTGCAGATGCCACCATTCCCCGGTTAGCTTGCCACTTTGGATGAGCCTCCCTTTCTGCGGATTTCCTAGCGGCCCGAACTGATCGTCCTCTCTTGTTGTTTGGCATTTGAATCCAAATTGAAATTGTATGAGTATCACTACTATATACAATAACATAAGAACATAAAAGCACATTTAAGAGTGTGATAATCCTAATCAAAAGGCTCTTGATGAGTGCATTATTTTGTATCATTTATACCCAAATCTAGGCCTTGTTAATCCCGTTGTATCATTAATAATGAGTTCTTAAAGTTATTCTCGTTATTTAAAAGAAAATTACAAACTTCAGAATAAATGGGGTTAATAATGCAATTTTGATAACTTCATGCTCACATCTTATATCCATTGTTAATCTCTTGTGCAAGTTTGTTTTTAAGTATTGACAGGTTTAAAAAGAAAGCGGTGAGTCCGGACGCAAATTGAGCATGAAAATGTCTTACACACCTTCAGGGGCAATATTGTAAATTCAAATGACTGATTTCAGACTCGGACCAAACACATAAATTGTAGGTCTTGAATCAAGGTACGCCTTAGTTCAAACGACGTGTCAATCAGAGTTGAAATGAAGAAGTTATGGCCGTTCAAAGTTCGACGCCGAAAGAATGTCAAAAGTCAACCTCGAAGTTAAACCCAATCCCTTAACTAAAACTGACCCCTAAATTGAGCCCAACCCACACTTACACCTTGGGTGTGTATCTAGTTTGTACTCATTTTTCTTAGATTTTTTTTATTGAGTCATGTACATATTTTTAGTAATTTTTATATTTTAATTATGTGCGTAATGTTAATTTTTTTATTCGTGTGCGTGTCATATTTATCTTATTTTATTTTTAGTGTCTTTATTTTTACTTTGATTAATTATTTATGAAAATATTATTTAGACTGTGTCATTTTATATGTCATAGTGTTGTTTTAGTGTTATTTATTTTATTTGAGTCATTGTACATGTTTTATGTCATTATTTATTATTGTTTCTAGATTTATTCTTTTAGTTTTATTAATTTATTTTCATTCTTTTCTTTGTCTTTTTTATTTTATAGGTTAATTTATTTATTTTTAGTATTTTTATAATTTTTAACTGAGTCGTAAATAATTTGGTTAAGTTTTATTAGGTGTACAAATTAAACACACACACACACTAGCCAACCCACACACTCATACACCCAAACAACTCTATATTACACCCTCACATACATCTCTTATCATACACCCTCGCCACACTTAATCATCTCCCCCATCATCTTCCCCACATACAATTCTCTCTCTCCAACCTCCATACCCAACAATAACCAACCTGACCTCCACTTCACAAACCCATCATCACATCCTTATACCCCACTATTCATCATCTTCTCAAACCACCCACACTCTCTCTCTCTCCTTACTCCATTAACCATCAAACCCATAACCCGAAAATCGAGATACCCACAACTCCAACCCGAAATTTGACCAGCTCTGGCAACCCCTTAACCCGGTTTAACCCACGATTCCTACCACTTCCCACTACCCCACTACTCCAAAACCCACTCTTTCATTTGAGCCACTAACCAAAAAAATCTTCCAAGAAATGAAAAGGGTCGTGGATTATAAAAGAGGTATTGGGGCAACTCAATGGAGGACAAGAGACACAACAAAAAAGAGACATTGGTGTGTATGTTAATAAACACACTTTGAGAGATAAAAAAAAGTCTGTGTAGAGAGTATTTTTTAGATAGATTTTGGAGGAGCATATTGTGTATTGTAACTCACGTCTTGGATCCGAAATTTTGTAAATTGACATTTATTAGTGAAAATTATTATTTCATCTTGCAATATTTATGTGTCAAATATGACGTGTGAATAGTTTAATTACTGGGACTTATGTGATGTTTGTCATGATTAATTAAATTACGCATGCTAACTTAATTTCGTACATATTCCGACGTGTTTTAATTTAAAATAAAAAAATTGATATTCGCTTAAAATTACACGAGACCTCATGCTTAAATACACATTAAATATTTAGAACGTGATATTTTCGAGGGAAAAGAGATTTACAGTGTCTAATTCAAGAGACGTTAAAATATTTTGAACGCATGTAATATTTTATTCTCCGAATGTACGCGACGAGAGTCGGTATATTTTGTGTTATAAATTCGGAATTACAAAATTAAATTAATGTGTAAATTTAATTAAAATTAACAAACGGATCCGACGTCCAAATTTCTTCTACCATTAAGATTATCTCTTATACTTGTTCGTTTATTCTGTTTTTATTTTTATTTTAGAAACTCGATCACATTTATACACTCATATGTCTAGTTGGACAATCAGTACTTTATAAAAATTAACGAAATCTCTGTGGGTTCGACCCGTACTTGTACCCGCTATACTTCAATAGCCCGTGCACTTGCGGTAATTTTAACATTCTCTGTGGGTTCGATCGATTTTAAGAATATTGATTTTCGGACTAGTTTTATAGAAAAAAATTGTAAAAATAAATTAAAAAAAATATTCCAGCAGAATTTTTTATTTATTTCCAGAATTAAAAAAAAAAACAGATTTAAATTTTTTTATGAATAACTAGTTGTTTTTAACACTAGTTTTGTCATAAAAATACTCAAAAACACAAAAACAAAATAGAATAATCCCTAAAAATTCAAAAATTCTAGCAGTGTGTGTGTGTATATATATATATAACCAGTTTGTCACAAAAGAACTTACAATTTTGAAAAACTCCAAGACAAAAATATATATTTTTTCTTCTGGAAACTCTATGATTTCTTACATTCTGAAAAAAATTATTTTTTTTAAAAAAATTTGGAAAAATCCAATTTAAAAAAAATCCAAACATTCAAATTTCCAGCGGCCTATTTTTTAATTATTATTTTCAGAAAAAAATTGAATAAAAAAATATATCAGATTTAAGTTTTTTAGTAATTAAATAGTTATTTTTTACACTAGTTTTGTCATAAACTATCTAAAAATTTGAAAAATTCGATATTTTTTTCTCTGAAAATCTTCAGAATTCAATGCTGCTGTAATTTATAAAAAAAATATCGGATTTAAAGTCTTTTTTGAATAACTAGTTGATTTAACACTAGTCTTGTCATAAAAGTACTCAAAAATAAAAAAACAAAAAAAAAATATCGAGAAAAAAAAATATTTTTTATTTGTTTCCAATAGAAATTTTTTTCTAGTATATATATATATATATATATATATTTTTTTTTTTCAATCTTATAGTGTGCTTTTATTATTTTTTTTTGTCTTTAAAATAAAAAATACATTGTAAGTGCATATGTAATTATTTTTGTATTTAATAAGTCTTGTTGCACTTTATGCTTGGTATGGTTTTTGTGTTATTTTTCAGATAAAAAATAAAAAGAAGAGACTGAAAAAAGAGTAAGCAAAAAAAAAACGGAAAAGAAAGCAACCGTGGGAAAAGCGCTAAAGTTACTTGTGCAATCTTGCCACGCACACAAGGTACTCTTGGAGACGACTGAAACAGAGGGGATGCTTTCCTCCGATCAACGTCAAATAAAACTTCGACCCGACATAAACATGTGACCGTAAGAAGTCCACGCCGGAGGTAAGTCTTGTGTGCTCCTACGTGAAACTATTTTCGCAAATTTCAATAAGCAGGTTGCATAGTTTTACTTAAGGGCAAAACTCAATTTTAAGATTAGGTGGGGATTATTCACCCTTCCTTGTCCCACAAATCATAATCATTAAGCTACCCAAGCATCTGCATAACCCAAGCCATAATTTTAATTTAAAATTTCTTAGACATTGGCCATAGGGTGTCACATAGCTCATAGGCGTAGTCTTTTCAATGCTAGGATTAAAAGCTAATACAAACACGAAATTTTTAAAATCGATGCCATTTTGACTTTGACTAGGATTGGTGGTTTTTAATGATTCTTCATACCGACCACCTACCTGGAGGAAAAATTTGATAATTGAGGCGATAGTCCGGAGTTGGTCGTCTTTTAAATTCTCCCTCGTCAAGAATTAGGAGCTCTTTAATTAGGGAAATTATTTCGAAGACTCATTGTCGTCGAATAATCTCGGGAAACTAGATCTTAAAAATTGAACTTCCCCTCACCTAATTCGGATAAACTCAAAATTATTTTGTGTTAGCTTAGAAATTTTGTGGCCCGGTGTCGGATTTAATTTGCTTTCCATAAATAAAAATCCAACAATGTGCTTTTTGTTGTAATTTTTTTCTTTTCAAAATACACCGTAAGTGCCTATGTAGTTATATTTGTAATTAATATTTTGTGTCGTAATTTACAATTGATGTATTTATTTTGTGTAGCACATCCAAAAAATAATTAATAATAAAAAAGGAGATTGACGTAATAAATTACAATGGGTGATCCCAATATTGTTATCCCGTCATATTTTTCGGATTCCTATATTGATCCTTTGGATGTGTGGTTAGAAAATAGTGAAAATCCGGATGACTTCATATTTCGATTTTAGTCGGATGGATCAGTAATAATTTTTAAAGAAGTTAAAGATGGCATGGACGAGAGTCCAATTCTTTTAATTACTATTTGTCAACCACAGTGTATCAATTGGGAAGAGGTAAATAACCATTGTAATCACGATATTTTTGAAAATATTCATGAAAATATTGAGGATAATCAATTTTGTGAGAAGAAAATTGACAAAATTGACACTTGTAATACTTTTGATGATTTGGATGTGGATTTTTGTCAAAAATTTTCATATGATGTTATTGAGAAAAATGTTACTTCACCTTATATGTGGAAAAATTTAATTGAGGACTCATCATCCGATTTTATCGATAATTCTAGTGATGATGACGGTCCTTCAATTTTTATGAAAAAATTACATCCCCTCGAGATACCTCTTCGTTTCGTGCTTTCTGCAAAGTCTCACATTTAGGAGTGGAATATGCATCCTCAGTTTTACATGACTATTTTAGAAATATGGATAATAAATATTTGGATTCTTATTGTCATTTGCTACCCCGGTGTGATACATCGATATATGATTCGTGTGATTTAAAATTCTTTATTTTTGATGATGTCGGTGATCACTATTATGACCATTATTTTAATTTTTCGATTTATGTTGTGGGGTCATATTCTCAAGTTTATGGTACTTTTTTACTAAGTATCATAAAGATTATTAATTGGAATGACCCACAACTATTTCGATTATTAATTTATGGTGGTGGTGATAATTATCACAACCTTGTATATAAATATATTTTTTTCTTCTAAATTTTTTTTAGGTTGTTTAGTTTTATTTTGATTATGTTATCGCTAACATACACTTTTATGGTTTGAAAGTTGGTGACAAAAGTGGAAAGCCATGGGAAATACCGTCCTTTTACTTATGTACTTTATTTGCTTTGTCCATATTTCTAGTTTCAACATACATTGAGGACAATGTAAAAATTAGGTTTAGGGGTAAGGATAGTATTTTTGAAAAAAAAAATAGAAAAATTTCAAAAATCTAAAAAGATTCTCAATATAAGTTAGTGTGACACCCCGCCCAACAAAAAATACCGGGTGATCAAACCCATATCAAATTAAACAGGAATCTCATATGGATCATCCTTAGCATCACTGTCGAAATTTTATAAAAATTACTAACCACCTAGTATTCAAAAAGTTGATGTCAAATTTTAATCTCTATTTTAATCAAAACATAATCTCATGTAGAAAAAAAAATATACACATCACATATAAATAGAGTCAACCCATCTCATCAAATAGCCAAAACAACATTGTGCCGAATAAACCATCGGCTAATCCAAATCAAAGTAAATTAATAGAGAGTAAAACATCCCATACAATCTGAAGTGAAATAACGGAATAAAACTGTGAGCGACAAGCTCGAGATAAACTGAAATAACATCCCTAAACTAGGAATAAAACTCGGGAAACGTCTATCCACATCCTGCAACATCCACACATGCTACAGCTATGAGTCACTGGAGTGAATTCAAGCCTGGCATTCCTGTGGCTGGACACCTAAAAGGTTTTGAAAATAATTGATAGCAAGGGTTAGAACCCAAAGCGTTTTGAAAATATTTAGCAAGTGGTTAAAATTGCTTTTAATTTAATTGTAGTCTTCAATTCATATCATAGTATGTGTGTTAAACTAATGGTTTTGGGTTGGGTAGACAGAAATTGGGATTTTGAATTTATGGATATTACAAATAAATTTTGAGATTTGAAAATGATAATTTATTTATACGAATTATGGAGAAACCAATTAATAAATTGAAAGGATTTTTTGATCTGTAAAGAATTCGGGAAGAATCATGGTTAATGTCGTATTTGGGATGATAATTATTAGATTGGAATTTGGATTTAAGTTGGGTTAGAGTTAATTTTGAACACTTAAGGATTTACAGTCGAGAATTCTCGATAAAACGCTTCACAAAAGCTGTTAATTACGATTCTGTCCGCGAAGTCTTATAGAAAATCGCATTTTCTAATTTTTGTTCTCTAATACATTTTCTCCGAAACGGCTCCAAAATCCCCCAAAGCGATATTTTAAAAATGATTATTGTTCAGGATGGTGACAATAGGAAAATCGCTATTCCCAAGCACTTTTGCAGATAATGTTGGTGCAAATTTTAGACTCACTTAGTGTTGTCGGTATGAGGCGGGGGAGAAATGGAGGGACTCTTTGGGCGAGTCATCTATAAGGATTAAAAAAAAGGGGAGAGTAATAGGCTAATGGAAGGATAAAATCCAAAGGCAAATGTATAGGGTGGAGTGTAGCGACACCCGGGATTAAAATTTCGAGCGAAAAATTTTGAGCTCTTAGGGGCAGCATAAAGTGACGAGAGTCAGTCACCACATATAAGGAATATATGGGATTAAACGAGAAATTTGAGTGAAATTTGATTTATACATATTCCATCTACTGTTCGTACATAGATGCGAATTGAGTTTCGAAACTCATCACAAGTGAGCGAGTTATAGGCCGATTGTGAGAAAGGAGCTGACTTGTTAAGGGAACTTCGTACTCGATGAAGCAGAATACTGTAAGGACAAAAATTTCCAATTGAGTCTTAATGTAGTGTTGGCTCGATTCAGGACAAAAAAAGTTGTGTTATAGGATAGTATTGAGTGAGTATCCTCCAAGACTATGACATGCAATAGTTGAAGACGTAGCGGCCAAGACTTATAAAGCTTCATCATTTATCGAGTTTTCAGTGCCATGTTTCTACGTCATCAACATCATATTCCATAGTCTTCAAAAGGTATGAATGCATTTATATATATATATATATATATATATATATATATATATATATATATATATATATATAGGGAGACTTGGAATAATTTTATAATGGGTGTAATTTTTATTTAAACTAATGTTTAGTTTCATAAGGTTTCGTTAGAACTTTAACATAAAGTTTTAGGGCTAAAATCGAATTTTTAAGCTTTCTGGAAGTTCGTTCGAAATTGTCGTTCGAACGAGTTTTTCGTTCGAACGAGAATTTCGTTCGAATGAGGTTTGCCAACGACTTGCCACTACAACCTCGTTAGATAGTTCGTTCGAACGAAAATGTCGTTAGAACGAGATTTCGACGGGAACAATTTTTGGCAGTTTTTTGGCACTTTCGCACTACTTTGTCCCACTACTCTTTCACATAATTTAATGACTTCGGGAACATAATTTTTTCAAGAACTTTTGCCATCTCTTAGAGAGTGTTTGAGAGCTTAATCCTTTCATAAAAAGTTCACTTGGTGTTTGTTAGTCAAATTGATTTATTCAAAGAACAAAACCAAGTTTACACCCAATTATTTATTTTAATCCAAGTTTCTATCTATATATATATACATCTTGCTTGGAGAGTTTGTTCGGCACCAGATGCATCTCTACCGTAAAAGAGAGTTTGGGTTTACTTATACATCCCACAAAGAAGAAGAGATGTTTGTTGCTGCGGCATTCTCATACGGTGAAAGGCACCGTGTGTGGTTGATGGGTTCCTAAAAGTCCGATCAGTGGATTACGAGACCACGGTGGAGTTTTGTGGTTATTCGCTAGCAGAGGTGTTTACAAGAAGGAGCGTCGGGGCTTGGATGGAGTCAAGTCGAGTGTTGTAAGTCTTACTATCTTGTATTTGTAAAACTGTACTTAGTGGATTTGAGGCTAGGGCCGTTCGAGGTTTTTCCCGTTGTGGATTTTTCCTCACACATCGCGACGTAGTGTGGCTGATTTACTTTTATCTTGTAAAATAACTTAGAACGCATGCTTAGGATAATTCAAGATAAAATTTGGTTTAATTGTCACACTTAATTAAATTGGTGCTGTTTTAATTTGGGTAAATATTAATTTAATTCAAGTCAATAATTTTATTGGATGAATTTGGTTTGGCCTAATTTGCAAATTGAATAATTTTTGTTTGGCAAATTTCTAGGACTTGTATTAAATTGGTTTTTGAGCTTAACGTAAAAGTTCACAAATTTGATTTTTCGTATAATTTAATTTTGTGAAAATTAAAATTTGGTTTACTTTCATTTTAATTTGTAAAGAAATTAAAATTTGGTTTATGTAAGTGTTTTGTTGAGCCATCTCTTTTCCGCATCTTTAAAAAGGAAATTGAAATTATCTTTTTGATAAGACTTTAAAAATTGGGGGCCTCGTGTTCCAACAAGTGGTAACAGAGCCGGAGCGCTAATTTATCGCATCAAAGATCCGTTTTTCGGCTTCCATAATTTTTTTTGTCCTTGTATTTTTTAGGTGGTTCATTTTTGACTCACTCTCATTTTTTTTGTATCTCTCGATGGGACCCCTTAATGATAATTTTTCCATTTCTAATGATAATGAAGTTTTTGATATTTGAGAGGAATTTAATGGGCTTAATAAGTGTAATGAAAATTTAAGAGAATTAAATGTGAGATTTGCAAAAAGAATTAAGTTTCTTGAAAATAAAAATATATGTTTTAAATCTAGAATCGAATTTTTGCAAACCTCGCTATTTCAAAAAGATATTTTTCGTGAAAATCTCATGGACATAAATTACAATTTTAATATTTTAGAAATGTTCAAGAAAGAGAGTGATATTCGAGAAAAGACTTTTAGGGACAAGTTTGCTCACATTGAGGGGGAGTGTGATAACCTTCTAGGTGTAATTGAAAATTTAAGGAAGGAGTCCCATAAATTTGAGGAGTCTAATTTATTACTTGAGTCCGAAATTTTAAAAATGAAAAATGATTTACTTGACTCGAGTAGTAGTTGTAGTGGTTATAGCTCATCTTGTTCAAATACTTTCGCTGCTAAAGCTAAGACCATTGTTTGTTTCAGAGGGTCAACTTTATCCAATGACTTTAGAAATGGTCACACCTTAGGTATCATTCCTCGTGTTTTCACATGCTTGCATTGCGGTAGGAAAGGTCACCTTAGTTCATTCTGTTTTGATCTTAAAAGAAGTCCTAGGAAGTCTATGTCTAGCATTTCATTAGTTCCCAAATCCCATCATTTTAAATATACATCTATATGGGTTACGAAATCATTTTTAGACGCGCTAGATATTAGATTTGTTGATTCTCATTCGCTTTCACATGAAACCTCACTTGCTAAATCTAAAGGTTGAATGTGTTAGTGAGAATGTATGTGCTCGCGTTCAACTGAGCAAATTATATATTAAACACCTTTTAACCCAAACAAACCCTAAACATGCAACAATATGTGATTGAATAAGATGATAATCTAAGCAAGAACATTCAAACACATGCTTATGAGAAAAAATCCCCCAAAGGGGCAAAACCATTTATTTTCATTATAATATTGTAGGCTGTACAATTTCGAATTACAATGAAAATACAAGTGACTAAGAATTACCTTCAGGTGTCGGATTCTGTAGTCGGCGGCTGGAACTATCCCTTTCCAGTAGGGCTGCAATGGAGAAGAAGAACAGTCTTCTCCACAAGGGTGTGAACTGCAAAAGTGCGTTCCTGGGTTGCAAAGTGATTCAAAAAGGATTGGCAATTTGTGTGAATCAAATACCTAGAGTCTAGATGCTCAATAGGTGAAGACTTAGGGCTTTCTGTACTCTGAAAATCGTGTGTATAAGTCTTAGAAAACCACTTCCCGTAGTGGGATTAAATAAGAAGTATCGGGACTTAAAAATCTGAACACGATCTGAACAAGATCTGTTTAAGTTTATCCTTGACGGACCGGTCCGGGTCTGAGGTGGATCGGTCCGATTGAACGGATCGTTTCTTTTATTCTGAGGCGGATCGGTCCGTTGATGATCGGATCGGTTCGCTTCCAGGCTTCATCGGTTCGCTTGCGATCCGGGGTATACCGACCTTCAGCAATCGAATCGGTCCGGGTCCGAGGCGGACCGGCCCGGTTGATCAGATCGGTTCTTTTATTCCAGGCGGACCGATCCGATTCTGTGAGACTTGATTCCTCTTCTTCTTTTGATATTCGGATCCGTTGATGAATGTATGAATCTTGAATTTCTTCAACGGTGTAACGACGTGCGACATAATAAATTGTTAATGGACAAAAATTTCCTTACAAATCTCCCTTTATGTCTATGCCGGTACATACATAAAAACAAACATCCGAATTATCAAACAACTAAAAATGCCTATACAAATCTACCCTTCCATGAACCCAAAACTGGAAAGATACAATTGAATAAGACTACAACGTTTGGTCTTCAATTCTTCAGGAATCTTAACACTTTTCTCATCAGGGTGTGCAATCCAATGATAATCCATGTAGTACCTACACACATGAGAAAAAACAAAATACCAAGTGACATATCGAGTTTGAAATGAGATAAACATATATACCAATTTATGAGCAAACTCAAACTTTCAAATCTCCCCCATAATAAGATAATTCATTCTCCCCCTTTTTATGATGTCCCAAAATAGACAAATGAGAGAAATAAATCAAATAAGCAAGTGCGGGGTATCACTAGTATAAAATCACACCATGAATGAACACAAACCAACCAAGTCGATGATAGCATAAATGAGGTGGTGTGATTAAATTCGATAGGAAAATCAATGCATACAAACATGACATATGTGCACGATGAATATTGGATATTCCTAGCGAATGAACTCAAATGCTTCCTTTGGTGTAAAATATTGACAATATAAGATATTGACTCAATCAAATCAACAAATCAAAGCTCAAAGTGATTTTCACACCAATAACGTCCAAAATGATTTTATGCTTTTTCAGGACTTTCAAGGAAGTGCAAACCCGTTTAAAGATTCTTCAACCAAACTCCCTCAGATATAATTTTGAATAGAGGCATTCTAAATTCTCAAACTTTGGAGAATTGAAGGTGAAACCTAAGTGTCCCATATTTGGCATGAAGTGCTTTTTATTTCCTTTAAATTTTTTCGAGCTCTTTTAACCTCTTTGGACCTTGGATATTAAAATTCCTCCATTTTTTAGGTGCTTTTTAACGGTGGCTTTTGCGCAAAGGATAGATAATTACCTTTCGCAGCCCCTTCTGTTATATAAAAACACATAGTCTCACCAAAACGATTTTTACATGCATTGCAATCTTGTCAAGTTTTATCACATATTGTACATTGTATAGACAGAATTGAGATGGAAACACTCAAGCCAATATGAGATAGACAAGTGCAATAATCAAATATAGCCGTGCATGTGTGCAATAAAGGATATAGGAGTCAAACATGTAGGAAGATATCACTAATTACATCTCAAAGACTCCAACCAATGTAAAGCACATAGATGAAATGATGTAGCCTCTCAAATCTCTATCAAACAATCACATGGATAAATGGAATGAAGTTGTGACTTGGCTATCTTAAATGCTCATTCATAAAAGAAGCAAAAACAGAAATCTTTTTGGATTTTTCAAAAATTTTATCAAAATAAAATCTTTTTGTGCTTTTCTTAAAATTTTTCTTAAAGGAAAATCTTTTTGTATTTTTGTTTTAACGAAAAAAAATGAACAAAAATAAACAAACTAATGGTACATGCTAGCAACAGGCAAATGAAGACGCAGCATGAAAATCAACCTATGCTAGCAACCAAGACAAGATTCTCAACCGGGAGTAACGGTGGAGTTTTCCAAAGATGGTGACATCTTTTGAACAAACTCCACTAAATCATGTGTTGTCTTGATCAAAAACTTCACTTGCTCGCGAATGTGTGCAAACTCTCCATCATAATGTGCAGGCAAAGTGTCATGAGTGGGTGTATGTGCATGAATGTGTGAAGTGGCATGATATGGTACTAAACCCAACTTGGAACAAAACTCCCTAAGATTTCCTCGCTTCTTGCAGTGGGAGCAAACATAAACCGGTCTAGGAAGTAATTTGTCAACAATTTTGGGATGAACATTCATAGACGAGCTCCCATGGGACTCACTCACCAAGGTGGATATAGGCTCAGGTGCATTAAAAGTAGTGAATGTACCGTCATTACCTTTTCCAACATCATTCAAAACGGGATAGAGAGCCATCTTATCAACTTTCTCAGATGCATTCTCTAATGTGACTTGGACCTCTCGTGCTTGTTTGAGATCATCCTCGAGATGGGATACACGTGTCGTCAGACTAGACACCGTGTTGGTCAAGTCACCTTTTCCCTTTTTTAGCTCAGCATTCTCTTCCTTCAACTCACAAATTCGAAGACCTAGAATTCTATTTGACCTTTTTGTTTCCATGGTCTCGATAAATAACTTTCGAAAAGCTTTTTGGATCACACTTTCATCACCAACCTCATCCTCACTATCACTTAGAGAGGTGGGCATTGCATCTTTCTTACGCTCTCTCCTAAGTTTAGTGGGGCACTCAAATTTCTTGTGCCCTATCCCATCGCACTCAAAACATCTTACCTTCTCAAGTTCTTTCTTTCTTACTTTTCCACTCTCATCATAACTCTCTCTTTCTCCAAACAATCTTAAATCTCTCTTTAAAGCGGTGATCCTAAGAGCTAACTCTTTATACCACTTCTTGGTTTCAAAAGACTCAGAATCTAACTCGGCGTAAGCGCGTGGGAGATCACACTCGCTCTCACTTGCCTCATCCTCCCCCTCACTCTCATCGCTCTTACTGTCGAGGTGTCCTTGTGACGTAGCATCCTCATCGTCGTGAGAAGCATTGGAGGTACTCACATGACTTGCCATGAGTGCGGTGATGTTATGCTCATGCAGTGACTCATCTCCACAGTCCACCAACTCAGCCTCACTGTCGTCACTAAGGGTAGCATTTAGGACAACTTTCCCTTTCTTTCTATTCAGACGAGTGGCACACTCAAAGGCTCTATGACCCCTACCATCGCATTCAAAGCATCTCTCACTGTCTGTCTTAGGAGGATCTTTAAAATCTTTTTCATTATTTTTCTCAAAATTCCTTTTATCATTGAAATTTCCACTTTTCTTAAATTTGAGAATTCTTTTGAATTTTTTTGCATACAGGGCCAAGTCATCTAAGTCCAAATCACACTTAGAATCGGACTCAAAATTTTTTTCTTTCTTTTTCTTAAAATGAGTCTTTAAAGCAATGCCATTATCCTTAGCCTTAATGGTTTTGGGAAACATGTCAATCTCATAGGTCTGAAGATCTCCTACAAGTTCTTCCAACTTAAGTGCAAGACAGTGACTTTAGGAATAAAGCATTTTGGGAGAGATATCAAAATCTTTTTAACGACACGCGTGTTATCAATCACTTCACCCAAATTAAAACTTGTGTTAACGATGTCTGACAGACGAGCATAAAAATTATCAAAGCATTCAGACTCGGACATGGTAATAGTTTCAAATTGGGTGGCCAAATTTTGTAATTTTGATTCTTTAACCGCGTTCGTACCCTCATGTGTCAATTTCTCCCAAGCCTCTTTAGACGTGGTGCACGTCATAATTCGGCGAAACTCATCAGGAGTTATGGATCCGGAAATAACACTCAAACCTTTAGAGTTAAAAGAAGACCATCTAAATTCATCTTCAGTCCAAGAAGTGACAGGTTTCAAGTTGATCATATTATCAACAGTCACGGAGGGAGGTGTCCACCCTCGTTCAACTAAGATCCAGACACGTTCATCAATGGCTTTTAAAGCCGACCTCATTCGGGCTTTCCAATAAGCATAATTTGACCCGTAAAAAACAGGCATTTTATTATATAACTTCTCCATTTGAACACGTACTTTTTCAAAAATCAATTTTTTCAAAAAATTGATATCTTAGAAAAATTTTGCGGAAAATAGGAATACGCGATAGATTAGCGTAACCTGCTCTGATACCAATTTGAGAACGTATGTGCTCGCGTTCAACTGAGAAAATTATATATTAAACACCTTTTAACCCAAACAAACCCTAAACATGCAACAATATGTGATTGAATAAGATGATAATCTAAGCAAGAACATTCAAACACTTGCTTGTGAGGAAAAATCCCCCAAAGGAGCAAAACCATTTATTTTCATTATAATATTGTAGGCTGTTCAATTTCGGATTACAATGAAAATACAAGTGACTAAGAATTACCCTCAGGTGTCGGATTCTGTAGTCGGCGGCTGGAACTATCCCTTTCCAGTAGGGCTGCAATGGAGAAGAAGAACGGTCTTCTCCATAAGGGTGTGAACTGCAAAAGTGCGTTCCTGGGTTGCAAAGTGATTCACAAAGGATTGGCAATTTGTGTGAATCAAATACCTAGAGTCTAGATGCTCAATAGGTGAAGACTTAGGGCTTTCTATACTCTGAAAATCGTGTGTATAAGTCTTAGAAAACCACTTCCCGTAGTGGGATTAAATAAGAAGTCTCGGGCCTTAAAAATATGAACACGATCTGAACACGATCTGTTTAAGTTTATCCCTGAGGGACCGGTCCGGGTCTGAGGCGGATCGGTCCGATTGACCGGATCGGTTCTTTTATTCTGAGGTGGATCGGTCCGTTTATGATCGGATCGGTTCTCTTCCAGGCTTCATCGGTTCGCTTGCGGTCCGGGGTATACTAGCCTTCAGCAATCGGATCGGTCCGGGTCTGAGGTCGACCGGTCCGGTTGACCGGATCGGTTCTTTTATTCCAGGCGGACCGGCGATTCTGTCAGACTTGATTCCTATTCTTCTTTTGATATTCAGATCCGTTGATGAATGTATGAATCTTGAATTTCTTCAACGGTGTAACGACGTGCGACATAATAAATTGTTAATGGACAAAAATGTCCTTACAGTTAGTTGTTTGCATACTCTAGATTTTTGTGCTTCATATTATATATCACTGCTAGGTGTATGCATGTTTAATCATTTTCTAATCTATGCTCCATGCTTAATCACATGCTAGAATAATGATTTTTTTTTATCTTTTGTATTATACTTCTTTCATTTTAGTTTGCATTAAATGAAAAATACAAAAATATTTTTGTTTATCATTTGTGTTTCACCTTTTAGTAATTTAGGATTAATGAAAAATGCAAATGATTTTTGTGTGTCTTTTAAGTAAAATTTTTTTTAGGTGAAAAACTCAAAATGATTTTATTTTTGTGTGTATTTTGGTTTTACACACATTTTGTGGCATATGTTTGTGTTTGAATCCTCATTTCGCTTCCATGTGACTTGAAATTTTGGTTAAAATTTTGATCCTTAAAATATTCTTTATCATGTTTACATGGAGTAGTGTTAGTTTGACTTGCTTAATAGATTATCTTTTATATGCCTTTACACACATGCACAAGATTTTTGAACTTTAACTTCACATGATATATTTGAGCTTTGTGAGGTGTTCTCCTACCAATCTAGTCATCTATATACTATGACCTAGGAGGACTAGTGCATGTCAAAATCCATTGCACGTGAGATTTGTGTGAGATATAAAAAATGATGTATATAAATGTGCACGGGGAAGGGCTCTGAAAGGATAAATCATCCTTTGCGAGTAAGCCACCGTTTGTATTGGACCTAAAAGAAATACGTGGTCTAAAGGCCTAAAAGAAAATATGGCATTAAAAGAAAAAAATAATTTGCCAAGGCCTAATTTGTTTAGCTGATTTACTCATTCAAAAATAATATACGCTTATTGAGGGAGTTTGGATGGTATATCAACGGTTTGCACAATGTCCGTTTATCCTAGTTACGCTTTCAATGTCATGACTCTATTGGTTTGTAGAATCATCAACATGCTAGGCTTGTATGCATTGTGTTTGTTTGTTCATTAGTTCATTTTATCTTGTCACATAAAGGCTAAATTCTAGTTGATAAAGTTTTGCAATAAAATGCAAACTACGTGAACACGTTTAAGTGATTGGGTTTTAAATTCAATAGTATCTAGTTCACACCCCTTCAATTCCGTTTTCATATGACACATTTATGCTAAAAGAGTGTGGAAAAACTTATGTTATTTAGTTTTGTGTCATTTTGGTGTTTATATCTATATGTGTGTACTTATGCTTAGTTTGAATCTATTGTGTATACATATATATGATATTGTGTTTGTTTTTGAGTCTTTGCCATGTTTAGCTATTCATCTATGCTGTTAATTCATTTTTGGTATCTGTCTTATTGCGAATCCTGTTTCCATATCACATGCTTAGATTACTACAATCAATTGATATCTTTTGTTATCGCATCATAGTTGATATTCATATCTTTATATGGATTGGTTGAATTTTAGTTGCCCATGTGCTTTAATGTTCTCATCACTTTATGCACAATTGTTTGAGCTTGTTATCCCATTATATTTATCCCTTGTTTAGTTTAGGGGGTGTATATGCTTTAATTGGGGGAGATAAGTTAAGTTTTGATTCTTTAGCCTTTGTCTATTCCTGAACAAAAAGGTGGAGAATGATAGGGGGAGAAATGGTTTTTAACCCTATTGTAATCGTATCTTAGTTTGGGAGATTTAACTTAGCGGGAGACCTCTTTCTAAGTAGATCACTTGATAAAGGGGGAGAACTAATTAAGGGGATTCTTTATCTAAATTGCATTTAATATTTTAATATTCCCTATGCGTTTAATGTGTTGCTTAAGTGTACAGGTATTGTAAAGCGGCATCTATTTAAAGTGGCAAAGCATTTAATTCTAAAGTGGTATTCAAGTCACACATTGTACTCTTTATTTTGGGTGGGGTGTTTTTGAGTCTAGTGAGCTTGACGGCCCTTTAGGATTTTGTTTTAGTTTTTGTCCCGGAATAGCCAAAGCGGGAGATTTTTAAGGACACAAATTTCCAATTGAGTCTTAATGTAGTGTTGGCTCAATTCCGAATAAAAACTGTTGTGTCATAGGATAGTATTGAGTGAGTATCCTCCAAGCCTATGACATCAAAGAGTTGAAGACGTAGTGGCTGTTGATACCAAATTTAGTCTGTTGACGTGGACCAATCATATGAAGACACGTGTCAACTTACGTGGCAAATACAAATACTTTCAACAAGTAGCATACTTAAGCGGTCCGAGCTACTTAAGCAAGCAGAGCAACTTAAGCGGTCCGAGCTACTTAGCATGCATAGCATCCACATAAAGAAAACCAAAAGGAAACTACGCATTAAATGCACATTATTATCGTACAAATGTATATGTCTACTAGATAACTACGCATTATCTTTTCATATGTACAACCTCAAGGCTATAAATACATGGTAACCTCCTCATAAGAGAAGGACTTTGGATCTCTTGGTAAAACTATGATTGAGATTCAAAGCAAACAGTCAGCAATACAAAACAGTGGACGTAGACCATTTTCATAAGGTTGAACCACTTTAAAAATCCTTTGTCTGATTTATCTGTGATTGATTAATTAGATATAATCTAATATTTTACATCAACAGATTGGCTTCGTCTGTGGAAATCGACTGTACTTAGCATTTTTCACTAAACAACTCATCATTTATGGCTGAGATTTCGGAATCCAGTGAGTGAAACACTGGGCTCCCTCCAAACCCCTCTACTCCACCAAATATTCAAGATCTGGATGGCATAATGGCCAATTTGTCCCAAGGGCAAACGTTCATGCAAGAAACCATGCGCCAACTTATACAAACTGTTCGAGATGGGGCATCTGCTCAATCAGGACAACGAAATACTCAGAGAAATACCCATCTGCCATCTTCAAGAACTAGACGAGTGCTATTCCCGAAGGTCTCTCAATCTAGGCGTACTGACTCATATCGTAGTGAGAGATCTAATGATCCTTCATATCAACCTGGCCGAACCTCATCAGTACGAGCTCCAAATTCTCAATGGAACGTCACTCTAACTCCCTAAAGGACTAGTGCTCTATAAAGGTTGAGTAAAATCTCTCCTTTTGATCGTTTGGGCCCTAGGAGGAATATAAGTCCTCCTAGGATTGCGTCGAGGAACTCTCAACGACCATCCGACCTAAGGGAAGGCTCTGTCCAATCACGCCCAATAGCCCGCAATGACAGGTCCCAAGAGGAAAACTCAACGCGATCAGTCGCTCGAACAAATAGGCCCGAGGTGGGAAATGATGCATGGAAAGGTTCTATTAAAAGGTTAGAGGACAGGTTAGGGGAAATGGCTAAGGCCAAGAATCCCCTACAAAGAACTTTTGTACAAGGGAGACCATTCGTACAAGCAATCGTGGATTTTCCCACACCATCAAAATGCAAAGCTCCTATGGTAACACCTAAATATGATGGAAAAACTCATCCTGTCCTCCGTATATAACAATACCAAGCTGCTGCCGATATCTATGCGGTTCTAGACGAGATAAGATGCAGGGCATTTTCAGGAACTCTCACCGGGTCAGCGCAGATATGGTACAACAACCTTCCTCGGGGGAAGATTGTGACTTTCCTTCATTTGGCAGAGCTTTTCATAGGGAATTTTTGTTTTGGAGAGAAACCAGTTAAACGAGTAGCACACTTACTGAGTGTCAGACAGAAGACAGATGAAAGTACCAGAGACTATATTACTCGTTTCAATAACGAGAAACTTGAGGTAATTGATTACGAGGAGAAGACATCAATTACTGCTCTGATGAGTGGATTGTTACCAGACAAGTTGTACTACACTTTAGCCAAAGATCTACCTAGGACCATGGCAGAACTGATGGCAAAGGCAGCCAAAATCATGAACGCTGAGGAAGCCATGGTTGCGAAGAAGAATACAGACACTAAAGAGACCAAGGTTGAGGCTGGTAAAACTGAGAAGAATGATCAGAAGAACAATGGTGGCAACAGGCAGTCGAAAGGTAAGCAAGTGCTGGAGCAGATGAGGAAGTATGGAAAATATACTCCCTTGAAGGTAGATATAAATCACATTCTGGAAGAGATCAAGAACAACGAGGAGTTAACCTGGACAGAGAAAATGAAGGCAGATCCAGACAAAAGGGACAAGTCTAAATACTGTGAATTCCACAAAGATCATGGCCACACGACCAAACGTTGCATAGCTCTTCAGAATGAAATTGAAGCACTCATCAGGCGAGGAAAGCTAACTAAATATGTTGATCGCCAAAACAATGGAAAAACCAGCAACAGAGGAAGGCAAAGATCTAGATCTCCTCGTCGAGCAAAAGAAGACAAGAAGAGAAATCACAAGGATGATCCAGAAGATGACCAAGATGACCCCGATCTCCCCAAAAGACCAAGACAACTAGAAAGTGAGGTATTTTCAATACATTTTGGGTCATTTGAATGTAATGTCATTACAGGTGGAGATGCAGGAGGTGGAGATCTTACTGCGGAGAGAAAATCTTACCTCAATGAGGCCCAAGCTTGCTCTTATATACAACGCAAAAACGTGGTTGAAGATGATCGTCCAAGGAAGGTGAATAGGGACAAACTGGTCATCGTTTTTTCTAAAAACGACCTGGCAGGTGTACTATATCCTTATGATGACCCATTGGTGATCAAGATGTGAATGAAGGAAGTGGTGATTACATGGGTACTGGTGGACAATGGTAGCTCTGCAGACATCATGTTCTACCCATGGTTTGACAGTTTGAATTTGAAGTTAGCCCAGTTGGAGCCATTTCATAGGCCCCTCCTCGATTTTACTGGCGAAAAGGTTTTTCCACTTGGGACGATCAAGTTGGACATGCTTATTGGTACATGGCATGCCTTCCAAATAGAAAGAGTATGCTTTTTCGTGATGGATAAAAATGTCCAATCAGCCTACAACATCATCATGGGAAGGGTAGGTCTGAAGAAGTTCGAGGCAGTACCATCTACTGTACATCAATGTTTAAAATTCCCAACCAACATTGGAGTGGGAGTTGTGAGAGGTGACCAGAAAGTAGGGAATGCTACTATTCGTCTATCGAATAGGAGGAACGAGAAGAATCCAGGAAGAAGACTACTACATATCAAGTGGATGAAACAGAAGATGCAGCGATTGAAACATTAGATCCTAGAGATAAGTCTCAGCTCGTGAAGGGCCAGGTCATGGAAGCTACCAAAAATATCATTCTGGACGACGAACACCCAGAACGAACAACCCAAATTGGTGCGTCATTGGATGTATCATTAAAATAAGAACTGGTAGCATTTCTAAGGCGCAGAAAATAAACTTTTGCATGGAGTCATGAAGACATGACAGGGATAGACTCGAGTTTCTTGTGCCACGAGCTCAACGTGAACAAGGAGGTCAAGCCAGTGAAGCAGCGAAGGAGGGTGTTTAGCCTTGAAAAGAATCAAGCTATACAGGAAGAGGTAGAGAAACTACAGAAAGCCTTTTTTTATTGAGGACGTCAAGTATCCTGACTGGTTAGAAAATGTGGTGATGGTAAAGAAGAAAAACAATAAGTGGAGGATGTGTGTGGACTTCACTGATCTTAATAAAGCCTTCCCAAAAGATTATTTTTCTTTGCCCCGAATCGATCAGCTGGTGGATGCTACATCGGGGCATGAATTGTTGAGTTTCATGGATGCTGGTGGATGCTACATCGGGGCATGAATTGTTGAGTTTCATGGATGCTTACTCTGGTTACAACCAGATTAAAATGAAACCTGAGGACAGGGAAAGTACCTCTTTTATCACCCCAAGAGGGACTTATTACTATAATTTTATGCCTTTCGGACTTAAAAATGCAGGTGCGACATATCAGCGGCTGATGAATAAGGTGTTTGTAGAGCAAATCAGTCATAACATGGAGGTTTATGTCGATGATATGCTGACGAAAAGCAAGAAAGCTGTTGATTATTTAGTTGACCTAGGTCAGACTTTTGATCAATTAGAGAAATATCAAATGAAGTTGAATCCCACCAAATGCATATTCAGAGTACGAGAAGGTATGTTTCTCGGATATATTATTAATAAACGATTTATCGAGGCGAACCCACAAAAGATCAAGGCCCTACTGGAGCTACGAACTCCAACTACGAAGAAGGAGGTGCAAAGTCTCACAGGGTGAGTTGCAGCACTTAACAGATTTGTGTCACGAGCAACATAGAGATGCCTCCCATTCTTCAAAACACTTCGAAAAACTTTTGAGTGGAATGATGAATGCAAGGAGGCCTTTCAAGAGTTAAAGAAATATCTGGGGACACCTCCATTGTTATCTAGACCAGTGATGGGAGAAAGACTATACTTGTATCTGGCGGTTTCAGAGAGTGCAGTTAGCTCGACGTTGATGAGAGTGGAAGACGAAGTACAAAATTGGTCAATTACACCAGCAAGGCCTTTCGAGAAGCAGAGATCAGATATCCAAGACTGGAGAAGTTAGCACTAACACTAATCGAAGCGAGCAGAAGGATGATGCCATACTACCAAGCCCATACTATAGTGGTGTATACTGATATACCATTAAGACAAGCTCTGCATGAATCGGATAAATCGGGAAGATTGATGTACTGAGTAGTAGAACTTGGTGAATATGGCATATTTTATGAGCCTAGGTCATCACTCAAAGGGCAGACAATAACGGATTTTATCGCAGAGTTTACTCACTCTGATACATCCGAAGAGCATGAGTTTAATAATACAGATCAAGCCGTGGATGTTACGGGATCATCGAAGATAGCACCTAACCAACTTCCTTCCGTGGATAATCAAGAAAAGATAATCAAAGAGCAATGAGAAGTGTCGGTTGAAGACAAAAGGAAGCATCAAATATTCCACCGAGGAACTCTGTCTGACCAAGAGTTTGATAATGAAGTACCTGTATGGAATCTATATGTGGATGGCTCTTTATGCACCACGGGCAGTGGAGTAGGAATAGTTTTAAACAATCATGATAAAATTGATATGGAGTATGCTCTACGTTTTCAATTTAAGGCTTCCAATAATGAGGCTGAATATGAAGCTATGATCGTGGGTCTAAGTCTGTCAAAAACCATGAAGGCGGAGCAGGTCGTTGTATTCAGTGATTCACAGTTAATAGTAAATCAAATTCTTGGATTGTATGCAGCGAAGGGAGAACTAATGGTCAAGTATCATGCAAAAGCTATGGAGGTTGTCTCGACTTTTACCGTAGTTTAGTTGATCAGAATACCGAGATTGGAGAATACAAGAGCCGACATCCTAGCTCGGCTAGCATCAACAACACGCACCGAGTTATGAAGAATAATCCCAATAGAAATCCTGGTAGATCGGAGTGTAGATAAAGACTTGATGATGAACTTCATTTCCCTCGACTTGGGACCATCCTGGACGGATCCCATCAAGGCCTATATTGAAGAAGGGACTGTGCCACTTGATAAGCTCACAGTCAAGAAATTGAAGTTTAAAGTTGCTCGTTACGTATTGACCAGTGGCATTTTGTATAGATGAGGAGTTATAGCAGGACTATAAAGATGTATCCATCCCTCCGAAATGAAATAATTGATTAAAGAAGTTCAGCAGGGTCTTGTGGGGCCCATGTAGCAAGTCGGACGCTTTTGCAGAGGATAACAACACAGGGGTATTACTAGCCAACGATGAGAGCTGACTGCGCAGCTTACGCTAAAAAGTGCGATAAATGCCAACGTTTCTCTTCCATCCGAAGAACTCCCCAAGCATTGTTAATACCCATTACGTCCCCTTGGCCATTCGCCATGTGGGGGATAGACTTGGTCGGGCCACTTCCAACGACAAAAGAAAGATTCAAATACCTCGTGGTTGCTGTGGATTATTTTACCAAATGGGTGGAAGCTGAGCCTCTCATTGATATGACATATGACAAGGTCTATCAGTTTATTTGGAAGAGTATTATTTACAGATATGTCCTCCCACACGCATTCATTACTGACCATGGAACCCAATTTAACAATGAGGAATTTGCTGCATATTGTCATCAATTCAATGTACTGAAGATCCACTCTGTGCCAGGCCATCCCCAGAGCAATGGGCAAACTGAAGTGACGAACATGACCCTACTAAATGGTTTGAAAAAATGGCTGGATGATGCAAAGGGAAACTGGATTAATGAGCTACACTCTGTGTTGTGGGCTTATCGCACTACACCACGAACAACAACTGGGTAGTCTCCATATATGTTGACATTTAGGAGTGAGGCTATCATACCTGCTGAATTGGGTCTACCCACACATAGGGTGCTTGATTTCAATTCTCCTGTAAGAGACTTGATTAGACGATTAGACCTGGATATGCTTGAAGAAGTCAGGGAAGAAGTAGCAATTAGGAATGCAACATACCAACAATGAACAACCTTGTTCTATAACAAAAGAGTGAAGAAGTGCGATTTGAAAGAGGGGGATTATGTGCTGAAGAAAGTGATCGAAAAGCATAACAAACTGGAGGCCAACTAGCATGGACCTTACAGAGTAACTGAAGTTGTTCGTCCTGGGACATACAGAATTGAAACTTTGGAGGGAGAAGAATTAAAGAATGCATGGAATGCAGAGCATCTGTGCAAGTACTATCAATAATTAAAATCCATATATAAAACATTTCTTTCAATATGAATAAAGTGATGTTTCGCCCATATTTCTTCCTTGGTTGAAATTTTTTCGAATATTAGTGCTACACACTACACAAGCACACATTCAGAGCAGGAACTCAATAACCACCAACTCCGGTTGGTCGGCAATTCATTAACCACTAACTGCGATTGGTCGGCAACTCATTGACCACCAACTCCGGTTGGTCGGCAATTCATTAACCACCAACTCTGGTTGGTCAACTAATCGGAGTTGGTGGTCAATGAGTTAACCACCAACTCCGGTTGGTCAGCAACTCATTGACCACCAACTACGGTTGGTCGACAATTCATTATCCACCAACTACGATTGGTTAGCAATTTAATAACCACTAACTCCAGTTGATTGGTACCAAACTAGGCAAGAATATGGACGACCTCCTGGGGCATTCACCGTCTAGGCAACAAGGTAATCCAGACGAGATTACTACAACTAAGCAGGAACATGGGATGAAAATCATTCCATTACTTAAGCCCAAAGAGTGACAAGTCACTATAATCAAACAACAAATGGGATAAGTTCCATTGTCTAAAAATGAAAAAAAAAAATTTCCTCCTTCTATATATATATATATATATATATATATATATATATTCACCAACGAATAAACGAGAACATCTACAAATTATTCCGAAGAAAATGAAATTGAAAAAGACTAAATCTTTCTTTATTAAAGCAAAGCAGATTACATAAGATATGAAATTTGATTCATTACAAATATCCTATTCTATGGGTTTCTTTCCCTCTGCTTTTGAAATAGGTTCCACCCCAGCTGGAGAATCATCTAATGCATAAGGAGAGTTTATAAAGTTCATATCTCGCAGCATTCTGACATTCATTATGGATGGTCGATCAAGTAAGTGCTCTGGACGAGATATCTCAAAGTTTGAATAAAGACTATAATCACCGAGATACTTGGAGATCAAAATCCAAGGAATGGCACGGGTTGGAATTCAACTAAGGTCAAGTTTAAAGGGAGGCACGGGTAAATCAAGAACTCCAGGTTCATAGTAATCCCATAATAAATGACCTTGCTCCAGTTTCAGAACACATAAGGCATTCAACTACCCCTGCTTATATCCTTCGTTGTTTGGCTGCTGCAAACGAGCATCAAGATGATACAGAGCTTCATTATACCTAGCCATCCAAAATTCCGTGGGCTGCTTGTGAAATTGATAAGTCAATCTCTCAAGTTGCTCGTGGAGCTTTTTCACCAGAATTTCTTTACTTTTCAGAGAAAAACTCTAATTGGAGAGTTGGTCGATGAAACTCTGAATCTTCTTAAACATTTTTGCCAAAGCCTGATTCTTCACCATCAATTGAACGACTTGATTTTCTAAGGCCAATTGGGTTCTTGTCTCCTTAATAGTAACCCAATCAGCCCTTGCTCATCCACGGGAAGAAGATCTTGCTCTACCACGAGCAGATGTGGAAAGACCAGTTCATTTCAAAGTCTCTAACTCATCCCGTAAGTTAGAATTTTCTATTGCTAAAAAGAAAAAACCATCATCATTAATTGGGACCAAGGCTCCCGAAGAAGAAGAGGCAGCATATTTGAGCTGTTTTATTTCCTCCTGTAACGCAATATTCTCTTGCTCTAGCAGCTTAGAAATATGTCTATGCTCTTCAATCTCAAGCTTTAACACACTTTCCTTTTTCTTATGAGCTAAAATGTACTTGCCATATCCCTTGTCAGTATATGTTGGTACTTTTTCTCATAATCTCGATGCAAAAGTGTAGTGGATTCTTTGTACTGCTGTTGAAGTTCTTCGATCGTTCCTTGAAGATCTTCAATCATTTCATAATAAGCCATATTATTGGCTATAGCACGATCAAGTAGGCACTTCAAGTACTGGTAAGCATCAATTACTCGTTCAGAGGCACCTGATCCGAGGATGTCAATTATTTGGGCCTTAGTAAGGTCTGCATGACCAGCTTTGAAATAGTCATTGCACTTCTTCATCAACTCGGTATCATTAGTTGATAAGAGTTCTATCCTGGCCACAAACTAGCAAAGAGAGAATGAAAAACAAAATCAACAATGATGCGAACAGAGCAAGTAAGAGATAAATTCTAGACGAACAATAAATATTCATTTTTTATTCATCACAACAAAGGAAAACACAGTTCAGGGTTACATAAAAAAACAACGCAGTAAAAGACCCGAATAACTTTACATATTCTCCTTATGTCCTACGACTTCTTCGAACGGTTTGGATGAAGGGGTTAGTTGGTCGAAGAGCAATGGCAGTTGCTCGGTAGATGTGCTAGCTTATTGGACTTGCTCGGAGGGTTGGACAACAACAACAATAGGGACCTGCTCTCCTGTCATCATAGAAGACTTATTTGATGCAGCTTCATCTTCTTCTTCTTCTTCTTCTTCTCCAGAAGAGGGAGGACTGCCATGAGTATGCTCCTGGAACAACTCAGAACTTTCAGTAACCTTCAATTTCTTCAAAGCTACTACCCATCCATCCCTAAAATATTTAACACTGGCATACTCCATTTGAGAAGACATAACAGCCAGGCCCTTATTCCAACCCTTGTCCCAACCATCACTAAAGGATTTTTTAACAGTAACTTTTCTTTTTGCCCTCTCCGAGGAAGTCCTTTCCCTAAGGAGATCTTCGGCAGAATTCAGTTTTTCTTCTACCTCTGTCTTATGTCGCTCAGCATCTTGAAGCTTAGCAACATTTTCCTCAGCAGATTTAAGCTTGACTTCAAGCTCCGCTTTTCGTTATTCAGCATCCTTTAATTTCTTCTCCAACTCTTTGGAGGAAGTCATAGCTTGATCTCGATTTAGTTCAACAGACTTGAATTACTCCTCCCATGCATTTTTGTCTTCCTCATACTTCTGACGAGATTCCTTCAAAGATCGAGTTAATCCAGCAAAAGCTTCTTCTATCCCACCCGAGGAGGTGGAAGCCCAAATGGCTTCATCTTTCTTCAAAATACTATTGAAACACATCATGAGCTGAAAAAAGAAAGAATTTTAATTCAATATATGAATATAGTACTAGAAGATAAAGGACTCATGCTATACTTACTGACGTAATGTGTTGAGCAGCCAAAGTAGTAATTCTCTCACAAGAAAAGGTATCTTCAATGCCTTGGAATTCTAGGACAGTCCAAGATCTGATCAAGCCCAGAGCAGAGCTCGGAGGAATAAGAGCTGGAACATTACCTTCAACATTTGAAGTTTAAGATATAGGGTCAACAGGTCTCTCAGTATAACTTCTTTTCAATCTCCTCAGAGGAGCAGGAACACTTTCAATTAAAGGTGTTGTCTCTATTTGTGAAATGGCAATATTTTCACTCGAAGGTGCTGTCTCTTTTGGAGGCACAGGGGGACTAGTTTCCTTAGCAGCAGTAGAGGTGGGTACATCTATATTCTTTGTCCCCTCATCTGCAACATCCTGCTTGTTCTTGTTTTCCTCTTCGGTGGCAAAGGAAGACTTGCCAAAAAATGCAGGAGCTTTCCTCTTCTTCATTAGATCAGTAATAGGAGTACTTAAATCAGAAGAAGATCCTTTCACACTGATTTCAGAAGTTGGTGTCCGATCAAGATCAATCACCACAGGACGAGCAATGAAAGATGAAGTGGAGCTTCTGTATCTCAACAAATATGAAGCATACCTCACATGCTCTCCGACAACTGACTGATGAAAGCCCCAGACAATTTTTAAATGTTTTATGTTAACGTCAGTCTCTTTTGGAGGCTTCCTTTTAGTGTCAACTGTAACAAATAAAATTAATATCAGTGATGCATTTCATCGAATACAATGAAAATAAAATTTCAAAAATAAAAACAACCAATCCCATTTCCATAAAACGGACACCTAGGACCTTGGTACACATCATTTCCATTTAATGGAGGGTGTTGTCAATTTTTCATCACAACCCCATGATCAAAATAGTCCCTATTGGCATCGGGAAGATTGACAACTAAAGCTCTATTCGAAAACCTAGTTTTTAAATAGAAAGTAGTGTCACTGGTAACCCATCTATAGCAATACATAATTTCTGGAATTCCCAAATGAGTTCCATGAAGTTGATTCAACCTATGTATGCCATTAACTACCCTCAATGTATTTGGAGCTACTCTTGCTGGTACAATATCAAAATATTGGCAAAACTCCAAACATAGGGGATTTGGCGGGAAAGAAAAGCCACACTCAGCTATAAAAAGACTTGGGAACAAGTGTCCCTCAGCCAAAGAAAATAAATTATAAGGACAAGAAAGTTCTTCCAAAATAACCCACGAAGGGATTGAAAAATCAGACTGAAATTTATCCAACGATTCAGATAAACCATGGTGAATACAATAAATAAAGAAGAAGGAAGAAAATCTTACAGAAGAAAGAGAGATCGGTTGACAATGAATGATGGAAAGAACGAAGGCAAAAGATAGAGAGAAAATAAAGAGTTCAGAAATACAAATTTGAAAAGTAGAAGACGATGGGATTTCTGTCGCACTTAAATACTTTACCTCGGGAATAGAGAAAAGCAATGATTATAAGGGAAGACGTTTGCGTTCCCGGCGGCTAAAAGAGGAAAAGGGCACAAATATCAAAGTGATCGTGAAAATTCAAAATATTTATGAAGATTGATATTGTGCGCAAAAAAGGAATTAAAGTATTCTCCTAAATCTCTGAAAACCAGCAATTTTCAAACAAAATGTTCCACACTCTTCCTCAACCTCAAACTATGAAACATTGGGGGCTTCTGTTGATACCAAATTTAGTCTGTTGATGTGGTCCAATCATATAAAGACATATGTCAACTTACGTGGCAAATACAAAAACTTTCAACGAGCAGCATACTTAAGCATTCCGAGCTACCGAGCAACTTAAGCCATCTGAGCTACTTAAGCATGCCGAGCAACTTAAGCGGTCCGAGCTACTTAGCATGCAGAGCATCCACATCAAGAAAACCAAAAGGCAACTAAGCATTAAATGCACATTATTATCGTACAGATGTATATGTCTACTAGATAACAGCGCATTATCTTTTCATATGTACAACCTTAAGGCTATAAATACATGGTAACCTCCTCATAAGAGAGGGACTTTGGATCTCTTGGTAAACCTATGATTAAAATTCAAAGCAAACAGTCAGCAATACAAAACAGTGGACGTAGGCCATTTTCATAAGGCTAAACCACTTTAAAAATCATTTGTCTTATTTATTTGTGATTGATTAATTAGATATAATCTAGTTTTTTACATCAACAGTGGCCAGGACTTATAAAGCTTCATCATTTGTCGAGTTTCAAGTGCCATGTTTCTACGTCATCAATATCATATTTCGTAGTCTCCAAAAGGTATGAATGCATTTATATATATATATATATATATATATATATATATATATATATATATATAGGGAGACTTGGAATAATTTTATAAAGGGTGTAATTTTTTTTTAAACTAATATTTATTTTCATAAGGTTTCTTTAGAACTTTAACATAAAGTTTCTGGGCTAAAATCGAATTTTTAAGCTTTCTGAAAGTTCGTTCGAAATTGTCATTCGAATGAGCTTTTCATTCGAACGATAATTTCATTTGAACGAGGTTTGCCAATGACTCGCCACTGGAACCTCGTTAGATAGTTCGTTCGAACGAAATGTCGTTCGAACGAAAATGTCGTTCGAACGAGATTTCAGCGGGAACAGGTTTTGGCCGTTTTTTGGCACTTTCCCACAACTTTGTCCCACTACTCTTTCACATAATTTAATGACTTCGTGAACATAATTTTTCCAAGAACTTTTGCCATCCCCTAGAGAGTGTTTGAGAGCTTAATCCTTTCACAAAAAGTTCCCTTGGTGTTTGTTAGTCAAATTGATTTATTCAAAGAACAAAACCAAGTTTACACCCAATTGTTTGTTTTAATCCAAGTTTCTATCTATCTATCTATATATACATCTTGCTTGGAGAGTTTGTTTGGCACCGGATTCATCTCTACCGTAAAAGAGAGTTTGGGTTTACTTCTACATCCCACAAAGAAGAAGAGATGCTTCACACCGGATTAATCTCATAAGGTGAAAGGCACTGTGTGTGGATGATGGGTTCCTAAAATTTTGATCGGTGGATTTCGAGACCGCGGTGGAGTTCCGTGGTTATTCGCTAGGCAGAGGTGTATACAAGGAGCGTCGGGGCTTAGACGGAGTCAAGTAGAGTGTTGTAAGTCTTACTGTCTTGTATTTGTAAAACCGTACTTAGTGGATTTGAGGTTAGGGCCATCCGAGGTTTTTTCCCATTGTGGGTTTTTCCTCGTACATTGTGGCGTAGTGTGACTGGTTTACTTTTATCTTGCAAAATAACTTAGAACGCATGCTTGCGATAATTCAAGATAAAATTTGGTTTAATTGTCACACTTAATTAAATTAGTGCTATTTTAATTTGGGTAAATATTAATTTAATTCAAGTCAATAATTTTATTGGATAAAATTTGGTTTGGCCTAATTTGCAAATTGAATAATTTTTATTAGGCAAATTTCTAGGACTTGTATTAAATTGGTTTTTGAGCTTAACGTAAAAATTCACAAATTTGATTTTGAGTATAATTTAATTTTGTGAAAATTAAAATTTGGTTTACTTTCATTTTAATTTGTGAAGAAATTAAAATTTGGTTTATGTAAGTGTTTTGTTGAGCCATCTCTTTTTCGCATCTTTAAAAAGGAAATTGAAATTATCTTTTTGATAAGACTTTAAAAATTGGGGGCCTTGTGTTCCAACAAATACGAAGAAAATAAAGGTTCTTTAAGTTGATTATGGACTTGTGAGTAGAATATGCAAGCCTGGATGGGAGATCCGGCTAGGATGATTAGTGTCGATGTCATCAGGGTCGTATTCTTACATGAATTTATCAACGCTTCCATGAGAGGGGAGCCATGGGGGTTGAAGAATCTAGTCGAAGAGAAAGAATGGATTAAACGGTGATAGTGAAGCACCACAAGAGGGCATACCCGGTCGGTAACCCATTTAAATGATCCAGATCAATTTAACTCCTATCAAGTGATGGTGAATTCAATCAGGGCCATCGAGGCCAGCAGCAAGTTTCGTAGGCCAGTCAAGCCAAAGGGACAACAGGGGTAGCAATCGAGAACAAGACTACCAAGCCCGAGATAAGGACACCCCGACATGGCTAGTGGGGATAGGGATAAAGGGAAGATATAGTAAGGTGTACTATGCATAGAGAGTGGGACCACCTATATTGAACTTGTCTACGGTGAGAAAGTGAGACTACTTAGACTGAAAAAGTATATGGGAATGGCGTTAGTGGGGCACAATAACCATCTGAAGAGCGAGATTTCAGTAGAGGAATTGGGATAAGAGAATGCACTAAGAGGACATTTATATTATGTATTAGTTTACTGCTTTCGAGAGTTATGAAAAAAGGGTAGACTACTTTACGAGAGTTGACTGGTTAGCAACGGGTTGAGTGATCATAGATTGTGATAGTGAGATCTCGTGTTCGCTGTCCCAGGGTATGATTTAATTTGTGAGGTATCACCTGAAAGAGAGTTGATCCTATATAGATGCGTTTATATATTATATATATTGTGTAGTGGATATTTTTGTGTATGTTTTCCACTTATAATTAGTCCCGGTTCGCAAGGATGGTTACTGATGTGATTCAGGGTAGACAAGCTATTGTCGAGTGGAGAGATATAGCTCGTGACTTCTTTTAGTGATAAGAAACTAGTGATAGTAAGGGCATCATGATAGGTGTTGTCTTGTGTAGCATGAGAGTGGACGAGTATACTCTTATGTCAAAAGACGGGTATTTGAGGGTACGTAATATGGACTGAGGGATCAACATATCTCAATGACCTCCCACTCATGAAGCTTAGCACAATGTTGGGAGTGGGTAGATGATTAGCCATTAATACATGGGTTTAGTACCTTGGGTATTATTTGTTTATAAAGTCATATTTAAGGGATAGTAACTATACGATAATGAGAGGCTAGTGGAGCCAGGTAGCATCGGTGAAGTTGTGCACATTTATAGATTGTATGGGTGCCCTGGTTGGTGGAAATATTTATATCACCAGCAATTGGGAGAGCTAGAAATAATTGTGATGATCTTGAGAGAATGGGATTCATGACATTTAGAGGCCTTGGAGTACACGCCTTATCCAACTTTTAAGGACGAAATTCCTTTGTAATGAGGGAAGTATATAACACCCCTTATTTTAGGAGAAAATGGAAATTAATTAAATTGATGACCTGAGAATTTATTTAATTGGGAGAAATTATTTAATTCGATGATTCATATTTAATTAATTCAGTCTAGGCTTAATTTAACACGTGGCGTATTTGGAGGCAAATTAAGAGGATTTTATAAAGTGACTTGAATGGTAATTTTGAGGTCACGGTTGGTTCCTAAAGGATCGAAATAGTCAAAAAAGTGTACTCGGGTATATAGTTTGGGTCCCGGGATGATTTTAGACCATCCCGACACCGTTTAAGGGCATTTCGATCATTCAGGAGTTTGGGATTTAGAAAACTCCGAAAATTGTAAGTGTCTATCTACCCTTTAGAGAGAGTGGCTAGGGTTAACACAAATCAAAATGGGATAGAACCCATAGGAGAGGAAGAGGAGGGGAGAACTAAGCTTCCTACACAGTTTTTCGCCCGAACGTAACGTAATCGAGAACGGAGGGAGGGGAGAAACACCACACCATTTTATCAACGAATTTCAAACCTGCTATTGAGAGGCAAGTATTTAAATGGAAATTTATATCAATCATGTTATAATACCAATCTGGTAAAGGTTTTGATTTCATATTTTTAGAAGTTTTATATGAATTTGGGAGGGTTTAATTCATAAACTAAAGTAGGAATGCATGTAGAGATGTTCCTTAATGATGATAATACGAAATTAGTGGGTTTGGATTGATTAATAAGAGAGAAATCTGAGTTATTGATTAATAAAGTTGATGAATATGAGAAAATTGGGGTTTTATGTTAATTAAAGGAGAATTTGATTCTTGGGTTAAATCTTTGATGTTTTTGTGTAAACTTTTCATTGGAAATTTATCTATATGTGAAGATAAAATGATATTAAAATATATTTGATGATTAAGATTTAATCTTTATGGGTTCTTGATTGAAGAACATGAATCCTAAATGGCTTAGGATTTAATTAATGAACACAAGATGTCAATTTGCCAAAATTATTAAAGTAACTCTAAACGTATGCCATTTTAATTTTAATTATAATTAGAGTGAGATCCATACATTCTTGGAAAGTTATATGTTTTATATTTATACTGAGCTTTGAATCAGGTCAATCGGAGTTCTGTAGAGGGAGTAATCGATGTTTTACTATAGGGTGTTTGATCTGCCAGCATAGTAATCTGCCAGAATTTTTGACGTAACTTTAAACGTATGCCATTTTAGTTGTACTTAGAATTAGAGTGAGATCCATACATTAATGGAAATCTCTATGTCTTAGATTTCAAATGAGCTGTGAATCAGTTCAATATGAGTTCTATAGAGGGCGTAATCGATATTTTACTACATGGTGTTTAATCTGCCAGAAAATTTTCTAATTGATTCGGTTGCCCAATTTTGGCTAATAATTTCCTTTTTGTTTAGGACCTTTGGAAATTGTGGGTACCCGAAATTAAGATGACGGGCCTAAACAAGTAGCCCAATTCTGGCAGCCCAAAGTTTAGATCCCTCATCTCTTGTTTCATTATGATCCATCTCTTCCCACGTTCCCATTAAGGGAGATTCTAAGGAGAGATGGAAGACGTGGGGGAGTCCAACTTACCCACTTACTAAAACGAACATGTATTTATTGAACCCTAGGTCCGGGGCAAAGGACAAGTTGTATTCTCTGTAATCACTCTCCGGGGTATATAGAAATAACACTGACTGCACCACCGTGGACGTAGGCACCTCTATGCTGAACCACGTACATCCTTTGTTGTGTGATTATCATTTTACGTTCCTTATTCTTGCTTGGTAATTTCTTTTTTCTTATCTATTTGTGTTGCATAATAATTGTCACCACAATTGGCACCGTCTGTGGGAACCGTTCATTTTCCCTGAGAAAAGCCCACACCAAGAAAGGAGTTTAAAATGTCTGGTCACAGTAGCAATGCTCCCCAGGCAGGGGATATTCAAGAACCACCTGTTCCTCGCAGAATTAGATCTGAAGTTCGACGTTCAGATCAGAGGGCTCGCTTAGAAAGTTCATCCTCAGAAGAAAGACAAGGACCAGCAAGGTCCACGCAGATATCCAGACTGTCTGATTCATACGAGGCAAGGCTGCACGAGCAGATGGAGTCTTCTTGCAAATACGAGGCTGAGAATGCTCGCTTGAAAAGAAGACTAGAAAGACTGGAGAGAGAGCTTCATCATGATACTAGGAGACGTCCATACCTCACTCCTAGCCCTCAGGCGAGCAAGTCTCGCAGCCGAGGGAGGAGCCCCAGGCGAGGATCCCAGAAGATGGAGGGAGATGAATCAGACGATGACCTACGCGAGAAGCTGCAAAAAGCTCACCGTTACTAGAGCCCTACTCATAGCAACGAGAACATACGAGATCTGGTCCGCAGGGAGATGGACCAACATCCTGCCCACCACGGTACCAGATCGACTCGAGAACTCTCCAGGCGGGCTCTCAAAACCCAGATGAAGTCACCTTTCACGAGGGAAATTGAAGAAGAAGAAGCCCCCAATAAATTTACCATTCCCAGGTTCAAGATTTATGATGGTAAGACTGATCCCATCGATCATGTCAGGCAGTACCGGCAGGCCATGAGCCTCTGGAACCACCGGGACACATTAATGTGCCAAATTTTTCCCTCGATCTTGCATGACGTAGCGCAGAAGTGGTTGTAAAGACTTCCCCACTGATCTATCAGGAGTTTTAAATCCCCGGTCGAGCTCTTTACGACCCGATTCATTACCAGTATCTCCCATCCCAAAAGGATGGATGCTTTGCTAACGATGAAGAAAACACCTCAAGAGACCCTCCGAGACTATGCAAAGAGGTACTGGGAGTTATTCAACGAGGTCAAGGATTGCTCGGAGTAAGTGGAAGTGGCCTCTTTCAAAATTGGGCTACCCAGTTCTTCCCTTTTATACCAGTCCCTGACGAAGAAGGAGGCTATGACTATTGACGACCTAATGGCTCGCATCGAGAAATACGCTAAGGTAGAAGATGTCACCCGCCTCAGCACAGGGGAAAATGGTAGAGTTAAACTCACTACCAAGGGAAATGACAAAACTCAGAACCAAAAGAAGGGAGGAAAGAACGGGGGAAAAAATAGCTCCAAGAATGGAGGCAACAATGATGTGTCGAAAGCATTTCAGGCAGTCAACACCATCTTCAAGGAACCAATTTACAAAATTCTCGTAAAAATCAAAGACGAGCCATTAATCAAGTGGCCCAGGAAGATGGGAGGAGATCCCACGAAAAGGAATAATGTGCTGAGATGTGCCTTTCACAAAGAGGGGGGGGACATAAGACTGAGCATTGCAAAGCTCTTAAGTCCCACCTCGAAGAGCTAGCCCAATCCGGGCATTTGAACGAGTTTATGGAGAAAAAGTCAAAGAAAGTGGCTGCCAATAGAGAAGCGAGACCTGACAATGTGCTCGAAGATGACGCTGGACATGAGTTCGCGATGATTCATGGGGAATTTGATGCCAAGAAGATCCAAGGAAATTCATCTCGGATGGAGATGATGAAACTTATAGCGGTAATGGAAGCTTTTCAGATCGATCCAGTAAAGTCATAATCAGGAAAGCATCAACGAGCAGATGACTCAACTATAACAAGCATATTGTTTTCACGGATGAAGATCTGGTGGGAGTAAGAACCCCACATCACGATGCTTTGATCATTACCCTCAGAATAGATAACTTTGACTTCGACAAGTTGCTCGTCGACCAAGGAAGTTCATCCGAGGTAATGTATCTCGACCTATTCAGAAAATTGAGGTTAAGCGTCGCTGACCTAAAAGAAAGCTACTGTCCCTTTAGTTGGCTTCGCTGGAAAAATAACTATACCCCTAGGAAAAATTGTACAGCCAGTTCGCGCGGAAAACGTCTCCAAGATGATTGAGTTTTTGGTGGTGGACATCGACTCGCCATACCAAGCTATCCTCGGCAGGGGATGGCTCCACGCAATGAAAGCAGTCTCCTCGACCTACCATAAAAAAATCAAGTACATGACTGAGCGAGGAGTAATGGAGATCCACGGCGATCAAGCGATGGCAACAAGGTGCTTCATAGCAGCCATCCGACCAAAGCCAGAGAAGAAGGTCGATCAGCCCAGCGAGAAAGTTGAAGAAGGTTTGACACCTTCTAAATAGCAATTAAAGTACGAAAGACCTGGAGTAGAGAAGACCAGGCTCCTCCCCTCTGAGCGGGTCGTCGAGGACCTAGTATAAGTTACGGCTGGAGATGGCGACAGTAATAGAGTCTTCCTGATTGGAGCCTCTCTCACTGACCAGGAACAGAAGGAATTGACAACTCTGCTGAGATGCAACGTAGATGTTTTCGCATGGGAACCATACGAGCTGCCTGAAATCGATCCTAGTATGGTCTGTCATCAGTTGCATGTCAACCCCACCTTCAAACCAATCACCCAGAAGGCACGGTGAACCGTACCCGAGAAGTCAAAAGCGGTAGAAAAAGAAGTTGAAAAACTGTTGGAAGTAGGATCCATACGGGAAGTACAATTACCCAAGTGGTTATCCAACCCAGTAGTGGTTCCAAAAAGCAACGGGAGGTGGAGAGTTTGCATCGACTTCACTGACCTCAACAGAGCATGCCCTAAAGACAACTTCCCCCTTCCAAAAATTGACCAGCTGGTGGACGCCACTGCAGCTCACGAGCGAATGAGTTTTCTGGACGCATACTCGGGGTACCATTAGATCCCTTTATATGCCCCAGACCAAGACAAAACAGCATTTATCACCACAGTTGGGCTTTACTGCTATAAAGTCATGCCCTTTGGACTAAAAAATGCAGGGGCAACCTACCAGCGGCTAGTCACCAAGATGTTCAAGGATCAGATGGGAGACACCATGGAGGTATACATTGATGACATACTCGTTAAAATCAAGAAGAAATAAAACCACCTCTCAGACCTGTCAAACACCTTCGAAATCCTCAGGAAATACCGAATGAAACTTAATGCGAGCAAGTGTTCGTTCGATGTCCAGTCAGGAAAATTTCTTGTATACTTGGTCAGAAAGAGAGGCATAGAGGCTAACCCAGACCAGATCGATGCGATTAATAGGGTACAACCTCCTCAAACAATCCGGGACGTACACAAGCTCACTGGTATGCTCGCTGCCTTAAATCGCTTTATCTCTAAATCCTTCGAGAAATGCAAACCTTTCTTCCATCCTCTAAAGGGGAACAAAACGGTAGAGTGGAACCCAGATTGCTTGCAGGCATTGGTCGAGCTCAAAGATTACTTCAGCTCTCCACCATTGCTCATCATACCACATCGAATAGATTCTTTGTACCTGTACCTCTCCGTTTCCAACCACACTGTCAGTTCTGCATTAATGTGCGAAGTTGCAGGAATCCAGCACCCCGTTTACTATGCGAGCAAAACCCTGCTTGAAGGCGAGAAGAGGTACATACCACTGGAGAAGCTCACCTTTACACTAGTAATGGCTTCGAGGAAGCTGAAGCACTATTTCGAAGCCCACACTATCATCGTCCTAACATAGCACCCCCTCAAGGCAATCCTATGAAAAGTGGATTTGTCGGGCAGACTGTCTAAATGGTCAGTCGAGCTCGGGCGATCTGACATCCAATTTTAACCAAGGAACACAATCAAGGGGCAGATCCTTGCTGATTTCATAGCCGAATTCACGGGCGAGGAACCTTCCAACCAACCTCAACCAACAAGGCAAAAAGAGAACCAAACGACAGAGGGAACCTGGAAACTATTTGTTGATGGAGCCTCCAACTCAAAGGGGGCAGGGATAGGCATTGTCCTCTTTACTATAGAGAATACAATCCTTGAACAAGGAATCAGGCTTGGATTTGCAGCCTCCAACAACGAAGCAGAATACGAAGCCCTAATAGCTGGCCTCCAGAAGGCGCACACTTTGGGGCAAAGCATTTACAGGTGTTCAGAGATTCCTAATTAGTCTCCAATCAGATAAGTGGAGACTACAATGCAAAAGGCGAAAGAATGGCAGCTTACCTCACCTTAGTGAAAGAACTAATGTCGATCTTCGAAGAGATCAATGTCCAGCAGTTTCCCAGAGGGCAAAATAGCCATGCTGATGACCTAGCAGCCTTGAGTTCGGCAGTCGACTGCGACCTAAAAAGAACCATCCCCATTGATTTCCTCACTCATCCGAGCATTAACCGCGGCAGAAAGCCACCAGACGTAGAACATGTACTCCAGGTGGGATCGGCTCCCAGCTGGATGGACCTCTTAAGGGACTATTTGAAGGATGGAACGCTCCCGGATGATAAGAAGACTGCCCACCAGATAAGAGTCAAAGTTGATCGCTTTAACTTATCCCCAGAGGGCAACTTGTATAAGAAATCCTTCTCGGGACCCTACCTCTAATGCGTTCACCTAGGGAATATCGAGCAAGTGCTACATGAGTTTCACGAAGGAGTTTGTGGAGGCCATATCGGAGGAAGGTCTCTAGCTTTCCGAGCAATGAAGAAAGGCTATTGGTGGCCATATATGCAAAGGGACTCTGCGATGTACGTACGCAAGTGTTTGAAATGCCAACTCCACGCTCCTATAGTCCACCAGCCAGCTAGCGACCTAAAATCACTGACTAGCCCATGGCCATTCACCCAATGGGGAATTAACATCGAGGGACCACTGCCGACCGCTACCGAAAATCGCAAATATCTGTTGGTTGCAACTGACTACTTCACCAAATGGATCGAGGCGGAACCCCTGGCAAACATCCGAGATACATATATGATAAGATTCATATGGAGAAACATAATCACTCATTTTGGCATCCCCAGAACCATCATCACCGATAATGGAACACAGTTCAAAAGTGGCTCTTTTCAGAGTTTCTATAACGAACACGGAATCAGACACCACTACAGCTCGGTAGCCTACCCTAAGAGCAATGGCCAAGCTGAGGCTTCCAACCGAACTGTGATCGACGGATTAAAAAAATGATTGGAGCGAGCCAAAGGCGTATGGGTAAATGAATTACCACACATTCTATGGGCTTATCGAACCACTCCACGGCGAGCAATAGGAGAAACTCCATTTTCACTAACATATGGGATGGAAGCAGTCATTCCACTAGAAGCAGGTTTGACAACAATGAGATCCAACCTTGTCGACCAGGGCCATAATGATGCAGTATTGCTCGCTGAGCTCGACCTAACCGACGAGCGCCGAGAGTTAGCCCTAGTAAAACTAGCGAACTATCAGCAATAGCTCGCAAGACATTACAATAAAAGGGTCAACCCAAGGACATTCCGAGTTGGGGACTACGTCCTGAGGAAAGTCCTGGGCAGCGCAGTAAAACCATCAGATGGAAAGCTGGGACCAAATTTGGAAGGACCATTCAAGATAACAAGAGATGATCTTCAGGGCGCCTATCACTTAGAAACAATGGAAGGCAGCGAAATACCACGAGCATGGAACGTAGCCAACCTCAAGAGATTCTATTTTTAGAACTTTCTTTATTCTTTTGTTATGAAACTAGAAGTTAATTTTACTTGTCATTAATGAAAATTATTCAAATGGTTGCATTCTCATGAGCAACGGCTATATGAGATTTATCGCACATCTTTTCCAAATGACAGGAACATTGATCATCATGCCATAGTAGGGAATCGTTCCTCCTCAGGTTATCGTCATGAAACACGAAAGACCTCTTGAGATTGCCCCTGGCAATATATGAAGCCCTACAGGAAATCCTTAGGCAAAATGGCCAAATCTAAACTAGTCACCAAACCTTCTTTGGTTAAATAAAACCCTGATTGGATGGAATATCCAACACCAGGTGTGTCCTCGCCAATTGCCACACTTAGGCCTAAGGGAGTGTGATGACACAACTTAAAAGGTAAAGTGGTGCACAATGGTATCTTGATGTTATACTGAACTGGGAGGACACTTGCATGATAATACAAACTTAGAAGATCACAAAGGAGTCAGAACTTGGAGAATATAATGCACTTGTTTAGTCGACTAAATTAGCCAAGAACATAAATCATATTAATTCATCATATTTACAACAATGGTGATACTTGTTTAGTCGGCTAAATTAGCCCAAAACATAAATTATATTAATTCATCATATTTACAATAATGGTGATACATGTTTAGTTGACGAGCTCACCTGAAGCATTTACACTATACAAAAAGGAGTATACAGAGCAGCTACTAGCAAAATCCTAATGAGGATGAGGCCTCTGAGCAAGGTAATCAGCCACTTGGACCCTTAGACCATCATCAGGATGAGGGGCTTACCCCTCCTCAACATCGTTAGCATTCGACTCCAGCAGCTACTGAGGAATGGCATCAATGGGTATCCATTAATTGTCTCTCCAAAAGTGATTGGGCATCCGAGTGGAAGGGGAAATTTCATGGCGATACCAGAGCATTGAATTCCTTGGAACTTGCATCTCCCTCAATGCACTCAACCACCCCCTGATGAAGGCGAGCTCTTCAAAATCTGTCAGCCTAGTCGGAGCATCTTGCCAAACCTTATCGTAACCATCGGCCCATACCCGTCGAGGTCCTTTTTTAAACAAGTGTCGTAGCCTAGTAACATCCCTTTAAAGCCCAGCAGCGATCACATATGCTCGCTGGACATCACCACGAAGCTCTTCCATTTCCCTCTCTCGAAGCTCTTACATCTCCCTATCTCTGCTCCTGGTGCTCCTGCCAGCTCGCAGAACGGATGGACCAGTAGAACCCCTCAGCACAGGAGGAACGTCACTCGAGCCAGCCCTAGCTCACGATAAATAAGAGCCTTGCAATACTATAGGAGCGGTGCTCGGCGCATGCTCCCTAAGACGCGAGACCTCTCTCCTTAATGCATCATTTTCCTGCTGAAGTACTTCCCCGACCTGATTGATCTCATAAGTCTCTAACAACTTTGCTCTTAATGCATTAACTTCCTCTTGGACTGAGGCACCAATATCCTCCATTTCTTGAAGCCTGCCTTTCAACTTAGCCACGAGCTCAGACTGATCCTTATACTTTTGGTTCCTTGACCTAAGAGATTTGAAAAGTTAACAAAGGCCCGGCGAACTTGAGGACTGGCATTGGGACCAAGAGTCCTGCCCAATTGAGATGTGGTAGGGATATAATCTTCTACATCAATCAACTACAAGCAATAAAAGGGCAAAGGGGAGAGAAAGACAAATCAGTGCATTGAGAAAAAGAAACCTTTTCATTAACAAAGGTTAAAAGTACATTGAGCAGTGAAAAGAAAATCTATAAACTGAAAAAGAAAAAGTACAAAGTAATCCTAGAAGATAACTAGTTAGCAACCTCGAGTTTCCCAGAGGTCGATGGCTGATTCCCTTTATCAGCATCAGCAGGAGCACCACCTTCAATAGGAGTAACCTCTGTCGCCATAATGAGAGAAACGTCAGCAGGAAGCGACTGGGAGACAGGCTCAACACCCTCAAGAGAAGGGGCAGGGGCATCTTCATCCACGATCGGCTTCGGACCCGGGTCATGCTCGTCAAACAGAGGAGAGTCGATATCAACACCAGCAGCCAAGAGGGCCTTGTTCCAACCCTTTTTGAAGTTCAGACGGCTGATGTAGCCTATATGAACCTTAGCGTCTTCATATGTAGCAGTCCACCCGGAGTTGTATGACTCCTCCTTAATGGTGGCTGCCTGGGACTCCTTCTCCGTTAACTGCTCGGTCACCACCTTATTCTCCTCTGTAACAGCCAGCTTGCTAGAGAAAATTTGGTCGTAGGCTTGTCGCAGCTCTGTCAGCTCTTTAACTACTGCGTCCTTCTCCCGATTGGATATAGCAAGAGCCATATCGGATGAAATCCGAGTAGCATCAATGAATTTAAAGCCAGCCTTAAGCTATGCACCCTTCAACTTCAAGGCTTTATTTTGTTGCTCCAACTCACCATTTCTCTTCACCAGCTCATCGTGGGAGCGATATAGCACGGCGAAGTCGGTCACAAACTGCAAAGAAGGAGAAGACATTAGAAGAAGAAAATGATGGAATTCATTAGAGCATTGGAGAAAAGAGATGAACTTACCAAGGCCAGCCTCTGACTAGCCTGTAGGGCCAGTTGATTAGACCCCAGCGCCCTTTGGTGATCAGCAGGGAGAACAACTCTCTCCAGCAGCGCAGGGGCCAACTGAGCAGAAATTGCAACAGAAGCCCCCTTAGGCAGTGTAGACACCGGGACTAAGGCCTGCCCAGCCTTCGTCCTTGCTTCCACCCTCCTCTTCTCCTCCTCCTCTTTCTCCTTCTCTATCTTCTTCCTCTCCTCTACCCTCTTCTTCTCCTCCACCTTCCTTTTCTCCTCCATCTTCTTCTACTCTTATTCTTTCTCTCTCCCCCCCCCTCTTTCTCTCTCTCTCTCTCTCTATCTCTCTCTCTCTCACCTGATCTTCTTCTTTCCTCTTCTTCTTATGCCCCTGAGCAGAAGACCGAGAACCAATAGCCACGGCCCCAGAGCTAGACTTATGCTTCTTTAACCTCTGCGCGATAAGCATGTGGTCTTCATCATCATCATCATCCCGAATTAAATTTTTCCTCGGAGGAACCATCTCCTCTCTCGAACTACTAGATGTGCTCAACGACTCTCGATCTTCAAAAACTTCCCCACGATTAGAGGATCTACTACTACTGGAGCTCCCTTAACTCAAATTGCCTACAGCACCACCTGCGAAATCGCTTTTAGAGCTGCTCTCCTCCTCGTCCAACTGGATAGGATCCGCAGCAGTCTCTTCAGAAGTATCAAACTCAGGGATACTGTCCACCGACCTCGCTATAAAACTGGAGCCAACATTCTTATATTCGAGCTAAAAAGTAACAGACCGAGGATGCTCACCGTCAGCTAAAGGCTCCATGATATTCCAAGCCTTTACCAATTCAGAGATACGAACCTCGTTGGGAGCAGGTTCCAAATTCTTTGACCTCACTGAAGACAAAACAGAGAAAAGTCAGAAAGATCCTAAGTCGACAAAAATTAAAAGAGCAGAGAAAAGTCTACCTATGTATTCTTCCCCATAAAAGGGAACAAAGAACCTATCAGACCTCGACCCTTCAAATTGGGGAGAAAATCGCCAATTTCTAGCAAGGAAGCCCTCTTGCCAATAGTCTTTATGGGAATCAGGTAGGTTTACTACCAATACCCTATCAGGTGTCCTGACTTTGAGGTAAAGGACACCAGAACTAGTTCGAGAAAAAGAATAGCAAAAGCAGACCTCAGCAAGCCCTAACTTGGTACCACATAATTGATTTATTTTATGGATGCCATTAATTATTTTCCACACATTGGGCGAGCACTGTACAGGAACAATACTGAAATAGCCAAAGAAGTGCAAGAACAGATCGTTGGGAGGAAAAGTGAGTCCCCCTTGGGAAAGCAACAAAACATGGAGCCAATGGGCATCCTCTATACCTCTAACGTTTCTAGGGGGAAGCGCAACACTCAATATCTACCCACTCTGGGATGTTATAAAACTTTCTAAATTCAGAGACCGACCTATTCACAATCTTTGCCATCAGAAAACCCTAGAAAACTACAAATTCAAAGAGAAAGTACGAAGAAAAGGCACAGGAGACTTACAAGATGGAAGTTCGACTCGAACGATGAAGAAGCACGAGCCTGAATAAAAGGGAAGCAATAAGAATGAATACTGAGAGAAGAAAGTACGAATCGCTAGAGCACACAGGGAAGGGAAGAATGCTGGGAAGGTTGAAACGACGGACGAAAAGTAACTATTCTAGAAAACCTTTAAGTGTTGCTAATCATAATGCACAGACCTCGAAGCGGATGCCACCAAAATCAGTTCTCCAACTTTGGAAGAGTTGCATGAGATACGAAACAACCATTATGGCAAATAATTTAAATTTGTTAAGCCCCAAAAGCATGGCCCAACAAATTTAGGGGAAATTATGGGTACCCGAAATTAAGATGATGGGCCTAAACAAGTGGCCCAATTCTGGCGGCCCAAAGTTTAGATCCCCCATCTATTATTTCATTATGATCCATCTCTTCCCACGTTCCCATTAAGGGAGATTCTAAGGAGAGATGGAAGACGTGGGGGAGTCCAACTTCCCCACTTACTAAAACGAACATGTATATATTGAACCCTAGGTCCGGGGCAAAGGACAAGTTGTATTCTCTGTAATCACTCTCTGGGGTATATGGAAATAACACTGACTGCACCACCGTGGACGTAGGCACCTCTTTGCTGAACCACGTACATCCTTTGTTCTGTGATTATCATTTTACGTTCCTTATTCTTGCTTGGGAATTGCTATTTTCTTATCTATTTGTGTTGCATAATAATTGTCACCACAGAAATCATTTGGAATTCATTTGTGGGATTTAATTTCTAATATAATGGAATTATATTGGAACACCAGTTGGCCTAGTTTGGGTTTTAGGCATGGCCTACGAGGGAAGTTTAAGGGCTAAATTAATTTGGATTAATAGAGAGGAAAAATCTAAATTGAAGAATGATTTGAGTTAAGAGAATTCGAGAGGAACGAGGACTTAGACCTGTAGGGGGTAGATATTTTACCTTCTGATATTATATATGGAATAAATGATACCCTTCGAGTGGTGAGAAATACTCGGGAACGTACGGTAATAAACGAAGTTATAAATTATAGAATACGTAGAATATTCGGGATATAAATATACTATGTATGAGGCCTGTGATATGGGATGTGTGTATGCCCTATTGTTATTATATATATATGTGGAGTGAATACCTATAATATGATTAAAGTAATAATACATTAATACGTGGGATATTCATGATATAAATATACTACGTATGAGACTTGTGATATGTGATGTGCATATGCCTTATTGATATTATTGATATATACGTGGAGAAAATATCTATAATTTTATTTATTGTATGTATAACGTACCTACGCTTCTTGTTATCGAGTGAGATTGCGCGTTGTGAATGATCTTATCTTGAGGAGCCTTTGGGGGGATTTTGATTCGCACCACTAGAACATAGAACTTAGGTACGGGCTATCAGTGAGCACGATAGTGTTGACGGTCAAATGGGTGAGTAGGTATGTGCGTAGCCCATTGACTTGGAACTATGTTCGCCTCCAATATGTGTGATTTGATATATATGGTTCATGAGAGAAGTCGAACCAATAGTCCCTTGTACAGCGAGAGATGCACCCGGACATGATAACAGAGTATGCATGCACCACAGCTGTGCCTAGGGGTGCCGTACTAGTATATATATAATGGATGATAAATATATATACTGTTTTACAGTATGCACTAGAGTTGAGTCTGGGAGGTGCCGTGTTATATATATATATATATTATAAAGTGTGAATATATATATATATATATATATATATATATATATATATATATATATATATACTTGTGATATTATCTACTGTGTGAAATTAGTAGACGAGAAAGATAGTGATATCTGATTTGACTTAAGTATGTGAACACTTAATCATAAAATTTGAAAAGCCTTGCCTGTAACACCCCACATTTTTGTGCTTTTAGTATTTAATTAATTCGAGAAGTTAAAATTACTTGTGTGTCAAAATTTTTAATTGAATTAATTATGGTAATATTTATTTAAATATTAATCGGGGAGTGAATGGTTAATATTTAGGAAAATTTAATTACTAAGTGAATAGTAATAATTTATTTACGTCATATCGGGTATTAGTGATGGGGTATGTACTCATCTCAGTCGGGATTCGGTATAGACTAATTTGGGTGTGAAATAAAGATTTCTATAAACTAATTCGAATGCCAATTATGAGTGCTTGATTGAGTCCGAATGGGCCGAGATAGTCGAAAAAGTGTACCCGGGGGTAGTAAACGTGTCACGGGACATTTTTGGACATAGTCGGGACTACACGGGGGCATTTATGTCACTTGGGCTTGGCCCATTATGCAAAAACGGGATTAAGCCTAATTGCTAAATTATAAGGAAAAGGGGAACGACTGATTAATGTTTAGAAAACACTTAGTGGCATAGAAAACCCTAAGAAACAGTTAAAGACAAATTGGGGGACAAAGGAAAGAGCCAAAAAGGAATTTCATCTTCAACCTCGAGATTCACAACTTCAAGTTAGACCCTATGAAATCATAAGGCAAGTGGTTAACTTTCCGTAGCATTTAATTTGCATTATGATTCATATTTATGTGATGTGAGAAATCAAAATTCGTTTTTGGGATTGAGGGGGTATAAACATGGGTTTTTTGTAAATTAATCTCCTGAATTCGAAATTGTGTAGAAATTTATGTATAATCTGAGAATTGTATATATCCGGTAAGATGTGTAAACCCAGACGAGTTAAAAATGAAATTGAGATAAGAATTTGATGTTGAGATGGGTTAAAAATTAAAATGGGGTTTTCCCTAATCTAGGAAAACAGTAGAGAACGAAAATTAAACGAGATCTGGGGGACTTTATAGGGGTCCCTTATGAGGTTCTTGATGTATTATGTCGATGAAAGGACTTGGGTTATGCTGTAGAAGAAGTTAGGGTTTTGAGTTCTTCCCCCATGGCTGAAACAGAGACCTGGATAAGACGATGACTTGTATGATCGATCAATCGACGGTTGGGGATCGATCGATCGAGGGTTTGGGATTTTTGGCAGTTCCGCCACTTTATTTATATAAGGTGAATTTAATTAAAAATCTTCTTGCCTTGCCTTATTTAATGTGAGATAAAAATAAGACATACAATCAAATTATTTACGAGGGAAAAATAATTGGGATTGGAGGGAATTTATGTGTGACACACTATGGTTAAATTTTGGAAAGAATATTCTGAAATAATTAAATACGGATAAAGTGGGCGAGTCTGGGTATATTGGTTGAGCGATACCAAGGCGTTAAATAAATTTAGAGTGAAAGCTAAATAATTTAGAGTCGGGTATTTAGACTCAAATATTGTTTTATTTCGGGCCACGAGAGCGAGTCCGAATATATTGGTTGGAGCAACACCAAAAGTAATCTAATTAATTAATAATCAGAGTTGGGCCGTAAACTCACATTAAATCGTATAGGCTTGTGTTACGGAATTGGTACATGGTATAACTGGGATATTTTTAATTTTATATATATATATATATATATATATATATATATATATATATATATACACGATGTGCGATAGTATATATCTATGGTGTGTACATTAATATCAGTGGCTAGATGTTATTATTATATATGCTCTAGTGCTATAGGGGGAGGTCGTGCGTAGTGGATGAATCCCTTAGCTTGAGGAGTAGGACGAGTATATCCCCAGGTCATAGCGTCCATTATATGGGTGAGGGGCAATCTCACTTTCAGGGAAGGAAAATGACCGCTTCCAAATGTTTATGTATTAACCAAGTTAGTGAGCGATTCTGACTTGGGGTAACTAGGTTATGTGAATTTACCTAGTGGGATAGCACTTTAAAGAATATACATCCAGTGAGTTATTACTCGGGAGGATGTTCATGATTAATTATTATTTCAGCATATTTGTTCATGTTGTAATATGACTATACGTATATAATTAGGAAAATAATTATATACGGGTTAATTGATACAGATCGTGAATTGTATTATATTTATAATGGGTGTGAAAGTTATATGAATTTGAAAAGGGGAATGAATAATTAAGTTAGAGTTAGTAATAACTTAGAAATCATAATTATGGCATACTCGGTTAGAGTGGGGCGGTTGCAAGGGGTTATATTAGTTATCTAGTCATGGGGCAAATAACTAGGTAAACTAATTAAGGCATTAGTAGTGCACATTAGAGGATGGGTGACGATGTTCTCAAGGGAGTGTGACACTAACTAAAATATGAAGAGCATGCACATATATTTATTACTGCAAGTTAATCATTTGCTAAATATTTTCCAAATGTTTTGGGTACTAACCCTTGCTATAAAAACTTTTAAAAACCTTTTAGGTGTCCAACCACATGGACGCCAGACTTGACTCATTCCAGGGATCCGTTGATGTAGCACATGTGGATGTTGCGGGAGTTTGATAGGCGCTTCGTTCTTTTCATTTCTAGTGTAGAAATCTCCTATCACTTACTCGAGCATGTCGCTCACTGTTTTATTCAGTACTTATGTCAGACTTATTAAGATTTCTTACTTGTCTTTACTTTTGTTGGATTTGAGCCGATGGTTTATTCGGTCAGGTGGTTTTCAGTTAATTGTGATTGTTTAAATTATTTTGTTTCCGCATGAGTATTTCATTAAATTAATGAAAGATAAAACTTGGCACCAGTCTAATTTTCTCACTTAGGTGATTAGTAATTAAAAAGGCGATAGTGATGCTAATAATGAACCAACTAAGAAACATGTTCTAATTTAATTTAGGACTGATCACTCGGGGTTAATTAGGCGGGGTGTCACGTTTCCCATCTTAAAGAAAAATGGATATATATTTAATAAATGTATTGCGTGGTAATACAGGTGGACGCTATGAGTTATGGGTAGCAGATTTATGATTTCAAACTAGTTAGTTGTGCGTATCTAAACTAAAATTAATATGAATATTGGGGTCGAGGTAACATTCTGAACCAATGTATATGGAACAACTATTGGGGTCGGGTAACATTACGAAAAAATAGCCCTTAATGTGTGATACAGGGATATAATAACAAAGTGTGTACTTATAGTATATATGGTGTGAAAAATATATACAACACGAATAATCTACTTATGTGTGCTAGTAGAGAGACGAGATAGTATGTATCTAAAGAGCGATTAATCTACTAAAGAGTAATTAGTAAAGAGATTAGATAGTGTATATCTATATAATTATGAAGCTACTAATGTGTGAATAATAGGAAGATAGTTAGTGAATATCTAAAATAAATTTTAAGTAGAGAAACTTAAACGGTATAGCTTGAATAATAACCTACGTAGAAAGGGTAACTGGGGTCTAATAATAACATAAGAGAGATGTTAATTATTAACGGTATTTGATAGCTTACTGTATGGGCGGTACAAAGGAGCTATATTGATTTGGGTTTATTAGATACTGGCTGCCTAGTTAGATTGGCTAGAATTGACTAGGTGGGGGTTGAGTAGCAAACGTTAGGTGCGCATTATAGATGAGAGATGAGGAACTCAAGGGAGTGTTCGCAACCTAACACGTGTATCTAAAAACTATTCATTTAAACTGTTATTTAAGTACTTGCTAAATGTTTTTAAATGATTTTTACTTAGCCTCTGACCCGTACTTGCAAAACCTTTTTCCAAAACCTTTTAGGTGTCCAGCCACAGGGACGCCAAATAGGATGATCTATTCTAGGAATACGTAGTTGCAACACTTGGGGATGCTTGCAAGATTTGGACTTAGACGATTCAGTTACTTCACTCCTAGTGTAGGGTGCAGGGCAGTATTTTATTCGGTCATGTTGCCCATAGTTATTTCATTTATGACAGTCAGACCTTGTATTCAGACTTTTATTTAGGTTAGCCTTTATATTGGATTTTGTAACTGATGGTTTATTCGGTATTATTTCATTTCAGTATTTGATATTGTGGATGGGTTTATATTACTATTGCATGGGATGTTTATTTATGTAATAATGTTCTGTTGTTGTTGATTGTTACATAAAAAGATTAAAATTTTGACATCGGCTTTTTGAATATTAGGTGTTTAATAATGTTTTAAAAAAAATTCGACGGTGATTCTAAGAATGAACCAGATGAGAAACCTATTTTAATTGGATATATGACTGATCACCCGGTATTTAATTTGGCAGGGTGTCACAGTTAGTTTTGAAACAATTTCTTAGTATAGAATTAATTCACAAATCTCTCAACTTATAAAATTTTGACACTTAGCCATATAATATGATCGGAGAAGGATATTGAAGCGAAAGTTAATATGCTTAACGAATAAATGTGGAGATTTTAACTCGATGAGATTTTTGTGCCATTCATCATTTTTGAGAAATTTAAATCAATCCAAGTTAGAATAACTCAAACTTTCCTTCAGTACTTAATTCGTCAACGATCTCAAAATTTTTGTTTTGTTCGATTACTGAAAATGAAAAATCAAAATATGAATCAAACACACCAAATGTCTTAATGAGTTGACTTGAGACACAAAAGTAACTTAACGGAACTTGAGAAATGAGATTAGGCCATCATTTTGAAAACTCAAAAATAAAAGCCTACATTCATCCTTTTCTACATTATCCCCTTGCAAACCCATTTGTGCCTAAAAAGAAAAATGAGCCTTTCAGTGAAAAACCAAAAATCCATACCCACTTTCTGAGAATATCAAGGTAAAAGGTCAAAAGAAGAATGTTTGCTACAATAATGTGAAAAAAAAGAAAAAAAAAAGGAAGATTGAAAGAATGAGAATATGAAACGAAAAGGAGAAAAAAGAGTATGTGAATCGAAAAAGAAATGAAAATGGAGGTTGGAAAGTGCCTAAAAAGTCAAAATCCCGATAATCTAAAAAAAAAGCTTTCTAGCCAAAATCGAGCCTACAATGTAACCAAATGAAAGTCCTAATTAATCACAAGTAAAGTTAATTATAGTGTGGAGAGAAGATGAATATGATATTTTATTGTGATTCAAGTTTTCAAAGTAATCGATTTTCCATTCACGAGATCATATTCATCCATTATAAAATGTCCTTCTTTTATGATGTATGTGTGACGATTGGTCATTGAATTTACTCTTTTATTCACATATACCGAAAGAAACTACCCAATTTCGAGTGTTTGTTTGTGAGCGCATCTTGTGAGAATTTGAATCAAAATGAACTTTCGGGTAAGAAACTAAACGATCAAATATTTTGAATTGGACGGTCATATTGGCTATACACACATGCACAATAAATTGAGATTGAAAAGTGAATTTTTACTATATTTATGAAATTTGCATTCAAGCCTTGTTTATATTACATTCGTGTCTTTTATAAATAGAGTCAAGTTTTTGAATTTTGGGGATATATTCACTGCAAACCCTCACGAGACAAAACTCGTCCACTAGGGTAACCTAGGGGTTTAACGGTTTGTTGCACATGAGAAGTGCAACCGTGATTCATGCAAAAGTGAGTTAAATTTAATTTTTGCTCCAGGACTAGAAAAGTTTAGGTTTGAGAGTATTTGATGAGTGCATTATTTTGTATCATTTGTACCAAAATCTAGGCCTTGTTATTCCCGTTGCATCATTAATAAAGAGTTCTTAAAGTTATTCTTGTTATTTAAAAGAAAATTACAAACTTCAGAATAAATGGGGTTAATAATGTAATTTTGAGAACTTCATACTCACATCTTTTATCCATTGCTAATCTCTTGTGCAAGTTTATTTTTAAGTATTGACAGGTTTAAAAAGAAAGCGGTGAAGTCCGGACGCAAATTGAGCATGAAAAGGTCACTTACATACCTTCAGGGGCAATATTGTAAATTCAAATGACTGATTTCGGACTCGAACGACCACAGACGAAAATTGAAGGTCTTGAATCAAGGGACGCCTGGATTCAAACGGCGTGTCAATCGGAGTTGAAATGAAGAAGTTATGGCTGTTCAAAGTTCGAAGCCGAAAGAATGTCAAAAGTCAACCCCGAAGTCAAACCCAATACCTTAACCAAAACCGACTCCTAAATCGAGACCAACTCACACTTACACCTCGGGTGTGTATCTAGTTTGTACTTATTTTTCTTAGATTTTTTTATTGAGTCATGTACATATTTTTAGTAATTTTTATATTTTAATTATGTGCGTAATGTTAATTTTTTTCATTCGTGTGCGTGTCATATTTATCTTATTTTATTTTTAGTGTTTTTATTTTTACTTTGATTAATTATTTCATGTAAATATTATTTAGACTATGTCATTTTATATGTCATAGTGTTTTTTTGGTGTTATTTATTTTATTTGAGTCAGTGTACATTTTTTTATGTCATTATTTATTATTGTTTCTAGATTTATTGTTTTAGTTTTATTAATTTATTTTCATTCTTTTTTTATGTGTCATATTATTTTATAGGTTAATTTATTTATTTTTAGTATTTTTATAATTTTTAATTGAGTCGTAAATAATTTGGTTAAGTTTTATTAGGTGTACAAATTAAACACACACACACACTAGCTACCCTACACACTCATACACCCAAACAACTCTACATTACACCCTCACATACAACTCTTATCATACACCCTCACCACACTTAATCATCTCACCCATCATCTTCCCCACATACGATTCTCTCTCTCGAACCTCCATACCTAACAACAACCAACCTCACCTCCACTTCACAAACCCATCATCACATCCTTATACCCCACTATTCATCATCTTCTCAAACCACCCACACACTCTCTCTCCTTACTCCATTAACCATCAAACACATAACCCAAAAATTGAGATACCCACAACTCCAACCCAAAATCCGACCAACTCCGGCAATCCCTTAACCCGATTTAACCCACGATTCCAACCACTTCCCACTACCCCACTACTCCAAAACCCACTCTTTTATTTGAGCCACTAATTAAAAAAATCCTCCTAGAAATGAGAAGGGTCGTGGATTATAAAAGAGGTGTTGGGGAAACTCAAGGGAGGACAAAAAAGAGACACTGGTATGTATGTTAATAGACACACTTTGAGAGATAAAAAAAATCAGTGTAGAGAGTATTTTTTTAGATAGATTTTGGAGGAGCATATTGTGTATTGTAACTCACGTATTGGATCCAAAATTTTGTAAGCTGACATTTATTAATGAAATTATTATTTCATCATGCAATATTTGTGTGTCAAATATGACGTGTGAGTAGTTTAATTACTAGGACTTAGGTGATGTTTGTCATGATTAATTAAATTACGCATGTTAACTTAATTTTGCACATATTTCGACGTGTTTGAAATAAAAAAATTCGGTATTCGCTTAAAATTATACGAGAGTGTATTTTTAAACCTCAAGAATTAATTATAAATTCATGCTTTAAAAATTTAAAGTTGTCATTTTTTATGGGTTATGCTTGCACTTAGATGTTTTGATACCTCATGCTTAAATACACATTAAAAATTTAGAACGTAATATTTTCGAGGGAATAGGGATTTATAGTGTCTAATTCAAGAGATGTTAAAATATTTTGAGCGCATATAATATTTTATTCTCCGAAATGTTTGCGACGAGAGTCGGTATATTTTGTGTTATAAATTCGGAATTACATAATTAAATTAATGTGTAAATTTAATTAGAATTGATAAACGGATCCGACGTCCTAATTTCTTCCACCTTTAAGATCATCTCTTATACTTGTTTGTTTATTCTGTTTTTATTTTTATTTTAGAAACTCGATCACATTTATACACTCATATGTCTAGTTGGACAATCAGTACTTTATAAAAATTGACGAAATCTCTGTGGGTTCGACCCGTACTTGTTGATTAGGCACATATTATTCACATTTATCCCCTTAATTTCGGTATTTTTATGATCCAGTGCAGTGTATTTAGCTTGGATTTGTCTCTTATTTATGCTACTAACCTTTTTTGGCAAGTATTTCGTGTTTTGTGTATTTCTCATGTGTTTTACAGGTATTTCATGTAAGTTAGTGCGAAGGAGAACTCAAAACAGTGAAAGAAACCAAGAAATGGAGAGTTCAAGGGCATTTTCGTAATTTTTCAGCTTTAGTCCGAAGGTGGGGCCAACTAGAAAGTTGAAGAGCTCTAAATTACAAGAATACTGGAAAAAACGGCACCTCAATCTGAGCTACGGTGAAGAAGTTACGATGTTTTGAAATTGTGCGATAATGAAGAGTCTGGATGTGCGGATTTCTGTAATTAATTATGCATTTAATGCAGTGCAACTCTTGGAAAACTTGTGCCACAAGCGAAATTTGATGCAAAATTCGTGCAACTTGGTGCTATAAAAGACCAAGCCCTACCTCATTTTCAAGGGGAGTTGAATTCTAGAGAGTGGAATTCTAGAGAGAGGGAGTTGCTAGAGAGAGGCTAGGTTAGGAGTAGGTTAGAAGTGCTAGATTAAATTTTAGGGTTAGATTTTGAGAGCAAATTTTCTATTCCTTCAAGAGTTTTCATGAACCCTAGTTTGTAAGAAATTCTGGATTCCAATTCCATTTTTTGTTGCTGAATTCAAGTAATATCTTTCCATTCTCTAGTTTTATTATTTGCAAATTATTTCCCATGTCTTGTAGATCCATAATTTTGTGTGTGAATTTATTCTTGAACCAAATCATGAGTAGCTAAATTCCCAAGGGTTGGGGTACATGAACTCAATCCAAGGCAAATTATTTATGTAGAAAATAGAGGTTAAATTAAAATATTGATTGAATCGTGAAAGCACCGCTTTATATTTATCTTTGATTTCGTATGGTGCGGGCTTGAACCTCATATACGTAATGCTTAGAATCTATAAAGAATGGATTCATTCACCTCTTTATATCTATCTTTGATTTCATATGATGCGGGCTAGATCCCTCATATATGTAATGCTTAGAATGTATAAAGACCGGATCTAGTCAATAATTTTAATTTACAATTCTAGTATTCTATACGGTAATTTGTTAAGGATTGAGGGATTGTACCCTACCCTATTTTCTCCCATTTGTCAGATCTAATTTCTTTTGCACTTTTTAGTTTGTTTTTCTTAATTAATTTTTTAATAGAAATTTTCCCAATTTTTAATCATCTTTTCGTTTCTTTTACGAAATCATTTCAAGATTTAATAATTTTTCTTATTACTATTTGACAATCTCGATCCCTGTGGATACGATCCCGACTTACCGGGTTTATTACTTGAGCGACAGGCTTGCACTTGAGCCTAGATTGTACGCACTTTTGAGACAAATATTTAGTCGCGTCAAGTTTTTGGCGCCGTTGCCGGGGATTGAAATTGTTAAATTTTGGAGAAAGTTATTTTTATCTACAAGTGATTTCGAAAATATATATATATATATATATATATATATATATATATATATATATATATATATATATATATATATATATATATATATATATATATGTAACAAAAATTGAAAAAAAAAATGGGTGTCACGTTCTTGAATTGCCCAATTTGAAATGTCTTATTTTAACTCTTTTGGTGGCTTTAATTGTTATGCTAATAGTGAGGAAGAGGAGGCACTCAAGACTTATGACCGTTGGATCAATATCACTAAAGATGATTATATTAAATACAAGCCTAGTGCTGAGAAACGCCAAATTTATCAAAATCAATTGCTTGAAGAAGAAAGACTTGAAAAAGAATATCGCGAAAAAAATCGTTATTGGGAGCAAGAGTTAGATGCAATATTTGAACCCAATGAGGATTTTTTTTCAGATAGTTTTGAAGATGAAGTAAGTTTTCAACCAAATGAGTAATTCGAGGTGCTAGAACCAAGAAAGCGTACTTTGGAAGGACTCTTACTTGATCTACAAAAGCAATCTGATGACCGTGCTGTTCTCGAGTCGAAAATTATAGCAACTTGCAAGGAGTTGAATGATTATTTGGACAACTTAGAAAAGGTCGAGACTTGCGCTTCACCTAATACTTTTGAGAATGAAATCATTGAAATTGATCCAAGTTCTTTTGAATCTCAACCTATTATAAATATTTCAAAAACTCTTGAGGTTGAAGATCATTTGTCTCCTTGTGTCCCCACTATTATCGAACCATTAAATCCATCACAAGAATTGGATGAATGTCTTAAGGATGTTGATCCGCTTCTTGTATGGGAATGTTATTTTGAGATGCTTCATCTTACGGGCCACACACTTAGACGTCTCACTCCACCAGATCCAATTGAAAATTTTGAGGGAAAAAATTTTGAGGACACCAAGCAAGAGCGTGAGCTAGAGGAGTTGAGCTTAGCAGAGTTTGAGCGTGAGTTTGGACAGGTGGATGCAAGCCTAAATGATGAAGTCCAATCTTTCTGGGCCTCATTTCGTCATTTAGACGAAAGCGAGTGGGACAATAGAATTGATGCATTCCTCCTTTCCAAACCTCCACCCATACCATTTGAGTCTTCGGAGGTACTTGAAGATACGACTCAAATATCGTCCGACTTAGAGACCAACACACGTGCTACGCAACAAGAGGATCCTTTTCCGGTTTATGAGGACAAGCACTCTATGCTTAAATTGTTTTCTACTTGAAAAATCTTTGGAACGTGATTCTATATTTCTTGGATCCCAATGGGACTTGTCCTCTTATGCACCCAAATCCTTCATTATCCCCCTAAATTTTGTAATTGGTGATGGTTCATTTTTTAAACTTTTCACATGCCTTCCGTTTTTCAAACGAAATTCTTACTTTTTGGGAGGCATGAATCCTAATGGGGGTACACCATTAATCCCTCAAAGTCAAATTGTATTTTGGGTGGACCCTCAAATTTTTCGGCTTCTAGTGTATGATTTATTAGCCGTTCTAATTGTAGGTTGTAAATAATTAGTTTTTTTATTATTGTTTTTTCTTTTTTATTATAGTCTAGTTTCGATAGTCAGAGTTTTTGTTAATATTTTGCTATGCTTGGTTCTAACGTGTTTTGTAGATTCAATGGACTTGTATTCATCAGGGATCGCTCCATTTGGGTAATATCTTTCTTTTCCTCTCTTTATGTTGTGTTCTTGATTCGCATTGAGGACAATGCAACATTTAACTTAGGGGGTGTGGGATATTCTTCCCGTTTATTGTTTAGATTCATTGATTCGATCACATGTTCTTTCCAAGTGTGTTCTTTTTAGAAAATTTTGAAAAAAAAAAATTGAAAAAATTTGAAAAAAAAAAAGCAGAAATATTTTTCTTTAAAATAAATAAAAATTGGAATTTAAAATTTTTCAAAAATATCACCTTTATTCTATTTAAAGTCTCAAATTGTAAAATTCATAATGCATTAAGCCAAAATTGACCGAAGATGGAAATTGAAAGAAAATTGACGACTTAACGAATAAGTGTGGAGATTGATAAAACCCGGTGAGATTTCGAGCCTTTCAATTTTTTATGAGTTTTTAAATCAATCCGAGTTTATGGTAAACTCAAAGTTCTTTTCAGCGTTTTAATAAGTCGTTGATGATCTCAATCCTTTGTTTTGATCGGTTATGGGAAATGTGTAAAATGTTATCTCGAAATTCGTGCTAAATATATCTCTAAACTTTATTAATCTCGAGATGCATATGGTAATGTGATTAGCAATTTGGACAATGAAGTAGGCCCTCATTTGTTACCCAAAAATATTAGCCATAAAAACTTGTGAAAAATTATCCCTTTGCAACCCAAGTTGAGCCTAATAAAATATTTTCCTTTCGTTTGATAACCCGAAAAACCCAATTAGCTCGGAATTGTGAAAATTGAGAAAATTCATCAAGTAAGTCCAAATTGTGCAATAAAAAGGAGCAAGAAAAAAAAATGTTAAAAAAAAAAAATAGTGAAAAAAAAAATGAAAATTGAAAAAGAAAGAGAAAAATGAGCAAATGCCCGAAAAAGCACAAATGGACGTCATAAGGACATTTTCCAATTCCGAACATTCCATCCATTCCCATTTTTACCCTTTACACTTTTTAACCCGAAAAGTCCTAACTGAGTCCGAATGGCGAAATTAATTACCGCATGGAGAGCTAAGATACAAAAAGATAATATGAGAGATTAAATGGTGTGAACTAGAGATGATGTTTCCCATTTCCAAATAACTATATTCCGATGATGAGATCTTTTCACCATAAATTTTCTTCTTTTCAATTTTGTATGCGTGAATTTGTGTCCATTATATTTACTCTTTATATCATGCATACCGAGAGAAAATAGCCACAATCCGAGTGATTCGTTTGTGAGAGCATTTCGTAAGAATTTGAATCAAAACGAATTTTCGAAAAGTAACGTAATGCTCAATCGGTGGAAATTTGAGGTTTAATTTTTGGCTTCGCACACACACACACTATGGTTTGAGACATTTGAATATGAATTTATGGTGATTATTTTTCAAAAAGTTTAAATTGTACAATTTTTAAGTATTTTGATCTTTATTTGAGTCAATAAAGAATTTTGTGGGTGTATTCACTACAAACCCTCACGAGACAAAACTCGTCCTACTAGGGTAACCTAGGGGTTTAAAGGCTTGTTGCATACGCTAAATGCAATCGCTTGCCTGCGAAAATGAAATTTTATTTTAATAAAAGAATTTTCAAGAGTAGAATTTTGGCTAATTTCACTTGTACCCGCTATACTTCAATAGCCCGTGCGCTTGCGGTAATTTTAACAGCTCTATACCAAAGAAATGCAATGCTGAAAACGTAGCAAGTCCTATGTCAATTTTATTATTAGCATCAATGTCGAAAACCAATTTATTAGACTAATGACATATTAAGCTCGGTGTCAATTTTAAATCTTATTGACATGCATACATTAAACCATTCAACATTATATATACATAAGCATCCATAATGATTAAACGTGAAGAATACTGATAACATAACTAAAATCAACTGAATGAAGTCTCGATATCCAAAATACAATCATCGAAATACTCAACTGACATAATGTAAATGACTTCTAATAATAAAATGGTTTAAATGTGGGCAACATGCCCAAAGAAAATATTGAAATAGAAATCTATCAAGATAGAACTGAGTGAAGCGTCTAATCAAGTCATGCATGCATCTACAGCTATTGTTGCATCGTCTGACTGGAATGGAATGATTATCCTTGGTGAAATTGTGGCTAAGTGCCTAAAAAATTTCAAAATGTTTTGGGTACGAGTTAGAGCCCATAACATTTGAAAAACAGTTACAATTATTTAAATATAATAATAATAAAGCAATAAGAATTATTCCTGTTCATTTGGTGGTGGAATGACATGAGATAATCCTCATCCCTCATTTACAGTGCACACCTAACACATTTATTTTATTCACCTAGCTATGCTACCCGCCTAACTAGTCTAACTATCCTTAAACTACTTTGATTCGCTAAATATCTAGCCTATCCATACCGCCCATATAATACCCCATATTATGTATTACATAGTAAATTCATAATCTATGACTTAGGCTTCTCAATTATATTTATCTCAATGCATAAGCAATGCAACCATACTGTAGTTATACTTTGATGTTCACACAATCATTGAAACACATATACACATATCTATTTTTATACGTATATACATAGCATCCCCAAATTGGACCTCCTGAATGCATCACTAGTTTGCTATCAGGCACCAGGTATATCACGTACCACTCCTGGGCAACCGATTCAGAATCTCACCACCGATCCCAAATCGCAAACACATAATGGAAACGGTCGTAACCATACCAAATCACACCCAATCGAACTCAAAACCATTATATATCCTCTCACATGGATAATTGTCATGCAACAGTACTATGACCCGGGGAAACAATCTAACACGTGCTGGTCAACGCCCGAGCGGACTTATCACTATACACAACATCCAATGATAGCATATTAGAGTTGGTATGTTCACATAAAGTCACACACACACACACACACACACACACACACACACACACACACACACACATATATATATATATATATATATATATATATATATATATATATATAGGGAGAGGTCCTCTAGCGGACAAAAAGAATGGACTTTTTAATGGATCTTAACAAAAAACACATAATAACACATTAATTTTTATTTTTATTGTGTAATTGGTCCGCGCCAGAGGCATTTGAGACCCCACCTTCACCCCACTATTCCTCCCCCCCCCCCCCCACCCCACCCCCCGCCTCCCCCCAACCACCACCGTCACCATAGCAGCCCTTATGGCAACCCTTATTAAAGCAGGGCTGTCATGGGGTGGGTGGCGGTGGGTGGGGGTGCGGGGGGGAGGTTTGGGGAGTGCTGCTGGCGCGGACCAATTACACTATAGGAATTAAAATTAATGTGTTATTATGTGTTTTTGGTTAAGGTCCATTAAAAAGTCCATTCTTTTGGTCCACTAGAGAACCTATTCCTATATATATATACACCCTTGATACCTATATATATATATATATATAAGGCCGGCTAACGTGCATAACATCCTTTGTAGCACTAGCCTAACAAATCCCAAAGTCTAGCCCGACTTTTGATTTTCTCTAAGTATTCACTTACTTATAGTTTAACTCCCTGATTGTATACTTCTGGACAACATGTTATTCTAACCAATCACTAGCCTAACCATCCCGAAATCCTAATCTCATTTCCTGATATGTACTTAAGAACATTCACTCGCTTATTGAAGTGTTTTCCCTATGTGGAATTCATCCCCGGTTAGCCTACGACAATTCCTAACCTTCAACTTGAACTCCACGAAACCTAAACTCATCCCCGTACTCAAGATTCCATGCTCAATCCTCAAACGGTCCAAGAAAACAAACAAGGTAGAGGAGGCCATCCAACAGAACCGAACCGATTTGCTTCCCCCAAATTCAAATTTCCAAAAGAAAGCCAAATCCAGAACCACTAATTTAAAATTTCGGTATCGTTCACCCATTAGTAGAAAATTCATAACAAATTTAAAAAAATCATAAAAATATGAAATCGCCCCCCACACGTTCTTAGTTCGATTTTGCACAAGATTGTCAAACTTTTAAAAGAGAATCGGTTTGTCCTCCTAGTGAATCGATTCAGTTAGAGAACCGGTTCAATTTTTTGGGCTGTCAGAACGAACTTTTGACGGGATTTTGCCTTCTACCTTCATCTATGGTAGTCCTAACCTTCATCCAACACCCATACATGAACTCTAATCCATTCAGAAACACAAACTAACAATTCTCTCGTAAAAACTATCTTGAAACAACATCTAAATATCTGACACCGAATTAAATCAAGAATCATGCTCTACTAAAAACCCTAGTTTCAAGATTTGATATTTTCTTCTTAAATCATTGAAGAACCTAACGTTGTTACAAAATATATATTAGATTCCCAGGTTAACATTATGAGATTCATCTTTTAACATCTACTTCATTTAAAATCTATATTTACATAGTTTTCCCCACCCAAAATTCATTTTTTATTTTTACACCAAAAGGCATGAACAATTGAAACTACGCATAGATATTATAAAAATTAACTAATTTTATTTAAAGTGATGGATTTTGAGATTTCTCTTCTTAAACTTCTCTTTTGATGACGACCTTCGACCCAAAAATAGTGGTTCTTTTCCCCCATATCCTTTTTTCCTCTTCTTTTATCCCTTTTTCTTCACTTTTCCCATTTTCTCTCAAGCCCTAGCCTCTTTGGGTGGATGGATAGCAACTCCCTTCTATACAACTTGATTATATATAAACCTAAAATACTTTAATCTTGAAATAGGATAAGTCCCTATGAGTACAAGAATTATCAGAATGAAGATCCATGAAACAATCATAGAAGCAGAATGCAATCACACACACAACAATGATATACGTGGTTCGAAATACTGCCTACATCCACAAAAAGGTTATTATTTTATTATAGTATCTCTCAATGCTCAAGATTACATTCCATTGGCCCGGGTCAGGGTTTATACTTTATAGATGCATAAAAATAAGAGACTGAGTTGTACAAGGAACTCAATTAACACGTGGATAATCCATGATGTCCCTGAATTTTCCTCCGAGATTGTTGGTAACCAATTTGAATGTACCCGTAAGTGTTTCAGTGTGCATCAAATACCCATGAGTTAATTAAATATCTGATTTGGACCCGGTAGCTCTTTAGGCAGACTCGGTTGGTCGAATACTCTCATGGACCCTAATGAATGGGCCCCCAAAATTGCCCCTAAAATTTTTGGCCTTTGTGAATTTCTGGGCCAATAATTTTTAACTAAATTAAAGCTTATAACCTGAAATCTTCATTATTCCAACCAATGTGGCATTTTTGTAGATCTGATGAACTTATGGGGGTACACTCATCATGAGCCAAACACCTTGGCATATTTATAGTTTATTTAAATGAGCAAGGTTTCCATCGTCCGAGCAGCTAGATGAAGCACAAAAAATTATCCTAGGATGTCGTGTTCATCATTGATATTGGATTTCAAACAGGAGATACATCTCCTTTGTTAACTCAGTTCACACTTCTCTGTTCATCGCTAAGCTTCCCAGAGTTCTTCTTCTTCAGCGTTCTCTTTTTCTTCAGATCTTCATTAAATCTTGTAAGTCTAAATCATCTTTTCTTAGTTTTCCTCTTTTTCAAATTATTCTATAACTGTAGTTAGGGTTTTTGTTCTATTGGAGTATTCATGGCAAAACTAGATTGTAAGGACACAAATTTCCAATTGAGTCCTTTGTAGTTTTGGCTAAATTCCGGACAAAAACGTTTGAGTCATAGGATAGAGTTATTGACCATCCTTCAGGCCTATGACATTTTAAAGTTGAAGACGTAGCGACCAAGTTCATAAAGTTTCATCAAATGCCGTGTTTGTAGTGCCTCGTTTCTACGTCATCAACAATGTTCCAATGCTCCTAAGGTATGAATGCATTTAATATATATATATATATATATTAGGAGCTTGGAAATTTATTGGGTGTAATTTATAATTTTTATAAATTAATTTTAACGACATTGTTTTACTCAGAAAAATATTTTTTAGAACTTTCCATAAAAGTTTTGGGCTAAAAATTAATATTTCATTTTTCTGACACGTCATTCGATCCACACTGGAATCTCGTTCGAACGAGATTTCCAAGTCGTTAGAATGAACCGACATCTCGTTCGAACGATATGCCAAGTCGTTCGAACGAGATTTCTGAAAATTTTTCTTTTTTCGTTCTGGAACCTCGTTAGTAAATCCGTTCAAACGAAAAGTCGTTCGAACGAGTTTTGACGAGAAAATTTTTTGGACAGTTTTTACGATTTTTCCACTACTTTTCCCCACTATCTTTTGCCAAATTTGATAAGGTGCGGGAACCAACTTTTTCACTATCCTCCATCTCCTAGAGAGAGTTTTGAGAGTTCAATCTTCCAAGAAAAAGTTCATGTTTATGAGTGTCTATTTTTCAAGAAAAAATTATTAAATGCTCTCGTTTTCATCCATATTGTTTATTCCAAGTTTCATTATATATACATCTTACTTGGAGTGTTTGGCACCGGGTTTTTCTCTACCACATTGAAGAGAAGTTTAGGTTTACTTCTAAATCCCTCAAAGAAGAAGAAGTTTGTTTTGCTGTGGCATTCTCACATGTTGAAAGGCACCATGTGTGGTTGACAGTTGCTTCATAGTTCCTCATTGGTGGATTCTAAGGTTCCGGTGGAGTCCGAGATTGTCAACTAAGCGGAGGTCGGTACAAGAAGGAGCATTGGGGCTTGAAATGAGTCGAGTCGATTATTGTAAGTCTTTTTGCTTGTACTTGTAAAATACCATACTTAGTGGACTTATGGCTAGGGCCGTCCGAGGTTCTTTTCCGTTTGTGGATTTTTTCTCGTACATCGCGGTGTAGTGATTCATTATTTATTTTATCTTTTGCAAAACTCACCTAGAACGCATGTTTAGGTAAAAAGATAAAATTTGGTTTAAATCATTACTTACTGAATTTGGTGCTAATTAATTTGGGTAATATTTATGTTAATTTAATTCAAGTCATCATTTAATTTGATATAATTGGTTTGGCCTAATTTGGTAATATTGAAAATATGACTTAGACAAATTTCTAGGACTTGAATTGAATTAATTTGGTTTAAGTGAAATTAACATAAGTGTGTGTTTAATATAATTTCACTTGGTTTAATTTTAATTTTAAAAGAAATTAAAATTTGGTGTATTTGTTTAAATTGAACTATCTTCGCTTCCGCATCTTTAAAAGGAAATTACTATTTGTAGTAAAGCATTAAAAATTGGGGGCCTAATCTTTTCAAATTGATATCAGACAATTGATTGAGAAAAGCTATCGCTTTCAAATTGGTATCAGAGCTGGATCGCTAAATTATTCCGTTTAAGATCCTTTAAATATTTTTGCTAAAAAATGGAATTTTCCCCGTTTTCAAAATTTCCTATTTTCGATGGTTCTAATTATGCGTATTGGAAAGCGCAGATGAAATCGACACTAAAATCTAACGACGAGAGAGTTTGGTTATCTGTCGTTAACGGGTGGTCCCCACCTACACATTTAGTAGATAATGAGCGTGTACCCAAACCCGCCGATAGATGGAGTGAGAGTGAATTTAAACTTCCAAATTTTAATTTCCCTGGCTTAAATGCCTTGTTTAGCGCGGTCACACCAAATGAATTCCGTCACATTATGACGTGTGAAACCGCTAAAGAATCTTGAGATATTTTACAACTCACTCATGAAGGTACTGGTGTCGTTAAATCTTCAAAACTCCAAAACCTCACCACTCAATTTGAAACCATCAAAATGAATGAAAAAGAAACCTTTGATGAATTTTATGCTAGACTTTTCGATATTGCTAATTCATCATTTAATTTGGGAGAGAAAATACCCGACAACCGAGTAGTAAAGAAAATTTTAAGGTCCCTACCTGATAGATTTATTCCAAAAGTGACCGTTTTAAATTCTTTACCAACTTTAGCCTCTACGAAATTAGAAGAGCTCGTAGGTGATTTACAAACCTATGAACTGGACACGTTTCCCGCTAAAACTGAAAAGAAAATAGAAAAGTGGGTTGCTTTAAAAGGTCGAAAAGAGGAAAAACAAGTAGTAGAGTGTGAAAGTGATAGTGAATCGTAAGATATGGTCTTATTTTCTAGGAAATTTTGAAAATTTCTTAAATTTAACAAAATATAAATTTAAAAATGATTTTAAGAAATTTGAAATTTCTAAGCATGACAATGCTGAAAAGATCCTAAAACAACTAAAGAAAATTTAAATAGGGACGAGGCAAATAGGTGTTTTGGTTGTGAGGGTTATGGCCATAGGGATTTTGAGTTCCCCACTAAACTAAGGAGAGAGGGTAAGCAACCTATTTCATATAATGCGACCCTTAGTGATAGTGATAAGAAAGAGGGACCCGATTCTCCCACTGAGCCTAACTTTGTGGCTTTTATGGCTAGTCATGTGAGTGATAGTGAGCACTCTTCTATTGATGAAATTTTAACACATGACACTTCTAAGGTCAAAGTTTATGATTCGCTTGTTTTTTATGGTAGTGAGAGTGAAAAAGAAAGAGAGAGTGAAAATGAAGAAGAGGTTAATGTGAGTGAACATCAAAATGCTTTTCAAGAATTATATGTTGAATCTATTAAATTAAAAACAGCTAATTTAAAGTTAGAAGTTAGTTTAAGAGAACGTGTATAGGGTGTTGGTTGAAGACCTTAAGACACGAGAGAGAGCTCTTCTAGAGAATCTTGAATATATAGAAGGCGAGAGAGATAGCCTTAAGGGTTTAATAGAATCCTTGAAACAGGAACTTCTCACATTTGAAGAGCGTAATATTTTATTAGAGTCCAACATTTTAGAATTACAAAATAAATTAAAAGACTCTAGTAAAGTCAAATTTGATTTGGAGTGTCGTTCGGAGAAATTAGATAAAATCTTAGAACAGTCCAAATTAAAAATGACACTTGTGGTTTAGGCTTCAATACTTGTAATGAATCTACTCATAAATCCAAAACCAATATTTTAGGAGAATTGATGATGCTAGGAATAACACCACTAGGTAAGGTGTTGACAAGATCAAACAAGTGATAACAATGGAAGCACGGGAGAATATATATATATGTATATATGTATAAGGAGGTGAGGAGAAGAGGATGAACAGTTGAATATAAGTGGTTCAGCCAATCTGGTCTACGTCCACTGTGAGGGTGTGTGAGTAATATTAGTGAATGAAGGCACTAATGGCCATGGATACAATATCTCAAGGCTTTCTCTCTCTACTGTGTAAAATGACAGAGTTTCAGCTAAGGTTGTAATCATACATCCCTTTGAAAGGTAGGGGATTACCTCTATATATAGTGCCTGGGGGGTGTAATGTACCCCCCAAGCATGCAACGAGCATGTGCATGAGGATCGACCCAGTATGAGAATGACACATGGATGATCTCATGTAGATAATGATGACCTCAATATTCCCTCACGTGGTGGGAATGATTCGGTTATAACAGATTTGTCCACGTGTCTCAAGCCGTGTATGTACACGTAGAACCTCAGCTATCTTTGCTTGATACCAACCTTGGCCTGGGTGAGTACGAGGCTGGTGGGGTACGACCCCTACCTTGGCAGGGAAGATGGCCTTGGCTGGGATGCCAACTGAGGATAGATGTGTGGAACGTCGGACAGGGCCGAGGTTGACCTAGATTTGATTGAGGCTATCTACAGGGCTGCTGATTCTCTTATGGTGCTTGCAACGTCGGGTATGGCTGATGTTGTTATTGAAGGGTGATTATCCCAGGAGTCATTGTTGACCTCAAATGATGCTCAGCTGAGGTAGATGTATGGGATGAGTCGACGTCGGCTATGGGCGACCAGATAAGAGCCGTGCTTCCAAGGTTATATATAATCTCGACTGAGGCCGAGAAGAGGTCTGCAGTCAAATGAGGCGTCGACGATGCTACTGATAGAGCTGCATGAACTTCTATTACCTCGGTTATCATAAAGTCGAGGTTGAGATCTCTAGATTATCTGGTATACTTTGGGCATGTCAATAACCCCCTAACCCTTAGTTACCTATGTGAGTTGGTGACTAAGGGGTATACATGTCTGAGTCCTTTCTTCCTAATGTGCCAATATGCCTTTGACAAGTGTTACATACTGCAGTAGGTAGCGTGTTGGGCAAGTGCCATGATTCTGATTATCTTTTGGGCTCCCAAGGCAATGATGGGGCTTGGGAGTTGCGCCAACCCATTCAAAGGTTTAAACCTCATTTCTTTGTCTTTGTTCTTAATTTCTCTCCTTCCCACCTTGGCTATCTCTGTAACTCTCTCTCTCTCTCTCACCAGAGCTTGGCTGTTGTGTTTTTGAGGATCTCTGTATTTCTTCAAATCTCCTTCATTTAATGAGTCTTCAGGTATCGTATCCTCCTCACTCTGCTATTTTTAGCCCCTTTTATTCTTGTCTCTTCAATTTTCGACGAGAGTTATGAATTTTTCGGTGACTGTTTGATTTTTTTGATGAGTTTCTTGAGTTTTTCGATAACTATTCTTGTATGTTCTTTATTGTTCTAATTTTTGAATCCCAGTTTGATCCTTAATTAAATTGCCAACTTGTTTATTTAGGATTTAGAGTCCAAGTGTAAGGTCTGACTCATATGCTCAGACCTCTTTATCAACTTTTAGAAGAATTCCTTTCTCTTAGGGAGTAGACTTTACACAAGATTAGACAGATAGAACGGGTCCAAGAGGAAGCTCATTGGTCGGAGGCATTCCCTCTTAGACCTATCTTTCCTCCCCTTCTGAGGGTGATATACCCTGAGCCATCTGAACCAACTGAGCCAGCGAAGAATTCGTTAGGACCCATTCCCATGTCTGAGTCTGAGTCATCCACCTCAGACCCTATGTCTATTGAATCATTCCAGGAGGCGATGGAATTTTCCATTAGGCAAGATCAAGTCCCTGATCACGTCGAGGTCGAGAGTTGTGCCATGTCCCATAATGGTTCTAGCACTTCCGGGACTTCTTCGGATGTTGAAGTTGTGGAGCCGAGTGTGGCTGTTCCCCCAATCATTGATTTTATTCCCCTATCAGCCGCCACGAGGGCTGAGTTCACTCAAAGGTTCCCTGGACGTGTTCCTACCCCTGCCCAGGCTGATATTGACAGGGACGAGGATAATGGTCATGAAAGTGATGTTGACACCTCGGAGGCCGCTGAGATAGAGACCACTGTCAGCGAATTCGACCTCCTCGTCTTCATGCATCTTTATTCCATAGGCGCCTCTATCAAGATTAGGCGACCTCAGAAAAGTGAGAGGGCCTACGGTGGCCGAGACGGTGAAATCTGTATATACGAGCAGATGTTTAAGTTAGGATTTTGCCTCCCCTTTCATCCAATAATCAAGTCCATATTGTCCCATGTTGACTTGACCCCTTCCCAATTATCTCCCAATGCTTGGAGGGTGATGATTGGGGCCATCGTCCTATGGAGGGCGATACATTATTAAGACCTTCCTGTCTAGGTCTTCATAGGGTGTTATGTGCCTTCCTCTTCCAGAAACCATCCGAGATATTATCACTTCCTGGCCAGGAAGCCTGATAAGAAAATGCTGCTGGTCACCCAGACCTCCAACCATAACTGGAAACCGAGATATTTCTTTGCATCAGGGGCCTGGGAGTTTGGTTCTTCTGCTACCTCTTCATCTTTAGAGCCAAGGGTACCCCTGAGATGGGGAAAAATGTCATTGGCTGCTAAGGCTGACCCCAGATTAAGTCAGGATAACCTACAAAAGGTCAAGGACCTTCAAGATTTCGGAGAGCATGGCTATCTGGTTAAGTATGAGCACTTGATAACCCCCTACTACCTCTCTGAGACTGGTCTTGGGGGGAGTCCTCTAACCGATCTTCGTAAGTTACTTTGATTTTTCATCATTTTTTATTTTTCTATTCCTCTGATCTTTTAACTCATACCTTTCTTTTTACAGAGCGTCCGAAAGGACTATCAGACGATATCTGGGAAATGGTATCCCCCAGTCTCACCCAGCTGGTTAAGAAACAAGGCCTGAATGCACCTCCTCTTCCTCCTCCTACCTCTTTAAGGGCCAATGTCTCTAAAAAAGGAAATTCAACGTCCCTGCCCCTGAGGATCAGAGACAAAAGAAAGCCTCTAAGGGGGATCGTGCGATCCCCCTTAGATCTGAGGATGCATTAGCCGCTCGTCTGGATTAGCTCAAGATTGGCGGCTGCCTCATTGGCCAAAGTATGAAGGCCTTAGACACCATCGGCTCCGTTATGACCGACGCCGACAAACGATTCTTCCGTTCTCTGGACACCCCTCTGCTGGCCGAGTTTTGCCTTCACTGATCTATCCAAGTAAGACTTTCACTTTTATATTTCAAGTGTAACATCGGTTTTGAATTTTATTGACCCTTGAACTCATGTGTCTGAATATGTTTTACAGGGTGTCATCACCATGCACCAGTTTGTCGACTGGACTTTGAGGAAGATGCCCTTGATTGAAAAGGGAAGAGAGGCCCAGAAGACCGAGGCCGCTCTCAAGGCCGAAGTGGAACGTCTGAAGATTTCCTTTGAGGGGTCTGAATCTAGGGCTACACAGCTGAAGAAAGACATTGCCAAACTTGAGAATGATCACAGCTCTGCTATGAAGGCCAAGGATTAAGCCCTTCAACAAAAGGTGAATGCTGCTGTCAAAGCTGCCGTAGAGGATGCCTTAGAGAAGATCTTGGAGGATTACAAGGTCTCTGATAAATTCATCAGCTTTGGCCTTGAATACCTTGAAAGGGGCGTTAAGGCCACTAGAAAATGGGCTGCTATGAAAGAGAAGGAGTCAGGGATCTTGGCAGCCTCTGAGTTCGTTGGTATGGGCTTCGCTAATTCTCAATTTGCCCAGGCTTTACAAGAGGTGGAGGAAGAAGTTGTTGCTCATGTAGAGACCACCCCTTTGGAGGTTACATGGACTGAGGATGTCAACCCTCAGGATGATGGTGCGGAAGTGACTAACATGTCCAAGGGAGTAGTGTTGCGACCACCAACCCTGAGATTGCACACTCGTAGGTCGTACCTTGTGAATCTCTTATTTTTAATTTTTATTTCTGATTCATATTGGTCTGTAACGGGGGATAACATTTTCTATTACATTTTGACTTGGAATTCTAACTTCTGTGCTATATCATTCTCTGAGGAGAACTTTACTTCTTTTGACCTTGAATATTTTTATATGTCGTTTATTTATGTCTTCATCACCAAACTAAGATGTTACCCACATAAATTTCACCTAATTAATGATGTTTAAGGTCTGAGGTCATCCAAATATGATGTTTTACCTCAGGCCTTCATACCAAGTTTTGATGTTTAAGGTCTGAGGTCATCTAATATGATGTTTCACCTCAGACCTTGTCACCAAGTTATGATGTTTAAGGTCTGAGGTCATAAAACTAAGATGTTACCCCCATAAATTTCACCAAATTAATGATGTTTAAGGTCTGAGGTCATCTAAATATGATGTTTCACCTCAGGCCTTATCATCAAGTTATGATGTTTAAGGTCTGAGGTCATCAAAATATGATGTTTCACCTCAGACCTTGTCACCAAGTTATGATGTTTAAGGTCTGAGGTCATCAAACTAAGACGCTACCCCCATAAATTTCACCAAATTAATGATGTTTAAGGTTCGAGGTCATCCAAATATGATGTTTCACCTCAGACCTTGTCACCAAGTTATGATGTTTAAGGTCTGAGGTCATCCAAATATGATGTTTCACCTCAGACCTTGTCATCAAGTTATGATGTTTAAGGTCTGAGGTCATCAAACTAAGATGTTACCCTCATAAATTTCACCAAATTAATGATGTTTATGGTCTGAGGTCATCCAAATATGATGTTTCACCTCAGACCTTGTCACCAAGTTATGATGTTTAAGGTATAAGGTCGTCAAGCTAAGATGTTACCCCCATAAATTTCACCAAATTAATGATGTTTAAGATCTGAGGTCATCCAAATATGATGTTTCACCTCAGACCTTGTCATCAAGTCATGATGTTTAAGGTCTGAGGTTATCCAAATATGATGTTTCATCTCAGACCTTGTCACCAAGTTATGATGTTTAAGGTCTGAGGTTATCCAAATATGATGTTTCACCTCAGACCTTATCACCAAGTTATGATGCTTAAGGTCTGAGGTCATCCAAATATGATGTTTCACCTCAGACCTTGTCACCAAGTTATGATGTTTAAGGTCTGAGGTCATCAAACTAAGATGTTACCCCCATAAATATCACCAAATTAATGATGTTTAAGGTCCCAGGTCATCTAAATATGATGTTTGACCTCAGACCTTGTCACCAAGTTATGATTTTTAAGTTCTGAGGTCATACAAATATGATGTTTCACCTCAGACCTTGTCACCAAGTTATGATGTTTAAGGTCTGAGGTCATCAACAAAGATGTTACCCCCATAAATTTCACCAAATTAATGATGTTTAAGGTCTGAGGTCATTTAAATATGATGTTTCACCTCAGACCTTGTCACCAAGTTATGATGTTTAAGGTCTGAGGTTATCAAACTAAGATGTGACCCCCATAAATTTCACCAAATTAATGATGTTTAAGATCTGAGGTCATCCAAATATGATGTTTCACCTCAGACCTTGTCATCAAGTCATGATGTTTAAGGTCTGAGGTTATCCAAATATGATGTTTCACCTCAGACCTTGTCACCAAGTTATGATGTTTAAGGTATGAGGTCATCCAAATATGATGTTTCACCTCAGACCTTATCACCAAGTTATGATGTTTAAGGTCTGAGGTCATCAAACTAAGATGTTACCCCCCATAAATTTCACCAAATTAATGAACAATGCACCAAGAATTGACACATGAACTGATCTTCTCATTACTAATCTCTTTATAAGATGATACATCTATAAAAACCATTGTAACATCATATGTAATACTTTTTTAGATGATCAGCAATCCATGAATTGGAGAAAGGTTCCCCTTCAAGATTTTCTAGCCAGTAGGTACCGAGTACAACCTCCTTGATTACTTTGTAAGGGCAATGTCAATTTGGGTGAAGCTTGTTTGTCTTCTGTAACATCTTCTTCAGCACGAGGTCTCCTACATCTATCGGTCTTGATTTCACCCTTTGATTGTAGAATTTTATTGTTCTCTGTTGGATGGCTGCATGTTTGATCTCGGCGTCTTCTCTTCTCTCCTTAATAAAATCTAGGTTAAGTCTTCTCTCTTCACTATTTTTCTCAGGGTCGTAGGTCTGAATTCTATGAGTGGGGAGTCCTACCTCTGTTGGTATAACGGCTTCTAAGCCATGTGCTAACATAAATGGGGTCTCCCCTATTGGTGTCCTAGTCGTTCTTCTGTAGGCCCATAACACAGCATAAACCTCTTCAGTCCACTCCCCTTAGCTTCTTATAACCTCTTCTTAATCGTATTGAGGATTGTTCTGTTCATTACTTCGGTTTGACCGTTTGCCTGAGGTCGTCCAGGAGAAGAGAAAAATTTCTTAATCCCAACTCTCTCGCAGTACTTCTCCAAGGAAGAATTTTTGAACTAGGTTCCGTTGTCTGAGATGAGAGTGTTTGGAAGGCCATGTCTGCATATGATGCTCTTCCAGATGAACTGGAAGGTCTTCTGCTCTGTAATCGTGATCATCGGCTCAGTCTCTACCCACTTGGAGAAGTAATCAATTACAACGATCAGAAATTGATAATTGTTCGCAGCTCTCGGCAATGGTCCCACCAAGTCAATCCTCCATATTGCGAATGGCCAAGGGGAACTAATTGACGTCATAGGTTGATGAGGTTGATGGGGGATAGTGGAAAATCTTTACCATTTGTCATACCACTTTACGTAGGCCGCAGCATCCTTGGACAAGGTCGGCCACCAATATCCCTGCGTGACTATCCTCTTTGCCAAAGGTCTTCCTCCTATGTGAATGGAGCAAGAAACCTCGTGTACCTCCTGTAGGATGCGGGGGACCTCCTGGGGATGGACACATATGAGGAGTGGTAACCGAAATCCTTTTTTATATAGGACATCTCCTATTATTAATAACTTTGCAGCTCTGTACCTCAGTTTTCTCCTTTCTACTTTAATTCTGGTAGTTCTCCCTTTCTAATATATCTGATGAGGGGATCCATCCATGAGTCTCCCAGGTTCAAGTTGAGGCAAGAGTTGGCAACCTCTTCTTCCTTAATGGTCGGTTTGAGCAGGATTTTAATTGGTACTGTCCTTCTAATGTATGTCCTTATTTCTAAAGCCAACCTTGCTATTCCATCAGCATGGCTGTTATTTTGTCGAGGTAGCCTCTTCATCTTCACCTCTTCAAAGCCTTCTAGCATCATTCTTACCCTCTTTAGGTATCTGTCCATCCTTTCATCCTTGGCCTCATAAACTCCAAACACTTGGTTGATAACTAACCTCGAGTGGCTATGAAGTAGAAGTCGACCAACCCTAAGGGTCTTTGCCAAAGAGAGGCTTGCTATCATGGCCTCATATTCTGACTCATTGTTTTATGCTTTGAAGTTGAACCTTAGTGCATATTCAACGTTGGTACCATCCGGAGCTGACAGTATCAGTCTTGCCCCGCTTCCACTTTGGCAAGAAGACCCGTCAACAAAGAGGTTCCAAATATCCTCATTTGAAGAGAATCTCCCCTCTGACAGGGCTCCTTGCTTGAAGAGGTACCTATCTTCCTCATTCTCAGCTACTCCTTTTTCGGCTCTATCGGACACAATCTCTTCCGGGTTACAGAAGATATTACTATTTGATCCCTCTGCGATCATTGGATTATTCTCGACCTCAGTCTCTTCCCACGTGAACTCAGTAACAAAATCTGCAAGTGCCTGTTCTTTAATGGCCACCCTGGGTTGATAAATAAGGTCATACTCTCCCAACTCGATGGCCCAAGTCATCAATCTTCTTGACTTCTCAGGCTTGTGGAGGACTTGCCTTAATGGAGAACCAGTGAGGATGACTATAGAGTGGGCTTGGAAGTAGGGTTTCATCTTCCTGGAAGCATGTATCAAAGCGTAGGCCAATTTCTCCATCCGAGGATAGTTCTGTACAAACCCTTGAAGGGCCTTACTATTGAAGTATACAGGCCTCTGGACCCCAACGTCTTCCCATACTATGGTTGGACTTATAGGTAATTTTGGCACTGCTAGATTAACATACAACTTCTCTCCCATGATGGGTCGAGATAAGAGCAGGAGGGATCCGAGGTAGGATTTGAGCTGCCTAAAGGCCTTGTCACACTCTTCGTCCCATTCGAAGGCCTTTCTAAGCACTTTAAAAAATGGAAGACACTTGTCCGTGGCTCTGGAAATAAATTTGTTAAGTGCAGCTACTCTTTCGGTGAGCCTCTGAACGTATTTTATACTTCTTAGTGTATTCATATCAAGCAAAGCCTTGATCTTCTCAGGGTTGGCCTCTATTCCCTTCTGATTGATAATGAATCCAAGAAATTTTCCATCTTCTACTCTGAAGACACACTTTGCGAGATTGAGCTTCATCCTGTACAAGTCCATTGTGTAGAAAATTGTCTTTCTTCCATATGAGTACAGGCCTTCAAGCTCTTTGCCAACATATCATCTATATATACCTCCATGGTTTTTCCAATTTGATCTTCAAACATCTTATTTATAAGATATTGATATGTTGCCCCTGTGTTCTTCAAATCGAAGGGCATAACCTTCTAGTAATAGGTCCCCTTATCTGTGATGAAGGTTGTCTTCTCTGAGTCTTTAGCATTTATGAAGATCTGATTATAACCTCAATATGCGTCCATAAATCTCATGAGCTCATGCCCTGCAGTGGCATCTACCATATGATCAATCCGAGGTAAGGGATAACTATCTTTTGGGCAAGACTTGTTCAGGTCGATGAAATATACGTACATCCTCCATTTTCCATTGGTTTTGGGCATAATGACGGCATTTGATAACCACTCTGGATATGTGACCTCCCTGATAAATTTTGCCTCTTCCAACTTTCTGACCTCTTCTCTGATGACGTCATACTTCTCCCTAGATTAAACTCTTCGTCTTTATTTGATTGGATTAGCCCCTTCTGCCACGTTGAGTTTGTGGAACATAACCTCCTGGTCGATGCCAGGTATGTCTGCATGGATCCAAGCGAAGACACTCTGCCTCTTCTTCAAGAATTGTATCATCTCTTCCTTGATTTCTGGTTTTAAGGCCTTGCCGACTTAGACGGTTTTTTTCAATTTGTCCTCATTAAGGACAATGGATTCTACCTCTTCCGTGGCCTATCCTTTCTTTAACTTTGTTTCAACTCTAGGGTCAAGTGTATCAATGCTATATGTGGTTGTGGCCCTCTTATGTGCCTCTCTCTCTCTTCAGCTGAGTTGAAGTAGCATTTTCGTGCTATAATTTGGTCACCTTGCACTTCCCCTACCCCATTGGGGTCAGGAATTTTAGCATTTGGTGGACCTTCGATGGCATGGCCTCAAACTCCTTGAGGGCTACTCTTCCTATGATGAGGTTGTACGCCGAGAAGACATTTTCGTTCATGACGAAAAAACTGATCTTTCGAGTCAACCTCTTAAGCCACTCGTCTCCCATTTATACGTCTATCTCATACATGCCCAACGGATGGACCTTTTCACTGCTGAAGCCCATCAATGGATGATGATAGGGTACCAGCCTTGCCCTGCTAAGGTCGAGGCTCTTGAAATAGGGCCAGAACATCACGTCTACTAAACTTCCTCCATCTATGAGGATTCTCTGTACCTCATATCCATGAACTCTTGTTGTAATTACCAGAGGGTCATCATACGGAGCTAAGATACCTTTGAAGTCGAGTCGAGAGAACCCTACTGTAAGAGTTTCCATATCCACCTTCTTTCTCTTCTGCTTGGTTTCTGAAGATGCCAGATTTATAACCTCTACTTTGGCCACTGACTTATCCTCAGCCACATGAGCCTTACGGCCGGCTACCTCAGAGCCACCCCCTATGAGTCCTCCACATATGGTGTTCACACCGAAGGAGATCATACCAACCCACTTCACCGGGGCGTTGTCATCTTTTAGTGGGAGATCTGGATCATCTTCGTCATCCCCATCTGAGTCATCGTCTCTTTTTGCTGGGGAATTATCTCAACATCTGTCGTTTATCTACTTTTTATGGTCATCTCTTCCTCTCTTAGGGGCCTTACCGTGGTCTTGATGGAACTCACACTACATGTTCTTGTTCCTCTTATACGAAGCAGCCTTCAGTTTATCTGGCCATCTCAGAGATCGGTCATTTTTTATCCCATTGAGGATGTGTTCGCAGCTCATAGTTAGAGGATTATAACGTGCAAACTTGTCGTCGACTGACCTCTTCTTTCCATATTTCTTTTTTTGGAATTTCACGTTGCCACTTCCATTCTCATCCTCATACTTCACGGCTATGGCCTCTTCGGTGTTCATGACTTTCTTTGTAATTTCCAGTAGCTCTGCCATAGACTTGGGAGGGTGTTCTACAAGTTTCCATAGCAACTTCCCCTTCTGGAGTCCTCTAATGATGGCTGTCATGGTTATATTCTATTCATAATCTTCAACCTCCAATTTCTCTTTATTGAATCTATCAATGTAGTCTCTTAGGCTCTCGTTCTTGCCTTGCTTGACATACAACAGATGGTTAGTCTTCTTTTGAGGTCTTAGCCCAAAACAGAAGTTATGAATAAACCGTTCATCCAAGCCCTTAAATTTCTCAATCGAGTTCTTTGGAAGAGAGGTAAACCAGATGTGTGCCACTTCTGTCAAAGTCCCGGAGAAGGACCGACACTTGATCTCATCTGGTATTGAATAAATGTTCTTCATAGACTGGAACATATCAATATGATGTACATGGTTAGTACTACCATCATACTTGGGAAACACCGTAGGTGGTTTGAACTTGGCAGGGTTTGGAAAGCTCACTATCATATCCACAAATGGAGAGACCTCTGAGAAACCTCTTTGCAGTGGATCTTGGCTTTTGATGAGGTCTCCTATCTTTTCTTCAAGACGTTGGATGGAGTCATTCCATGGTCTTGCAATGTCGGCCTGGCCGAGGTTGTCCCCAGCCACTTCCAAGGGGTGGACTGAGGGTTCCCCAGTTGCAGCACAACGTCGGCTGTTGACCTCCTCTTGATCCCTATCTCGGCCTTGATGAGGTCAGCTATGATGGGGTCGACCATGATTAGGTCATCCATGATGAGGCCAATGTTCCTCATTTCCCCTTTGTGACCCTACTGCACTTTTTGACCTGGATAACTTCTGCCTCAGGTCATTTACTCGGCCAAACCTTTCAAATGATGACCTTTTGCTCAAACGATCAAAGGCTGATCCTCTCTGTTAGGCATCACCATCTCTTCTGTCCCCACAACCTCGGCTTTCGTGCTTAGGACATACAGTGTTGTTCGAAACCTCATACTGCTCCCAACAATCTTCTGGAGCGTCTTCTGCCTCCATATCGTCATTCCTATCCTCAGGGCAAGGGTATCCTTTCCTCCCCAGATCAAACGCCTAGGGTCAGCGACGTCCCTCCTCCGTTGAGGTGTAGTTTGGTCTTTTCGGCGGTGCCTGGGGTGGTCCCCTGGCGTCAGGGTGGGGTTGAGCAGCCGCCGGAGTAATCATCTCCGGTGAGACCCCAGGTGGTCTCATCATATTTTGATTGAGCTGTGTAAATTGCTCCTTCATTGCTTGCTGTGTTGCAGCCAAGGACCTCAAGGCTACCGCCACTTCAGCCATTTCGGACTGGGGTGGGACCTAGATGGAATTAGGTTCTCCAACACCTGGTGGTGGAGGAGGTGGTGTCAACTCCGGTGTCATATGTTAAAACTAAAGAGCTTGTAAAGAAGTTGATCCTAATACCTTAAAGGACCTCTTTCAATGGTGAAATACCTCCACGCAAGGGGTGAGGCCTGGTTCACCACCAGAGTCTCTCGATGAAGTTAAGCAGAAAAAGAGGAAGAGACAGCTTCTCATTCCCACAGACGGCACCAAAATGATGATGCTAAGAACAGCACCACCAGGTAAGGTGTTGACAAGCTCAAACAAGTGATAACAATGGCAACACGGGAGAATATATATATATGTATATATGTAGAAGGAGGTGAGGAGAAGAGGATGAACACTTGAATATAAGTGCTTCAGCCAATCTGGCCTACATCCACTGTGAGTGTGTGTGTGAGTAATATCACTGAATAGAGGCACTAATGGCCATGGATACAATCTCTCAAGGCTTTCTCTCTCTATTGTGTAAAATGGCAGAGTTTCAGCTAGGGTTTAATGGAATCCTTGAAAATGGAACTTCTCGCATTTGAAGAGCGTAATATTTTATTAGAGTCTAACATTTTAGGATTACAAAATAAATTAAAAGACTCTAGTAAAGACAAATTTGATTTGGAGTATCGTTTGGAGAAATTAGATAAAATCTTAGGAACGGTCCAAATTAAAAATGACACTTGTGGTTTAGGCTTCAATACTTGTAATGAATCTACTCATAAAGCCAAAACAAATATTTTAGGAGAATCCCCTAGGAAAACCTTTAGAGGTCAATCCTTGGGTACCAATTTTCGACGTGTTTTTACTTGTGCACATTGTGGTCGAAAAGGTCATCTTAAGAAATTTTATTTTGATCTCAAGTGATTTTCTAGAAAATCCCAACATAAGGTAACCAAGGTAGCCAACATTACTACACCCCGAGATCATCATTCATCATTAGTTTGGCTTAAGAGATCCGAATTGGTAGCTTTACAAGATAGGATATTTGATTCTCATTTACTTTCACATGCTTCCTCCCTTGCTAAATCTAAAGGCTGAATGTGTTAGTTTTATTTGCATACTTTAGCTTTTTGTGCTTCATATTATATATCATTGCAAGGTGTATGAATGTTTAGTCATTTTCTAGTCCATGCTCCACCCTAAATCATATGCTAGAATAATGATTGTTGTTTATCTTTTGAATTATACTTCTTTCATTTTAGTTTGCATTAAATGAAAAAATACAAAGAGATTTTTTTTTATCATTTGGGTTTTTATATTTTAGTAATTTAGGCTTAATGAAAAATATAATTTTTTTTTGTTTGTCTTTTGAGTATATATTTTTATTTTTGGTTAAAAATTTCAAAAACTCAAAAAGATTTTTTTTGTGTATTTTAGTTTTACACACTCTATGTGGCATATACTTGTGTTAGAATTCCTTCTTTTTCGCTCCCACGTGGCTAGAACTTTTGGTTTAGATTGTCAGTCATTATTACGTTCTTTACCATGCTTACATGGAGTAGTTGGATTTTGTGTTGTTTAAATGGATTCTATTTTTATATGCCTCTACTCACACATGCACGAGCTCATTTGAAATTTTAACTTCATATGTATATTTGATCTTTGTGAGGTGTTCTCCAACCAATCTTGTCATTTACATATTTGTGACCTAGGAGGACTAGTGCATGTCAAAATCCGTTGCACGTGAGATTTGTGAGATATAAAAATAATATGTATAAATGTGCACGGGGAAGGGTTCTGAAAGGAATTATTATCCTTTGCGAATAGTAAGCCACCGTTTGAAATGGACCTAGAAGAAATACGTGGTCCAAAGGCCTAAAAATAGAATTATGGCATTAAAAAGAAAAATAATTGCCAAGGCCTATTTTCGTTTGATATATTCATTCAAATATATATGCTTATTGAGGGAGATTGGATGGTATATCAACGGTTTGCACAATGTCCATTTATCCTAGTTGTACTTTCAATGTCATGACTCTATTGATTTGTAGAATCATCAAAAGTCTAGGCTTGTATGCATTGTGTATGTTTGTTCATTGAGTTCAATTTATATTGTCACATGAGGTTATATTCAAATGTGATTAAGTTTTCAATCAATTGAGAACTCCGTGAACATGTATTAAGTGATTGGGTTTAAATTTAATTGTTACTAGTTCACACCCCAACACTTCCATTTCCATATGACACATTTTTGCCATACGAGTGTGAAAAGCTTATCTTATTTTGTGTCATTTGTGTGTTTATATCTATATATATATATGCGTGTGCATCTTTGGTATATCTAGAGTATGTATATATATGATATTTTATTTGGTCTTTGCCTTGCTTTCTAGTCCATCTATGCTTTAATTCATAATTAGTATCTATCCCGTTGCATTCTTTGTTGATATCACATGCTTAATACTCTATGTATCATATTGGTATCATTTTCTTGCATCCTAGTTGGTATCCGTTATTATTTGTTGGATTAGTTATGATTTTTTTGCCCACGCGCTTTAATGTTCTCGTCACTTTATGCACATTTGAATGTTTAGCTTGTTATCTCATTCTATTTATCCCTTGTTTAGTTTAAGGGGTGTATATGCTTTAATTGGGGGAGATAAGTTAATTTTTTTATTCTTTAGCCTTTGTCTATTCCTGAACAAAAAAGGGAAGAATGATAGGGGAAGAAATGGTATCTAATCATATTGTAATCGTATCTTAGTTTGGGAGATTTAACTTAGGGGGAGTCACTATCTTCTTAGGTTGATCATAGTTGATAAAGGGGAGAATTAATCTGGGGGGTATTTATTTTAATTGCATTTAATATTTTTTATATTCCCTGTGCGTTTGATAGTTTGCTTAAGCGTGTATGAATTCTTCTAAGTGACAACTTTCATCGTTGGCAAAGATATTGATCCTTGGGTGATTTTGAGTCAAGCTATTGTAATTTTATTTTGGGTGGGACATTTTTTTTGTCTAGTAGAGCTTGACGGCCCTTTAGGCTTTTTTCTTTGTTTTTGTCCCGGAATAGCCAAAGGGGGAGATTTGTAAGGACACAAATTTCCAATTGAGTCCTTTGTAGTTTTTACTCAATTCCGGACAAAAATGTTTGAGTCATAGGATAGAGTTATTGACCATCCATCAATCCTATGACATTCTAAAGTTGAAGACGTAGCGGCCAAGTTCATAAAGCTTCATCAAATGTCATGTTTGTAGTGACTTATTTATATGTCATCAACAATGTTCCAATGCTCCTAAGGTATGAATGAATTTAATATATATATTAGGAGCTTGGAAATTTATTGGGTGTAATTTATAATTTTTGTAAATTAATTTTAACGACTTTGTTTTACTCAGAAAAATATTTTTAGAACTTTCCATAAAAGTTTTGGGCTTAAAATTAATATTTCATTTTCTGACACGTCGTTCGATCCACACTGCAATCTCGTTCGAACGAGATTGCCAGGTAGTTCGAACGAACTGACATCTCGTTCGAACGAGATGCCGGGTCGTTCGAACGAGATTTCGGATGATTTTCGTTATTTCATTCTGGAACCTCGTCAGTAAATCCGTTCGAACGAAAAGTCGTTCGAACGAGTTTTGATGGGAAAAATTTTGGGGCAGTTTTTGACAGGTTTCCCACTACTTTTCCCAACTATCTTTTGCCAGATTTGATAAGATGCGGAAACCAAATTTTTCACTATCCTCCATCTCCTAGAGAGAGTTTTGAGAGTTCAATCTTCCAAGAAAAATTTCATGTTTATGAGTGTCTATTTTTCAAGAAAAATTTATTAAACGCTCTTGTTTTCACCCATATTGTTTATTCCAAGTTTAATTATATATACATCTTGCTTGGAGTGTTTGGCACCGGGTTTGTCTCTACCGCATTGAAGAGAAGTTTGGTTTTACTTATAAATCCCTCAAAGAAGTAGAAGTTTGTTTTGCTGCGGCATTCTCACATGGTGAAAGGCTCCATGTGTGGTTGATGGTTGCTTCCAAGTTTCCGGTGGAGTCCGGGATTGTCAACTAAGAGGAGGTCGGTACAACAAGGAGCATCGGGGCTTGAAAGGAGTCGAGTGTTGTAAGTCTTTTTGCTTGTACTTGTAAAATACCATACTTAGTGGACTTATGGCTAGGGCCGTCCGAGGTTGTTTCCTGTTTGTGGGTTTTTCCTCGTACATCGCGGCGCAGTGATTCATTATTTATTTTATCTTTTGTAAAACTCACCTAGAACGCATGCTTAGGTAAAAAGATAAAATTTAGTTTAAATCACTACTTACTTAATTTGGTGCTAAATTAATTTGGGTAATGTTTATGTTAATTTAATTCAAGTTGTCATTTAATTTGATAAAATTGGTTTGGCCTAATTTGGTAATATTGAAAATATGACTTAGACAAATTTCTAGGACTTGAATTGAATTAATTTGGTTTAAGTGAAATTAACATAAGTGTGTGTTCAATATAATTTCACTTGGTTTAATTTTAATTTTAAAAGAAATTAAAATTTGGTGTATTTGTTTAAATTGAACCATCTCTGCTTCCGCATCTTTAAAAGGAAATTACTATTTGTAGTAAAGCATTAAAAATTGGGGGCCTATCCTTTTCAAATTGGTATCAGAGCATTGATTGAGAAAAGCTATGGCTGTCACAGATAACAAATCAGTAGCTAAATTTTGGAAAACTTATAACATTCCAGGCTCGGTAAAAATTTATTGTTCCCCCTCCCCAAAGATATATGTGACATCGAAGGAAGGCACTGGCTTCACAACCATTTGATAACACAAGGGGTTTAACACTTCCTCCAAATCCTCTCTTCCTTAGGTTCTTTAAATACTTCGAAGTTGTGCCTTCCCAATGTTCCCCCAATGTCTAGAAAGTAGTTAATGGGGTACGTAGGAAAAATACACTATATGGGACATAATTAGGTCGTATTGATCTTTGTTACTGCTATGTATTATCGCGAACCAATTATGGCATTATGTACTTGAATACCAAAAAAATCGATAAGGTCTTGGTGGTAAACCTCCTAGATTCCCACAAGAATTACCGGGTCCATGAGGTGAAAGACACCGGGACCCTTTAATTTCAGATTTTGGGGAGGATCACATAGGTCACTTATTCTTTTCTTCAGTTTACTTGCTGTTTTATTTTTGATTCCTGTCCTCTGACTAATATTTTTCTTCCTAAATTTTACAGCTCGTGCTAGAAATCAAGAGCCTGATATAAGCGAGATTAATATTCCCTAACTTCTGAAGGCCTGGAATATTAAAAAGAAACTTTCTGATGGCGAGCATCCAAGGTCGACGACCTACTTGCTCGAGTATAAAAATATGACAAGCAACTTTATTGCACGATCGATCGATAAGGTCCCTAATTTGAAAGCTCCTGAAGTTGGTCCCTATGATCCAATTGTGCTAGAAGAAGAAGAAGAAGAAGAATAAGAAGAAGAAGAAGAAGAAGAAGAAGAAGAAGAAGAAGAAGAAGAAGAAGAAGAAGAAGAAAGAAGAAGAAGATATGGCTCCCCTAATTAAGAGGAGAAAACTGAGTCTTGATGATGATGATGATGATCAGATAACCCTATTTGATTGGATCAAGTCCTTGAACACATCTGAGACTGATTCTCCCAGGGCTAGTGGTTCTAGACTAATAAGTAAGGGGAAACAGGAGAAGAAAGAAGAATAAAAAAAGAAGATAAAAGAGATAGATAGATAGATAGATAGATAGATAGATAGATAGATAGATAGATAGATGGATGGATGTATGGATGGATGTATGTATGTATGTATGTATGTATGGATGGATGGATGGATGGATGGATGGATGGATGGATGGATGGATGGATGGATCGATAGATAGATAGATAGATAGATAGATAGATAGATAGATAGATAGATAGATAGATAGATAGATAGATAGATAGATAGATAGATAGATAGATAGATAGATAGATAGATAGATAGATAGATAGATAGATAGATAAATAGTGTAATACCCCGTATTTTCGTGATAATTATTTTTGGGGATTAATTGAATTATATGTGTATTAATTGAAAATTAATCCGGATAAAATATTAATGAGATGTGAGTTAGTATTTGATTATAATGTGTATATATGACAATATACGAATATTGTAACTATTGAAATTGTCGCGAGATTGAAATACGGCCATTTGGGAAATTTTGTTGAAACGCGTGTGGCTGTCGCGTCAGGAATGTATTTATTTAATTAAAAAGTGAATTTTATTTCTATTAACCATATAGTCATTTTGAGTGCGCCAACGAATCCGTAAGGGTCAAAATAGTTAGAAAACACAAGCCAGGAGTTTAGTTTGGGTCCCGGGGCATTATTGGGCCATACCGGTAACTTAAAAGGGCATTTTGGTAATTTCGGAAATTTGGGAATTAAAACCCACGAAAATTAGAAACAAAAATCAGACATATTCTATATCCACTAAACCCACTAACTACACTAAGGGACTTAATGGGCTATGGGAGAAGTTAAGAAATAGTTCCAACTTGCCAAAAACCAACCACACCTCCATTGTCATCATCCTTAGAGAAAAACTTGTAGAGAGAGAGAGAGAGAAGAGAATTCTGCAGAAAGAGAGAAGGAGAGCAACTCAGCCTTCAAGATTCAACTCCAATTTCAGAGAAAGATTAAGGAAAGTGGTTTAATTCCAATTGATTTAATGCTATGCTTTTCCATGTTTAGGAAATTATCAAATTTATCTTGGAAGATTGATTAGACCCATGAATTTGAAGATGTAAAACTATGAACTATGTTAGGGACTGCATGTAGAAACATTCTGGACGAATTATGAACTCAGAATTTTGACCCTTGATGATTTAAAAATGGATTTTAGAAGAAGTTTATTAATGTTCTTGAAAGAAATAGAAAACTGGAATTCTTGATGAAGATTTGATCCATACAAAGCCCTTGAATGATGAATTATTGGTTTTAGAACGTTAACACTGTTGTAGGATGGTTGTATGATGATATTATAACGTTATCTTAGAGTTTCATGCTTGTTAATGGTGTTTTGGGTTGATTTGAAAACTGCAAAACGAAGCAGTCCGCAGCCTACCTGGTGCGTTCGATCGATCGACATTCATCAGTCGATCGATCGACCACCATCGATCGATCGAAGGTCAAGGTCGATCGATCGACCTTCCCAATAAGAGTAAAATTTCCTTAGTTAAATTTTAATGATGTTAACCCTTGGAAAATATTATTGGAGACCTTATGAATATCCTTAGACTTAAGGAAGACCGGTAGGTATGGTTATAAAGTTCGGACCTTAATTAGAATTTAATTTGAGGAATTATTCTAAAAGCTATTGAAGCTCGATAAGTGAGATAATATTAGGATTAATAGAGTAATTTTGAATAAGTTGATGAATTGAGGTTTGGGGCAGAAGTAAGGACCGTTAGAATAATGGTGTAATATGTGGGAATATTAGGAAACTTAATAACCCCTTTGAGATAGGTTTTAAGTATAAGAATCTACGACGTGAGATGTGTCGACAGTCTACATTATATATTACTGGAAGACTAAAAATGTATACAATTGGAAAAATGGTATAAGGATGTAGAAAATACCTTTATTAATATTGAGATATCTAAGATGTGTGCATGCTTAGTATATAATCTTATGTGTATGACATACCTACCATACTTGCTATCACGAGAGGTTTACGTTTGCTTAGGGCCTTCTAATCCTTGTGTGCCCGGATTTAGTTTGGTACCTAGAGGACATAGTTCAAGAGAATGACTTAATTGTGAGTTACCAAGCCAGCTGACTATGGAGCGTAGGTATGTACGTGACCATGGATATGTTGAATTATGTTCGCCTCCATTTTTGTGTGTGGTGTTTATTCTAACAATTCCTGAGAGATTCGGAATTTGTAATCCTTATGTACGTGATGTACCGGGATGGATAGAAGAGTATGTGTGCACCACAGCTTAGCCTCGGGGTGCTTATATTGTATATTTATGAAGTGAATAATATACGGTGGAATGAAAAGGATTTGTGATGTTTATTTATGAGAATCATTTATAGTAACTCCATAAGATAAATAAGGGGATAACCTCCAGTAAACGGTAATGCTAACATTCGAGAATCCGAGTTCAAGTAAAGCTATCTATTTAAGTAATAACATTGGAAATTCATATTGTAAATCGAGTAGTTGGGTTAGAACTTATGATGGTTTGGTTAGATAAATAACACATGTATGGGTACAGGAACGTTAGGAGTGCACTGTTAGACGAGAGGTGAGTATTTCATGTGAGAGCACGTCCTAACATGTATATTGCATTCATTGTTTTAATTGTTATTAAAGCACTTGCTGTTTTTAAAATACTCTCCACATTCGGGCTCTGACCCGTTTGCTTTCAAATCTATTTTTGTAAAAACCATTTTTTAGGTGCCCAGCCACAAGGACACCATGCATAGTATTCCCAGTCAGGTGACGAGCTGTAGCTGTTGTGGAAGTTACAGGGCCTTGCTAGTAGACGCTTCATTTGCCTTGACTCTATATTCAGATTTTATCAGTTGGAGGGCATGTTGCCCATTTCTTTTAGAGACATTTCATTTTATATTTCAGTTATTCAGACTTTGTTTTGTAATTAATTCAGGATGCAGACTTGTTTTATTTCATTTCATATTGGGATTGTTGTGAGGAGTATTTCCTCGAGACTCATCTTTTATTGTTGATTCGTGTTAGTTGGACTTTATCGTGAATGGTTGTGTTACATTTCTATCTTTCATTTATTGCATGTTAATCAGATTTAATTTAAAATTTGGCAACTCACTTTTTAAATACTAGGTGGTTAGTAATAAAAAAAAAATGTTTTCGACAGTGATGCTATTAACTGGACCAACTAGGCATTTTGTATTGATTTAATAAAGGAGTAGCTACCCGGTATTTAATTAGTCGGGGTGTCACAGGTGGTATCAGAGCATCAGGTTCTAGTGTCCTTTAGGATCTGTACGGCTTATTATGTTTCCGCTGAGCTTTCTTTGATATAGAGCCCTAATACTAGGAATGTTGTATTCATCTCTATACATTGGGAATTCGTACTTCCGCGATTTGTTTATTTGAATGATGAACTCATCCAAATTTACTTAAATTTTCAGATGGACCGTCAAGAAGAACTAGCTAAAACGGTTAAGGGAGTCAACGGGCAAGATCGACTCACACCTCAGGTATCCCCAGAGAGAATATCAATCACCGAGATAGCAGGTATCGTGGCACAAGCAGTTACCACTGCAGTTTTACAATACCAAGAACGCAACATACAACTTAAAGGAGGCAAAAGACCTAGAGAGGTTAGCCAAATGCATGTAAATAAAACTGAAAAATGTGCGAAGACCCCGAAATTGCGACAACAAACTACCCAAGAACGAGTCAGTTCTAGTCAACAACGTGGTAAAATGAAGAAGTTTCGAAAAGGGAAAGAGGTCCCAGGTCAGGGAGGCCAACACCGTCAGCAGCAGGGTCAGAGGGGGAGAAACTTCATAGGCCGATGTTTCGTGTGTGGCACGCGTGGCCATAAATGCCAGAATTGTCCTGATAAGGGCAGGGCCCTGCAGCAGCAGCAACAGGGTGCCCGACAGGAGCCGCAGAGGCCTATGTTTCCCGCCGTTCTCCCAACCCCAGCTCAAGTACTAGCCCTACCAACTTTTCCTGTAGCTCCAGTACAGCAGGGGCAGTTACAGTACAGTCATATCTATAATATCAACCAGGCAGCCGCCCCATAGGCACCACCCGCGATTTGTGGTATGTTTCCTATCCATAAGACTTTTGGGTCGAATTTAGTTTGTTACTAGGACAACGCAATTATTTTATAGCTACTTATTATGCGAAGACCTTAGAGTTATTAACCGCAGCATTGAGCACTGTAACGTAGGTAGACTCACCATTGGGGAATGGTTCTTTTTCTTTATATGCCGGGGAGTGGGGGTAGAGATTGGTAGTTGGTATTACCCGCGGACATGTTAGTGTTAGAGATGACCGAGTATGATGCCATTATTGGTATGGATTGGCTAGTAGTGTACCGAGCCATGATTAACTATTTTAGTAGGAGTATTATCTTTGCCATTCCCGGGCAAGAGATGTTTTTAGTGGCGATGCCTCGTCCTGAGGGAGGATCGTCCACTCATTTGTACTACGTAGAGGAGGAGACCTCTAAGGAAGTGGTGATACCACTTGATTCGATTCCGGTTGTTCGAGAGTTTGCCTATGTATTTCAGGATACACCTGGATTACCTCCAAGTAAAGAGATAGATTTCGTGATCGATTTGACACCGGGCACTCGGCCTATTGCCCGCGCACCTTACCGTATGGCTCCAGCTGAGATGAGAGAGTTACGGGATCAGATTGAGCAGTTGTTGGGTCAGGGGTTCATCCGGAGGGGTACTTCGTCGTGGGGTGCCCCTGTGTTGTTCGTTAAGAAGAGGGATGGATCGTTGGGGTTGTGTGTGGATTACCGGGAGTTGAATAAGGTCACGATACGGAATAAGTATCCGTTGCCCCGAATCGATGACTTATTCGACCAGTTGAGAGGAACTTCTTTCTTCTCGAAGATTGATTTGCGATCTGGTTACCATCAGTTGCGTATCAGGGAGGAGGATGACTCAAAGACTGCTTTCTTAACGAGATATGGTTCCTACGAGTTTCGGGTTATGCCTTTTGGTTTGACCAACGCTCCAGCCGTGTTTATGGACTTGATGAATAGGGTGTTCAGAGAGTTCCTAGATCAGTTCATCATTGTCTTCATTGATGATATTTTGGTTTACTCCCAGACAGAGGAGGAGCACGCCGAGCATTTGAGGCAGGTTTTGCAGACGCTACGTCAGAACGAGCTGTATGCAAAGTATGAGAAGTGCGGGTTTTGGCTGAAAGAGGTTCAGTTTTTGGGGCATGTTATTTCCGACCAGGGGATATCTGTTGATCCGGGGAAGGTATCCGCGATGAGGGAGTGGGGACAGCCCACGACACCGACTGAGATTCGTAGTTTCTTGGGCTTAGCAGGATACTACATGAGGTTTATTCAGGGTTTCTCCAAGATAACGGGTCCCATGACACATCTGACTCGTAAAGGTGTGCCGTTCATTTGGAGTGATGCATGTCAGTTAGCATTCGATGAGTTGAAGGACAAGTTAACCTCAGCACCTGTGTTAGCATTGCCGAGACCGGGAGTTAAGTATCTTGTTTACACCGATGCGTCCTTACATGGACTGGAAGGTGTACTACACCAGGAGAGTCAGGCCATAGCTTATGCTTCCCGTAAGCTTAAGCCTCACGAGAATAATTACCCTACCCACGACTTGGAGTTAGCGGCAGTGGTATTTGCCCTTCGGATATGGAGACATTTTCTTTTGGGGGAGAAGTTTCGATTGTTCACAGACCACAAGTCCCTACAGTACCTATACACGCAGAAGGAACTGAATATGAGACAGCGAAGGTGGCTTGAGTTTGTGAAGAACTATCAGTTTGATATCCAATATCACCCGGGGAAGACTAACGTGGTAGCAGACGCGTTGAGCCGTAGGCCCATAAATGAGGTGGCAGGGGTGTGGAAGGCAAAGTGGAAGGAGTTGGGACACCAGGATGCAGTGGCCCGATCATTTATGTCAGTGATGACTGTTACTCCGCATATTGTCACGAGGGTGGTAAAGGCACAAGCAGATGACTCGTTCTGTCAGGAACAGATAATCCGATTATTAGCAGAGGGAGCCTAATCCTTAACCGTTAGCTCAGATGGAGGATTACGCTTCAATGGGAGATTGGTAGTTCCGGAAGGGGAGGAATTGCGGCACAAGGTGATGGCAGAGTCGCATGGATCACGGTACGCGGTACATCCCGGAGGGGATAAAATGTACCAGGACATGAGACGTCAGTATTGGTGGAGCGGTATGAAGAGAGATATCGCCGCATTTGTTTCGAAATGCGCCACTTGTTAGCTAGTAAAAGTGGATCATCAGAGACCGGCAGGACTTCTACAGCCAATGGAGGTCCCGATGTGGATGTGGGAGAGCATCTCCATGGACTTTATCACGGGGTTGCCTATGTCACAGAGAGGTCACGACTCCATTTGGGTAATTGTGGACAGGTTGACCAAAGTAGCTCATTTTCTACCCGTAAGGACAGACTACACTACGAGACAGTATGCCCAGCTCTTTATTGCAGAGATAGTGAGACTTCACGGTGTGCCCCTAAATATCGTGTCTGACCGAGATAAGATATTTATTTCACGGTTTTGGGAAATTTTTCAGGAGGCGATGGGCACGGAATTACGGTTGAGTACGGCTTATCATCCGCAGACCGATGGGCAAACCGAGCGTACAAATCAGATGTTGGAAGACATGTTGCGGATGTGCATCATTGACTTCGGGGGTGGATGGGAGCAGTATCTTCCACTGGTGGAGTTTGCTTACAACAACTCCTACCAGTTCACCATTGGCATGGCTCCATTTGAGGCGTTGTACGGTAGACCTTGTCGTTACCCAGCATGTTGGTTGGAGGTGGGGGACAACAAACTACTTGGGCCGGAAGTGATTCAAGATACTTCGGCAAGGATAGAGCTGATACGGAGTCGCATTCGGGTAGCTCAGGACAGGCAGAAGAGCTATGCTAATGCGAAGAGATCCTTCAGGGAATTTGAAGTGGGGGACCAGGTTTTACTCAGAGTATCTCCTATGAAGGGGATTATGTGTTTCGGGAATAAAGGGAAGTTGGCACCGAGATATGTGGGACCATTTCCTATTATTGAAAGGATTGGGCCGGTTGCGTATAGACTTGGGTTACCGGAGCAATTGCATCGGATTCACGATGTGTTTCATATTTCCTCGCTAAGGAAATATCTTAGAGACGATTTGCCTCATTCTCATATTGCTTTGGAGGACATTGATCTCCAGCCTGATAGCTCATACGAGGAGGGGTCGATTGCTATTTTGGACCGAAGTGAGCGGAAACTGCAGTCAAAGATAGTTCCGTTAGTACGTGTTCAGTGGCGACATCATAATGTCGAGGAGTCCACATGGGAGCGCGAGGATGAGATGCGCGAACGCTATCCAGAGTTGTTCTTACCAGGTACTTTCTACTTCCGAATTTCGGGACGAAATTCAGTTATTAGGGGGGAAGTATGTAATACCCCGTATTTTCGTGATAATTATTTTTGGGGATTAATTGAATTATATGTGTATTAATTGAAAATTAATCCGGATAAAATATTAATGAGATGTGAGTTAGTATTTGATTATAATGTGTATATATGACAATATACGAATATTGTAACTATTGAAATTGTCGCGAGATTGAAATACGGCAATTTGGGAAATTTTGTTGAGACGCGTGTGACTGTCGCGTCAGGAATGTATTTATTTAATTAAAAAGTGAATTTTATTTCTATTAACCGTATAGTCATTTTGAGTGCGCCAACGAGTCCGGAAGGGTCAAAATAGTCAGAAAACACAAGCCAGGAGTTTAGTTTGGGTCCCGGGGCATTATTGGGCCATACCGGTAACTTAAAAGGGCATTTTGATAATTTCGGAAATTTGGGAATTAAAACCCACGAAAATTAGAAACAAAAATCTGACTTATTCTATATCCACTAAACCCACTAACTACACAAAAATCTTACTTATTCTATATCCACTAAACCCACTAACTACACAAAAATCTTACTTATTCTATATCCACTAAACCCACTAAATTTTAATGATGTTAACCCTTGGAAAATATTATTGGAGACCTTATGAATATCCTTAGACTTAAGGAAGACCAGTAGGTATGGTTATAAAGTTCGGACCTTAATTAGAATTTAATTTGAGGAATTATTCTAAAAGCTATTGAAGCTCGATAAGTGAGATAATATTAGGATTAATAGAGTAATTTTGAATAAGTTGATGAATTAAGGTTTGGGGCAGAAGTAAGGACCTTTAGAATAATGATGTAATATGTGGGAATATTAGGAAACTTAATAACCCCTTTGAGATAGGTTTTAAGTATAAGAATCTACGACGTGAGATGTGTCGACAGTCTACATTATATATTACCGGAAGACTAAAAATGTATACAATTGGAAAAATGGTATAAGGATGTAGAAAATACCTTTATTAATATTGAGATATCTAAGATGTGTGCATGCTTAGTATATAATCTTATGTGTATGACATACCTACCATACTTGCTATCACGGGAGGTTTACGTTCGCTTAGGGCCTTCTAATCCTTGTGTGCCCGGATTTAGTTTGGTACCTAGAGGACATAGTTCAAGAGAATGACTTAATTGTGAGTTATTAAGCCAGCTGACTATGGAGCGTAGGTATGTACGTGACCATGGATATGTTGAATTATGTTCGCCTCCATTTTTGTGTGTGGTGTTTATTCTAACAATTCCTGAGAGATTCGGAATTTGTAATCCTTATGTACGTGATGTAACGGGATGGATAGCAGAGTATGTGTGCACCACAGCTTAGCCTCGGGGTGCTTATATTGTATATTTATGATGTGAATAATATACGGTGGAATGAAAAGGATTTGTGATGTTTATTTATGAGAATCATTTATAGTAACTCCATAAGATAAATAAGGGGATAACCTCCGGTAAATGGTAATGCTAACATTCGAGAATCCGAGTTCAAGTAAAGCTATCTATTTAAGTAATAACATTGGAAATTCATATTGTAAATCGAGTAGTTGGGTTAGAACTTATGATGGTTTGGTTAGATAAATAACACATGTATGGGTACAGGAACGTTAGGAGTGCACTGTTAGACGAGAGGTGAGTATTTCATGTGAGAGCACGTCCTAACATATATCTTGCATTCATTGTTTTAATTGTTATTAAAGCACTTGCTGTTTTTAAAATACTCTCCACATTCGAGCTCTGACCCGTTTGCTTTCAAATCTATTTTTGTAAAAACCATTTTTTAGGTGCTCAGCCACAAGGACACCATGTATAGTATTCCCAGTCAGGTGACGAGCTGTAGCTGTTGTGGAAGTTACAGGGCCTTTCTAGTAGACGCTTCATTTGCCTTGACTCTATATTCAGATTTTATCAGTTGGAGGGCATGTCGCCCATTTCTTTTAGAGACATTTCATTTTATATTTCAGTTATTTAGACTTTGTTTTGTAATTAATTCAGGATGCAGACTTGTTTTATTTTATTTCATATTGGGATTGTTGTGAGGAGTATTTCCTCGAGACTCATCTTTTATTGTTGATTCGTGTTAGTTGGACTTTATCGTGAATGGTTGTGTTACATTTCTATCTTTCATTTATTGCATGTTAATCAGATTTAATTTAAAATTTGGCAGCTCACTTTTTAAATACTAGGTGGTTAGCAATAAAAAAAAATGTTTTCAAAAGTGATGCTATTAACTAGACCAACTTGGCATTTTGTATTGATTTAATAAAGGAGTAGCTACCCGGTATTTAATTAGTCGGGGTGTCACAGATAGATAGATAGATAGATAGATAGATAGATAGAGAGAGAGAGAGAGAGAGAGAGAGAGAGAGAGAGAGAGAGAGAGAGAAATAAAGCGAAAGAAAAGAAGAGAGGAATGAGGCTAAAAGGAGGTTGTCTTAAAGGCTTTTGTAGTTTCCTCCCGTGTTGCTGAGATTAAGGGGGCTAGCATGGGTGATATCTCTTCCCTTGACCCTAATTTATTGAAGGGGCGGTGCTCGCTGCTGATCGTGAGCTCTCTTCAAAGTTGGGGTCCACCCAGCTCGACCTCAAATTTGCTCAGGGAATTGCCTTGGTATGTCTTTTTATGGTTTCTTTGAATTATTTCTCTTATGAATTTTTCCTTCTTCGTAATTACTTGTTCTATCTTTCTGTGCAATTTTTGTCTGACTTCACAACCCTTCTGGATAATCATGTCGATCAGTAAAAAAGTAACCAAGAGTTGAAAGATGCTATGAAGAATGAGAAAAAGGCCTAACTGATGCTTGCCTGGCAAGGGAGTAGGAGAGGGAGAAGTCAGCTAAATCTTATGCTGACCTTGAGGCGTTCCGAAAGGAGGTGGTTGAAGAGAAGGAAAAGCTAGCCGAGGAAAATTAGGGTCTGTAAGGAAAATTTCTGAAACTGAAAGAGGAGCTCCCTCGAGAGAAGAATGACATCCACCATAAGGGATTTAACAAAGTGTACGATGATTCCAAGCTTCATCTTGCTTATGGAAGGATGGTATCCTTCAAGAAAGACTGGGACCATGCCTTGAAAGATGTGTGAGCCCCTACTTCCTATGAACTTTTTGGTATTTATTCTCATGGGCCCGACCCCTTTGAAGAGCAAGAAGAGGGTTTTAGTTAGCTTGTCGACCGAGCTGAGGACATGCCTACTAAGGTCGACGTGAACGCCGGCCAAGAACAAAGGGAAACTGAGAAGGGGAAGGTAATTATTGAAGTCGAGCAGGTGAAGGAATAGGGTATTTAGATTCAGAGCTTCTTTTTGCACTACTTTTAAAGCCTTGTAATCTTCCTTATTGCTTTGACTGTACTGGACTTTGGCCTCCCATTTGTTAATGAATGATAGAAATTTGTTTACTTATATTAACCTACTTTTTACTTACTTGTGCAGTTTATAGTCTGACGAGGACTACATTTCCCGAGTTCATAGTTGGGGATGATCCTTGGGCCCAATATTAGTGTAAAAGCTCGTAAGGAGTTGTGAAGATCTGCAAGTCCCTGAGGGAGAGGACAAAGCAATATAAAAATTAGTCTGAGTTGGTCGCCAAACTGAAGGATGATCTTTAAGCCATGAAATATATCAGAGCTTCGGTCCAGGATGAGGTGAATTCTCTAAGGGAAAAACTCATGGAGACCACTAAAGAAGGCCAAATGGGTGTGATGCTCCAGGCCGAGAATGAATTTTTAAGGAAGGAGGTTTCCGGGCTCTAGGATGATATCACAATACTGAGGCATTAATTTAAAATAGAACCTCAAGAATCCTGGGCAGAGGGTTATAATGCAGTCTGGGTAGATGCCCTGGTAAGGCTAAAGGAGGCTGAGAAAGTTTCCTTCACTTGTGTGTGGCTGAATGCCCTTAAGGAGGTTAAGACACGGAGTACAGATTGTAGTACAAATACCAGGTCGAGTGTGCGGACTATCGCCATAACCCTTTCTCGAAGGATGATAAGTGGATCTCGACTGATGCTATCCCTTCCAACTCTTACAATAAGACCTTGAAGATGACGTGGAGGATCTTACTACTAAAATAGATGATGGTCAAAGAGAACTCATTGCAGATTATCTTTTTCGCCATCTTATGTCCTTGTGTATTTTTGTCTTGATGTAATTGTAATTCCAAATTTTTATCAATACAAGGCTTAATTTATTAACTTTTTGCATAATTTAAGCATGTATGGGTTAAGAATTGACGCTTATATTTGAACTGGAAAGAGGTGTTGCTCGTTAATTACTTAAAATCTTTGCCGACTAAGTAATACTATTTGACTATCTTGGGCCTTTTGCTATTAAAATGGGCTAGTACTTAGGTTTGATCATTTTGGATTTTTCAGCTGACTAAATGATATTAAGAATAAGTGTTAGCCATTTTTTACCACGTGTTTGAACATTTTCCCAGTATAATATGCCTTAGCAGTATCATTCCATCCACTTTACCTTTTAGGTTATTTCGTCACACTCCCTTAGGACTAAGTGGGATGATGGCGATAATGTACCTGATCGATGGGCCATCCGCACCAGCAGGCTTTTTACGACCAACAAAGTCGGTGACCAACCTGAGTTGGATTTGTTGCCCAAGGATCCCTTGTAAGGCTTTGTTGTTTTCGGGGCAACTCATGATGTCTAGTGTGTTTGCAACAAAAACTTCGGGGTTGCAGTAATTGAAATACTTTTATTAACTTGTTATAATTACTTCTAACCCTACTCGGCACCTGATATTCCTTGATTGAAACAAGTTAAATAACTTGCTGTAATCCCCAAAAGCTTTGCTATGCACGAGGGAGTTATCATTTGGAAAGGGTGCATAATATTGAGATGCGATCAAGAAATTCTAAGCAACCAATACATAATATCAAAGTGCGAGGGCCAACTGACTTTTATTCATTGAATAATAACTTATAAGCAACATAAGTTTGGAAATGAAAATTTTCATAAACTAAATGTAATAATCAAAAGATAAAGAAGACTAAAAGAAGAACTTATTGAGCTTGGCTGCGTTCCACACTCTTGGAATCTCCCTGGCCTTTAGCGTTTCTAAGTAATATGCTCCTTAAAGGTCGTCCCTTATCACCCTAAAATGTCCTTCCCAATTCGGTCCCATCTTTCCATCTGGTGGTTTTACGGCACTACCGATGAATTTTCTTAGGACATAGTACCCTACCAAAAACTTCCTTGGATTGACTTTCTTGTTGTACTACTTGGCTAGTTGATGCTGATAGGAAGTCAACTTGATTATGGCTAGTTCTCTTCGCTTGTCTGCCGAGTCAAGTTTTGTGCACAGTGCGTCATCATTACGGCCTTGGTCAACCGAGGGGATCTCTTAGTGGGGATACCTTCTTCCAGCAGAATGATAGCCTCTATTCCATAAGTGAGCTCAAAGGGTGTTTCCCCAGTTGGTCTCCAAGGAGAGATGAGATACGCCCATAGTACATGAGGGAGCTCATCCACCCAGGCATCTTTTGCTTTTTATAACCTATTCTTTCGTATATCGAGCTTGGTTTTGTTAGAAGCTTCTTCTTGATCGTTACTTTAGGGATACACAAAAGAACTGAAGTGGTGTTTAATGTCATGCTCGTCATAGAGACTTTAAAGATATTTATGTCAAATTGTGTGCCGTTATCGGTATGATAGCCCTTGATATCCCAAAGCGTGTTACAATGCTCTTTCAAATGAACTTGGTCATATTAGAGTCGCGAATGTTCTTAGGTGGTTCTGCCTATACCCATTTGGTGAAGTAATCTGTGCCTACCAGAAGATACTTGCAATTTCCAAATACGATAGGTAGTGGTCCCACGATATCTAGTCCCCATTGCGTGAATGACCATCGGCTTGCCAGAGATTTCATGCGCTAGCTGGCTGGTGGACAGTAGGAGTGTGCTTTTGGCATTTTTCACATTTATGAACATAGGTGATTGCATTCTTTTGCATGTGGGGCCACTAGTATCCTTCTTTAATTTCTCGAAAGTCCAATGACCTCCCCTCGCGCGACTCCCACAAGTACCATCGTGAAGTTCGCTAAGTACTTGCTCGGCGTCATGTGGGTGAACGCACTGGAGATAAAGGCATGTAAAATGACTTTTTATAGAGCTTTCTTCCTGGGGAGATGTAAAACTGGGAAGCTTTCACCCATAATTGATGAGCCAATCTCTTATCATCGGGCAATGTGTCGCTCTACAGATAGGCGATGATGGAATCCATCTAACTGGGGGCCTTTTCTGTGAAGAGGGCTTGCTCAACTGCAATAGTCTGGCAATGCTTCGCTGGGAGAGGAACTTTATCGGAATGGTTCTTCTTTTTTTAGATTTAACCACTGAGCTCAGGGCCGCTAAGTCATCTCCGTGACTGTTATGCCCCCGGGGAACTGTTGAATGTCCACCTTCTCAAATCCTACCATAAGTCCTCTTACCATGACAAGATAGGCTACGATCCTATCATATTTTTTTATTGAAGTCCCCACTCACTTTATTGGAGACTAGTTTGGAGTCACCGAACTTATGGAGGCACTTTGTCCCTTGCAATTGGGCCATGTGCAAGCCAGCGATCAGTGCTTCATATTCAGCTTCATTGTTAGAGGCCTCAATTCCTAATATGATCCCTTATTTGATGACAACGTCTTCCAGAGTGATGAAGATGATTCCTACTCCCGTCTCCTCGGAACTAGAGGCTCCATCAACGTATAGGTTCCAATCCTTAGACTGTGCTTCCTCATCTATTGACTGCTCCGCTCCCTATTGGTCGATTGACCGATCTCTTAAAAATTCAGCGGTGAAGTTTTCCAGGACTTATCCCTTAATTATTATTCTTGGTTCAAAATGGATATTGATTCTGCCGAGATCCATTGACCACTTTGAGAGTCGTCCAAAGAGGTTGAGTTTTTGAACAACAGCTTTGAAGGGTTAGTAAGTGACCATTATTATTGAGTGAGCTTCAAAGTATTATTTCATCTTTCTTGAGGCGACAACCCGTGAATAGGCAAGATTTTCCAGGGGAAAGTAACACTATTTTGAGTTCAGAAGTGTCTTGCTAGCATAATAAAGAGGGTGATGTCCTCCTTTTTTCTCACACATCAAAGACGAACTTACATTGTGGTTTGATACTATAAGGTAAAGATACAATGGGTCTCCATCTTTTGGAATCACTAGCAGGGGAGGTTTGCTAATGAAGGATTCGATTTCCTCCAAAGCTCTTAAATAATCATCGTTCCACGTAAGGCCTTTGTCCCTTTTAGGAGCTGGAAGAATGGTCAACAACATTCCGAAGACTTGGATATGAAGCGATTGAGTGTCGTGAGTATACTAGTGAGATTTTGAATATCTCGTAATGTCTGTGGAGGCTGGACCCTGGTGATCATGTCAATCTAATTTGAATTGGCCTCAATTACTCTTTTACAGGCTATATAGCTCAAGAACATTCCCGACTAGACATCGAATGAAAACTTACTTGCATTAAGTTTCGTCCAGTATTTCTTAAGGCTCTTAAATGTTCTGGCTAAGTTCGGGAGGTGGTCACCCTTGTTCTTACTCTTTACTAACATATCGTCGATATAGAGCTCCATCGTGTCTCCCATATATATCTTGAACATTTTGGTGACCAACCTCTGATAAGTTTCCCCTACATTCTTTATGCCATACGGCTTAACCTTGTAACAGTGTAACCTAATGGGGATTATGAAGGACGTTTTGTCCTGGTTGGGGCCGAATAACGGAATTTGATGGCACTATATGGCATCCAGAAAACTCATCCTTTCATGTGTTGTTGTAGCATCAACTAACTGATCAATTTTAGGTAGTGGAAAACTTCCTTTGGGACATGCTCTGTTGAGATCTTTGAAAGCAATACTGACCCTTCAACTTTCGTTGCTCTTCTGTACCACTACTGAGTTGAATAGCCATTTGGGGCACTGAACTTCCCTAATGAATCCTGCATCCAAATGCTTACCCCTCTGTTCTCCACTGCCTTAGCCTTCTCGGGGGATATTGGGTGAGACTTTTAAGTGATCGACTTGAAGGCCGGATCAACCTGTAAGTGATGGCAGGCTACGTTAGAATCAATCCCTAGAAAATTACACGGTTCCCAAGCGAAAACATCTAGATTTCTTCTTAAGAAGGCAATCAATTCTTTCTTTTCATGATTGGCGAGTGTGGTTCTGATTCGAAACTCTCTCTAGCAAGTTATCATCATCTCTAACTTCCTATAGGGTTTTAATGACCCTATTAGTGGGGTGTACCCTGGTCTCCTTGACCCCTAGTCTGTTATACCGTAATTGTAATTTAGAGGCTATAGCCCCTTCATAAGCTTCCTTTTAAGGATCCTTTGGTTCCTTTTTCTTTTCCTTCTTAAGGTGGATGACCATGATGAAGAACTTCCTAGTAGTTACATGATTGCCACAAACTTTGACCACGCCCCGATCGATGATACACTTTAATATTTGGTGGTAGGTAGATGGTATGACCCTCCTGGCATGTAGCCAGACTCTACACAAAATTCCATGATATGGGGACTATATGTCCATTGCTAAGAACTCAATCAACTTTGAGATGTCACTTACTCTGGATGGTAGGACGATCTTTCCTAACGACATTGTGATTTTCCCTACAAAGTCGACCAATAAAACTGTGGCCTCCTTGAGGTCGGCTAAGTTGAGCTTTAGCTTATTGAATAACTCCAGGTGTATCACCTCTGATGACCTTACCTAATCCACGAGCAAGTTATCGATGCCCTAATTTAAAATTTTAAGTGTAATTACCAGTGCATCATGATGTGATGTCCTCATTCCGACCAAATTTTCTTCAGTGAAGACGATGAGCTTAGTATAGTCGACGTCTTCAGGTCCCCGATGCTTGCCAGCTTAGATTTTAGCAGGGTCAATCTGAAATGCCTCCATAATAGTAGTGACCTTTTTAAACTCCATCCGAACATCATTCCTTTGGATCTGCTTCAGGTTTGATGCCCTATGTGTCATCACAAACTCTTGTCCCATTTCATTATCAAGGACATTGTCCAACTTTTGGTCTCTATTGGCAGCGACCTTATCTTCTTTATTTTTAATGTACTCATTATGGTTCCCAACTTGGGCCAACGCTTCCAAATGTGACTTCAGAGCCTTGTAATTTCTAATTCTGTGACTGCCCTCCTTCTGGAATGCACAACTCAGTGCGTTGTTACATTTTATTGGGTTGCCACCTATCTTTTTGGGTCACTTGATGAACGATTAGTCTTATATCTTGCCCAATATCTTATAAATAGGTTCCTTGAAGACTGTGTTAACAGCTTGGAACGCCTTGGAAGGATCAACCTTGTTCCCATTCTTAGAGCCATTCTTACCCCCGTTCTTATTCCCCATCTTTAGAGTATCACTCTTTTCTCCCCCTTTGGTTACCTTTGCTCGACCGTTGTCCCCTGCATTAGAGTGAACCACGTCTTCAACTTTGACATATTTCTCAATAAGAGCCATGATATTGTCAATTGTGCTAGCTCCTTTCGTAGTCAGGGGCTGGTGCAGTAAAGATGTGGTCGACAGACCAATCTTGAAGGATGAAATGTCCACCTTCTCCGATCAATCCTCCAATTCATGAAGACTTCCTAATATATCTTGGCATAATCTCGAAGTCTCTCTTCCTATTTTTTCTTCATCATGAGCAGTGCATCCATCCGCTTAGGATGGGAGCTATTAGTTATGAAGTGAGCAATAAAAGCCTCTTCTAGGGCCTTGAAGTTCCTGTGAGGCAGCTTCTCAAACCACTTCTGTGCTACATCATGTAGGCTATAAGGGAAAATTTGACACATTAATTGTTCGTTGTGGCTTCATGAGGTCATCATTTGTCTATATTTCCGAACGTGGTCTATGGGATCTGTCTTTCCATCATAAATTTTGAACCTAGGAATAACAGACTTCTTTGGGGCTTCCTCTTCTTTGATCGCCCATGAAAAAGGGGATTTCATCTAGGTATTGAGAGTTATTCTAGCTAGCACCCTAGTAAACCTGGCTCTACGATGGGTTGGATGTTGGTCCATTTCTCTACAAGACAAAATCTTGATATCCTCATTCTGACGATCATTGCTCTTATGACGCCTTTCTGACTATCCACACTCTTATTGATCATGCTCTAATCTACCAGGTTTAGTTCTATCATGGTTGTGCTTGGAGCTCCTCCTTCGGCTGCGAGTATTACTCGCCTAAGGACTAAGAGTCCTATCATGACATTTCCTTATATCTGTGTGGAGATATCTCTCCTTCATTTCAAGTTGCTTTTGAAGTCTAGCATTCTCTCCCACCTAAAGACATGTGGACTTTTCTTTTTCTCAAATCTTGGCCTCATAAGCGTAGACCAACCTGGAGATCTTTTGGACCTAGGTGGTCCCTTATTTTCTTCAGAAGTCTGCCTTTCTTAGTGGAACCTGGGATTTGTGTGTTGGTAAATTTCTAACCTGACACTAGGAAGGACTGCGTTTTCTTGCACATCACCAACCTGAGAAATATTGCTATTGTGGTAAGACATCACGGGACTTATGTTAATGAATGTTTTCGCATGAATAGAAATCAATTCCCACAAACGACTTTAATTATGAGTACAAGAATTATCATAATCAAGATCCATGAAATAATCACACAAATAGAATGTAAAATCACACACATAACAACGATATACGTGGTTCGATAACTTGCCTATGTCCACGGAGAGATTACTGTTTTATTATAGTATCTCTCAATGCTCGAGATTACATCCCATTGCCCTGGGTCAGGGTTTACAATTTATAGATGCATAAAAGTAAGAGATTGAGTTATACAAGGAACTCAATTAACACATGGATAGTTCGTGGTGTCCCTGTATTTCTCCTCCAAGATTGTTGGTAACCAATTTGAATGTACCCGTAAGTGTTCCAGTGTGTATCAAATACACGTGAGTTAGTTAAATATTTGATTTGGTCCCGACAACTCTTTAGGTAGACTGGGCTAGTCGGATACTCTCATGGACCATAATAAAATTCCATCTCATGCCCGACACGACTCTAACCGTGTGTCTCGAATGAAATACCGATAAACCCATAACCTTAGCTCATTTGCAACGTAACATAATTTAACATGTTATCATTTATTTATCACATAAGTAAATATAAATATACATAAATATTAATCCTTTTTATTCGCCAATTAATATTTATTTAAGCAAATTTATTTTTTGGTGAAATTATAATTACGGGCACACGTGTAATTTAAAATACCTAAAAGAATGGGATGTTACATCATGTTATATTTAGGGTTATTTGGGTTGGTGTGACTTAAAAATAACTAAAATACAAAAGGAAGATGCATAGTTATTATTATATACCAAATTCAGTCAAATTCTTACTCTTTGTAGAATTGTTATTTATGTTGTTGAATTTAGTTTTCTGGTCCCAGGTCACCATTGTAGCATCAACCATCATCCTCACTTACATTTTTGCCTGTTACTTATCATATATATGATTTAGGCATCGATCCTGTGTGCTCATTTCTTTTACTCCTATTTAGATTTTTAGTTATGTCGAATTACTGTAGTAGCTATTTTGTGTTGGGAGTTGGATTTATATTTTATATTGTCTTTATTTTCCTGTGATGGATTATATTTATTGTTGGACATGGTATTAGAGTCTATGGTTTTATTCATGTGATTATATCTGTCAGATATTTGTTATATTAGTTAGTTTATTATTAATCATGCTTAGAATGGTATTCAATTATTTAGAATCTTGTATTATTTTTAGACCTGATCAACCTAGATATAGATTTTACGGGGTGTCCGGTTTGTATCAAAGCATTTCGAGTTCTAGTATCCTAGATATCTTGAGTGCTTCCATCACTTTTCATCATAGATTTCTTTGATACTTTAGATATTTTTCATCTATATTTTTATACTCTTATTTCTCATACGCTTACATTTTTGTTTTAGTATTTTTGAGAAGTTGAACGCTAGGAGACGAGTAGCACATCAGTGATCGACAACGAGCGCTGAGTTTGAGGTAGTCGAGCCTCAATAGATACAACAGGGGAAGGTTCCCGTATTAGCATCGACTGATTTGGTGACTGTTATTGCATAGATAGTAGTTGCGATGATGGCTACCATGCACCAGGAGAAACCACCACTTCCTCCACCGCCAGCGAATGCACCCACCTTGAATATTTCATATACCTAGGAACTAGACAATAATGTCTTTGGAAAACTCCATCCTCTGGAGTTCGCAGGATCCACGGACCTGATCCTATCTCTACACTGGAGGCACGATATAGAGAGACACATACGTCTGGTAGAGTGCACAAGTGTTTAGAGACAAATGTTAGTTAGTTTTAGGCTTGCTAGATATGCCCCAAATTTGTGGGAGTATTTCCCTCCATCACAGTAGTCGTATCTGAAAGCACGGTTATGATCAGTTAAAGTAGGAGGATCTTATAGTGGCTGGGTACAAGCGAGAATTCACCTGCCTTGCACACTTGCCCTGGATATTATCAGTTCAGAGTTGAAGAAGATGGTAGGTTTATCAGGAGTTTGATGTTGAGGATTTGGTAGGTGTTTCTTGCTAAGCAAGCCTTAACTACATATTCACATGTAGTGGATACAACATTGCTTCACTTCCAAGATCATCGGGACTTCTAGAGAGGGGGTAAAGAAAAAGAAAATAGGAACTATCCAAGGGTCAAAGATAGTTGCGGGTAGTGGGTAGTTTAAGGGATAAGGAGGCTCATAGTCACAATAGAGGGGTCATCCATAAGGGGAACTAACCCTTAAGAGGTTTAAAGGATAAGATCAATGCCATATGGGGAAGCCAGGGCCACTCGAGCTAAGGACAATATTGGGGTGATCAGGGCCATAAATTGCAAGGCCAGGTCTAAAGAGGATAGGAAATGCCCCAGGGACAGGGTCACCAGTTATGCCAGTAGGGTCATCCCCAATTCTAAGGCACTTGTTTTACTTATGGCGAGAATGGCCATTTATTTATGAGATGCCCTAGGGGCAACTAGGCTGATCGGGTCCAGTTTCAAGGGCAGCAGCAGTTTGGGCCAACCCTATCTCAGCTCTAGGCATTACCACCATAATCGCAGTTCCCGACTTTTCCACCCCTTAGAGATTAGGCACATAGGCACCAGTAATTTCATTATGGACATGTGTTTAACTTCTATCATCCAGACTATCCAACTCCTCCTTAGGCTATTGAGGGTATGTTATTTGTTTATGGTAATTATGGATGAGTCTTGTTTGAAATGGGAACGTCACACTCGTTTCCTAGTTATACTTTTGCTTCTATCTCGTGCTTATAATAAATCATTATCGATGTATCTATGCATGTGGACACCCCAGTGGGTAGGAGTGTTTCCTTATGTCAGGTATGTAGGGATGTGTCTATTGAGAATAGTGGTTTGTGTTGTTTTTTCGACTTATTACTATTAGACATGTCAACTTATGACATCATTCTGGGGATGAATTAGTTAGTGCAGTATCACGCACAGATCAACTATAGTATGAAGGCATTTTTAGTTTCAATTCCCCAGCAAGAGATGTTCTTTGCTGTTATACCTAGGCTCGAGAGAGGGTTTATCACACACTTTTACTATATAGATGTGAGTTCATTTAAGGAGGTCAGTGTCATTAGATTCAATACCGATTCTACAGGAGTTTACGAACACGTTTAATGAGCTAATAGGGTTACCGACATCATAAGAGATATAGTTTATTATTGATTTAGAATCGGTCACTAGGCCCATTACGAGGGCACCATATTGCATAGCTCCATTACAGATGAGGGAGCTACATAAGCAGACTCATCAGTGGTTTGAGTGAGGGGTTCATATAGAGGAGCACATCTTTATGGTAAGATCTAGTATTGTTTGTGAAGAAGGATGAATTATGTATGGATTATCGGGAGCTGAATAAGGTCACGATACGGAACACGTATCCATCGCCTCATATCGATGATCTGTTCGATTAGTTGAGGGACGCATCATTTTTTTTTTCAAAATTGACTTGCACTCAGGGTATCATCAGTTGTGAATTTGGGAAGAGAATATTCCGAAGACGTCCTTTTTTATGCCTTATGGGTCGTATGAGTTCTGGGTCATGTTGCTTGGGTTGAGCAAGGCGCCAACGATATTTATGGACTTGATGAATCGTATGTTTATACCATTATTGGACAAGTTTATCATAGTGTTTATTGACGATATTTTGGTGTAATCCTCGTCGGATAAGGAGCACGTGCATCACTTGAGATTGATTTTCTAGACACTATGGGAATATAAATTTTACGTTAAGTTCTCTAAGTATTTGTTTTGTCTTCGAGGGGTGCAATTCTTAGGCCATGTTGTATTTGAGGCTTGGATTTTGATGGATCCTATCAAAGTATCTACAGTTGTGTATTGGGGACAGCCCACGATGTCTGCGGAGGTTAATACTTTCATGGGTTTGTAGGGGTACTATACGAAGTTCATTCAGGGGTTGTCGAAGATTACTGAATTGCTGACTCACCTCACCCGTAAGGGGGTACCATTTTTTAGAGCGCGGGCTGTTAGAGAGCCTTTGAGGAGCGCAAGGAAAGGCTCACTACCACACCTATTCTTTATTAACTACGGGGCAGAGTTGATGACATGGTTTATACAGATGTATCACTTCAGTGGCTAGGAGGGGTATTGATGCAGGAGGAGAGGACTATAGCTTATGGTTCTTCTTAGCTTAAACCTCATGAGGAAAACTAACCCACGCATAATTTGGAGTTGGCAGCGATAGTATGTGCCCTTCGTATCTAGGGAAACTACTTATTGGGTGAGAGGTTTACGTTGTTTTCGATCACAAGAGTCTTCAGTATTTGTTCACTTAGTGGGAGTTGAACATCAGACAGAGGATATGATTAAAGTTTGTAAAGGACTACCACTTCCCGATCTATTACCATCCGGGGAAGGCGAATGTGCTAGCAGATGATTTGATTAGGAGATCAATAATAACTATAGTCACTTTGTGGGCAAAATATTGTGATGATTTACTAGAATTGTGGGAAGAAAAATGCAATACTTCTCTTTTAATAGATTTGTGAGAGGTGTTTTTAGAAGTTGTAAACATTACACCTTTTGTTGTATTACAGGTTATTCAGGGCCAAATTTCAGATTCCTTATATAAGGAGAAGGTGCGGGAGCTCCTATTAGGAGGAGTTCGATTTTACTCAATCGACTCAGATGGAGGATTGAGTTATTAAATATGTTTATTAGTTTTAAAGGACCCCGATTTGAGGAGGGTAATTTTGATCGAGCCACCTGGTTCACGACACATGATACGTACGAGAGGGGAAAAAATGTAAGATGATATATGAAGATCGTATTGGAGGGACATAATGAAGAAGGATATTGATGAATATGTGTCTAGATGTGCCACATGTCAACTAATAAAGGTGGAGAATCAGAGACCGACCGAAGAGTTTCAACCATTAGATATTCTCCGTGGAAGTGGGGAAACATCTCTAAGGATTTCATTATTGTGTTTTCGAGGTCCTAGATGGCCCATGATTCCATTTGGGTCATCATCGATAGATTGGCGAAGGTGTCTCATTTCCTTCCATTGTGGGTGGACTACGACAAAGTAGGACACCATAATTTTCTTTGTCGACATAGTGCGACTTCATGGGGCCACTCCATATTGTCCAACAGGGACAATACATTCGTATCTCGATTCTAGAGGGGTTTTAAGGATCCTTTGGGAGCATAAAGAAACTTGATTACGATGTTTCACGCTTAGTCATGTGGTTTGACTGAGCGGGTGAATCAGATTTTGGAGGATATGCTTCGGGCTTACCTATTGGATCTCAAGGGTGGATGGGATTAACATATTCCACTCGTAGAGTTTGCATACAATAATAATCATCAACAAACTATTAGTTTGGCACCCTACGAGGCATTGTATGGGAAATCGTGTCGTTCGATGAAGTATTGGTTAGAGTTAGGGGAGCACAGGATGTTTGGGTCAGACGTCATTCAAGACACCATAGAGAAACTAACACTCATATGAGCACGGATGAAGACGAGATATGAGTGGCAGGAAGAGTTAGTCGATAAAGGGATCAAAATTTAGAGTTTTAGGTGGGATATCAGGTGTTATGGAGGGTTTCCCCGATGAAGGAGGTTATCAAATTTGGACCCAAGCGAAAATTGACTCCCCGTATTTTTTGTGCATAATTTAAATCGTGAAATTTATTATATTTTCATGCTGTGATATATGGTGTCCCTATTTACATTTCATATGTGTTATGTGTTATATAATTCACATCTAAAATCGTAGTCAATACACATTAATACATTAATTAAATATTTGGAAGTGACTATGGGCGTCTATGGAATGGTTAGGGACTAGATGTATGAGGTTTCCCTATTTGGATTATTCCCTCGGTGTCATGTTCCAACGATCATTAAGTAGTTTATTATAATGTCGTGTTAAGCAAGATTAATTAATTAATAATCGATTTAATGGACTCGTGTCGGTTGTTATATTGAGTTATTATGATATTGATATATTAGGAATTATTATATTTTAAGTCATCTTTTGGGATGTTAGAATGTCCACTTTATATTAAAATAACGATTTTTGAGTCTATTGGGTTAGTATATATCTTGGTTAGAGATTTGGGCCAATTGGAATATTATTTGGGCTCATTGGGTTGAGGCATGTATAGGTCCTAATGTTATTTTCGTGGTTATTAGTGTTATTAGGTCATTAGTCTAAACCTAAAACTCATTAGAAGCTTTGAAGATGAGCCCTGGGGAATAGAGAGAAGGGTTATGAAGAGGGAAGGATCTTTGGAGGTTTGGAAGCTTGAATTCACCTAATTTGTCTAAGTCAAGCTTACTTAGAATAGAAATTTGATTGCCTTTGTGTTAGAATGATAATTATAAATTGGAATTGGAATTGATCCATGTATTATTATGATTTTGTAATCTAATTCCTAATTTCATAATTAAATTAAGGGTTAATTTATAGTTAAACTTCATGTTAAGAATATAAGTGGATTCTAGTGATAATTATCATGAATCTAACCTTGGAAATCGGCTATAATTGTTATAAACTAATCCATTGTAACCAAATTAGTAAAATCCCCTTGATTTACTTGAGAATTGATGAAAATTTGGAACTAATTTGGTAAGTTTATAAAACTAGAGCTCTTAAGTTCATATTCTGAAATTTAACCTTTAAGTCGAGTTATAATTACTTAAAACACATATATATAGGTTTTTAATGAGTTCGTGTAGCTTATATATGAAGAAGGATGGATTTTTGTTGTTTAGAAGGCTCTAAATTAGGTATTTGAGTTGTTAATGGCGAAACTTAGATTCTGGATAAGATGATATACAATCATCTCGTTTGAACGAGAATCGAAACTCGTTCGAATGATATTAGTATTCTTGTTAGAATGAGATAAGGTGTCATTAGAATGACTTGGGGCATTTCGTTCAAAATACTTTGGGATGTCATTCGAACGAGATGGTGGATTTCGTTAGATTGATTTAGTGATCTCATTTGAACCTATAAATCCTTAATTCATTAGTGAAAATTAATTAGGAACCTATGATATTTTTAATGAATCCTTGTGTGAATTGGATTACTACTATTTGGTTTGATGTGTAGGCATACCACACGTGTGTGTTCGTGGGGGACGTACTAGGTGGGATTTTGATGGGGCGTGTATGACGATTGATTGCTCTGGTATCCTGGTGATAGAGATGAGAATTACCTTGGTCTTTTTACCCATATCCTACGATTGATGTACCCATATCTCGGGGGGATATACACAATGGAATTATAGTGTATATCCTTGAATATGGAGGTTGCGCATTATGACAATAATGCATAGTGAGTTTCCCTTACTAAGTCTTTGAGGTTATAGGTTAGGGAAGACCTATAACTATACCTAGTATGCAAAAGTGATCCCCAAAGGCGATTGAAATAGATCTTAGTCTTATATGAGGGATCATGAGTATCTAATTTACTTGTATACTTCGGGGACCATACTTACATGGGTATTAGACTCTGAGACTATCTTTTCTTTATTGAGATTATACTAACCGTGTATATAGTAGCATAATTGTGGAACCGCTTAATTATATTCAATTGAAAACAATTATAATTATTCATTGGGTTTACTTGCGCTTGGGATTAGAATGCATGATTTATTTTGGGTTGGGATGACTAAAAAATAACTAAAATACAAGAGGAAAATGCCTAGTTTTTATTGTGGCCCAAATTCAGTTAAATTATTACTGTTTGTAGACTTGTTTTTTTTCATTATTGTTTAATTTTGTATTCAGGTCCTAGTCCTCCCTTCCAGCCTCAGTCCTAATCCTTACTTACATTTCTTCCCATTGCTTCTTTTATATAGGATATAGGTGTCGAGACTGTGACTCATTTCGTTTACTCCTATTTACATTTTTAGTTATGTCGGATTACGATAGTAGTTATTCTATGTTGGGGTTTGATTTATATTTGATATAATTTGCATTGATCCATGATGGATTCTATTTATTGTTGGTTATGGTATCAGAGTGTACGATTTTATTCCTATTATTATATCTGTCATCTCTTTAGTATATTAGTTATTTTATTTTTAGTCATGCTTAGAATGATATGCAATTGTTTAAAATATTGTATTATTTATTTTTGGACCTCATCAGTTTAGTTATAGATTTTACGGGGATTTCATATGTAGCCTTCCCAATTCTTATAGAAGTGTCTCCTTCACACTCACATGGATGATTTATATGAATAGTAACCTACAAATACTCCACTTGGACATATGCTGGATATAAAGATCATTAAAAGAATATTTTATAATGATTATTGCGGTAGATATGCAATATCTCATCATAGGATTGATAAGGAGTAAATATCTTTTTAATGCTAACTGAGTCACAAACAGAGTTCAGTTGTCCCTTTGAACCTAGATATTGGTATCTCCAGTCAACTAATTTGGGTTGACACCGGTCTTATGTCAATGGCTAAAAAGTCATAAATTGACATATTATTCTATGCCCGTATTAAGCAATGATTTTGCATTATAATAATGGGAATTATAATAATTAACTAGGAATAACATTTTTTGAAATATCGAAGCCACTTTACCTTTTCCAATAATCAAATTAACATTATATAATTAACTTATAGTGATTATTTATAGGATTTCCCCCGTACTAGCACCTCCAAGCGTGATAGCTTAAGAAGTCTTTCAATTTGTCATTTTTCAATATTATATTAGTACCCTGTAAGATACCCAACAACTAGTTTATACTTAGAGCCTTTTATTTATTATCTTCCTTTTAAATAATTGTGTACACAAAAAGTCATTTTCCAAACTTAGAATTTGATCAAAGTACCTAAGTATATGTGAAGCTCAACTAATTAAGTTTATCGTGGAAATATCTCAAGAGATTAAGTGAACGTACACAACCAATGAAATATATCTTCAATGGTATCGTTCCTAATTTGGATATGTACCATCGCCTTATTTATACACCCCCACATTTTTAAGAATTTATAAGAAAACTCTTGACTTTTACCGTATCCTATAAAGTATCATATGTTGGGGCCATATGTTGAGAATACATATTAGGAAAACTAATACTTCCCCCCCAAGTTCTAGTGTAAACTTGAACTTATCATCTTGAGTGAAATAACTCACTACTCTCATTCCCAATCTCGCTGCGAAAGATTTATCTTACGCTGTAAGATTAATGAATAAATCTTAGTCAAATGATTATGTTCAATTAAATGACTTGCACAAATAAACTTATGTTTCCATTACATTAATGAAGTTTTGGCCCGACGTATAAGATAAACCAATTGTGACACCCCGACTAATTAAATATCGGGTAGCTACTCCTTTATTAAATTAATACAAAATGCCAAGTTGGTTCAGTTTATAGCATCACTGTCGAAAACGTTTTAACAATTACTAGCCACCTAATATTTAAAAAGTGAGTTGTCAATTTTAATTAAATCCGATTAACATACAATAAGTGAATTATGAAATGCTAACACAACCACCACAACATAGTCACAATATAATAACCATCAAATAATAATAATGACTATGGAGGAATACTCCTCACAACAATCTGAATACTAAAATAAATAAATACCAAGTCTACATCACTAAATTAATTACAACCCAAAGTCTGAAGTAACTGAAAAAGTAAGATGTCTCTAAAAGGAATGGGGCGACATGCCCAACAAATGAGAAAATCTGATAATGGAGTCAAGATCGAAAATGGAGGCGTCTACTGTCAAGGTCCTGTAACTTCCACAGCAGCTCAGCACGTCACCTGAATAACTCCTATGCATGGTGTCCTTGTGGCTGGGCACCTAAAAGGTTTTACAAAAAAATATATTTGAAAGCAAACGAGTCAGATCCCGATTGTGAAAATAGTTTAAAAATTTGCAAGTGTTTAATATCATTAAACAGTGAATATAAAGTACATGATAGTGTGTGCACTCACATGAGTTCCTCACCTCTCAACTAATTGTGCACTCCTATCGTACCCGTACCCATTCTAGTTATTTCCATATCTAACTAGTCCGATACAAAATCTAACATTACTATGCGATATCCAATTAAATTCCCAACATCTTCTATTTAACAGAGTGTTATGCCTTGCTACACAATTTCCCATATTAGTACTACTAATTACTAGAGATCTTTCATTTTCACTTTACAAACCGTTGCTGCTATTTATACTCACATTTATTCTTGACAATTCATTTCAATTAACAGTTTATTATTCTCATCATAACTATACAATACTAGCACCCCGAGACTAAGCTGCGGTGCACACATACTCTGCTATCCAATCCCGGTATATCACGTACATAAGGATCACGTATTCTGAATCTCTCAGGAATCGTTTCATTAAACAACAATCACAAACAATGGAGGCGAACATAGTTCACATCACATGGGTCACGCACATACCTACGCTCCCATAATCAGCGAACTTATTAACTTCTCAATAAGTCCTTCTCTAACCTATGTCCTCGAGGTACCAATATAAATCCCCCCGTAGGCACACAAAGATTAGATGGCCCTGATCGAACGCCGACCTCCCATGATAGCAAGTACGGTAGGTATGTTATACACAGATAACTACATATACTAAGCATTTGCATATCTTAGATATCACAATATTTTATTAGTGGTATACTTCTCGTTCTTATACCAACATTTAGTGTTATGCAACTCACAAGTCCCCGGTTTATATGTATTTAAGTTATCAACCCTTCTCACGTCGTAATTAGGTACTCGCTTCCCAATCCATAAATGTCATCCGGTTTACTACAAGATCCTAAGTTTTACTCCTCAATGTACCCCAATCTCACAACTATACCCACTAGTTAATAAGATAAGGTTATCTCACCATATAAGTAAGTCTACGGGACACTAGAAATAAAATCAGGCCTAAAAGGCCATTCTGTCAACTCGTCATTCGAATAAAAGGCTTCGAACAAACTACCAACTCGTTAGAAGGGATACTGTCATCTCGTTAGAAGTTCGTTCGAACGAGGTCGTTCGAACAACCTGGGCAGGTCTTCTAACGAGATGGCAGTTTAAGCCCAGAAATTCCCAAGTCCGTTTTTCTAAATTCTTTTCTTCTCTAAATCCACCCTAAGATCATCCAATTTATGTTCTAATGTTTATAAATCATTTCTAATCACCCTAGGTCATTCCTTAACATATTTTAGGGGTCAAATCTTACAAATTAACATGCCAAAATCACAAATCCTCAATTCTTGTCTCCAAACCCTATGAACATGAATTCCATAATTTTTGTGTTCAATTATTCATCATAAGTTCGTTTTTAAATCATCATACTCAAGTGTTTGGACACTAAATTCGTCCATAGACATTCTACATGCAAATCCTATCCCAAATTTAGAGTTTCTCCAACGATTTTATTAGTTTTCCTCAAAACTTTCAAGACAAAAATAGTTTCTACACTAAACATGGAAGAAATATTCAATGCACTTAAAAATATTAAATCACTTGCCTTAGATTCATTTTTCAGATGTGTTGTCGATGATTCGAGGTTGATTCTCTCCTTTAATCAGTCACAAATCATCTCCAATTTGATGGTGGTGAGTGTTTTAGGTTTGGAACCCTATGGTAACTCCTCTCTAACTCCCGTAGCCCACTTCTAAAGCTTTTTGCTGGTAATGGCCTTAGTGGCCCCTCTAAAATAATAAATATTAACTCTAATTTTCGTGGGTTTTAATTCCCTTATTTTTAAAATTACCAAAATATCCTTTTAAGTTGCCGGTTTGGCTTAAAAATGCCCCGGGACCCAAACTAAACCCCCGGCTAGTGTTTCTGACTATTTCGACCCTTTCGGACACGTTGGAGCACTCAAAATGACCATTCGGTTGATGAAAATATAATTCACTTTTTAATTTAAATAATTACATTCCTGACGCGACTGACACGCGCGTCCCAACTAAATTTCCCAAATTGTCATATTTCAGTCTCGCGATAATTAATATTTTCAATATTCATATATGACCATATATACACATCATAATCAAATACCAGCTCACATCTCGCTAGTATTTATATCCGGATTAATTCCCAATTAATTCTCATTTAATCCAATTAATCCTTTAAATAAATATCAATAAAATTACGGGGTATTACACCAATCTTTATCCTTTCATAAAAATCCTAAATCAGAAATCTGATTAAAAGTTTTTCCACTCCGATGGTATTAACTTTGCAGCATTGTCCTGATTATTCAATCGATGCATTAATATAAGAGGCAAATTTTACCATATAGACCAAGGTCATTAGACATATATTTTTTTTCCTTGAATGTTTTAAATGTAAAGCCTTTATTGCCATTGAAATAAACTAATTGAAATTATTTAGTGTTGGTTTTCTTACATTTCTCATTATATTCATCATGGAGTGACTTATCTTCCCCACTCTAGATAAAATTATCTTAGTTTATCCTCAATTCCTCGATAAAATGGAATTTGCAACAAATACAACATTTATTATTTGTTTCTACCATCTTTAAAGGAGTCGTTCAATTCTTCGATTCTGAATTGCTTTGCCATATTCTATGGATTTATGATTGCATTCTACCATCTTTAAAACAATCGTCAAATCTCTCAGTTATGAATCTTCAACTATAAATCTAATCAAAGTATGTGTAATGACACCACATTGATTTGTTTCCTGAGACAAACGTAAAAGAATACGAAAAAGTTATTGTTCTCCCATACATTTGGAGTTTTTTTTATAAGTTTAAGAATCTTTCCGAACTAAAGTTATGTATCACAACAAGGCATATTCAACATTATGCTTCTAGTTGCGACTCACTTCGTTTAAAGTCTTCATCTAGAATTACATTATTTCATGTATTGTCCAATTTATTGGTGATGTAAATATGTGTCCTTTCACTCGTGACAATTCAATGGGTAAATTTATCCCAATAGGGAGGTATACTAGCATTTATTGTTGTCCCCTCATCATATCACCCCCATTTAATTTTTTGACATTTCTTCATGACAAAATGGGTGCACAAATATTAATATATATTGCATTATATTCTAATTTGATGCACACTATATAAAAACTTTAATTGTAATACGTCAACATAGGATAAATAACGACTAAATCAAAAGGTAAGTATATTATTGCACACCATGCAAAGTTAAACAATTAGAGTTAAAATATTTGACAATGCATAATTCGCAAAATACGTCAACTTTTAAGTTACTAACTATAACAAGTTAGCCACTAGTGAAAATGTACAAATCTCTTGCATAATTAAAAATAAGCAAATAAATAAATAGTCATAATATTATAATCGGGTCAGTATGTTTCACTAAGTGTGCTTCATGAAATAGGATTGAACATGAAATAAAAAAATTATTGTCATAACACTAATATTATACTATCACATGTACTTTTGACCACATATGTGATAATTAAGCCATCGCATATATTATTTCCATGTTGTTATGGTTATAGTGCTACGTCAAAAACATGAAAATAAACACATCACTGTAAAGTGATAAAAAAGTTTGACATTTTAGATACACATAATAACACATGTGACTGTCACGTGATAGCACACATCATTATTATGTCATTATATGTTTCCATGTGGTAGAATAAAGAATTTTCTCTCTAATATATGAGAATTTATCATGATCATTATCTAATATTGTAAGATCATTACTAATTAAATTGACTTGGTGTGTAAACATTGACACAAGAATGCCATATTATAAGTACACACAATACATATGTGCCATATAACCGTCATACTATTTATGTAAACAATAAAAGCACTACCCCCCCCCCCAAAAGTGTACATGCCTAAAATGTTATAGAAATTGAATATATATGTATCTGTTTTGACGGTGAGCACCCACCAATTTAACTAGAGTGATGATCTAAATGAATTTGAAATGCCCATAATTCTCATTTAAAAAATAAATAAATTCTACATGGGAAATAAAAAATATAAAAGGAATGCACTAAACAGTGCACATGCATGTGAAAAAAATCTTTAAATCAAACATTTTTGAATGATATATGGTCTTATATCCCTTCATATAAGATATTTATAAACAAGTCAAATTAATACATGAGATAAATTTTCTTTATATACATATAGTATAAATTTAGAATTCACATGCTAAATGTATATTTTGACCATAATGAACCTTCAATATCACAAAGGGCTATAAAAAGAAAGTATATGAATCAAGGTTCTAAAAAAAGCGGGACGTGATTGAGGCGTAGAGGCCAAGCCTTAAGCCTTGGAAGCCTAGGCGGGCCTAGGCGTAAAAAGGCATGAAAAGGCGTTTTGGCCTTCTTAATATATTTTAATATTTTTAACCATAACAAGGCTATTAAAATACAAAAATTGCACATATCATAAAAATATGTCTGAATATATGCAAATTAAAATACTATTTGATTATTTTGGACAAGATAATGGTCTGGTTTGTAAACAATTCTTTAAAAGGCGATATCGTTTCACTAAGGCATTGTTGTTTTTAGAAAAAAGTGCGCCTTAAGAGTTTTACCAAGAATAAGGCGTGAAAAAGCGTAAGGCGGGGCGTTCCTCCCAAGCCTTAAGCCTAGGCGTGCCTAGGCGGAGCCTAGGCGGCTTTTTTAGAACAGTGATATGAATGGTTGCCTAAGTATATACACGAAGGAGGGTTCATATTAAGTTATTTGTATTAAGAAATATAAAATTTTACAAAACCCTTTCATAAGAACACAAAAATAGAAATAAACCATGAAAACAATATCAAAATAAATTAGTGCAACAATTATCACCTAAGTTACACGAACAATGGATTTCCCTTAAATAACCAATAAGAACCCAATAAAATCAAAACAAACAAAACCATTCAAGAATTACATCTCTTAGGCATCAACATTCACAACTTAGCAACCCGTAATTGAATATCCTGAATGAGGCCGAGATAAAATATATACCTACAAATGCATCATAAAAAATTTAGCACTTTTATGTGATCCCATATGGTGTTAAATATGCAGATGAATCAATCCAGCCATAAAACATTCTTAGAGAGAACGCCATGACGAGTTTAAACTGTATTTTTTTGTACATATTTTTCCATTATCCCTATTTGTCTTTTTCTGCGAAAATTTTAAAATTAAATATCTCCTAAAATATAAGTTCGTTTGAGATAAATTTTATATATTTGAGTCCGTGTGCATAGTTAAGGATCAAAGTCCTTACTCGACAGTTTTGTGTGAATGGATGGATCTAACCGTGGGCACGGGTCGGCCATATTTTTTTATAACCTTCTACAAATAGCCAATTTCCCTGTCATTTGAAAATGATCTAAAAACCTCCTAATCAAAACACTTATCTGAGATATTTTTGTAGGTAGAGTTGTCTCTAAATCCAAATTCACTTGTTCACGCCTTTTTTGTGAGAATTATATCTCTACTTTAGATTTAATATATTTGTGAGTGAATTGGATCATATCAAGCACTAGATTTGTAATTCAAATCAAACCTTTGGTGAATTGTTATTATATAATACTCCTAGATCTAAAATTGGAGGCATCTTGTTCTATTAGAGAGTTCGAGGTATGACATGACTTCAAGAGAGACTAGAGTTTTCATTTAATTAATGGAGCTTGGATTGGATTTTCATTTTCTATGGGGGATAGCGTAAAGTTTCATAGATAACTATGCAAATTGTTGTGTGAGAGGTACATTCTTTTCTTTTGTATATTTATTTTCAAGTACAATTGAAATTTGTGAGTGCGTCGAGGTTTCTTACCCCCTAGGTGGGGGGTTTTCCCTAATAAAATTTGTCTCGTGTTAGAGTTTTGTTTATCTCTCCAATTAGTTTACATCTTATCATTTGCTTGAATTTTGCTAAAGTGTTATAGAATAGGTTTATTCAACTAGATTCACTTAATTCATGCTTTGTTTGTATTTAAATCATTTTGACAAGGTTTAAAATAAAATAAGTGTTAAGGATTTGAAATTGAGAACATAATTGTGAAAGCGTAAAAAATTGATCAAGTATGCTTACTAACCTATTCACCCTCTCTCTAGGTTACTTATTGTGTAATAGAGTTATCATCACATTCTTATTTCCTCAATCGGTATCATATCATGGTTCTCATCGTTTAAGCATGAATGTGCTTTAGTAGATCGTGTTGTGTGTCTGCTAATTTTTATTTTTGTTAAATTGCTTGTGTTGAATTGTTCTTTTTGCTTTAATGGGTTAATTTCGTGATTTGAGTTCCACAACCCGTCTTCCTTATTTTGGTGGATCAAGCTCTGGTCATTGGAAGGTTAAAATGCATGCACGTCTTAGGTCTAAACATGAAAGACTGTGGATGACCGTTGAGGAAGGGCGAATTTATCCCACGACATGCTTACTAAACTTAATTCTTTCTAAATCGGTCTTAACAACTTCAAATTGGTGGGATCACTTCAAATTTGTGACAAAGAAGAAAACATTGTTATTGAAAAACCGAAGAAGGACTTGGACTTTGTTGTTGAATCTACTGAAGGAAATTCGATAAAAAGTGGTGGGAAACCAAAAGAGAATGTTGAGGTACATTTTTCTTTGTTTTTGAAGAGATTTTATAAGTTTCATAAAAAGAACAAAATGTTTTTAAAAAATAATTGAAATTTTGATGCTAAAACTCTTAAGTCTACTAAACATGTCTCATTTGAATATAAAGGTGAGTTCAATAAGGGAAAGGACAAGGAAAAGGATAAGTGTTTTTGTTGTGATAACATTGGTCATCATATAAACTTGTTCCTAAAATTTTTGAATAATGTTGATAAGAACAAGAGTGGAGATAAGAAGAAGAAATCTTACAAAGCTACACTTAGTGATTCAGAAAAGTGAGAGGGAGATAGTTGCTCGAGTGATGAGTTCCGGAGTGAAATAACATTCATGGTAAAACTTGGTGAGAGTGTGAAAATTAATGAGGAGAGTATGTATTTGAGTGATGTTATGAAGAAAAATACTGAAAGGCCTACTAGTGATAGAGTAACAACAGCAGCAGCAGTAGCAGTAGTATTAGTAGTAGTGGTGGTAGTAGTAGTAGCAGCAGCAGTAGTAGTAGTAGGTGTTCCCACACTTTGATTGAAAATTCACATGGAGAAAGTGATAGTGAAGGTGAGGACATACAATAAGATTTTTATGAGCTTTATCAAGAATCTTTGAAACTCAAGAAGTAAAACATTGAACTCTTATCTAGAATGAAATTTGTTTAAAGTGAGCAAAATGGTAAGGAATGAAAACTTTAGAGTTTTAAAAAAATGATTTGAATTTGAAAAAGTGGTTGAGATTTTGAATAAACAATGTGAATCTTTGAAATCTTAAAATGCAATCATGTTGGAAGAAAAATATGATATTCAACTTGAGAATTCCGTTTTCAAAATCAAATTTGAAAAGTTGAAGCTTGAGCTTCCACATGTGAAAAAATTGGAAATTAAAATTTATGATAGAACAAATGTGTTTGAAACATATTATTATGTAATGCTCAAGAAAAGCCAAATGGTAAAGGAATTGATTTCAACGATTAAAACATGGAAAAGAAGTCGGGAAAAGAAAAAATTGGATTTTGAATGTTCAAACTCTAATGAAAAGGTGGATAAGGTTCATACTTCTATGCAAAATGAAAATAAGGTTGAACCTAATTCAAAGTTTGCTAATGTGGTTGTTCATTTTGTGTAAAAATAAATCACTTGGTGCAATTTTTGTTTTAATAAAAAAAGACTTAAGAAAGTGAGTCAAAAGGCACATTTTGTGAAAAAGAATGTTGGTTTTTACACTTTTTATCAAGTGTGTGGGCATTCAAATCAAACATGTTGGTGTTTGAAGAGAATTAATGAGAAATTTGTTAAAAATAGGAGAAACACATTTCCTATAAATCCTATTGAAGAACTCGGGGGGAATATGGATTTTTAATGCAAAGAATGGATTTTCTTATGCATAGTTATGGTGAGGCTAGAGGAATCATTCCTAGACCTACACACCAAACTCATGTTTCGATGGCTAGGCATAAGAATCCTAGGATGGAAGAGAGATGGGTATTTAGAAGCTTTAGTGGTGTGTCTAGGAATGCACTAAAAGTCAAGGTTGACTTGGGAGAGAGTCAAAAGAAGGTTGGGTTAGAAGAAGTCAAATTTGTTCATTTTGTTGGCCTAGGGGATGAACTACCCATTTTTACTCAGGTTTATGTAGGTTTTCACTCCTAGTTCATTCATGCTTTGTGAGGAAATAAGTCTTTTGTAGGTGAGTGTATTTCTTTGAATATTTTATTTATGTTTTAGTGAGGTTCTTCATGCATATGAGAATTTTACATGCATTTAGCTTCTATGCATTATTTTCTTATCTAAAAATGATTTTGTAAATATTGATTCATTATTTTTATCAAAAGGAGAAAAATAGTTTATGTTTATTCCTTTTGTGACCTATGTGGTTAATGCGTTAATATCATCCGAATTGGTGTGAGATTTAACTTGAAGGATAATTGAAAAATGAATTTTAAACCATTTTATGTTTAATTCTTAATTGATTCAATTGTTGGCTGAAATTCATTTGATAAATCATGAGTGCTAACTTGTTGACATATATGGAAATTTATTTCTACTACATGAGCACTAGCATGTTTATTGAGTCATACGATGATTATCATTTTGATCTTGCTTTGTGTGCTTAAATTGATCATGATCCCTGTTTCACAATGGTTTTGAAAAAGTTTCGTTATCGATATGTGAGAACTTTGAATGATTCTTGATTTGATGGAGTTAAATATGGATTTTTTTTTAATGTATTGATAAGGTCTACCTCTAGGAATGATTACACCCATTTTGGAAAAATCAAACATTTTTTGGTAGGCGTCATCTTGGCGTGTGAAAAATCAAGCAATGGAAAAAGACAAAATATGTTAAAAATATCCATAAGTAAAGTGCCTGAATCGACATGAAAAATAAGATAGGGCTAAGCATTTTGAAATTAAATTTTCTTTTAGATGGCATTCAAAAGAGATTTTAACAAAATATGCCCGAGGGAAATTTTAATGGCTTGAAACTACCATATTTGACAATTTGGGTATTGATGTAATGATCGTCTTTTAAGCATGTTTAGTAATATCTTACATGGTTTGATTGTGTGTATTCATGTTGATTATGTATTGTTAATTATCACGTGAATCATGCCTTGAAGTACATTATATAGTTTCAAAACATTTATTTGATAAGAATTTTAAGCTATTAATGTTGAATTGATTGAAATTGACTCGGATGTGTTTTCAATTCATATTTTCTAATCAGGATTTAAAGGAAATTTCTATGTCAAATAAATGAATCAGTAGTTTCCTAATAACAATCAAACTTTACACTTTTAGAGTTTGCATTTTTATATATGTGTTTATGAGTTGTTTATTTTTTTTCTTTTGGCAATATTATTCCAAATTGAATCTTCTAATGTTAAATTGAATGATTTACGTGCATCTGCATTCATTCATACATCTGGGAGTTTGTGAGATTGGGTTCAAGAATCATTTTGGGGGATAAATATGGATTTTAGAAGTATATTGTATTCTACTATGTGTATCGTGTGCACGGTGCACAAAGAGGGGCGTGCGCATGGACATTCCTAACCATTCAAACGATGTTGTTTTTTTTTAAAGGCCAGTTGATCATTTTTTATTACTCTTATAACTTCTTTCAAAACAAAACCCTATGTTATTCTACTTCCCAAAACTATTTTCTATCTTGCATGCTTCGCTGATCATCATTTTGTGGATCGATTAGTTGATTGTTGATAGTGTGCCCTATGTTTATCAGATTGGGTTTTCAACTAAAATCGCTTTGGAAAGTTGTCTATTTCTTCTAGTTATCACTGATTTACTTTTTCATTAGTGTTTTTAGGTTAATTCCTTTGTTTCTAGAGGGTTTATGATGATTGTTTTGAGGATTTGGATTTTGTGAATTGGTATTTTGGTAGTTTTATATGTTTATCACAATTTAAACATTAGGTTTGAGTTGGTTGGTATTATCCAATTGTTATCATTATTTTATCACATGTATTCAGTGTGACAAGAGAAAAGTGGAATATTATGAAGAATACCCGTCCTCCAAGATAATTTTCGAGCACAAGACTCCACATCAACACCTGGATCTAGTAGGCATTCATAAAGACAGGCCCAGAGTGCCTCCATCCTATTCTCGAAACTCGATTAATTACCTCTAGGATATCATTCACTAGAGATGGTTTGGCTTAGTCTGCCACATTCATGTCGTGTTCGATTGTCACGGAACGAGAGATTAACTTAGATAATTTGGAATGTAGAAGTAATGTGAAGTTTTTACAATCTTTAATTGAGACGATTAGAGATTCTCCATTGGTTAGACCTTGCGGTTCAGCCAATGCTACACTGGTTCATGAGTTTTACACGAATATGATTATGTCTGATGAGACTCATATTATTTTAATATTTGTGTGAGGGATTGAGGTTATTCTTTTTGGTAATCATCTTCAAACATATTTAGGTGTAGAGACTTGTTTGCATTGTCCTGACTTTGTCTCGTTTATCACCAATGATGATCTTGATTATCTTAATTTTACGACATTTCTTGTTGGTCGTGTGTCTTAGTGGGCACGTCCCTTACTTATTCAGTTTAATATGAATCATTGTAATTCTCTTGTACATCTATTTGTTGTTGTGTACAATCTTATGCCACATTGATGGACCCACCCCGGATTTCTCATATCACACTTAAGTAGATTAGGTATTGTATTAGATATACACTATTTAGTTTTGCTACTATCACACATAAGTAGATTCACCATTGTTTAGATATACACTATCTAGTCTCCTTACTATCACACATAAGTAGATCAAACATTCATGAGAGTATATATATATATATATATATATATATATATATATATATATATATATATATATATATATATATATATATATATATATATATATATATATATATATATATATATATATATATATATATATATATATATATATATATATATATATATATATATATATATATATATATATATATATATAGAGAGAGAGAGAGAGAGAGAGAGAGGCAGGCTCCTGTGCACACTAAGTTTGCACACTAACTTTGAACATTACCTTTTAAAAGTGTGCAAACTTAGTGCTGGCGCACACCAATTTTTTTATGTGATATTTTAACATTTCAACGGACTCACATAAAAAAAATTAGCTCAAAAAAACTTTTTTTGCTATTTTTAAAAAATCGGTCAAACTTTCGCAGTTTTTAAAAGGCTTAAAAACTGCAAAAGTTTGACCGATTTTTTAAAAATAGCAAAAAAAGTTTTTTTGAGCTGATTTTTTTATATGGGTTCCTTGAAATGTTTAAATATCACACAAAAAAAATCAACTCAAAAATATTTTTTTATCACTTTTAAAAGGTAATGTGCAAAGTTAGTGTGCAAACTTAGTGTGCACAGGAGCCTGCCTCTATATATATATATATAATAAGGAGCAGAATGTTTGACACTGTTCCAAAAGTTGATAAGCTAAGTAGGGGTGAGGATTTGGCCACAACACTCACAAATGAAGCGTTGAGATCATTTCCCCCATTACACTCATTTGACCACCAAACCCTAGGCGTCTTCTCATTTTATTCCTCACTCATTTTGACTAGCTCCCCTTTCAACACAAACCATTCCAATGAAAACCCTACCCTATCCGCCGCCCTCCTCTTCCAACGTTGTCACGATCAACCTCTAATGCCGCTGCCCTCAGGTAGTCACTTTCACCCGCTTACACACGCAAACATGAACACACACATGCACGCACTCACACACACACACACACACTTACACACGCTGATCTTCATCTTCTTCTAGGTGCAATGGTTAAACTCGCATGAGCCTCATTTCTAGGATTCTTTTATTTTTTTATTCAGTCATCACTTTTAAATCTCTCTGAGTGTGTGTATGTTTGTTCTAATTAGATTTAGTTTACAGGTTTCTTTATTGATTCTCTGTCTCCTTTCAACATTCAAGGTATTCTATCAGATGTGATTTAGCATTTTTTTCATGAACTATTTTTAGCACTTTTTTATTCTAAATAGATTTTTTGTTCAATTTTGTTTGAACCATTTTGTTCTAATTAGATTTACTATTTTGCAGGTTTCTCATTTTCTGTTCTAATTAGATTTATTATTTTGAAGGTTTCCTTGTTGATTTTCTCTCCTTTTGTTGGTTTAATATTCATTCCTACTATTTATTTAATTTATTTAGTTCAAGCTTCTTTGTTTGATGCACATGTTGGTTTTAATGTTTAGTAGATAAATAGGTTTAATGCTCTTTTATGTTTAGTATTTGCTTGATAAAATGGCTATGTGGTTCCCCTGTTTCTTATAGAGGAATTAAAAAGGATTTCCTCTCATATCTTTAGAGATTGTCATTGTTGTTACAATGAATGTTCATTTTGATTCATATTTAGGTTTCAAATTTAACATCATTTTGCATACACATCCATATTTAGTGTTTCTTTAATAAAAAAATTAAACAATATTTCTTAACATGTCTGAAGATTCATATTTTTTACCTTTTTACTTTAGATGTGAAGATCAATTTTGTTTGGTCTTCTCTGTTTTTTATTTGAAATTTCATCCTGGTATGGTATTTATATATATGGTTTTAGTAAGTATGAGAGCCCTATATGCATTCATACTTTTTATGCACTCATGAGGTCCTAAAAAGTCAATAGTTTTAGAACAAATTCTCAATATAAACTTCTCTATGATAGTTTACTGAACATCTGAAATTAATTTTATATTTGGGAAATTTTTTTAAGTTATGTATATGGGCATCAACCTTTCCTTTGTTAAACGGAGGACATTTAGATTATATAGAGAATAGTATTAAAGTGATTATATAACATGATCAGTAGCTTAATGAACTTGACTATGTTTTTGTTAATGGTATGTATGCAAGATAATTTTGTACTAATATAGACATGGGATAAGCTTAATGGAATTCTAATATGTAAAATTATCTTCACTTTATATGTTAGACTTCACTTTAAAGATCCCAAACTACTCTAGATGACTAATATTTATACTATCATATTGAAAAGAATGCAGCTTTTCTTCCGTTTGTCCAACTAATGTTGAGCATGGAGTGAGACGCCATTTGGGTTTCTTCTTCTTTTTTTGAATACATGATTCAATACTATATGATATTATACACTTCACAAACTCTCAGGTTAGTTTCAATGTACTTTCCTTTTTCAGGTCACTCTCTCAGGTTATATAAATTTGTATACTTTATAAATGGTGGTTTAATTACAGTACTATACTAATAGACTAAACTACTGTTGCACAATGGTGATTATGACCGTGCATATTAACAAATGCATTGATATATGTGTTGTTGTAATATATCTTCACCACATTATCCTCATGTTCTGAAATTGTTGTTGCACGTGTGAGGTAAGGGTGAGGGTGAGGGTGAGGGTGCATGTATAGCTCTGTGCACGTGTTGATTTATGTGTTGTAATATTTCTATCTACGATTCTTTTATTCTTATAGAAATTTTGACGTTTACTTTTTCAATTCGGGATATTTGGAATATAAAATATCATTAGGTAAAAAACATATTGATGTTTACATTTTTAATTATTTTTGTCGATTTGAGGACTCTTCTGTTGTTAGATTGTTAACTGTTTTTTTGTGTTCATCTCTAATTTATTAATAGAATTTGTGATTCTGCTGGAGTCATTCATAGGAGTCATTCTTGGATAAAGATTGATGAGAGTGGAAATTCAACGATTTTGGAGCTTAATAAGGCTACTATAATGAGACAGTGCTCTTTGACATCCAGAGATCTTTAGTTTTTGTATCCTCTATCATATAATTCAGTTGATTAATGTTTTGAATATATTAGATGTAAAAATGTTCATTGTGGATAAAAATGTTCTAATCCATTGTGAGTCTCAGTTGAATACTATTAATTAATTAGTTCATAACAAAAAATTTCATAACTATAAATTTCATTACTAATCGCAATTTGTTGATTTACTTTTTTTCTTTCATATCTCTTATATAGTGCATGTTTCAAGCGTTGGAACCGACATATCTCTTATATAGTGCATGTTGTTCTTTGTGTTCTCTAATCAGTATATACCCTAGGAAGCGAAAACCCCTATTATATCCCCTGCTTCTACTTGAGTTCTAATTCTAATTGTAATTGTTTTTTTTATTTTTTTATTTTAGTATCAAACTATAAATGGTTATGAATATCAAACTATATGTTTTTATAATGTTTCAAATAGTTTGTAATGAGTTTTGAGCACTGGTCTATATTTGCTTATGTTTGAAAAAAAGGAACTTGGTAAGGGTTTCCGTTTTGGTATGGTCCTCTCACGTGTGGAATAACTGATTCAGTTTAGAGGAAAAGAAGTGGAAGAGGTTATATTTTTCCATTTTGGTTTTTTGTCTGGAAGTGGAAGAGGTTATATTGGTCCTCTCACATCTGTTTATGTATTTTTTTTATATTCTATCACGGTATTCTAAATGCAATTTTCCATTTCAGTGAAAACGATACTAATATAGATATTCAAAATTTACACTTTTCCCCGTGAATTAGGCTATTGGTGTTCCCTATGGTCTTTTAAGTAAAATATATATTAGTTTGGTTTATGATTTATTTGATGTTTCTCTATACAAGATTGCACTGTTGTCGTTTGATCCATATATTTGTTTCTCCATTGCTTATTGATTTACAAATGCTATGGCTAAAAACATCCACGTGTCAGTCAGCATTCAAGGTCAAGGATGTCTGTCCAGCATAGAATGGTGTTGAGAAAGTTGTCTCGCAAGGTTAGCATTCTTTGATCTGTGATATTTGAAACCGCCACAAAGGTAGATAATGCGAACATGTCACGTTCAGGGGCCTCACTCCCCAATATAATGGCTAAGACATCATTATTGTTGATCAGGCTGTAGAAGCAGGAGTCTCTTAGCAACCTGGACATTTCCATGTGGATATCTTTTAAGGATCAACTGTTCTTGAATTGCTGGAGGTAGTAAATCAAAAAGATGCAGGGGTTGAGGTGTAAGTTTCTATTTACACACACCTTCTTCATCTACAACTTCATGTGCTAAAATTTCATTGAGCACTACAATGAGATGCTGCACCTCGGGAATGAAGTCAATAAGACCTTCGGGAATAAGTATCACACTATAGTTAAAACCAAGTTTTGCACGTTTACAGATCACATCAGCAATGTAATATGTTACATTTTTCAGAGTCTACTTCTTGGTGGCAACCTCTTCTCCAATAAGAGTGATGTTTGGATGAGTTTGTAAAGAACACTCTAATGTAATGACTCTGTGAGAAGCAACACGCCCCATTAGTCGTACAAAGTGATAAAATATCTCCCTGTTGAGCGAGCATCTATGACATTTCCAATCATTTATGCGTATATCTTGCATGTTGTACCAAATCCGAAATATGTGGGAGCCTCTTGGCTTTTCAGGTCACCATGAATGCAGGGTAAAGAACAAGGTCATTGTTTATGGCATTTTAGAAGGATAATTTCACATTTGTAAAATATCCAAAGCACAAATTTTCACCAGGGTAGTACTTGAGTTATGAAGTTTGCTATACACGTCTTGCCCAGTTCAATTACAGGTACACTCCTCTGCTTATATTTCAACAGAAACAATAGGACGCTTAGCATAGATGGTTATTATGGTGGAATTATATTTTTTTTTTAATTTCAGCAGCACCAACAGTTTGCTATAGTTAAGGGGGTTACAAATGTGGAATTATAATCTGTTTTTAAATGACAAATGGTTATCATGGTGATCCTATTAAGTTTTGACGATGGCTAATTTCATTCAACGTTGTGTGGATCATCGAAAACCATGTGAAACTTGAATAACCTCAATGGTATATGACCCTACTTATCCCTCTCAGTTATGGATTTCATTTTTCACAAATAGTTTTCATAATTTAGTTTGTGTCCCACTAATCTTTTAGGTTTCAATCCAGTTTGATATAAAGGAACTATCCAACCACCAGTGTGGTACAATTTAGTAGGAGGTGATGCATTGGTACAAACCAGCTATGTGACCTCGAGTGAAAGAGGGGAAGACGATAAAGAACCCGCCACATTGCTCGAGGATCCAAAGAAAGTAGGGGAAGACTCGAAAGGATAAACAAGTAAGGGATTTCGATGCTGAGAGTAAGAACCATGATGTTGCGCCTCAGAGCGATTGGGAGACTTTTTATCAGTATATGATGACTCACTCATCTCCTCCGTCGAATCCTCAAGAGGTGGGATCCGAGCTATGAGGCAAGTATAGGTAATCAGAACAGCGTAAAGAACTACGTATCAATGTGTATAACTATTAGTGAGAGAGTTTCTGTTAAACTCATGTACTTGATTTGATCTCTATTTCTGGGTTGAGTTTAGATTTATGTTAGACTCCTGCCTATAATAATTTTTATCAACTCCTCCTTTTTTCACACGTGGGTTGGTAGAAAAGAACTGTTTTACAATTTTTGGCTTTGTGGATTTGGTGAAGACTCCCTTTCAAGCCTTTTATCATTTTTGCCTTAATTATTAAAAAAGACTACATTTGGTACATAGATTTTGATACTCATTTGGTACATTCATATTCCATTTCTCATTAAAAAGTGGATCGTTGTACTCATTTGGTACATAGATTAAACTAAATAGTTATATTGAACATTTGGTACAGTTATACTCATTTGGTACGTAGCATTTGTAGAAACAAGTAAGAGGGGACTATCGGGTGGAATAAAAAGATGTGATTAATGCAATAAAAGCTTCTGCAACATATGTCCAAGAACATATCGTTCGATTGTCGTAGCAGGTACTATATTTTTTTAGATTTTGATTATTTGAAGGCAACATCTGATATTCTCTATTCACATTTAGATTTTGTTACTTTATCTCTTTATTTTTAGTTGTTAGGTTGTCTGTGTATTACATATTTATCAGCATTTGATTATATTGTAAATTATCTGAACTCTTGATGAGGTGAAATCTTCGGGATCATTTTTTTATGTTGTAATATTTTAGTGTTCTTGGCTGGTGTATAGAATAATTCAATCAATTTTCATTTTTTAATTTTTAACATTGTTTGGGTGTTTATTAAATTTTCTTGGTTGTGTTTCACTTGGTTGTTTGCTTTCCCCAATTTACTGAATATGGTTATGTTCACAAGTATAGTGAATTATCTTTTGCAGTATATAATGGAAATATGGATTCCTCGTGTTGAAGAGGATATACAGACGAAGCTTAATGGGAATTTCGTAAATCTTTCCTCGAGTAAGTACGACAACAATGTGGTATGCAGTCAGCTAGGTGGGTGTTTTGCACTAAGAGGTATGCAGGCGTTTGGAGAGCTTTTAACAGCTATGCGAGGAGTAATTTGGAACCACTCACTTCATTTTGTTGTGCCATGATTTCGATTAGTCCTTTTATCGGGCTTTGTATTTTGATGGTCCTTTTACAGGGATTTTTTCTAACGGGTTGGTGAACATATTTATTGGTATTTTCTTTGGTATGTCATTTTGAATTATTTGTGTTAGTTAAACAAATACATTGATTGTGCAGGAATGGGAGAGAAAGTTCAACTCTTATGGAAGATTTCTTGATAGCTGATGTTCGTGGAAGTATTGGAGATAGATGTGGAACTTTCTTAACATTCAACATACCTATTTGATGGGCCTTAATGATTTTGATCTTTGTAAGTGATGATAAAGAACTACTTATGTTGTACAGCAATTGAATATTATATTTTAAGCAAAAATTTCAAGTATCAGCTCTTTTAGTACCATACAACTTTCGCATGTTATTTTTTCTTATTGTGATTAAGAATAGTGTCGCAATCGTATGTTTTCCCGAGTGTGCCTTTTGGCATGGATAATTATCACCTTGCCTTCGACACATTGTGTGTATATCATCTATTATATATGTCGGGTTTGTTTTGTGGTTGCTAAATTGATGTTTTATGAACGTGAAAATTTTATTGATTTGGATTATATTTGTGTACATAGTTTGCTAGGTTATTTTAATCAGACTATTAGTATTGTCGTTGTAGTATTTTTTATTTAATAAACAGGGTCTATAGTCATATAAACAAATGAAGTTTTGTCCAAATTTTCTAAATTTTTACTCTTATGTTGTAAAATATTTTTTTTGACATAAAATCTACACGATTCAATACTTTGGAAATTTTCGTCCGTGCCTTCAGGCACGTGCATTCCGCTAGTATATATATATATGTCACACACACACACATTATATATATATATATATATATATATATATATAAAATACCGCATCTCCCGGACTGGTCATAATGATGCGCACTAGCATACTCTGCTATCAGTCTAAGTACCTCGCGTAGTTAATCATAGACTATCGGTTCGGAATGTCTCCTCGAACCATCAATCAAACTACACATATTAGAGGCGAACATAACACTAAGTCTTTGGGGCTGTGCACATACCTAACGTACCCAAATGACTTGCTGGCATCACTATTTCTCTCATATAGTTATCCACTATCAATATTATACTCTGGGGCACAAATCCAGACGTCACTGGAATCGTCAAGGTGGGATCGCCCACTGCGCAGGACCTCTGTGATAGCAGGTAGCGTAGGTACGTTAACATACACAAAAGAACATAATAGGCATCCACATAACCTAACCATATGTATATTCGGTATAGGCACACACACAACCTTTAATAATAAATCCATATAGGTATACACTCAACCTATAATTATAACACATTTAGGTATCCTATCACTTATAATAATCACTCATACGTAGTATTTATCTCTCGAACACTCACCGTACAATTCATTCACATTTATAACTCTCGATTATATCTATCCGAGCATCATTCTCTACCCGTAGGGCCCAAAGTTACCCCTTATGTTAATTCAGTAGATACTACACTTATACCCTACTAGTTATATTCTTTGATTATGGTCTACTCTTCTTGTAATCCAAATCCTAATTTTCTTGGTGTACAATTCACTCGATTTACCATCGTCGGTAAATTATCCCAACATAACCCTTACCAATATAAATCGAAGCATAACCTCATGCCTACTGACCTCCACTAACTCTCCACATAATTATTAAACTATCACCAAAGTTCCTCGTAATTCAATTTATGGGGATATATAAATAAAAACTTAAAGTTGGAATTTTCTGGGCAGCTGAATCATTTTCCCAGGATGCCGAATCGATTCGCCTCTGGGCCAAATCGATTCGAAAAGTAGCAGTTCGTCTCCTTCGTTCAGTTCTTACGTTTTCACCATTTTTACTCCCATAAACCTTCATGAAAATGTCCCAACTCCCAACCAAACATCAAATATGGTCGTTCTAACAATTCCTAACGAATTATATCATTAAATCCTCAACAAAAATGGATCATACAATATTTAATCTTCACAAATCATAAAAACCCTACTTTCTCATGTTCTTCACATATTTTAATCAAGAACCCAGATTTCTTTAATATAAATCATCCCAAACCCTCGATTTTGTGTCACCAACATAAAGAAATAAAACTACATGCAATCCTACTTCAATTCGTAGATTACACCCACCCAAATTCATATTAAAACTTCCAATAACATGTAAATCAAACCCTATTCTACATGGGTATTACAACATGCTTAAAATAAATTCAAGATAAACACTTGCCTCTTAATTGAAGGTCTAATTTCGTTAATATGATGATATGGTTGTTTTCCCTTCGTTCTGATCTCGATTCCGTCACGTTCGGGTGGAAATTGGTGTAGGAAGCATTGGCTTTTTTCTCACCTTTCTCTCCTATGTCCACTCCTCCTTAAAATATGTGTTAACCCTAGACCCTCACTTAAATGTGAAGATATAAACTTATAATTTTTGGAATTCCTCTAACCCTAAGTTCTCAAATGACCAGAATGCCTTTAAACGTTGTCGGTTTGGCCTAAAATCGCCCCAGGACCCAAACTATACATCGGGTATACTATTCTGACTATTTAGACCCTTTCGAAATCAACCGTGTCCTCTAAATCATCATCTGGGTCACTTTATACCATCATCTTATTTCCACCTCAAAATACGACACACGTGAAATTAAAATAGATCGAATTAATTTAAATTCCAAATCACCAATTTAATGTTGTAAGGACATATTTTTAATAAGTCCGTCACACTTAATTATGTCATATACCGCTACAAGCCGTCGAAGAATTGTGAAGATTGCATCTACAAAAGACGGATCCGAATTACCAGTTGCCTCCAGCATTCAAGCCCAACAATATGAACTTTGGTAAGATATTGTTTTAAAGTTTCATTTACATTTCATATTAAGAGTGTTGGGATATTTTTATAAAAGGATTTAAAAAACTTATATATAAAAATATTTTTTTAAAGAGGTTTTATAAATGTTTGTGAAAAAACTGCTACAGCGGTAATCGTACATCAGTTCGACGCCAAGGTCGTTCAAGCGAGATATCAATCTTGTTCGAACGACAATGGAAGTCGCGCGTAGTCATTCGAACGACACGCGATCTCATTCGCGCGAGATGTCATTCTCGTTTGAGCGAGATGACTTTTTGGCTGACACGTCTGACTTTATCCTTATCTTTGACCGACTCAAGTTTACTATAAAAAGGAATGTCAGCTTTTGCTTTTAGACGTGGAGAACAGTTTCAGAATTAAAGAGTCTTATTCTTTTGAAACTTTTGTGTACCTGCCCATATTTAACTCAATACCTTTTGGCAGAAAGTTTTTTTCCAACAATTTTAAGGGTTCAAATGTTTTGTTTTTAATTCACAAAATCCCAATTACTTTCATGTGAATTGTTTTGTGGAACCCAAGAACATATTTTGTTTTTGTTCATACATTGTGGAGAGAGCTCTACAACCGACAGCTGCGTGCTATTGTGGAAGGAGTCCTTATAAAGTTCACATCTTGTGGAGGAGCCGTATTCTTCTTCACTGCTACCCTCCTGAAAAGGGAAAGTTCCAGTCGAGACATCGGAACCGACACCTGCGGGTATTTCGTATGTCACCTTATTTCATTGTAATCCGTGTAAGCCGTTTTCTTATAAAATTTTAGTGAAATAAAAGGTTTTGCCCCTTTGGGGGATTTTTCCTGAATATTTGTGTCACATGCTTTATTTATTTATGGGTTGACACACGCACTTTTAGATGCATGTTTAAGGGCTAGATTAATTTGGTTTAAAAATAGACTCTAATTAAATAAGTGTGCCGAATTGGAAACTTGCGAATAAATTTAATCAATTATCACACAGTCTCACTCTTTCTCAAATTGGTATCAGAGCAGGTTACTCTAAATTATCGAGTGATCCTATTTTCCGCAAAATCGTGTGATATTGATTTTTTTTGAAAAATCAATTTTGTGAAAAATCGCAATTTTTCAATGAAACGCCCATTTAATGAGAAGCCTATTTTTGAAAAAATTCACGACCATGATGAAAATTTAAAAAGTTTGAATTTGAAACTTTGCAAAAGAATTAAAGTTTTGGAAAAAGAAAATTCTCTCTTTAAAAGTAAGATTGAATATTTGCAAGTGTTTCAAACTCAAAGTGATATTTGTCGTGAGCACTTTGGTAATTTGTGTATTGATTTTGATTCTTTGAAAATTGCCAAAAAGAAGAGTGATGGGAGAGTCCTTGTTTTAGAGAAGGAATTAGAGGACTTAAAAAATTCTAGGGTTCCCGTTTGTGCCGTCGAGGATAAAAAATTAATCAATGATTTTACGACACGTGAAAAGACTCTTAGGGATAAGTTTGTTTTAATTGAGGGTGAGCGCAATAAACTGTTAAGTTTAATTAAAATTTTGAAAAAGAAATCCCTGTCTTTGGAAGAGTCTAATTCTTTGCTTGAGTTAAAAATTTTGAAGTTAAAAAATGATTTGACAAACTCAAGTAGGTTTGATAGTGATGGTAATGGCTCATCTTGTTCTCATGCTTCTAGTGCTAAAGCCAAAACCATTATTTGTTTTAGAGGGTCAACCGTTCCAAAGGATGTTAGAAAAGATCACACTTTAGGTGTCGTTCCACCCGTTTACACATGTTCATATTGTGGTAGGAAAGGTCACCTTAGGAGATTTTGTTTTGATCTGAGAAGAGGTCCTTGGAATTCGAAGTCTAGTGTTTTGTTGGTTCCCAAAACCCCGTGTCGTCGAGTTACATCCACTTGGGTTAAGAAATCATTTTTGGATATGCTAGATTTTAGAATAGTTGATTCTCATTTGCTTGCACATGATTCTTCTCTTGCCATATCATATAGATGATTGTGTTCGCATGTTTGTCATACGCTAGTTTTCGTTTCACGATATTTATGTTTGCTAGCGTTGTGACATGTACTTTTTGTATATTTTTTTTTTGTTTTGAAAATTTTGAAAAATATAAAAAGATTTTTGTTTTTATTTTGTTTGCACCTTTTATGGATAAACACTTAGGATGACCAACTCACAACATCATTCCATTTTTCATGTGACTATTTGATAGTGTTTTGAGACAATATGTCAATTCATCCTCGTACTTTATAATGTTTGGAGTCATTAAGATGTAATTAAGTGTTACTTCCTACATGTTTGACTCATGTTTCCTTTATTGCACACATGCACGAATTTGTTTGATTATTGTGCTTGCTTATCACATGTTGGTTGGGTGTTTTCAATTCAATCATGTCCTTTAAAACGAACCAAGCGCGATAAATTTTGATAAGAAAATTGTGCATATAAGAATCGTTTTGTGAGTTTGTGTGCTTTGTTTGAAAACGGGGAAGGGCTGCGAAAGGTTCATTTTGCCTTTGCGAATACTAAGCCACCGTTAAATTGGACCTAAAAAATGGAGGGATTTTATTATCCGGGGTCCAAAGAGGTTTAAAAGCACCCAAAAAAAAATTTTAAGGCAATAAAAAGATATTCATGTCAATTATGGGCCAATTAGGTTTTTGCACCAATTCTCCAAAGTTTGAGAATTTAGTTTATTATATATGAGGGAGTTTGGTTGGAGAATTAAAACGGGTTTGCACGTCCTTGAAATTCTCTAAAATGCGCTAAATAATTTTGGACGTTATTGGGGTGGAAATCATTTTGACTTTGATTTATTGATTTGATTAAGACGATGTCATCTAAATTCAACAATCTTTTCACCTAAGAATACTTTTGATGTTCATTCGTTAGGGGTACACGTATTCATCGTGCACATATGATTGATTGAGTTGATTTACCTATCGAATGTGTTCACACTCATTCATTCCATTTCCATGACTTGGTTGTTTTAGTTTAAATCCATGGTGTGATTTTTTTTTTGTATCATATTTTTCAAAGTGGTATCTTATTTTTGTATGAAAAATTGAAAAATTCAAAAATAGTTTGTGAGACTTTTGAGATATCCCTTTGCATGCGCGTAGTTTGAACCTTATTTGCAATGCATTTTATCATGACACTCCATGATTTTTTCTTCTTCTCTGTCTATTTGGGGACATCATAAAAAAGGGGAGATTGAATTATCATGTTATGGGGGAGTTTTTTTTTGCATTATGAGGGAGATTTGATTTATTAATGCTTCATTCTTATATCATTTCAAACTCGATGTGTCACGAAGGTTTTTGCTTTTTCTCATATATGTAGGTACAAAGATTGAAGATCATGATGTTGCACACCCTGATGAGAAAAGCTTTGAGAGTGTTGATGTTGAAGAAAAAATTGAGAACTTGCAAATTTTACCTTTTTAGTTTTGGGATTCATGGGAGGGTAGATTTGTATAGGCATTTTGGTATTAGATAATTCGGATATTTTTATGTATGTACCGGCATAGACATAGGGGGGGATTTGTAAGGACATATTTTTAATAAGTCCGTCACAATTAATTATGTCGTATACCGCTACAAGTCGTCGAAGAATTGTGAAGATTGCATCTACAAAAGACGGATCCGAATTACCAGTTGCCTCCAGCATTCAAGCCCAATAATATGAACTTTGGTAAGATATTGTTTTAAAGTTTCATTTACATTTCATATTAAGAGTGTTGGGATATTTTTGTAAAAGGTTTTAAAAAACTTATATATAAAAATATTTTTTTAAAGAGGTTTTATAAATGTTTGTGAAAAAACTGCTACAGCAGTAATCGTACCTCGGTTCGACGCCAAGGTCGTTCAAGCGAGATATCAATCTCGTTCGAACGACAATGGAAGTCGCGCGTAGTCGTTCGAACGACACGCGATCTCGTTCGCGCGATATGTCATTCTCGTTCGAGAGAGATGACTTTTTGGCCGACACGTCTGACTTCATCCTTATCTTTGACCGACTCAAGTTTACTATAAAAAGGAATGTCAGCCTTTGCTTTTAGACGTGGAGAACAGTTTCAGAATTAAAGAGTCTTATTCTTTTGAAACTTTTGTGTACCTGCCTAGATTTAACTCAATACCTTTTGGCAAAAAGTTTTTGTCCAACAATTTTAAGGGTTCAAATGTTTTGTTTTTAATTCACAAAATCCCAATTACTTTCATGTGAATTGTTTTGTGGAACCCAAGAACATATTTTGTTTTTGTTCATACTTTGTGGGGAGAGCTCTACAATCGACAGTTGCGTGCTATTGTGGAGGGAGTCCTTATAAATTTCACATCTTGTGGAGGAGCCGTATTCTTCTTCACTGCTGCCCTCCTGGAAAGGGAAAGTTTCAGCCGAGACATCGGAACCGACACCTGCGGGTATTTCGTATGTCACCTTATTTCATTGTAATCCGTGTAAGCCGTTTTCTTACAAAATTATAGTGAAATAAAAGGTTTTGCCCCTTTGGGGGATTTTTTCTGAATATTTGTCTCACATGCTTTATTTATTTATGGGTTGACACACGCACTTTTAGATGCATGTTTAAGGGCTAGATTAATTTTGTTTAAAAATAGACTCTAATTAAATAAGTGTGTCGAATTGGAAACTTGCGAATAAATTTAATCAATTATCACACAGTCTCACTCTTTCTCAAATGTGATTTAATTCTATATCCTAAAAAATACGGGGTATTAAATACTTCCCCCCTTACAAAGGAATTTCGTCCTCGAAATTCGGATAAGACTAGTACTCCAAGGTTTCTACATTATGCTAATCATGTACTGTTAAGATCACTACATATATTTCAACCCCTCTTAACCGTGGATAATATTAAAAAGAATTCAACTACCCAGGGCGACCATACACCCTATACCCTGTACATATCTTCACAAAAACTACCTGGCTCCAGTAGCCTCAAATTATAACATCACTATCATTCCTCAGATATAACTGCATAAATGAACAATAACTAAGGTACTAAACTCATATCCTAATGATCGCACATCTCCCCACTTCCAACGTCGCACTAAGTTTCATGCGTGGGATGTCTCGCAAAGCAAAATTCAAACAAGGACCCCCCCCCCCCCGATATACTACTACCTAACATTGTCGGTCGTCGAGATCTTTAGGCCCTCAGTCCATAGCATGTACCCCTAAATCCCCATCTCTTGATATAAAAGTATACTCGTATACTCCCATGTTACAAACGACAACATACACCATGGTGCTCTTACTATCACTAGTTTCATAGAGCGAATAAATCACGAGCTATACCTATCCGCTCGATAATATGCCAATCTACCCTGAATTACATCAGTAAACGTCCTTACTTACCGAGATCAAAATAACAATACAAACATATTCTTATAAATCCAATATGCATCACATTATAACATATATACACATATATATAGTCTAGACCCTCTTTCAGGTGATACCTAGCAAAAATAAATCATACCCTGGAACTGCGAACCCAAAGTCCCACTATGACAGTCTACCATTGCTCAAACCATCGTTAACGAGTCGAAACTCAAAAAATAGTCTACTTTATTCTCATAATTATCGAAAGCAGTAAACTAACACGTAATGCAACCATCCTTTTAGTGTACACACCCTCTCTCTCATAGGCGACACCAAAGAGCCCCGATACCCCACGGTAATTAAATGTATATGTACATAATAAGGTTATTACAGTCAATGTACCCACTAAATCTGACTCACTCATGAATTCTAGTGATAATAATCTTACGTATGACGCCCCCATGTCATTTAAAAATTTACCCCATACTCATAGGATAATAAATACAACTTACCTCCAAGTGCTAGTTGCATCACCTAGTCGATGGGCTCTTGAATGTAATCCTCGTGTTCGAACTGCCCCATGACCTGCTGCAATGGTTGTACGTCCAGAACCTCATCCTGTGGTTGTCCCCTACCTTGATTAGGGCAATCCCGCTTCATATGTCCTATCTCTCCACAAATAAAACACTTCCCAGAAAATCATCCCTGCCAGTGAGCATTTCATTATTGGCCTCCCCCGCCATTCCCTTGGCTCTGGAGGCCCTGAGGAACGAAATGCTGCTAATGATGATGAGGACTCTGTTGACCCTGCCTGAACTCAATACTCTCAGATCGATAACCCCAGACCTAAACCTCTTGGCCTGGTTCCCTTGTTGAAGATCCTGTTCTTACTGTTAATGTGCCCCACAGGCACCGTTCCCATCTACCTTTCTAGTCTGACTGGACCCACTCACTTTGTTTCTATACTTTATATTGATCTTGGGAATGAAGTAGTGTTGTATTAACAACCTCCGTGTATGTCTCCAACACTGGAAGTGCTGTCGAATCTTCTAGGTAAGTCCGTCTATGAACTTATGCATTTTCTTCTCTTTAGTGTTTACTTCATCTTTTATGAAATTTGTTAACTGAGTAAACTCGTCCTCGTATTCTGCCACGGTCATATCTCCTTGAGACACATTGAGAAACTGGTGTTGCATCTCTGTCTGAATAGCAGGAGAAAAATACTTGTGGTCAAATCGCACCCAGAACTCCCCAATGCACATCACATCTCTCTCCTATGCGGTGGTTACAGACTCCCACCACTGCAAAGCTGCACCTACTAGCATGAATGTTGCCAAGAACTATTTCTGAGTGTTGTTGCACTCCATCATACGTAGGTGGCGTTGCATGTCCTTCTTCCACTAACTGGCCACTACTACATCTGAATTAGCCTGAAATTCCAGTGGGTGACCCTTTCAAAATACTTCTCTTGCTCTCTGCCTCTAACGGCTGTGGATTATTCTGTAAAAATGATCGTGCCATTGTGGTCATCGCTATGTTAACTGCCTTAGCCACTATCTCGGCCACCTGTGTGGTTGTCACCATTCCTGGTGGTGGTTGTGGCTGAGGTACCTTCTGCTCCTGCTGAGACTCTCTCACCTCATCCCTCGCTTCTGCTCTAACCTAACGTTCCCTTTTAGGCAGCATCTGAAATGAGATTTGAAATATGTAGAAGTTTACTATCAAATACATAGTAATCGACAAAATATCGTAAATACGCATACGCAATGAGAAATACAACAATCCTACAACAGGACTCTATATTAAAGAATATTAAGCTGAAACGTAGAAAAGCCGCACAAATCCTAAGGATACTAGAATTCGAAACTCTAATACCATCTGTAACACCCCGACAAATTAAATACCGGGTGATCAGTTATTCATCCAATTAAAACAGGAATCTCATCTGGTTCATTCTTAGCATCACTCTCGAAAGCATTGTAAAATTTACTAACCACCTAGTATTCAAAAAGTTGATGCCAAATTTTATTTTTTTATTAAACAATAACAACAAGTGAAATAATCGCAAAAACCAAACAATCCATGCAGTAAAATAATCTGAACTAAACACCAAATAAATATACTAAATTAAATGGTACCGAATAACTAAATTGCATCCTACTCTAGGAATGAACTAACCTAAGGGACTAAGTCCAAATCCTGTAAGCATCCACACGTTCTGCAGTTACGCATCCTTTGAACAAATCGTCAAGCTTGGCGTACCTGTGGCTATACACCTAAACGATTTTGAAAATATTTTGCAAGTACGGGTCAACGCCCAAGTAAAACCATTTTTAAAATATTTATTAAGTATTTAAATTGCAGTTTAAATGAGCAGTTATTAGATACACATGTTAGGTTGCGTACACTCTCTTGAGTTCCTCACCTCTCATATATAATGCACCCCTAACGTCTTCTACTAAGCCCACCTAGTCAAGCTACCCAATCTAACTAGGTCATAAGCATCTAACTAACTATAAACCAGTCTAGCTCACTCGTATAGCACATACAGTACGCTAAAGTATACCCTTAATTATCATTAAGCCTTTAGTTAATTTTCTCATTAACTTACCTCGTACTGCCCATACAGTACGTTATTGAACAACTAATAATTGACATTACTCTTACGTTATTATTATTATCCTCATGTTAAATTCTCACACTTACTTTATCTTTAGATTCGCACTATCTATCTTTTATACTATTTACACTTAAGTAGATTAGGCATTGTATTATATATGCACTATCTAGTTTAGCTACTATCACACATAAGTAGATTAACCATTGTTTATATATACACTATCTAGTCTCCTTACTATCACACATAAGTAAGATCAAACATTCATGAGTATATATATATATATATATATATGTCGCACACTCCCAGACTAGTCATAATGATGCGCACTCGCATACTCTGCTATCAATCCAAGTACCTCTCATACTTAATCATGGACTATCGGCTCAGAATGTCTCCTCGAACCATCAATCAAACCACACATATTGGAGGCGAACATAACACTAAGTCTTTGGGGCTGCGTACATACCTAACGTACCCAAACGACTTGCCGACATCACTATTTCTCTCATATAGTTATCCACTATCAGTACTATGCTTTGGAGCACAAATCCAGGCCTCACTGGAATCGTCAAGATGGGTTCGCTCACTGCATGGGACCTCGGTGATAGCAGGTAGTGTATGCATGTTAACATACACAAAATCATTTAATAGGCATACACACAACCTAACCATATATATATTCAGTATAGGCACACACATGACCTATAATAATAAATTCGTATAGGTATACACTCAACCTATAATTATAATCCATCTAGGTATCCTCTCACCTATAATAATCAGCCGTACGTAGTATTTATGTCTCGAATACTCACCGTAAAATTCATTCACATTTATAATTATATCTATCCGAGCATCATTCTCTACTCGTAGGGCCCTAAGTTACCCCTTATGTTAATTCAGTAAATACTACACTTATACACTACTGGTTATATTCCTAGATATAGTCTACTCTTCCCGTAATCCATAACCTAATTTTCTCGGTGTGCAATTCACTCGATTTACCATTGCCAGTTAATTATCCCAACTTAACCCTTACCAAAACTTCACATACTTGTATATATTCTTTATAAATGAAATAGAGAAGAACTCCAAGGACATAATTATATAAAAATTTATCTCTCTCTCTCCCCCTAGGGTTTGCATGGCGACTATTGTTGCCTCCAACATGGAGGCAGACATCCAACCCTCTCTTCTCCCCTTTAATAATGTTGGTAATCTATCTAAGACCCCAGTTCAATCTAGACCTTTCGCTGAAGTTATTGGCAACCAGAAATCCTCTTCGATATCCATCAAAGAAGTAGATAACTTTCATGGTGAACCTGCTATTTTTTGTCTGATGAAGACATAAAAAAAACGTGCTGAACCTTTCAAATTCACGTTGGTGGGTAAGTTTTCTCATGGGAAACCAACCATCAATGATATTCGCAAAGTATTCTCCTCTTCTGGCCTTAAAGATGCTTTTAGCATAAGGCGTATTGATCATAAACACGTTCTCATTCGTTTATTCCATGAGGAAGACTTCCATAGGGTTTGGTTACGTGAGACTTGGTTTATTAATAAAGACCCTATGAGAGTCTTTAAATGGACTCCTGAGTTTCATCCCGATGTTAAATCTACGATCTCTCCTGTTTGGATTAATATGCCATTGCTCCCCATTCATTTATATAATAAAGACATCATATTCTCTATTGCAAATGCTGTAGGAACCCCTCTAAATATGGATATATCCACTGCCTCTTTATCTCGACCAAGTCTTGCAAGGATTTGTGTCAAAGTTGATTTAATTAAGGAACATCTAACGAGGATTTGGATTGGCAATAGGGACAAAGGTGTGGTATATTGGCAATATATAGTTTATGAAGACTTACCTGCTCACTACTCTTATTGTGCGAAGAAAGGGCATGAGGCAAGAGAATGTATCTTCAATAAGAAAGAAGAGAGTATTAATGGGGATGATATGAGTCAAAATAAGACAAGTCACAAGGAAGAAGTGCCAAATAAAAAAAAAAAAGCAACCAAGGAATGGGTACAAAGAAATTTCACTAATCAAGAAGGCAACAACATTAAAATAGCAGTAAATGATGATGTAGTTGGGGCAAAAGAAGCAACAATTGCTATTGCGATTGACAACAATAAGGAAAAAGGAGATTCAAACAGGAAAAGAGGGCGAAGAAATATTAATTGAAGATTCCAACTGTGATAACCAGGTCAAAGATAAGGAAGGTAGTGGTCTGGCTACAAACAATCTAGTGGAAGAATGCACAAAAGAAGGTGATCTAATTGCTGTAGACAATGCTGAAGAAGGATTGGATGAAGATCAATTTAAGGAGGTTAGAAGAAGATCCAATAAGAAAAGAGCTAAAAAACATGCTGATGGTGCAAATAATATGGTGTTACATCACCTTGAAGATAGTCAACATAGGTCCTTATTAGTTTCTCCTACAAGAGAAATACATGGGTAGAAGAGGATTTTAGGATCAAACACTAAAAATTCTCTTGATGCTTAATCCCAATGATAAATTATCTCATTTGGAATATTGGTGGAATTTCTAAGAAAGGAGTTGTGAGAGGGTTAAGAAGGTTAATAAGGAGTTATAAAGTAAGTATTCTAGCTGGTCTAGAGCCAAAAAAGCAGATTCAAGAACTTCACAATTACAAGCTAAAATTGGGATTCAGATATACAGAATCTAATTGTAACAGCAAGATTTGGGTGTTTGCAAAGGAGGAAAGTAGAATTCATCAAATAGAAGATATGGAACAGTGCATTGCAGTGGCCTTAGAAAATCAACATTTTGGGAAGAGAATAAATTGCATCTTTGTTGATGCCAAATTCCCAAAAATAGAGAGAAGATAGGTGTGGAAACATTTATCTGCAATGGACTCTAATGACCCATGGGTAGTTTTTGGTAACTCCAACACAGTAGCCTAATCCTGGGAGAAAGTAGGTGGGAACTCTATTGATTTAGGTTCTGCAATGGAGTTTTAGAATTTAAGGAATGCAATGGTCTAGAGGATTTAGGATTTTCTAGTTCTACTTATACTTGGTTTAACAAAAAGGAATGAACAATTCGAATTTGGAGGAGGCTTGAAAGATGTTTGGCCAATCAAGAAATGATTCAGCTTTCTAACTCAATTACTGTTAACCACTTAAATAAATCAAACTCAGACCATACTCCTCTTCCAGTGATGATAAAGGATCCTATTGAGATGGTAAAGAGACCATTTAATTTCCTCAATTTCTGGACTCAGAAGGCATCTTTTAAAGAAGTTATAAGGTTGCACTGGAATTCAAATATCTCTACAAATCCTATTTACTCAGCGGCTTTGAACCTCAAAAACCTCAAGAAACATTTGAGTGCTTGGAGTAGGCAGACATTTGGAGATATATTTCAATCAGCTAGAGATGCAGAAGATAGGCTTTTGGATGCAGAATTGGATTTTAAAAATGATCCTAGTGAAGAAAATAGGGAGATATGGTCCTGAACATCTACTATTTATGAAAGGAACTTAGCTATTTAAAATCAATTTTGGAGGCAGAAATCCTAAAAAAAAAGTGGTTAGAGTAAGGGGATAAAAACACTAGGTTCGTTCACAACTCAGTTAAGGCCAGGAGATAAAAGCTTTTCATCCATAAAATTAGAAATAAGAGTGGAAGGTGAAGAAGAGATTGCAAGTGAGGCTCTTTTGCATTTTAAGGTTGTTTTTTATTCAGATGATACAATTAGGAATGATGGAGAGTTCCTTCAATGTCTCCAGCCTATTATTAATGAAGATCAAAATAGTATTCTTCCTGAATTCCCAGAAGAAGATGAAGTGTTTGATGCTATAAATTCATTAAATGGGGCCAATCCCCCTGGGATGGATGGGTATACTGGAGTTTGCTTTACCCATTGTTAGGATATTGTTGGAGATGATGCGGTGAAAGTTGTTCGAGGTTTCTTGGCAGGTATGACCCTTCCTAAAATTATAACCTCTTCCCTAATTGCTCTTGTTCCAAAAAAAAAAAAAGAAAACCACAAAGATTTAATGATTTTAGGCAAATTAGCTTAAGTAACTTCTTTAATAAAATTTTCACTAAAATACTGGCCACTAGACTTGGTAAAATTCTCCCAAGCATTATTTCTTCTAATCAGAGCGGGTTCTTCAAAGGGAGGGACATTTCGGAAAATATCCTGTTGGCCCAAGAGATGTTTCAAATGATTAATCATAAATTTTTTAGACGAAATGTTGTTATGAAGCTTGATATGGGTAAGGACTATGATAGAGTTTCTTGGGATGTTTTTAATTCAAGTGTTGAGGAAGCTTGGGTTTTGTGAGAAGTGGATTGACATGGTCTTTAGGGTAATATCTAATAATTGGTTTTCAGTTGTTGTCAATGGAGCATCTAAAGGTTTTTTTAAATCTACCAGAGGTCTAAATCAAGGAGATCCTCTTTCCCCATGGCTTTCTGTCCTAATGGCATAAGCTGTTTCTAGCAATCTCAACTTGTTGAATTCTCAACAATCCTTCAAATGTTTTAAAACCCCAATTGGATGTCCAAAAATAAACCACTTAGCATTTGCAGATGATATAAATTTGTTCTCCTCTGGTGATAGAAGATCATTGAAGCTTATTATGAAGGTGCTTAGTAGGTATGAGGTATCTGGTCAGCTAATCAATAAATAAAAGAGCTCTTTGATTTTGTCTAATAAAATCAGCTTTGGTAATAGTAGAAGAATAACATATTTGGTTGGCATGAGAATTAACACATCCCCTATAACTTATCTAGTCTGCCCTATTTACTCTGGTAGGAAGAATTCTCTTATGGATTAAAGGCAGATTACTAAGTTAGAAATCTAGAACCTTATCATCTGGAGGAAAATTAACCCTCATAAAATCTGTCTTGTGCTCTATACCAATGTACTTGTTGACAGCAGTTATGCCAACCAAATAGACATTCCATGAGATGGATAAACTTCTGGCAAATTTCTTTTGGAGCTCTAATATTGGGGAAAAGAGACATCACTGGTGTAATTGGGAGCATATTTGTAGGCCTACTAGTGAAGGAGGAATAGGTATAAGAAAAATGGAAGATAACTGTAAAGCTATTGCATGAAGCTATGATGGAAGTTTAGGAAGAGAGATTCTCTTTGGTCTAAGTTCATGGAGGCCAAATATTGTAGAAACTCCCACCCTTTTAAAGTCAGTAATAGAAGGGAATCTAATACTTGGAAAAGAATGATAGATATCATAAATGAAGCAGAGCAGTGTATTAAGTGGAGGATTGCAGATGGTAATGTCAGTTCCCCATGGGATAACTGGTCCTCTATACCAGTACACTTCCAGAAGTGATTTGATTCAAGTTAATGAACAGTGGAATGATAGCAATAATTAGCATAGAGATAAGCTCATGAGCATGTTTTCTTCAGATATCTTCTTCAAAATTATGGAAACTAATATAAGACCTTAGTGCTATAAGGATGAGATGATTTGGACAGGTACATCTCCAGGGGAATTCTCTACTAAATCAGCTTGGTGTTGATTTTGGCTCTCCTATTTTTTCAGTTTTGGTTTATTTACAAATTTGCCATTTTCGCTCAAATCTATAAATACAAGTGTCATTTCTAGGTTTTGAGAGAGGACAAGTTTGAGAGCTATTTTGTGAGTTATCAAAGCTAAAGAGAGATAGAGCTCCCATTTAAGGGGTGAGTTCTTGTGAGGTTGTGAGTGACTTTCTAAGAGAGATAAATTGTGTGTGTGTATAACTTTTGGGTTCCTCCATTTATCTATAGAAAGAAGAAATCATCCTTGGTGGATGTAGCCCAAATTTGGGTGAACCACGGTATATCGTTGTTGTTTTGCTTTGATGATTGCTTGTATGTTCTTATTGTCTCTTCATTGATGTTTGGTTGATTCGATTGGGAGTTTGCACACTAGTTCATTTTGGGAACAAGGTCTTGGGTGTTTTCCGCACACCAAGTGTTTGATAAAATTCCCGAGTGAGTTTTATCGTCTTGGTCGCTAGAGATAGTCTTGCTTTAGCGCAACAAGTGGTATCAGAGCTTTGGTTGCATTGTTTGCCCGGTATTTTTGGTTCGAGGTTGAATCAATTTTGGCAATTTTGGCATAGCTTTTGCCTTTGTTCCAAATGACGGAAAATGTGGAGAGTACTCGAGAATCAACCTCTACGAGCAGAGGCTCTAAGAGATGGGATCCGAGTTATGGATCGAGTGCCTCAATGAAGATGGACATGAAGGCTTTTGATGAGAAGATCAATTTCGGGTTATGGCAAAGACGAATGCGAGGCGTTCTTGTCCAACAGAGGTTGCAATTAGTATTGTTGGGGGTAGAGGGACGACCGGTAGGCATGACCGATGCCGAGTGGATTGACATTGATCAAAGAGCGGCTTCGTGTATTGAGATGCTTATCACGGATGATGTGTTGAATAACGTGATAGCGGAGACCACAGCTAAAGGCATGTGGGATAAGCTTGAAGAGATTTATTTGGGAAAGTCGTTGTCAAATAAATTGTTCCTCAAGAAGAAACTCTTCAAGCTTGAGATGAAGGAGGGTGAGGATATGATGAAGCATATCAACGTTTTTAATGCCTTGATAAATGACTTGAATCGGATAGACGTTCAATTCATTGAGGAGGATCGAGCATTGTTGTTGCTTGCATCATTACCCGATTCATACGAGCATTTTGTGACCACGCTCATGTTTGGGAAGTCTACGCTCCGGTGCAACGAGGTTGTGCAAGATATTCAATCTCATGTCACGATGAGAAAGAAGGAAGGTGGAGGTGACGGGTATTCCCATAATGAAGGCTTTATGGCGAGAGACGGAGGTGGGCAAAATGGCGGGAGGAACTCCAACCGAGGATTTAATGATGGTAGTAGGTCTAGATCGAGAGGTGTTGGTGGTAAAGGGCCGAAATGCTACAAGTGCCGGGAATGGGGTCATATGATCCGAGAATGTCCTTTGTGGAACGACAAGGTTAAGGGCAAGGTTGATTCCGAGAGGGCAACGGTAGCGAGTACGAATTATGAAGATGAACTTGGAGAACTTCTCACAATCTCCAAGGTTAACTCTCTTTCCCAAGATGATTGGATATTAGATTCGGGATCGTCGGATCACGTTTGCTCCAAGAGGGAATATTTTGAGACTTTCACAGAAAATGGAAAAGGTTCCATGTCTTTGGCTAACGGAGAGAAGGTTTCCGTTGAGGGTGTCGGGACGGTGAAACTCAAGATGTTCGATGGGGTGGAACGCACTTTGGGTGGTGTGGCCTATGTCCCAAAGTTGCGAAAGAATTTGATATCCATTAGCCGTTTGGATTCCAAGGGTTGCCGGGTGTCGGTGGCGGGTGGAGTCTTGAAAGTCACACGCGGTTGTATGGTATTAGCGAGGGGAGAGGAGAGAGAGGGGTTGTATCGTCTAAATCAAACTTCGAGGAAGATTGGGAAGCGGTGTGCACAAGTGATCGAACGTTCGAGGCATGTCTCGTTTGTGAACAAAGTGGAGACATTGGGCGCTAGCTTTCCAAGAGTAGACGGTAGTGATGGGAGAATACCTACTAGTGGAGGGGATGGATCGAAGTCCCCCTCCAGGGTCAACGGGTGATGTTGACCTGGTTTAGTTGCACACATGCATTGGCCGATTCGAATCGAGGAGGTGTAGGACTGTGATGGATTCGAGGTGTGTGTAGCTAGTTCAAGGAAGGTCGATGAGTTATTGTTTGCGAGCTTTGGCAAACGGGAGTTTTTCGTGACAAAGACTTGGTATATCTTTCGAGGGTGAGATTTGGAGGGTGTGGGAGGTGAGGAATTTTCCCTCTCATCCGTGGTTATTTCTCAAGGTGGAAGATGGTGTTGATGTGTTTGAATGTTTCGTGTAAAGAAGGTGTATGCTATATGTATTGTGTGGGGGTGTACTCACCGGGTTACATGAGAAGCGAGCTTCACCGTATGGTTACATGGGAAGCATTCAGGGGAGTTCTTAGTTTAGAACTTGGTTCCTCGGCGGGTGGAGTCGTTTGGAGTCTTGGAGTGAAGACTTGCGGTATCTCACTTCATGGTTGAAGTTTGAGGTGGCTTAGCGTCGGGTGGAGCGTATTGGCTTGTTAGATGTCGGGATGATCTTAGAGCGGATTTGATGTTTGCATTCCGAGTTCGGTTGGATCGTGAGGATCGCCTGGGGGAATCGCATTAGCTTGGTAGATGGTGGGACAGTCTTCAAGCGGGTTCAATTTCAGCATTCTAGAGATTGGTTGGATCGTCAGGATCGCCAAGGTGGAGTTTGTTGATTTTGGCTCTCCTATTTTTTCAGTTTTGGTTTATTTACAAATTTGCCATTTTGGCTCAAATCTATAAATACAAGTGTCATTTCTAGGTTTTGAAAGAGGACAAGTTTGAGAGCTATTTTGTGAGTTATCAAAGCTAAAGAGAGATAGAGCTCCCATTTGAGGGGTGAGTTCTTGTGAGGTTGTGAGTGACTTTCTAAGAGAGATAAATTGTGTGTGTGTATAACTTTTGGGTTCCTCCATTTATCTATAGAAAGAAGAAATCCTCCTTGGTGGATGTAGCCCAAATTTGGGTGAACCCCGGTATATCGTTGTTATTTTGCTTTGATGATTGCTTGTATGTTCTTATTATCTCTTCATTGATGTTTGGTTGATTCGATTGGAAGTTTGCACACTAGTTCATTTTGGGAACAAGGTCTTGGGTGTTTTCCGCACACCAAGTGTTTGATAAAATTCTCGAGTGAGTTTTATCGTCTTGGTCGCTAGAGATAGTCTTGCTTTGGAATCTTATCAGAGATTAACATATATCTTCTAGGACTGCTTCTTTTCTCTGGAATAAAGCTCTGCCTCTGAAGATTGTTGTGTTCATGTGGAAATTGTTAGAAGGTCTCTTACCATTAGATGAAAAGGTGTATACAATTGGTTGGAAGGGTCCATCAAAATATATGTGCTGCTTTAATTCCCAAATTGAACCCTTGTTCATCTCTTCATAGAAGGAGAGCTGCTTTAAAGCTCTGGGAACACTACAGAAGAGTGATGGGTATGACTTTAAACAGGTCTACTATTAGAAGTAGGCTCATTTAATGGTGGATCAATACTCCAAAGAATTCCACAGGGCATTTTTATATCATTATTACTGTTCTTATCTGTTTGTTCTTATGGGTTCAAAGGAATGATAGCAGGTTTAATGGCTCCACTCCAAATATGCAGCAGTTATATGTGAAAATCAACAATCTTTGCCAGTGTATTGTTAAGAAAATTCCTAATATTCCCCAAGATTGTAATATTTATAATGCTTTTGAATTTCTTCACCCCTCAAAAAAGTTTATTTTGGTTCACTGGGCTCACCCTCCAAAAGAGTTCCTCAAATTATATACAGATGGATGTTCTAGAGGCAATTTAGGTGAAAGTGGAGGAGGGGGTATCTTGAGGAATCATAAGGAGATCTGGTATGGGCTTTTAGTTCTTACTTTGGGGTAAAATCTAGTGTTGAAGCTGAGGCTTTGGCCATTCTGAATGGTCTTAAACTCTATTATGATTTCAAAGATTATCCTCTCATTTTAGAATCGAACTCCAAAGTGCTTATTGATATTTTAAACAACAAAGCTAGTTGTCCTTAGAGGATCAAAGATGTGGTGGAGGAGATTATGTTAATCATTGAATATTTTTCTATATCCTTTGTTCATGTTTTCAGAGAAGTCAATTCTCCATCTGATTTCCTTGCTAAATCACCATTGAATCTTCACTCTCATCCAATGATATTGAAGACTTCCCAAAGTTTTTTAAAGGCATGATTAAAGTTAATAAGTGGAGGCTTCCAGCTGTTAGAATTTTATCCTAATTGCTTTAAGTTTTTATTTTAGTATCTTTCTTGTAAGGGCTTTGTTTATAAAAGGCCTAATTTGTTTAAGATGTTCCTTGTTTTTTGCTTGTAAGCTGATATCATGGGGCTTTTCCATCACTGATGGGAATGACATAGTTCAATTAAAAAAAAAAACTTACCAATATAAATTGAATCTTAACCTCATGCCTACAAACCTCCCCTAACTCTCCACATAATAAATAAACTATCACCAAAGTTCCTCGTAATTCAATTCATGGGCAACCGAATTGATTCGAAATGTAGCAGTTCGTTTCCTTCGTTCAGTTCTTGCGTTTTCATCATTTTACTCCCATAAACCTTCATGCAAACGTCCCAACTCCCAACCAAACTTCAAATAGGGTCGTTCTAACAATTCCTAACGAATTACACCCACCCAAATTCATATTAAAACTTTCAAAAACATGTAAATCAAACCCTATTCTACATGGGTATTATAACATGCTTAAAATAAATTCAAGATAAACACTTGCCACTTAATTGAAGGTCTGATTTCATTGATATGATGATATGGTTGTTTTCCTTTCGTTCCGATCTCGATTCCGTCACGTTCGGGTGGAAATTGGTGTAGGAAGCATTGACTTTCTTCTCTCCTTGCTCTCATATTGCCACTCCTCCTTAAGATTTGTATTAACCCTAGCCCCTCACTTAAATGTGAAGATATAAACTTATAATTTTTGGAATTTCTCTAACCCTAATGTCTCAAACGACTGAAATGCCCTTAAACGGTGTCGGTTTGGCCTAAAATCGCCCCGAGACCCAAACTATACACCCGGGTATACTATTTCGACCATTTCGGAATCAACCGTGACCTCTAAATCATCATCCAAGTCATTTTATACCATCATCTTATTTCCACTTCAAAATACGGCACACGTGAAATTAAAATAGACCGAATTAATTTAAATTCTAGATCACCAATTTAATTAAGTCTTAAATCACCAATCCTATATCCTCAGAAATACGGGTTGTTCACATGTACATTATCTCCTACAACATTCACTATATATATAGTGGAGTGTATGTTTTATAGGGGTAATAAGAAAGTTTTGGGTTTGGGGAAGTTTTATAATGGAATAGCCAAAGCGGGAGATTAAAAATGTAATTATGTATTGATATATAAATTTTGTATTGATACATGAATCATGGGAAATTATTTCCTGACAAAACATTGAGTCGTTAAGTCCTTCAAGTCTAGATTAAGTTAGATGAACCTAAAGATTGAAGAATCAGACATTGTCGGTCAAGTTGAAGAATTCTGAAGCCACACATTCAATTGAAGATTGGAGATATATCCTTTTTGATTTATTGTGAATCTTACAAGGCTAATCACACATGTGCATGTTTTTGTAGAAAACATTTTTTAAATTTCACATCGTTTTAAATTGTGTGAGGATTTTATCAAAAAGGGATTTAAGTGACCTTTTCTAAGTCTTAGAGGGTTTTTAATATTTTAAAATAATTATGGAAATTGGATAAGTTTCATTTTGTCTTTGAAATTTCTTTTGAATGGTCTTGCTTTAGGACTGTTTTCTTGGCCACTAGTTGTGTCCGTGCGCATGATTCCATCTGCACGACCCTATATTGAGTCTGTGCGCATGACCAAGGATCAAAGTTCATACTGGAAAGTTTTGTGCAAACGGTTGGATCTAATCGTGTGCATGAATAGAACATATTTTTTAAATCCTCAATATATAGACAATTTCCCTCTTATTTGAAAATGATCTGAAAACCTCCTAATCAAAACACTACTCTGAGATATTTTTTGAGGTAGAGAGTATTTTACTTTGCCTCTAAATACAAATTCACTCGCTCACTCTTTTTTTTAGAATTAGACCTCTACTTTAGATTTAATGTCCTTAAGAGTGAATTGAGAGTGTTTTTTATCAAATCAAACACTAACTCTATAATTCAAATCAGTCCTTTGGTGAATTTCTATGAGCTACTAATCCTAGATATAAAATTGGAAGCACCTTATTATATTGGAGAGTTCGAGGTGCGGCTCAACTTCAAGGGAGCCTAAAGTTCTTCATCTAATTCATGGAGTTTGGATTGAATTTTCATTTTCTATGGGGAAAGTGTAAATGTTCATAGGTAACTACATAAAGTGTTGCGTGGGAGGTACCTTCTTTCCTTTTGTAAATTTCTTTTCATGTAGAAATGAGAGTTGTGAGTGTGTCAAGGTTTTTTACCCCTAGGTGGGGGGTTTTCCTTATAAACTATGTGCCATGTTGATTTATGTTTATCTCTACACAATTGATTTCACACACCTCACATAAATTAGTTTACATCTTGTAATTTCTTGAATTTTTCTAAAGTGTTTATATCTAGGTTTGTTAAACTAAATTTACTTAATTCAAGTTTTGTGTGTGTTTAAATCATTTTGAGAAGATTTAAAATAAAATTAATGTTAAGGATTTGAAATTGAGATCCTAATTGTGAAAGCGTAAAAAACTGATCAAGTGTGCTTGCTAACCTATTCACCCTTCCCCCCTTTCTAGGTTAGTTCTTGTGTGAACGAGTTAACATCATATTCTTATTTCCTCAATACCAACCTTGAATCACAGAAAACTTCAAGGTGACTTTGTCCAAGGGATGAAGCCTTTTTTAATCTGACGATGAGGGTTTCGTGTTTGGCCTTTTGGATGCTATAAAGTCAAGTCTGATTCCCTGCTCAAGCATTGTTTGATTTCGAATTAAAAGAACAATTCCCACTCCTACCTCTTTTGAGTTTGAAGCCCATCAACATAGAGTGTCTACTTATTAAGTTGGTCAACATCTTCAATGTTAACTTGGTCAACGTGCTCCTCATATATGGTCTCCTGCCTTTCGATAAACTTAGCAATAAAATATGTTAAAACTTATCCTTTAATCGCAATCCTTGGTTGATAGTGGATATCGAACCTCACCCCCCCCCCCCCAGTTCCACCGATCATTTGGACATTCGTCCAGATAGGTCGGTCTTTCTGAGGATTACCTTGAGTGGAAAAATGATGTGTTAACTATGACTAAGTGGGATTCAAAATAATGATTCAATTTATGTGAGTTCACCGGAGAGTAAGCTTGTTTATCCATAAGATGGTATCATTTCTTTGCATCCAATAACATCCTGCTAACATGATAAATTGATTCTTCGTGACTTTTTTTCAAGCATATTAGGGTCGATCTAACTACATGGTCGGAGACTATGAGATATAGATAAATTGGATTACCTAAATTTAGGATCTCGAGTAGCGGTGGTCATCTCAAGTAGACCTTGATTTCTTTAAGTCACTTTGATCATTCTTTGTTCTAATCTTGACCCTTCTCTTTCTTCAAAAGCTGAAAGAATGGTTGACACTTCTAATAGGACTTAGATATGAATCGGTTGAACATTCCAGTTAGATTTTGCATGTACCTAATTATTTTAGATGGATAAACATAATTAATTATCCTAATCTGGTCGGGATTTGCCTCGATCCCCCTTTGGCAAACCAGGTAGCCTAGGAACTTCCCAGAATGTACTCCAAAAGAGCATCTGGTTGCGTTGAGATTTATCTTATAGTATCTGAGGACCTCAAACTTCTTTGATAGGTCCTATAAATGATCGCATTTATGCTTAATTTTCATGATCATGTCGTATATTTACCATGCTATGGTGTTAAAAAACTAATGATTGAACATCTTGGCAACCAACCGTTAATAGGTTTCTCCTGCACTCTTGATCCCAAATGGGATGACTGTGTAACAGTATAAACCAGGGGTAATGATGAATATAGTATTCTCCTGGTCGGGTCTAAACAAAGGGATCTCATGATACCCTGAGTAAGCATCTAAGAAGCTTATCTGCTCATAGATGGTTATGGCATCCACCAACTAGTCAATCTTCGGCAAAGGAAATCCATATTTGGGATATGCTTTATTCAGGTCGGTGTAGTCTATTTAGACTCTCCACTTCCTATTACACGTTCGCACTATGATGGGGTCAAGGAGTAATGTGGGTAATTGATATTCTTTTATGGATCGTACCTCCATAAGTTTCCCCAGTTCTTCTTCCACAACTTTCATTATCTTTGGAGATGTTCGACGTGCCTTCTATGTGATCGACGGGAAAGTCGAATCTATATGAAGTTAATGGCACATAATTTTGGGATCAATTAAAAACATATCATATGACTACCAATCAATTACAGACATCTTTGAGAAGAGAGATCAGTTGTTCCTTTTCGTGATCGGTGAGGGAGTTATTGATCGAAAACTTCTTCTCTGGGTGCTAGTCGACGAACATAACTTCTTGTAATGGTTCCAAAACTCAATCTAGGTGGTCCACCCTTATTTCTACCACCTCGGTCTCTCATACTTTAATTTCTATTTGGATGGAGCGACCCCGTTCTTAGTCGCCTCATCTGCGAACACTTTCTCTTTCTTATTTTCTTTCCTAGGCTTGATAGTATTGATAAATCAGTATCGATCAGTAGCATGATTTCTCTTTATCTTCATTTTCCCTCGGTCGGTAATGCAGTTGAGCTTCTAGTGATTAGTAAGAACAACTTTCATGGTATAAAACCAACCTTATCCAATGATTGCCTTATAGGAGTAATTAATGTACATAACTAGGAATTCGATAAACTTTAAGATATTTTCAGTTCGTACCGGTAGCACCTCCTTTCTTAAAGGCGTAGTCATTTTCCAGTGAATCCGATTAAAGGGATGGTCACTTCCTTTAGATCTTCCATCTTGAGGTCGAGCCTATTGAATAATTTTAGGTACATGACCTTTGAGTAGCTTTTCTAGGCTACTAATATCTTTTTTACATTCCAGTTGCCAATTTGGAGAGTTATTAATAGTGCATCGTGATCCGGAGTTCTGACTCTGACCAGGTCTTCCTCAGTAAATACTATATGATTATTATATTTAATGTCTTCTGGTCGATGGCACTTGCCCTCTGAGGTCTTGGAAAGGTCAATCTGGAAAACCTCAATGATCGTCGTAACCTTATTTAATTACATCCGAATAATGTTACTTTGAATCTGGTTCAGACTTGAGGCACTATGGATGACTACAAACTCATGTCTCATATCGTCATTGTTTAGGATATAGTCAAATTTCTGGTCGTGCTCCACAGTGGTCTTTGTACCCTTATTTTCCACATAATCATCTAGGTGGCTCGCCTAGACCAATTCTTCCAAGAAAGATTTGAGAGAATTATAATTGTCTGTTTTGTACCCATCGTCCTTATGGTAGGAGCACCTCAGGGCAGTGCTTTTTTTCGACAGATCTCCTGTCATCTTCTTTGGACGCTTGAAATACTATTGATCTTTGATCTAATTTATGATTTTGTAGATCGGTTCCTTGACGAAAGTATTCATCGCCTGGTAGGCTTCGATGGATCCGCATTGTCTTTGCCTTAAGATCCTTCATGATGTTTTGTTCCCCCCTTTTTGGGTGCATTCTTATATCACCGTTATTGTTCATCATTGACCGACCATTCCTGTGCTGGGTAGAAATCACCACGTCTTCCACTTTGGCATACTTCTCGATCTTGGACATAAGGTCGTCAATAGTAATGGCCTCTTTCTTCATAAGAGATTAGTGCTATATAAAGTTGCTAGGTAGGTCGATCTTAAATTAAGCTAATGCCACCTGCTCGTAGAAATCCTCCACTTGTAATGAACTCCTTCCTGATATTTTCTTTGTAGCAGGCTCCTATGCCAGAGTGTTCCTGATCACGTTACGAAATCCTTCCTCGGCTGTGAGTTTTTTTCGCCCGAGGGCTAGAGGTTTGGGTATATTATCTGTGTTTGCCGCTGTAAGGAGAAATTTTCTAATCGAGTTAAAATGTATTTTTTGGCTTATTCCGTATTTGAACAAAACCTTTGAGTCATAGGTTAGGACTTGAGTGTGTTTACCATTTTAAGCTGATGACTTGTTTGATTGAAGATAATAGCGTCCAGGTTAGAGCGTTACATCATCGTGTCGTGTTTCGTGCCACATTTTGTCTTCAGAGTTCAAGGATCTCTCAGGTATGAATGCATATATTTTTTTTATCCTTGGATATTTATATTTGGGTGTTGTTTTTAAAGTGTTTTTATAAAACTTTATTTGAGGGATTTTTTTGAAAAAATATTTTAAAAGAAAAATATTTTTTGGTTTTAAGTTATTCGAACGAGTTTATATTATTTATCCGAACGAGGTGATTATGTCGTTTGAACGACATTCAACCAAAGATTTTCTGCTAACAGAGTAAGTGTTGTTTAAAGCTCGCTAGAAGTATGATCGAACGAGTTTCAATTTGGTTTGAATGAGATATGCAGTTTTGTTTAAACGACCTCTTGTATTCATTCGAACAAGCCCTCTAAAATCGTATCGCCTCGAAAAATGTGTTTTTATATATAAATAGGTCCTGACATTAATTTTATTTGAGTGTTTTTGGTGAAATTAAATTCCTTTACATATCTAAAGGCCTCAAAAACCCTTATTTCAGCCATGTTGTTTAAGATCTAAGTTTCAATATATATATATATATATATATATATATATATATATATATATATATATATATATGCTTTGAGATCTTTGTTCGAGTACATTGGATTTATATTATTCACATCTGAGTATTCGTAGCTTGTGGTGGAATTTGGACTTACTGTTGTTTACACAAGGTGGGCTCTGTGTTGTGGTGAAGAAGTAGTGGATTTCGTGTTTCGATCCGTAGACGATTGCTGATCTTGTTCGTTGGATACCGAGGCATATGTGGACTCACACATTATGACAACTTCGTGAGTGGACTCTTATATGCCAAAGCTTGCTAGGGCATCGAGTTGGTTGCGTAAGTCTACTGCCGTATCCTTTTATAATTTCGTACATAGTGAATTTGCATGGTTAGGTTGTTTGAGGGTTTTTTTCGTTGTAGGTTCTCCTTGTACAACGGTCGTTGTGTAATTGATTGATTTTATATTGTTATATTCACCTATATGCATGCTTTATGATAATATAAAATTGGTTAATCATTTTAACATAAAAATCGACCGAATTGGTGCTAAGTTTTAATTGGGTTAATTTGTTTATGTTTAGTTTATGTTTAAAAATTTTAAAAATAGTGGTTTTATTATTTTTGTTTACCTTTTCCATATGAAAACCCTTTTACTTAGTGTAGGACTTTCATCCCTATGGAGATCTTGTTCCATCATTTCTAAACGATGTTGAAGTCAGTTATTTTCTTCATGTCGGTGAAGTGTGGCGTCCTCCTGCTAGTGAAGTCGCCACTCATATACATCTACGAGCTATGAAATCTGGTTAGATGGTGGAGGTTTATTACTCTCCTCAGCCTATTCCTCTTGGGGATGGTAGCGTGAGCTAAGAGTGTTACGACTCCTCTTGGGGTGGACCTCAGACCTAACTCTAGGTGATGGAATCCCGTTCTGGTCATTTTGACGTCGTCGTTGGACGGCAGACAAGGACTTTGTAAGTGAGACATAATTGATCGTTGACTTTAATTGGCTGAGAAAAAGAAATCGATTTCCACAAACGGCGTCAATTGTAGGCGGTAAAATACTACTATTATGAATTCAACACAATAAAGTCGAACAAAAAGTAAAGATCACAATCACACAATTGACACAGTATGTATGGTTCGGCAATGGGCCTACGTCCACAAGGTGTTGAGTTTTCTTTATTGATCGATTCCTAATAATAAAGATTACATGCTCTTTTTCCTAGGGGTGTGAGTTACATTTATAAAGAACATAAAGAGACTGAGTAATGTGGGACTCCACGACCTTGGATTGTTGTTGCGATTTGGTCGAGTAAATATAATTTCAATATTTTCATTGATCGGCCTCTCTTTGTTCTTATCCCCGAGCTGTAATCACTAGTCAAATTTGTTAGACACGTGTCAGATGTTCCAATCTTATCAGATAATTCCTCCATAATAATACATCAATTTTTATGAAAATTTGAGCATTTTTATGAAAGTACACATATTTTTGGCATGTACTCTATGAAAGTGCACACATTTTTTACATATATTTTATGAACTTACATTTTTACGTGTATTTGACCAAGTGTACATAAGATTTGAAATGTACTTTATGATTTTTTATTTCTAAGAAAATACTCTCTCACGAGCGCGCGCGCGCGCACCCACACACACACACTATTCCTCCAAGTGATGATAGATTGCTTATATGTATATTTTTTCCAAATCGACAAATATAATTATATATTATTATTTATACAAATTTTCAGTTTATTCTAAAAGTGCATGTGATATTGTTTTTTGGAAATCAAGGATTGTATGCTTTAAATTGAATTTGGTAATATTTAATTATTTTTTAAAGAAATTTTTTGATAAAGATATCTTTAATCATGTTTATGTTGTTTGATGTGAGGATCATAGTAGAAAAGCATATTTTTTTTTGTAAAAGAGTTAGGCCCTGTTTGATTGTTCCAAAATTGTAAATTGACTCATTAATAAATTAGTCATTTTACAAATTGACCCATTAATTGTGTTTGCTTTCGTTAATGAAATAATTTATTAATTGCTTAATTTTAGCTCGCTTAATTTTAGCTCATGTGTAAAATCTAAAATTGAATTATTTCACAAAAAACATGATATACATCCATTTAAAATAGGAGTCGCATAAAGTGCATGCTCCTTCCACCTCTTCCCCTCCCTCTCTTAATTTGTTGTTATCTTTTTTTCTCATAGAATGTTAACATCAATCTCAGATTATCAAACCTTGCGTAAAATTGAATTAACTTCATTTCAAATCCACTCATTTACAATGAACCAATTTACATAATCAAACAATTTGCGCAATCAAACGGGGGCTTAGAGTTTCCCGAGACTTGATGCAATTCAAATTGAAAGAAGATGAATGACGTCAAAGAAGAACGCCATAAAATGTGGCACACATGTGTTTTTGTGCACGAGATACCTAATTGTTTATTTTATTTAGTTGTGATTACAAAAGTCTAAAATCTTTAGACGAGGGATTATAAGTCTCTTTTCTAAAATAAATTTGTTTAATTATTTGATAATGGAATCATTAATTATCCACCTAGGAAGGAAGTTGGTTCCTCGAAATTTAATAAGTACTAGTATTATCGTGTTATTAGGCATTGATTATTATATTGTTTATTGAATATATAAAATCAATTGTTTTTTTATATTTTCAGTGAGCCATTTTCATAGTGAAATTGGACTTTTTAGATTTCTACCCATTGTTAAAAAAAAATTGTTTTTGTTTACTAAATAATACAAGGAGGAAATAGTGGATATAGTGTAAATAATGCTTTGTTCACTTTCATTGTTTGCAAATTCCACCCTGGGGAAATAAAATCATGATGTGAGTTTACAGTATACAACTCACCAAACATGTCCCCATCATTCTAGTTAGGTGCGACAAACTACTTGCATTCATTGGGAGTCACTAAAAAACAAAAATAAAAAGAAGTGGACAAAGTAAGCTCTGTAGATCATCTTATGTCCTAATAGAAATGAGCTGTTTTTCTTTTATGTTTGACTAGGTCCTGTTAACAGTGAGAATCAACAAGTTGGTAGTCTAATCATCCCACTGATGGCGTTATCACTCACTGGCGAATTGACTCAAAAAATTTAAGCGTGGGATCATAACACAGCCCAAAAATTGTTAATAAATGTGCTTTTATTATTGTTACGGTACGGAAGTGCCCCCACTAAGTTGTCACTAGTTACGGTGGCTCATCTCCCGGCGTAAATTAATGTTTTTCATGTATATGCTTCTACGCATTCATACCTCGGTGGATTATAGATGCTTGAACCTTTACTAAAACTATCATTAACACAAGTGCCTTTTCACACCATAATCCATTTTATTGATTTTTTTTATATGTATATTTTTTTAGGATCAATTATTGAATAGATATTACTATAAATATATATATTTTAAAAAAAACATATATTTTTAGTTTAATCCATTTAGTTCCTCAAGTACTTAATATTCTCTTATTTTTAGAGGTTCGCGTCAGCGGCACTCCCTCTCCAAAATATGTGGTAAAGGACTTTTTGAAGCAAAATAAAAAAGTTTGGACTAAATGAGTATTAAAAAATGTTCGAGGGACTATTTGATATATGTCCCTATTTTTTTACCGATTAGTTCTACTAAATATCAAAGTCCTAAGCTTTTTTCTTTTTATTTTGGTTCAATAAATCATATGAAAAAATATTATTTTTTCAATAAATTTTATATAAAAATAAATATTTAATATTTAATACATGTATACATATAATTTATTGATAAAATTTTGTTTTAATAATACCAATTAAAAATACTCAACTCAACAAAGTCTTTTCTCAATTATTTGGGATCGGCTACATGAATCATATCTTTCCATTTCATTCTGTCCAGTGCAATATCTTCGGTTAAACCATATGATATCATGTCTTTTTTTATAATATCCTTACAGGAGCATCCATTGGTCTACGCTTGACATGTCCAAACCATCTAAGTCGATTTTCTCTCAATTTATCTTCTATAGGAGCTACTTTTACCGTTTCACGAATTTGTTCATTTTTAATTTTATCCTCACGAGTTTTAATAATACCAATTAAAAATATCTTATATAAATAGGACTTATTTGTCAAACTTTATTTTTTTGAGTTTGGTCTTTCACTTTTAGCACATTCCTTAGTTAACCTAGTTTTACGGTTAATACACTCATTTTATTACATGATTTTTCAATTTTATTTTTATTAATGGTTGGAGCATAACTACCACCCACTTACCCAATATTATATAACCATTTTTTAGGTTTGACCCCATGCTTAAATCTAACCGTTTTGTGTTATTTCATTTTTTTTTTTACTTTTTACTTAATCTTTTTTTAAACGTGAACCAATATTATTTTTTTTAAACCTGAATTATCTTTTATTACATAAATAGATTGTAATTTATATTTTGATATTATTATTTTTTAAACGTCGACTATTTTACATCTTATCCGACATCGGCATGTGTAGAGGAAATTTTTTTATTACAAAAATATAAAATATATTATATTTCGATATTTTTTTTGAACCTCTACTATTTTCACATCTTATCCCATATTGCAAAAACAGATTGTAATTTATTATTTAAAGGTCTATGCTAAGCACTAAAATGGTTCCTCAATAGTTGTAAATAACATATGGCATATTCATATCTCTACATGTATGTTATTTTATATGATCATAAACCAAAATCTATACTAATATTTTAAGCACGCAAGAGATATTTGTGGCCATAAAACAAAATAATAATAATTTAATTTTATCCAATAAAAGTATAATTATACATTATTAATGTTAAAAAAATTATCAAAAAATTAATAATATTTTGTCAGGACATCATCCCAACCTTTTCTAAAGTTGGACTTCCTAATGAATGTTAACTAACGCTTAGCATCATCAAAGGCCTCTTCATACCCAGTCTGGTAGCCCTCGTCCTTGGCAACAACAAAACCTTGGGTTGATCATAATGCTCGACCACCACTTGGTCGTGATTGGTCTTCTGCTTATTATATTGGACCTGCAGTTGAGCAAGCACATCTTTTAGACCATTCATTATCAAGAGGGTGGACGTTTTCTCTACCTCATAGGCCTTCAGAGCAGCGGCCAGAGCACATTCTGAATTCTTCAAGGCAATGGTTAAATCATCCACATTGGGTTGCTCAGAGCACTTGTCCAGAATGGTGACAAAGTCATCCACAAACTGCAAAAAGGAAAAATTGGGTAAGTATCAACATTTGAGCAAACAATAATGTGCAAAAGAAAAGTCATGCTTACCAGTGACATCACCTGAGTTGCATGGGTAGAAAGCTGGTTATGCATCAATTGATTAACTTGCTCGCAATCAAGCGTGAGCACTCCCCCCTTCAATAGACTAAAGGCCAAGAAGGGATTCTTGGCCACTGACTTCACTTGATGGACCTTCCTATAACCATATGTGCCACCCGTCTTAGAGGGTAGCAGAGCAGCTGAAGAAGAAGAAGAAGAAGAAGAAGAAGAAGAAGAAGAAGAAGAAGAAGAAGAAGAAGAAGAAGAAGAAAAAGAAGAAGAAGAGGCATTTTCCTTCTTATTCTTCTCTCGAACTGAGATATCGAGTACATATATGGGGGAAAAAGGATCCTTAGGCTCAGTCCTCTTGGAAACCTTTGCCTTACAAGAAACAGCGTCAGGTCATCATCGTCTACTAGTAAAATCATTCTCTTAGGAGCCATTATCTCCTCCCCGGATATGGGAATGGACTCGATGTTCAAAGACTCAAAGGAGGAGGAAGTAGAAGAGCCCTCACTTGTAGAAGGAAGAGGAACCTGAGGATTTATGTCTACCAGGCAAGCTGTGGAGTTACTAGTAGAGTTCTTATACTCTAAAAGAAAAAACGTTGATCTTGGGTGATCACCACCAACTACCAATGACCTTCTCAAGTTCCAAACTTTAATGAGCTCCTCCTTATTGAAGTGAGAAGAACGTGGCTCTTTCTTCTTTGATCGAGATAAACAGAAGAAAAACAAATTAAACAATAACACTGTAATCAAACAAAGCTCAGAAAAAGGGAAATAAAAGTTAATGTATATCACTTCCATCTCTGGGCACAAAAATTCATGATACTGCTCACCCTCAGAAAGAGGATGGTGTTGCCAAATTTTTGAAAATAAAACTTTGTTCCCAATAATCCTCATTGGAATCAAGAAGGTTGAAAACTAATACTCTGTTAGCCTTCCTCGTCTTTAGATAGAAAGTTTCATCTGTTGTATGGGACCAATAATAGCAATATATAATCTCTGAAATTCTTATTTTGGATCCATATAGCTCGTTGATTCTGTGGATACCGTTGAAAATTCTTTATGTATATGGGGCATATTGGTCGGGAACCACCTAAAAAAACTCACAAAAGTCCAGGAACATTTGATTTGGTGGAAATGTTATTCCCCCTTCAGCTGCTGAAAGGTTGTGAATCCAATGACCACCTCAGCGACAGAGTAATTTTTAGGGATCGAAACACACTCAATTGTTACCCAATGAGGAATCAAGTATATTTTCCTAACTCTCCCATAATCCTGTCACTAATAGCATAAACCATCTTTGAAAGAAAAAATACAAGAAAGGATTTCTCAATGGAAATAGAGATAATCATAAAAAGTTACAAAACTCAGAATAGTCGCAAGAAAAATTAGCAAAGACATAGAGAACTTACAAAAAGATTGTAAAGACGGAAGCTCCAAATAATCTTTTCGAATGAAGGAAAGTGTGTAAATGACAGTCCAAAGCTTCTTTGATTAAAGAGAAGAAAAATCCCAAGAGTCTAATAATATAAAACAGAGTTTAATATCATCAATACAACTGGCAGTTCATTTTTTAAACTCAGGACCAACCTATCGCAATCGATTAATTACGAAGAAGGCCCCTATAAAAACCCAATGCGAAGTTGTCATGGACTAATCAATCATTTGGGCCAAGCAAGAATACAAAACCCTTCGGCCTATTTTTGTCGAAGAGTTTTAGGGGCAATTGTGGGGAGTAAACCATAATGGCCCAAATTTCAGGGGGCCACGTAGGCCTAACCCAAAAATATAAGGCGTATCACTCAAGTCAAAGTTAATGTCACATGGGATAAACATGGAGGGATCAATTCTATAATCTCGGAAGAGATTAACATGAATTAGTAAATGAGCCAACCAACAATTGGGAGAATTTAAATGTAACTCAACCACTTATATTGCTATAAATAAGAACCTCACCCCAGGGCATTGGGGCATGTAATTCTTTATTTACATATTATAAAGAATTAATATAGAGAGAGAAACACCCCATGGACGTAAATAGTTGCCGAACCATGTAATTATTTTTTGTTGTGGGATTTTTTTACTCCTTATTTGGTTCCAAGTTGCTTAAATTCATTTATTGTGATTATTTGCACTCACAATTGGCGACGTCTGTGTGAAGCGATTTTTTTCCCTAAGAAAATCGAAACCAACAGTTAAGCAATGTCTCACCCTCACAGTGCACCTATTGTGGGTGATTGACGAGCTAGACTCTCATTACACAGAGTCGGATCTGAGATCCATCTGGACAGAAATTAGGCTGTCGACCATCCATGATTTTGCCCACAAAAGCAGCCTTATGAGTCGAGCAACGAGCAACCTAGATTAACTCATATCTCATTTTTGGGCGACGCTTATAAAGAACAACTCCATCAATAAAAAGAGGCAACACGCCTCTAAGTGGAGGAAAATGCACGTCTCTAACGATGCCTAGAAAAATAGAGTGACAGCTACATGCAGATAAACGTAAGCAATGTGGTTGGATGCCTAGCCCTCTGGCGTGCAAAACTCGTAGCCAAAAAGGGAATTCGTACCACGAGAAGGAATATTCAAAATAGGAAAGTCATCCGGTAAGGCGAAACCAAGACAAAGGACATCGTAAACAAGATATCCGAAGTCTGGTTCAAAGGGAGATGGATTAACACCCAGCTAATCGTGACACTAGATCCATGAAGGAACTGGAAATGAGGTCAATTATTGCCCAAATGTGGTCTCCCTGTCGAGGACAATTGAGGGGGAAAAGCCCCCGAAGAACTTTACAAACCCAAGGTTCAAGATATATGATGGGAATAACGATCATATAGACCACGAGCGTCAATATAGTCTAGCGATGACTCTGTGGAACCATAACGATGTCCTCATGTGTTATATATTCCCATCTAGCCTAGGAGATGTCACACAAAAATGGTTTGAAATATTATCTCATAGGTCGGTCAAGAACTTCAAGTCACTTGCGGAGGCATTCACAACTCACTTTATTACAAGTAGTTCTCACCCAAAGAGAATGAATTTTCTCCTTACCATAAGGAAGAAACCCTAGGAGACTTTACGAGATTATTCCAGGCATTAATGGAGAAACTTCAATAAAGTCGAATATTGCTCTGAGCAAGTTGCCATGGCATCATTCAAGATAGGCCTACCCCACAACTCTATATTGCACGAGTTATTTACCAAGAAGGAGGCGGACACCATCGATGATCTTATATCGCACATAAAAAAATATGCTAAGGTAGAAAATGTGGTCGCCCTCAGCTAAGGTGATAAGGGTTACGCAAAGGAGAACGAGGGAAATGACAAAGAGACCACCCCCAAGAAAGGAGGCAAAAAGCAGAACAGAGGATCTAAGAGCGGGGACAAGACATACCCATCCAAAGCTTTTGGGGATACTAACACGATTTTCAAAGAACCAATCTACAAGATCTTAGGTAAGATCAAAGACTAACAATTCCGAAAATGGTAGAAGAACATGGGCGATGATTCAAGCAAGAGAAATAATGCTCTTAAATGTCCTTACCACAAGAAGAACGGGAATAAGATAGAAAACTGCAAGGCCCTCAAATTCCACCTAGAATAATTAGCCCATGCGAGGCACTTAAATGAATACGGTGAGAAGAAAGCTGATAAAGTCGTCCCCAGCGTCGACCCAGAACTAGATAATATTTGAAGGACGAGCTGGGGCATGAGTTTACTATTATCCATGGAGCTCAAGAAGGTCACCGAAGTTATGTAGGCATTCCAAATTGACCCTGTCAAAAGCCGAGCTGATAAGCACAAGAGACCAGAAGACGTGGACTACAACAAGCACATAGTCTTTACGAAAGATAATTTGATCAGAGTAAGGACCCATACTATGATGCACTTGTAATTACCCTTAGGATTGCAAACTAGGATATAGATAAGTTATTAGTCAATCAAGGGAGTTCCTTTGAGGTTATGTACTTAGAATTTTTTCACAAGCTCAAAGTGAAGTTAGAGGGATTGAAAAAAGTGATCATAATTCTAGTCGGCTTCGTTAGAAGAATGTCTATGCTATTCGAAAAAGTGAACCTACATGTTCGGAAAAAAAAATATCTTGAATATGATTGAGTTCTTGGTGGTAGACATTGACTCACCTTATCATTCCATTTTTGGAAGAGGGTGGATGCACGCCATTCAGGTTTTTCCCCAAAATTACCACCAGAAACTCAAATGTATCAAATAGTGAGGAATAATGGAAATCATAAGCAACCAGATCATTACTCAGAAGTTTTTTTATCATTGCCATTAGGCCTAAGCATGAGAAGAAAAAAGAAAATGAGGTCATTCCTGAAACGTGTCAAGATGGAGATACACCATCCAAATAGTAATTAAAGTACAAAAGACTAGGGGCAGAAGAGACGAGAGTTAACCCCATAGATAAGGTCATGGAGAAATTAGAGGATATTACTTTTGATAAGACTCTACCGAAAAGGAAATTCCTGATCAGCACTGCATTATTTGACCAGGAGAGAGAGGAGTTAATTTTTTTACTGAAGATAAATCAAGATTTATCTTCATAGAAGTCATACGGTATGCTTAGGATCGACCCTAAAGTTTCCTGCCACAAACTTCATGTTGATCCTATATAATTATTGATTATACAAAAGTCTCGTCGAACTACCCTAGAGAAAGCAAAGGCAGTAAAGACAGCGATAGGGAAACTTCTAGAGGTAATGTCTTTCAAAGAGGTTCAATTCTCGAAATGGCTCTCAAACCTAGTGGTGGTAAAAAGAGTAAAGGTAACGGTAGAGTGTTCGTGGACTTCACCGATCTCAATAAGACCTGCCCCAAAGATAGTTTTTCTCTGCATAAGATAGATCAACTAGTTGACACTAAAACTAACCATGAACGAATGAGTTTTCTGGATGCAAACTCGGAGTATCATTAGATCCCTTTGTTCGCCCCCGCCTAGAATAAAAATTCATTAATAACTATGTCGGGATTGTATTCTTACATAGCCATACCCTTTAGCCTTAAAAATGCAGGAGACACGTACTAAAGGATGGTTACAAAGATGTTCAAGCAATAATTATGTGATAAAATGTAAGTGTACATTGATGGCATGCTCATCAAGAGCAAACTCAAAGCCGATCACCAAAAGGATTTAGATGAGACTTTTGAAATCCTCAGGCATTACCGAATGAAGCACAATGCGGCTAAATGCTCCTTTGACGTTTAATCCTGAAAGTACCTAGGGTACTTGATCAGCAAGAGGGGTATTGAGGCAAACCCTAACCAAAAAGTTGCGATAAACAACATTCTACCCTCGAAGATGCTGCGTGAGATTTAGAAGTTGACAGGGATGTTAGAAACCCTTAACCGTTTCATCTCAAATTATTTTAAACAATGCCTAATATTTTTTTAACTATTGAAGAAGGAAAAATGCCTCACCTGGAATCAGGAATGCTTAAAGGCACTTGAGGAAATCAAATTTTATCTGAGCAAACCTCCTCTTCTAACCATTCTAGATCTAGGATATCCCTTTTATTTCTCTTTAATTCAAGCCATGCAGTTAGTTCAGTCTTAGCTTATGATAAAGAGGGATGCCATTCCAAATCCAAAAGATCCCTTATATTTCTATCTAGAAATTTTAAGCCATGCAGTCAGTTTGGCCTTAGCTTGCGAGAAAGAAGGATGCCAATCCCCTATTTACTACTTCAGTAAAACACTCATAAATATCGAGCAACACTATCTCCCACTGGAAAAAATTGGCTTATTCTTTGGTTGTCATATCGCACAAGTTGAAGCACTACTTTAAAGCTCACTCTATCATAGTCATCACATTATTTCCCCTTAAAGTCTTCCTTCAGAAGGCCGGCCTATTGGGCGAATATCCAAATGGTTGATCAAACTTGAGAGATTTAATATACACTATCAAATAAAAATGGCTATTAAAGGTCAAGTGTTGGCTGATTTCACTACAGAATTTACAGGAGAAAATAAGCCCAACGACCAACAGATAGCCAATCAGTTGAGGAGTAGGGATATCAACCAATCCAAAAAATGGACACTTTATGTGCATGGCTCCTCCAACTCTAAGGGGACATGAGTAGGAATCATGCCCATCTCCCTAGAGAATTCTATGATCGATAAAGGGATCAGACTTAGCTTTTAAGGCATTCAATAATAAGGCCAAGTGCGAATCCCTCATCATCGGACTATGCAAAGATCGCACGCTAAGCTAAGACACCTTGATATATACCATGATTCAAAGCTAGTATCCAATCAAGTAATGGGTGATTTTAATCCTAGTGATGAACGAATGGTGGCATAACTACAGGTCGCCCATGATTTAATGTCAAAACTCTAGGAAGTACACATTCAATAGTCCCCTCTAGGGAATAATAGCCATGTCGATGCTTTAGTAGCCTTGGGGTCACAGTGGACTCTAATTTGAGATGAACAATTATACTCGAATTCCTCGCTAAGCTCAGCATCACAAAGCCTGTGGATGCCAAACAGATTCTTTCCGTACAGAAAATTCCTAGTGGGAAGGAATAAATAATCACTTATCTGCAAAGTGACATTCTATCATTTGATAAGAAGCAAGCCCGCCAAGTTAGGATTAAAGATGTGCAATTTTATCTAGCGCATGAAGGAAAACTCTAAATAATATCCTTCACTGGTCCCTACCTCCAATGCATGCATCCAGGTAACATCGAACGAGTTTTGTATGAACTATATGATGGAATCTATATAACCCATGTCGGAGGAAGATATCTTGACTTTTGATCAATTGAATAAGGTTACTGGTGGTCGTATATGCAAAAAGACGCAACCTCTTACATCCAAAAGTGTGAAAAATGCCAAAATTTCTCCCCCTTGCTCCATCAGCTGTCCAATGATTTAAGTCACTGACTAACCCATTCCCATTCTTCCAATGGGGTTTGGATATTGTAGGTCCACTCCTAACAGCACCAAGGAATCATAAATACCTCTTAATATGCACAGATTTTTTCACAAAGTGAATTGAAGTAGGACCATTGGCAAATATCATAGACACCAACATGATCACATTCATCTGGCGGAATATCATGACAAAATTTTGTATACATAGGGAGATTATCTCGAATAATGACACAGTTTAAAAGTGGACCATTATAAGATTTTTGTGACGGCCATAGCATCAAGCATCACTTTAGTTCTGTGGCTTACCCCCTAGAGCCACAGGCAAGCTGATACTTCCAATAAAATAATTCTCGACGGTTTGAAGAAGAGATTAGGGAAGGCAAAAGGATCTTGGGTGGATGAACTTCCTCACGTCCTATGGGCATATCATACCAAGCCCAGAAGACCTAGTGGGGAAAATTCTTTCTCTTTAACATACGGGATGAAAGTTTTTACTCCTTTGGAACCTGGTTTGCCATCTATGAGAATCATCATTGTCGAGCAGGGTTTGAACGAGGAATTTGAGAGGACTAAACTTGACCTAGTTGAAGAACAAAGGGAGCATGCCATGATAAAGTTGGCCTCTTACCAACAATATCTAGATAAGTAGTAGAATAAGGGCATCAATTCGAAAAAAATTGTAGATCGGTGATTGTGTCCTAAGGAATGTCCTTGGTAGTGCTAAAAAACCTTCAGACGACAAGTTGGGTCCTAATTGGGAGGGACCGTTCAAGGTCATCAGAGATGATTCCAAGGAGCCTGCCATTTGAAAATAATAGAGGGCAAGGATATAACAAGGTAATAGAATGTAGCCAACCTCATGAAGTTTTATTTTTGAATTTGCTCTTACTAAGTTATTTCTATCTTATTTAGTTTTCACAAACTTTTATTCCAAAACTTATGATGCTCGCAATATATTCTAAGTTTTCCTAATAGAGTACAAGCCTAAGTGGTTCATTTAGCTATTTAACATTTCCCAAAGTTTCATGCTTACACTTTAGTTAATAGTCAAATAATTGAACAATGTCACCATAGTTTGATTATAATTAAAGTTCTTTAATTATAATTAAACTCGAGGTCCCAAGGTCTTCATTATGAAAAAATACGAAAACCTCATGAATTTCTCAGGAAAATAAAAGACCTGTGGGGGATCCCTAGGCACTAAGTGAATCCAACCTTGGTCAGATAAAAATTATGAATGGGTGGATGGCCCTAAAACTAGGTGCATTTTTGCCAGAGTCTGCTCTAGGCCTAAGATAGTGTGACAACACGACCTAAAGGTAAGACAAGATAATACGACACATGCTTGGCATAATAGAATGGAAAAATACAAAAATGTGGAATTATGCAAACAACTCGTTGTCATAAAAAGATATAATACACCATAAAGATCTTTTACAACTCTTAAAAAAGAAAACCAATACAATTGTTATCCCTGACGAGTAATCACCTCAACAATGGGTGCTCTTCAACGATCATCTGGACTTGGTCCGAATTTATTATCACTCTCATGTGATGGCAAGTAATACTTATCCAATTAGAGAAAAATTACATCTAGGGTAACCCAACTCTCTTCACTTCTAAACGGGGGATGGTGATACACCGGACAATCAACTTGGTACCAATACCAAAGTTGAGAGTCCTTTGGGACTTACAGGACTCCCAAAGCATTCAACTATTCATGTTTGTAGGTCGATTGCTTCACCTCATCTAAATTAATAGGGGCATCCATCCACCCCTTATTATAACTAGCAGGACATGCCGTGCGAGGACCCTATTCTGAAAGATAATGGAGCTTATTTATGTCATGACTCAACCCCATCTTCGTAAATCTTTCCCTCGTAAGGTCTTCCTTGGCTTCAACGAGCTTCTTTATTAGAGAATCATATTCAGTTTATAAGAATTCACTGATATTACCAATGTCTTTGGTCTCAGCGAGTTGTCCCCTTAAAGAATTCACTTCATCTTGCATGAGTTTACTAATGTCGCCAAGATCCTCCACATCATCTTTTAACTTGGCCACTAATACAGAATTATCCTTATAGGCCATGGTCACCTTTTTGAAAGCCTTTCTAATAGAAATAAAGGCACGGCGAGCTTAAGTATTAGCCCCATGACCAAGGATGGAATCTAAGTCAGCAAAAAATAAGGTCACCATAGGAACATTGTTATGCTACAAGGATAAAAAGAACGACGCTCAGCAACAGTAAAGAATAAAGTCAAAACATTGGAAACTTCTTTCATTAAATATCAAAAAAAGGCAAGGCCTTTACAAATGAACAAAAATAAAATATACAAAAGATCCCTAAAACTAATCACTCCTAATAAGTTATGGGTTTCCTTCTCCTTTACCTTCTCTAAGATCTCTTAGGACTTGCCCCGATTTTCTTCAAAATTGCCAAGTCTAAAGTGGGGGTTGCTCGACCATCTTCCTCAGCCCTTAGAGGGGAACCAATATTGTGTTATTCGAAGAGCTCTAAGTCGTATGGGATATTAGCCTTAGTCAGGGCAGCATCCCAACCTATTTTATAGTTAAACTTTTAGATGTAGGCCAACTGGCACTTGTCATTGTCAAAGACCTATTCATACCCAGTTTGGTAGCTCTTATCCTTGGTAGAAGTAATACCCTTGGGTTGTTCTTATTTTAATCGATCACAATCGATCATCACTTGGTTGTGATCGATTTTTAGCTTATTACATTGGATATTCAACTGAGCAAGCTCATCTTTCAGGTCATCCATTACCAAGTTGGTTCACATCTTCTCTTCTTCATAAGACTTCTTAAAAATGGCTAGAGAATATTTTGAATTCTTCAAGGCAATGGTTGAATCATCCACCTTAGGTTTCTCGGAGCACTTCTCCATAATGATGAAAAATTCAGCCAAAAACTGCATAAAAAAGCTGGGTATATATAAACACTCGAGCAAAATAATAATGTGTAAAAAAAAGTCTTGCTTACCAGCGACAGCGCCTGAACAACATGTGTAGAAAGCTTATTATATGTCAATTGATTAATTTCTTGTGATCAAGGACGAGCACTCCCCCTTCCAATAGACTAAAGGACAATAAGGGATTATTGGCCATCGACTTCACTTGATAGACATTCCCATGACCTTAGGTGTCAACCCTCTTAGAGGGCGACAGAGTAGTTGAAGAAGAAAAGGAATTATCTATCTTATTCTTATCCCAGACTGAGATGTTCGGAATAAATATGAGGGCAAAGTCACCCTCAGGCTTAATCCTCTTAGGAACCTTAGCCCTAGGAGAAACGAGTGTCAAATCATAGTTGTCTACCAATAGAATCCTTCTCTTAGGATCCATTAGCTCATCCTTGGCCATGGGAATGGAATCGATATTCAAAGACCCAAAGGAAGAGGAAGTGGAAGAACCCTAACTTGTAAAAAGAAGAGGAACCACAGGTATTGTGCCTACCGGGCGAGTAGTGAAGCTTCTGTTGGAGTTCTTGTACTTTAGGAAAAAAAATGCTGACCTTAGGTGAACACCACTAGCGACCAATGGCCTTTTCAAATTTTATACTTTGATGAGATCCTCCGTGTTGAAGTGAGAAGAAGAGGGTTCTTTCTTCTTTAATCGAGCTAAGCATTAGAAAAGAAAAAAATCATTAGTAATATTATAATTTAACAAAGCTCAGAACAAGGGAAATAAAAGTTTACCTATATCACTTCCCCTATATGAGCACAGAAATCAGTGATACTGCTCGGTCTAAAAAAAATATGGATCTTGCCAATTTCTGGCAATAAAGCCTTGATCCTAATAGCCCTTATTGGAATCAGGAAGGTAGACAACTAATATTATGTCAGCCTTCCTCGCCTTCAGATATAAAGTTCCAAATTTTGTGTGAGACCATGAACAGTAATACCTGATCTGTGAAATTCCTATTTTGGTCCCATATTGCTCGTTGATTCTGTGGACGCCATTGATATTTTATCATATATTTGGAACACACTGGACGGGAAACACCTCAAAAAACTCATAAAATTCTAGGAAAAGTTGATTTGGGGGAAACGTTATTCCCCCTTCAGTCATTGAACGGGTGTGAATCCAATGACCACCCTTAATAGCAGCATAATTTTTGGGGATCGGGGTACACTCAATCATTACCCAAGAAGGAATCAAGAATATTTTCCTAAACTCTCCCACATTCCTCTCACTAACAGCATAAACCGTTTTTTAAAGAAGAAATGGAAGAAAGGACTACTTAACGAAAATAGAGATAATCATAAGAAGTTACAAAACTCAGAATAGTATCAAGAAAAATAAGCAAAGACAAAGAGAACTTACAAAAAGATTATAAAAATGAAGCTCCAAATGTTTTTGTCGAATGAAGGAAAGTATGCAAACGATGGTGCAGAGTTTCTTTGATTAAACATAATTAAAATCAAAAGAGTTTAATCATATAGAACATAGTCCAAGGTCATCAATACGATTGGCGGTTCATTTTTTAAACTCAGGACCAACCTATCCCTCATCGCAATTGATTAATTATGAAGTAAGCCCCGGTAAAAACCCAACGCTAAGTTTTCATGGACTGACCAATCATTTGGGCCAAGAAAGCATACAAAACCCTCCAGCCCATTTTTACCAAAGAGTTTTATGGCCAACTGTGGGGTGTAAACCGTAATGGCACAAATTCTAGAAATCCAAGTAAACCTAACCCAGAAACACAAGGTGTATCACTCAACTCAAAGTTAATATCACTTGGGATAACATGGAGAGCTCATTCTTGTTATCTATAATCTCCGAGGAGATTAACTTGAATTAGAAAATGATCCAACCAACATCTGGGAGAATTTCAACATAATTAAACCACTTATATTGCTATAAATAGGACCCTCACCCCAGGGCATTGGGGCATGCAATTCTTTGTTTACAAATTATAAAGAATTCACATACAGAGGAACATCCTGTGGATGTAAGTAGTTATTGAACCACGTAAATCCTTTTTGTTGTAAGATTATTTTACTCTTTGTTTGGTTTTATGTTGCTTAGATTCATTTATTGTAAGTATTTGCATTCACAATTTATATAGTGCAAAATGGTTTAATAAAGTATACCATCCGAGATGGTATGTGTGTGATTGTTTATACTTTGTGCTCATGGGTTCAATTCCTGGGACCAATGCCACAAATTTGATTGTTTCAATCTCGTTGAAGAATGTTACATCAGAGGAGCAAGAGGTTTTTATCATAATTAGTGCAATATTTTTTCCTTAATTCTCCCCAAGTGGGATGTTTTAGTTGCGTTCCATTTCATGTATTTTTATTTTTAGTTGTTGGTCCTATTGTGTGGTGGTTAAAAAGTTCATCGGACATGTGTTATTTTTTTAAGGAAATGAACCAGGGTGATTAGAGGCGGTTATGAAAGGTTATGGGACTAATGATAATTAGAAAAGGATGGGTGATAATTAACACTTTCAAAGGAGGACTAAAGCCAAAAAAATAAAAAATAAATTTCAAACTTACAAAAACGATTCTAATAAAAAAAATCATTTATATATTAACTGGCATTTCTTTATATTTTTCAAGTTCCTGTTGTCCAATTTCGTTGTTCAACTTATTGTTATTACTCTGTAAATCTGGTTTCATTTGTTGCAATGTTTCCTTTGGTTCCTTCTAATAGGTCTGTCCAATGTTAAAAAAATTCCCTCGATTCCCTTTAAACTCACACATTCAACATGTTGCTTCATTATTAGTGAATTTACTGCTTAAGAAGCATGTTCTTTACATTTTAAAAGACGATGGTTAATGAAAAATATTACTTATACCTTTTTTTAAAATTGATTTCTCATATAGAACATTTAAATTCATGATTAAAGAAAATCATTATTCAATATCCCCGGGGCAATTATTTTCTGAATTCCATTTTATCTTGGTTATTTTGGGGGTCTGTTTAAATAATATTTTTATTTATAATTTTTCTTTTTAAACAGAGTTCACTCCTTGCGAATAGTTTAAATATGTAAGGGAAAATTTCCAATCGATTCAATTTGTATGTATATTGGTTTTATTCCATTTGGATAAAACCTGTTTGAGTCATATGTTAGGATTTTAGTTCAGTTTGTCTTTCAAGCCTATGATGCGTGATTAATGACCATAATGTCTAAGTTAAAGAGACATTGAGTAGTTGTCGAGTTTCATCTTCAACATCTAAGGGATCTCAATGAGGTGTGAATACATATTATATTTGATCCCCATATACATTTTGGGTGTTTACTTACTCTGGTTATTATTGAAAAAGGGTTTTTAAAGAATTTTTTTATTTCTAACTTCATTTTAATAAGTTCAATAGTTTCGTTTGAACACGTTTAGTAATTCGTTTCGAATAAGTTTTTGACCGGCTCAAACAAGTTTAAACAGTTCTTTCAAATGACCTTTGAACGACATCAAAAGAACAGTTTCTATCTAGATAAAAATAATTTACTAGAATCTCATTAGAATCTCGATCGAATGAGTTTTGGGCATTCATTCAAACGACATATTTTTGGTTCAAACGAATTGTAACAAGTCCTTCAAACGAGTATATTGTTTTCATTTAAATGAGATGTCAAGGATGTGTTCCACCATTTTCACTTGTTTTCTATAAATACAAGGGCCCAACATGAGAGAGGTTTTGCGAAATCAGTTTTCCAAGATAAATCCAAGAGCCTTCAAACCCTACTTTACAACCGTTATTTAATATCCAAGATCCTACATACATATGTCTATTTTAGATCTCATGTATTTTTGAACCAAGAGCATTTTCTCTTCATTGAGTGTTATTTCAAGCGATGGATACCATATTTTCACTGTGCGATGGCTGGACTAGTCAAGAGGAGAGTAAGATTAGTGGGATACCGATACGTGGGAAAGTTCCTACATTGTGTTGGCTGTTGAAACACATCCATCAGTTGCTAAGAAGAAGATAAGAAGGAATAAGAAAGTGCATCGTGGCTTGAAGTCATCGAGAAATTGAGTAAGTCTAAGTTATTCCTATATATTGATATATATCGTAGTGGACTTGTGTGCCTGGGCCATCCGAGGTTTTTCCTGTTATGGGTTTCCTCATTCATCATTATGTTATGGTTTTCTTTATTTTATTCTTTCTATATCAGCTACGTGCATGCTTAGGTCAAGATAAAATTAGCAAAATATTTACAGAACACTTTAGTTTAATTGGTGCAAAGATTAAAATTGGGATTAAGTGTTTATTTGGTTTAATAAATTTTAAAATTAAAATTGGTGTTTGTTTGGCAATCCTCATATAAAACCCAAGAGCATTAACGACTTTCAAATTAGTATCAGGGCAGGTTACACTAGCTTATCATGTTATATCCTTATTTAGTGCGTTTTGGAGTTTTAAATAGAGTTCAACTGTGAGGGTAGGTCCATTACCCGACCTCCTATGTTTAAAGGTTCAAACTATCCTCATTGTAAATCATAAATGTAATTTTTCTTGATATCGATTGATAAGAATTTTTGGAACTCAATTGAGCAAGGGTGGTCTCCTCCCATCAGGGTTGGTTTGTCCATAGCGTATTCCACTTGGACAATGGCTGTAAACAATGCCTCGACTTTTAATTCCAAGAGAGTAAGCATTGTTTTTTACATTTTGACCGCTAAAGAGTTTAAGAGAAGTATGACATGAGAGAGTGCAAGAGATGCTTGTATATATGTGGGTGTGTCCAAGACAAAATTTAAATATTTTAACTTTGGCCCCCAATATTTAGCTACCAAATGAAAATTAAAGTTTTATGTATTAAAGAGGGACATTTGGGATTTGAAGATAAATTTGATGAGGTGGATAATGGTTTGACCATTGACTCAACGATGCCATTACAAATAGGGGTCAAACACCACGAGAGTCAAATAATGGATATTTTTCGTATATCAATAACGAAATGGGGCCAAACCCAAAATGACCCTATAATTTTTACTCAGAAACTAAACAAACCTAATTTTTTCTTAATTATATTTTTAATTAAACAAGATTGTCTATTAAGTCAAATAGACAAACATGCAATGCAGTTACAGACAACTAAAATGATCAATAAAAAAAATAATCAATCTTATATAAATATATTAGATCTACATCTAGAAGCACAATCATCCAGAAAGATCGAATAGGCTACATAATAACTAATTAAAAAATATCCCAATCGTTTCCAATAGAACCTATTAGAATGAACGAAATAATTGAATTAGTTACATATGTCATGTATTCAACTAAAATTTTGTATTTGTTGTTGAGTTGAAAGCAATTTTAACATTAGTTTTTTTTTATCAATCTAGAAAAATGTAAAATTATCTAAGAAAATTTAAATTTAAAAGGACATCGTAATACATGTAATGTGAATTAAACATGTATTTTTCTCCAACTGAAAATGACATTTTAGTTATCAACTAAACATATTATTTTTTTCTAAAACATTAAAGGATTTTAACCCATTATTCGCTAATAGGAAAACTAATGCACATTTAATCTAATGTTTATTAAGTGTCACATTTACTCCATTGATGCTTTTTAATTATTCTTTTTTAAAGAGTGAATTAAAGTACTAAATTGATCTCTAAATGCCAAACACGTGATACTAGACCTTAATGCTTGGACAATCCACAATATGCAAAGGAAAAAACATTGAAACTATTGGATTACGTACTATCTTAGCTTTTGTTTACACTTTATATAATGCCCTCCATGTTTTGGAGCTTAATATAGCAGGATTTTATCATTTGTAAGATTTTTCCTAGTTAGTATAAATTCAATTATTTGAACTCCCAATTCGAAATGCTTTCTCGAAATTCTTCTTGATAAACCTTAACCTTAATTTTTTCTCTATAATCTCTTTGTCTCTCTCTCTTTCTCTCTCACTCATTCTCACAGACACATATATGTGTGTGTGTGTGTGTGTGCGCGCGCGCGTGTGTGTGTATACACATATACATATACACACACATTACATTATTGGCCCTTTCTAGTATTTTGTTACCCCATCATCACCTCAAACCCATCACTACACCAACCAACATTGACCTATGAACCTTCAACCTTTCATTTTTCCATTTCAGCCATAATGTTCCCTGTATTCGGTTGATTGTCCAATCTATCCTAGGGTTGGAATAGCACTTGTGAGACCCCTTTGTCTCTTGCTCAATTGTTATCCTTATATATATATATATATATATATATATATATATATATATATATATATATATATATATATATATATATATATATATATATATTGTAATCTAATCCCTCTTATCTAGTTTTAGGTTTCAATCCTCTTAAAATAAGGTTTTGGCCTTTTTTTTAGTTCCCCCATACTTTCACCCTTTTGTTGGGTTAATATTCATCCCCGTTGTGCTAAATTGTTGTTGCTCTGTACTTATTTTGGGTTTGCGGGTGGTTTATGGTGTTAACTTGTTTCTCCAATTTAAATTTTAGTGACTCTTCATCACATGCTCATTTGTATTCTTGTTAGATATAATTTTTTTATAGATGTTAGATTTATTTCATTGGTTATTTTATTATTATTTTCCCATGATTATGGGCTTCGATAAATGAGAAGGATAATTTCTCTTTAACACATTATGCGAATAATTGCTCTTTGGCACATTATACCCCAACTCAATAGGTTATCAGCGTCCTTTTAAAGGTCCTTATTTCCCCGTTCCCTCTATTTTCACACTAGCGGGAAAGATAAATCTAATTGGTTGTTGGGAACTGAGAGGAGTGTGACTCCTAATGATCTAAAGTATAATCAATAAAACATATAAAATTTTACTCTCTTGATTTCAATGTTTAAATCGATGGAGGAGAGGATACATACCATATCCATGTTTCATAATTGAGTGTATAGCCTTTCGACAACCCAGAATCAAATGTATGCACATGCGTATAATGACGATTCGTATCTTCGAGTTGTATGAAGGTATCTATTTTGTGTCGTACGAGTCTTAGAACATCTTAATTTAAGATTATTTTATCTACCTATAGTTGTAGTGAGATAAGACTGCATACGATGAGCCTCCTAGTGATTCCACATGAGGTAACATCACTTCAAGTGAAGTAAATTGATTAGCAAAACATGTACCAATTTATCATAGGTTTACTGTCTGAGTTTAACTTAAATCCTAAATACATCTCTTATGAATTCTTTAATATAAGCATATTTTGTTATTGATTTTGAGGAGCATCCTCACCATATTACTTATCCACCTCTTGCACCCACTCCCTTAGTTGGTCAGGTAGCCTTTGATGCGACTTCATGATGTTGTTCTCATGATGGGAAGATTTTTATATATCACCATGATCCCACGAGGCACAATAGGTCTTAGTAGTTTAAACTCCAGTCAGTGTTAAAGCAATATTTTTCTCATAACTAATCTTTTAGTTGCTCCCATATGATTGCAGATGTTGATACCACTTGTCCTTAGGCGGCCTCTCGTACGATTATTGTCAATCCTACTCTTGCACTGATTGATTTGATCCGGTTGTAGTCCCAACTTGGTCTTCTTTAGGAGAAGCTAGATTCCCTATTTGATAGCGTTTGGTTATCCATCCTCACATATACTATATCCTTAGGTATCTCAAGTGCCTTTTATGTTAGGGTTATAAAGACAACCTGGTTATGGATTCCGAAGCTACTAATCAAATGAGAGATGAGTCGTCTCTTTTTCCCATCCATCGTTCCCATCTATTAGAATGTTCATCAAGCGGATGACTATGTTGATCGTATCCATAACAAATGGGTGTTTATCTTCTGCTATTGCTATTTTACTAGTTTTTTATGTCATTAATTTTTCTTTAATTTTTTTTATCAATTAGCCAACTTTACAAGTACCTCAATTGTTTTGTTGTGTTCTTACCTACACATTATATCTTGCAAGACACGAGTTCAAGGAAGATTTTTGGCAGGAGTTATGAGCGTAATAGGTTAACTATTATGGGGATCCTCCACTACAACCTGCCTCGTAAATTCTTAGTGCTTCCATATTTTGGAGTTCTATTTTTTATGATTATTCTCTTAGGACTTTGAATTTATGTCATTAAAGTTTAGGGCATGTCAATTATTAGCATTTATTCTTGTTATTTACTTCTCTTTCTAAAGATTGTGATACAAAAACGTTTATGTGTGAATTTTATGAGCTTTCCTCGCATATTAAAATTAACAATGTATCACATATAAGTTGTGCCCATTTTATGTTTCACTTTATTCCTTTTTATGTGTGGGGGCCTCTCTCGCTACTTCATTTTTTCTTCATCATTATCAAGAGACATTTATTTAGATTACACTCATTTTACATGAGTGTATTTTATTAAGAATAAATTAAAGTTCTCCCTTTGTTTGTCAAAATCCTTCAAATGGTTGAAACCCAATTTTAAGTTAGTGGTTTAAAATATTCGATCTCGTGGGTTTGATTATGTTTATAACAAATTTTTGTCTTAAATAATTGGAAATAGAATTTTCATTGGAAATTAAATTTCCATCAACTCACGTGCCTATATAACCCAAAACTAAATGGGGTGGAAGAATGAAAAAATTATCATCTTATTAAGGTGTTTTGGTTCTTGTTGAGTTGTATAAACGTTCCTCAATATCAATGTCCCATTGATGTTCTCACTACTAATTTTATCATTATGTGCACTCCAATTCAAGTTTTAGGGAGGAAAATGTCCCTTTAATGTCTTCAATTGGATAGTACTCTATTCCAAGTCCTCCTAAGTGTGTTTGGAGGTACATATTTTGTTCATTATTGTAGTCCCTCTTGGTATGAACTTGATGATAAATCAATCTAGTGAATCTTTATGGGGTACTCCCCAATATCTAAAAGGCATAAATTATATGTTCCAATTGCCCAACACATGTATCACTCTATTATGGTTGGTTTTCATATGATATCTATGGGGTGTTAATATTTTACAATCCCTATCCTTCCCACCTTCATGGAAGAGAACCTATGCCCCCATTTGATGAGGCTTCTCCTCCCTCAATCTTTGAGCTTACTATGTAAATGTACTCCCACCAACCTCGACCCCGTTTCAGATCTTAGTTTGGTTTCAAGCAACTCTATGACCTTGTATATATGATTTTCATTCTTCTTACCCCTTTTGTGTAATTTAGACCCTTCCCGAAATGTTTGTTTTCTTATTGTACTAATCATCACTGGATTAATTATTATAATTGAGAGGGAAACTCCATGTTATGTAAGGTTTTGGGAAGTATTACAGAGCGAGTTAGAGGATTTTAGGAGTTAAAATTCTGGGTTATTGGTTAGTGTAATACCCTGTATTTTTATGGCCTTTAATTATGGGATTAATTAAATTTAATTGGGATAAATTAATTTAATATTTAATCCGAATTTTAAATTGAATATTTACTAGATTGACGAGAGTTAGTAATTATATTTTGAATATTACTGGATGAGTAAAGTTATATATGAGGTTGAAGTTATTAAAAATTGTCGCGAGTGAATAATACTACAATCATAGAAATTAAGGCGGGACGCGCATGTATCGTGTCAGGACTAAATTAATGGAATAAAAAGTAAATAAATTATAAGTCACTCGTATGGTCATTTCGAGTGCGCCAATGTGTCCGAAAGGGTCAAGATAGTAAGAAAAGTGTACCCGGGAGTTTAGTTTGGGTCTCGGGACTTTTTTAGGCCTAACCGGCAATCCGGGAGGGCATTTTGGTAATTTCCAATTTATGCCTTAATTATGGACTAAAATTGAAGGGTTATATCTGATGGGAGTTAGAGTCCTCGAGGGTTAGAAACATTGGAGTTGCAGAGAGGCTAAGGAGGACATAAAAGAGAAGGCTTCCAAGGAGGAGAGCCACCAACCCTACACCATTCTCACCAATTCTACCACCAATGCTGAGATCGGAGAACGAGGAACGAAACCATAACCATCATCATCAATGATTCAGACTTCCATCTCTAAGGAAAGTATCTAACTTGTTGTTCTTTAGTTCATAACCCATCTATGCTATTGTAGGAATTAATTCTCTTATGTCTTCGTGAAAATAAAATGTTGTTTGGGAGATTATATTGCAAATTTCGAGTAGAAACCATTTTAGGATGGATATCTATCATATGTAGAATATTAACCACGAAATTCATGCCCAATAGAGATACAAATCTGGAAATTTAAATGAATTCTTGAGAAAATTTGGTGAACTAGGGTTAAATGATAATTTCTTGAATTAATCCCCCTTGATGACGATTCTTAACGAATTTGTGAATGTTTTACATTAGAAATCTTCTATGTTAGTTTATATAGCGTTCATGATGTTTGGTTGGGAGTTTGGTACATGTTAATGGAGGTTTGAGGATTTATATTGGATGAAACCCGTAGGTTAGAATTGCAGAAACTGGGCCAACACCTGCTTGATCGATCGATCGACTCCTCCAGGAAACTGAAACTTCTTCCCTTTTTATGTTAATTCAATTCCAAATGTGTAAGGACCTTTGGACATAATCTAAATATCATAATGGGACATGAGAAGGACCAGTTGGGTATAAATAGGGTACAGGTAAGACGAGTTATGAGAGATTTAATCGTGGGGTCTCGGGGATATAAATTGGAGTGGAAATCATGCGTACGTTAAATTAGGTCTTATGAAAATTGAGAAGGACTTAGACCAGTAGGGTAGTGAGTGTACACCTACTGATTTTATATTTTTAGAGAGGATACACTTCGAGAGTCGATAAGTACTTAAGGATTTGCAGTAATTGAGAAAATAAAATGAATGATTTACTTATACGTAGAACTCGGGCCTTATGTGCCACGTATGATTAAAGTATTATGGGTCGTGGGCGTACCTAGTTGAATAATGTGAATATATATATGGGTGCTTGCATATATATATATATATATATATATATATATATATATATATATAGTATGTAAATATCTGTGTGTAATCATACCCGCGCTACTTGCTATCACGGAGGTTTCTGCATTGGGACACTCTTATCTCGATTGGACCTTTATGTGGGATATTGGCTTGTACCCTAGAATATAGGGTCCTTGATATAGGCTATCGAAGAATGATAGTCAGATGGTCCTAAGAGACGTGAGGGTATGTGCTGACCTCTTAGTGACTGGGAATTATGCTTCGCCTCCAATATGTGTGTTTTGTGTTAATACACTTCGAGATTGATTTCGAACTAGTATTTCCCTTTGTACGAGAGATACGGGGACTTGATAGCAGTGTATGTCGGCACCATAGATTTATGTGGGGTGCCCTATTAGTATAAATATTGTGAGTGATAAATATCTATATATATATGATATACCTGTTTATATCCTCGGCCTGATTGAAGATTGCCTCCAGACGGACGACCCCTCAGACGACCCTACGAGGGGCCGACCCTTCATCAGGTTCCAGACGACCCTATGAGGGGCCGATCCTTCTTCAGGTTCCAGACGAACCTACGAGGGGCCGACCCTTCACCATGTTCCAGACGGCCCTATGAGGGGCCGACCCTTCACCAGGCTCCGGACGACCCTCTGAGGGTACGACAGTACGAGGCCAGAATTAGGCCAGACACACTACCGGAAGAAGCTTTGCCCTCGGCCTCGGCTCATAGGCCGAGGGTGACATCATGACAGCGCGTAGTTTGGGAGACGCGTGGAACAGTGCGCTTGAGGCTCACATGGCACGTGGAAGACCGTTATAACCAAATCACACCCTCACGTGAGGGAATATTATGTCATCATTTGGCATCTACAGGTGTCAACAGGGGATTGGCTAGATCATCATTCACATGCACCATGCATACTTGGGGGGTACACTACACCCCCCAAGACCTATATATACTTGTCACCTACAACCCTACAGGGGATCGATCCATTAACTGTAGCCCTAGCTAAAACTCTACTTGTACACACAGTAGAGAGAGAGAGAGAGAGTTATGTGCATTGTATCCAAGGACATTAGTGCCCATACTTAGTGGATCACACACTCACAGTGGATGTAGGCCAAATTGGCTGAACCACTATACATCATTGTCTTAGTTCCTCTTATACTCATCCCCTTATACATACTTATACACTTATACATCTCTATGGATGCCATAGCTGCTACTGTTTGAGCTCACTATCACTTATCCGGTGGTGCTAAATCTTAGCATCATCAGTTTGGCGCCGTCTGTGGGAAGCGAGAAGACATCTCTTCCTTTGTACAGCTTGACCTCACTGGGCACTCTGGTGGTGAACCAAAACTCCCCCTGAGAGGAGGTGTTTCACCATTGAAAGAGACCCACTAAGGTTCCCAAGCTCACCAGTTTTTTCTTCAGTTCAACTTTTCATAGCTCAAGCACATGGAACCTGAGATGCCACCACCACCACTTCCCCCGTCGGATGATGGGGGAAGACCCAGTTCCAGTCAGCCGCCGCCTCAGTCTGAGATGGCTGATGTGGCGACAGCCTTAAAGTCTCTGGCAGCAAGCCAGCGGATGATGCAGGAGCAGTTCACAACTCTAAGCCAGAACATACTAAGAGCACCAGAGGGTTTCACCTGAGATGATTACTCCGGCAGCAGCTCCAGGACAGCATGAGGCCAGGGAGCCACCCCAGGCATCACGCAAAGACCTGCCACCCCCTCAGCGGCGTAGGGATGTTGCTGACCCCCGGCGTCTACGCCTGGGGAGGCAAGGAAACCCTTGCCCTGAGGACAGGTATGACGATCTGGAGGGAGAGGAGGCCCCAATAGAATGCTGGGAACCGTATGAGGTCTCCAACAATACTGTACGACCTCTCCAGGATAGTAGAGGAAAGTGCAGGAGACCAAACCTTGATGATCGCCCGAGAGGCTCTGCTTTTGATCACTTGAGCAGGGGGTCAGCCTTTGAGAGGCTGGGCCCAGTAAATGACTTGCGGGAACAATTGTCCAGGCCAAGAAGTGCTGCATGGTCCAGGAGGGAGGCAGCAGATGGCCGACCCCAAGGACGAGATGACGGCCAAAGGGAAGTAAATAGCCAACACAGGCCTACCGCAGCAAAACCCTCCGTCCACCTCAGAGAGGCGGCAGGGGATAACATCGGCCAAGCCGACCCTGTGAGGCCCTGGAATGACTCAATCCAGCGGTTAGAGGATAAGATCGGTGATATAATGAAGAGCCGAGACCCCTTTAAGAGGGGATACACCATAGGCTAACCCTTTGTGGCGAAGATAGTCAACTTCCCCACGCCATCAAAGTTCAAGCCACCTCTGGTCACCCCAAGATATGACGGGAGCACCAACCCCGTCCACCACATGGAGATGTATTAGTCAGCAGCAGACATATACTCTATCTCAGATGAGATGAGGTGTCGTGCCTTCTCTGGTACCCTGACAGGGGCTGCGCATGTTTGGTACACGTCTCTTCCAAAAAATTCCATCGAAAACTTTAAGCAGCTGGCAGACCTGTTCACCCACAACTTTTTCTTTAGGGTGAGGCCACAGAAGAAGACCACCCACTTGCTCTATGTTAAGCAGGGGAAGAATGAGAGTCTGAGGGACTCCATAGCCAGATTCAATAAGGAGAAGCTGGAGGTGGAAGACTATGAGGAGAGCATAGCTATGACAGCCCTGATTGGAGGACTCCAAAAGGGGAAGCTGTTATGGAAGCTTGCTGAAGACCCTCCGAGGACGATGGCTGAACTGATGTCGATAGCAGGAAAGGTGATGAGCACCGAGGAGGCGATGGCTGCAAAATATGAAGACGAAAAAGGAAGTGCTAGTGGGGGTAAATACCCTAAGAAGAACAAAGAGGGGAAGAAGAGGTCCACGGACGATAAGTTCGCTAGTTACACCCCTCTGACAGTCAACTGTGAGCAGATACTCAATGAGATAAAGAGTGATCGGTCCTTGAAGTGGCCTGAGAAGATGAGGGCAGCCCCCGGTAAGAGGAATAAAAACCTGTGGTGTGAATTTCACCAAGATCACGGCCACATAACGGACAAATGCTTTGCTCTGAAAGATGAGATTGAGAAGATGCTGAAGGAAGGGAAGCTCAGAAAGTACGTCGACAAAGGCGCCTTCAAGAGGGGCCGAGGGGACGACCCCAGAAAGAAGCTAGGTGATGCGTGCAGAGAAGGTCCTGAAAAAAGAGGGGAAGACCCTTCTGATGATGAGGACGACCCTGACCTCGCGCCGAGAGACGACCACAGCCCTGTCAAGAGGCTTAATATGATCTCTCTCGGAGTGGGAATGATCTCCGGGGGTCTTGTAGGAGGAGGGTCTGAGGTCGCCAACAGGAAGGCCCATATGGCTGAGGCCAAGGCAGTGACGAAGACGGTACACTCGACCTCTCTGGAGGTCAAGTCAGAAAAGAGGAAGAAGGTTGATATGGACACTCTGATAGTGGGATTCTCGAGAATGGACTTCAAAGGCCTCTTAGCCCCACATGATGACCCTCTCGTCATCACTACCAGGGTGCATGGGTGTGAGGTGCCGAGGATCTTGGTAGATGGGGGTAGCTCTGCAGATGTGATGTTTTGGCCATGCTTCAAAGCCTTGGGTCTCAGCCGTGCTAGACTCGTCCCCTACCATCATCCATTGATTGGGTTCAGTGGGGAAAAGGTTCATCCCCTTGGGGTATATGAGGCCGATGTGAGGATGGGGGACGAGTGGCCGAGATGGCTCACCAAGAAGGTCAGTTTCTTTGTGATGGATGAGCATGTGTTTTCGGCCTACAACATCATACTGGGGCGTGTGGCCCTCAAGGGGTTTGAAACTGTGTCAGCTACGGTCCATCAGATGATCAAATTTCTTACCCCATACGGGGTGGGGGAAGTTCATGGAGACCAGACGACAGCGCTAGAATGTTACTACAACTCCGCTGAAGAAAAGGAGACACACAAGAGGGCTACGATTACTTACAATATTGATACCCTAGACCTCAGGGATGAGACGAAGCTAAATAAAGGAGAGGCCGCGGAAGAGGTAGAATCCATCATCCTCGATGAGGATGACCCAGAAAAAACCGTCCAAGTCGGCAAGTCTATGAAGCCCAATATCAAGGAAGACCTCGTTAAACTGTTGAGGAGAAGGCGAAGCGTCTTCGCATGGAGTCATGTAGATATGCCGGGGATTGACCCTGAAATCATGTGCCACAAGCTCAATGTGGTAGAGGGAGTGAAGCCGGTAAAGCAGAAGAGGAGGATTTACTCCAGAGAAAAGTATGAGGTCATCAGGGACGAGGTCAAAAAATTAGAAGACGCTGAATTTATCAGAGATGTCATCTACCCTGAATGGCTGTCCAATGCAGTCATTGTCACAAAGGCCAACGGAAAGTGGAGAATGTGCGTGGACTTCACAGACCTCAACAAGCACTATCCCAAAGACAGCTTCCCTCTCCCCCGCATTGACCAGATGGTAGATGCTACCGCAGGCCATGAGCTCATGAGCTTCATGGATGCCTATTCAGGGTATAACCAGATCTTCATGAACCCTGAAGACTCGGAGAGGATAGCCTTCATCACCGACAAGGGGACATACTGTTACAGGGTCATGCCTTTTGGCCTAAAAAATGTGGGGGCAACGTACCAGCGCCTCGTAAATAGAATGTTTGAAGACCAAATTGGGAAGTCTATGGAGGTCTACGTAGATGACATGCTGACCAAGAGTCTGAAGGCAGAGGATCATGTGGCAGGCCTGGAGAGGACCTTTAATACGATGGACAAATACCAGATGAAGCTTAATCAGGCTAAGTGTGTCTTCGGGGTCGGAGCAGGGAAGTTTTTGGGGTTCATTGTTAACCAAAGAGGCATCGAGGCCAATCCTGAAAAGATAAAGGCCCTTATTGAAATGAAGACCCCCAGGTCCATTAAAGACGTTCAGAGGCTCACAGGGAGAGTTATTGCCTTGAACAGATTCGTGTCTAGGGCCACAGACAAGTGCTTTCCATTCTTCAAGACCCTTAGGAAGGCCTTCGAATGGAGTGAAGAGTGTGATGAGGCTTTCAGGGACCTAAAGTCATACTTAGGGTCTCCCTTGCTGCTGTCACGACCCGTGCAAGGTGAACGACTTTATGTGTACCTCGCCGTCTCAGAGTCGGCCATCAGTGCAGCCATTGTGAGAGACGAAGACGGGATACAGAAGCCTGTGTATTTTAACAGCAAGGCACTCTAGGGGGCAGAGAAAAGATACCCGAGGATGGAGAAGTTGGCCTACGCCTTGATCCATGCCTCAAGGAAGATGAAGCCGTACTTCCAGTCCCATACAATGGTCATCCTCACCGACTCTCCTCTTAGGCAGGTCTTACGCAAGCCTGAAAAATCAGGCAGGTTGATGGCCTGGGCTATAGAGCTGGGGGAGTTTGACATTGTGTATCAGCCTAGGACGGTCATTAAGGGGCAGGCATTGGCAGACTTCGTGACTGAGTTCACTTGGGAAGATAATGAAGCCGAGGGTGAGACCCTCGGGAAGACAGATACACAACAAGACAGACCCACTGACACACCCGCAGATAGGGCTGAGACAAGCACCGCTAGAAGGAAAGCGGCTGAAAACGAAGAGGGAAGATACATATTTAGACAGGTATCCCTCTCCGAGGGAAGTTTCTCAGAAGAATGCATCGTGTGGAAACTCTTCATTGACGGGTCCTCTTGCGAAAGCGGGAGCGGAGCTGGGTTAATAGTATCAGCACCCGACGGCACAGATATTGAGTACGCCCTGAGGTTCAACTTCAAAGCCTCCAACAATGAGGCTGAATATGAGGCCTTAGTAGCAGGCCTCTCCTTGTCCAAGTCTCTTAGTGTCGGCCAGATTTTGGTCCATAGTGAGTCAAGGCTAGTAATGAATCAGATACTAGGAGCCTACGAGGCTAAGGACGAGAGGATGGATAGGTACCTTGAGAAGGTGAGGTCATTACTGAAGGGCTTCAGAGAAGTGAAATTAAAGAGGATACCTAGGCTCGACAATGGCCGTGCTGATGCCCTTGCGAGGTTGGCCTCGGCAACTAGGACAGACATCAGGAGGACGGTCCCAGTAGAAATTTTTCTTCAGCCAACTATTGAAGACGCTGAGGGAACACTTGGCAATTGCCTAAATGTTTCTCAGGAAGCTTCGTGGATGGACCCTCTGATCAGATACATTAAAGAGGGTGAGATGCCAGAAGCAAGGCAAGAAAGGAAGAAGCTGAGGCACAGGGCTGCAAAATCCACTGTCATCGGAGACACCTTATACAAAAAGAGGTTTTTGCTCCCCTTACTTAGGTGTGCGCATCCCTCAGAAGTCCCTTCCATTTTGCAAGATGTGCACGAAGGATCGTGCTCAAGCCACATCGGGGGCAAATCCTTAGCAAAGAGGGTGATCACCCAGGGGTACTGGTGGCCGACCTTGGGGAAAGATGCCGCAGCATATGTAAAAAAGTGTGATAAATGCCAAAGATTTGCTACCATCCCTCATCAACCTCATCAGCCTCTTACCTCCGTTACATCTCCGTGGCCGTTTGCAGTGTGGGGGATTGACCTGGTAGGACCCTTACCGAGAGCGGTCAATAACTATCGATTCCTCATTGTAGCGATTGACTACTTCTCAAAGTGGGTGGAGGCCGAACCGATGGTCACGATTAAAGAGCAGAAGACCTTTCAGTTCATCTGGAAAAATGTGATATGCATATATGGTCTACCCAACACCCTCATCTCGGATAACGGGACTCAGTTCAAGAATGCCTCTCTACAGAAGTACTGTGAGAGGGTAAGTATCAAATAATTTTTCTCCACCCCAGGCCGACCTCAGGCCAATGGGCAAATCGAAGTTACGAACAGGAAAATCCTAGATGTAATCAAGAAGAGGCTTGAGGAGGCAAAAGGAAGATGGGTCGAGGAGTTATATGCCGTGTTGTGGGCATACAGGACGACAGTGAGGACCCCTACCGGGGAGACCCCATTCATGCTAGCTTATGGATCAGAAGCCGTCATCCCCACCGAGATTGAGTTTCCTACGCATAGAGTCCAGGTGTATGACCCCCAGAAAAATGCGGAGGAGAGGAGACTCGACTTGGACCTGATTGAGGAAGGAAGGGAGGACGCTGAGATAAGGCAGGCCGCCTACCAGCAGAGGACCGCAAGGTTCTACCATCAGAGGGTGAAACAGAGGCCTATCGCAGTGGGAGACTTGGTCCTCAAGATGACTTGGCAAAAGACCAACAAGCTCCATCCTAATTGGCATGGCCCATATAGGGTCATCGATGAAGTCGTCCCTGGGACCTACAGACTAGAAAACCTAGAGGGGGAACCTTTTTCCAACCCCTGGAATGCAGATCATTTGAAGAAATACTATCAGTAGTGTTGTAAGGTCTTGATAGACCATAATTGTAATAAGAGTTGCTCCAACAGAACACTTTGAAAATTAATGAGAAATATCAGTGTTTCCCCTCATCCTGTGGTTATCAGTTCTAGCACGCATGGAAACATCTACAGAGAACCACCCTCGGCTATAATGCGGACCAGTGGAGGGGACGACCCCACCACTGTCCTCAAGAAAGACGAGGGAAGACTTAAAAACCATTAAATTGGTAAGTTGATCCCTCGGCTATAATGGGGACTAGTGGAGGGGACGACCCCACCACTGTCCTTAAGAAAGACGAGGGAAGACTTAAAAATCCATTAAATTGGTAAGTTGATCCCTCGGCTATAATGGGGACCAGTGGAGGGGACAACCCCACCACTGTCCTCAAGAAAGACGAGGGAAGACTGTTAAAAACCATTAAATTGGTAAGTTGATCCCTCGGCTATAATGGGGACCAGTGGAGGGGACGACCCCACCACTGTCCTCAAGAAAGACGAGGGAAGACTTAAAAATCCATTAAATTGGTAAGTTGATCCCTCGGCTATAATGGGGACCAGTGGAGGGGACGACACCACCACTGTCCTCAAGAAAGACGAGGGAAGACTGTTAAAAACCATTAAATTGGTAAGTTGATCCCTCGGCTATAATGGGACCAGTGGAGGGGGCGACCCCACCACTGCCCTCAAGAAAGACGAGGGAAGACTTGAAAATCCATTAAATTGGTAAGTTGGTCCCTCGGCTATAATGGGGACCAGTGGAGGGGACGACCCCACCATTGTCCTCAAGAAAGACGAGGGAAGACTGTTAAAAACCATTAAATTGGTAAGTTGATCCCTCGGCTATAATGGGGACCAGTGGAGGGGGCGACCCCACCACTGCCCTCAAGAAAGACGAGGGAAGACTTAAAAATCCATTAAACTGGTAAGTTGATCCCTCGGCTATAATGGGGACCAGTGACGACCCCACCACTGTCCTCAAGAAAGACGAAAGAAGACTTATTTTTAAGTTGATCCCTCGGCTATAATGAGGGCCAGTGGAGGGGACGACCCCACCACTGTCCTCAAGAAAGACGAGGGAAAACTTTATTAAAAACCAGTTTGGTAATTTGACTCCTCGGCTACAATGAGGGCCAGCGAAGGGGATCACCCCTTGTTCACCCTCAAGAAAGACGGAGGACAGGTTAGTGGCATTAACAAAGACAGCAAACCATACAAGAAGCAAATATGGAAGACAGTAAACCATACAAGAAGCAAATATGGAAGACAGTAAACCATACAAGAAATAAATATGGAAGACAGTAAAGAAGACGATGGTATTAATGAAATGCCGGTGTTACATAAAATATCAAGTGTTTTACAAAATAGAGTACAAAAATGATAAGTACATTATGAGGGTATGGGCTACAGACAGCCACCCTAAGGGACAATATCGGAGGGCAGAGCCTCAACATCCACCAAAGGGGTCTCTTCAACAACCATAACCGACTGATCCTCAGATGTGCCGACCCCCTCAACCTGCACTTGTGATTCAACATAATTCAGAGCCTCGGCAATCACAGGGTCATCCAGTCTGACTGTTTCAATAGAAGGACGGACCGAGGACACGACGTCGCCAAACCTGAGGACGACCCACCGGCAGGCAGTCCTGATTCCTCTCTCCAAGTACTCAAGGTCGAAGCCTTGAAACTCGTCTGAAATCTTATAAGCCTCAACAGCGTCGGCCTCGGATTTTTTGGTGGCTGCTTCAAGATCAGTCTCGTACTTGGCCTCCATGTTGGTCAAGGCCTCGTCCTTTTCCTTGAGGAGCAAGTCCCTGGCCTTAATGTCCTCGTCCCTGGCCTTAATGTCCTCATCGTGCTGCGTTGTCAGCTCGTCCAGGATCCTTGCATGCTCAGTCCTGGTACTTTTTAACTCAGCCCTTGCAGTGTCAAGCTCCGACTGAAGATCTGCCTCATGTTGGATAGCCCTCTCGGCTTCATGGAACTTTGCTTGGTTCTCAGCCATCCATTTTGTTGCCGAGGTAAAAGCGCACACAGACTGCATAAGAAAAATGAACACATATCAAGGGGCCGAGGAAACAGTTGGTGAAAGAATGAAATTAAAAAAAGTGGGTCAAGACCATTACCTGTGCAAGGGCGTGCAGACCATAGTCGTACACTTTGGCAGGAGGCATTTTGGACAGGAACTCATAGTCAGCTGCCGAGGGTGCAGAGAACATTGAGGCCTTGGCTGCCCTCAAATTTGCAATGAGTGATGAGGGCTCGGCCCTCAGGTGTGCCAGGTTTTGAGACCAGAAGGCCCCCATACTGGATGAAGAGGTCGTCCCCTCAGAGGCTTCGACCCTGGCCCTCGTCCGAGAATCAGGCCGAGGGTCAGTAGGGGCCTCAAGCTCTTTCCTTTTATTGCTATCGATGGTCGGCTCAACCATTGTCGGCCCAGTGGCACTCGTCTTCCTCGGAGCCTGCTGAGGCTCCTTTCCTTTCTTCTTGGCCAATCCAGATAATAAGCTGGGAGCAGTCATTTCCCAAAGATAGTCTGATATACCTGCAGGACGACCTGATAAGAGGACGATACGTTAGAAAAATGCAGATCTAAAGTGGAAACACTTGGAAAAAAGCAAAGAATAGAAAATGTTCAATATAACTCACATAGTTCAGTCAGAGGGCCGACCCTCAAGCCAACTTCTTTGAGGAACCGAGGGGTCATCAGGTCTTCAAATTTTGGAAGTTCACCTTCTCTCCCTCGCCCCCTCAGATATTCAACAATGTCCTTCTCCTCCAGACTAAGTCCAGGGTCTGACCTGGCCTTCATGGAAGGGTTAGACCATTTTCTGGGGACCCTCGGACCATCGACGGTGGGCTCCCACTCCCCAGAGATAAAGAAGAATCTCTTTTTCCAATCGTGGTTGGAAGTTTATGCCATGTGGAGGAGTTTCTTATCAGACCTCCTTGCCCCCAGATGATAGTATCCAGGCTGTTTAGACGAGGAGGTGATGTAGTAGCAACCCAAGAATAGGTCGGCCGAGGGCTCGTCGATGAAAGCATTATTCCATAGGGAGATGTAGCCCAAGATCGTCCTCCAAGAGTTGGGGGGGAAGTTGAGAGGGAGCAACACCAAGGGCAGATAAAATATCTATGATGGCAGGATGCAGAGGGAATCTGACTCCAACCTTGAGCATTTGTTCATAGACTGCAACCTCTCCCTCTTCACAATCAAAAACCCTCTCAGACTCAGAGGGAACCCTCATAGTTATGCTGGGTGACACCCCATAGGCATGCCTCCATATCAGGAGGTCGCGATCCCTAACAGAGGAAATAAAGGACGAGGCGTGGGAGGTATCAACCTCGTCATCTGTATCATCGTCCTCGTCCTCAGTCCCCTCTCCCTCTGCCAGAGGACCCTGGGGAAAAGCCACTTGGAAGGCATGGGGAGATAGGGTTGTTACAAGGACTGCCTCGGAAGGGAACATGCCCTCGGCCTCTCGGCCTGGGCTTAGGTCAAATGTCTCTCGCCTACCAGAAGGTCCAACGCCAGTTGGCGAGGACGCTCTCTCGTCCATCTCGCTTGAATGACACTCGGATGGACGATGGGACAACCCACAGGACTCGGACGGTTCAAATGGTCTTATGGTGGCAAGAGGAATGGGAAAGATGGGTCGTACCCAATTAGGGTCGGCCCCGCGTCTCCTCTCTTCCTCTTCCTCTACTCGTCTGATCTCTGCAAAGAGCTTTTCTCTCAAGGATGGGAATTCAAACGCTAAATGGAGGAATTTGAGGAACTTAACTACAAACAAGTTTGCAGTTGACCAAATTAGACTTTTGGATTAAAAGGGGAATTGATGATTTTCACTCAAGAACACTCAAGAACATTCAAGAAACAGTTGCCGGAGAAGACACCGGAAAAAGCTATGGGATAACCCAAAGAAAATGCATCCCCACAACCCTAAAAAGCAAATAGAAATGAAGGCAAAAGAGAGCGCTGGGTGAAAGAGATTACCTGATAAAGAGAGCAAGAACGCTGCTAGGCTTGAAGGATTGAAGGCTGCAGAAAATGGCGATGAAAACTGATAAAATTCTAGAGAGAGAAGGCTTGGGCACGAAGAAGAAGAAGAAGGAGAGAGAGTTTGAAAATCTCTTAAATACCTTAGCAATGAGTGGGCCCATTGACCAAGGCAGGACACAGCCCACGAGGAAGGCATCATTAGGGCACAAAGCCCCAAGAAAAGTGTGCAGCCACCATGCCTTGGAAACTGGAACAACAATGAGTGTCTGCCCAGGTGTCACTCACCTAACTGATCATACATGCATCCCAATTACAACACTATCCCTCAGCCATCTCAACAGTACCTATGGCTAAGGGCTGGGGGGTGATTGATATACCCGTTTATATCCTCGGCCTGATTGAAGATTGCCTCCAGACGGACGACCCCTCAGACGACCCTACGAGGGGCCGACCCTTCACCAAGCTCCAGACGACCCTATGAGGGGCTGACCCTTCTTCAGGTTCCAGACGACCCTACGAGGGGCCGGCCCTTCACCATGTTCCAGACGGCCCTATGAGGGGCCGACCCTTCACCAGGCTCCGGACGACCCTCTGAGGGTACGACAGTACGAGGCCAGAATTAGGCCAGACACACTACCGGAAGAAGCTTTGCCCTCGGCCTCGGCTCATAGGCCGAGGGTGACATCATGACAGCGCGTAGTTTGGGAGACGCGTGGAACAGTGCGCGTGAGGCTCACATGGCACGTGGAAGACCGTTATAACCAAATCACACCCTCACGTGAGGGAATATTATGTCATCATTTGGCATCTACAGGTGTCAACAGGGGATTGGCTAGATCATCATTCACATGCACCATGCATACTTGGGGGGTACACTACACCCCCAAGACCTATATATACTTGTCACCTACAACCCTACAGGGGATCGATCCATTAACTGTAGCCCTAGATAAAACTCTGCTTGTACACACAGTAGAGAGAGAGAGAGAGAGTTATGTGCATTGTGTCCAAGGCCATTAGTGCCCATACTTAGTGGATCACACACTCACAGTGGATGTAGGCCAAATTGGCTGAACCACTATACATCATTGTCTTAGTTCCTCTTATACTCACCCCCTTCTACATACTTATACACTTATACATCTCTATGGATGCCATAGCTGCTACTGTTTGAGCTCACTATCACTTATCCGGTGGTGCTAAATCTTAGCATTATCAATATATATATATATATATATGATCAATCTACTATGCTTATAAGTATATACAGATTGAATAATTAATATTAAATGAATTAAGTGGTTGCGAACTTAAGTCTGTATTGAAATGAATATAACTGGCTTAATATATTCATAAGAAAAGGTTATCTGTTATAAAATATAATCATGCGATTACTTGAAACAGAATTTGATGAGGGGAAATTGGGTTAGACTAGTGTATTGGATTAGACTAGTGAATTGGATTAGCTTTATCTAGATTAGTTCATTAGTACGTTAGGCGTCCACACTAGTTGAGGGATCAGAATTCCCAAGTGAGTGTCTAGGTACTAACATGTATGTAATATCAACTGGTAAGCATTTTAAATACTTGCTAAACTATTTTAAAGTTGTTTTACACTCGGGCTCTGACCCGTTTCCTATCATCTCTTCCTTCTCTTGCATATATATATATATATATGTGTGTGTGTGTGTGTGTGTGTGTGTGTGTGTGTGTGTGTGTGTGTATTGCAGGTGCCCAGTCACAGGGGTGTCAGGCTTAGATCTTTAGACTGTTGACCTACTGCAACTAGTGTGGGAGTTGCAGGTCCTTGCAGTAGACGACTTCATCCTTGTCTTCCCAGTCTTCTATTTAGTCATCATTAGATAGGACATGTGTCGCCCATTTATAATTTTATCTAGCTCAAAGAGATTTGTACTCTTGATTTATTTCAGTATTCTCTTTTAGTTGGGATTGTTTTTTATTATTACATTGTCCTGCGATTAGGTATAATTTATTTAAATTGATTTATCTAGCATGTTTCTTTCACTTGGATGGTATGGTTTTAATATTATTATCCGTGTCCATGAAAATGGTTTCGTATATTAAATTAGAACCGGGGAACTTAGTCTTTAAAATTAATTGTTTTGACACTTAGCTTAATTATTTATTAAGTGATTAATAAAGAAAATTATTTTCGACGGTGATGCTAAGAATGAACCAAACGGACAGTTTGATTTAATTTAATAAAGGATTAATCACCCAGTATTTAATTGGGCGGGGTGTGACAGGTGGTATCAGAGCATCAGGTTCTAGTGTCCTTAGGATCTGTATGGCTTATTATGTTTCCAGCTTTGCTTTGTTTGATATAGATCCCTATGTTTAGGATTGTTGAATTCTATGGTGAGATTTTGTTCTCCTTCTATAACGTATATATATTAGTGAATCTTATTTGCATTCGGGCGTGTTCGAACAATGAAGTATAACAGGCGAGGGTCGTTGGGCGGACAACTGGAGGCATGGCTTAGTTGAGGTTGTAGAGTATATTCGAGGATGATGACCGTAGTAGAGGTCACCCCTATTATAGCACGAGAAGCCAGGACTGTAAAGACGGCTAGGGCGCAACATATGATTTACAAGTGCTGCTATAGTGAAAAGTGGTGCCAAACTAAACTCACCCAACGTGGTAGGACTGGGAGAGAGTCAGATGAAGCATTAAGGAGAGCCATCAGTGGAAGATCTAAAAATGGTGGAATCGTGTGTGTTAACCAACGAAGGTAAAATATCCAAGGGCTTGGACTTATGGAGGAGTGTGGGTAACGAGGAGTGAAACTTTGGGGTAAAATTTTCTTGACTCGTCGGAGAAAAGTTATAATGGTGGGAGTCCACCACCATAATTAGAATTGGAATGTTGTGTTAATGGAAGGATCTTAGGTACGATTTATGATTTGATCGCAAGTTCCTTCATCAGATGTTTAGGTTAAGATGTGAATGTTGTTCTGAATTCATCACAGGAAGGCCAGGCAAAGGTCCATGTGTGAAAATGAATTTAATTATTTAGCGAATCTTGGGCAGGATGAAGTAGATACAAATGGAGGAGAGGATTTCAAGTGGGAAATCAACTCGTAAGGAAAGTTGACAACACTTAAAGGGAATTATGTTGGACAGTCAATCCATATGGTGACAATGTCATACATTGTTCGTAGAGATGTTAATGCTTCTCTGTGAAAGGAGCTAAAGGAATCGAAAGATTTAGTTGAGGGGTAAGACTGGATGAAACGCAGTTAGCAAAACGCGGTAAGGGGGAGAACTATCAAGGGATCCATTTAAATGATTTGAGTAGCTGAATCCTTACCGAGCGATGGTGAATTCAGTAAGAGTTGTCTAAGCCAGTAGTGTGTTCCTTAGGGCCAACAACGCTAAGGGACTAATAGGGGTAGCCATCAGGAATCGAGCCTAACAAAGTCTGAGAGAAGGACAACCCTAATATGGTCAGTATGACCGGTGATAAGTGGATTATGCATAGAGGTATTTTGTGGAGTGAAATCACATGCGTTAATGTTTTCGAAGCGAGTAAAGGGAAAAGAGTAGGGTGCCTAGTAAAGGGCAACGATTAAAGTAGTTTTTATTTTGGTTCAGACAGGCGTGTTATGTTCGAAAACCATTTGAGCAGCCAGGGTGATTGGCAAGGTAGAAGTATGAGTTTTACCCTTGGAGGACGAGGCGTGCTTTATGTGAGACGAGCGAGTCACTATATTTTTATTATTGCTAGATTCACAAGTGAGACGAGTTTAATGCGTACATTGATAATGTTCCTATTATGTGAATATTTTCCCTGGTATAGCGGGGTTATCTTTAGTGTTATCCGCGGAAGATGAATGGGTGTATTGATAGTGGTATATACCTTATTGTGATTACTCGTTTTAGTGATGTGTTATACGAGTATGGTATTATCTTGATTATATTTTATATTAATAATGATACTGATAGTGGGCGGATATCGCAAGTCTATCGGGATTGCTGACATAGTGCAGGATGTTTTGTTCTGGCGAAGCCTCATATACGAGAAGGGTAGGGCTCGCATGTATTTCATATATTATAGAGACTTTGAAGGGTATAGTGTTATCGAAGTGCTTAGTCCAGGGGTGTATAAGAACTTTATTGTCTTGATTCGGTGAGTATTGGGCTTACTGTTGAGTGGAAAGATTTAACTCATTATTATGTTAGTGCTCAGGACTTGGTGATAGGAAGAGCGCATTGTTGTATCTATCCTTTAGAGACGTGGGAGTTAAGATTTATATTCATATGTTTGGGACAGGATTTCTAGAGTCCCGATTGTATGTGTACGAGGTTTATGGAATATGATTACTACCAATGCTGAGCGATAGTGCAATTGGCGAAAAGTTCTTTACTTAAATGTAATTGCAGAAGGAGGTATGACTTTTATGTCGAGAGACGGGAATATAGGGGTACATGTTATGGACTGAGGGCCTAACGGATTTTGATAACCGACAATGCTAGGTAGTAGTGTATTGGGGGGGTTCCTTGTTTGAATTTCTCTTTACGAGACATTCCACACATGAAACTTAGCGTAAGGTTGAAAGTAGGGAGATGTTTGGTCATTCGTCCATAAGTTCGGTACCTCGGACGTTATAGAAGTATGTACTTATTACTATAAGTTGAAGATTAAATTACGATATAAGGCCAGTGGAGACGGTTATGAGGTGAGGAAGCATTGAAAATTTTATTTTATCACCACGAGTTAAAGGGCGGAACGATGTTAAGGAGGATTTAGAATTTCAATTTCTATAGTAATTGAGAGTACCCAAGTGTTGTAGCCACGTTGTGAGTACAGGGGCAATAAAGAATTGTGTGTTATGTGTAAAGCGTATGTGATGCTTACGCTAGTATTCACGATTTATAAGGTGTATGGGCACCCTAATTAGATAATGTCAGAATCGTCTGGGTTAAAGGGACGTAGGGATAGATGTGTGAAATATATGCCTGTGGGACTAATATAACGAAGTAGAAATGGAAGAGTGGATTAAGCATCATGTGAGAAGGGCGATAATCCATATACGTGTGCAATCAAAGTAGCACACCCGAATTTGGTTAAAAGGTTGTAGGAAGCCATTTAAAAAGGGGTATTCCTTGAGAAGGGTAAGGTTTAAATATTATGGAAAATAATTGGAGCAGAGTTTTACCTAGTCAAATGTTGAGAGTGACTTGCGCATAGGTAGAATCATGATGTTAGTAAGGTATAAAAGGTCCAAAAGTGCACATCATGGAGAAAAGTGCACGGGTCGAAACTTTCGGTATACGCGGAGGAAAGAAGAAGAGTATTAAGTGTCACTTAATGTGAGACATTACAAGTAGAAGTTGATGTTAAGCGGGACATAGTACGTAGTCTCCGCATGCACCACCTATAGATACAAATAAGTCAGAGCAAGAAGATCAACCAGAGATTTGTGTAGCAAGCCGACGATCCCTGTAATGTAAGAGGGCAGTCAATTTGTTAAATTTCTTTTATGGGTTGCCAACCTCAAGTTAAGATCATGAGTTCCTTCGAATGTGTGGAACAAGTTGACCTAAAAGAAAGTAATTGTCATTCTTTTTGGATGATTTACACTATTAGACAGTTTGCCACAGTCTTTCTTTGAAAAGAAGGGTCGCGCCGGCAAGTGATTATGTCCGGTATTGTTCTGAACTAGGATGAGATCCTTGAACCCCACCTCCAATACCGGATTTCAAGAAGCAGTGGGGATAACGTTTCGTTTTGAGCAAGTTGTATCACATATAGCCCGAGGAGTAGGCGAAGGTGATACAGGACTAGTGAAGGTGTAGGAATATAATTTGGACTCATTGTGGTCATTTCAATTCCGCAAGAACTATAGCTGGTAAGTGAAGTGTAGTACGGTGTTTGGGAGAAGACATTATCAAATGGTAAAGTTGTGGGTAAGAACTCATACCTGTTTATTGTGGATAAAGTTCTTATTGAGGTTTTGTGTGAAGAACCTTAATTATTCTCCCTCTGGTTGTTTAGAGGTGAGTGGATAATCAGAATTTTTTATTGGTCGAGTTAGATTCCGATGACTATGGTGGATTTACCACGGACTATTTTAGGTGGCTTTTGAGTTACATTTCCGAAAATCGAGATTCGAATAACTGACAAGAGTGGTCAAATGATCATATGGTTTCTCTCAGGATGGGAGTTTTATGTTTAGATAAATACGAATAGTTGATACGTAGTGAGGTGTGAACTCCCAATAATATTGAGATAATGGGGGGCCAATGATGTATATGCTTATCTTATTCGAAAGTTATCGGGTAGGAGCAAGGTGAAGTGACGTTATTGAAGTGTGACCCTATAATTGATAAAGTGTCGAGAGTGTTAAACTAGTTTGCTGTGAGGCGGGGGTCATAGTGATCGAGCCTTACTCTGAAGTTGGTTTTGCGTACTGATAAAGTATCCAGAATTGTTTTACCAGGTAGACCTTATTTTCTGAATTTCGGGACGAAATTCCGTTATTAGGGGGGAAGTATTTAATACCCCATATTTTTATGGCCTTTAATTATGGGATTAATTAAATTTGATTGAGATAAATTAATTTAATATTAATTCGAATTTTAAATTGAATATTTACTAGCCTGACGAGAGTTAGAAATTATATGTTAAATATTACTGGATGAGTAAAGTAATATATGAGATTGAAGTTATTAAAAATTATTTCAAGTGAATAATACGACAATCACAAAAATTAAGTCGGGACGCGCATGTGAGGTGTCGGGACAAAATTAATGGAATAAAAAATAAATAAATTATAGGTCGCCCATATGGTCATTTCAAGTGCGCCAATGTGTCTGGAAGGGTCGAGATAGTCAAAAACGTGTACTCGGGAGTTTAGTTTGGGTCTCGGGATATTTTTAGGCCTAACCAATAACCCGGGAGGGCATTTCGATAATTTCCAAATTTAGGCCTTAATTATGGACGAAAATTGAAGGGTTGTATCTTATGGGAGTTAGTGTCCTCGAGGGTTAGAAATATTGGAGTTGCAGAGAGGCTAAGGAAGACATAAAAGAGAAGGCTTCCAAGGAGGAGATCCACGAACCCTACACCACTCTCACCAATTCGACCACGAACGCGTAAATCGTAGAACGAGGAACGAAACCATAACCATCATCATTAATTATTCAGACTTTCATCTCTAAGGCAAGTATCTAACTTGATGTTCTTTAGTTGATAACATATCCATGCTAGTGTAGGAATTAATTCTCTTATGTCTTCATGAAAATAAAATGTTGTTTGGGAGATTATATTGCAAATTTGGAGTAGAAACCATGTTAGGATGGATATCTGTCATATGTAGAATATTAACCACAAAATTGATGCCTAGTAGAGATAGAAATCTAAAAATTTAAAGGAATTCTTGAGATAATTTGGTGAACTAGGGTTAAATGATAATTTATTAAATTAATCCCCTTTGATGATGATTCTTGACGAATTTGTGAATGTTTTACGTTAGAAATCTTCTATATTGGTTTATATAACGTTCATGATGTTTGGTTGGGAGTTTGGGACATGTTAAAGGCGGTTTGAGGATTTATATTGGATGAAATCCGTAGGTTAGAATTACAGAAACTGGTCCAACACCTGCCTGATCGATCGATCGACTCATCTAGGAAATTGAAACTTCTTCCCTTTTTATGTTAATCCAATTCCAAATGTGTAAGGACCTTTGGACATAATCTAAATATCATAATGGGACATGATAAAGACCAGTAGGGTATAAGTAGGGTCTGGGTAAGACGAGTTATGTGAGATTTAACCGTGGGGTCTCGGGGATATAAATTGGAGTGGAAATCATGTGTACGTTAAATTAGGTCTTGTGAAAATTGAGAAGGACTTAGACTAGTAAGGTAGCGAGTGTACACCTACTGATTTTATATTTATAGAGAGGATACACTTCGAGAGTCGAGAAGTACTTAAGGATTTGCTGTAATTGAGAAAATAAAAAGAATAATTTACTTATGCGTAGAACTCGGACCTTATGCGCCACGTATGGTTAGAGTATTATGGGTCGTGGGCGTGTATATATATATATATATATATTATGTAAATATCTGTGTGTAATCATACCCGCATTACTTGCTATCATGGAGGTTTTCGCATCGGAACAGTCTTATCTCGATTGGACCTTTATGAGGATATTGACTTGTACCCTATAACATATGATCCTTGATATAGGTTATCTGAGAATGATAGTCAGATGGTTCTAAGAGACGTAAGGGTACGCGCTAACCTCTTAGTGACTGGGAACTATGATTCGCCTTCAATATGTTTGTTTTGTGTTTATACAGTTCGAGAGTGATTCCGGACTAGTATTTCCCTTTTACGAGAGATACAGGGACTTGATAACAGATTATGTCAGCACCAAAGATTTATGTGGGGTGCCCTATTAGTATAAATATTGTGAGTGATAAATATATATATATATATATATATATATATATATATATATATATATATATATATATATATATATATGTGTGTGTGTGTGTGTGTGTGTGTGTGTGTGTGTGTGTGTGTGTGTGTGTGTGTGTGTGTGTGATCAATCTACTATGCTTATAAGTAGATACATATTGAATAATTAATATTAAATGAATTAAGTGGTTGCGAACTTAAGTCTGTATTGAAATGAATATAACTGGCTTAATATATTCATAAGAAAAGGTTATCTGTTATAAACTATAATCATGATATTACTTGAAATAAAATTTGGTGAGGGGAAATTGGGTTAGACTAGTGTATTGAATTAGACTAGTAAATTGGGTTAGTTTTATCTCGATTAGTTCATTAGTAACGTTAGGCGTGCACACTAGTTGGGGGGTGAGAATTCCCAAGTGAGTGTCGAGGTACTAACATGTATGTAATATCAACTGGTAAGCATTTTTAGTACTTGCTAAACTATTTTAAAATTATTTTACACTCGGGCTCTGACCCGTATCCTGTCATCTCTTCCTTCTCTTGTGTGTGTGTGTGTGTGTGTGTGTATATATATATATATATATATATATATGTGTGTGTGTGTGTGTGTGTGTGTGTGTGTGTGTATTACAGGTGCCCAGTCACAGGGGGGTTAGGCTTAGATCTTTGGACTGTTGACGTGTTATAGCTAGTGTGGGAGTTGCAGGTCCTTGCAGTAGATGACTTCATCCTTGTCTTCTCAGTCTTCTATTTAGTCATCATTAGACAGGACATGTGTCGCCCATTTCCAATTTTATCTAGTTCAGAGATATTTGTACTCTTGATTTATTGCAGTATTCTGTTTTAGTTGGGATTCTTTTCTATTATTACAATGTCCTGCGATTTGGGATAATTTATTTGGATTGATTTATCTAGAATGTTTCTTTCACTTGGATGGTATGATTTTAATATTATTATCCGTGTCCATGAAAATGGTTTCGTATATTAAATTAGAATCGGGGAACTTAATCTTTAAAATTAATTGATTTGACACTTAGCTTAATTATTTATTAGGTGATTAATAAAGAAAATTATTTTCGACAGTGATGCTAAGAATGAACCTACCGGACACTTTGATTTAATTTAATAAAGGACTGATCACCCGGTATTTAATTAGGCGGGGTGTCACAGCTGGTTCTAAGGTGATTAACACTTAAAGTGTATTAAATTAGAAGTAAGTGGAGAGGTTGAATACATAAGTTGGATAACTCGTTACACCGGTGGAAACATGCCACTATAGCGGACATGCTCGCTATGGAGGCTAGGTAACGCGCTATACAGAGGCCTAAGGACGCTACAGAAGTCGTCCATTATTGTGCAGTGTGCACATGTGGTTTTCCTGGGACTTATTTAAGGTACATTTGGACACGTTTTGAGTAGGTAATCCCTTAACCTTCACTCTTAACACTCCATAATACTTTTCCAATGCTATCTCACTTAAATCAACATATCCAAAACAATTTGAGATAATTATATGAGTAATTTGAATAAGGTCTAAAGGGGAAAGTTAATTATAGCGAGGACAAGAGTAAAATTGTACTTCCCGAATAATGTAATCTTATTTTAAGGAATGATTATATTAATTTTCTCCCTAGTGTTGTTAGTATTACCTTAGATTAAAATAAACAGATTGTAAACCCATTATTTTTAAAAGCATTTATAAAATTTAAGACAATTGATTTGTAGTATAAATTTTATTGTCTTATGCATATGATGATTATATTCACTTGAATTATGTATGAAGAGAATAAATATTCAAATGGTAATAAGATTATTCATAAATAAAGATATTCTCTCTCTATCTCTCTCACACATAACCCTTCATTAGGGTTTGCATGGAGGCAACCAATCCCCCCTTCCCACTGATCCAAAACCACCAGATATTCATAATGTTTGGAAAAGATCATTTGCTTCAGTTGTTGTAGAATCAAAAGATCAAATCCTCTCATTGAAACCACCAACATCGTTTAGAGGAGAACCTGTTGTTTTGTTTTCTAAAGAAGATATTGAATCATTAGCCTTGCCATTCAAATATGCATTTATTGGTAAGTTCTTGTAACAAACTACTCTTTATTAGTCGATAGCCTTAGGTATTACAATAAATTCCAAAGAATAAACCTATATTTTCTTAAATTGCCAAAATACCCTTATACTTAAAATCATCATATTAGATTTATCCCTATCCCTATTTCATTTTAATTTTTTTCTAAAATTGTACCTAAGGATCCATACTTCTTAAAAATTATACAAGTTAACCTCTTAGGTTTGGATAATCACATAAAAGCCCATAAACTTTAATTAAATACTTATTAGTCCTAAATTATACCTAAAAACTCTTCAAGGACCTAGCCTAAATTTAGAACTTATTAACACTTTCCACCCTAGTGACCTGGCACCAGCTGGCTGGACAGCATGGCTTGTATCATGTGCCTTAAGAGTAATACCCATTTAAGCCTCCAAGACATTTAAACTTGGAACTTGGAACTTGTATTTTAATATATTCTTATTTTATTATTATACTATTTGCAGTCATGAATATCTGGGACGACATATATTTGGATATTTGCGAGTCCACTCACAAGCGCTTTGAAAGAGATATCAGAGACGTGGGTTATGCCAAATTATGCCAACATATCAGAATATTGATAGAGATTGGGCAATTGAAACCCTATAAATCAAACATAGTCTACTTATTGGTTGCTTGATGGGAGAAGCACAAGCATCTCGATAGGCCAAGAGATTCTCGGAAGACCCCAAATTCCTTCAGGAAACAATTCACCTCGCCTGGAATGTGGTGCCACCTAATGAAGTCACTGTAACTCCTCCTGATTCTCCCGTCAATTATGGATCACTCTCCCCGGCTACCACAATATTCACCCCCACTAACACTACCACATCTTCTAACTCATCCGATGACTTTGATCCCTCCGAAGATGATGACCCCTCCTATGAGCCAGTAGTTCCCCAGATGGCTTATGTTAATCACCAAAGGATGATGTATATAAATAAAAGCGGTGTGCACGTTAAGAATCCCACATTCCCGGATGACCTAGGAAAGAATATATATATATATATATATATGTGTGTGTGTGTGTGTGTGTGTGTGTTTTGTTGGTGTAAAATAGAACTAACCCCTACGTACCTTTGTTACTGTTTTTTGTTGTTGTTGTTCGCTATGTAACAATGAACCTGAATATATTAATATATGGTGAGTGTTTTTTTTCTTATGTATGATTCATTTATTGCATTATTATTTATAGGATGGTTACTACCCGTGCAACTACTAGTGGAAACCAAGAAGAACAGTTTATCCCTCAAATGCCAACTCCAATTACTTCGGAAGAAATTTTATGTTGTCTTCAAGAAATGATTAACTTAACTCAACCATAACCTTCCATACCTTTAGCTCCTATCTCGGATGAAAATCGAAGAATGAATGCTCTCAAAGAATTTTTACGACAAAAGCCTCCCACATTTTTTGGAAAACCGGGCACAGTGGAAGCCGAAAGATGGATTCGTCAAACCCTCAAAGTACTAGACGAAGTCGAAATTATTCCTGAACTAAGGGTTAAATTAGCCTCTTATCTTTTCGAATGAGAAGCCGACTATTGGCGGCAATCCATTTCACGGTCTAGAAATGTAACTGAACTAACATGGGCACAATTTGAGGAAATCTTCTATAATAAATATTTTTTCGAAACAGTAAGGGACCAGATGACCGTAGATTTTCTGAGTCTATAACAACAACAAATGATTGTGGCCCAATATGAAGCCAAGTTTACCGAACTATCTCACTGTGATCAAGAATACGTGGACACTGAAGAAAAAAATACAAGCATTTCGAACGTTTAGTCAAATTCAACTTTAAGGAATCTAACTTTTAGTCGAACGTTTAGGAATCCATATGGCAGAACCTTTAGTCAAATTCAACATAACACCAGTAGACCTCTCATGCGTTGTCATGAATGTAATCAAGTGGGATAAATAATACCCCAATGTCCGAAACTTCGAGTGCCTCCTCCATCTACTTCCCCTAAATTCATGAAACCTCCTTTCAAACGTCCTACCAATACTTTTACCCATCTGCCACAATTCAACTCGCAACATGTTAAGCAGGATTCCGCTATTAAGAATCCCACTCCGAACCTTCCACATCTCCCAACAAAAAATCCAAATTCCCATCATGTGATTGAAGGTAATCTTCCATTTTCTAATGTTTCAATACATGTACTATTTGATTATGGATCTACGCACTCCTTCATTAGTAAAAAATGCCTAACAAGATTACAACTACCTTATAAAATATTAAGACACCCTTTTTCTATCAGTATGCCAACATGAAAGATAGCTACTACAAATAAAATATGTACCTCATATGTTTTACATTTTGGACCCAAAACATTAATTCTGGATTTAGTTATCCTTGACCTAACCGAATTTGACATAATTATAGGAATGGATGTCTTATCCTAAAATCACTCCCATATTGACTGCCACACAAAAATAGTAATTTTCCATCCTCCTCACCAAAACCCATTTTATTTTCAAGGAAGAAACCCTTGCAAATCTCCACTTTTCCAAATAAAGGATAAATCCAATTCTTTCCTCTCTCGTATTTTAAATCAATATCAAGACGCATTTTCTGAAGATTTAACTGGACTATCTCCAACCCGAGAAATTGAGTTTTTTATCAATCTATTACCAAACACTTTTCCTATCTCAATCCCTCCTTATCGTATGGCCCCTCTAGAACTACGGGAACTTCGAGTGTAATTGGATGACTTACTTAGTAAAGGATTTATACGACCTAGTACATCTCCTTAGGGATCCCCGGTGTTATTTGTGCAAAAGAAAGACGGATCATTTCGGTTGTGCATCGACTACTGAAAATTAAATCAGGTGACTATAAAGAATAAATACCCCCTGCCATGAAGAGGTGATTTATTAGATCAACTGAGAGGAGAAAAAATATTTTCCAAGATTGATTTACGATCGGGATATCACTAACTACCCGTGAGGGAGGAGGATATACCAAAAATGGCTTTTCGAACTCGTTATGGTTATTTCAAATTTCTAGTTATCTCTTTTGGTTTAACCAATGCCCCTTCTACTTTCATGAACCTTATGCACAGAATATTTTGACCCTTTCTAGATCAATTAGTAATCATATTTATCAATGACATTTTAATTTATTCTAAGACCCAAGTCGAGCATGAGAATCATCTGCATATTATATTTGAGACACTTTAAAAACATCAACTCTATGCAAAGCACAGCAAGTACGATTTCATTATGAAAGAAGTGAAATTTTTAGGACACGTAGTTATAGCAATAGGAATACTAGTAGATACAATAAAAACTACCGCAGTAAGTGAATGACCTTAACCTACCACCATTACTAAACTATGAAGTTTTTTAGGACTTGTTGGATATTATCGACGTTTTGTCAAAGGATTTTATCGAATAGCCTTACCCTTACTCAAACTAAGTAGAAAGGATGTTCGTTTCACATGGAATCCAGATTGTGAACAAGCTTGCTGCATTCTAAAAGAAAAATTTACCACTGCCCCCATCCTAACCATTCCTTTAAGTAATATCAGTTACTATGTTTACATTGATGCCTCTCTACAAGGACTCATTTGTGTCCTAATTCAGTAAGGGAAAGTAATAGAATATGGGTCTCGATAACTAAAAACTCATGAACATAACTACACAGTACACAACTTGGAATTAGCAGTCGTTGTTTTTGCCTTAAAATTTGTGAGATGCTACCTATATGGAGAAGAATTTTAAGTTTTTTCTAATGAAAAAAGCCTTAAGTATGTATTTACCCAGAAGGATCTTAATCTTCACAAATAACGATGGAAAATTCTTAGAAGATTATAAATTTAATTTACTCTACTATCCAGGTAAAGGTAATGTAGTTGCTGATGCTTTAAGCCGTAAAAACCAAGGAAGTCTTCACAATATGCTTATATTTCTAGAAACTATTGGAGATTTTAATTTGCAATAAAAACCTTATGATACCCAAATCTCGTTACATAATATCATTTTTCGCCCCCTTCTTTACCAAAAAATCAAAGATCTTCAAGATCAAGATGAGTTCTTACTTTCTCAGAAGAAAAAACTTCAAGACAACATCTCTAAACGAGATTGGACCCAAGATTCAGTACGTGGTATAAAGTTCAAAAATCGGGTATGTATTCCTTTTATCCCAGCACTTCAAGAAGAGATTTTATATGAAGCTCATCATTCCAAATTTATGATTCACCTTGGTAGCACAAAAATGTATCAAAATCTTGAGGAACGGTATTGGAGGCCTGGTATGAAAAAAGATATTGTACACTTCATAGACAGGTGTCTAACCTTTCAGCAAATGAAAATTTAACACCAACATCCCAGTGATTTACTCCAACCACTCCCTATTCCTGAATGGAAGTGGGATCATATCACTATGGATTTTGTCAACGAATTACCCCTGACAATTCAAGGTTTTAATTCAATATGGGTTATTGTTGACCGTCTTACAAAATCTGCTCATTTTCTACCAGTCAAGTCCACAGACTCTTTCCAACAATTGAGAAAACTCTACATCAAAAAAATCATACGATTACATGGTGTCCCTATTTCTATTGTGTCTGACCGAGACCCTAGATTTATAGGAAAATTCTGGCAAGCATTACAAACTGCTTTAGAAACCAAGCTCCACTTAAGTACATCTTTTCACCCGCAAACTGATGGTCAATCACAGCGAGTAATTTAAATCCTAAAGGATATGTTGCGAGCATGTACGCTAGATTTTTCAGGCTCATGGAAACAACACCTTGCCTTAATTTAATTCACTTATAACAACAGTTATCAAACCATCATTCAAACTACACCTAATAAAGCATTATATGGTCGCCCTTGTCGTTCACCACTATACTGGAATGAATCTGGTGGAAATCATTTTCTTAGATCTGAAATTATCACTGAAACCACATAAAATATACGCCTTATTCGAGAAAGATTACACACAACCTATAGCCAACAGAAGAGTTACGCAGACACCCGATAAACACCCTTGAAATTCCAAACGAACGACTAAGTATTCTTATGAGTATACCCGCATAATGGAATAACACGTTTTGGAATCAAAGGAAAATTATCGCCTCGCTATATCGACCCCTTCAAAATTTTAGAATTTGTAAGGACGCAAATTTACAATTGAGTCCTTTATAGTTTTGGCTCAAGTCCGAACAAAAACGTTTGAGTCATAGGATAGAGTTATTGACCATCCTTCAAGCCTATGACATACTAAAGTTGAAGACGTAGCGGCCAAGAGTATAAAGCATCATCAAACGTCGTGTGCACTGTGCCTTATTTCTACGTTATCAACATGGTTCCATTGATCCTAAGGTATGAATGCATTTTAATATATATATATATGAGCTTGGAATAATTTGTATTGGGTGTACTTTGTTTTTAAAACTGTTGTTTATTTTCAGAAAGATTTAATTAAAACTTTAAAATAAAGTATATAAAGTTTCTGGGCTAAAATTAAATTTTTATACTTTTTGGAAGTTCGTTCGAAATTGTCGTTCGAATAATACTGTCGTTCGAACGAGTTTGCCAACGAGTTCCCACATTGGCCACTGGAATATCGTTCGAATGAGTTTTGGCGGGAATAGTTAATTGGCGATTTTGAGCAGTTTTTCCCACTTTCTCCACTTCTTTTCCCACTAACTTTTTACCTGAATAACTAAGTACGGGAACCAAGTTTTTTAACTTAACTTTTCATACCTTTCCAACTCCTAGAGAGAGTTTTGAGTGTTCATCTTTCCAAAGAAAAGTTCATTGTTTAAGTGTATATTTTGCCAAGAAAAATTCATAAAACACTTTTGTTTTACACCCATAGTTTGTTTATCCAAGTTCATATATATATATTCATTGCTTGGAGTTTGGAACCGGTTTATCTCTACATCCATTTGAAGAGAAGTTTGGTATTTCTTCTACATCCCACAAAGAAGAAGAAGAGTTTGTTTTGCCGTGGCATTCTCACATGGTGAAAGGCACCATGTGTGGTTGACGGTGTACCTATGTCTCATTAGTGATTCCAAGATTTCGGTGGAGCTCCGAGGTTGTCGACTAGGCGGAGGTGTTTACAAGAAGACGCATCAAGGCTTGAAAGGGATCAAGTCGAGGAAGTAAGTCATCTGTCTTGTAATTGTAAAACCATACTTAGTGGACTTAAGGCTAGGGCCGTCCGAGGTTTTTTTTTCGTTGTGGATTTTTCCTCGTACATCGCGGCGTAGTGATTTATTGTTTATTTGATCTTTTACAAAATCACCTAGAACGCATGCTTAGGTAAAAAGATAAAATTTGGTTTAATCACTACTTATATTTAATTTGGTGCTACATAATTAATTGGGTAAATATTAATTTAATTCAAGTCGTCGCTTAATTTGATAAATTAGTTTGGCCTAATTTGGTAACATTGAAATTATGACTTAGGCAAATTTCTAGGACATTGAAGTGAATTAATTGTGTTTAAGTGAAATTAAAATTGTGTGTGTGTTTCAATCTTATTTCACTTGGTTTAATTTTAATTTGATAAGAAATTAAAATTTGTTGTTTAATTGAACCATCAACGAATCCGCATATATTTAACAAGGAAATTACTTTTTGTGAAGTAAAAAGATTTTAAAATTGTAGGCCTCGCGCACCAACAAGTGGTATCAGAGCCAAAATAATAAATCATTTCGTTAAAGATCCTTTAAAATATTTTTGGCTAAAATGGAATTTTCTCCATTCTCAAAATTTCCTATTTTCGATGGTTCTAATTAAGCGTATTGGAAAGCGCGAATAAAATCGTCACTTAAATATATAGACGAGATGGTTTGGTTATCTGTAGTTAACGGGTGGTCTCCACCAACTCATTTAGTAGATAATGAACGTGTTACCAAATCAGCTGATATATGGAGTGAAAATGAATTTAAACTATCAAATTTTAATTCTCGTGGTTTAAATGTCTTATTTAGCGCGGTCACACCGGATGAATTCCTACGCATTATGACCTGTGAAATCGCTAAAGAAGCTTGGGATATTTTACAACTCACTCATGAAGGTACAAGTGTCGTAAAAGATTCGAAACTCCAAAACTTCACCACTCAATTTGAAACCGTCAAAATGAACGAAAAAGAAACTTTTGATGAATTTTATGCTAGACTTTCCAATATTGTTAATTCATCTTTTAACTTTGGAGAGAAAATACCCGACAACTGAGTAGTAAAGAAAATTCTAAGGTCCCTACCCGATAGATTTATTTCAAAAGTGACCGTTTTAAATTCTTTACCAACTTTAGCCTCTACGAAATTAGAAGAGCTTGTAGGTGATTTACAAACCTATGAATTGGACATATTTCCCTCTAAAACTGAAAAGAAAATAGAAAAGGGTATTGCTTTAAAAGCCCGAAAGGAGGAAAAACAAGTAGTAGAGAGTGAAAGTCATAGTGACTTGGAAAATATGGCTATGTTTGCTAGAAATTTTCGAAAATTTCTTAAATTTAACAAAGATAAATTTAAAAATAATTTTAAGAAATTTGAAAAATCTACGCATAACAAAGCCGAGGAGATCCCTAAAACTATTAATGAAAGCTTAAATAGGGACGAGTCAAATAAGTGTTTTTGTTGTGAAGGGTATGGCCATAGGGCAAAAGGGTATCCCACTAAACTAAGCAGAGAGGGTAAGTAACCAATTTCTTTTAATGCAACCCTTAGTGATAGTGATTATGAAGAGGGACCTGATTCCCCCACTAAGCCCAACTTTGTGGCTGTTATGGCTAGTCATGTGAGCACCGATAATGAATCGTCCCATGAAGATATTCAAACACATGACACTTTCGTGGTCAAAATTTATGATTCCCTTATTTTTTATGGTAGTGAGAGTGAAGAAGAAAGAGAGAGTATGTAAGGACATTTTTCACATGTCCGAAATGTTTCATTTATTTATGTCGTACGCCGCTACATTTGGCACGTCTCCTAACGATCTCACATGACGGCCTCTATTCGAATTCCGGGAATCAAGCATGCATTATCTCCACTAATATGTCCCACATCTGCCTCAATGACTTCACGTTCCAAGATTTTAGGGACTTAATGCAAGTGGTACGCAAGGGAAGTCAAAACAGTGAAAAAAAAGGCACAATAGGAGAGTTCAAGGGCATTTTCGTAATTTCACATCCATAGTTCGGAGGTCTGGTCAACTAGAAAGTTGAAGATCTCGCCGCAATGAAGATACTGGAAAAAACGGCACCTCAATCCGAGCTACGGTGAAGGAGTTATGACCTTTTGAAGATAGAGAAAATTCCTTAAAGAATGCTTTTTTTTTGTACGCTGGATAGAATTTTAGAGTTTTAAGAACGTGGGACTCTTCATATTTTTTCCTATAAATACCAACTTCGGGGGAGTTGTTTTGCAAGACTTTAGGAGATGAATTTGAGAGTCCAAATACATCTAGTCTTCATATTTTTGAGTCCCAAGACTCATGTTTTGATTCACACATCATTGCCAAACCTTTGTGAATCCTTTTGCAACCCAAGAACACAACTTTGGTTTGTTCAACCCTTGTGGAGGAGACCGTTCTTCTTCTTCATTGCAGCCCTACTGGAAAGGGATAATTCCAGCCGCGACTACAGAATCCGATACCCGAGGGTAATTCTTAGTCAACTTGTATTTTCATTGTAATCCGATTGTAAGCCGTTTTCTTACAAATTATAGTGAAAATAAATGGTTTTGCCCCTGAGGGGGATTTTTCCTTAATTGCATGTGTTTGAATGTTCTTTCGTAGATTATCTATTTATTCAATCACATACTGCTGCATGTTTAGGGTTTGTTTGTGTTAAAAGGGTTTTATATATGGTTTGATCATTTGAACGCGAGCACACACGTTTCTCAAATTGGTATCAGAGCGGGTTACGCTAATCTATCGCGTATTCCTTTTTTTTTCCGCAAAATTTTTCTAAGATATCAATTTTCTGAAAAAATTGATTTTTGAAAAAGTGCGTGTTCAAATGGAGAAGTCATATTATAAAATGTCTATTTTTGACGGGACAAATTATGCTTATTGGAAAGCCCGTATGAGGTCGGCTTTAAAAGCCATTGATGAACGTGTCTGGATTTTGGTTGAACGAGGGTGGACTCCTCCCACCGTGACTGTTGATAATGTGACCAACTTGAAACCTGACATTTCTTGGTCTGATGAAGAAATTAAATGGTCATCTTTTAATTCTAAGGGTCTAAGTGCTATTTCTGGGTCTGTCACACCTGATGAGTTCAAACGCATAATGACGTGTACCACGTCAAAAGAGGCATGGGATGTTTTACAACTCACCCATGAAGGAACTAATGCTGTGAAAGAGTCTAAGTTGCAAAACATGACAACTCAATTTGAAACAATCACCATGCATGATTCTGAATGCTTTGATGAATTTTATGCTAGACTTTCTGACATTGTGAATACTAGTTTTAATCTTGGTGAACAAATTCCGAATGCTAGAGTTGTTAAAAAGATTCTTCGTTCTTTACCTAAGCGTTTTATCCCTAAAGTCACTGTGCTAAATTCTATGGGTAATTTAAATACGCTAAAATTGGAAGAACTTGTAGGAGATTTGCAAACTTATGAAATTGATATGTTCCCTAAAAATGCTAAATCTAAAGATAAGGGAATTGCTCTTAAAGCCCAAGAGAGAAGGAGTGAGGGGTCAGCTAGAAAAAGGGTAGAGTCATCTAGAAAGAGAGAGACTGACACGTCAGATTCTGAGTGCGATTTTGACTTAGATGGTTTGGCTCTTTTCGCAAAAAATTTCAAGAGGATTCTCAAATTTAAGAAAAATAGCAATTTTAAAGATAAAAAGAAATTTGAGAAAAATAAGTTTGAAAAGAAAAATGAAAAAGTTTCCAAAAATCCTTCTCTGAAAGAAAGTGAGAGATGTTTTGAGTGTGATGGTAGGGGTCATAGAGTTTTTGAGTGTGCCAATCGTCTGAATTGAGAGAAAGGGAAAGCTGTCCTTAATGCTACCCTTAGTGACGACAGTGAGGTCGAGACGGTGGATTCTGGAGATGAGTCACCGCATGAGTGTAACTTCACCGCATTCATGGCCAGCCAAGTGAGCACTCCAAGTTCTCCTCACGACGTTGAGGATGATGCTTCACAGGGACACCTCGACAGTGAGATCGATGTGAGTGAGGGGGAGGATGACACAAGTGAGAGCGAGAGTGATATACAACGCGCCTACGCTGAGTTATATTCTGAGTCTTTTAAAACTAAAAAGCGTAACAAATCGTTAGTTCTTAAGATCACCTGCTTAGAGGAAGATTTAAAGAAAGCGAGAGAAATAGAGTTCTCCACCTGCACCGCCCTGAGAGAGAGAGAATCTACCTGTGTCGAGAATGAGAATTTGTTTACAGAGAGAGAGAGTACTCTAGAGAAAGAGAGAGGGGACTTGATCAAGCAAGTGGCTAGTCTTACGAGTCAGCTCCATTCCTCCGTGGAGACTCGGAAGAAACTTGAAGCCCTTGTTGCCCAGCTGACTCATGATCTTGAGAAAGCACGAGAAGTCAAGGTACAAATCGAGGACAGATCTGGGAAGATGGGAAAGATGCTCCTCGGCCCCGCTTTAGGTTTTGGTGATCGTCAAGGAATTGGATATGATGGTGCCTCCACGTCCCAAATTGCACCTGGACCAGTTCCTGAGTTTACTACAACTCCTTATGGTCACCGTAAAAAACCTCGAAGGAGAGTTCGACCAAGAAAAGCAAACCAAGGTCCGCCTTTGACTGAGCTCTTTTGTACTTATTGCAAAAGAAAAGGCCACCTTAGGGAAACTTGCTATAGCATGGGTCGGACACGACGTACTACTGCTCCACCACGACATACTGATGAGTTTTCTAGTCTGAGAGAGCGAGTTGAGTTCTTAGCTGCCACTTCTCAGAGTTTGATGGAAGAATTCAGACGGATGTCTTTGCCGTTAGTGAATGCTTCTCACATTCCAGCTAAAACCAACAACAACAAAGGCAAACAAAAGGTTACCACTGCTTGGGTACCGAAGAAAGATAAAAAGTCTTTTGTTGTTCATGTTGCTCTCAAAGCACATAATACCTCACAGTGGTATTTTGACAGTGGGTGCTCCAGACATATGACAGGTGATGCCTCATTTTTTACATCTCTTGAGGATTATCAGGATGGCAGAGTCACCTTTGGAGATGGGAGCAAGTCTAGCATTGTAGGACGAGGTACTGTAGAGTTACCAGGATTTCCTAAGCTAGAAAATGTGTTTTACGTCAAAGGTTTAAAAGTGAAGCTTCTCAGCATTAGCCAGCTGTGCGACACTAACTTTGCAGTAATGTTTGACCGGGACGCGTGTAAAGTCTACAATCAAGCCGGTAAACTTTTGATGCAAGGGGTGAGGACCGAGGATAATTGCTATGGGACTGAGCCCACATCCTCACTTGTCTGCAACAGCGCCACGATCACTCCTATAGATCTGTGGCACCAACGTCTAGGTCACGTGAACGTTAGAGATCTCAATCGTTTATCTAAAAAGGACCTAGTACGTGGCTTACCATCTCTTGGAAAGTCAACTTCGACCGTTTGTGGACCCTATCAGTTGGGAAAACAAATTCGTAGTCCTCATAGGAAGTTACATTCCATTACCACCTCTCGTGTTCTGGAGTTGATTCACATGGATCTTATGGGTCCCACTCGTACTGAGAGTCTAGGTGGTAAGAGGTACATCCTCGTGATGGTAGATGATTTCTCCAGGTACTCCATTGTAGGTTTTCTGAGAGAGAAATCCGATGCTGTAGAATTTTTAACGACCAAGTGCCGTGTCCTACAAAACCAACACGGTGTCACTATTAATAGAATACGTAGTGACAACGGCACTGAATTCAAGGAAGCAAAGGTGGATTTGTACTGTGATAGCCTTGGGATCAAACATGAGTTTTCTGCTGTGAGAACTCCTCAACAAAATGGGATTGTTGAGAGAAAGAATAGAACGATCCAAGAGATGGCTAGATCTATGCTTCTAGGTCGTAAAGTTTCTAGGAGATTTTGGGCAGAGGCAGTGTCTACTGCATGCCACAAGGTGAATAGGGTCTATTTGCGTCCACATACACTACAGACACCTTATGAGTTGTGGACCGGCAAGAAGCCCAACCTGGCGTATTTCCGTGTTTTTGGGAGTAAATGCTACATCCTACGGGATAAAGAGCAATTAGGAAAGTTTGACTCCCGAAGCGACGAGGGAATATTTCTAGGATATTCATCGAATAGCAGAGCCTACCGGGTTTTTAACCTGAAGAGCTCTAAGATTATGGAATCAATAAACGTCACCGTGCAAGATGACGAACCTCCGACGGTTATTGATCCTAACCTTCAGTGTGAGGATGAGGATTGTTCTGACAGTGATTTACCTGTTCCTCTCTCACACTCTGTGGACCCTACTCCTGTGTTAGGGGACACACCTTCTTGGGTTCGCAAGAGTCATGACCCTTCTGCCATTGTTGGTGATCCCACTCTAGGGGTCAAGACTCGTGCTCAGCTAGAGAACGTTGTTAGCCATCTTTGCTACACGTCCAAAGTCGAGCCCAAGAACCTTAAAGAAGCACTCAAGGATGAACACTGGATATCTGCTATGCAGGATGAGTTGCTTCAGTTTAAAAAGAATGATGTCTGGGAACTTGTCCCCCGACCTAGTGAGATTAATGTGATAGGTACCCGATGGATTTTTAAGAACAAAATGGATGAAAATGGTACCATAATCCGAAATAAGGATAGGTTGTTCGCTCAAGGCTACACACAGATAGAGGGTGTAGACTTTGGGGAGACATTTGCTCCTGTTGCGAGGCTTGAGTCCGTCCGTCTTCTGCTCGCCATCGCATGTCATCTGCGCTTCAAGGTGTATCAGATGGATGTCAAGAGTGCCTTTCTGAATGGCATTCTACAGGAGGAGGTTTATGTGGAACAACCAAAGGGGTTTGAAGACCCTCAGCACCCTGAGCACGTCTACTATCTGAGGAAAGCCTTGTATGGTTTGAAGCAAGCACCCCGTGCTTGGTACGAGAGGCTTACTTCCTATCTCTTAGCTCGTGGCTTCAAGAGAGGGGGAGTAGATATGACGTTATTTGTCAGGAGAGATGACGGTGCTATTTTGGTTGCCCAGGTCTATGTGGACGACATAGTCTTTGGATCCACATGCTCCCATCATGCTCACCACTTTGAGGAGGAGATGAAAAGTGAGTTTGAGATGAGCATGGTTGGTGAGCTTACATTCTTCCTTGGTCTCCAGGTTCGTCAGCTAGAGGATGGGATGTTCATCTCCCAATCCAAGTATGCTAGAGACCTAGTGAAGAAATTTGGTTTAGACTCCGCTAAGCATGCACGTACACCTATGAGTACCACTACCAAGCTTAGTAAGGACACTTCAGGCAAGGACGTAGAGCAAACCTTATATCGGAGTATGATAGGTAGTCTCCTCTACTTGACTGCCAGTCGTCCCGACATCGCCTTTAGTGTTGGAGTCTGTGCGCGTTATCAGGCATCCCCAAAAGAGTCATATTTACTTGCTCTAAAACGTATTATTAAATACGTAAGTGGGACTCTCTCATACGGGATTTGGTATTCCTTTGATATCGATGACCGTCTGTCCACCTACTCGGATGCCGATTGGGCTGGGGATGTAGATGGATGTAGGAGCACATCTGGTGGGTGTTTCTATTTTGGTTCTGCTCTTGTCTCCTGGCTGAGCAAGAAGCAAAATTCCATCTCTTTGTCCACTACGGAGGCTAAGTACATAGCCGCCGGGAGTTGTTGCACACAACTCTTGTGGATGAAGCAAATGCTGGAGGATTATGGGATATCACAGGACACCATGACCATTTCCTGTGATAACACGAGCGTGATACACATATCCCGCAATCCAGTTCAGCATTCGCGCACAAAACACATCAGGATACGTGAGCACTTTATTCGTCAGTTAGTTGAAGAGAAAGTCGTATCCCTGAGTTTTGTTCCTACCGACCGTCAGTTAGCCGATATTTTCACGAAACCTTTAGATGCCCTTAGATTTGAGAGTCTTAGGAAATCTTTAGGGATTTGCACAGTTGACTGAGGGGTTGGTCTATGTCTAGAATAGGATGCTTCTTCATGTTCATATCATATGCTTCCTATTTCTAGTCTGTTTTATATGTACCATTACTTTGTTGTACAGCTTTGTTTTATTCTTTTTGCTTTTTATATTTCTTTTGAAAAAAAAATATACAAAAAGATTTTCCTTTAAGAAAATTTTTGAGAAAAGCACAAAAAGATTTTATTTTTTTTCCAAATTTTTGAAAAAATCCAAAAAGATTTTTGTATTTTGCTTCTTTTATGGATGAGCATGTAAGATAGCCAAGTCACAACTTCATTCCATTTATCCATGTGACTGTTTGATAGAGATTTGAGAGGCTACATCATTTCATCCATGTGATTTACATTGATTGGTGTCTTTGAGATGTAATTAGTGATATCTTCCTACATGTTTGACTCCTATATCCTTTATTGCACACATGCACGGCTATATTTGATTATTGCACTTGTCTATCTCATGTTGGCTTGCGTGTTTTCATCTCAATCATGTCTATACAATGTACAATATGCGATAAAACTTGACAAGATTGGAATGCATGTAAAAACCGTTTTGGTGAGACTGTGTGTTTTTGTATAACGGGGAGGGGCTGCGAAAGGTAATCATCTATCCTTTGTGCAAAAGCCACCGTTAAAAAGGACCTAAAAAATGGAGGAATTTTAATATCCGAGGTCCAAAGAGGTTAAAAGAGCCCGAAAAAATTTAAAGGCAATAAAAAGCAATTCATGCCAAATATGGGCCACTTAGGTTTCACCATCAATTCTCCAAAGTTTGAGAATTTAGAATGCCTCTATTCAATACAATATCTGAGGGAGTTTGGTTGGAGAATCTAAACGGGTTTGCACTTCCTTGAAAGTCCTGAAAAAGCATAAAATCATTTTGGACGTTATTGGTGTGAAAATTATTTTGAGCTTTAATTTGTTGATTTGATTGAGTCAATATCTTATATTGTCACTCTTTTACACCAAAGGAAGCATTTGAGTTCATTCGCTAGGAATATCCAATATTCATCGTGCACATATGTCATGTTTGTATGCATTGATTTTCCTATCGAATTTGATCACACCACTTCATTTACGCTATCATTGACTTGGTTGCTTTCTGTTTATTCATGGTGTGTTTTTATCCTAGTGACACCCCGCACTTGCTTATTTGATTTATTTCTCTAATTTGTCCATTTGGGGACATCATAAAAAGGGGGAGAAAGAATTATCATATTATGGGGGAGTTTGAATTCTGGGGGAGTTTTTGAGATGTTGCTTATATTTTTATCATATATTGATATCCATGTTATCTCATTTCAAACTCGATATGTCACGTGGTATTTGCTTTGTCTCATGTGTGTAGGTATGAAGATTGCAGATCTATATGTTGCACACCCTGATGAGAAAAGTTTTGAGATTCCTGAAGAATTAAAGAACAAACGATGAAGACTATTCATTTGTACCTTTTCCAGTTTTGGGTTCATGGGAGGGTAGATTTGTATAGGCAATTTCATATTTGATAATTCGGATTTTTTATGTATGTACCGGCATAGACATAGGGGGAGATTTGTAAGGACATTTTTCACATGTCCGAAATGTTTCATTTATTTATGTCGTACGCCGCTACATTTGGCACGTCTCCTCACGATCTCACATGACGGCCTCTATTCGAATTCCGGGAATCAAGCATGCATTATCTCCACTAATATGTCCCACATCTGCCTCAATGACTTCACGTTCCAAGATTTTAGGGACTTAATGCAAGTGGTACGCAAGGGAAGTCAAAACAGTGAAAAAAAAGGCACAATAGGAGAGTTCAAGGGCATTTTTGTAATTTCACATCCATAGTTCGGAGGTCTGGTCAACTAGAAAGTTGAAGAGCTCGCCGCAACGAAGATACTGGAAAAAACGGTACCTCAATCCGAGCTACGGTGAAGGAGTTATGACCTTTTGAAGATAGAGAAAATTCCTTAAAGAATGCTTTTTTTTTGTACGCTGGATAGAATTTTAGAGTTTTAAGAACGTGGGACTCTTCATATTTTTTCCTATAAATACCAACTTCGGGGGAGTTGTTTTGCAAGACTTTAGGAGACGAATTTGAGAGTCCAAATACATCTAGTCTTCATATTTTTGAGTCCCAAGACTCATGTTTTGATTCACACATCATTGCCAAACCTTTGTGAATCCTTTTGCAACCCAAGAACACAACTTTGGTTTGTTCAACCCTTGTGGAGGAGACCGTTCTTCTTCTTCATTGCAGCCCTACTGGAAAGGGATAATTCCAGCCGCGACTACAGAATCCGATACCCGAGGGTAATTCTTAGTCAACTTGTATTTTCATTGTAATCCGATTGTAAGCCGTTTTCTTACAAATTATAGTGAAAATAAATGGTTTTGCCCCTGAGGGGGATTTTTCCTTAATTGCATGTGTTTGAATGTTCTTGCGTAGATTATCTATTTATTAAATCACATACTGCTGCATGTTTAGGGTTTGTTTGTGTTAAAAGGGTTTTATATATGGTTTGATCATTTGAACGCGAGCACACACGTTTCTCAGAGTAAAAATGAAGAAGAGGTTGATGTGAGTGAACTTCAAAATTCTTTTCAAGAACTTTATGAAGAATCTATTAAATTAAAAAGAGCTAATTTGAAGTTAGAAGCAAGTTGAAGAGAGTGTGTCAAGGTCGTTAAAGATAATGCGTTAGTAGAAGACCTTAGGACACGAGAGAGAACTCTTCGAGAGAAGCTTGAATATATAGAAGGCGAGAGTGATAGCTTTAGAGGTTTAATGGAATCCTTGAAAAAGGAGCTTCTTGAGTTTGAAGAGAGAAATGTTTTATTAGAGTCTAATATTTTAGAATTAAAAAATTAATTAAAAGACTCTAGAAAAGTCAAATTTGATTTGGAGTGTAGGTCCGAAAAACTAGATAAAATCTTAGGCACGGTCCAAATAAAAAATGACACTTGTGGATTAGGCTTCGTTACTTGTAATGAATCTACTCATAAAGCCAAATCCAATGTTTTAGGAAAATCACCTAGGAAAGCTTTTAGAGATCACTCCTTTGGTAAGTCTTTTCGCCGAGTCTTTAAGTGCTCACATTGTGGTCGAAAAGGTCATCTTAGGAAATTTTATTTTGATCTTAAACGAGTTCCTAGAAAATCCAAATGTAAGGTAACCGAGGTAGTCAATATTCCTGCATCCCTAGATAGTCATTCATCATTAGTTTGGGTTAGGAGATCCGAATTGGTAGCTTTACAAGATAGGATTTTTATTCTCATTTACTATCACATGCTTCCTCACTTGCTAAATCTAAAGGTTGAATGTGTTAGTTTTCTTTGCATACTCTAGCTTTTTGTGCTTCATATTATATATCATTGCTAGGTGTATGCATGTTTAGTCATTTTCTAGCCATTGCTTTATTTCGTATCTAATGCTAGAAATCATGACTTATTTATCTTTTGTATTATATTTCTTTCATTTTAGTTTGCATTAGATGAAAAATACAAAAATATTTTTGTTTACCGTTTGAATTTTTATCTCTTGGTAATTTAAGCTTAATGAAAAATTCAAATGATTTTTGTTTTGACTTTTGAGTATATATTTTTATTTTTGGTTAAAAATTTCAAAAACTCAAAAAGATTTTTTTGTGTGCACTTTAGTTTGACACACTTTATGTGGCATATACTTGTGTTTGAATCCCATCTTTTACGCTCCCATGTGGCTAGAACTTTTAGTTTAGATTGTCAATCCTTATTATGTTCTTTACCATGCTTACATGGAGTAGTTGGATTTTGTGTTGATATAATGGATTCTATTTCATATATGCCTCTATTCACACATGAACGAGCTCTTTTGAAATTTTAACTTCATATGTATATTTGAGCTTTGTGAGGTGTTCTCCTACCAATCTTGTCATCTACATATTTGTGACCTAGGAGGACTAGTGCATGTCAAAATTAGTTGCACGTGAGATTTGTGTGAGAAATAAAAAATGGTAAATATAAATGTGCACGGGGAAGGGCTCCGAAAGGATTTATTATCCTTTGCAAATAGTAAGCCACCGTTTGTTTGGACCTAAAAGAAATACGTGGTCCAAAGGCCTAAAAAGAAAATATGGCATTAAAAGAAAAATAATTTTCTAAGGCCTAATTTGTTTGTTTGATATATTCATTCAAATATATATGCTTATTGAGGGAGATTTGATGGTATATCAACGGTTTGCACAATGTCCATTTATCCTAGTTGTACTTTCAATGTCATGACTCTATTAGTTTGTAGAATCATCAAAAGTCTAGGCTTGTATGCATTGTGTATGATTGTTCATTGAGTTCAATCTATATTGTCACATGAGGTTATATTCAAATTTGATGAAGTTTTCAATCAATTGAGAACTCCGTGAACATGTTTTAAGTGATTGGGTTTAAATTTAATTGTTACTAGTTCACACCCCAACACTTCCGCTTCCATATGACACATTTTTTCCATACGAGTGTGAAAAGCTTATCTTTATTTTGTGTCATTTTGGAGTTTATATCTACATGTGTGTACTTATGCTTAGCTTGTATCTACTGTGTATACATATATATGATATTTTGTTTAGTCTTTGCCATGTTTAGTTAGTCCATTTATGCTTCAATTCATAATTGGTACCTTGTTTGTAGCGTAGTTTGTTTGATATCACATGCTTAGAATCTTATTTGTCAATTTGGTATCATTTATTTTCGCATCATAGTTGGTATTCATTTGTATGGATTAGTTATGATTTTGTTGCTATGTGCTTTAATGTTCTCTTTATTTTATGCATTAATGCATGTTTACCTTGTTATCCCATTCTATTTATCCCTTGTTTAGTTTAAGGGGTGTATTTTCTTTAATTGGGGAAGATAAGTTAATGTTTTGATCCTTTATCCGTTGTCTATTCCTGAACAAAAACGGGGAGAATGATAAGGGGAGAAATGGTATCTAATCCTATTGTAATCGTATCTTAGTTTGGGAGAGATTTAACTTAGGGGGAGTCACTATCTTTTTAGGTTGATCATAGTTGATAAAAAGGAGAATTATTTTATGGGGAGTATTTATTTTAACTGCAGTTAACATTCTTGATATTCCCTATGCGTTTGATAGTTTGCCTAAGTGTGCAGAAATTCTTCTAAATGGCAACGTTCATCATCGGGAAAATATATTGATCCTTTGGGTTGTTTGAGTCAAGAATTGTATTTTTATTTTAGGTGGGACATTTTTGTCAGTTTAGTAGAGCTTGACGGCCCTTTAGGATTTTTGTTGGTTTTTGTCCCGGAATAGCCAAAGGGGGAGATTTCTAAGGACACAAATTTCCAATTGAGTCCTTTGTAGTTTTGGCTCAATTCCGGACAAAAACGTTTGAGTCATAACATATCCTTTAAGCCTATGACATACTAAAGTTGAAGACGTAGCGGCCAAAAGTATAAAGCTTCATCAAACTCCGTATGTATTGTGCCTCGTTTCTACGTCATCAACATGGTTTCGTTGCTCCTAAGGTATGAATGCATTTTAATATATATATATATATATATATATATATATATATATATATATATATATATATATATATATATATAAGCTTGGAACAATTTGTATTGGGTGTACTTTGTTTTTAAAACTGTTGTTTATTTTCAGAAAGATTTAATTAAAACTTTAAAATAAAGTATATAAAGTTTCTCGGCTAAAATCAAATTTTTATACTTTCTGGAAGTTCGTTCGAAATTGTCGTTCAAACGAGTTTGTCGTTCGAACAATAATGTCGTTCGAACGAGTTTGCCAACGAGTTCCCATATTGGCCACTGGAATATCGTTTGAACGAGAATGATGTTCGAACGAGAATGATGTTCGAACGAGATTTCTAACGAGTTCACACTGGAACTTCGTTAGAAGGCTCGTTTGAACGAGGCTTCGTTCAAACGAAAATCTCGTTCGAACGAGTTTTGACGGGAACAGTTAATTGGCGATTTTGAGCAGTTTTTTCCCACTTTCTCCACTTCTTTTCCCACTAACTTTTTACCTGAATAACTAAGTGCGGGAACCAAGTTTTTTAACTTAACTTTTCATACCTTTCTAACTCCTAGAGAGAGTTTTTGAGTGTTCATCTTTCCAAAGAAAAGTTCATTGTTTAAGTGTATATTTTTCCAAGAAAAATTCATAAAACACTTCTGTTTTACACCCATAGTTTGTTTATCCAAGTTCATATATATATATATATATATATATATATATATATATATATATATATATATATATATATATTCATTACATGGAGTCTGGTACCGGTTTATCTCTACATCCGTTTGAAGAGAAGTTTGGGTTTTCTTTTACATCCCACAAAGAAGAAGAAGAGTTTGTTTTGCTGCGGCATTCTCACATGGTGAAAGGCATAATATGTGGTTGACGGTGTACCTATGTCTCATTGGTGATTCCAAGATTCCGGTGGAGCTCCGAGGTTGTCGACTAGGCGAAGGTGTTTACAAAAAGACGCGTCAAGGCTTGAAAGGGGTCGAGTCGAGGAAGTAAGTCATATGTCTTGTAATTGTAAAACCATACTTAGTGGACTTAAGGCTAGGGCCGTCCGAGGTTTTTTCCCGTTGTGAGTTTTTCCTCGTACATCGCGGCGTAGTTATTTATTATTTATTTTATATTTTACAAAATCACATAGAACGCATGCTTAGGTAAAAAGATAAAATTTGGTTTAATCACTACTTATATTTAATTTGGTGCTACATAATTAATTGAGTAAATATTAATTTAATTCAAGTCGTCACTTAATTTGAGAAATTGGTTTGGCCTAATTTGATAACATTGAAAATATGACTTAGGCAAATTTCTAGGACTTGAAGTGAATTAATTATGTTTAAGTGAAATTAATATTGTGTGTGTGTTTCAATGTTATTTCACTTGGTTTAATTTTAATCTGATAAGAAATTATAATTTGTTGTTTAATTGAACCATCAATGGTTCCGCATATATTTAACAAGGAAATTCATTTTTTTGAAGTAAAAAGATTTTAAAATTGTGGGCCTCGCGCACCAACAGAATGTATTGGTTCAGTAGCTTATCGTTTGGACTTATCTTCTAAGCTCCCTCATCTTCACGATGTGTTTCACGTATCGCAACTATGAAAATACATTCCCGATGCCAAACATATCATTATCTGGAAACATATCAAAGTTAAACGTAACCATAAGGTTGAATAAGTTTCTATTCAAATTTTGGATCGACAAGAGAGAGTTATCTGGCATAAAATCATACCCTTAGTCAAAGTTCTTTGGCAACATCATGGAACTGAAGAAGCAACTTGGGAACCAGAAACTATAATGAGACACCAATACCCTGCACTATTTACGGCTAATTTTGAGAAAAAAAAATTTGTTTAGTAGCAAGAATGTAGCAAACTACTCTTTATTAGTCGATAGCCCTAGGTATTATAATAAATTTTAAAGAATAACCCTATATTTTTATAAATTACCAAAATACCCTTATACTTAAAATCATCACATTGGACTTATCCTTATGCCAATTTCATTCTAATTTTTTTCTACAATTGTACCTAAGGATCCATACTTCTTAAAAATTATCCAAGTTAACTTCTTAGGTTTGTATAATTACATAAAAGCCCCTAAACTTTAATTAAATACTTATTAGTCCTTAAATTATACCTAAAAACTCATCAAGTACCTAACCTAAATTTAGAACTTATTCACACTTTCCACCCTAGTGACCTGGCACCTGCTGGCTGGACAACATGGCTTGTACCATGTGCCTTAAAAGTAATACCCATTTAAGCCTCCAAGACATTTAAACTTGGAACTTGTGTAACTTTAGCCCAAAACTCACAAAAAAGCCCAGCAATCTACTCCTCTGGACATACCCTACAAATACCCTCTCCCCCCTCCACTCGAACCCACACCAGTTGAGAGAAATTCCAATGTAAAGTCTGAGAGTTTTTGGCATTTCTATGATTTTATGTGTGATTGCTTGATTTTCTAGTTTGGTTATTTTTCTACATGTTCTTAGATTATATAAATGTGTTTACATGAGATATTGAATGTGTATATATTGCATAAGAGCTTAAACTCATAAAACTCCATTAAAGCTTGGAGCTCCAATGGTGGATTTCCATTCCCTGATTTTGAACCAATTTTAAAGTAGGGAAGTTTAAGCTTAAGTTTTTAGGATCTTGTATATATATTTAATTGAAAAAGGAACTACGTTTAATACACCAAATTCAACTATGAAGTTTTCGACCGAGAAAATATCAGAGAAAAAATTTTGAGTATTCACTCCACCGAAATTCTTCAATCCACGTTTAATCCCTTTTATTTTCAATGAAGAACAATACCATTATCATGTCAGAATCAAAATAAAAAAATTTAAACGAATTCAAAAGGGTCAAATTTTGACGAATTTTCAAAAAACCCAATAGCTTGATTTACACCATCACAATTCTTGAAATTGGTATGGCTAGATTCATATTTAAATTCTCAGAAACTTTCATTTAGAAACCATATTAAGATGAATCCTAAAACGTTTGGAAATCAAGGTCAAATATTTTAAAACCCTAAAGTCAAAATTCGAAGGTTGAAGGCGAGTGAAGCTCATGCACGAGAGTGGTGGTCAAACCGGGCGCGTTCAGACTTTGACTCCGCGCATGAGAGCACGTGCCCAATCAAAATTTTCTTATTTTTTTCGAATATTTTTATTTTTTCCTGAAAAAATTGATATATAATAACATCCTGTTTGGATTACAAGAAAGCAGTTTCCACGAAAAATCAGTTTTAAAGGTTGAATTAAAGTTTCTAAATTGCACTTAAACCCCTGTAAAAATTTCAAGTATTTCAAACCAAACCCAAACTTTTCCCATGGGTACCTAAGTATAATTAGACCTAAATTGTCTCTTATCACCACACCAAATTCTCAATAAATAAAGCTAAATAAATTTTCTTGTAAAAATTTTGAAATTATACTTTAAACCTTTTTAAATATATCATACACTGAATGGTTACTTAAATTTCCTTTTAATACCTTTTATTTATGTTATTTCAAGACCTATATCACATACTTACAATTATTATGCTTTCAGACTACCCAGTCTACTCGCAACATAGTCAGACTCCAACCGAAAATCGAAATAACCAAACAAGGTGATTTATATTTTAATATTAATCAATTGAGCTGTTATATTTCAAAAATATTAATTATTATATCACATTGTGATATTATGGAACTCTAAATTTTACATTGAACTCTTTCGAGTAATTCAAACTTTCGGTATTATTGATTCTTTCGATATCTATCGAGTCAATTATTACTAAGCCATGAATCCAAATTACTTGACAAAAGGTTGTAAATTACGTTAAACCCTGCAATTCATTTTTTTACATCTTCAGTAGTATACCATATAATCCGGGGATTAGACCCGGTAAACCCCCGGTAAATCTAATTGGCCTGAAGGACTCAGATGTTGAATGCCTTATTATTATATTTTACTCTGCGTATGAGTGTCGCTCTAGCTAAGTGTGCCGAGTTATCTGGTTATTTTTCAATTAATTGGATTACTTGTTCAGGAAATTTTATGTCTTGAATGATATTATCATGGTATGTGTGCGCTATTAAAACCTAATAACCAATAATTATAGGTTATCGAGTTATTGTTGAACCAAATTATCTTGACCTGATATTTTATCCTCACCATATTGTTTATTTACATATCATAAGCGTTATTATACCCCTGAAACGCCTTATGATATTTCATCTTGTTTCCATAGGTAGAAAAATAAAAATATTACTAACCCTCACAAATTCTCATTCTCATTACCATATTGTATAGAACATTTTTTTATCTATTTTGCATGTTTGCTTAACTATTTTCCTTTCAGATGGACAATGAGCCTGAAGACGATCAATTACCACTCACCCCCTTGAACTTCTATTCACTTTTACCTCCGTCAATATTCGCAGTTATATACGTGTGGGCAATAACAGGCAACAATGGCAAGCCTCGTTGAAAAATCTATACTGCAACCTATCGGCTCTTATGAATTACTAGTGTTCCTCAATATTTTATGTTTATGTACGCCGACATATAAGATGTAAAATTTGTTTTCTCTAGACACTAATCTCTATATACTATAAAATGCAAAACAAGACATTTATGAACATTTAAGACTCCTCCTCATTGAGAGAGTCCACGTGGCACTCTATATTTTATATTTCTATAAAATACTATACAAGCAATTTAATAGATGCATTGAACTATTGAGTTTTCTCTCTCTCTCCTTCAATTTAATCCAACTACGAGACCAAGTCAAAAGCAATTAAGAATGATACATTTCTTTCGTCCCAATATATAAATATTATTTTTAACTGCTGCCAATCACCATGGTCATCACCATAGACTTCCCCAAAGACCCCAAACCTTCTCCTGAACAAAGGGTTGCACGTATGTTAAATCGCCGCCAAAGTTCTCGGCAGGTAATTTTCTTCTTTTCTTTCGTTGATTAATTTGTTAGTTAAGATTAGTAAGGTTTGGAGGCTCCCCACTATTGATAAACCATTTGCTTTCTCTCTTTTTTGGGTTATTTCTTTAACACTGTTTTTTATAACCATTAAATTATATAAAAGCAATGTTTTTCTAAAAAAGAAAACAGTTTATAATTGTTAAAAGGTTCTTTTATAAATTGTTTTTTAACTTTTCTATAAAATTAATTTTTTACATAAAACGTTAAAAACATTAAAAAAAAGTTGATATAAAAACGTTCAAAACACTATATTTAGCTGCTTTTTTTATAAACGTTAAAAAATAGTTTATATAAACCACTATTTTTTTTTTAAAAACGCCGCTTTTAAAAACGTAACAAAACACTGATTTTTTAATTGCTTTTTACAAATGGTCAAAAACATTTTATATAAAAACGCTTCTTCTTTTTTTTAAAACACTGTTTACTAAAAACATTAAAAACACTCTTTTTAATAAACTTAAAAAAAATTATATAAAAACACTTTTTTTTTAAAAATAGTTTATTTAAAAAAATGTTTTTAATTTTTTTTATAAACGTTAAATGATTTTTTATAAAACTTTTTTAACATTTTTTTTATAAATCAATTTTTTTTATAAACATGTTAAAAAACAGTTTATATAATAACGTTGAAAAATACTGTTTTTTTAACGTTTTTAACATTTTATATGAAAACTGTTCATATAAAAAGTTGTTTTTAATAGTTGATAAAAACTTTTTTTTAACATTTTTGATGTCTTTTTATAAAAAAAAATTGATTTTATAAAAAACAGTTAAAAAGAGTTTATTAGAAAACCTTTTGATGTTTATAACTGTTTAAAAAAAAGGGTTTTTGTATAAGCAGTTTTTTAACGTATATAAAAAATAGTAAAAAAAAATAGTGTTTTTTTAACCTTTTTAAAAAACAGTGTTTTTAACAAAAAGTGTTTCTATATAAACTATAAGAGATTTTCTCTCTCTTATCTCTCTTATTCTTACTTTCTCACTTTTTTGGATTATTTTTTTAAACGTTAAAAAACACTGTTTTTTTATAAACATCAAAAAACAATTTATATAAAATCAATGTTTTTTTAAAAATCAGTTTATAATCGTTAAACGGTTTTTTTATAAACAATTTTTTAACTTTTTTTATAAAATTATTTTTTTACGTAAAACATTCCAAAACAGTTGATATAAAAATGTTAAAAACACTATTTTTTATAAATGTTAAAAAACTGTTTATATAAACCACTATTTTTTTAAGGAAAAAACACTGTTTTTAAAAAACGTTACAAAACACTGAATTTTTAACTGTTTTTTATAAACATTCAAAAACTGTTTTATAATTCTCTTTAAAAAAAAGTTGTTTTTATGTAAACCATTTTTTAATATTTTTTTAAAAGAGTTCTTTTTTTTAAGAACAGTGTTTTTACATAATTTTTTTAACGTTTATACAAAAAACTGTTAAAAAACAGTGTTTTTAATGTTTTTATATTAAGTGTTTTTTACGTTTTTAATTTATTCATATAAAGAATTGGTTTTATGAAAAAAGTTGAAAAAAATTTACAAAAAAACTTTTGACGTTCATAAACTGTTTTTTATAAGATTATTTTTATATAAAGTTTTTTCAACGTTTATAAAAACAGTTAAAAACAATATTATTTAACGTTTGTAAAAAAAAGTGCTAAAAAAAGTTTATAAAAAAACCTTTTAATTTTGTAAAACTTTTTTATTTAAAAAAAAATACTTAATAAAAAAAGTGTATAAAACTTTTTCATTTTATAAAACTCTCATTTTATAAAAAAGTGTTAGTAAAAAAAGTTTTACTATTTAAAACAATAAGATATAATGTAAAATTTGTTTTAATACACTAATAATTACTTATACTAATGGGTAAAATAGTCTTTTTGATTGGAAAATGGGTCAACTGACCATCAAACTAGTGAACTAACGTTTTTTGTCGATCTTGAATCCTAAACGAGTAGAATGTAAACAAATGGAATAAAACTCTAAATAACTATTGGCCCTCAAATATTAAAAGATCCTTACAAAATTGACAAGGAGCCATAGAATAGACTATGATTTTGTTTAAGTAGAATGTGTTATGTGAGGATTGAAATAGTGTTTTTCTTAAGATAATTTCGATTGAATCTTTATATAGAAATGTGAGTTTAATTAGTTAGAAGCATATTATGTGAATTTAGTTAGTTAGAAGCATATGGTATATGTTTCTCTATTTTAAAGGAAGTGAGGTATGCTTCCATGTTTAATAACATTGTTTTTTAAATAAAATATATAATATTCCTTTTTGGATTTTTCTCTTTTTATATTGTGATTGGACAATTATTTTTGTGCTTTGTTATAAGGTTTTCTATTTTTATTTTGACTCATTTTCAGATTTTTTTTATATAAATTATAACCATTATGCTTTATTTTCTTAATACACAAGTTCTAATTGTTTGTCATTTCTGTCTATCATGTCCATGATACTATTCATTATATTTTTTAAAAATTAGAGGTTAAAGTATAATTTATGTAAAGTTGATTAAGTGCCTAAGTAAAATATTTTGAAATATATATATATATATATATATGATAGTAATTATCGTGATTATATATGAGTGTCCATTTTCTCTCCATCTATTATTAATTAATACTTATATAATGTGTCAAATAGACATAAAAATATAATTATGTCTTAAATAAAAAAAGTATCTCGGTGTTTAGTGTATACTAATCATAGAACTACCATCTCTACTAAAAAATATAAATATGTAGTTGATTTGTAATTTTAAAATAGAGGCATGTTCATATCTCCCAAATTTTTTATTCATTTTTTCATCTCATATTAACATTAGTTTAAATGTAATGATAATATTATTTATGTGGCATATATTTTATGAATAAAATTATACCACGCTCGCGCATCATGCGGGTTTAAAACTAGTATGTAATAAGATGCTAGACACCTCTTAAATAAAAGCTTTATTTTATTCCCATTATATTAATGATAATCTTAATTGTATTAGTATTACGTACTTTACCATCCACATTCAAGGATGCGACAGTTCTCGCATGGAAGGCTATCTATGGAGGTAATTAGAAAGGTATTTCAAATATTTTCTCTAAGCATTGCATTTAATATAGGCCTGATAGATCACCAACACATCCTAATTAGGCTAAATAGTGAAGATGATTTTTCTAGATTATGGATGAGAGACTCTTGGTTTATCGGAAAATTCCCTACGCGCACCTTTAAATGGACAACTGAATTTTTTTCTCCAGATAAAGAATGTAGCATGACTCCCATTTGGATTAGTTTTCCTCGACTCCCAATCCACTTTTTCTCAAACGCTTTATTATATTCAATTGCAAAGCTGATAGGAAAGCCCCTTAGAATAGATTCATTTATAGCAGACTTGAACAGGCCATGTTTGGCAAAAGTTTGTGTACAAGTGGATCTGTTGAAAAATATTCCAAGAAAATTTTGGATTAGTTGTGGCTCCGGCGGTTTTTGGCAAAATGTTAGTATTAAAGAATGCCCAAAATACTGTTCATATTGTTCGAAGAAAGGGCATGACATAAGTAATTGTATCAAAAAAGGAAGAAGTAAGAACAAAGAATAAAGGCAATTAAATTCAGAGGAAAGCCTATCAAGAAGTGAAGAAAAAGAATCAAGAAACTAAAGCAGAAGTAGCAGGTAAATTACATATTAAGGAAGTATTCAATAGCATTAAATAAGCCCATCAAGAAATTGAAGAAAACGATGATATCATGTCAGAAGAAGAAGAAGAATGTCAAATAGTGAATAAGATAATTATCAAACACTGTGAAAGTTAACCAATTATGAAGAGAAGGAGAAAAAGACAATTTAAGGAGAAACACGGGAGGAGAATCATGGAAGAAATTAAGGTTAACGAGATGGAGGTGGAAGATATGAATATAGCAAATAATCTTTATGCAGCAGATGGAGACACTAATGAAGTAGAAGGAGTTCCTCTGATTGAATATGTTCATTTATTTGCTAAGAAAATAGAAGGAAAATTGAAGGAAGATAAGAATAATAGGGATTTGCTTTGAAAAGAATTGAAGATAAAGTCCAAGACAAAGGTTCAACAACAGATGATCAGTACTTGATCCCCTTTTAAGAGAATCACCAGATCAACTGTGCAAAGTAAAAAAACTCTCTCCTCTTGAATCACAATAATCTCTTATCTAGTTTGGAATATTAGAGCAGTAGCAAAGAAATAATCAAATAGAAGAATCAAGAAACTAATCAGAATGCATAAAATCCCCTTAATTGCCTTGGTGGAGCCCAAAGTAGATCCTCATAAAATTGATATGTATAAAAAGATATGGGGTTATGAAGGTTGCCTTAGTAATAAATCTGGAAAGATATGGATTATGTGGAGGTTTGATATTGATGTTAATCTTATTGAAGATGAAGAGCAATAATTAACAGTGTCATTGAATCATCATTTTGTGAAAGAGGAAATTATAATGTCAGTAGTAAATGCCAATTGTTCTAAAGAAGGAAGAAGATCATTATAGAGTCAACTTATTGATAATTCAAATAAATTTATGGATAAGTCTTACTGTGAAGTTGGGGACTTCAATGTAGTATCTTGTCCTAGTGAAAAGGTGGGAGGGAATTAAATCAAGCCATTGAAATTGGGGATTTTAATGCTTTTAGTGAATTTAATCAAGCCATTGAAGATTTTAGAATTGTTGATCTAGGATTTTTTGGATCTAGATATACTTGGTGTAATAATAGAGATGAAGAACAATTGATTCTTGAAAGGTTAGATAGAGGTCTTGCAAACCTGAAATGAATTGCTATTTATCCTCAAACCTATATTTCTCACGTGAATAGGTGTTCCTCTGATCATTCACCTCTTTTGATTACAATCAAAACTGAGATAGATTTGGTTCCAGGGGCTTTCAAGTTTCAATCTATGTGGTGTAATCATGATTAATTTGAAGATGTTATTAAAAATTCTTAGGGGGATTTCTTCTAATGATTTTGGATTAAACAAATTTTCTTCTAAACTAAACAGACTAAATGGGCCTTCGAAATATTGGAATAAAACAGTGTTTAAGGACATATTTCGGCATGTTAGAGAGCTTGAAGATGAGAATTTACAACTGGAGATTGCTTATGAACAAGACATATGTGAGGAGAATATACTGAAGCTGCAAAAAGGCATGGCTAGTTTGCTGAAAGCTTTAAAAATGGAAGAATCTTATTGGATTCAAAAATCCAATATTAAATGGTTGAAAAAAGGAGACTCTAATACTAAATTTGTCCATGCTCAAATGAAAACTAAGAATAGAAAATTAAGTTTTCATAGAATTGAAGATCATGATGGGAGAATTATAGATGATAAGGAAGGGTTGAATACTCATGTTGCGCTAATCATTTCACTAACATTCTGTCGAGACAACAGGTGTTCAAGAAGACCAGTTGGAGATTAGTCAGCTCATTCCATCAATTGTAACTTCATAAATGAATGACATGCTTTAATATTTCACTGATAAGAATGAACTGTATCAACCAATGGAGCATCTAAGTTCAGAGGCAACCCCAAGCCCTAATGGTTTGGTGGTGAATTGTACCAAAAATGTTGGTTTATAATCAAGGAAGACTTAGTAGCAGCCATAAATTGTTTCTTTGCAAGATCAGTCCTTCCCAAAATTTGTACAAGCACTTCTATTGTGCTTATTCCCAAAGTTAAGCATCCTAAGACGTGTAGTGACTTCAGGCCTATCAAATGTGCAATTTTTCTTATAAGATTATTTCTAAAATTCTATCCACTTGACTTTCCACAGTTTTTCCTCAGTTAATCTCCCACAACTAGAGTGGATTTGTGAAAGGAAGGAGTATTCAAGATAATGTAATGCTTGCCTAAGAAATGGTTTTTAACTTAAATAGGAAAATTCATGGAGGAAATGTCATTATAAAGCTCAATAGGGAAAAAGCTTACGATAGAGTTAAATGTGGATTCTTAATTAAGTTAATGAGATGTTTTGGATTTGGGGAGAGATGGGTTGACTTTATATGTAGAATGATTCTTGACAATTGGTTTTCAGTTATAATAAATGGGGTTCCTAAAGGCTACTTTCATTCTTCCAGATGTCTTAGGCAGGGAGATCCAATATCTCCAAGCTTATTCATAATGACTACTGAATTATTGACTAGAGGATTGGAAAGTCTCATGCAATCAGGTTCAGCTAAACCTTTCTATCACTCAAGTGGATGTCATGTGATCTCCCACCTCTCGTTTTCAAATGATGTGATAATTTATTTTAGAGGTGGCAAAATAAGCCTAAATGACATTGTTGATTTTCTTTGTAGGTATAAAGAAATCTCAGGTCAGAAAATTAATTATTCTAAAAGGAGCTTTACTATTTCTGATAAGCAACCCCCTGACAGATCAGCTCTGATTGAATTTGCTACTAGTTTGAAATGTAGAAATATTCCAATGCAATATTTTGGATGTCCTATTAGAAGTAGAATTCAAGGTTGGAAAGTTAAATTTTTATCAAGTGGAGGGAGATATATTCTTATTAAACATGTATTTTCTTATTCCTATCTATTTGCTTGCTTATTTGAAGCCTCCTAAGGCCATTATTAGGCGAATCCATATTATGATGAATAATTTTTTTTCTAGCGAAGAAATGAAGACATTGGTTAGAAATATCAATGGAAATATTGGGAATCTCTATGTAGAAAGAAAAATGAGGGTGGCTTGGAGTTTTTAAATTTGAATGTGTTGATAAAAGATTCATCAATGAGAGTGTTTTGGAAATTCAAATCCGAAAATTATCTTTAGGAAAACTTAATGAAAAAGAGATACAAAACTAACAATCCAACTGTGGGTTCTCATACACGGAAAAGATTGAAGAATGTTCAAGAGGAATGCTTAGAGAATATGATCAGTACAAATGATAAATGGATTTGGAAACCTTCTATATCTGGCCAATTTACTTTTGCTTCTGGTTTGGAAATTTGCAATGAACATTTCACTTCTTCTACAGTTATGAGTCAGATCTGGGATGAGAAGATCCCAAAGAAAATTTTAATTATCATTAGTCGATCTCCTCTTTCCATCTTTATTCTTATTCTGAAGCTTGTTCCCACTACTAGTCCCCTTCTCATCCTCGTATTAGCTACCATAGCTTCCTCGGAGTTCATGACCTGGTCGACCATCGCTAATAGCTCGGCCATAGACTTTCGTGGGTCTTCAATAAGCTTCCAAAGTAATTTCCCTTTCTGTAGTCCTCAAATTAACGATGTCATCGTAATACTTTCCTTATAATCCCCCACTTCCTTTTCTTTATTAAACCTCACAATGTACTCCCTAAGACTCTCATTCTTCCCCTTCTTAATGTACAGCAGGTGAGTAGTCTTCTTATGGGGTCTTACCCCAAAGCAGAAGTTATGGATGAACCATTATGTGAGTTGCTTAAAATTTTTAATGGAGTTCTTCGAGAGTGAAGTGAAACATATATGGGGAGTCCCAGTCAAAGTGCTTGAGAATGCAAGTCATTTCATCTCATCTAGGATGGAGTAGATGTATGCAACCGACTCGTACATCTCCACATGGTGCACAGGGTTAGTACTCCCATCATACTTTGGGGTAACCACTGGTGGCTTGAACTTAGCAGGGGTTAGAAAGTTGACTATCTTAGCAATAAAAGGAGACCCTTCTGAGTATCCTCCCTGTAAGGGGTCATGACTCTTAAGGATATCTCCAATCTTATTTTCTATCCTTTGAATTGATTTCAAGTCCTCTCTTCCACCTCAACAACGTCGACCTGGCCAATATTATCCCTTGCTACCTCAGTCAGCCAAACTGAGGGTTCCCCTGTCGTTGACCTGCATCGACTATTTACTTTTTGTTGGCCCTCATCTCGACCACACAGGGGTCGATCGTCTTCCCCCTCTCTTCTTGATATAGCATTATTTCTTAATTTAGGTAGCCTTTCTCTCAGATTGCCAATGAGGCCGAGCCTCTTAAAGGCTGACCCTCTACTCAATCGATCAAAAGCGGAGCCCCTTGGCTGTGCATTACGACTCGGCCTCCTACCTTGGCTCTCTTGGATGGGGCGCATCATATTCCTAGATACTTCATATGGCTCCCAATAATCTTCCTGAGCATCTGCAGCCCCATAATCATTATAGCAGTCCTCCGAGCAGGGTTGGCCTTACCTCCCCAAGCGTAAATGCCTAGGGTCAGTAACGTCCCTCCGTCGCTGAAGAGGTGGCAGATCTTTGCGCGGTGCCTGGAGTGGTCCCCTGGCATCCCGATGGTGCTCCACGGTCGCCGGAGTAATCATCTACTATTGTACCATAGCTGGCCTAATTATCATGTTTTGGCTGAAAGTAACCAACAGCTCTTGCATTTCCTTTTGGCTGTCCGCCAAGGACTTCAATGTTTCCACTACTTGAGCCATTTCTGACTGAGGTGGTGCGTTACTAGAACTAGGGCCAGTAGCTGGTGGTGGTGGAAATTCTAATGCCATGGGAAAAACCTTGCATATGAGCTGTAGTTAAAGAGTAAAAGCCTTGTAACTCAACAGGAGCTCCTTCAATGGTGAAACAGCTCCACATGAGGGGATGACTGGCTCACCACCAGAGACTAAGGTGAAGACAAGCTAGAAACGGGATGAGACGATGCTACTCCTTCCCACAGACGGTGCCAAACTGATGGTACCATAAATGGTATCACCAGGTCATAGAAGTAAGAAGCTCAAACAGGGATACAACAATGGCAATAATCACGCAACAAGTTATCAAAAAAAGGGATGAGGTGAAGAGGATGAACACTTGGATTTAAGTGGTTCGACCGTAGCTTACGTCCACTGTGTGTGTGTGTGAGAGAGAGAGAGAGAGAGAGTGAATTCCACTAGTAAATATGGCTCTAATAGCCTGATTATAACACCAACTCTCTTTCTCTCTCTCTCTTCTGTATATAATTGAGCAGAGTTTCAGCTAGGGTTTGAATTAATCGATCTTTACAATGTAGAAGGTGATGGGTTTATATAATTCCTAGGGGGTGTAATTCACACCCCCTAGCATGTTGAAGGTGTGCACAGGTGAGGGCATCCACTCAGGCAGCGACAACTATCCATGCACAAGTATGTAATAATGATGAAAACCCCCCTCACATAAGGGGAATAATTTTGGTTATAACAAAATTTCTCATATGGAACACATCACCTGGGTACGTTCTATTGCTCGTCCACTCATGGTATTATCTCCATATGTCTCGGACACGGCCGAGTATGAGGTTGTTGACGGAGCGGTGGACCTTACAAGTGAAACTATCAAGTGTGCTTTTGGCCTGAAGAGCTCAGGCTGAGGTTGCCTAAGCTGGCCAACCCCTGGTGTCAGCTGGGTGATAGAACGGGGGATGTCCTTTATCGCTCTGACTCCTGTTTGGGGTCTCGACCTATTAAATGGCTGAGGTTGCATATACGAGGCCGACTTTGTCTTGGATGAGACTTGGGGGTGACCTGTGAGTTGGTTCACAAGCTCGGTTGTTTGGAGTGATACAGTCTCATCCTGAGACGAGGATATATTTGGGCATATCATCAATCGAACTATTTGTTTCGAAAATATGGTTAATAATAATAATATTAGAATGAATGATTGTCATCTAGGAGTGGACTCGTACAGACAAACCTAAACCAATAGGAATTTTGAAGACGCCTTAATAATAATATAATAAAGAAGGAGTGTGCCTTTTTATTCTAGAATGGTGAAGTCACCTTAATAATTGGACAATAAGGTTAAGGACTAAGACTCCTTATTATACTACAACTATAAACTCTTGTAATTATAAATATAAGCCTCCATCAATTAAGGGAGCCTATTATATTATGCACTTAAATTTGTATCTTTCAATTAAAAACTCAAGTACCAAGAATATTTTCATCAATAAAAGTAGTCAAACCCCTTTACCCTAGTTTACACAAGCAATATTGCCTGATTGAATGATTCAATTATCTTCCCTAAATCTTTACTTCCTCCCTACATTTGTATTGTCTATGTTGATGGTATGTGGATTTGTTTCCCATAAAAATTGGCACCATCTACGAGAAATGGAAAATTCGAATGGACAATGTTTTGAAATCCCCCCCACCATGAAGGAAGTTTTGATCATACTCCACCATATCTAAGATACTAATTTGAACATCCCTTTAGGGACGTAAATGAACCGAGCCGAGATTTATGAAGCTCGACTATTAAAGTAGAACTTAAGATCATGTTCAATCAAGGTTCATTTACTAATCGAATGAGTTGAACTCGATCTTAAAATGAGTTGATGATGAGCGGGGATTAAACATATCGACTTTGAAGGGTTTAATTGAGCTCGTTTATGCCTTAAAATATAATCTCGAACTAATCGCAATGATAAAATTTTATAAACGAGCTCAAAATTATGATCGATATCAGTTCGTTTGCTTAACAAATGATTAGGGCATGATTTACACTGTGTTTAAGTTTTAATTTGTGTTGCCTTAATTCTGAACAAACCTTTCGAGTTATAATATCTTTTTATCGAGTTTATTTTGTTTTAATGCTACATTATATGAAGACAAATAGACAAAACACCATGATAGATATTGTTGAATCGAATCAAAAAACTTCATTAGATATTGAAGAATTGGTAAAGGTAATAATTTTCAAAATTTTGTAATTACTTTTAGTTTATTTTAATTGATAGGAAGTGATATGACATGAATTTACTAAAAATAATTTTTAAAGGGTTTTAAAATTATTTTTTATAAAATTTTCTCAAAGGTTAACTTTGAGTGACCTCGTTCGAATGTGGTCCCCTTGATCGAAGAGGTTATCAATTAAGAACCTATTTTTTTAGACAATGGACCTCGATTGAAAATTGTTTACAAATGAGTAACCCTCAATCAAACATTTTTTGAATAAGGGATCACTAACTATAAAAAAATGACCCTCAATTGAAAGTTTTATTGATTGAGAGTCCCTCAATCGAAATCTCTCATTCGAATGAGGAATCTATGGTTCGAACGAGGACCTTTACCTTGGAAAATGATTTTTATTATATATCATTCAATGGAAAACTATTTTAAGACCTTTAGACGTCCATTCTAATTGACGAAGCCCAATTTTTTAAAACCCTATTTTGGTTTTAGTAGAGTCCTTCTATTTATGAGATCTTATAAACTTCATGCAATTAATGTATACTCTAGGTTTACAAATCACGTGATATCTTGTCCACTAAAGAGAATATCACTTAACATTACATGTGGATAAATTGTTCATCAACCTATATTGATGGATACTAAGGCCTTAGAGGTTGTGAAATTATTTTCTTAGACTGGAGCGACTATCAGTAGTAGGAGCAGAGTCAGAGGAATAAAACGAAAGAGAACGAAATTTGTAGAGTATCGTTATCGTATATGTAAGACGTGTTTAAATAATTGTTAAAAAATTATCATTTGTTAGTACTATTGGGCTTTATGTGGGTTAGCTGTGATAGTAGTTTTTCCCACAAGAGTTTCCACTCTAGAATCCTGATATGTTGTTTGTGATTCTTTTATATTGCTTCCACCATTACCTACCAACTGCATGAAACTTGGACTAAATAATTTTATCCAGTCAAATTAAAATTTGGTTCAAATATAAAATAAATTTTAATTTGATTTACCTATTTATTTATTACGAAATTTATAAATTAATTTTGGAACCTTAGGAACTACTTTTTCAAACTGGTATCATAGCCCACTGTATCATGCATCCGGGGGGGTGTTTGTTAATGGTGAGTTGGTCATACATTCACAAATTTTTTATGGTAGTAATTCTGTGACATGGAACACACGTGTGACATTTTTTCTCAAGTCCCAATACGATATTGTGTGGTTAACCATAGTTAAGGGGTGGGGACATCCAGCAACCTTGATGAGAGAAACCGTTGTCCCTAAATCGGAGGAAGCATGGTCTAAGGATGTAGATAGGGTAGCTAACAACAACTCTATAGGGATTGAAGGCATAAGAGAGTTCTCCCTCAATCTCGGATGGAGATTCTGATGAGAATGATGTTGACATTGTCTTGTTGATAAAGATATCAAAGAAACTTATCAAATACCATCCTTAAAAGTTTGCACCTAATAAGAAATGAGGAGATAATAAAAAATCAAACAAGTTAGAGAACTCTTCTAACAGACAAAACCGTAAGTCTTAATGAAAAAATAAAATGAATGATTACTCTAGAGGTGCTTTGAATGCCAAGATTTTTGGCATTTCTCATGTGAGTATCTATTACGCTAAAGAAAAGAAGTAATGAGAAGACTTCTATAAAATCCACTTTTAGTGATATTGACACTAACTCAAATAATAAGTCTCCCATTGAATGCAACTTTACCGCGTTCACCGCCATCGAGGATATAGTTGGTCCTAAAATATCCCTTGATGAAGAGAATGTTGAAAAATATGGAGTTGAGTCTGATACTGATGGAAACGAAATGGTGGAGGAAATGACTTTTTTTATGAGACTATAGAATAACTTCAAGTGAAGTTCAACTCCTTGAATTGATTTGAGACATGGAGAGGGTGAATAAATATCTTAATGATATGCTTGGTTTGTATCAGACTAAGTTATGATATTTGAGTGATATTGAAGAGCAAATTATTAGCATATAAAATATAAAAGCTAATATCATTGAGAAGTTGAAATCTCGGGAGAAAGATATTGTGATTTTATGTGAAAAGGTTGGTACCTTGAAGATGAATCTCCTTAAGTCATCATGTGAACATAACATGTTAGATGCGCAATAAGAAAGACTAAATATATACTTCCAAGAGCATAATAAGGTGAATAATGACAGAAGTATGTTCTGATTAGCTACATAAGATGTTCCTCGAACTATCTCAATCCTGAAAGGACGAAGAAATTCTTGGTTATGATGTTGTGTGTGAGTTTAAGATAAAGAACATGATTATGTTTGTAAACACTCCTTGTCATCCTCCTCCGATAATTGTTCCTCAGACGAAGCATGTATATTCTTTCAACCATTACTTTACACACATTGCAAGAGGAATGTCTACCTTATGCATTATTGCCACCAACTTGACAAGTGGGTATATTCCTCCACACTTCAACTAATAATTCATGAAGTCCAAGGAATTTTGAGTACATGGTTTGAACATTCCAATTTCTTATGAGATAATTACAAAGGATTATTGGTTCCCTTCCTAGTTCCCAAGGTAAAAGGAAGAGAATACAAATGAAGAAAAAATATAAGAATAAGAAGGTGTGTAGAATAGTGGATGAAGCTAGCAATTCTTATCCATCTTAGCCTTCTGCGTGAGTCACCTGAATCACCTATAGGTTAAGATCATGTTTGTCATGTTTATTTCGTCCTATGCTTCCTAGAGCATATGATATTGATGATACCACAATTAGTATCATCAAGTCAAAGAGATGAATGAACTTATACCAATACAATAATGGCAAGAATAAATCAATACAATAATAGAGGGAGATGAGGTAAAGAGGAAGAACACTGAAATTAAGTGATTTAACCTATTGAAGGCCTACGTCCACTGTGCACTATGTGAAATCCACTAAAATAGGCTCTAATGGCCTTGGATACAAGCTCTCAATCTTTTATCTCTCTTACTGTGGGTTTAACAGAGTTTCAGTAGGGTTTACAATAGTCGATCTCCCTCAGTGTAGAAGATTAAGGGTTTATATAGTGCCTAGGGGGCGTAGTGCACCCCTTAAGCATGCAGTAAGCGTGTGAGCTTAAAAGCTTCCAATAGGATCATAACATCTGTCCATAGCACATATAAGCCATGATGGTGAGATATTCCCTCATGTGTAGTTGAGATGATGTTATAATGGGTCGGCTCACGTGGGATTATGAACCGCGCGCATTATCCCACATGTGCTCTGTTCCACGCACCCTATAGGATGACCAAGGTGTTTTGTCGAAGTTAAAACATTGGATTAGCCGTGTACGAGATGTATGGGTCAGCAGGTGAGTTGTATATTGATGGATGCCAACTATAGTCTCAGCTGGATAGTGTCAAGGTCGAGATGAGAGTTAAGGTTGGCTTAGGAGCTTCTGACCTTCCATACGTAGACGAGACGTGATGCTGAGAAAACCAAGACTGCCTGTTGTCTTGGCTCATTATCGGTATGAGGTATGTTAGCTGAGATACGCCAAACTAAACTGCATGAGATGACTCGAATTAAGTGCAGTTCGTTGTGGCGTCTAAGGTCGAGGTCTCATTATGGTATATCAATCACCCCTAGCCCTTAGTCTTTTGTGTTGATAAAAGACTGAGGGGTAATAATGTCAATCGATGTGAATGAAGATACGTCACTGAATTATCAGATGTTGATGTATAGGATTTGTACGAGCGATGACACATGTCATCCATCCTTTTGGGTAGCATGCCTCCTAAGCAGTGGCGGCATCATGTGTTGATTTTGGGAGTAATGCCCTAATAATGGGTGCCTCAAGAATTTTGCCTCATCATTAGGGAGATTTGAAAACATTTCTACCCAAAACCACTATTTTCTCTCTCTAGGCTTTCCCAATTTCATAATTCCTTCTCTCTCTCCTCTATTTCCAAGCATTTTTCGACTGCTTTCTTTACTCTCATGTGACTGTCATCTTATGGAAACTGTCCAGGTAATCTCCTTTTCCTTTTCTCATAATCTTTTCACCATTTTAGGCATTTTCATATTTACTTTATTTTTTCGACGAGCTTACCAATTTTCCGACGACCATATTAGGCTATAGTTAGGTGGTTTTTCTCCTGTTGAGGCAAAGTGAGTGGTTGAGAGAGTGAGTGGAAATAGATGAGAATTTATAGATCAATTATGTTAACTCGACATTTCTAGATCAATTATGTTAACTCGGCATTTCAGTCGGATCTCAAGCACTTATTAGATTTGGGAGTAGTTATACATTTATTACTACTTACACGCACAGTAGAATAAGTTCCAGGTATAGAAACCATATATCAATTGCCCATATAATATTACTCGGCACCCCACATAAATCTATGGTGTTGGCATACTCTGCTATCATATCCCCGTATCGCTCATACAAAGGGAAATACTAGTTCGGAATCTCTCTCGAACTGTATTAACACAAAACACATAAAATGGAGGCAGAGCATAGTTCCAAGTCACTAAGAGGTTAGCACATACCCTCACGTCTCTTAGGACCGTCTGACTATCATTATCAGATAGCCTGTACCAAGGAATCCTATGTTCTAGGGCACAGTCAATATCCCCCATAAAGGTCTCATCGAGATAAGACCATCCCAGCGCGGCAAACCCCGAGATAGCAAGTAACGCGGGTATGATTATACACTGAATATAATATATATTTACACATGCACTCGGTTTTATATATAAACTCTAAAATTTTAACTTAGATTTTCCCATCACCTGTAATAAATATTTTTATCTATACATGGCACGTATCACTCGAGTACTACGTATGTTTAACCTTTTATTTTATTCCCCATTATCGCCCTCTTATAATTTCTTCTCGTCACCAGAAGTGGTTTCTTATTCTATATGTGAATACAATAGGCATACCCTTACTACCTATAGACACCCCATTTTGTTACCCCCTAAACTCTCCTTAGGTCCCTAGCACCTCCCTTCATCACTACAAACTCAGGTCATACCCCGAGTACCGACCTAGAGGCCATTGGACGCTCCCAGGCTCCGTTTGACCAAAAGTCAAACTCTTAAGCTCGACCGAGACTGAATGAATATTCAAAGGGCACTAAAACCCCCTTTCAACGGTCCATCCCGTATGCGATTCTGACTTACCATGCGGACGAATGACTCGTTTTACAACGAAACCTGATCTAGATGCCACCGTGCGCTCCCGGGCTCCGTTTGACCTATGTCAAATCTTCAGCTCGACCGAGACTGAATGAATCTTCAAAGGGAACTGAAACCCCTTTCCAATGGTCTGCCCCGTGCGCAATTCTGACTTACGGTACGGATGAACGATTCGTTTTACTCCGAGAGGTCACCAAATGCTTCCAAGGTCCGATTGACCAAGTCAACTCCCCATACCGGGTCAAACTCTTTGGAATGTCGAAGTACATCTCCTAACCTTTCCAATGGTCCTCCCCGTGTGCGATTCTGACTCACTATGCGGATGAACGATCCGTTTGCGTCCAAAGTTTTCCCATCCAAAGGATCGATGAGCGCTTTCGAGCCACATTTGACCCAAAGTCAACTCTCGAACCCGGGAGTAGTCCAAAGGAATTTCAAAGGTCTATGAATTACCTTTCCAACAGTCCACCCCGTGCACGATTAGGATCAATGGTTTGAGCTCAGCGACTGATTTTTTAAAAAGGCCTGAAAGACACTGCAAACGGCAGGTCCCAGACCCTGCCTATCGGCAGTGTGCCTAAGCACACCTTCCGATTGGAAGGACCAAGGCTATGCCGATCGGCAATTCCATGGGCCTATAAAAAGGAGGCCTTGACCTCGTTGCAAGGAGAGCCCAGATCATATAGACATCACTCCCAACAAATCCAAAAAACCTCTCTCGAATTCAGCGTGATTTTCACATCCAAATCCATTTTCAACCTTCACTTTTCATCAAAATTGGTGAATTCATTATCCTCCATCATCATCCAAGTGCAAGGGTTTCTCTCCAACACTCAAGATCAAGATCAAGATCTTCAAAAAGGTCCAATTTTCTCAATTCTCTCCTTAAACTCTTATAAATTCGCATTAACTTATTTTATTACTTAGCACTTTTATTCTCTCATCTCATATATCCTAATATACTTTTTATTTAGTATTATTGCACATCTTTTATTTTCATACAAATAAAAACCCAAAAAATAAGAAAAAGTGGGTTCGCTCATAAATTCCAAATGAGAATTCTCACACTTTTCTTACACTTTTCTCAAAACTAAAACACTTTTCTACACACACACACACACAAATAAGAGAAGTCCCCGATTGGATTTATGGGATAAACCCCACCCCCTCGTTTTGCATGCAAACTACGTGGACTTTGATGCCTCTATAGGCTACGTAGGCGTCTCGGGATAAAACCCGAGACTCGAGTCCTATTCTCACTTTTTCTTTCATTTTCTATTTTCTCTAAGCTCAACTCTCTCAGATTACATATATTTATATATGCATATATATGTTCTTAGTGGCGTATTATTCCACATACGTTATCATTCCACTATAACGATCAACGCAAGGATAATCGCGTAAATCCTATTTTCTAATATTATTTCTATGAACGGATGACTCGCTTTATCTTTTCCATGATACAAGTCGAGGATTCCTATCTCCGCTATATATACACATGCACACATATCACGGGGAAAAAAGCAAAAACCCATGAGAGACCGTAAGGGTGGATTGGGTGCCTAACACCTTCCCATTTCGTAACTTAGCCTCCGAACCCTTCTCGAATCATTTTGTTTTTGTATGTATCAGTATGTCCTTGGATGTTGTCCTTCGAGATGGCTCACTTTCTTTTGAGGGACGCGCGAAGCACTCCAGAGAGGGACGCGCGGGACCTAGGATCCTCACTCTAGCCGCCCGCCGCAAGGATTGGGAATGGCCACAGTGGCGACTCTGCTGGGGATATTATTTTGAGGGCTAGACTCTATTTACATGGGTGTTATGTTTGTTTATATTTTCCCCATTTTCACATGTTCCACTTTTCCATGTGTCCCCCATATTTATGCTCCTATTCACACACTTATAGAAAATTCGCTATGTACACTTCACACCATGTGCACCTAGGAACACATATATCCTCATGTTGCACGCATCACCCATCCATACTTGGTATACTTTTGGTACTCGTACTTTTCTCCCTGTTGGGCATGATCAAGAAAGATACTCTCATAAGATACTAATAAGAGAATCATGCATGATTAACATGACATCACCAAAGAGCATTGTGATTGACCAAATTTTGTCCAGTAACTGGAGGGTCACTTCGTGATGGGCGCTGGTCTGGCAGGGCGCAGTTATCCTAAGAGGTATGACTCTCACCTTCCATTGGCCAAGTACCTTCGACGTATATCGAATGGTTCCCCCGCATCGTACCGCTTGATCGAAGTCATGACAGGAGGTATATCGCAGGGAACTCGTTCATGTACCCCAAGTATATCGAATTCTCTCTCACACATACCGTCCCACGAGGTATATAGTGAGGCACTTCATGTACACTCAGGTATATCAAATGGCTTGTCCACACGTACCGATTACCCGCGGAGCTAGACGTATATCCTGGAAATCACGCCAAAGGGTGGAACCCTTTTTGATTCACCCAACCAACTTCATACCCGCATATAAGTGTCAAACCTAGGACACACATATTAGATTGTCGGTTTCAACCCGAAACTCTGCCAAAATTTTGGGTCGGCCTGCCGCCCAAATTTCGCGCATTTTTAAAATGGGACCTTGTCCGTAAGCCTGGTCACAAGTCCAACCATAGCTTTGCATATATTACAAACCCAACTTTTCCAGTCTCGGGCCCCGTCTGGCATTTCATTTTTCATTTTGGAGAATTTAATACAAGTGAGAACATAATAATCATGCTGAGACCGTCTCCCCAAAAAAAAATTCCTTTCTTTATCAAAAATCTAAAAACATTTCTCCTAATCTTTATCAAAAAGCCAAAAACATTTTGTCTTCCAATCTCAAAAAAAAATGTCAAAAATATTTTCATTCCTTTTTCCTCAAAAATAAATCCCATTTTACGCCTTCTCAAGTCGATCGCACGCCCTTAGCCTGGCTCCTTATTGGCTTCGGTCTTCAGTCAAATCACCCCGGAGTTCCGTCCGTTCCCCTACTACTCCTTTCGAGTTCGGAATCCATCCGCTTTCCATGGAGAACACACATCAAGTACTCGTTGTGCAGCCGGATCTGGCGAAAGTCCTAGCTCAGCTCGTGTCCAAGATTGACAACCTCTAAACTGAGGTCCGAGAGATGCAACGAAACCAGGTTTCCATTCCGTAAGAACTCGAGGCCCTATTCCCTCATGCTATGGTTCCACCCGAGCATATCTGGGTTCCCGAAGAATATTAGCACGCTCTACGTGCCCCTCCTGTTAATGTCCCGTCGCCTGCCCAGCTTCTTATGCCAAACCTTACCCAGTATGGGGGAAACTTTCCTGTGATCATTGATCCGAAGAGGAGGAGTTAAATAAGGTCAAAGAAGACCTCAAGATGCTCACTAAGAAGTTTTGACCTAGTCAGAATCTCTAAGAATTACATGGACTACACCCACATGTCTCCTTATCCTAAAGCGAAGTTACCTGAGAAGTTCAAGATGCTAAATATCGAGAAATTCGGAGGAAGTGGACCCCCGATTGTTCATCTCCGTAGTTATCACCGTTCCATGACTCTACTAGGGGCTTCTGAAGAAATGTGGCCCAAATGTTTTAGCAAACTTTGAAGGATAGCGCCCTCCGATGGTTTTTATCTCTCGAAGAGTCCAGAATCCGTAGCTAAAAGGATGTGGCTCGAGAATTCATGTCACAGTACAAATATGACGAAGTTCTTGAGGTCACCCGTCGTGATTTAGAGCTGCTCAAACAGAACTCTGGGGAATCAGTCAGTAACTTCATAGCCCGATGGAGGGAAAAAGCAGCTACCATGACCAATCGGCCTTCCGAGGAAGAATAAGTCAACATAGTGAAAAGAACTTATTACCCCATGTCCGAGCAACCATGGGAGGACAATACTATCCTCACTTCCGAGCTCTCAGAGAAGAAGGAGTAAAAATCGAGGAGGGTACGGCTAAAATAGAAATTGAACTGAAGAAGGTGTCCGGACAGTTCACCCCCAAAAAATATGACAAACTTATCGATGCTGAAGTCTCAACCATCAACAACATCTCTCAACCAACCACACCATGGGCACCAGAAAGTCGCCCTGTCCCAGTCCGAAAGGAATACACCGAGCTCCATGCTCCCCTCTCCAAAGTTTACCGAGCCCTGTTAAGCTGAAACCTCATCAAACCCTTGGACCCCCGTCCTTTGCCAAATCCACTCCCAAGAAACTTCAAGGCAGATGCTCTTTGCGCCTTTCACCAAACTGCTGGCCATACCATCGACCAATGCTTTCACCTTCGAAATGTAATCTAAGGTCTAATTGACCGGGGTACCATTGCGCCACCAGCTAATCCTAAGTCAAACACTACTCACAACCCACTCCCAAATCGTGCCAATGCCATCTTCTTATAAGAAAACCCAAAATTTGACCCCTCAACACAAATCACACCCATATACTCTCCTAAACCTCTCCAAACCTACCCATATTTCCTCCTACTAGCCTCACTGATTAGGCGCTGTCACTCCTTACCAGAGCATGCATCGCTGTTCATACCCGTTTTGAAAATGGAGGTATGGAATTATCATAAGTGTTAAACCAACTCTTGGAGTTCGGGCTGAAATTGCCCTCACAGATGATTATTGATTGCCAGAGGTTCAGCACGCTGTTCTTGGAAGCAAGAAAATGGGATCGAGAATTAGACCGTTGGATAGTACCGACCAATGAAGTCAGCCTAGATGATGTTGTCCAAATTATAGTAGAATTACTCAGGAAAACCAATGATATCAGTAGTATAATCGAGTTACTTAATACTCTGAAATTACAAGGGCGCCTGGTCCCTTCACCCTCACATATCCCCATAGCATGGGAATACCTGTATGAAGAAGCCATTGAAGTTGTGGAATGCATTGAGTTTTCATAAAAAGATAGAATTGTTGCCACCAGATGGGGGGAAGACTTCGAAGATTCGAATGAAGAGCAAGTTTCAGAGAAAACTGACCCGGTAGCCGACATGTATGGGATGATATCATTTGAAGAACTCGTCAGAGAATAAATAAGGTGGCAGAATAACCTGAGATTGACGAGGAAACGTGATTCATGTTCTTCCCTTCTTCAGTAAATCACATGACCAGATCAGGGAGACATTACCAAATCCCAAGCTCACTACCAGTTAATGACTAAGGGAAGGGCATTAAAAACCTTCCTATTCCATAAATAACCATCAAGGAAAGTAAGATCCTCGATCAACTGAAGAAAACTCAAGCTAACATCACTCTATGGGGGCTTTTCATATCTTCTCAGCTGAATAGAAATACTTTGATCAAGTTGCTCACTGGACCCATAGTTCCTCCCTCTACCACACCAGAAGAAGTGGTAAATTTGATTGGATCTTTGACCTCTACCCGGATGCTATCCTTTTTCGAAAAAGAAATCCCCAGAATTAGGCCAAACCACAATCATGCACTCAACATCTCCATCGAAGTTATGGGGAAGGTCGTACCACTCTCTCTTGTCGATAATGGATCCGCCTTGAATGTTTTCCCACTAAGAACCTTCAGATGCTTAAGACTGAAAGAAAGTAACCTCGCTCCAACTTTTACTGCAGTACGTGCCTATGATAATACCCGTCGGGAGGTGATGGGATCCATAAAGCTTGTAATAAGTGTTGGCCCTATAAACCCTATCATCGAATTCCAATTTATTGACATCCCAACTTGTTTCAACTTGTTTCTAGGATGACCTTGGCTCCACAGTATCAAGGGTGTGTCTTCCTTGCTCCATCAGAAATTACAGTCCTTCGTCAACGAACGAGTCATCACCATTTTGGGTGACGACGACAATATCGAGGGTGCAAGTACCAGCAGTCCGATCCTTGAGATACAGTATGGGTCAAATTATATGCTCCTATCAGGATTTCGAGTTGAACCACTTCTACTCCCAGCAGGGGACGACTTCAAAGAAAGAGTTTGTCCAGAATACGACCCTCATGGCAACGTCAATTTGATTCAGATGTTCAAAAACATGCACTTCATGCCCGGACTGGGGCTAAGATAAAGACATCAAGGGATACTTGAGCCTATTGAACTAAATAAAACTTTCCCTCCTTGTGGTTTGGGGTATTAACCATCAGAAAAAGAGCTCAGAATGATCCGCCAGTGTCGACCAAAGAGAGGACCAGACTGCATCCAGACTATCCCAGATAACTCCTTAAATGGACGATTCATCAAAGAGGGTTAAGACTTCCCCTTTTGCGGCTTTTCAGAACCAAGGTATGACCATACAGATAAGAAGATGAATCCTGGAATGGAGATCTTTTTCCAAGACAGCTACCCATGAGCCGAAAGTTCCCAACACCGTGTACAATCGCTCATCAAAGATACCGAAGATTCTGAGGAAGGTGGCTCTGAGGATTCATTCAATTTACAGACACTGGGGCTGACGCTCTGTATGGTTCACTTAGGCACTACATCACTGGATACATCCCATCTGATCAAAGCTGCTGATACACATTTCCTCAACTGGCATGCTGCGCCAGTTTTACCTATTGAAATCCCCCCTAATCCTAATGTTTACCCCATTTCTTCTTCTGTTATCTATCCTTGCTCAAATGTAATCGAGACCTCCTTTGATGAGGTTCTCAATGTTGTATTTCCTATCAATGATATAAATGAATATTTTGAGTATCTTACTGTGCCTTACATTAACTGTTTAGATTCTAATCGAACTTTTAATGATGATGATTTTGCAAATGAACAATTCTTAACTGATCTAAATAAGGTTAATAATAAACAACATAATCGTGTTCAAGTTAATGAAGAAGAGACTGTTATTGTTAGCCTCGGTTCTAGTAGCCAACAGCGCGAGATTAGGATAGGGTCTATCCTTGACGAGCATGAGCGCGCATAACTCGAAGAATTGCTATCGGAATTTGTTAATGTCTTTGCATGGTCTTATGACTATATTCCCGACATTGATCCCGAAATTGCTCAGCATGAGATCCCCATTCTTCCAGAATACAAGCCCGTTAAACAAAAGCTAAGAAACCTCTGCACCGAATGGTCACTCAAAGTCAAAGAAGAGGTGGTCAAACAGCTAAACGTAGGTTTCATTCGTGTGATCAAATATCCCACGTAGCTAGCTAACATAGTGCCTGTGCCAAAATCAAGAGGGAAGGTTCGGATGTGTGTAGACTACTGGGACTTAAACAAAGCCTCTCCAAAATATGATTATCCTCTACCCAATATTGATATGATCGTGGAAAACATAGCTAGTCGTGCTCTTAAGTCATTCGTCGATGGGTTTTCCGAATACAACCAAATCAAAATGCACCCAGATCACCAAAAAAGACCGCGTTCATCACCCCATGGGGAACCTTTTGCTACACTGTCATGTCATTTGGTCTCAAGAATGCTGGGGCTACCTACCAGAGGGCTGCCACAACCACCCTACACGATCTAATCCACCAAGAGGTTGAGATATATATGGATGATATGATTATCAAATCCAAAACTAAAGAAGGTTATGTTCCCGCTCTCCGAAAGTTCTTCGAACGACTGCGACAGTATCACATGAGACTTAATCCGCAAAAATGCATCTTTGGCGTTAAAAAAGGAAAACTCTTGGGATTCATGGTCAGTGAGAAAGGGATAGAAGCAGATCCCGCCAAGATGAAATCCATACTTGAGATACCACATCCCCTAACAGAGAAAGAAGTTCGAAATTTCCTTGGGAAATTACAATACATGAGTCGGTTCATCAGCCAGTTAACTTCCATCTGCGAACCTATTTTCAAACTACTCCTAAAGGATTCAACCAAGGTTTGGAACGAGGCCTGCCAAGAAGCTTTCGACCGAATTAAATAATACCTGACTCAACCTTCGGTACTCATGCCACCACAACCTGGTCTCCCTTTGCTCCTATACCTAACCATAACCGACACTGCAGCTGGGGCTTTACTAGCCCAATACCGTAAAGATTCCCATAAAGAAAGAGCCATCCATTACACCAGTCGCAAATTGGCCGGATACGAAGTCAACTACATTGCTTTGGAAAAGGCATGTGTCGCGCTTGTCTGGGTCACCCAAAATTACGGCACTACATGCTCGCCTTCCCCATCAAACTTGTATCCCGAATGGACCCCATCAAATACTTGCTTGAGAAACTCGCCTTATTCGGCCGAATGGCCCAATAGTTGATGATCCTAATTGAGTTTGATATCGTGTACATCACGCAGAAAGCCATGAAAGGAAGAGAAATCTCCTAACTAACCTATAGAAGAAGCTGATGTATGGGTCTCCAAATTCTCAGATGAAAACATCCTCTACGCTGATCGAGATGACCCTCGATGGCATATGTTCTTTGACGGCGCTGCCAAAAAATAGGGATATGGCATTGGGATACGTCTAATTTCCCCAGATGACTCCCACACTCCCATCGCCATCAAATTGGCTTTCCCTTGCACCAACAACATGACTGAATACGAGGCATGCACGGTGGGCCTCAAGGTTGATCTCAAGAAAGGTATTCAATGCCTAGATGTCTAAGGGGATTCCTCCCTCATTATCAGTCAAATGCTCGGAAAGTAGAGAGTCAAGAACGAGAAGCTCCAACCCTTCCATGCCCACTTAGAAGAGCTAACCCCACAATTTCAAGATATCACCTTCCATTATCTACCTCGAGCAAAGAATAACCTAGCCGATGCCCTTAATACCTTGGCCTCCATGGTCGACATGCCCAAAGGAATAACAATGACCCCCTTCCAGATTCAAAAGCAAGATAAACCAATCCATTGCCACCACATTGAGCTTGTCTCCACATAAGATTACGAGCTAGCCAATTGTTAGTAATTTGATATCTGGCGTCTCCTCAAGCATGGTAGGTATCCCGAGGGTTCCAATAAGAAAGACCGAGCAACCTTCGAAAGACTGGTCGCCCAGTACATCATCTGTCACAAAGCACTGCTCAAAAGGAACTTCAATGGAACTCGCCTATACTGCATCGCAGGGGATGATATTGAAAAGATAATGCAAAAAATCCACAGCGAGGAATGCGGACCTCATATAAATGGTCACATGCTTGCCAAAAAGATCATTCGATAAGGCTACTACTGGACCACCATGACCCAAGATTGCACCGCCTATGTCTGTAGATGCCTCGAATGCCAATAGTTCTCCAATCTTCAGCACCTGCCTCCACGAGAACTATACAACATGGCTTCTCCTTGGCCATTCTCCACCTGGGGTATCGACATTATAGGGAAGGTAACACCCAAGGCCTCTAACGGGCATGAGTTTATCCTAGTCGCCATTGATTACTTCACCAAATGGGTCGAAGTTGAGTCATACGTAGTGATGAATGCTAAGAAATTGGCCAAATTCATTAAGAAAAACATCATCTGCCAATATGGGGTCCCTTATGAGTTAGTGTCAGATAACGAGTTGCATTTCGAGGCAGAAGTCATAGAAGTGGTCAATGAATAAGGTATTCAGAGACACAAATCTTCTCCCTACCAAGCTCAGACAAATGGTGCAGTCGAAGCCGTCAATAAGAACCTCAAATCCATCATCAAGCTGTCGAGACTGGGACGATCGGATCCAATACGCCCTATGGGGCTTCCGAACCTCAATTCGAACCTCTACTGAGGCTACCCCTTAGTCTCTAGTCTACGACATGGAAGCAGTCATACCTGTGGAGCTGTAAATACCCTCGCTGCGCGTCATCCTTGAAAGCAAAATCAGCAAATAAGATTGGTGCCAAAGCCATCTTGACGAGCTGACCCTCCTAGATGAAAAGAGATTGAAAGCTCTATACCACATACAAGGGTACCATCGCCGAATAGCGCGTTCATTCAATAAGAAAGTCAAGGACGGCGATGTTCGAGAGGGTGATTTAGCCCGTAAAGAAATAGTAGAGCCCATCTGGGACCCCAGAGGGAAATTTAAGCCCAGTTGGAGCGGCCCCTACATTGTAAAGAAAATCTTGTTCGGTGGTGTCGCCATGCTCACTGACTTAGATGGGGAGGAGATGGCTCGTCCAGTCAACTTGGACCGTCTCAAGAAATTTTACCCTAGTCCGAAATCTCGACGCGTTACGACTCTTCTCATCTCCCTTCTATTATAAAAAAAATCTCTTCATTTCCCTCAACCCAGAACTACGTGGGTCTGATCCTCTGCAAAACCATTTTCAAACAAATTAAAAAATTTCAAAACCCCACAAGTACGTAGGTAGCTCATACATCTTACATGATCACGACCCTTTCTTTTTCTCAAAAAACTATTATTTTCTAATCTCCGAGAATGACAGGTCATTCTAACGTATACATGAACAAAAGGATTACGTATGCCTTAGCAATCGGTATAGATAATTAAAAAATATAAAACTCATTAAAAGGCACAGTTGGATGATCAAAAACTTGTTTATTTCACTAATAAGAAATTACGGTACCAATTATATAAGAAAAGGAATGGATAACTCCCTTCCCCCTACTTTCCCAAAAAGCTAAATAAAATCCCCACATTTATTCCCCATTACAAAATAAACTCACCAAGAGTCCTATCCACAGCTACCAGAGGAGCCCGCTCCGTCATCATCATCTACATCCTGGGGTCCCCAAGCTTCCCCTGCCTGAATGGAGTACCGCAGATGCTCCATGGACCGATAGGCTCGAACCAGCCTCGGAAAAACCATAACACCTCCTTTCATGGTACTAAATAAGATAAGCCACCTTTGTCCAGTCTCAATTGCCAACATCTTACTGACTACTCTCCTCCATAACCACTTCATATAATCCCCAGGGATATGCCAAACTCTCCCAACAGACTGAGAGGGACAGGTCGACGGATGCCGACTCTCCCACAAAGAGCTAAGTCGCATGCGCACACGCTCAGTCAATTCTTCCACCGAAAAGAAATCTAGTGTCCGAGGTGGCACGACCTGATCCCAACCAAATTGGCACAAATGTTGCCAAGGGAAATAAAAAGAGGTCAGTCTGAGACCAACCAGCCGGACATACGGGTATTCTCCCAGTTCCAGCATAGGCAACAACTGTCCCCACCAAGGCACTGACCAATACAGATTCAGAGCCCCATGCTCCATGCTCCATAAAACAGTTCTCCCAGCTCTCAATATCCAAGCCAACGTTGATGAAATAGCACGAAAAGAAGTTGGTTACAGCCGACAAAGGATAATCTGGAGGAGTCACTAGGCGGAGTCTTTTAGATAACCACATGAACAGCATCACAGGGCTACCCCTCAGGAAGTCAGAACGACCTTCTCTCCAGGCATCCAGGTTATTTAAAGTCTCCGCCAGTATCACCACTACAGGATTACGATGGTATGACATCTAAGAGGTAATGGCTGCAAGTTGTGGGTCCGCCAGCAGTTCCCCAGTCACCAGCAGTAATTTTGAAACCAAGCCCAGAACAACGGCTCCGATGCATCCATCATCGCCAACTCCAGCAAATGGAAAGATTGTAACACCGCCGAAAGAAAGATAATTCCTCCAGCAACCAGTGGTCTAACCGCCGAAGGCGAAATACGAAGAAGCCCGTCTAATAAATCCCTAGGAGAACGGGAAAACTCAGGCAGAGCCACAGTAACACTGGGATTTATCCCCAACATGGCAGAAAATTCCCCCTAGGTAGGACAAACCTCATCCAACCCAAAGAGAAATACATGGCCTTCGGGGTACCAAAATTGTACCGTCGTCATCGGCATGTTCCATTCTATGGGCCGATTGTGCCACAAAGAGACTCTACGCATGTTGAAAGCACCGTAGTCAACATTATAAGAGCATATTGCTTCCAGGGCTTCGAGGTAGTTAGCCAACTCAATGATAACAGGGAGAACCATCTTGCAAGACTAAAAAATAGTAGGCAAATAAGTAAGAATGTGAAGGTGTGATGAAAATACTCCACCCTTACCCCTTCTTTATACTTGCAAACCCTCACAAAAGACATAACCCCTGCAGAAATCGGAGGGAATCCTACCCCACAAAGTACAAAAGGCTGAAGAGGGTACCAAATCAAAACTTTGAATTGATGGGACTAGACTTGACTACCGATAGGCAGGGCAAGGGGCTTGCCTATCAGCAACCCCCTATTTTTGGAAATTTTCCCTTTTCCTCTTTTGTCAAAATTAGAAACTCATAAAAAATAAATTGATATTCTCAACAGAATTTCAAAAATCCCCTTCCACCATTGTATAACCTCTCATTTAAAAAAAAATCTTTCCTTCAAAATTCCAAAAATATCTCTTTTTACGGTCTTAGCAGCAAAGTAAAAAGCGCATGTGTATGCATTCATTCACCTTTAACAGAAGATAATAAAAACTCCATTGCATATATTAGTGTTCTGTGTTACATCAATGTTGCAGGAAATAAAAGAAAAGCAAAAAAATAACGAGGCTCAGCCCGAACCCACATTCTCTCTCTCTCTCTCTCTCTCTCTCTCTCTCTCTCTCTCTCTCTCTCCTACCTACCCTTCACCCATCTCTCTAAGAGCTTCCACCTCTGCAATGCGCTCTCTTTCCTCGAGACGACGCACCACCACTATCTGAGCCAGAGTCCTCCCCGGACGATACAAATGGCACCAAGTAAGAAGGAACATGAACCGCATCCTGAATATGGTCAGTCGAGAAGACATCCAGTCTCTGATGTCCCTCAGCCAAGTGGTCGACACCCAGACTTACTGCGAGGAAAAGGCAAAATCGGTATCAAGCAGAAAAGATCAAAACAGAAAAGAAACTAAAAAGAGGAAAAGCACAGAAAGATATACCGCAGGATGAAGGACCTCCTCTGTCAAACCCAGATCCTCCGGATCCATCGCATGAGGACGGTGCAATATAAGTACCATCCCTCCATAAACTCACCGTATGTTGTATGAAGGGGTATCCAACCGTAAAAAAGGAACCTCCGAAGTCACCATCGCCGCAGACGTCGACGGACTACCGCCGCTATGGGAGGACCCCACTACCCGACTCGAACCCGCGGGAAGGAAAGACAAGGCATCATATATGCTGGGTACCATTATCCAGCTCATCACAAAGTCCATATAGTCATACGGAACAACCGTATCAGTGTAAAATAAGTATGACTCGTCGATCATTACCGCAATCCTCGCGTCCTCCGGCAGCAGTCGCTCCGGCCTCATGGATATAGGAGGCCTCGCAGGTGGAACCACCACTTCCTCAGAAATATGTCAGACCACCCTCTCCCCGAGATACTAAGATTGGCCAAACTCATGCGCCAGCAAACGCCTCATCTACGCGTTCACCCCAGTCACCCCTGTGTCCTGAATGGTCGTCCCCCAAAGGTAAAAGGTCACCTGAAAATCCCCACCAGGAATAAGTCAATACAGAATCAGAACATGCAAAAGACCAAGACTGAAAAGGAAAAAGTCTTACCCTACCACTGGTTAGGCCATTCAAGACAGGACGCACTGCCTTTAAAGAAAGAGATCCCTTCGACTGCCGATTGGCCTTTCGCTACCGGTGCAATCGATAGAAGTCCCTAACAGTCTCATCCTTCAGAGCGATCAGTTGGGTATTAGACCCCATCACCTGATAGAATCGCGTTTGCCAAAGACAAGAAGTTACAATAAAAAAAGACGCATAAGGAAAGTGTGAATGCATAAAAGGAAAGTGTGAATGCATGAAAGGAAAGTGAGCAAATTAAAGAATACCACAAGGAGATGCATGGCTCCGGTCAAAGTTTATCGGCAGCACCGACTGAATGCATCCAGAGAAAAATAGAGGGTAGCCAAAGTCAGGCTCCCCCAATCGTAGAAAGGGATGTTCGAAAACACTCTCAGGTACGGCAAAAACCACAAATGAACGACGTCGCCGTTCAATGCCATCATGAAGCCTCCCAGCACCAGTAAGATAAACAACTGGGACGTTTGCCTCACCTGCAGCCCATCCTCCACATCAACCACCCTACTCAGCAAAACATCCTTCAACAGGGACAACCGAATAGAATCCCCAGACACTATCCTCCCTATGTCACCAAGCGCCGCACGCACCGCCTTCGGCCTCACTCACAGAGAACGATCCACCTCTATCAGCTCCCCATCACAATCCAGTCCTAGTAGCTTCTGCACATCTATGGGAGTCACGGTCATCTCCCCGAAATCGAAATGTAAGGAATGGGTAGTATCCCACCATCTCTCCCCTAGAGAGCACAAGATCGCTGTCAAACGAGGCGTCTCATCCAGCACAAACGCCAACCCCCAAAAACTCGCTGAGGATACCACTTAATGCACCACAGGTGGAAGATGTTCCCAAACATCCTTAAGCCCCGTCGTCCCGCGGGAACGCATGTTCTTAAAAGAGATGTTAGACTGTCAAAAGAAAAAAACCTTGTCAAAATTCAAGAAGAAAAGGAAAAATCACCAAAAAGAGAAAAATGCCAAAAGTCAGGTTAATTACATAACCGCCAGGGTTCACCACCCTCAAAGAGCGATGACACGACGTCTCCCACAGTAAGGTTCGCTCATCTGCAACCGATTCGAATGCGTCAAAGGAGTTCTCGCTCCCCAAAGCAAGAGGTGCCCTGGCCCTCCACTCCACGTTCGCCCTGTCATCAACGGTTAACCATTCCCTATGTGCTGCAGTGCTCACAAAAGCGGCCATTTTTTAGAGATCGAAATGCTAGAACGATTCGCAGAGAAAATTGCAGAAAGATAGAAAGGAAGAAGCTGTGAAAAATGAAGGGAATTCGCCCCCTTTATATAGGATGCCAAGGGTCATGCCGATCGGCACTGTACTCCCACCTACCGATCAACACTGTCCCTTTACCTTCCTGAGGCAGTCCAAAAGTTCATGCCACTGCCGAATGGCACCCCCATACCATGCCGACCGGCACCCCTTCCAAATTTAGTACAAAAACTCCCAGAAAACACCTAAAAATCCTGTAAAATCCTCAAAAAAATCCTAAAAATCCCAGGAAAGGATCTAAAACATTTTCACCAAGAGAATTCCACACTCCCTCAAGCGAAACCCCTATTTCCACAGAAGAGCTCTAGATCCAAGTAAATTCCCTCCGGGCAACGTCCCCAGAGAATCTCTAAGGATCACCTCCTATACCCCAAAGGTCTCAAACCTCCTCGAGCAATACGTCCAATACCTGGACCACCTAATCACTCCCCCAGCGAAGTTTTTAGCATTAAATTTGCCTTTCCTCCACATAATCTCCAAAATCACAAGAATTTCCCCATCCATCGGCTCCCCAGCTCAAATCAAGATCACAAGGTAATATTCCCCAGCGAAACCCAAAGCCCAATCTTTATCCCCAGCAGAATCCCTAATTTTCTGGAAGGAAATGTACACCTTAGTTAGGTCAGATTTGACCTCGGTCTTGGATCATCACCTTAGTTAGGTCAGAATTGACCTCGGCCCTTGGCCGTCACCTCTCTTAGGTCATAATTGACCTCAGTCTTAGATCGTCACCTTAGTTAGGTCAGAATTGACCTCGGTCCTCGATCGTCACCTCTCTTTACGTAAGAATTGGCCTCGGTCTTAGATCATCACCTTAGTTAGGTCAGAATTGACCTCGATCCTCGGTCGTCACCTCTCTTAGATCAGAATTGACCTCGGTCTTAGTTCATCACCTTAGGTCAAAATTGACCTCATTCCTCGGACGTCACCTCTCTTAGGTCGGAATTGACCTCGATCTTGGATCATCACCTTAGTTAGGTCAGAATTAACCTCGGTCTTCGATCGTCACCTCTCTTAGGTCATAATTGACCTCGATCTTAGATCGTCACCTTAGTTAGGTCAGAATTGACATCAGTCCTCAATTGTCACCTCTCTTAGCTCAGAATTGACCTCGATCTTGGATCTTCACCTTAGTTAGGTCAAAATTGACCTCGGTCCTCGGTCGTCACCACTCTTAGCCCAGAACTAACCTCGATCTTGGATCGTTACCTTAGTTAGGTCAGAATTGACCTCGATCCTCGGTCGTCACCTCTCTTAGGTCATAATTGACCTCGGTCTTAGATCTTTACCTTAGTTAGGTCAGAATTAACTTCGCTCTTGGATTGTCACCTTAGTTAGGTCAGAATTGACCTCGATCCTCGGTCGTCATCTCTCTTTAGGTCAGAATTAACCTCGATCTTGGATCGTCACCTTAGCTAGGTCAGAATTGACATCGATCCTCGGTCGTCACCTTTCTTAGGTTAGAATTAACCTCAGTTTTGGATCGTCACCTTAGTTAGGTCAGAATTGACCTCGGTCCTCGATCATCACCTCTCTTAGGTCAGAATTGACCTCGTTCTTAGATCGTCACCTTAGTTAGGTCAGAATTGATCTCGATCCTCGGTCTTCACCTCTCTTTAGGTCAAAATTGACCTCGGTCTTGGATCGCCACCTTAGCTAGGTCAGAATTAACCTCAGTCCTCGGTCGTCCTTTCTCTTAGGTCAGAATTGACCTCGGTCTTGGATCATTACCTTAGTTAGATCATAATTGACCTCAGTCTTGGATTGTCGCCTTAGTTAGGTCAGAATTAACCTCAGTTCTCGATAGTCACCTCTCTAAGGTCAAAATTAACCTCGATCTTGGATCGCTACCTCAAGCCCACGGAATTGGCTTCGACTCACAGAATTGGTCATCACATCTTCAAGCCCGTAGAATTGGTCATCATGTCTTCAAACTCGCAGAATTGGTCATCCCATCTTCAAGCTCGTAGAAATGGTTTCGACCCGCAGAATTGTTCATCATATATTCAAGCTCGCAAAATTGGCTTTGACCCGCAGAATTGGTCATCTCATCTTCAATCTCGCATAATTATCTTCGGCCCGTAGAATTGGTCACCTTAACTTAAGCCCGTAGAATTGGCTTTGACTCATAGAATTGGTCACTCAAAGAATTGGTCACTCCCATCATTGCTTTGGTTATCACTTCCTTTAAAACCATCCCCAAAATGCCCCTTTAAGCCCTCAGAATTGGATTCGACCCACTGAATCGGTTATCCTCATCTCCAAGCGTGCAGAATTGGTTTCGACCCACAGAATCGACCACCCTCATCTCCAAGCCCTCAGAATTTGCTTCGACCTGCAGAATCGGTCATCCTCATCTTTAGGTCCTCAGAATCGACCTCGACCCTCTGGTCATACTCTCCCAAAGGCATCATGCAATGTCTATACAACGGTTATCATTTGTCCCAAACTCACCCTTTGAGGGGATTTATAGACACCCCATTCTCTTACCCCCTAAACTCTCCTTAGGTTCCTAGTACCTCCCTTCATCATTGCAAACCCAGGTCATACCCCGAGTGCTGACCTAGAGGCCATCGGACGCTCCCAGGCTCCGTTTGACCAAAAGTTAAACTCTTCAGCTCGATTGAGACTGAATGAATCTTTAAAAGGCACTTAAACCCCATTTCAACGATCCGTCCCGTGCGTGATTCTGACTTACCATGCGGACGAACGACCCGTTTTCCCCCGAAACCTGATCTAGAGGCCACCAGGTGCTCCTGGGCTTCGTTTGACCTAAGTCAACTCTTCAGCTCGATCGATACTGAATTAATCTTTAAAGGGCACTGAAACCCCTTTCTAATTATCTGCTCCGTGCGCGATTCTGACTTACGATACGAACAAATAATCCGTTTTACTCCGAGAGGTCACCAAATGCTTCCAAGGCCCAGTTGACCAAAGTCAACTCCCCAAATAGGGTCAAACTCTTTGGAATGTCAAATTAAATCTCCTAACCTTTCCAACGGTCCACCCCGTGCCCGATTCTGACTCACCATGCGAATAAACGATCCGTTTGCGTCCGAAGTTTTCCCATCTAAATGACCCACGAGCGCTTTCGAGCCACATTTGAACTAAAGATAACTCTCAAACCCGGGAGCATTCCAAAGTACTTTTGAAGGTCTCTGAATTACCTTTCCAATGGGCCACCCCATGCACGATTCGGATCAATGGTTTGCACTCAATGACCGATTTTCCAAAAAGACCTGAAAGACACTACAAATGGCAGGTCCCAGACTGTGCCTATCGGGAGTGTGCCTAAACACACCTGTCGATTAGAAGGAACATGGATATGATAATCGGCAATGCCCTGGGCCTATAAAAAGGAGGCCTTGACCTCATTGCAAGGAGAGCCCAGATCAGATAGACATCACTCCCAGCAAATCCAGAAAACCTCTCTCGAAGTCAGCGTGATCTCCACATTCGAATCCCTTTCCAACCTTCACTTTTCATCATCCTTTTCATAAAACTTGGAGAATTCATTACCCTCCATCATCATCCAAGTGCAAGGGCTGCTCTCCAACACTCAAGATCAAGCTCAAGATCTTCAAGAAGGTCCAATTTTCTCAATTCTCTCCTTAAACTCTCATAAATTCGCATTAACTTGTTTTATTACTTAGCACTTTTATTCTCTCATCTCACATATCCTAATATACTTTTTATTTAGTATGATTGCATATATCTTATTTTCATAAAAATAAAAACCCAAAAAATAAGAAAAAGAGGGTTTGCTCATAAATTCCAAACGGGAATTCTCACACTTTTATTACACTTTTCTCACAACTAAAACACTTTTCTACACACACACACACAAAGAAGAGAAGTTCACGATTGGATTTATGGGATAAACCCCACCCCCTCGTTTTGCATTCGAACTACGTGGGCTTTGATGCCTCTATAGGCTACGTAGGCATCTCGAGATAAAACTCGAGACTTGAGTCCTATTCTCACTTTTTCTTTCATTTTCTATTTTCTCTAAACTCAACTCTCTCAGATTACATATATTTATTATGCATATATTTGTTCTTAGTGGCGTATTATTCCACATAAGTTATCATTCCATTATAACGATCAACGAAGGATAATCGCGTAAATCCTATTTTCTAATATTATTTCTATGAACCTTCCTACGGATGACTCGCTTTATCTCTTCTATGATACAAGTCGAGGATTCCTATCTCCACTATATATACACATGCACACATATCACGGGGAAAATAAAGGAAAATAGCAAAAATCCATGAGAGACCGTAAGGGCGGAATGGGCGCCTAACACCTTACCATTTCGTAACTTAGCCTCCGGACCCTTCTCGAATCATTTTGGTTTTGTATGTATCAGTATGTCCTTTGATGTTGTTCTTGGGGATAACTCCCTTTCTTTTATCTGTTATGAGTAAAATAGACTGGAGAATCCATCTCTCTACATTTTTCACCTCATCAACGACGCCGGCCGAAGAGCTCCCGAGAGGGACGTGCGAGACCTAGGATCCTCACTCTACCCTCTCACATTGAGGATCGGGGATGGACGCACTACTATTATGGTCTAAATCTTTCCCGAGACTCCAAATACCTCACTTTATGTATATGTGATCTCTAATTAAGTTTTCCACCCCCGTTATCCCACGTATATAACTCGTTATAGAATCATAATTATCAACTTATCTAGGCCCTACTGGTCCTCCCCATGACCCATTAACGTCTATAATTAATCTCCAAACTTCCTACGCATCCTACTCGAATCATTTCAAAAGAAGGAAAAATAGTGCGATTTCCAGGAGGGATCGATCGATCAACTCCATCGATCGATCGACATTCATGATCGATCGATCGATCGAACTGGTATAGCCCAGATTCTACCATTGTTAACTATGGGTTCTCTTATTAAAACTCAACCAAAACTCCATAAACGAGTCCCAAACTCCCAACCAATTAAAAAAATGGTTATATATACCTACCTACATGATTTTCTACGTAAAGCATGTACAAATTTCATCAAAGACATAGGATTAAAGGGCCAATTCACCATATTTGTCAAGAACCCTAGTTTCATCATAAATTCCAACATTCTAACTCTTTTTTTCTAGATTTCTTTCTTCTAAACCATTACAATTTCATGGGTAATCCTCTACATATGAAAAGGCTTCCAGATTACATATATTACTCCTAAAACATGTGAATTAAATCTCCAAATTCATGAAATTCTTTAATAAAACATATATTTATCAATCCTATTCTAACATGGGTGAATTATCAACTAGGAATCAGCAAGATAGATATGTGCCTTAAGATTGTAGGTCTGATTCCACGAATTTGACAGGAATAGGCTTGATCCCCTCACTCCGATCTATGTTTTGGCGATGGTGGTGGTGCAATTGGTTTGGTTCTTGTCCTTGAATTCTTGGAAGGCTTTTCCCCTTTCTTCCTCTCACTGGATTCAAGGCTTTTCTCCTTTCTTCCTCTCACTGCCATTCCAGACTTTTGAGAATGATAACCCTAGAAGGCTATCCTAACATCTGATATTAAATCCTAATTTTCGTCATTAACTAGGGCTAAAAATGGAAAAAGACCAAATTGTCCTCCCGGGATGCCGGTCAGGCCTAAAAACGCACCGGGACCCAAACTAAACCCTCAGGTACAATTTTCTGACTATCTCGATCCTTCTGGACACGTTAACGCACTCGAAATGACCATATAGGGGACTTATAATTTATTTACTTTTTATCAGAATAATTTAGTCCCAACACATGCGCGTCCCGACTTAATTTCCATAATTGTCCTATTATTCACTCGTGACAATCTTAATAAATTCAATTCTATATATTACTTTACTCATGAAGTAATATTCACCAAATTTCCAATAATTACTAACTCTTATCACGCTAGTAATATATAAATTAAACTCCGGATTAATATTAAATTAATTTAAATCTCAATTAAATTTAATAAATCCCCAATTTTAAAAGACATAAAAAATACGGGGTATTACATACTTCCCCCCTAATAACGGAATTTTGTCTCGAAATTTGAAAAATAAGGCGTACCTTGTAAAAATAAATCTGGATATTTGTCGTGCATATCTGCCTCGCGTTCCCAGGTGGACTCATCCACGTTATGATGCTCCCACTGGACCCGTACAAGTGGACTTACTTCAAGCTCAATCTCCTTTACCGCGATATGAGTGTGGTACATATCATCTTGAATGTATCAACTCAACGACGAGATCAGAAATACATAGTGAATATGGTGTAAATGTTCTGGAAACCCTAATCTGTATGCCACCGGCCCTGACTTCTCGATAATGGGAAATGGTCCAACGTACCTCGGATCCAAATTCCATTTCTTCCCGAATATCATTACTCCTTTCATAGGAGACACATACAGTAATACCCGGTCTCCCACGCTAAACTCCCGAAAGAATCGCTTTGCATCGGCGTAGCTTTTCTGTCTGTCCTAGGCTACCCGAATGCGACCCCTGATCAACTCGATCCTGGCTGACGTGTCCCGAGTCACCTCTGGGCCGAGAAACTTATTATCCCCCACCTCTATCCAGCAAGCAGGAGAACAACAAGATTGGCCATAGAAAGCCATGCCGATCATAAACTGATAGGAGTTATTATAGGCGAACTCCACCAGTGGAAGATACGGCTCCCAAATCCCTCCAAAATCAAGGATTCACATGCGTAGCATATCCTCTAGCATTGGATTGATACGCTCTGTTTGTCCATCGGTCGGCGGGTGATAAGTTAAACTCGATCTCAACTTTGTACCCGTAGCCTCCTGAAAGCTCTCCTAGAAGTGTTACACAAGGATCATGTCTCTGTCAAACACGATATCCAAGGGCACCCCATGTAATCTCACTACCTCGGTAATAAACAACTGTGCATAATGGCCCGTAGTGTAGTTTGTACACACGGGAAAAAAATGAGCTACCTTGGTCAACCAATCCACTATAACCCATATGGAATCGTGACATCGTTGTGATGCAGGCAACCCCATAATGAATTATATGCAAATGACCTTCCATTTCCACATAGGTATCTCCAAAGACTGAAGTAACCTTGATGGTCTCTGGTAGTCCACTTTTACTAGCTGATAGGTGGCACACTTGGACACGAATTTCGCAATGTCCCTCTTCATCCCACTCCACCATTACTGTTGCCTCATATCCTGATGCATTTTATCCCCTCCCAAATGTATCACAAATCTAGACCCATGTGACTATGTCATCATAGCATGATGAAAATTATCTCCCTCCGGGACTAACAATCTCTCATTGAACCTCAAACTTCCATCAGAACTTACTGAATAGGACTCAGCACCCTCAGGAGTCGTACAATCTGGTCCTGGAAAAACATATCAGCTGCTTGGGCCTGGATCACCCTTGTAATAATCTTCGGTGTAACCGTCATAACGGTCATAAAGGAATGGGATACCGTATCCTGGTGTCCTAACTCTTTCCACTTTATTTCCCATACTTCTGCCACCTCGCCTATCAGTCTCCGGCTTAACGTGCCATCAACCACGTTAGCTTTCCCCGGATGGTACTGTATCTCGAACTATTAGTCCTTCACAAACTCTAGCCATTTGCACTGCCGCATGTTCAATTCCCTCTGAGTGAATTAGTACTATAGTGACTTGTGGTCTGTGAATAGGCATAACTTCTCCCCCCAAAAATAGTGTCTCTAAATCTGCAAAGCAAACACGATTGCTACTAGCTCCAGGTCGTGGGTGGGATAGTTCCTCTTGTGAGGCTTAAGCTTGCTGGAGGCATAAGCTATAGCCTGCTCCTCTTGATAAAGTACTCCACTGAGTCCCTGTAAAGAGGCATCAGAATAGACCAGGCACTCCACCCCTAGCCTAGGTAAAGTAAGAACTGGTGCTGAAGTCAACTTGCCTTTTAGCTCATCGAAAGCTAATTGACAAGTGTCATCCTAAATGAATGGTACCCCCTTGCGTGTCAGATTCGTCAATGGTCCAGATATCTTCGAGAACCCTCGGATAAACCACCTGTAATATCCATCCAACCCTAAGAAGCTACGCACCTCTGTCGGTGTCGTGGGTTGTTCCCACTTCCTCACCACTAACACTTTACCTGGGTCCACTGATATCTCCAATTCTGACACAACGTGCCCCAGAAACTGTACCTTCCGTAACCAGAACCCGCATCTTCCATACTTGGCATACAACTGATGCTCTCGTAGAGTCTGAAGAACTCGCCTCAAGTGCTCGGTATGCTCCCCCTCCGCCTGTGAATAAATTAGGATGTCAACTATGCACTAGGTTTATCAAGTCCATAAATACTGCTAGAGTATTGGTTAAACTAAAAGGCATAACCCTAAACTTGCAGGAACCGTATCTCGTCAAGAATATAGTCTTCAACACATCCTACTCCCTGATACACAGCTTATGGTATCCCGATCCCAAGTCAATCTTTGAGGAGAAGGTAGCTCTCCTCAACTGATCAAATATGTCATCGATTCGGGGCAACGGATACTTATTCCGTATCATGACTTTATTATCTTCCCTTATTACACCGATTGATTATCGATGTAAAACATTTGATATCACTTCTTACGTCACATCGTATGGTTCTATTGACCATGAATAGGAATAAAATTAAAGTTAAAGTTATGGTTTCCCTTACAGATGACAACCAGGGTACCAAACTCGTGTACTAAAGACCAACCATCCCCAGCTCCCGACGTTTGCTAGGTTTCATGCGTGGGATGTCTTGCAAAGCGAAATCCAAATAAGGAACCACCCCCCCCCCCCCGATACACTACAAAGTAACATTGTCGGTCAACGAAACTCGTACCCCGAATCCCTGCTTCCTGCTAACATTAGCGCATCTATTCTCATGTTATGAAAAAAAATATTCAACACATTACTCCTACTAACTTGGCATTAGGCTCTTCAATTCATCACAAAATTATTCCCATGCCCAGAAATATTTCATTCTATCCTGAATCACTTTAGTAAACATCCCTACCCACAAGGATTTAGTATAACCCAACGACATACTCCACAAGTCTCTATAGGATTCAATACGTATATATATACAAGTGGCTCTGTTTTTTCTCAGATGACACTTAGCACAATTTTTTTTATATCCAGGACTAATAAACACCTAATATTACTCTAATGGCCTATTATCACTCAAACTTTAATTAGCCAGTTCGAAATCGGGATAATAATACATTCTACGCTCATGTTTCTCAAGTCGTACAAGTAAGCTGTAACGCACACAGGTTATTAGATATTTTCCTTGCATCTAAAAATAAAACACTATAACTGATAAAGTATCGTACCTCCAAATGTGGGCGGTAGTTGCGATATCAGTGGCATAACTGCATATCGGGCATTATAGATACGTCCATACTGTACTACATGTTGCTGCTGTGAAGTCTATGTTACTGGGGTGAATATCCCTGCATCCCCAAGTTGGGTATTCTATGGTGCCAGGTGGACATCCAATGACTGTTGCGGGGTCCTTCCCTTCCTAGGGCAATTTGGACGGTAGTGGCCCCGTTCACCGCATATAAAACACTTACGAACACAGTTTCTGCTCTGTTAGTCCTACTGAGCACGCTGTTGGCCCTGATGGTCTAGCTGACCTTGTTGATTTGGCCGAGGATGTCCTCCAGCTCTTCGCGGGAAAACTTGGAATTTGTGTCCATTTCTTCCACACTTAAAACACCTCTTTGTTATAGCCATCTATCCTTGGCCTTGTCGGCCCTGGCGGGTTTGGCTCTTCCCACGATTCTCATAGTCTTCTTGGTCTTGACAACTCTGAGGAACTTGTCGCTGCTGCGACGGTATTTTCTCATTGTTGTTATTCCTTGAAATGTCATATTGATAAACTTATCTTGTTCTTTTTCCCCCTATAATCTGCACGGTGTGATTTTGGTACTGTAATATTGCGGTAGTCACTGTTTGTGCCACGATGTTCGCTATCTCAGTGATTTCCTCTCTTTCATGGTGTACCTGAGGTACTTGTTGGTCCTGTCCTGCATTTGCTTCTTCAGCGGTGTTAGTTTGTCTCCCCCTCATAAGCGACATTTGAAATTCAAATGAATTTTATTAGCAGAAGTACGTAATCTACAACACGAAACAAGGATGGAACAGTCCTAATATTAGGGCTCTATATCAAAGAACTCTACGCAGAAACATAACAAGATGTAAAAATTCTAAGCACTCTAGAACGTGATGCTCTGATACCACCTGTGACACCCCGCCTAATTAAATTTCGGGTGATCAGTCCTTTATTAAATTAAATCCAGGTGAATAGTTGGTTCATTCTTAGCATCACTGTCGCAAAAATAAATTTTTCCATTTTAAACACCCTAAGATAATTAAGCTAGATGTCAAAACAATTTATAACTTTATTTTATTTATTAAGTTCCATAATGGAAACCTTTTTAGATTAAAACCCAATATGAATAATACGAGAGATAATTTAAAACAACCATGCATATGAAAATGTCAACTAGATTATTCAAACCAAGTAAATATCCACAACGCAGTCAACATGACCAAAGAAATAAATCCCACATAAGTAATGAATACAAAAATCATAAATAGAAATAGAATCTCTAATGCATCTAAACTGGAAATAGGAAATGGGCAACACCTGCCCTGTCTAATGAGAAACTAAAACAGAAACTGAATCAAAGGTGAGGTCGTCTACTGTAAAGACATGCAACTCCCACATAAGCTGTAGCACGTCCAGTCTAAGGAATCTACACCTGGCACCTCTGTGGCTGAGCACGTGTAATATATATATATATATATATATATATATATATATATATATATATATAAGAGAAGGAAGAAATGACAAGAAACGGGTCAGAGCCCGAGTGTAAAAAATAGCTTTTAAAATGTTTTAGCAAGTATTTAAAATGCTTACTGTGATAAGACAACCATGTTAGTGCATAACACTCTCTTGAGAATTTTCACCTCTCATCTTATGTGCACGCATATCGTACTACTAAAATATCCAAACTAACCCATTTCTCCTCCCCTACGCCTAACTCATGAAACAAATGATTTCAATTTATTTAAAAGGGGTAACGTTTTAAGAATTTATAGATCAATTATGTTAACTCGACATTTCAGTCGGATCTCAAGCACTTATTAGATTTGGGAATAGTTATACATTTATTACTACTTACAAGCATAGTAGAATAAGTTCCAGGAATAGAAATCCATATATCAATTGCCCATATAATATTACTCGGCACCCCACATAAATCTATGGTATCGGCATACTCTGCTATCATATCCCCGTATCGCTCATACAAAGGGAAATACTAGTTCGGAATCTCTCTCGACCTGTATTAACACAAAACACACAAAATGGAGGCGAAGTATAGTTCCAAGTCACTAAGAGGTCAACACATACCCTCACGTCTCTTAGAACCGTCTGACTATCATTCTCAGATAGCCTATACCAAGGAATCCTATGTTCTAGGGTACAGTCAATATCCCCCATAAAGATCCCATCGAGATAAGACTGTCCTAGCGCGACAACCCCCGGGATAGCAAGTAGCGCGGGTATGATTATACACATAATATATATATATATACTCATGCACTCGGTTATATATATATATATATATATATATATATATATATATATATATATATATAAACTCTAAAATTTTAACTTAGATTTTCCCATCACCTATCATAAATATTTTTATCTATACGTGGCACGTATCACTTGAGTACTACGTATGCTTAACCTTTTATTTTATTCCCAATTATTTCCCTCTTATAATTTCTTCTCGTCCCTAGAAGTGGTTTCTTATTCTATATGTGAATACAATAGGCAAATCCTTACTAGCATTTTGGTCTAAATCTTTCCCGAGTTTCCAAATACCTCGCTTTACGTATGTGTGATCTCTAATTAAGTTTTGCACCCTTGTTATTCCACGTACATAACTCATTATAGAATCCCAATTATCGAAACTTATCTAGGCCCTACTGTTCCTCCCCATGAACCATTAACATCTATAATTAATCTCCAGATTTTCAGGAGGGATCGATCGATCGAACAAGTATAGCCCAGATTCTGCCATTGTTAACTATGGGTTTCCTTATTAAAACTCAACCAAAACTCCATAAACGAGTTCCAAACTCCCAACCAAATAAACCAATGATTATATATACCTATTTACATGGTTTTCTACGTTAAGCATGTACAAATTTCATCAAGGACATAGGATTAAAGGGCCAATTTACCATATTTGTCAAGAACCCTAGTTTCATCATAATTTCCAACATTCTAACTCTTTTTCCATATTTCTTTCTTCTAAAATATTACAATTTCATGGTTAATCCTCTACATACGACAAGGATTCCAGATTAAATGTATTATTCCTAAAACATGTGATTTAAATCGCCAAATTCATGAAATTCTTCAATAAAACATATATTTATCAATCCTATTCTAACATGGGTGAATTATCAACTAGGAATCAGCAAGATAGATACTTGCCTTAGGATTGTAGGTTTGATTCCATGAATTTGAAAGGTATAGGCATGATCCCCTCGCTCTGATCTACGCTTTGGCGGTGGTGGTGGTGCAATTGGTTTGGTTCTTGGCCTTGAATTCTTGGAAGGCTTTTCTCCTTTCTTCTTCTCACTGTCGTTCCAGACTTTTGAGAATGATAACCCTATAAGTCTCTCCTAACATCTAATATTAAATCCCAATTTTCGTCATTAACTAAGGCTTAAAATGGACAAAGACCAAATTGTCCTCCTAAGGTGCCGGTTAGGCCTAAAAACTCCTCGGGACTCAAACTAAACCCTCGGGTACACTTTTCTGACTATATCGACCCTTACGAACACGGTGACGCACTCGAAATGACCATATAGGAGACTTATAATTTATTTACCTTTTATTAGAATAATTTAGCCCCGACACGACACATGCGCGTCGCGACTTAATTTCCATAATTGTTCAATTATTCACTCGTGACAATCTTAATAAATTCAATTCTATATATTACTTTACTCATTAAGTAATATTCACCAAATTTTCAATAATTACTAACTCTTGTCACGCTAGTAATATATAAAGTAAACTCCGACTTAATATTAAATTAATTTAAATCTCAATTAAATTTAATAAATCCCTAATTTTAAAATACATAAAAAATACGGGGTATTACATAGGTGCATGAAGGCTCATGTGGAGCTCACACAACTGGGAGGTCTCTAAGACAACAGATATAAATGCAAGGTTACTACTGGCCGACAATGAAAGAAGACTGTGCTACTTTCACCAAGAAGTGTGATAAGCGACGAAAATTCGCCACCATCCTTAGAAGACCGGGAGCAACTCTAACACCCATTACTTATCCATAGCTTTTCACTATCTGGGGAATTGACCAAGTCGGACCAGTGCCGACCACCAAGGGAAGGTTTAAAATTTTTGTTGTAGTGGTTAATTACTTCACCAAATGGGTGGAGGCTGAGACTTTAATTGATATGCCCTATCAGAGGCTTTTCTATGGAAGTTGATCATTTGCAAGTATGGCATACCTTATGCCTTCATCGCCGACTATGGCACTCCGAGAAGATGCCATTATTCGAATGGCTTCTTATCAACAAAGGGTTGCAAGGTTTTATAATCGAAGGGTTAAGCCAACCAACCTGAAGTAGGGAGATCTCATGCTCAAGAAAATAATCCAGAATAAAAACAAGCTGGAGCCTAATTGGCATGTTCCATACCGTATCTTGGCAGCTATTAGACCAAGAACTTATCGTTTGGAAACTCTAGAAGGAGAAGAATTCAAGAATCCTTGGAACGCAGATCATTTGCGCAAGTATTATCAGTAATTCTATTTTTAATGTAATCTATTATTCAAGTTAATGAAATTTCATGTTTTTCTCCATTATACTTCTTTTTTGTGTGTTCTGTTTTTCAAAGTATGGTTGCTACACCTTAACCTTTACCATAAATTAGTGAACAATTCTACTTTTTTATTCAAACTTTTCTAACTTCAGAAAAGTTCTTTATATTTGTCAAATTTTTCCAACTTCAAAAAATTTCCTAGCCAAACTTTTCCAACTTCAGAAAAGTTCTTTATATTTTTCAAACTTCAGAAAAGTTGAATTTTCCTAATTCAGAAAAGTGCAAGGTTCAAAATTTACCAAACTTTTTCAACTTCAGAAAAGTTAAATTTCATGCATGATTTGCCCTCGACAAGCCAAGATCAAGAAGTCAGTAAAATTTCTTCACTAGAGATTTTACCCGATCAGGTTAAAACACATGAATAATTATACATTCTTAACACACTTGGTCTCCACTGATAATTAATGCTACAACTTAGTACAATAAAGTTATTTACAATTTATCTAAGTGCATTAGTCGAATCTAAGGTCGTATAAATGATTTAAACACGAATCAAATACTAAACATTTTAGCAGGTTATTTAGTCTATAAAGGGAGATGGGAGCCTCTACCACAGGTTATGTTCCCTCGCGACTCTAGTTTTTGGTATATACATTCTGGGAGTGTCCAATCCCATAGTATCTGGATTCGTAATGCCGAACCCTATCTATTTCCACGATCGCTCATGGGCTAGGAAGAAAACTCATAGTAAGCAAAAGGGCCGGGAAGGAGGGAGCGGGAACCATACATCTCGCCACATCTTATCTTTGATGAGGCATCATCATGGTGGTCTATTGAGAATGTAGTGTTTTTATACTCGAAGATTTTAGACACGAGTATGCGAGCGTAATTACCAGAGCACCAGGAGGTTTCTGTCGGGAGCGACTCGCGAACACTAGAGTCGCCAAAATCGAGTTCATGAACTGGCACTTCTTTGAACCCCATTTGATATAAGACAAGTGTTCATGAGGTTTAAAGTCCAAAACCCATAAGCCAGGGAAAGCCTTCTCCAAGAAGTGGAGAGAGTAGCTCACGAACAGAGTTGCGAGATAGTCGAGAGAAGAGACCACTACAAGGCTCTATTGCTGGGTCTTTCTCTGTAGCTTTATGCTTTCCTTGGTCCTTCCGTGGTTCTTAAGGGGTCAGGTTTGAAGCATCATCCATACCTAGTCATATTTACTATCTTCGCACATTATTCACCCTCTTTCTTCTCCACTTTCAATGCTATCGCCCTGGTTTCATATGTCCAATACACCTTTGAAAGCCTTACCTTCCCTTACTTATAGAAAAGGGTGGGGTTGAGATAATGATAGGTGAAGGTTTAGGGATAGTGATGGTGGATGTTGCGTGGTTCTGAGGGTTCTACGGAGGCGTGGTAATGGGAATAGGTGTTGGGATAGGTTGAAGAGGGATGGTAATGAGAACTGGTGTGGGACTTGGTTGATGATTGATATGGACTGAGACGGGTTGGTTGAGCATGAATTTTTTGTTCTGTATCTTTCTATGGTCTGGTTAGAGGGTATTTGAGAAGAGAGGGGTGCCATTTGGGAATGTGGATACAAGTAGTGCATGGTTGTCATCAGCTCGTGCCGTAAGGTGTTGGGTTAAGTCCCGCAATGAGCGCAACCCTTATGTTTAGTTGCCATCGTTGAGTTTGGAACCCTGAACAGACTACCGGTGATAAGTCGGAGGAAGGTGAGGATGACGTCAAGTCATCATGCCCCTTATGCCTTGGGTGACACACGTGTTACAATGGCCGGGGCAAAGGGTCACGATCCTGCGAGGATGAGCTAACTCTAAAAACCCATCCTCAGTTGGATTGCAGGCTATAACTCGCGTGCATAAAGCCAGAATCATCGGTCAGCCATACGATGATGAATTCATTCATGGGCCTTGTACACACCGCTCGTCACACTATGGGAGTTGGCCATGTCGCTTGCTTTCAAGTCTTATTCCTATCTTTCTAAGTACACTCCTTAGCCTTTCTAAAGAGGGAAGGGGAAATAACTAGCCTGAGCCACGTTGTTCTGATTGGCCCCTACAACTTCAAAAGGTTTTGAATGCTGGTATGCACAAATTATGGATAAACGCTGGATAATCCATCTTCTGTCCCGGGTGAAGGCTTTACCCCTTTATTATCGGGCTTACCGGACTAACTCGAGTTTACCAGGGCAACATAAGCTGATTAACTAATCAGTATACAAGTTACCTAGTCAGCAAAAAAGATTAATCTCAACCAGAAGCTTAAATAAAGGAAAACTCAATCAAAAATTACTTAATTTCATTGATTAAAATGTATGTAACACCCCGACCCGGATTTATGGGTTACCCATAGTTAACACGATCCAACCTGAGCATTAATTCTGAAGTGCAATGAATCAAACTACGTAATGTTGATAGTCCAGTTTTTTTTAATTAACGTTTCACTTGTTTAGCATGCGATTCCAATTATAAGATAAACCACGTGAAGGACCCATGGGGAGCACCCCGAGATCCAAGTAAACAGAGGTACTAACGTCAAAATAAATCAAATACTTACCTGTATAACGCCCTCAAAATATGAAACCTCTCCCAACCTGCCATAACAAAGTGAGGCTATGAGGTTGTGAGCCTATGCCCGGTGGAAAATATACAAACGGAACATATAATTGAACGACATAAAGGATACTCACAAGCCACAACCACATGCATGTGAAAATATATATGTATTTGCATATGGATACCTTTGGAAATTATATGTTCCAATGCATTAACTGTTTTACCTTCGAAAAACCTTGTTTATTCAGTTTAATTTACCTTAATCTTGTATAAATCTCCTTTTACTCATACTCTGCATTTCTCACTTTATTTAACACACCCAGTTCAACACTTGAAACCACTATACTTGATTTATCAAAACACATACCTTTATCGAAATCAGCCTTTTTATTTATTTAAATACACTTTAGTATATTCGTTGAAAATTACTGTATCAACACACACATTCCTCGTGTTAGAAAATACTTATTTATCATTTGAAAACCTTTCACAATACGTTCTTATGTAAATTATGGATTTAACCACTTAAGTTGCTTAATCATCCATTTTCCCACTTACTTTACCCCTTTTCTTATCTTATGGACATAACATATTTACGCATTTACTTGTCCATTTCACCTTTAGCGGAATATATATTAAATTCATTCAAGTTAGATTGTATTACCACATTTTCACAACACAACACATTTCTTGACATGTTCCATATTCCTTTATCTTTTCTGAGAATCTTCTTATCCAGCATACTTCAACGGGCCCCACATCGCCGGCTATGCGCACCATATACTCTGGCCAGTGTTTAGGGCTTTTCACCCAAGGGCTTCGGGAACTTCTTTCTTTTCCCTGGTGTCATCCGATTTCCTTTTAATATGTTTTAATATTTTACAAATGCCCACATTATTTCACTTTTCCTTCTTACCCGGTTGAATCCAAAACCCGAGACTTTACCGACCCATTTTGTGTTACACTTTGAAAATGTATATTTTATGTCCTTTATACTTTAACCTTGATTTTTATTCCAAAAATCATATTCACTTAGGACCATTTTGTGTAACACCCTTTTCATAACATTTTTATTTCGTAAAAAATGTCCCACTTTAAGTAAAATTACTATTTTACCCATTTGTTTCCCAAATCACCTTTTACTCCATTTTCATAGGTGTTAATTTTTTCCAACACGATTAAGTTATTCATACCAACTTCTTAAGTGTTTTAACCCCTTAAATATTCTTCTTAATTGGAAACACCTTTATCTCATTAATCCCTTTTCGAATTTCATAAGTGTTAATCATTTACCACATTACTAACCTTTCCATGTTAACCCATTAACACTTAATGAATACTTATATCAACATTTCCCAAACCACACATTTACTTTACTTTCGTTATTCAAGAAATTCATTTACGTTTAAGACTACTTTTATAGGAAAATACTATTTCTTTTCATCAGCACTTGTAGTCTTATAATCTTATGTTCAACATGTCTTTTAGTCCCAATTTTACACACTTGAAGACTATATTTCTAACTTTTCTTATTTCATGTTTAAACCCAATGAAATCTCCTCTAAACTTGTTTATAAACTTAATACCAAAATACTACAAGTCTATATACATGAGAAGATGATTTTAAACCCAAAATCCTACTACATGATTTAAATACATATTTCATCTTGAAAATTCATTATACTTGTAAAAATACACCTTTAAGGCACAAAAGATATTTTCATTTATTCAACCTCAACAAATGTCTATTTTTCATAAATCCTTTATTTTTGCAAAAACTTTGAAATATTACTATTTCATCAAATATTCCAATAAAATCACATCATTTACCAACATTTTATTTCATAAAATGTTTATCCTCAACCTTTCTTGAAAATGCAACATTTTCATGAAATACCCATTTTTAATATTTCAAAACTTTGAAATAATTATCCATTATTTATTTTCAACCAAATAACATTTTTTCAACATTTTTATTCCATAAAAACGTTTAGTATCTTCTACACATTATTTACACCATTAAACTCAATGCACCCTACTCAAATAGCCTAACTATAAGACTACAAATGTGTAAAATAAATCTTACACTAAAAGTAAGGTTTCTCACCTCTAATGGCTCAAATGAAAGTATTGGTGTAGTAGGATCAACCCCCACCTCCAAAGGTGGCCTCAAGGGATTACCAAATGCATCATCCAAAACTCCAAAGCAAGACCCACTTCAACTCCATTAAAACTCACCTTCATCTTCTTCAAAAATTCCCCAAATATACCTCTAAAATTCGTGGTTCTTCTTCAACCATGATAGAAATGAGTATTTTGTGTTTGAATATGATGGGATATCACACAAATGGAGGTGGAATGGTGGTGGGTGGAGATGGAAGATCACCCACCTCTCTCTCCCTTTCTCTCTCCTTCTTTTATTTTCTCCCCAATAATAGTTAACCCAAACACACCCTTATAAAACCCTTACTAAGGCCAAAATTCCCATTTTCCCCTTCTGGGTTGATCTGAGCTCGACATCTCAAAGATCCGATGCCCCAAACTGAGACAGTGTACAAGGGCAACTGAGATTAAAAACTCGACCAACATCGTTTGAACGACTTCCTACGTCATTTGAATGACTTCTGCTATGTCGTTTCTTGCTTGGATCGCGCGACCATTCGTTCAACCTGCTACTGTAAGTTAGTAGCATGTCGTTAGAAGCCCTGTATCTCGTGACCCTTCTCGCGACCCCACCTTGTCACTCGAACGACATTCCTTTATCGTTTAAACGACCCATTTTTGTTCTTCTTTTGTTTTTCTCCAATTTTTACCCACAACTCTTCCATAATTATTATTAATTCCTCCTCATTTACAATTTAATTAAAATTTTGCAATAGGTAAAACAAATTTCCCTCCTTGGATAATTTCGTCCCCGAAATTCTCGATCCATCAATCCTCAAACTTATGGGGTCCATAAACTTATGTTCTAAGTCCTAGAAATCCTCCAGGATAATATCATTGAAGCCCACAACACTAAGGTCACCAAATAATCGACATGCCCGATGCTTTCTATCCCGTCACCCATGACATTTCACAATCGACTCCGAGTCTCTACTCGCCTTGTGATCGAGTCCAAATCATCCCTAGCACTACTTATGCTAGCATCTAAGGCATACCGGTGCCTCTACGGGCAAACCCCTTTTTAGCGGTCAACTCCCACCCAACCCAAAGTGAATCGTAATACAACCAAGTGTCGTATATATATATATATATATATATATATATATATATATATATATATATATATATATATATATATATATATATATCACCAAAAATTAATTCTAGCTTAGGACGTACATCATGTGTTCCATAACTTTTCATGTTATCCTAACTGTACAACTCACATGAGCTTGTTGAGAAGCATATTATACTATTCTCTCACTCTAAAAAGGAATAATCCCATCAAATCATTATCGCACGCTCGGTTTAAACCTTTCATTGTGTCATTCTGATGAACCTAGTATTACCTTAAGTGCCTCATCCTTGAGTAATCACTAAAGTTTCACTCTAATCCACTCCTGGTGGCAAAGCAACATCATGTGCTAAGTTTCCTAATTTCTAACACTATACCGTATCATCAAGTCATCATTACACTCTTCATAACTCGAGCCAATGAACGTCGAACCGACTAGTCGAAAGTCCATTAGTCTTAAAAGAGATTGGTACTACGAGAAAACTGTGTGGCCAAAAATGTGGCCACCCTGTACAAAACTTTATGCAATAGCAAGAGCACCTCTGATAGGCGTACCCAGTTATCGAGCTGCATTAACCAAACCCATTCCACCGCGCTCTCTCGGGCTCAACCACATCGTTCCATGACATGACAGCAATCTGGGCCACCATATAGGTGAGAACATTGAATTCCGACTACCGAAACCGAAAGGAATACACTTGAGTCGGAAGGAATAAGCAACCGTTTTGAGGAATTTTGCCCATAATCATCTGACCCTGACTCACGAGAGTAAACTTACGCCATGCACTTGAAGTCATGCCACTCATGCTTAAAGTTTTTACTGAGCACAAATCCTAGTCACTTACCCTAACTCGGGTCACTAGACATATTGAATTGCATTACAACCTTTTGTCCTTGCAATACGAATGCAAATCTACAAATAGGTAGTCCTTTAGGAAGTTAATGCCCAACTTCCCTCCTTGGGAGCAAGGACATACCTCTCGCGCCCTTGATGAACATGAATCATTCCAATTTGGGAGATACCTCACATCTTAGTCATTTGATCTTGTCCAATCACTAGTGATGACGTCACCAACCTACTATACCTAAGTTATTGTCTTCTTTAACATATCATGATCTAAATCCCAATTCCCATAAGCATTACTTAGTTCAAGCAAGGTACTCACCTAATCGTGCCCCTTTTTGACCACATGTGATTTCCACCCAACTTACCTTAGGTATCTACCCACACAAAAATTGTGTGAAGACCACACTCTCCACCATTGGCATTCTAAGGCTAATAAACATCACGATGGGCTACATCTTCTAACCTGTACCAGTTTTACAAGACGTGTCTAAAGCCAGTCCCCACATTTCTAAGGCTACCCTAGTCTATATTTTTGACACACTGACATAATAATCATGTTTCAATGTTACCCCACCTCAGTTGCCATTTTCAAGTCTCCACATGGTGTCATCACCCTAAGCCTCGAATGCATTTCCTAATACATCCTGAAACCGGGTATCACCACACCCATACTAGTCATCCCATGATATACGAGCATCACTCTTATAAGGAACCAACTATTACCCTACCTTAGGGATTACACAACCCATATGTGCTGATTGGAAAGACATACTCGACACGTATACTCTAGGACTGACAATCTGGGATCATCACCTAACCCTCAACACAATCGTTACTAGAATTCTACCAAGAACACCAACACATTTCTTGTATAAGTCCAAAACCCGACGAGATTTCATAATCTGTACTTTTATCATTGCAGGTTCACTCTATAAACCTTTCGATACCCACATCGATATTATTTAGTTCTCGCAAAAACACTAGTCTACGAGCTTCTATCTATACTGAACCTTAATCCTGAAACACCTCAAGGCATCACATCGTTCGATATTTATCCTCAATGATGCCATTTACAATTTATCATATGGGCATCTCAACGTGCTTATGAACTACTCTCACACTAAATTACTTCGCATCTAGCCATTACCTCGATAGCTAAGATGAGTCTCTACATCTAGATAACCATATCATCTTTCTCTCAATGTTCACAACTATAAGTCACGTACAAACCACAACCAACGATACTACAGGTTATGGCAGGATACATGACGTCTCTTACAACCTCTAAACCTCAAGGTTTACTTTACACAATCCTTAATAAATGTTCAAATATGCCAACTAAATTGATTAGGAGCATTCTTAATCTTGTTTCAGATACAATGCTTTCTTATTCATAGCAGAAGTGATGAGTTTTAATTTTTTTATCAAAAGCATTTGCTTCACTCAAGGCCATGTACTTAGCCTCATAATCAGAGTGAAGCAAAGCTAAGGATATCTCGTGTTCATCTCGCATACTCTCAATCATCTCGTAATAAGCATTATTAGTAGCTACAACCCTATTCAAAAGGTAATGAAGATGGATATATGACTCCTTAACTTAGTCGGATACATTTGGGCTGAGCAATCGTGCTAAGTCTTCCTCAAACATGGGAATATGACCAGCTTCTAGAAGATTTCTACTCTACCTGAGCAGGTCGAATTCAGTAATGATTATGGCCTTCTTCCTAGTATCAAATTGGAAAGTTATACGTTTATGAGTTTATAGGGCAAATCCAGGGACATAGACAATATAAAAAAACAGCAAGAAATTAAATCCATTCAAAGGCATCAACAAATTAAGAAAAAAAAATATGTTCTTTCATTGATTCATCTTGAAGTACATATGTGAATTCATCAGCCGAAAGAAAAAGAGAAGAAATAAAAAATACATCTATGAAAAGACAAAAAAGGCAACTAGCTAGGAGGGAGCTAAACCTTCTCCTTATCATTGTCTTAGTCTTGGCCAACAACAGGTAGGTCGACACTTGCTTATGTCACCAATAAAGAATCAATGGGCATCATTGAAGACTCTCTTGACCCTTCTTCATCGTCAAACTCCTCATCTAAGTTAGGAGGAGTGTCTGGGTCATTCCTTTGTAACAACTCATAGTTTGCCTCTGTGCTGACCAGCTTCAGAGCCTGCAACCAACTTTTCTTAAAGGATAATTTCTTGGCATACTCAATTTGAGTAGAGGTAGTAAAAATAGCCTTTTTCCAACCCTTTTCAAAGGTAGCTTTGGCCTTAGACTTTAAGGAAGTAACTTCAAAAGTCAATCCAACCACTTTATCTTTAGTAATTTGGGCTCGAGTTGTGATTTCAGTTTGTCTTCGATAGCCTTGGATATACCTTAAGCATCACCTAATTTCTTCTTAGTAGTTTGGGTCGTTTCATCATTAGACTTTATTTGTCTTCTTCCGTGGTTGCCCTATTATTGGATTTTTTTAGCTCCTTCTCCTAAAATTTTTGCTTTGATTCTAGAGCTTGACGGGAAGCAATCAAAGATTATCTTAGGCCCTCAAAGGCCTCTTTCATATCACTAGGAGGGGACCTTAGTTGATCGTCCTTCTCCATAATTTGGTTGAAGTCAACCAAAAATTGTAAAAAGAGCAAACATCAGATGTAAAAAAAATTCATCGATGTGAACAAAAGGCAGAAGAAAAGATAATTACCAATGCCAAATTATGGTATACCCTCTCAGTTAACCTGGACCTAGGTATGGGGGCTGATGCATCCCGATCAGCAGGAAGAGTTCTAGACTTTATCAAACCCCTGGACAATCTAGGGTTAACAGCAACTGAATCTGACCCAATGTCATTAATGTTAACTTGGATTTTTTTCACCAATTCTTGCTGGTTATCCAGAGTCTTCTTTATAGCCAATGCTTGTTGGTCGGATTGAGCTTTATGAGACTATTTTTTTAGCGTTGGGCAAATCTCTCTTAAATCTCTTAAGTTGAGACTCTGTAGTTTTAGTCTCTTCAGCACCAAGAGGCCTCTTTTCACTGGCCTAGGATTTCTTCTGAACTATATTCTTGCTAGTGTCAGCATTTTTCTTAAGGGGAGGAGATAATGGCCCACTCACTAAATTACGTATCTTACTCTTAGTCATTTCAGCTTGAGGAGAAAGTGGGATCTAAAAATTATCTAATGATTCAAATGAGGAAGAAGTTCCTCCTAATTCATCCCCAACAGATTCTGTAGCTGAAGAAGTAGGTACAAGATCCTCTTATAAGTCGATGGCAACTTGGGGCAACATAAGTGTTGGTCGAGCAACAAAATAGGTGATGGAACTCTCGTATTCCAACAGCAAAGAGGCAACTCGGGGATGTTCTTCTCCAATTCTTTGGTTAAGTCCCCATAAAAACTTGAGCTCTTTAATATTAATTTCCACTTATTTAGGACACTTCTTCTTACTTTACTCTTCATCAAGAAGGAAAAACAAAGTTAGTCGGCCAAATTCAGAAACACATAACAAATGAAGGATAAATAAGGAACATAATTATAACCTATGCCATGCCCTAATTGGGGGCATCTGGGCCCAGTATAAGATTCTCTATTTGGAAGACGAGTGTGTTACCAGTTATTATCAACTACATCATAATCCAAATAATCCTTATTGGAATCTAGTAAATTCACTACTAAAGCCCTATTGGCTTGGCTAGTCTTCGAATAATATGTGTTCTCTCCAACAGTACCCCATTTGTAATAAAACATCAATTCATGGACCCCAATATGAGTCCCATAAATTTCATTCAACCTATTGACACTGTCTACAACCCTTAAAATGTTTGGTGTAACCCTAGCATGAATTATATCAAAGTACTGATAAAATCAAAGATAAAGAGGGGTTGGTGGAAAAATGATGCCACACTCAGTTATGAACAAGGTGGGGATCCAGTGACCCTCAGGAAGATAATACACATCTATGGGATCCTGGGCTATCTCTAAATCTACCCAAGATGGAATTTTCTTTTTGCTATAAACTCATCTAATGAACCCTAATCTACATAGTGAACATCGTGTAAATAAAGAAAAAAATGATAAAACATAGAAATAGGGAAATAAAGCTTACAAGAGGTCTAAGGTGACTACAAGAACTAGAAAAAAATAATGGGAGCGAACGATCATATAAAGAAAGCTTGAAGACGAAGGAAATACTGAGTGCAGAAGGTTTGAGGTGAAAAGAAAGGAGGGAAAATTGTACCTATTTATAGGTTGCCTCGATAGATGAGAACGAAATGATTAAGTGAGCTAACGATTGCACTACTACCGGCTACATGCTTCCCAATGCTTCAAAAGACCATCGTGTCCTTTGACAGTTAAAAAAAGTTTGAATTATTTACAAAAATGCAATTATCAAACAATACTAGTGAAATTTTTTACAAGTATGGGAGGTCGCATGCCGACCAAATACTCAAATCAGTACGCGGATTAACATTTGGAGCCAAATACTCCATACTTTCAATCAATCATCAAGCATGGAGCATTGAGGACTTTTGCTATGTGTAAAAGTTACTCTTGTACGTGGACCAATAATAAATGTACACTTATCCTCTTACGTGGACGATTATCCACCTTGATCGACATCAGAGATACTTAGTCACCTAGAAGGCCGACTAACTCCAGAAATGCTAACCATCAGGAATACCAAAAGTTACTCGAATGTGATACTAACCAACACTGAATTCCAAGATATTCATTTATTGTACACAGATGTAAATGCCAGATAATATAAAGGCATCCCATCTCTAGGGTTTTACACCATTATAAATATGAAATACTCCCTCAGCTAAAGGGATAACTTGAATCACTCATATACACACCATAATGACCTATTGTAACCCTACAAAGTAATACCCAAAGTGGACGTAAGCTATTTTATAGCTGAACCACTTTAAAAATCTCTACTCTTATGTGTGTGATTTGATTAACTTACTATATATTTATCTATGATTATAAATCTGGATTAAGTCCATTTTTATACATCAACATTCACAATCTTATTTTTGCTGTGATTATTTAGTTTGTTGATAAATATTTTTTTATTGAAAGAGTGCCCATATTTAGATTAACATTGAGTTGGTTAGCCTATGATTCTAATTTTATTAGGGTTTAGTCTATAACCATCATCTATTGTCTATACCAGAGCAGTTTTGTCTTTTATCTTGATGAGCTATCCACCCTACATTCAGCGACTATTTGAGATTTTAGCCAAGTTAGAAGCAAATTATCTTGATATCATCGATATGAGATTCGTTAGGCATCTTCAGGTTGTTCATCCTAAAGATGACCCAAAACACTCTAGGTTTAGCCCCATAGTTGCTTTGTCGACAGGGTTTACTTCATAACCCCCAATAGTAGGACTCAAGTCTCATTGCTATAAATATCATAATAGTAGATCGTCCTCTTGGTAAGGAGAGGTTTATTAATATTGTATCCATATATGTAGTGGACCTAGATCCTTCTCCTCCTCGTTCTTCCCCTAATGATTAGATGGACACCACATCTCCTATTATGGTGCCCCTAACTGATGAGGGAACTTCCAAGGCCTCTGACTCTTGGGATCTATTCATCACTGATACTGTAAACCATGGTTCTAATATCATGAAGGACGACCTAGAGGATTTGAAGGATATGTATAATATCTCAATAAGCATTTCTCTATGATTGCTACACCCTAATGAGAGGGTTTATGATCAACCTAATGCCGATGAGATTTATTTCCTTGCATGGGATTTCCAGGTGGGAGTTCGTTCCCCTTCATCGCATCATAAGATCGATTTTATAGGGCTATAGTGTAGCTCCTACTCAACTCCCACCAAATGTTTACAGGTCCATTATTGGATCCATAGTGTACTGGAAGCTCCACATGAGGTTCGACCTGATTAAAGACATTTTTTAATTAGTTTATAGTGTCAAAGACAACGCCAAAGCCAACGAGTACTATTATTTTTCACCTAAAAAATGACTAGAAGGTGGTTCGGGTCATGCGGACGAGCAATCATGGTTGTAAAAACCAGTTTATCTTTATAAAAGGCTATTGGGAGTTCGGTTCTAATAAGAGGGACAAGTCTTGTAGTACCCTCGTGATTAGTGCTCTCCCTAATATATTGGTACATTCTTTAACATTTATTTTTGGTTTACTTTCTTTCGCATATGTTTACCGACCTTATTTTTTGTTCATCTCTTTGCAATAAAGAAGGCTATAAAGTTTCCCCTACTCTGAAGGAGTTGGTCAGGACTACTTGTACCGCTAATCCTATAAAGCTTGAGAAGTTATTCTCCATATAAAAGTTCATCGAATTGGGTTATTACATCCCCCAGGTGGTTCCCCTCTAAGAGACGAACATATCAACTTATCTTCTGGCCGTGAGGTTCGTGAGGACTTTGTTAATAAAAAGAGATAGAAGAAGATATGTCGTCTTGGATGAGCATTTTTACTTAATTACACCTCCAGTCCTTGATCATATCTCCTTCTATACAGCCTCTTATTCCGGTTCGCCTGAATCAGCAAACTTAATGACACCTCCTGTCCTTGATCGTACAGCGATGGAGGTCGCTAGAAAAAATAAATTAGATAACCGATGCTAAGAAGAAGAAAATCTCTATCGCTGCTGAAACCATGGAGAAAAAAAGGATCAATGATGAAAAAGGGGCCAATGCAAAGGCCATGAAAAATAATGAGTATGCAATTAAGAGACATGATCATTGATGTGGCCGATAGCTTTCTTATTTTTTGTCAACATATCATCCACATAAGCCTCCATAGTGACCTTATTCACTGGCTTTTGGTATAGTGCTATTGTATTTTTTAGCCCAGAAAACATAACGTTATAATAATACGTACCTCGATTGGTGATCAATGAGGTTTTCTCCCTAACCTCTAGCTTTATCTTGATCTAATTGTACCTTGAATAGGCATCCATAAAATATAGGAGCTTGTACCCCGCTGTAGCATCAACCAGCTGGTCAATCCTAAGTAGTGGGTAATGATCTTTTAGATTAGTTTTATTGAGTTCAGTGAAGTCTAAACACATGCATCAGTTGTCATTCTTCTTTCTGATCATAACAACATTTGAGGGCCATTCTGGATATATTACGTATTTGATTAACTCTTCCTTTTGCAATTTATCTACTTCTTCCTGAATCGCCATGTTCTTCTCTTGGTTGAACACATAACGTTTCTATTTTATTGGTTTTGCATCCTTCATTATGCTAAGCTCATGGCAAATGAATTCCGGCTCTCTGTTTAACATGTCTTCATGGCTCCAGGAAAACACGCTCTTTCTCCTTCTCAAGAGCCCAACTAGTTTCTTATTGAAAGTAAGATCCAGTGAAGAGACGATCTGGGTTGTTCGCTTTGGCTGTTCGTCATCCAGTATCACCTTTTTTATTTCCTCAATTACTTGGCCCTTGACTAGCTTATCTTTATCTCGAGGATCCAGTGTCTCAATCTGATAATTGGTAGTTAATTTCTCCTATCTTTCCTATTCTGTCGACAGGTACTAGCATTTATGAGCTTCTAATTTATTCCCCTTTACTACACCAACTCCATAATTAGTGGGGAACTTCATGCATTGGTCAACGGTAGATGGGAAAACTTCTTCCTTCAATTTGATCCTTCCGAAAATGATGTTATAAGTTGAATGTATGTTCTCATCCATTATGAAGAAACGAATCTCATGTACAGGATCCTTAGGTTTTTAGGAAGGTAAGGATCATCCTCTGAATCTTCATTTCGACTTATTTTTTTCTCGTTTACCTTACTACAAGGGGACTTTGATCATCTTCTGGGCTTCTGCTCATTCAGCTAATTTGATCGCCTACCATTGTCAATGAACTTCATCAGTTTGCCTTGCCTAATAAGGATCTCGATCTCATTCTTTAAGGCCACATAATTGTCCATGTTTTGACCATGATCTTTGTTGAACTCGTAGTGTTTGGTTTTATCTCTGTTATATACAGGATAATTTAACTTTTTTGGCCATTTCAGGTCATTGTTTCCTCGAATTTTCTCGAGGATGTGGTGTACCCCCACAATTAACGACATATATATATAAAAATTCCTTAGTCTATCAGCCTTTTTATTCTCCGTGAAGTCCTTTTTCAACTCTGAGTTTTTGTTGATATCGACTTTGGAATGGATGGATTCCGTCACCACCATAGCTTTCTCAGGATTTATGATCTTTCTAACCATGGATAACAGCTCAAACATCGTGCTCGGTTGCTCCTTGACTAACTTCTAGAATAACTTTCCAGGTCGTAGTCCACTCATGAGCGTTGCGATTTGCATCTTGTTTTCGTAGTAAATGATTTAAATATTTTCAGTGTCACTAACCAAAATGGTAAAATTGTCACCTTTTTAAAAATATGCATTTTTTTTGTCACAGTCAATGACCGAGACAGGTCCGTGACAAAGACTTGTCACGGTTAATGACCGTGTCAAAGACTTGTCACGGTCAATGACCGTGACACGTCCATGACAAGTATAGTTTATTACAGACGTGCCATGGTCAATGATCGTGACAAGTCTTGTCACGGTCATTGACCGTGATACATTCATGATAATTCTGTCAGTAGAAAACCCTCCCCCTTTTTTCTCACCGATTTTGTTCCCTCAATTTCTCTCTCTCTCTCTATCTAGAACTTTGGTATGTTTACTCTCTATTTCTCCTCCATTTATGTATGTGTATGTATATGTGCATGTGTGTAAATGTGTGTGTGTGGTTGGGGGAGGCAGGAGGGCTGGGGGAGGGGGGTATGTGTGTGTGTGTTTGTGTGTGTATATATACGTGTGTGTGTGTGTGTATATGTGCATGTGTATATATGTGTGTGTGTTCGTGTGGTGGGCAGGGGAAGCAGGGGGGGTAGGTCAGGGGGTGTATCTGTGCGTGTGTGTATTTTTTTAATTAAATTTTTATTAGTTTATTAGATATTGCCCCTCATTTTGTAGTGCCCCTTGTAAAATAATTGATCGATTTAATATTGATTGGTTGTTAATTTTTTTTATAAATTAATAATTAGTGCCCCTTTCATATGCAAGTAGGATTGCCCCTCATTGTAAATTAGTAAATTAATAATTGTATACTTTAATTGTTAGTTTAATTGATGAAAATAATTAATTGAGTAGATGAATTAGAAGGAGTACGGGATTTGTTGTTGCCATTGCGGTTGGATTATAGTGGATCGATGTTGGGTTGTTTAATTTTAAAAGTGGCATGACCATTGGATTATTGTCCATATGGGGGTGGAATTTTTCAACTTTTTTTGAAAATTACTTTGTATAACGAACAATATATATATAGTATGATAATTAAATGAAACATACTTGAAATTACATATTGTGCGCATAGATACTAGCCTTCTAGTTCTTATGCGTACGCATTCAATAGTTTGGGACTGCATAATTTAGGTATAATAATATTCTTAGTGGCCTAGAGTTATTACTTTTGGAGGAAGTTCTGCAGTCGTATCCTAATGTTCTCTGGGTACATATTAGATTGACAAGTGTGACTATTATTTGAATTGATCAATCGAAATAACACTCACACTTGCCAACCTACGTCGTGTACTTGGAGAACTACGGGGATATGTTGCCGAATTTTTCTCAAATCGTAACAATGGGCATGAGCTGTTAAGTATATTACAGAAATATGCGGTCTTGAATGGGATAGGACCACTCACCCTTTAGAGGAGATGGAGGAAATAGAAATTAAATGAAACATACTATAAATCTAAGTTTGAATTTGAAATTTAAAAATCGAATATAAATAAGACATAATTAAATGAAACATACTATAAATCTAAGTTTCGTTTATATTAATCCATGAATATACACTTCTTACCTTTAATAGGTAATTAGTTGTGGTAGCTGTGATGGGATATCCGAAATACAAAGAGTGGATGGGTGAGACAAATGGAATGGGGGATGTATTTCGTAGATGTGCTAATGAATTTGTGAAATATGCAAAGAGATGTCATAATGATGAAGAGTTTCCATGTCCATGTGCTAGGTGTAAGAATGGTAAGGTGTTTGAGTGGATACAGTTGAACTACATTTGTTAAGATCGGGTATGAAAGATAGTTATTAATTTTGGAGTTTTCACAGTGAATTAAAAGTTCTTTTTGTCCCCGAACAACCTTCACAACAACCTTCAACAAGTAGGATAGATGTAGAAGGGGATGACGTAGATCATAATATGTTAGAGGATTTAGTTGATGATGCATACAGAGTTTATGAAGCAGAGGAGAATGAGGTTACTGATGATGTATAAGGTTCAAGTGCTCATGAAGATATCATGATAAACCTTGACAATGACTACCAAAGTTTAAAATTTAAGGCGACCCAACAGTTATACTCTAGCTGTTAGAAAGATCAAACAACTTTACATGTCATGGTTGGTTTGCACAGTTTGAAGACGCAGTACGATTTATCTGGAAATAACATGACAAGAATTCTGAAATGGGTGAAGGGGTTACTACCCAAGGAGAATACGCTTCCAAATAGCTATCATGTTATGAAGAACAGTTTGAAAGGTTTGGTAATGAAGTATAAATCGATTCATGCTTGTGTGTATGACTGCATACTATACCAAAGGAGTATGAAAATCTCGATCGTTGTTCAGTTTGTGATGAACCTAGATATGTACAATCTACTAATAAAGAAGGCACAAGCTCAAAAGTGGCTCAAAAAGTGTTGAAATATTTTCCCGTTGGGCCTAGATTAAAGCGATTTTCACAATACCATGGATAGCGGAGGCAATGACTTGGCATGCTAGGGCAGAAGTAGAGGGTAATCTCATGCATCATCCTATTGATTCTACAGCCTGGAGGAGGATGAAAATATGTTACTAAAGTCGTTTAATAAAATTAAACTATTTAAGTAACTCCGAACAGTTTTTTGAAGAAACTCTTTTCTTAAAAACCAAAACTATTTTGAACAAAAGATGTGTTTTATAAAAGTATGTACGAGATCTATTCAAGATTTGATTAAAAGGTTTATAAAACAGTTACACAAACTTTAAACTCAGCACAACCAAGAATGAGATGAGAAGATGTAGGAAGATTAAGAACAAGATTTTTTACGTGGTAAAACCTCACCCAACTGAGGAAACATCCACGACTCCCTCTACGGAGTAAAACAAAATCCACTATAAACAAATTTTAATAGTTACAAACTATATAACAAACATGCATACAAATCAGACCTATATAAGTTTAGGAATGTACCCTATGGTGTCCTTATAACTTCTCTGCAGTTCTGATTGTTGATGTTGTTCTCCCAGTTTGTTAACTCCCAATTTGTTCAAGCTCTTTACGTCGACTCTTGTTCACAAGATCTTATTACCAACACTTTTCGTGTGGTAGAGTGAAAGTGTTTGTGGAGGTGATCTCTAACACATGCATGCACACACACACACTTATTATGTACAATCAGTCCTAACAAATTACATATAAGTCTATATGCAGTGACTTTTCTTTTTCTCTCTTCTCACAAAACTCAACCTTTTTGACCTTTAAAGCAATCCCAGAATCCACGGCTATCTTGCTCAGAAGACGTATCAAGATCTTAATCAATCTCTATTTTTGAAAATATTTTTTAGATTGAAAACCACCAAGTGCGATTCCAAACTAGGTCAAAGGTCTTGTTTCAAGATAACTAGAAACAGAAAACATTATTGTTGATTTCAAAGTTAAAAATAAACTTTTTAGAAAAGAATCAACAATATATTTCTCAAGCTGAGAAATAAAAATGCAAACTAAGTGTAATATACCATGAAAAACTCAGATCTGAAATTTCTATATAAAAGAAAAATATATCTAAGAAAATGATTAAGTTGGAAACAAGATCTCAAGAACGAAGAGGTTACAGCAACAAACCAACTCTCAAATCACCTCTCCAAACACTCAAACACTCAAGGTTATGTTTGGAAAAATACAGGGGTTTAAAGATTTATATTTGGTTTGAACTGTTTGGACGATTTAGGGTTAGGGTTAGGTTTACTAACTCTTTTTCTCTCTTTTGGTTTCTCTCTTTCTCTCTCTTTTCTCTCTATTTTCTCTCTTCTCTCTCTACTCTTTTCTTTTTTCTCTCAAAGGACGAAATGGCAAAAGTCTTCTAATGCTGAGAGTAGGAGCCTTTTTATAGGAGGCTGAGAAGGTTCGAGAATGAGGATTGAAATCAAGGGATCAGATTGAGTTAAGATGGATTGACTCTAATCCAAGGGCTCACGCTATGTGGTGGTTTAAAATTTCCCTAATTGGTCCAAACAGGGTTCACAGGGATTATGAAAGGGCGCATGCAGGTCGTTGATAAAAACGATCCAAGGGTTGAAAATAGGCGTTGGTTTACACTCTGTGAAGAAGCACAATTACAACCAATCAGAGGGCACAGGTGTTGGACAATAAGACGGGATAAAACGTGTGTCTGAAAATAATTACAATGAACACCCTGAAGTCTCTGCCGCTTTCGGATTCTACCCAAGGCAACTTTAGGCCAATAAAACCAACAATATGAAATAGCAGATTGACCTCACAAACTTTTAAAACCAAGTTTTAATTTATTAAACCCTTATTTTAAAATGTTTATAAATCCCAAAAAATATTTAAAAAGAAATATTAGGAATTTAAACACACTCAACATATATACACACGTTAATATGCAATATGACATGTATATGATCCATTCTACTGTGTGTGAGTGTTGGTAATGAGGTCTAGATCACTTCAAACAATGATGAAATAGAAGTGCAAGCTCTGAGGTTCTTTGGATTCTAGGTTAGACATAATTTTGTCACAATTTCCAAACTAGATGAACACTTATACAATATAGACTCAAATGAGTCAAGAGTATAAGGTGCTTCAGAGGATGAATTATTAGTATACCGATTTTGCTCGAGAACATCGCAACATTTGTTTGGATATATCAACAGATGGTTTCAATCCATTTGGAAATATAATCACTAATCAGAGTGTATAGCCAGTGATCCTAGCCCCACTCAACCTCCCTCCTTCACAGAGTACGAGACCTGAATTTTTTATGATGTCTTTATTGATACCTGGGCCAAAGGCACCAAGTGATGACATCGACGTCTACCTGGCTCCTTTTGTAGAAGAATTAAATGAGTTGTGGGAAGAGGGTGTGCAATCATTTGACTCTTTTAGAAAAGAAGAGTTTACGCTGAAAGCTATGTTGATGTGGGCAATTCATGATTTTCCAGCTTATGGGACATTATCCGATTGTGTAGTACATGGTTATTTGGGGTGTCCTATTTGTGGAGAGGAAACTGAATCTCTTCTTCTATCCTTTATCTAAAAAAATATATACCATTGCCATAGGAGGTTTTTACCCCCGGCTCATAGTTTCAGATTTGAGAGAGGTTCCAATTTTTTATTGGGCAGGGTTGAGCATAGGCTACTGCCGAGACAACTTTTAGGTTCAGAAATTAAAAGTAAGTCTTCTGAATGTGGCCCTAATATTCCAAGTAAGAATCCCAAATTTAAGAATGTCAAGCATAAGAAGACCCCAACTGGGAATGAAACTGAGACAAGAAAGGCATGGTCTAGGAGGTCAATTTTATTTGACTTTCCTTATTGGAAGAATAATTCGGTACGCCATGTATTGGATGCGATGCATGCAGGTAAGAACTTCCCTCAACATATTGTGGGCACTTGCCTTGAGGAAAGTCATTCGAAGGATGGAGAAAATGCATGAAAAGACCTTAAATCGTTGAAACTTAAGCCACAACTATGGTTGAAAGAAGATAGTAGGGGAAGGACAACAATTCCTCTTGGTGCGTTTACTTTGACGAGTGGGAAAATGAAGGTATTTTTAGACACAATATATAATTTGAAGGGCCCATCTATTTTTTCGTCCAACTTGCAAAGGATTGTGAATTATGCTACTCATGATTTACATAAGTGTAAGTCCCACGATTGGCATCTGATCATGCAATTGGGTCCTCTATTATTTAAGCATTGTTTCTCCAAGCACAAAGATTTGAGGAGGGCTATTATGCAAATTAGTATTACCTTCTCACTCTTGTGTGAGAAGGTAGTCAATCGAGGACACATAGTGGCCACAAAATTGGCGGTGAACGAAGCGATTTGTGTGTTAGAGAAGTACTTTACCCCAGCATTCTTTGACATAAGTGTTCACTTGTTGGTACACCTATTCGACGAGGCACTTCTTTGTGGTCCAGTTATATATCGGTGGATGTATCCATTTGAAAGATTGATGAAAGTTTTTAAAGATTACGTCAAGAATACGCTATACATTATAGGATCAATTGCAGAGGAATACATCACCGTGGAGTCATCAATATATACTCGAGAATATAGGCCTGACTCGACCAGCGTTGATGACATTGATGAGTTTGTCGATGGTGGCAGTCATGTGATGGTAAAACGAGTGAAATTAATGAGTTTGCAATATAAACAAGTAGCTTGTTATCTATTTGACACACATGAAGATGTCGAAGAATTGAAAAAGTAAGTTTAAATTATTTAAATGTTTAACATTATTTTAGAATATTTTAGATTATTTTAATGTTTAACATTATTTTAGAATATTTTAGTAAGTTTAATTTTGTAATATGCAGAAAATATGAAGCCTGTGAGAACAATAAAAGACGAAAAACAATGGTACAATCAGATAGCGAATTTAGGTTATGGTTGTCACAAGAGGTAATTATAATGAAAATGGTCGTTATATAACGTTACATTACACTCAAACTTTACAACTAATCTAATTAATTTATCTATATTCTCAGCTCTTAAATATGGGTGATGCGACATCAAGGCTTGCTTTTCTAGCCACTGGACCCTTATTCGTGGCACAAGAGTACAAAAAGTATCGATTGAATGGTTACGTATTCGGCGCAAAAGTATATGAGGAAAGTACAAATGTACAGAACTCGGGCATTTCATACAAGGCTCTTACTTTCTTTCGAGGGAGCGCGAAAGATAAAAACCTCGTTGAAGTTGAAATGATTTACTATGGTGTAATTTAAAATATATCTGAATTGGATTATATAAGCTTCAGAGAGGTTGTATTTTACTGTGTCTGGGTAAGAGTTGAGGATAAAAATGCTTCTAAAGTTGATCTTGTCACCAATTTGATCATGGTTGACTTGTCCAAGTTGAAGAGCAACGACCACGTGAGCGATGAGACGTTTGTTTGTGCATTTCAAAAGGTTAACCAAGTATTTTACTCAGAGTATATCAACAACGAGCCATGGTCAATTATCCTACATGCGCCAAAGCGTCTAAATAGTAGTGTGGATGACTTGCATGCTCCTACCGAATATCAATCCATTTTTTATGATAACCCAAATTTGAAACAATTTTTCAATTTGTAATAAATATTCCAATTTGTACTTTATCAATCCATTTTTAATGCTTTTAATTGATTTGCACTTTATCATTTTCACTCTTGTGTAGTGTGCGTGTGTGTAGGCAGTAGGGGTGGGGGTGGGGATGTTTCAGATTTTTAGTAATTGTACATATTATGAGCTAGATGATGTTGTTTTGGAATTCAGAATTGAGGTGTTAAACAGTAACAATTCATTTGGATTTGTAGTAATTATACATATTTGCATGTCTTCTTCTAATTCATTTTGATTTCTACTAATAACAATATTTTTTTACAGCAAATGTCTCCTTCAGGTATTAAGGCGAGGATGATGATGCTGATTGTGATGATGTCGTCTGGGCTCGGTGGTAGCGGAGGCGAGGAGGGCTCCTCGGCCCCTAGGCTCCCCAAATATGAAAAATTGGGGATGGCCATAAAGAACAAGACGGGGCTATTAGCGAGATCCCTCGAGCAAGTAAAGACGATCATCGACCCGGGGTACACTAGTTGGAGGGAGGTGCCAAATGAGCTCAAGTTAGTTATTTGGGTGGCACTACAGGTGATGAATTTATATTTATATTTATATTTATATTTATATGAGTATTTTAATTTCAATTTCGATTTCGATTTCGATTTCAATTTTGATTTCATTTTATATTTATATTTATATTTATATTTATTCGCAACTAACATTGTATTTGTTGGACATGAACAATTTAGCCTAGATCCAAAGTTACGCGATTCCGTCTTGGAGCAGTTGAGGGAGCAACACAAGACGTGGAAGAAAAATATGCGGACTTGGTACTTTGGGAAGATCCGAGAGTCCATTATCCGAATACGTGAATACGTCCCTGTAAGGACACAAAATTCCAATTGAGTCCTTTGTAGTTCTGGCCCAATTCCGGACAAAAACGTTTGAGTCATAGGATAAAGTATATTGATCATCTTTCAAGCCTATGACGTGTTTGTTGAAGACGTAGCGGCCGAGTGTATAAAGATTCATCAAAATGTCGTGGTTTATGTGCCTCGTTTCAACGTCATCAATAGTGGTTCCATGCTCCCAAGGTATGAATACATTACATATATATATAGGAGCTTGGAACAGTTTATATTGGGTGTTAGGTTCTTAAAACTGCGTTTTGTTTTCAGAATGGTTTCTATTAAAACTTATATATAAAGTATATAAAAGTTTCTGGGCTTAAAAAGAATTTTTGAACATTCTGTGAGTTCGTTCGAAGTGTCGTTCGAACGAGATTGTCGTTCGAACCACAAGTCGTTCGAACGAGATTGCCAACGACTTCCCATTATGGCATACTGGAACTTCGTTCGAAACGTCGTTCGAACGAGATAGTCATTCTAACGAGATTTCTAACGAGCTTCTAACGAGTTCATACTGGAACTTCGTTAGAAGACTCGTTCGAACGAGAATGTCGTTCGAACGAAATGTCGTTCGAACGAGATTTGGCGGGAACAGGTTTTTGGCAGTTTTAAGCAGTTTTTGCCCACTTTCCCACTTGGTTTTACCCCGCTACTTACTGATAAATATCTATGTTCGGGAATAACTTTTTCAAGGTCAACTTTTTCATATCCTACTAACCTCTAGAGAGTGTTTGAGAGCAAAATTATTTTAGAAAAAGTTCATTGGTTTTGAGTGTTAATTTTCAAGGAGAAAATCATTTATCACTCTTGTTTACACCCAGTGTTTTGTTTATCCAAGTTCATATATATTCATCTTGCTTGGAGTTTGGCACCGTGTTTTATCTCTACATTAGTTTGAAGAGAAGTTTGGGTTTGCTTCTAAATCACACAAGAAGAAGACGTTTTAGTGATTCACCTACTTGGAGAAAGGCTCCTAGTTCGGGTGACGGTGACCACATAAAGTCCGATCGGTGGATTTCGAGACCGCGGTGGAGCTCTGGGGTTATTCGCTAAGTGGAGGTGTTTGCAAGAAGATGCGTCAAGACTTGAGAGGGTTCGAGTTGAGGAAGTAAGTCATCTGTCTTGTATATGTAATTCCGTACTTAGTGGATTTGAGGTTAGGGTCGTCCGAGGTTATTTCCTGTCTTGGGTTTTTCCTCGTACATCGCGGCGTGGTGATTTCATTATTTATTTTATCTTGCTATACTCACCTAGAACGCATGCTTAGGTAATTTAAGATAAAATTGGGCTTTAATCACTACTCATGTTTAATATGGTGCTACATAATTATGTGAGGAAATGTAGTTAATTCAAGTCATTAATTTAATGTGTTAAAATTGGTTTGGCCTAATTTGGAAATTATGATAAATTTTACTTAGGCAAATTCTAGGACTTGGATTAATTAATATAGATTAAGTGAAATTTAAATTAGCGTTTGTGTTCATCATATTTCACTTGTGTTTAATTTTAATTTAGATAGAAATTAAAATTTTATTTTAACTGAACCATCACAACGCTTCCGGATAGTAAACAAGGAAATTGATGTTAAAGATTTAGTCTATCTTAAAAACGGGGGGCCTCGGGCGACTACAAATTGGTATCAGAGCCAAAGCGATAAATTATTTCGTTAAAGATCCTTTAAATAATCTTTGGCTAAAATGGAATTTTCCCCATTTTCAAAATTTCCTATTTTCGATGGTTCTAACTACGCGTATTGGAAAGCGCGAATGAAATCGGCACTAAAATCTATCGATGAAAGGGTTTGGATGTATGTTGTTAACTGGTGGTCTCCACCAACTCATTTAATTGAAAATGAACGCGTTCCCAAACCAGCCGATAGATGGACTGAGAATGAGTTTAAACTTTCTAATTTTAATTCCCGTGGTTTAAATGCCTTATTTAGCGTTGTCACATTGGATGAATTCCGACGCATTATGACGTGTGAGACTGCTAAAGAAGCTTGGGATATTTTACAACTCACTCACAAAGGTACAAGTGTCGTTAAAGCTTCAAAACTCCAAAACCTCACCACTCAATTTGAAACCATCAAAATGAATGATAATGAAACTTTTGATGAATTTTATGCTAGATTTTCCGATATTGTTAATTCATCTTTTAATTTCGGAGAGAAAATACCCGACAACTGAGTTGTAAAGAAAATTTTAAGGTCCCTACCCGATAGATTTATTCCAAAAGTGACCACTTTAAATTCTTTACCAACTTTAACCTCTACGAAATTAGAAGAGCTCGTAGGTGATTTACAAACTTATGAACTAGACATGTTTCCCTCTAAAACTGAAAAGAAAATTGAAAAGGGCGTTGCTTTAAAAGCCCTAAAAGAGGTTAAACAAGTAGTAGAGAGCGAGAGTGATAGTGACTCAAAAGACAAGGCTTTGTTTGCTCGTAAATTTAGAAAATTTCTTAAATTTAACAAAGATAAATTCAAAAATGATTTTAAGAAATTTAAAACTCCTAAGTATGACAAAGAGGAGAAAATACTTAAACCTATTAATGAAAATTTAAATAGGGACGAGTCTAATAGGCGTTTTGGTTGTGAGGGTTATGGCCATAGGGCTTCTGAGTGCCCCACTAAACTAAGGAAAGAGGGTAAACGAACCATTTCATATAATACGACCCTTAGTGATAGTGATAAGGAAGAGGGACCCGATTTCCCCACTAAGCCTAATTTTGTGGCTTTTATGGCTAGTCATGTGAGTGAAAGTGAGAACTCATAGATTGATGAAATGTTAACACATGTCACTTCCAAGGTCATTGTTTATGATTCTCTTATTTTTTATGATAGTGAGAGTGGAGAAGAAAGAGAGAGTGAAAATGAAGAAGAGGTTAATGTAAGTAAACTTCAAAATGCTTTTCAAGAATTATAAAAAGAATCCATTAAGTTAAAAAAGAGCTAATTTGAAGTTAGAAGCTAGTTTAAAAGAGCGTGTCAAGGTCATTGATGATAGTTTGTTGGTTGAAGACCTTATGACACGTGAGAAAGCTCTTCTAGAGAAGCTTGAATATATAGAAGGCGAGAGAGATAGCCTTAGGGGTTTAATGGAATCCATAAAAAAGCAGATTCTTGCTTTTGAAGAGAGAAATGTCTTATTAGAGTCTAACATTTTAGAATTGCAAAATAAATTAAAAGACTCTAGTAATGTCAAATTTGATTTGGAGTGTCGTTCGGATTAATTAGATATAATATTAGGAACAGTCCAAATTAAAAATGACACTTGTGGTTTAGGCTTCAATACTTGTAATGAATTTACTCATAACGCCAAAACCAATGTTTTGGGAGAATCTACTAGGAAAGTCTTTAGAGATCACTCCTTAGGTAAATCTTTTCGACATGTTTTTACTTGTACATTTTGTGGTCGAAAAGGTCATCTTAGGAAATTTTGTTTTGATCTTAAACGAATTCCAAAAAATCCCATCGTAATGTAACCACAATAGTTAAATTTCCTACACCCCAAGATAGTCATTCTTCATTAATTTGGGTTAGGAAATCCGACTTGGTTGCCTTGCAAAATAGGATTTTTGATTCTCATTTACTTTCACATGCTTCCTCCCTTGCTAAATCTAAAGGATGAATGTGTTAGTGTTTGTATACTTTAGCTTTTGTACTTCATGCTATATCCACATGCTAAATGTATGCTTGTTTAATCATGTTCTAGTTTATTCCCCATGCTTAATCACATGATAGAATAATGATTTTTGTTTATCTTTTGTATTTTATTTCTTCATTTTGTTTGCATTAAATGAAAAACACAAAAAGATTTTTGTTTCTCATTTGTGTTTTATTTGTTTCATTTAAGCTTAATGAAATACAAATGATTTTTGTTTATCCTTTGAGTATATATTTTTATTTTTGGTTAAAAATGTCAAAAACTCAAAAAGATTTTATTTTGTGTGTATTTTAGTTTGACACACTTTATGTGGCATATACTTGTGTTTTGAATCCCTTCTCTAACGCTCCAATGTGACTAGAACTTTTGGTTTAGATTGTCAATCCTTAAAATGTTCTTTACCATATTGTTATGGAGTAGTTGGATTTTGTTTTGATTAAATAAATTCTATTTTTTATGCCTCTATTCACACATGCACGAGCTCTTTTAAAATTTTAACTTCATATGTATATTTGAGCTTTGTGAGGTGTTATCCTACCAATCTTGTCATCTACATATTTGTGACTTAGGAGGACTAGTGCATGTCAAAATTCGTTGCACGTGAGATTTGTGTGAAAAATGAAAACATGATAAATATAAATGTGCACGGGGAAGGGCTCCGAAAGGACTTAGTGATCCTTTGCGATTGTAAGCCACCGTTTTGAATGGACCTAAAAGAAATACGTGGTCCAAAGGCCTAAAAATAGAAAATATGGCATTAAAAAGAAAAATAATTTGCCAAGGCCTATGTTTGATTGATATATTCATTCAAAATTAATATATGCTTATTGAGGGAGATTGGATGGTATATCAACGGTTTGCACAATTTCCATTTATCCTAGTTGCGTATTTCATGTCATGACTCTATTGGTTTGTAGAATCATTAATATGTTAGGCTTGTATGCATTGTGTATGTTTGTTCATTGAGTTCAATCTATATTATCACATGAGGTTATATTCAAATATGATGAAGTTTTCAATCAATTGAGAACTCCATGAACATGTCTTAAGTGATTGGGTCTAAATTTAATCGTTACTAGTTCACACCCCAACACTTTTGTTTCCATATGACACATTTTTGCCATACGAGTGTGAAAGACTCCTATTATATTTTGTGTGTGTCATTTGTGTGTTTATATCTATATATGTGTATACTTGAGTCTCTTTGACATATATTATGTATACATATTTTTGATATTTTTGTTTAGTCTTTGCCTTGATTTCTATTCCATATATGCTTTAATTCATACTTGGTATCCATCTTATTGCATTCTTTGTTGATATCATATGCTCCATAATTTATATATCATACTGGTATCATCTTATTGCATCCTAGTTGGTCTAAGTTGTTATTTGTTGGATTAGTTGAACCTTTGTTGCCCATATACTTTAACGTTCTCATCACTATATGCACAATTACATGTTTTAGCTTGTTATCCCATTCTTTTATCCCTTGCTTATTTGGGGGAGATAAGTTATTGCTTTGATTCTTTAGCTTTTGTCTATTCCTGAACAAAAAGGGGGAGAATGATAGGGGGAGAAATGGTATGAGATTTACCTTAGGGGGAGATGTCTTTCTAAGTAGGTCATTTGTTTGATAAGTGGATAATTAATTTAGGGGGAGTAGTTACTTTACTTGCATTAAATATTTTGATATTCCCTATGCGTGTAATGTGTTTGCTTAAGTGTGCAGGAATTATTTTATAAAGCAGCATCTTTCAACGGCAAAGATTGTTGATCCTTTGGGTTGTTTGTGTCAAGCATTGTAATTTTATTTTGGGTGGGTCTTTTTATTATTCTAGTAGAGCTTGACGGCCCTTTAGGATTTTTGTATAGTTTTTGTCCTGAAATAGCCAAAGGGGGAGATTTGTAAGGACACAAATTTCTAATTGAGTCCTTTGTAGTTTTGGACCAATTCCGGACAAAAACGTTTGAGTCATAGGATAGAGTATATTGATCATCTTTCAAGACTATGACGTGTTTGTTGAAGACGTAGCGGCCAAGTGTATAAAGATTCATCAAAATGTCGTGGTTTATGTGCCTCGTTTCAACGTCATCAATAGTGGTTCCATGCTCCCAAGGTATGAATGCATTACATATATATATATGAGCTTGGAACAGTTTATATTGGGTGTTAGGTTTTTAAAACTGCGTTTTGTTTTCAGAATGGTGTCTATTAAAAATTATATATAAAGTATATAAAAGTTTCTGGGCTTAAAAAGAATTTTTGAACATTCTGCGAGTTCGTTCGAAGTGTCGTTCGAACGAGATTGCCAACGACTTCCCATTATGGCATACTGGAACTTCGTTCGAAATGTCGTTCGAACGAGATAGTCGCTCTAACGAGATTTCTAACGAGCTTCTAACGAGTTCATACTGGAACTTCGTTAGAAGACTCGTTCGAACGAGAATGTCGTTCGAACGAAATGTCATTCGAACGAGATTTGGCGGGAACAGGTTTTTGGCAGTTTTAAGCAGTTTTGTCCACTTTCTCACTTGGTTTTACCCCACTACTTTTTGTTGAATATCTATGTGCGGGAATAACTTTTTCAAGGTCAACTTTTTCATATCCTACTAACCTCTAGAGAGTGTTTAAGAGCAAAATTGTTTTAGAAAAAGTTCATTGGTTTTGAGTGTTAATTTTCAAGGAGAAAATCATATATCACTCTTGTTTACACCCAGTGTTTTGTTTATCCAAGTTCATATATATACATCTTGCTTGGAGTTTGGCACCGTGTTTTATCTCTACATTAGTTTGAAGAAAAAGTTTGGTTTTGCTTCTAAATCCCACAAAGAAGAAGACGTTTTAGTGATTCACCCACTTGGAGAAAGGCTCCTAGTTCGGGTGACGGTGACCACATAAAGTCCGATCGGTGGATTCCGAGACCGCGACGGAGCTCCGGGGTTATTCTCTAAGTGGAGGTGTTCGCAAGAAGACGTGTCAAAGCTTGATATGGTTCGAGTTGAGGAAGTAAGTCATCTGTCTTGTATATGTAATTCCGTACTTAGTGGATTCGAGGCTAGGGCCGTCCGAGGTTGTTTCCCGTCTTGGGTTTTTCCTCGTACATCGCGGCGTAGTGATTTTATTGTTTATTTTATCTTGATATACTCACCTAGAACGCATGCTTAGGTAATTCAAGATAAAATTGGGTTTTAATCACTACTCATGTTTCATTTGGTGCTACATAATTATGTGAGGGTAAATGTAGTTAATTTAAGTCATTAATTTAATGTGTTAAAATTGGTGTGGCCTAATTTGGAAATTATGATAAATTTGACTTAGGCAAATTCTAGGAATTAATTAATATGGATTAAGTGAAATTTAAATTAGTGTGTGTGTTCATCATATTTCACTTGTGTTTTATTTTAATTTAGATAGAAATTAAAATTTTGTTTTAACTGAACCATCACAAGGCTTCCGCATAGTAAACAAGGAAATTGATGTTAAAGATTTAGTCTATCTTAAAAATGGGGGACCCTCGGGTGACTACAGTCCCGCCGAAGGAGCTGATCTCATTGGCACAGTGACAAAAGTTCATTGACAATGAGATCGGGGAGCGACAATTGACATCTCGCCAATCGGGGAGGGAAAACTGGGCAAAAAGAAGGACGTGCACTACTCCGGCCGGACGTCTTATGGCGAGGTGGAGCATAGGATGACGGTAAGATTTAATTTTTTTATAACTACAAAAATATATTATTCTGCATTATTTTACTTTGCAGGGCTAATACTAATTTTACTTTATTTTTTTTCAGGGGACAGGGAGTGGCCATGGGGGTAGGCCACATAGACTCGATATTTATATGGCTATTCGGAGGAAGAAGGGGAAGGATAATGAGGTGTCCCCAAGCGTCTCAGCCACGATTGTAAGTAATCCAACAGTTTACTTTTTGTTAATTACGTTATAATTTTTTTATTTACTTATTTTACTAATCATGTGCTTTTTGTCGTTTCAGGTAAAACTTAAGGAAGTGCATGAGTCACAGTCTGATGCCGACAAGATATGTTCTCATTCATGAAGCGTGTACTCGTATAATTATTTTACTATTCATGGCTCAAACGGTGGACTCGCATGACGCGAAGCTGTCCCGTTTGGAGGCGACGCTCCAAGATATGTTCTCATTCATGAAGTGTTCGTTGGGAGAAAACCGTAAGGGTAAAGGGAAGGAGAAGGTGGTGGAAGAGGAGGTGTAGGAGGACGAGGTGCAGGATGATGAGGATGTGGACCTCGCTGCTTCATCACCGATACATGCAGACTTTGATGATCCACTCCCCTAATTGGCTCCCTTCAACCGATCGATGTAGACACTTGGTTGGCCGAGCGTGTTTATATTGGACACATTTGATGGCCAGCAGATAGGGCGAGGGTTGAGGGACTCAAATACCATCCAGGGTATGCCAGTTCATGGACGTTTAGTTTAAAACATCGAGTCCAGGGTGCTCGTCACACATATGATACCCGAGAAGGAGAACTCCTACTTGTGATTGCGCGAATAATACGGCACGGTGCATATTGCTGAGTGTGTCAATTCGTATATCATGTGGCCTACTCACCTCCTCAGATCTAACCTTACCCCATACATCTAGTGACACTATTTGAATTGAATTATTTTAAGTTGTTACATTTGAATTATATTTGTATTATATCTTGATGCATTTTGTTTTGAATGTATATTTGCATTATCTCTATTTTATTTGGATATACGATGTTTGAACAGGTACAACGTTGCTATAACAAGTACAAATATATTGCTGGGCAGTGGCAGTGGCCATACTGCCCAGCAGATTTTTTTCAATTCTGCCCAGAATTATCACGGTCATTGACCGTGAAAATTTTTTATTAAATGTCACGGTCCTTAACTGTGACAAAAGTTGTCAAGGTTAAGGACCATGACATGACTGTGACAAGTCTGACGAACTTGTCACGGTTATTGACGATGACAAGTCCGCGACAACAAAAGTTGCCACCCCCAGAATTATCACGATCATTGACCTTGACAAGTCCAACTTGTCAAGGTCAATGACCGTGACAATTCGGCAGATTTGGTGTAGCTTTATCTTTATCCAATTGTACCTTGAATATGCATCCATAAAATAGAGGAGCTTGTACCCCGCTGTAGCATCAACCAGCTAGTCAACCCTAAGTAGTGGGTAATGATCTTTTAGATTAGTTTTATTGAGGTCGGTGAAGTCTAAACACATGCATCAGTTGTCGTTCTTCTTTCTGACCATAACAACATTCGAGGGCCATTCTGGATATTTTACGTACTTGATAAACTCTGCCTTTTGTAATTTATCTACTTCTTCTTGAATCGCCATGTTCTTCTCTTGGTTGAACACACAACGTTTCTATTTTTTCGGTTTTGCATCCTTCATTATGCTGAGCTCATGGCAAATGAATTCCAAATCTCTGCTTGACATGTCTTCATGGCTCCAGGAAAACACGCTCTTTCTCCTTCTCAAGAGCCCAATTAGTTTCTTATTGAAAGTAAGATCCAGTGACGAGCCGATCTAGGTTATCCGCTTTGGATGTTCATCATCCAGTATTACCTTTCTTATTTCCTCAATTACTTGTCCCATGACTAGCTTATCTTTATCTCGAGGATTTGGTGTCTCAATCTGATAATTGGTAGTTAATTTCTCCTCTTTTTCCTATTCTGCCAATAGGTACTAGCATTTATGAGCTTCTAATTTATTCCCCTTTACTACACCAACTCCATAATTAGTGGGGAACTTCATGCATTGGAGAACGGTAGATGGGAAAACTTCTTCCTTCAATCTGATCCTTTCGAAAATGATGTTATAAGTTGAATGTATATTCTCATCCATTATGAAGAAACGAATCTCATATACTGGCTCCTTAGGTTTTTTAGGAAGGTCAGGATCATCCTCTGAATCCTCATTTCGACTTATTTTTTTCTCGTTCACCCTCCTACAAGGGGACTTAAATCATCTTATGGGCTTCTGCTCATTCCGCTAATTTGATCGCCTACCATTGTCAATGAACTTCATCAGTTTGCCTTGCCTAATAAGGATCTCGATCTCATTCTTTAAGGCCACATAATTGTCCATGTTGTGACCATGATCTTTATTGAACTCGTAGTGTTTGGTTTTATCTCTCTTATATACAGGATAATTTAACCTTTTTAGCCATTTCAGGTAATTATTTCCTTGAATTTTCTCGAGGAAGTGGTGTACGCCCACGATTAACGATGTATATTCATAAAACTTCCTTAGTCTACAAGCCTTTTTATTCTCCCAGAAGTCCTTCACTCTGAGCTTTTGTTGATATCGGCTTCGGAATGGATGGATTCCTTCACCGCCATAGCTTTCTCAGCATTTATGATCTTTCCAGCCTTGGATAACAGCTCAGACATCGTGCTCGGTAGCTCCTTAACTAACTTCTAGAATAACTTTCCTGGTCGTACTCCACTCATGAGCATTGTGATTAGCGTCTTCTTTTCGTAATCAATTATTTAAAGATTTTTAGTGTTAAACCAGGCAATAAATTCCCTCGTCATCTCGTTCATTCTCTAACAAACACTTAGCTGATGGGCGACCCATTTGCCTAGCCTCGAATCGAAATAGAAATTACTGATAAAGAGATCGACGAGTTATCAAAAGTTGGAAATCTGACCTCTAGGTAGACCATTATACCAAATTTGGGCCGAGCTTAAAATTGTACTCGAGAATGCTCGACAACATATCTCGTCAAATACGAAATAAATATCAGAGGTAGCTTGGTATTGTTATATATCCAATACAATATCTAATGTGCCATCGTACTTGAGAGTGATGACGGGTGGTTTAAACTTTACGGGCATTGGATAGATTATGATTGATGACGTGAAGGGGGAACCTTGTATGAAACATCTCTGCAAAGAGTTTTTGGTCTTCATGATCTCGCCTTAATTGTCCTCTAATTGTTGGATCGACACTCTCCAGGGTTGATCCTCCTTATTGGCTTTAACCAACACTGTCTTCCCTGCTCGACCTCAGTTTTTTTCCAAGCTATCTTCTTGGGATATCTGCTCAACTTTGTCCAACCCTCAAACACTTGGTCTGGACCTGTTTGAAAGTTCAAGCCTTCTGGTTTCATCCCTTCTCGATTTCTCTCTATATTTTTTTAGGTCCATGCGTTGGTGGGATTTTAATTCTCTTGGGCCCAAACAGTTAAATAAGGACCCTCTGCTCAACCTTTCCAAAATGCTTCGGCACTCAAAGGAGTAAGTCTGGTTATCATCATATCCACTTGTTCGGATGGTAGATGTGGCTTCTGATTTGTAAGATCTGTCACTTCTTTCAGATCCAGTGCACCTAGACTTGTTAGTTTCTCCGTGTGAGCCCCAATCTAATCGTATGGGATTTTCTACTGCGCCTTTTATCCCTATGTGGGGCCGGGGGAGGTATTTCCTGCTTTCGATCAGGATTTTCACCCCCTGCTGGGGGTACCTAGGTTCTCTTCTAGACTCCTTTATTCGATTAGGATGTTTTGCATCAATTGCTTGACACTTTCCTACATAGCATCTTGGCCTTTAGTCAAGTGTCACAGTATTCCTTACAGGTAATTCATCTATATAGGCGTGAAAGGTGTGGCTTTGTCCCTTCTATTCTCTGATTTTTGCCCATTTTCGTGGTAGCTATGAAAAAATAGAGTATCGTGAGCCAGATTATAGCATGATACCAAGAGTTATAATGGAAAACAGATTATAGGCTGAAGGAAATAAGTTCGATAATGGATGTGAAGATAAATTAGGGTTGAGGGGATATTTATCATTAATCTGATGGAGATCAACAAGACAGTGGCAAACCAGGACAAGAAATCCTAGAGTAATGAGAGAAAATATCGGAGGAGAGAAACGACAAGATTATCATACATTCCAACACATGGCGCCAATCTGTTATCACCTAAACCCGACGTATGGATTTATGTCTTAGCTAAATACATTAATCTTATATTCCCAACAAATAAATAGATGATAATCTTAGAAATGCTTATCCAAAGTAATAAAATAGGGAAAATTTGAGAGAATAAAAATAGAAACTAAATTTACGTAGTTCAGCCCAAGATGCTGCTTACCTCCACAGGTCTAGTCATGATTGTATTAATATCAGAGGGCAAAAGCCATCGATGTGTGTAAGATTACAAGCTGTCTTATTCACTCTAGAAATGGGCAGCATAATAATATGAATATATCTCTTCCCCCACATGAAGGGATCGTGCACTATATTTATATGTGTTATGAGTGGATAAAAAGAGAGAGAGTATTGGAGATAAAAAGAGTGTTGGATGACAGGTGTCACGCCTTTACAGATTAGGAAGGTACACCTTTACCTGCTTTATTGGGAGAATAAGATGGACATACGTTTCACATCAATAGTGGAGGAATAATAAACCTTAAATACCTCGTACCTATTTGTTTAGTGCTGTTGACGTCAATTCCACTACCTATTATCCATTGATATATACTGTTAACTAACACAATCAATAGTTATATGCTAAGCGGGCTAAAGTCACTGCCTGTGATTCTAGGTTGAGTAGAATACGTTGGACGACCAGATTAAGTCTGAGCCGATCTCTTTTGAGTCATGGAAAACCCCAGCTATCATGTTGTAATTAGTTTTCTCATCACACCATATTTATGGCACAACAACGACCATGATAAGAAATTCATGTGCAATTCGATGGCTTAAATCTGCAGCAAGCAAGTGAGAATAAATCCTAACACAATGAGTTTTTATTGCAACTTTATTAATATATTACTCTCTCACATGGTTAACTAAGAACCACCCCTATTTTTTATTTAAAATTATTCGAATGGTTAACATTTTGCAATACTAAGATATGAAACAAATAACCCGATTTGTATAGTTCACTTCATCCGTATTTTTAGAGAATTATCTCGCGTTAAATTTAACTTCATTTAAGTAGATATTATCAAATGAAAAACTCTATGTTAATTCTAAAGCCTCGTCTGATACGCAAAATAAGAATGTCAGATAAAATAATATTTTTTAAGTTATTTTTGGTGTGAGATGAAATAAAATTTCAAACAAAATAAATTATAATATTTATATTTTGGTGTCGAATGAAATAAAATTTTAAATAAAATAAAGGGGCTTTAACGGTCTAGTCCTTGGACTAACAATATTGGACAAAAAAACCAGGCCCAACAAATTTTAAACGATTAGGTCCAACATATAAATACCCCGAAATTAAAACAAACACGCATTATTCAGAAATCGAAGCGCCAAAAACACTGTATTCTCTCTTGAATCAAAACCTTAAACGTACCATCTCTTCGATCAAAACCCCAAAACGAATCTATTTCTCAATCAAATTTTGGTCAACAACAACATATAAATACTCCTGATCGAAGCTCTAAAAACTCTGTTGGATCAAAACCCTAACTCTCTTCGATCAAAACCCTAGCTCTCTTCGATCAAACCCTAATCGTCGAAGTTCTACATTTTACATTCTAAATAAAATTCTTCCAAACAGCACTAACAAGTATGTATACATTCTCTTATCACCTTTTTGTCCTTGTGTATTTTGTGTTCTTATATGTATAAATTTGTATTCACATGGACTGATGAAATCACATTCTTCTTTTTCATGTTATGTATTTCATCATATATTTGTTTCCCTCATTTTAATTACAAAACACACTTTTTGCATGTTAGATATATGTATTTCATCATTGTACTTTTCCTCCTGTATACATCATTTATCAAGGATTTATTAAGGACTAGGAATATATACATGATTGGAATATATACATGTACAAGCCCTGTGTTGCGTGTACTTTGTGTATTTTACGTGTACTATCAAAAAGTACACGCAAAATACACAGAGTACACGCACATTGAAATTGAATTTCTCAATTCATTATGCGTGTACTTTTATATTTTATACGTGTACTCTATAGAATATGTACATATACAAGCCCTGTGTTGCGTGTACTCTGTGTATTTTGCGTGTACTATCAAAAAGTACACGCAAAATACATAGAGTACACGCACATTGAAATTGAATTTCTCAATTCATTATGCGTGTACTTTTATGTTTTATACGTGTACTCTATAAAATATTTATTTCAAATCCATATTTGATCAATCCTATGTTATTTTGGTCCGCGCCAGCGGCATTTGAATGATATTCCATGAGTTTTTAAGAAGTATTATTATTTTGTTAATATTTAGGAGTGTTTTTTGTCCAATAGCCAGCTGCAATTGAATGATATGTTATTAGCTAATAATCAGTTTTATTGCGTGTACTTTTTCATTTTTTGCGTGTATTTTGTTGAAAGTACACGCAAAAAATTCAGAAAGTACACGCACATTGAAATTCAATTTGTTCAATCCAATATCCATGTACTAATGTGTATTATGAGTGTACTATTTTGTATTGTTGTGTTATTGTTTAGGAATCATACGATCAAGCATGTTCAACTACAAAACTGCTGCTTGCACGCTCGAAGATCTTAACAATACAAAACCTTTCACATTGACAGTGAATAGTACTAATGATGATGAAATTTATTTTCTCCTTCGCATCAATGATAGAGCTAAAAGGTTACTTGGTTTCTACTACTATTATGAAGACATTTACTGCACTTTTGATGTGCAACAGCTTCAAGTAACTGAATCGAAAGCGAAGGATTTAGCTAAACGAATTGAGCAATATTGCTTAAGGGGTTTTGATAATGTTGGAGCTTTTAGCATTCAGCTATTGTATCACTTCTTTACTGAATATGTTAGGAGTACGGAACCTTGGTTTTTGACTTGTCGAACAACCTCTGTTAGGTATTACCATGAAACTGACGATATATATTATCGCCTTTAGCATGTATTTTGATGAGACTTGTATAAATTATTTGTGAGAATATTGCATGTACTTTTGTTAATTACGCTTGTATTTTATTGTTTCAGTCTATGTTTTATTCTAATTCGCATGTATTTTATTTTTTGTACACATCATTATAGGTTAGTAATTTAAATTTTGTTTGTAGATCAATATAATGGGGATGAAGATGAAGGCAAGAAGAGGAAAGAAACAAAAAAAGAGCAGTTCTGATGATAGTTCTTCATCCAGTTCCAGTTCTAGTGTGGCTTTTGATGCAAAAAACTGGACCGAATCCCATTTTTATGATCATAGATAAATAGATGAAAGCAATCCAATCAAGCACATAAGAGACAAAGATTTTTAAAGTGGTTCGGCTATGAAATAAGCCTATGTCCACTGTTATTTTATTCCCAGGGGTTTACAATAGCACCATATGGTGTAGAGAGAGAAAGGATGTGTATCTTGTGTATGGGGTTTCTAGGTTCTCTTCCCCTCCTTTTTGGCTAAGGGAATACATGTATTTATAGTGATGGGAGATAAAGAGATTCATTGTATGTAGACATTTATACATTATGTCTACATTCAACGAATCTAATTGTTGAATTGCTTGGTATGCTATGTGTTGTCATCTACAGTATAAATGTACATTAATGCTCATTAAATGCACAGTCATCTTCATTAATGCACATTAAATGCATAGTTATCCCTTGATCTTCCTGGTTGGTATGCCGATCAACTCTCCTCGGGTGCCGACTAACTCTCCTCGGATGCCGACTAACTCTCCTCGGGTGTCGAATATTTTTACATAGGATGACATGTGTCCTTTTCTGATTGGTCCTCATATATGGAGAATTTTTGCGTTAACAAAAGCCCCCAATGCTCCATGCTTGATGGTTTACTTGAAAGGATGGAGTATTTATTCTGCATTGTTGCTCGGTGCTCGTGAAATTCTTGATCTACCTTCTTGATTTATTCAACATAAAGTGCATTATCTCCTGGACGACATATGATGCAGGTTGATCGATGGTTGCTAATCTTTCTTTTGAGGAACTCCGTGTGCTATGTATCACCCCTGGGAATTTGGATGCAGCCATGCCATAGTATGCAGCTTGTAGCTTATCATAATCTTCAAGTATGTTGATTGGTTTGCTAGCCGACCAACTGCCTCCTGTGCCGAGCAACTGAGTGTTAACTTCACGTCCTTGATTCTTCTGATTTATGATCCTCTGAATACTTTGTTGAGTAACATACTAGCTTTTGAACTCAATTCTTCAATCTGATTAGTACCAAGCTAGTGGTGGACTTCGAAACATTTTCATACAACTTCTTCTTCAATGTTAGTCGGGACAGTAGTAGTAAAGATCTCAGTGCTGTAGATGCTAAATTTGACTTCTGAACTTCAATAGTATGTGCATAATAACTCCTAAATATGCCTCATGAACTTTTGAATGCACCTCTTGAACTTCTGAATACGCCTCCGTGTGAGTTTGTGAAGTTGAATTTTGTGCTCGACTGCATGATGTTATAAGAATGTGCCACCAAATGAACAAATATATCTGTAATAGAAGCCCCCAAATGAACAAATACTTTATCGAGCACCTCCTAGATCGACCATCCGTGATGAATATCAGGATGCTCAAAGATCTTAACTTCATAAATTCTCCTCTTGCTTTAAATGATCCACCTGCTGGCGAGGAACCTGTTTCAAAAGCAGAGGGGAAGAAACCAATAGAATGGGAATATTGATGTAATAAATTTGTATTTCATTCCTGATGTATTTTGTTTTTTATTTTAATGAAAGACTTTCATTTTTGTTCGCAATCTTAATTGCTATTGTCTTGTAAAGTACTTTACATCTGTGCATATGTATAAGTTGAAAAGATAACAATATTGTGTTGTTCATCGACCAACTTAGTAATAAAAAAGTTACAAGTATCAGTAATGTTGCTCGATCACTTAATAATAAAGTAATGAGTATAAAAATGTTTAAAAAAATTTCAACCAACCAAGGTTGTTAAATTGTGCTCGTCGACCAATTATAGTTAATGAGAGTTTATCCCCAACTAACCATACTTGGTAAATTTTTGTCTTTTTCATAAAATGTGTCCGACCAACCAAGGTCGATAAATTCTCCTCGTCAACCAACTACGTATAAAAATTATGACTAAATTAAAAGATTTCCAAATGAATCAAATTTGTATATACCCATATAAAAGAGATTTATAAATATAGAAAAATTATTTTATCTCCTTAAAGAAGAAATAATATAATATGTACACAAATTTCTCAAACTTTGTGATTATGAAATGTACATTTATCCAGATTTGTAAAATTAGATTCAACAATTTGTGAATATAAAATCATGATTGAATTAAAAGATGTATGCACAATATATAATTGATTTGATCTCTAAGTTTATGGATATAAACATATGAGAATCATGATTCAATCACAGATAAATAAATGAGACAAAAGATTTTAAAGTGGTTCAGCTTTATAAGAATGGTCTACGTCCACTGTTGTTTTATTGCTGAGTGTTTGAAAATTCTCGATTACAAGAAATTCCGTTATCGATCCCAAGGTTTGGATTCGGACCCTTTACAATGAGGATTGTACAATGTATTTATAGCCCTGAGGCTGTAATGTGAAAGGGTAATACGTTAAATGAAATACATATGAAAGGGTAATACATTTAATTCCCTCTTTGCGTGTGCGTCTGAATGATAAGTATTTAATGAATCAGTTGAACTGTTGGTTATCCAGCTATTAATGCTCTGTTCGAGATGCAGCTCGGACCGCCTGAGTTGCTCGGACCGCCTAAGCTTCCTGATATTCAAGAGTTCCTCGGAGAGATCTGTTCCTCGGAGTGTATGAGTTCCTCGGAGAGGTCTGTTCCTCGGAGCGTATGAGTTCCTCGGAGAGGTCTGTTCCTCGGAGCGTGTGATCATCTCGGAAGTGCTTGTTGTTGCCATGCAGATAGCCACCTATCTTCATATGATTGGTCCAAGTCAGCAGATTAAATTTGGTATCAACAGAAGCCCCCAATGTTTCATAGTTCGAAATTTGAGGAGTATGGAACATTTTTTCTCGGAATACGGTAGATTTAAATAGTCTTCCTGATTTTTAGGAGCATTTCCCTTGTATTTATTTCTTCTTCCCAATTCGTAGAATCATGCTTTTTTGGACTTTTCTGCGTGCTTCGATTCCAGCGTCGCTTTTCGTCTTTTTAGCCGTTATTGTTCGCTTTGACTCCCGCGCCAATATTTAATGCCCTTTTAGCCGCCGGTAACGTAATCATCCTTTTTTATAATCATTACTTCTCCAGTTCCCAAGGTAAGGTATTTAAACTTCACAGACGCTCCCATCGTCCTCTACCTTTTCAAATTTTCAACTTCGAGTTTTTCATTGTCTTCTACCCTCTTGTGTATTCATCTCTTCCATCGTCTGTCGTCATCAGCTCTACTCTTTTCCTGTAAGATCTTCTTCTTTCTTCTTCATTTCTTTTAATCACCATGGTTTACCTTGTTGAATCTCTTGACAAATTTCGATCTGATTTTTCCATTCCCTCTTGGGTTGTCTTGAAAGAGCTTTCTGAGCCTTCTAATTATTTCAATTTGGCTGAGGGACATTGGTTCCCCAGGCTCTTTTTTGTTGAGTGTGGATTTTCTTTTCCACCAAATCCTCTGTGTCTGGAATTCTGTCAGTACTTTGATGTTGTTCTTATCTGGGATCTGCATCAAAGGGTTGCCGACAAGCACATCAGGTCGGCTTCGTATCTGCTCGAGTACAAGATCTACACAACCTCCTTCACTGCTCGTCCAGTGATCAGTGAAGTAGAGTCAGTACCAGCCTCTGCAAGTTCTTCGCCTGAATCTCATATTCCTTTGAGCGAAAGGATGAAGAAGAGAAGAACTCCTGCTCTGTTTGAGAAAACTGCCTCCGGTTCTGAGGAGGTAAAAAAGATTAGGATTGATGTCCCAAGGGAGGGGACAAAGAAGACTGATGCAGCTCCTCCAACTGCTCCTGCTAAAGTCGCCGAGAAGGTTGCTGATAAGCCCGCAGTGGCTCCGAGCAGCACTGCTGCTCCTGGAAAGGTGATTGTGATATCACCGACCAAGGATTCTTCCTTGGTTGAATCTATACATGTTCCCCCGAGGATGCCGAAGAAAAGCTCCTCGGTCAATTTGGCTGACACCACTACTCTGCCCCCAGCTATTGGGACTGTAGTTCCCACTTTTATTCCTTCGAGCTCTGCCATGAGCTCGGTGAAGTCCCGAACCATTCCCGAGGTCCAGGGTAATGAAGATAATCTTACTTGGGACATGGTTACTTCTTTGGCTGCTCGCCATCTTGCTTCAGTAAGTCTCTTTACTTTGAACTTTTCATATTCTCCTTTATCATTTCTTTTTCTAACTTGCTTTCTTTTTCTGTTTACAGTTGACGAGCTGCTTCAACATAATCCTGAAAAAGGATGAAGCCATTAAAGCCTCATGTTCCTCGTCCAGTGTGGAGGGAGCTATGGAAGAGGCTATCAAATCTTTGGAAGACTCCCGCCAGAAGTATGCCACTGATAAGGCTATCTGGGAGAAAAAACTTTCCTCCTCCGAGCAAGAAAAAGCTCGAGTTGCTGATGCCTCCAAGGAATTGGAGAAGAAAAAGAATGCCTTGGAGAAGGCAAATAAAGAGCTTGAGGAAAAGCTCAAAGCCGCTGGAGAGCTGGAAAATAAACTCAAAATTGCTGAGGAGAGGTTGGACCAGCTCCAGGAAGTAACTCGGCAGAAGGAGGAAGCTGAACAAAAATTGAAAGCTGCTGATGATTTGCTGTCCCAGAAGCTTGCCTTGGAAAAGGCCCAAAGGAAAGCTGCTATGAAGAAGTCCTTCATCTTTGGCTGGGACAAGGGGTGGGATAAGGGGTGTGCTGCCATGGTCTCTCAAGTGGACTATGGCAGTCTAAAGTATTTTAGGGATGGATGGGTTGCTGCCCTTAAGGAAATGAAGGTCGACGAGTCATCCGAGCTCTTCCAGAGACACATCCCTGGTCCCCCTCCTACTCCAGAAGAATTAGAAGAGGATGAAGCTACCTCTGAGGAGTCTTCAATGGTAATGGGAGAACATGCCCTAACCAACCAGCCTGCTGCCGAACAAGTCATTTCTTCTTCCGAGCAACAGCTGGTACTTTTCGAACAACCCACAGTTCCCTCCGAGCAACCTGCTTCCTCCTCCCAACCTTCCGAGAAGGTTTTGGGAGATAAGTAAAAGGTGTAATGTTATTCGGGTTTACCTTTCTATTTTTCTTTTTTGTCAAATGTAACCCAGAATTTATACTCCTGAACTATGATCTAATAAAATTTGAACTCTTTCTTCCATACTGTTGTTCATCTTCTATTCATACTCTGCCTGTTTTTCTTATTAATGATTGCTCTTCTTTCTCTGCTAGTTTCTGGCCAGGATGGATCTGCTATCTGCCAATGATACAAAGTTGATGCGGCAATGTAATGAATTTTATAAGGCTGGTCACATAGACCTGAGTGCATCAGAAGTTGCCGACATCCTTGGTCATGATGCTTCAGAACAGGCAGTTGAAGCATATCACTACTTGAAGTGTTTACTTGACCGAGCAGTGGCCAATAATGTGGCTTACTATGAAATGATCGAGGATCTTCAGTGTACCCTCGAAGACCTTTAGAATCAGTACAAGGAATCAACTGCCCTGTTGTATGAGGGGTACGAAAAGAAGTACAAGCTGATCATGGCTGACAAGGGCTACGAGAAGCTTTTTGTTGGTTATGATGTAAGGGAGAGAACCCTGACGGGCGAGGTTGAGGAATGCAGACAGATTGCCGAGCTGTTGGAAAAGGAAAACAACAACTTGCAGAAAGAGCTATCACAGTTGAAGTCTGCAGCCTCTTCTTCAACAGCCCTAATCCCAGTGACTGACGAGGGATTTTCATTCCTAGAAGTGGAGAATGCCAAGAGAGTAGAAGACAATGAAAAACTCGAAGATGAAAATTTGAAAAGGTAGAGGACGATGGGAGCATCTGTGAAGTTTAAATACCTTACCTTGGTAACTGGCAAAGTAATGATTACAAAAAAGGATGATTACGTTACCGGCGGCTAAAAGGGCATTAAATATTGGCGCGGGAGTCAAAGCGAACAACATCGGCTAAAAAGACGAAAAGCGATGCGGGAATCGAAGCACGCAGAAAAGTCCAAAAAAGCATGATTTTACGAATTGGGAAGAAGATATAAATACAAGGGAAATGCTCCTAAAAATCAGTTATCCCTTGATCTTCCTAGTTGGTATGCCGACCAACTCTCCTCGGGTGCCGACTAACTCTCCTCGGGGGCCGACTAACACTCCTCGGGTGTCGACCAATTCTCCTCGGATGCTGACCAACTCTCCTCGGGTGCCGACTAACTCTCCTCGAATGCCGACCAACTCTCCTCGGGTGTCGAATATTGCCACATAGGATGACATGTGTCCTTTTCTGATTGGTCCTCGTAGATGGAGAATTTTTGCGTCAACAGTGGCATTGAAAGCTAAACGTCCTGCAAAGAAGAATGACCAATATCGGTCAAATATTATTAGTTTTCTCCATGATTTGCATCAGATTAAAGATAAAATAAACAATAACCATATTGAACTTCTTAAGAAGACTCCATTTTGGGAGCTTTTCAATGCCTAGTACAGTGAGAAAGTAGTAGAAGTGGACCACAAGAAGACGGATAAAAATATTTTATCAATTATCGAGCTGTACAATACGAAAACCAAAAGTTTCCGTATGAAGAGTAGGATTCCAATAATGCCAATAGATATAAGTGAAATATTTGGCATACCCCTGGTTGAGGGTTTAAAATCAATAGAATTGAAAAAGGGACCGAATACTGCTCAAAAATCTGGATTACAAGCACGATACTTCGCAAAAAGATTAGGAAAATCAGAAATATTGAATGGTTTGAAGAAATCCGTTGAATTGGAGACAGATGAAGGAATTGCTAATTTTATTAAAATTGTGTGTCTCCACTTCTTGAACACGTTGTTTTTCTCCAACTCAAATTTCACCCTTGGAGAATTTTGGTTGAAATACATCGACGATATTAAAGGAAATGAATAAGTACGATTGGGCATCTGCTGTGCATAAGTTTCTCATAAATTCAATTGACAAATCAACAAGTTCAAAACCTAGCACAGTTACTGGATGTGTCATTTTCCTACTGGTGAGCAAAAAAATATCATGATATTTCAAAATTTACATACAAATACTCACGTTTATTTTCAAAATACACGTGATATTTCCACGTGTATTTTGAAAATACACGTTTATTTTGAAAATACACGTTTATTTTAACGTGTATTTTCAAAATACACGTGATATTTTCACGTGTATTTTGAAAATACATGTATATTTTCACATGAATTTTTAAAATACACTTGATATTCCTGATATTTCAAAATTTACATACCAATACTTACTTGTACTTTGAAAGTACTACGTGTATTTTCAAAATACATGTGATATTTTCTCTTGTTCTTTCAAAATACACTTGATATTTAACGTCTATTTTGAAAATACACGTCTTATATCACGTGTATTTTGAAAATACATGTCTTAATCACGTGTATTTTGAAAATACACTTGATATTCCTGATATTTCAAAATTTACATACCAATACTTAACTGTACTTTGAAAATACTACGTGTATTTTCAAAATACATGTGATATTTTCTCTTGTTCTTTCAAAATACACTTGATATTTAACGTATATTTTGAAAATACACGTCTTATATCATGTGTATTTTGAAAATACACGTCTTAATCACGTGTATTTTGAAAATATACGTTTTATATCACGTGTATTTTCAAAATACACGTCTTAATCACGTGTATTTTGAAAATACACGTCTTATATCACGTGAAAGTACACTTGTATTTTACAAAGTACACGTGTATTATGTTTTGTAAATATAAATAGTGTACTCTCAAAATACTCTTGTTATATTTTCTGTCAATATTATAAATGTACTTTGAAAAGTACATGTGAACTTATATTGACAAAGTACACGTTAAATTTGTAAAAATCACTTGTACTTTCAATATACAATTGTAAAAATTGTAAAGTACACGTTTAATTTTGCATGTATTTTGAATAAATCTCTTGTACTTTCCATTATCAATCCTTGGGTAATACAAGTATTAAATTTATTTTATTTTTTGTATGATCACAGTATTGGGCATGTGAGAAATTTGAAATTATTTCTCCTGTTGAAGAATATAAAGAAAATACTCTAAAATTCCTGAAGTGGAAGTTGTCATCTTTGAAACAATGGTTTGTGAAGAATGACATCGCAACAGCAACTTTGAAGCAGGCTACAAATAAACCAGCTTGTAAGGACTGTCCTGTACAAAAGGAATCTCAGTTTGAAGGGCCAAGTTACTCTTTGAACATATCTACAGAAAGTCCTATACATGCTGATTCATCATCAAAAAAAGTTGCTGAATATATTAATGACAATGAGTTTTCACATGATTGGAATATTCCCCTTAAAAACATTGTGACTCCAAAGAAAAAGAAGGGAAAAGATCAACCAAAGATTAATTTGGAGGAACAAATTGCTGTTTTGAAAAGGGAATTGTTGGAAAAAAATAACCAACTATCTAAAGCAGCTGAAGACATTAATGGTGCACTTGAGAAGGTGACCTCTTTGGAGGTGGAGAGTGCCATTTTGAATGTACAGTTGCAGGTAGATCGTGATTCACTTTTTGAAGCCCATGAGGAAATGAAGAAGTTAAAGGTGGAGAATTCCAACCTTTTGAAGGAAAAAGAGTTATTAAATAAGTTAGAGGTAGAAAATGCCCAACTAGTTGAGTTAAACAATTCTTTAAAAGAAAAGCTTGATCAAGTCACAATGAGTGACTCAGATAGAATTAAAGAATCGGATGAATCATTGAAAAATGAGGCAGAATCAACACGAATTTTGGAACAAAAGAATGGATATCTGTCTCTGAGTAATGAAGATCTCAAAAAAAAGTATGATGATACATTGCAACAATGGAAAGATGCTGACATAGAAAAGATGACATTGAGGCAGAATCTTGAGGAGTCAGAATTGAAAAGAACTCAACAGGTACTTTTGAATGCACAGTACACACAGTTTTCCTAAAGTACACGCAGTTTTCCTAAAGTACACGCAGTTTTCCCAAAGTACACGCAGTATATTATAAATTTTATTAAAAATAATGAAGTTTTATTCAAGTATTGCTTATAATGTAACATTTTTTTTGTATAACAGGAAAACAATAATAAAATCCTTAATAAAGAAATTTCGGAGTTGAAGAAAATGCTTGAAGAATCATAATTGAAAAAAACTGACCAGGTATCTATAAAATACAATAGATATATAAATTTTATGTATATTATAAATCTTATAAAGTACACGTATTTTATAATACACGCGTGTATATTATAAAATATACGCATGTATTAAAATACACGCGTGTACTTTATAAAATACACGTAAGAGAAAATGAATCATTGTTTCAAAAAATGCTTACAATCCAACATTCCTTGTTAAATATATCAGGAAAATATTAATAAACAACTCATGGACGAAATTTTCAGTTTGAAGATTGAACTAGCCTTAAAGAAAGTTCAAGGCACCCCCAAAATATCCAAAATAAAAGGACCTCTTACTAGAGAGCAGAAGAAAAGAAAAGCTGACAGCGAAACCGAAAAGCATGAACCAATTAAGAAATAAAAAGAGTCAAAGCTGAGAAAAGGTCATCTAACAATAGCTGAACAAATGAAGGAAACTCACTTCAAGCTTGAAGCAATCGAAGTATACAAATATCTCGATGAAGCTTCGAAGAAAAAGATTGAAGAGTTTATTCAAAAGGCTGAGCCAGGGTAAAGTTTATTGTTTTATGATTTATCACTTTGCTAATTTATATTTTTTTTGGTGCAAAAGAATAAGGTTATTATTATTATACAATTCTTATTGATTATATAAAATGCAGGGAATTTATTTTCCAAGGGATGGTTTCGTCTGTCCCATGGGAAGATTTAGTTGAAGTACTCAACAATCAAGAAATTTCAAGCAAAGTATGTAGTCCAAATATTAGACATCCATTAAATTTCAACATTATTATTTCCTCACCATTTTATATTGTGTGAAATAGATAATACTTGCCTTTAGTGAAGTACTGAGGTTTAAATTGTCAGAGGAAGGGCTCTCCTACTCACCCACTTTTTCTGATTATTGTTGGGTAAGTACAATTAAACCGAAAGTTTTGAGAAACAAATTTCATTTTTTTTATTCACACAATGTCTATAATTTTTATTCAGATAGACGCTTGTAGCACAAATGAAGTCAATAAGAAGGGGGAGTTATACAGAGATTTATTTGAATACTTAGGCACTTGTAATAATTTGTTCATTGTACTAAGACATAGTGTAGGACATTTCACATTACTTGTGATATACAAAAAAGAAAATAAAGTGGTCCACATGGATTCCCTTCGACCGAACGACAAGGAAAAAAATACAATATTCTTCTATGATGCAAAAAAATTGGTTAGTGCCTAAACTTAATTAGTAATGTTACTTGTACTTATTTATACACGTGTACACGTGTATAATATAATGCGTGTACTTTGTATTAGTTGCCCATAATTACCCAGATTATCAAAGTACACGCGTCATATTTTAAAATACACGTGAAATGAACCAATACAAGTTACGTGTACTTTAATATTATGCGTGTACTTTTAACTCATTAGGCAAAATACACGCACCATATTTTAAAATACACGTGATAAATAAAAATAAAAAATGCGTGTACTTTAATATTATGCGTGTAATTTTAACTCATTAGGCTAAGTACACGTATCATATTTTAAAATACACATGATATGAAAAAATAAAATATGCGTGTACTTTAATATTATGCGTGTACTTTTAACTCATTAGGCAAATTACTCGCATCATATTTTAAAATACACGTGATATGAAAAAATAAAATATGCGTGTGCTTTAATATTATGCGTGTACTTTTCACTCTTTAATCTTCATATACTCTTTTATTTGTATACACTAAATATTTGTCTTCTTAACAGTTTTCTGTCTTCCAAAAAACACTGTGCCTATTGAAGACTGAAGCAGAAACAATGAAAAACAATGGTTTCAAAATTCAGAGAAAGTTTGATGAAGGTACACCAAATGAGTTTACATTGGATGAGGATCTATTGACAGAGCAAGAAAAAAGGACAGTAGATTTCTTGCTGGAAAGTGATCTCAAATTTGACCTAATAAGAGATCATGAATGCCCTAAACAATATAATGGGTAAGAAAAACTTCATTTCTAAAAATTACTAATTTTTATCTTTTCAAAAAAATTCATCACATCATACTAATTTGTATATTTATTTTATTTTAATTTCAGGGTTGACTGTGGGGTGTTCTACATGTACTACATTGAACAAATAAGCAGAAACAAGAAAATTCAAAAATTGTTTCAAGACCCTGACATGCTAAAACAAAGAGCATATGTACTCGAGGAAATTCTTCTATCAAAATATTTCTTCCCCCGAAACGAGAAAAAACTTCTATAAATTGTGATTCAAATTCAAAACATATTTGTAATTTATTTTATATTATATTGGTTATTGTTTACAATATTTATTACACCAAAACGGTTTTTTTTCGCTGGCGCGAACCACAATCCACGTAAGGTTTAGACAAACAATGCATCTGAGTGTTATGAAACAATGTACAAACAGTTTTTACGAAAAATACAAGTGATAATTACTAAGTACACCAATGAATTCTTCAAAGTATACACATTTTTTACTAAAGTACACGCACTGGTTAATATAATAATTTTTTATTATTTTAATTGAAAACTACTTTGAAGAATTCATTAAGGACACAATAACCAAAATCAATTTATTAAGCTCAACTACTCACTTCCCAACTACTTCTGGTCAAGAAATAACTAGTTTTAACTTTTCCTATAAAAGAGTAATATTTGTTGTTTTCTTAACCATTACATCTAGGGTAAAGATAATAACATAATGGTTATTCCAGCAGAAAACTTGCGAGAAACTCTTGAGAGAGATGAAAGAAATAAAAAAAAATAAGGCAAATTGAGGAAAATATTTCCTCATATGAAACTGCCTTTGAGCAGTTTCAAACATATGTGAGGGAAGGTTATTCTGGACTTCCACCCAATCCCATAGATTTATTTGATGTCGATGAGGACCCTCCTCAAACACATGAAGACCTCATGTCTTTCTATACACAAGAAGTTCCCATGAAAATCACAAAGCTGAAGGAGAAGAAGGCTCTCCGTGAAGGCCTTGTAGCTGTCATAGAAGAAGAAATTCGACAGTGGTCGACTTTAATTGACTCTCTTCCTGACACCCTGGATGCCTTTGACAAACATCCCTAATAGAAGCCTTCTTTAGTTTTTTCAGCTATCTTTATTTGAAAAAAATGTACTTTATTTTTTTATTTTTAATAAAAAATTTATTTCTTTCATGAATGTGTTCTCAGTTATGTCATACACCAAATATAGTAAAGTACACGTGAACCCTTATAAAAATTATATAAATGCGTGTACTCTATATATTACACGTGTACTTTATAAAGTACACGTGTAATATATAAAGTACACGCCTATTGAAATACTTGTATAATAATGCGTCTACTCAAGATATTGTCCCAAAACATTATACAAATGCGTGTACTCTATATATTACATGTGTACTTTATAAAGTAAACGTGTAATATATAAAGTACACGCCTATTGAAATACTTGTATAATAATGCGTGTACTCAAGATATTGTCCCAAAACATTATATAAATGCGTTTACTCTATATATTACACATGTACTTTATAAAGTACACGCATAGTCTATAAAGTACACGCCTATTGAAATACTTGTATAATAATGCCGCTGGCGCGGACCATAATACCCATAGGAGTTTAAGAATATGAGTGACCCAAATGTCTTTTATAAAGTACAAGCACATTGTAATGTCCAAAACCATTTTTCAAATAGTACATGCATTTATATACGTCTACTTGATAAAATTACATGCAGAATACATAAAGTACACGTATATTTAATTACATTTTTGTCATAACAATATACATGTACTTTTCTAAAACATGCATGTACACTTATATTTAAATGCGTGTACTTTAATTATCAATGTGTGTACTTCATAAAGTACACGCACATTTCATCAAGTACACACATATTATATTTATATTATGCGTATACTTCATACGTGTACATTAATAAAGTACACGCATGCTTTTATAAAGTACACGCATATTGACTGACCAAATCCATTTTTAAATGCGTGTACTTTATTAATATACGTGTACTTAATAAAGTACACGTATATTTCATCAAGTACACACATTGATAAAATTTCTTTGGACATTAAAATGTGCGTGTACTGTACATAACATGCGTATACAAAGGTAAAGTACACGTGAACACAAGGAAAAATGATCATGTATGTTTTATGAAAAATATGTGTACAGCAACACAAAAAACAAACTAAAGAATGAGACTTAAAAATAAATTACATTCATTTATGTGAAACAAATGGTTTATTAATTAATTTATTCAATCAAATGGTTAAAATGAATGAATTCAACAATTTTAAAAATAGTCAAATGGGTTCCTTACAAGTAGACCCGTAATGACCCGTTTTATTACACCTCGAGCAAGTAACTTCCCTTACTGTGATCTCATCAGAAAACTTTATTCTCTTATTTCTTGGCCTGCCTGTCGGTCTCTTAGTCATTGGTGAAATGACAGATGGATTTTCAGGAATAGGAATATTTAAGGAAATCAAATCAGGAAGAGGAACTATAGGTATCGAGTATGATTTTCTGTAGAAAGATACCTTATAGTACTCCTCAATATAATCATAAATACTGGTCCCTTTCCTCCGCACAACACAAACAACATGAGAACATGGAAAACATCTAATCTGCCAACTCTTACAAGAACAAGTCCTTTCTCCTAAGTCAACTCTTGCTCGCACTTCTGAATGAACTTCAAATACATTTTGACTTAAGCGACTAATAGTCCAATGTCGGCTTTTATTCAAATTTTCATTCAGTAACTTTTGAAAAAAAGGACATAGCTCATTTGTCCAAGTGTCAGACTCAACAAGTTTGTTTGCATTGAAATTCATAATGTTCACTCTCAATTTATCAAGCATATTTATTACTGGTAAATGCCTTTCCTCCAATATCCATGAATTGAATGACTCCGCAACACTAGATGCCATGTCACCATACCGTTTACCAAGGAAATATGCACAAGACCAATTCTCGGGTGGTAAACTATCAATGAAATCGGCAATAGCAGCTCCTCCTTCCTTCTTCAATGCTTCAATATTCTCATGAAATACATCTACTGAGACAGCATATGCACAAGACAAAAAATCTTTAACAATTTTCTTTCGAAATCCAGCACAATTCCCGCGAATTTTCTTTTTTATATTCCCTTGTAAATGATGTATACAGTAGGAATGTGCAGACAACGGGAAGACCCTCGAAATAGCTTCAAGTAATCCATTATTTTGATCTGAAATAAATGTTATGTTTCGATATTGCTCAACTACTGCACTATGCAAATTGACAAGAAACCACATCCAGTTATCTTCGGTTTCGGAATCAACAACAGCATATGCAACAGGAAAAAGTCCTGAAATATAAAAATATATCAAAATTAAAATAAATAACATATCCATGTACAACACTTTGTATATTGATGCTGTTGGCGCAGACCCTAAAACACATGAGAAATATATTATGTGTTTAATTTAAATTGTTTGTAAATAACAAGACAAAATATAAAAATGTACCGTACACATGGTTCCAAATAAAAAGACATGCATGTTTACTTTCCAATCTTTTGCTTGGCTTTATTATTAACAAGACTAACATCAACATACACACATAAAAATGTAAAGTACAAGTGAACGAAACAAAAACATTCAAAGGTACTTAACATTTTTAACATGTACTTTGCTTTATTATTTCCAAATAACAACACCTATCATCAAAGTACACGCATAAAAATGAAAAGTACGGGTGAAATTAAGAAAAACATTCACGTGTACTTAACATGTAAAATGCGTGTACTTTAGTTTGTATTCAACATAACATCATCATCAAAGTACACGCATAAAAATAAAAAGTACACATGAAATTAACAAAAATATTGACGTGTACTTGACATGTAAAATGCGTGTACTTTACTTAGTATTACACATAAAATCATCATCATCAAAGTACACACATAAAAATGAAAAGTACACGTGAAAGTAACAAAAACATTCACGTGTACTTGACATGCACTATGCGTGTACTTTACTTAGTATTACACATAATAAGACATATCATGAAAATACACGCAGAAAAATAAAAAGTACACGTGAACTAAAACAAAGACCTTCAAAGGTATTTTATATTTTTATGCTTGTATTTTGATGATATGGAATGGAACAAACAAAATTTCAATGCAATACACAAAATAAAATATTTACAATTAATTTACCATTGTTCCCATTCCTTGCAGTAGCTGATAGTATTGTTTCACGATAACGGCTCTTCAAAAAGGCACCATCAAGAAATAAAACAGGTCTGCAGTATTGAAATCCATAAATACATCCTCTAAACATTACAAATATTCTCTTGAATTTTTTACTCTCGTGTTCCACGTCAAGGATGCAATGCGACCCAGGATTATACTGCAATAGAAGGTCATGATAATTATTCATTAATTCATAAGAAAACTTTTCATCACCATGTATATCAACAACAGCCATCTCTTTCGCACGCCATGCATGTTGATAAGCTATATCAAGACCATAATTCTTCTTCATATCTCTAACTACATCAATTGATCTCAATAGTGTAATACCCCGTATTTTTATGCTATATTAATTTGGGGATTTATTAAATTTAATGTGAATTAATTATTTAATAAAAATCCGGAAATTAATTATGTTATAATTATTAACGCGACGAGAGTTAGTAATTATATGAAATTTTTTGAATATTACTAATGAGCAAAGTAATATATATGATATTGGTTATATTGAATGTCATGAGTGAATTAAATGACAATTTCGAAAATTTAAGTCGGGACGTGCTCGTGTCGCGTCGGGACTAAATTGTGATAAATAAAAAGTGCATATTTTATAAGTTGCCCGTATGGTTGTTTTGAGTGCGCCAACGCGTCCGGAAGGGTCGAGATAGTCAGAAAAGTGTACCCGGGGGTGTAGTTTGGGTCTCGGAGCATTTTTAGGCCTAATTAGTAATCTGGGAGGGCATTTTGGTCATTTTACATTTTTGGGTAATTAAACCCACGAAAATTAGAGGGGCTATATCTGATATTGAGGTTGTCACCTAGGGTTAGAATTCCCAAAACCTAAAACGGCCATTGGAGAAGAGAGGAGAGAGCTCTCAAGTAATTCCAAGGCTCAAAACTCAACCATTTGCACCGCCGTCACCGCCAACGCGTAGATCGCGAGACGGGGAACGCAACCACACCAAAATCAGTCGCAATCCAGACTTCTGAAAATCCCAGGCAAGTGTTTATCTTTCTTATTTTATTGGTGCAATTTCCATATTAGTTTAAGAATGATTAGGGATGAAATAGATGGAAGAAAACCCAAATTGTGATAGGAATTTGCATGTAGTAAAGACTTAAACCTTATTCTGGAAATCTTTTGTGATGTAAAAGAATAATCCACGAAATTTTGGTGTAATTAAGAAAGAAATTCTGGGGTAAAACAGATTAGAACCATGATTTAGAGACTTTTAGGATTCTTGAGTTTTAAATGAATTTCGGCATGATTAATCCATGTTTAGTGACGTAAATTGACATGCTTTACGTAGGATGTGTATCATATCATGTTAGGATGTTAGTAGGACAAGATTTTGGACATTTGGGAATGTAAAACTTGAAATTGGATGAGAATAGGTGTTAGAACCCGTAACTGCAATTCTGTAGAAATAGCAATACCTGCTTGATCGATCGATCGAGCCTAGAGCCTCGATCGATCGAAGGTTCGATCAATCGAGCCCCAGACCTCGATCGATCGACACCTCCTGGCAGACTCCTATTTCCTTTTTAAATGAGTTTAATTCAATTTATTGTGAGATAATTCTTGGGCATCCTTAATAAAATGTTTTGGGAGATAGGGAAGACCAGTAGGACATGTAAATAGATTTTGGGACCCTTGATGTCGGGCAAAGATTGTATTTTGGGATAATTACATAAGGGTCGGTGAATTTATGATTTAAAAAGAGAGACACGTAAGAGAGCTACTTTGGGACAAATGTGTATACCTACTGAATTTTATAATTGGGAGGATAGAATCCATGAAGCGTTATATAGTAAGTGGAAAAGTTCCTCAAATTAAAGTAAGATGTGAATGGTTATACGTGATAACTATATAATAAGAAATAAGTGCAAATGACGTAATTATGGGAATTGAGAATTTACCCATTATTAATATGGTAATATTAGTATAGTTATATGATTGTGTATGCATATACTATCTATGTGTGAAAAGCATGCCCACGCTACTTGCTATCCCTAAGGTTTCCGCGCTGGGACAGTCTTATCTCGATGGGACCTTTATGGGGGATATTGACTTGTACCCTAAAAGATAGATATCCTTGGTACAGGCTATCGGAATGATAGTTCAGACGGTCCTAAGAGATGCGGGTATGTTCTTTCCTCTTAGAAACTTGAAATCTATGCTTCGCCTCATATTGTTTGTGTATAGGTATCCTTGGTACAGGCTATCGTAGTGATAGTTCAGACGGTCCTAAGAGGCGCAGACATATGCCATCCTCTTAGAGACTTGGAATCTATACTTCGCCTCAATATTGTTTGAGAATGTGTTAATACAATTCGAGAGTGATTCTGAATTTTTATTCCCTTAGTACGAGTGATACGGGGATTGGATAGTAGAGTATACCCGCGCCATAGTTTTATTTGGGGTGCTGTTATGATATATATATTTTATGAGTAATTAATATATATATGAAATTCTGGGATCTGGAACTGCCTACTGTGATGTGTTATGTAGGACATGGTTGATGACTCAATTATAAATACTTGTTTTGAGAAAGTATAATATGACACTGGAAAACTTTATTGATTAATAAAGTCAAAAATGAGAACTTTGGTTACTAATTGAAATATTCTTTTCAAACAATTGAATCGTTAAATTTTGATTCTTACGAGTAATCTAAGATAAGTTAAATCATTGGGAAGATTAGTGCGATAAATGATAAGACAAACCGTTGGGAAGGTTAGTGCGATAGGTGTGCACATTAGAAGAGGGGTGAGAATTTATGAAGAGAGTGTCGAACTAATATGTTGTTGCATTGGCCTGTATGAATTTAAATACTTGCTAAACGCATTTCAAATCAAACACACTATCCGGCTCTGACCCGTTTCTTTTTCTCTCTCTCTCTCTCTTATATATATATGTATGTATCACAGGTGCCCAGCCACAGGGGCGTCTTGCTTAGGATCCCTTAGAAGGAACGCGCTGCGACTTAGGTGGGAGTTGCAGGTCTCTTGATTAGACGACTTCGTTCATTCGGATCCACTCTTAGTACTTTCATTTAGTTGGGCATGTGTAGCGCTTTCCGTTATTCCGTTGTTATTGAACATTTGTATTTCAGTTATTTCCAGTACTGTTACTATGGGATTTATTCAGTTTGGATGTGTGACTTTAGATTTTCGTATGTTGACATTCGATTGACGAATGTTTTTAATTATTTGGATTATGTTGCAGAATTGATGTGGTGTGATTATTACTTTTTGAATGTTGTTAATAAAATGAATAAATAATTTTTCTTTAAATAAAATTTGGAAAGTTATGTATGAAAATGGTTTTGACACTTAGCTTAATTAATTAGGGTGTTAAATTATAAGAAATTTATTTTTATCGACAGTGATGCTGAGAATGAACCGACTGTTCACCTTGATTTAATTTAATAAAGGAGTGATCGCCCGGTATTTAATTAAGCGGGGTGTCACAAATAGCGGGTTATCTCTAAGATCATCAGCTACCAATGTTGAAACCAACTTGGAGGCTATCATTTTGGCTGACGGACTACGAAAGACACCTCTACATGTATGCTCATTATTCATTGCACGTATGTAAAAGTATCCATTTATTGTAGAAAATGAAGCATGAATTCTTCACATGCAATTCTCAGTAGTCTTTTTAGAGCATTCAGTCGTCACTCGAGTTTTATCATTCTTCAAATACACATACTTGAACCCAACCTCAACGACATACTTTCGCAATTTATCTCGAAATTCCACTACACTTCCTTCAAAACACTACTGCTTATGACTTATATAAGTCTTCCAATCATTCGAAAGATAGACTTTCGACTTACTTGGCTCCACACCTCCAAGATAAAAGTCATTTTCAATGCAACTATTAAAATCATTTTTACTGCCTGATGATAAAGACTCTAACCTCTGTGTATTTGTATTACCACTGTCAACCCTCTCAGAACTTGTATTACTGCAGTCACGCCCTTCAAAAATTCGATTAGAGCATTCAACCCGTTCACGACATGTATTACATGGAAATGGTAATGAATCAATGACATATATCCAAATGAAATTAGCTTTCACGATCAATTGGGATCGCAACATACAACAAACATCGTTGTCACAAACCAACATGAACCGACATTCATCACCAAATGAATACCTCAATGAAAAACGCCCAATTCTCAAATTAGTAAACCTAATACACAACTCATTGCATATGAAATCTAATGAGCTATCTTCAAATATTTCAATACAAGCCATATTATCCAAATAACAACACCTTGCTATTACACTACTTACCATAATGTCCTGCAGTAAAACAGAGACGAAAAATATTTACTTCAAGGTCAACAATTCTAAAAGTGTGTGCAATAATTTAATGCATGAAATATCAAAATATTTATTTACAATTAATATAAAATTACAGACACTTTTTAAAAACCTATACATGAAGCAATAAAGCACACACATATTTTCAAAAAATCAATCACGTGTACTTTATAAACACTGCGTGTACTTTAAAAACTGATATCGAACTGGTTATTTCCGCTGGCGCGGACCTATATCAATAAGTGATTCAATACAAAATCAAAATCAAGGACTCTTAAACACTGCGTGTACTTTGAAAACTGATATCGAACTGGTTATTTCCGTTGGCGCGGACCTATATCAATAAGTGATTCAATACCAAATCAAAATCAAGGACTCTTAAAATTAGAATGAAACATCAATAATATTCATTCAGCACATTCAACTAACAATTACAAATATTGATAAATATAACTTATTTATGAAGAATCCAAACATAAATGCATAAAAAACACAAAATAAAAACATATACATATATAACATATAAAAAGCTATTCAATCACATGAATGAATATTACAATGAGTGTCTTGAATCAAAACAAAGAACATATACTTATTGTAATTGATCGAAAATAAAAAAACCAACTGCTGATAAGGATAAACTTACAAATGATAGAGCCAAGTGATACAGGTAGAATCGATTAAAAACACTGTAATCGATTATAGGACAGACGATCAAAGCATAAGATTGATGTTATTTTCGATTTCGGATAATAGTCGTTCTTTGCAGAGAAAACTCCATTAGCCGATTATGTTTATAATTTTTTTTAATTGGGGGTATTTATATGTTGGACCTAATCATTTAAAATTTGATTCATCGATTTTTTTTGTCTAAAATTATTAGTCCAAGGACTAAACCGTAAAAACCTATAAAATAAATTATCCCAAATATACTTTCATATTCATTAAGTATGAAATTTGTCACGTTGAATGTGAGAATTCTTATTTCATCGTGACTCCTTATCTCACGCATAAAAGGACAACTAAATTGAAAATCTATTAAGACCTAATGCTTACGTTAGGACTACATCTTTTTTCGTCCGAGTGTTATTTAGACATTTATTATTACTAACTCACAAAAACCTTTTGCACCCTATTTTCGATTTGGACAGAACTTATTATTACCAATTAATTAACTAACACAACTGAAGTAAAAACTAAAATAAAATGGCACACAGTGGGGCCCGCTCCGCAACATAAGTAGACCAGGACAAGAAGCCTCAACCCACTTAACAATGGCGAGTAGATCACCGACACAACAGCGAGAGGGAGGGCTTCCATGTGAAGTGATGATGATCTTAATTAAAAAAACATACCCATTAAATAAAAAAATAAACAATACAAATACCAATTATAAATAAACCCAGAGAGAGTTTTCATGTGAAGTGACCTAAAGCCAACCAAAATTGGTAGGAGTAAAGAAGAAAAAGGAGATACATTTATTCTTATCTTGTCGAATAAATAAAGCTAACCCATCTCTGCCAAAAGTAGATATATATATACAAGAAAGAATGGAACTTCTTTCTTGATATAATAATATCCCATGTAGAAGATCCAACTATAGATCTCTCAAGAGTTGAAGAACCTCTGTAAGCTTATGATTTTCTTTTAATGCTTTTAGTTGTAACATTGTTTATGAATCAGGATCTGGGTGTTGTTCTATAAGATCTCTTATCTTTCGTTTGTTGTGTAGCTTTTTGTTTGTTTTAGTGTAATCTTGATATCTTGTTTCTTTTATGTTCCTAGATCTGATAACTTGAATAGATTTTCTGTGGGGGGCTAAAGATGATAAATGTTAGTACCAATGTCTTTATTCAGGTGAAAGTGGTGTCAGGATAAGGGAATTTTAATTAAGTTCAGCTCGACTTTATTTATTTAGTTTCACAGGCATTTGACAACATGACAAGATAAAGGATTTTTTTATTTTTAATTTAATTTTGTTGTTCTCCCCCTTCCACACTCCTATAGTTGCAGGGGTTATAAGAGAAGGAGATGATCAACTCAAAAATGGAGATTGTTGAAATTATGATTTTTTTTAAATTAAAAACTGTGCAAGTAATTTTCTGTTGATTTTTTATTTTTTTAATCAGATGTTAATGTTTTGATCAAATTGTTATTATTTCTTATTTGCACCCCAAAACCCATTTGTGTTGGTTCATTTAATTTAGTGTAGGTTCTATTTTATTGTTGTTCTAAATCTAAAAATGTGGCAATTTCCTGTTATAATTTTGGGTTAGTTATAAAACCGAATCAACACATGAGCGCACCCCTGTAGGGTGAATCGAAATTTGGAATCAAGGAAAATAGGAAGGTTGGGTATCTCTAGGGGAAGCCTTTTCCTCTTTGGCTTTGGTGTGCAGTAAGGAAAAAAACGGGATAATTACGAGATTTCTATTTTTGATACACTTATTAAAAGGAAAGAAAAAAGAAACTTTGATACAAACACTCCTTAAAATTTTCAGCTGCCTCTATTACAAGCATTTCTTCCACCGTCATTGTGTACTTTGCTTTTTGACAAGGGGGTTGCTTTGATAAATCGTACTAAAGATTCTTCTTATGAGATTATCTGTCGAGTGTCTATCCTTTGGGAGTGTAATGCTTGAATGTTGGTCCTTTTTATATATGACTTGTTTGATTTATATCTTTATCATCCATTTGAGAGCATTCAATCAAGGAAGTTACTCCAGATTATATTTGAAGATAAATTGAGCTAACATGGTTTTGATCTTTCTTCCCTTTTTTGCCTGGTTTTATTTTACACCCCGTATATTGCCACAAACTTTAATATTACTCGTGTGTGTATATTTGAAGTTTCTTGGTGATCCACGACCTCTAAGAAACCACAAATATAGCAACAGTTGTAGATCTCACGTGACAGGTCTTGCATGCAGGTATTCTAGCAACATTAGACGTTATTCTTTGAATATATGATATCTTTTATTTACTGCGCAAAGCATATCATCACTCTGTTGGTCCTACTTGGCTTTAGTAGTTTTTCTTTCTTACCCGTTTGGTTAATGGAAAAATTTTATACTCTCCTTATGTCCCAAATTGATAGTTGTGCTTTCCTTTTTAGTTCATCCCAAATTAATAGTTGTGTTTCTACAAATAGTATATCAAACTATGTGAGATTACAAAGTTATCCATCCAAACAATACCAAAGAAGAACAATGATCTAAGTACATGTCTTGCATCCAAGGGTATTCATCAATTTTAGGAGGATAGATTTGGAAAGTGAAAACTTTTCATCAAATATATGATTTTCAAACGAGGACTATTAACTTTGAGATACCAACATAACAAGTAAAATTAGTATGGATGCAAATTCAAGGTGGTTTTCTTTCTTCTCTTTTTCCCTGAAATAAAGCTATAAGGACCTCCTGACTGAGGGAAGCTCAAGTAGGCATTGCTTTCCTTGAAGACCTGATTTGTCCCAACCACGAAAAATTCAATGTGCAAAAGGGATGCTAATAGTTATACCCAAAGATGGTTGCCCCCTGCTCTAGGTGACAATATAGGCAGTCCTGACTGAGAGGGTGTGAGAATAATATCTCTAATTGAGAGAGAAGTGATATGATAGACAGACTCTAAACACCACAAGTCATGGGCAATAAATGATTGCTTATGTTTGCTCAAGAACAAGTATGAAACTTGATGAACTAAATGAACTTTTGACCTCAAAAGGGCTATTGTAGTTAAGAGCAATAAGTCTGGGTTGAAGATAAATGAATTTGTTTATAGTGACATGAAGGGTTAGATATATTCAAGGGGTATAGGGCTTCCGTTAAATGACTATTTCCCCCTCTCTAGGAGAGAATCCTGGTGAAATAGAGTAATACTTCCCTATGTGGGGGATTATTGTTGTTCGAATAAGTGACACGTGCTGCCTGTTCTGCGGTCTACTTGTCTCGAGGGATCATACCCTCTTTATTCCCAGATGAACCATCACCCATGATACACGATGGAAGCTTAACATTTGCTAAATGCTTGATTGCATTCTTCATTAATGATCTGCCTAGAAGTCACAACATATATTGGTGGTTTGGATATACGGTTAGATCTTTGGGTCTTAAGATTATATGGTTCAAATCATATAACTAATATATAAAGAGGAACATACAATTTAGCCCCCCGGTAAGAAGTTTTGGGACTCTAAAACCAGGATATTTTTAAAAAAAATGCTTAGGTCCCTCAAATTGAAGTTAAAGGAGAAATTTTATAAGACGGTCATTAGATCTGCCATGTTATATGGGACAAAATGTTGAGGAAAACAAAATGTGTAGAAAATGAGTGTGGCGGAGATGTGAGTGCTAAAGATGGATTTGTGGTAAAACTCAACTCAACTCAACAAAGTCGTTTCCCAATTATTTGGGGTTGGCTACATGAATCCTATTTTTCCATTCCATTCTGTCCAGTGCAATATCTTTGGTTAAACCACATGATATCATGTCCTTTTTTATAATATCCCACCAAGTTAATTTAGGCCTACCTCTACCCCTTGGGTTACCATCAATACTAACTAAATCACTCTTCCTTACAGGAGCATCCATTGGTCTACGCTTGACTTGTCCAAACCATCTAAGCCGATTTTCTCTCAATTTATCTTCTATAGGAGCTACTTTTACCGTTTCACGAATTTGTTCATTTTTAATTTTATCCTTTCGAGTTTTACCACAGATCCATCTTAGCATTCGCATCTCCGCCACACTCATTTTCTACACATTTTGTTTCTTGGTTGCCCAACACTTTGTCCCATATAACATGGCGGGTCTAATGGCCGTCCTATAAAATTTTCCTTTTAACTTCAAAGGTCGCCTATCACACAGAACGCCGGTCGCACTTCTCCACTTAACCCAGCCTGCTCTAATCCTATGCGTAACATCATCACTAATATCTCCATCTTTTTGTATAATCGATCCTAAATAACGAAAATGATCATTTCTAGGTATTACTTGACCCTCCAATTTCACCACATCTCCATTTGTCCTCCTATTACTACTAAAATTACACTCCACATATTCTGTTTTAGTTCTGCTTATTTTAAATCCTCTTGTTTCTAAAGTTTCTCTCCACAATTCCAACCTAGCATTTATCCCCATCTTAGTCTCATCGACTAAAACAATATCATCTGCAAATAGCATACACCATGGCACCTCATCTTGTATTTGTCCAGTCAACTCATCCATAACAAGAGCAAAGAGATAAGGACTTAATGCTGAACCTTGGTGTAGCCCTACCGTAATTGAAAATTCACTACTTTCTCCAGCTGATGTTCTTACTGTAGTCATCGCACCATCATACATATCCTTGATCACGTCAATATATTTGAGAGTCACTCCTCTTTTATGTAGAACCCACCATATTATATCTCTGGGTATCCTATCATACGCCTTCTCCAAATCTATAAAAATCATGTGAAGATCCTTCTTTTTCTCTCTATACCTCTCCATTAATCTCCTCAATAAATAGATTGCTTCCATTTGTAGTAAAACTCGAAAGGATAAAATTAGAAATGATCAAATTTGTGAAACGGTAAAAGTAGCTCCTATAGAAGATAAGTTGAGAGAGAATTAACTTAAATGGTTTGGACACGTCAAGCGTAAACATGGTTCAAAGTATCGGGCGAGTTGACTCGGTATCGGCCGAGTCAACTCGGAATCGGAGGGTACCGATACGATACCGAGAGATGTTTAAAAAAAAACACTGAATCGTGTTGTCTCACTGAGATATCGGCCGAGACAACTGATTCCGAGACGCCTCGCTGCGATTTCGGCCGAGACAATCGATTCAAACGACACATTTTTTTTTACCCTTTTGACATTTTTTTTGGTACCCAAAAAACATTTTTCTCCAAAATATTTTTTAATTTTGTTTGTAAAAAGATGTCAAAAATACGATTTGTAAGACATTTCTTTGTACAAAAAATAATGTTGTGAAAATTATAGCGACCTTGTATAATTTTTCTAAGTAATATGGAAAAAAAATTGCATCATTATTTGAACATTTTCTTTTATTTTTTAATAGAATTTTTGAAAATATATTATAACATTTACAGAAACATGACCTATATAAGTTTGTCCACATAACGTATACATGCAGAATAATATTGCACACTAAGATTAAATTAAACAATTGCAATAAAATTAAAATGTCACTAATATAAAACAAATAACATTCACCGTACATAAAAATATTTGAACTTGGAACAAAATATCCTATCAAAATATAATGTCACATAATGCCGTCCAAAAATGGTAGAGACAAATATTGGGGGAAAAAAGAATCCCCATAAGTCTAGTCTCATACATGAATATCAAACATCCTCCTTCATAAATTAAAATCAACAATTAGTCACTAATACATAAATATTTAGAGATTTTAAATAATGAAAAATAAAAATAAAAATAAAATTAGTACGTTAGCAATATGCCAAGTCCGCCGCACCTCAGAATAACTAATCGTACAATGTAATGCATATTAAATAATGGTTTGAACATATCTGATTGGTACATATTGTTAATCTTATTTTTTTTAAATTTTATAAATTTTTTTCGGAATTTTTCGCGCTCTCTAAATAGCGTATCTTTGCGCATCGCCCGATACCGCGACCGAGTTGAAAATCAAGTGTCCGATATCGGGACCGATACCGAGACTTTGAACCATGAGCGTAAACTAATGTATGCCCTTTGTAAGAAAGAGTGATTTAGTTAGTATTGATGGTAACACAAGGGGTAGATATAAGCCTGAATTAACTTGGTGGGATATTGTAAAAAAAGTCATAATATCATGTGGTTTAACTGAAGATATTGCGCTGAGCTGAACACAGCGGAATAGAAAAATAGGATTCATGTAGACGATCTCAAATAATTGGAAAAAAAGCTTTGTTGAGTTGAGTTGAGTTGAGTACCTAGGTCCCTCAAACACCTATTTACTCAATACTCTCTTATTTTTAAAGGTACGTGCTAGCCCCCCCCCCCCCCCCCCCGTCGGAGTTTGAGGAACCCAAGTGTTTAAAAAAAATTATCCTGATTTTAGAGTCCAAAAATTGCTTGTCAGGGACTAAGGAACTAAGTTGTAAGTGCCCCGAATATAAATTCTAATTGTCATCAAATTTCAAGCCCCCAATCATATTGACAGATGAGAATTAATCATAATTTTTTATTATAATTGGTTAAAACAAAAGGTTGTGGTTTGATGTATACAATTTAATGGAGTGATGCAAGCACATAGATACAACTTTACATATGTAGTATCGAAATATGATCCAATCCCTTTACATTCATCATTTTAAATTCTTGATATGCGTGGCGCGTGGTTGTGCTCCCGGGAGAAGACTATATTTTATTTTGCATTTTTAGTTTAGGGTTTATTGTCATTTTCTTTTATTTTTAGTCTTTAATTAGTCTCCAAGCATGTTTGGGACTAATTAGTCATTTTTAGTTATTAATTGTCATTTTTTGTCCTTTTGGGTATTAGCTTGGATATCACGCTAACATCTCCAATAAATAGGCCCTTGACCCTCATTTGTAATCACACTTGAATATTGAAAAAAAAAGAATATATATAGAGAAAGAAACCCTAGTGTAACCATAACGCTTCCCCGCATTCTTAGATTCTCATCAAATTGGTATCAGAGCTGCGTTTGTTCTTGGTGTTCGTCGTGCTACGTGAAGTGGATATCGAGTTGTGATTCGAACTCGGGCAACCCTTTAATCGGTAGATTGATAAATGTCCAAACGAGAATCGAGTGGATGGAAATCCTAAATTCCATCACCGCTAAAAGGGGGGATACCAATCCTTTTAACCTCCTCCACCTTCCACCACCACCATCTCCACCTCCACCTCCTACCGCCACAACCACCATCTCGTACAAATGAAACACTGTCTCCTACATTCCCCCAACCCCCAAATTAAACCCTAACCCCAAAAAAAAAAAACCAAGAACCATCCAAAACCCCCTCCTACCACAACCCTAGCCCCCCCACCCCTATTTTACGCTGTTTTCCCCCTTTCCTCCACCCATTTATGTCCACCCACAATCAAATCCAACAAAAATGGGCTTCCCTACTCCGATCCAATCCCCCATCCCCTATTTGACCCCAAATCCGGTTAAAATTTGTCATAGGGCCTATTTGTGACACAACATATGACTTCCATGAAAAATGCATCCCACTTGGTGCCCATTTTCGACTACTTGCCATTTTGGGTCCGGCTTTTCGGAATAACGCCGTCTTCAGTTCGCTTGTTTTGCCATCGTACTCGCAAAGGTACGGTCGCCGGAGTTATCGTCCGGTCAGATTCAAGGGTCCACCACTTCAAGTTGCAACCATGTACTCGTGGTGTAGAGAAGGCGGATATGGTCATCAGCTTTTGGTTACTCGAATTTCTTAGAGGGATATCGCCGGGATTTGGGTTTATTAGATTCATTATTGATGAGGTCCATACACATGGGACTAATTCCAATTGCGATGCCACTTTTGATTGAGTTTAATTGAGCTCCGAAGTTTTTTCTTGGTTTATATCATGTGGCATTGATGAGTCACCCTCAAAACTCGAGAACGAGCTTTTTCGAAGCCGGGGAGAATGATGTGTTTGGTGATCCGTAGAGACATGTGGTGCGTGGTTGTGCTCCCGGGAGAAAGACTATCATTTATTTTGCATTTTTACGTTAGGGTTTATTATCATTTTCTTTTAGTTTTAGTTTTTAATTAGTCTCCAAGCATGTTTGGGGTTAAGTAGTCATTTTTAGTTATTAATTATCCTTTTTTGTTCTTTTGGGTATTAGCTTGGCTAGCAAGCTAACCTCTCCTATAAATAGGCCCTTGACCCTCATTTGTAATCACACTTGAATATTTCTTAGTTTAGTTTTATTTTTGTTGTTGGTGTTGATTTTCCTGAACTTCTTGTGTTACTTAAACTCATAAATTTTCTCCTATTTTAAATGATATTTATTGTGTTGCAGCTTTGCTCAGATATGGGAAGTTTGGCACTTGAAACTGAGACTTTAGGCTCAGATATTTGCTTCCGCTTGGGGCTTAAAGGATCGGGCAAGGAGAATCCAGGAAATCCCAGAGTTCTATCGCTTCTCTCTTCACTTCTTGAGAGATCTATCCAGAAAAATGAAATGTTATTGGAGACCAAACAAATTAAAGATACTGTTACAATTTTTCATGGTTCCAGAGCACCTTCTCTGAGCATTCGAAAATATATGGATCGCATATTCAAGTATTCATGCTGCAGCCCATCGTGCTTTATTGTTGCACACATTTATGTGGATAGATACATTCAACGCAACAACATTCATTTAACTTCCCTCAATGTTCACCGCCTTCTTATCACCGGTGTGATGGTGGCAGCAAAGTTTATTGATGATGCGTAAGTGTTGACACCCTGCAGCCAGATGTAATTTAATTTGACTATTTGTTTATTTTGAGCTAAATTTTGTTTACTATTTTTATTCAAAATCGCACAAGTATTTAATTCGCCTTTTTGGAATATTCGGTTCAGTCCTAAGCATTCATGAAACAAAGTTCGTTTTAACAATCACCTAGATAAAAAGGTGGTGGTGGTGGTGGTAAAGCGCATAAACCCCTTAAACTATGTATATTGCCAAGCAACCCCGTTGACAGTTATTATTGCAAAAACCCCTAATGCGTCGCCATTTTTTTCTTTTTCTAGACAGGTTTTGGGCAACAGAACAAATAGTTCAAGCGGATATGTTGTGATAAAAATAATTCAGGGGTTTTTGTTTGCAGAAATCTACACTAGACACTTTTCTTATGTTGCACTTTCCTCAAAAAGGAATAAAAAAAAGGGGAAACTAAAAAAAATCAAACCGTCCTTTAACATCTATGTAAGCTTTTCCCTGGTGCAAAATTTGAATATGATGTACATGGTTTTCAGATTCTTCAACAATGCATATTATGCCAGAGTGGGAGGAGTGAGCACAACGGAGATGAACAGATTGGAGATGCAGGTTCTGTTCGGCCTGGATTTTCGACTTCACGTAAGTATTCAGACATTTGAGAAGTACTGTTCGCAGTTGGAGAAAGAAATTTCGGGCGGGGCCCAGGTTGAGCGTCCAATCCGGTCATGCCTCCTCAAAGAGAGCTGGTCAAACAATGATGATCCAACCTGCACTACCACAGTCGCAAGATGAAGATTCAAAGTATAAAATGGGTACAAATTCACAATTTGCCACATATATCGAGTTAGAAACTGGATATTGTATTATTCACACATATATATTAGTCGGTTGTAGCATAGGATAATGACAAAATGATAATCATATGCTTGTTTCCTGTGCTCTTGTAGTGTATAGGTTGTTCAATGTTTTTTTTTTCTTTCTCTAGGATCCTTTTTTCCCCATTGCACAGATTGTTTCCAACACTAACGTTGTCTTTTCCTTGCATGCTTTGGGTCTATCTCTAAACATTTGCATATATGTATATGAAGATATTGTGTGGTATTCATGATTCGTTCAAAACTGTTCTGCATTGCCAAAGAACCTAAAACTAGCGCAGTATCTTTTCATTCATTCATCCTAACAAGTTTTTCTTATTATATACACCTATATTTTGACAATTCAGTTTGTAAAATATCCCCCCACTGAAATATCAGCGTTAGCGACTGCACACAAAGTGCAAGGATGTGAAGTTTTTACTAAAACATCTTCACACCTTAGAATAATTCACCAGCTTTTTGGATTTTACGGTTATTTGGATCTAGCACCCCATTATTCTTTATTGCGGTGTGGGGTTTAGCATCCAATTTAAATCTATTGTACCATTGAACCCCAATTTTAACGGACTCTGTCATTTTTCTTAGTTTGACAGCCGGGTACTAAAAAAACCACGACAATAATGTCAAAAGATAAAAAGCAAAAAAGAAAACCCGAATTAAAGCCCTCCCATCTCTCATCCAACCAAACACGCCTACACTACACGACGTATCCATCTATAATCACTCAAACAGCTCCCTCTCATCATCATCCCCTAACCCCACCCTGCCCACTCCGTCCTACCCCTGCCTCTCCAAGTGTCCCTCGCCGCCCCCTTCGCCTTGTCTACCACCAGCCTCCCACACCTTTTTTTTTGTGACTTGTGTGTCCGTGTTGAGTGGCGGATTCAGAAATGTGAGTAAGAGGGGGCCAAACAATATATATCTATTTTTGTAGGGGCCAAAACTATAAAACTATAATTTTTTTTCATAAAATTTTAACGATTTTAGGGTCAAAATTTGAAATTATTTGAAGTTTGGGAGTGCCAAGGCCACCCCTTGTTTCCCGTCTATCCGCCTCTGCGTGTTATATATATACATATACGCTGACTCTTGTGCACACTAAGTTTGCACAGTGCTAATACACACCAATTTTTTTAAAGCATTAAAAAATACATTTTTGAGTTGATTTTTTTATGTGATATTCTAAACATTTCAACGGACCCATGGAAAAAAAATCAGCTCAAAAAACCTCTTTTTGCTATTTTTTAAAATTCGATCAAATTTTCACAGCTTTTAAAGTGCTTAAAAGCAGCGAAAGTTTGATCGATTTTTTAAAAATAGAAAAAAAAAAAATTTTGAGCTGATTTTTTTTACATGGGTCCGTTGGAAATGTTTAAATATCATAAAAAAAAATTCAACTAAAAAATATTTTTTTTACTATTTTAAAAAAATGACGTGCAAACGTAGTGTGCACATAAGCCTGACTCTCTCTCTCACTCTCTCTCTCTCTCTCTCTCTCTCTCTCTCTCTCTCTCTCTATATATATATATATATATATATATATATATATATATATATATATATAGGATAATATTAGGGCTACCCCTTTTTGTTACCCCCGGTTTCAAAGTGTTGTACTTTGCTTTGTCTTTACTTGTATGGGTCCCTTCAGGGCATAAAAGACAAAGCACGGTACAACACTAACATGCTGTGGGTAACAAAAAGGGGTACCCAAAAGGGGTAGCCCTAGTGTTACCCATATATATATATAGGGAGAGGTTCAGAAGCGAACATAAAAGATGAACATTTTAATGAACCTTAACAAAAAAACACTTAACACCCATTCAATTTTAATTCCTATGTTGTAATTGGTCCTCGCCAGCGGCAACAGACACGCATGTCACGCGTGTGTTCGTTGCCGCTGACGCGTGTCACACGCGTGTTCGTTGCTGCTAGCGCGGACCAATTACAACATGAGAATTAAAATTGATTGGGTGTTAAGTGTTTTTTGTTCAGATTCATTAAAATGCTCATCTTTTATATTCACTTCTGAACCTCTCCATATATATATATATATATATATATATATATATATATATATAGGGCGCTTAAAGGTAATCCCGAGATTATGGATAATTACCCAATTAGCAACAGTGTTTGGGATTAAGAAACTGAGGCAGCTCAAGCGCGGCAACTCATCGAGGCGACTCAAGCGCGGCAACTCAACGAGGCAGCTTAGCGTGACAACTCATACTTTAGCTTGATGTGTTGGTCATATTGTATCTTTGTTTATATTAACTGTAAGCTATAACGGTTGTAATGATGTAACGAGAATAATAATGAGTTTTAGTGTGAGGTCAAACGGTACTCGCGAGAGACCTGGCCGTGGAACCTCGGGCGAAGCAGCTTGGAGTTCCATCGAGCGTTGTAGGATAGCCTTCGTGTATAGAATATGAAATTTAAGATGTGTATATATATATATATATATATATATATATATATATATTTAAATTATTTAAGATGTCTATACATATATATATATAAATAATTTCATTTTTTATAATGAAATTTAAATAAAAATCTCTCTCTCTCTCTCTCTATATATATATATATATATATACACGAAGGTTCTCCTACATCACATTCTATACGTCACATCTAGTTTTAGAGCCTAAGAAGCTTTTTTTCCAAATTTTTTATTTTTCATTTAAAATTAATCTTTCAATAATTACATGTTCAAAAAATTAGGTCAAAATTTGTTTTCTAGCTATTTTTAAAAAATTCACAAAATTCTGTTGGTGCAAACCTTCGTAAATAATGTATTTTCAGCAGTTTTTTATTGAATTTTTAAAAAATAGCTACAAATTGTATTTTAATCTAATTTTTTGAACTTGTGTTGATTGGAAGGTTAACTCCATTGGTAAAATGAAAAAATTGAAAAAAGAAGTTTTTCACGGTCTAGAAGTAGATGTAATATAAGAAGCGTGATTTATAGGAGCATTGCTATATATATATATATATATATATATATATATAGAGAGAGAGAGAGAGAGAGAGAGAGAGAGAGAGAGAGATTGTTACATATTAGTTTTAGGTTTTTTCAATCTGAGATTTTTCTTCATCTCTTCTTCTTTTCCTATTTTTTTTATATTCCCGAAAAATGCAAACATCTTAAAAATGCAAAAAAAAAGAAGAAAAAATCGTGTCATGAAGTCATTTAATTCAATATTGTATCTATATGTTTTTGGATTTTTCCTTATTTTTTTCTACATTTATTTCATTTATACATTTATCTATTTCATTTTTTGCATTTTCTGAAAAATATAGGGGAAAAAATTGACAAAGAAGAAAAATATATGAAATTTTCTGATGCTATTTCTTTTTGCCAAATCTTAAAATTTCAAAATCTTTGGTACCACCCCTATTCTATGATAATAATAAAATTGTTATTTCATACTTCTGGTATACAATCCTGATTACCATCATAACACAACAAGAGGATATACAACAAAAAAAGGCACCAACATAATGCAACAGCAGGATATACAACAAAAAAGGAGAAAATCTGTGTACCAAGTTAATTTACGAAGTGTGTCCAAGTACATTAATTATTGTACAAAGTTAATATATAATTTAACCAAATGTGCTTGGGATACAAACTTCGTGGTACGTATAGCATTACTAAAAAAATCGGGGAAATATTTTGTGTCTTAAACAACTCCCCCAAATAACATTAAGTGTTATACATTGTGGTATGAATCTTGTCCGAACATAACTCATAATGCGATTTGAAAGAAATTTGGAATATTTGTTTGGTACCCATAGCACCGCTAAAAAAACCATGCACAATAAGAAGGAAGAAAGAATTGAGTAACCAATGACGGGTAATATTCTAAGGTATAGGAAGTGGAAAACAAGTTGAAATTTACACATAAGGTTCGTTTGGTTCGTGGTAAAATATTTTTTACCGCGTTAAAAAAAAATTCACCTAGGTAAAATATGTGTTTGGTTGGGCATTTAACACGGTAAAATAAAATGAATATGGTGAAAAGTGAGGTGGAACTTTAACCATTTTAAACCATGAGTAAAGTGAATAATTTTACAGGGGACAACAATAAAATTTATCTTATTACCTCACCAACCTTTCATATTTCCACTTATAACTATCACACATTCATTTCTCCCTCTCAATTAACACGACCATTAAATATTCATTTATTTTTTATTTTTTAAATTTCATTTTTTATTTAAAAAAAAATAATTTTTTTAAAAAAATTAAAAAGATAAAAAATTTAAATAATTTAAATAATTAATTTTTTTAAAAATAAATAAAATATGGAATAGCTATTACTAGACCGTCTATGTCTTCCTCCACACCCTTTTCAATGTTTAAATGCTAAAAGATCAAAAGATCCTCTATGCATATATGATTTGAACAAATATAATCTTTTGCGCAAAATCTATTACTTAAAAAAAAACGCAATATTATGAAAAAAATAAAAACATAATATTTTGAAAATAAAAATCCTAATATTCTAGAAAATTAAAATTTTAATATTCTGAAAATTTAAAAATTATAAAAGTTATTTTTTCATTTAAAAACATTATGTTATTTATAAAAAAAACATATTATTTTTTATTTAAATGGGCGTTGATAAAAACCGTTTCGTTATTTATTTTAAAAAATGGACATTTTTTTTTATCATTTCTAGTTAAAAACTATTTCTTTTATTTATTTAAAAAACTTGTTTCGTTATTTATTTTTTCAGTTAAAAACTGTTTCTTTTACTATTTTAAAAATAACCTTTTTACTATATAAAAAATGGTCCGCGTCAGCAGTATGTATAGGCAATCCGTCCACTTATACATACCGTTAGCCCTAGGGGTGTGTTTCGGATGGATCAGATCGGAATAGGGGTGTTCGGAAAAAAATTTCAAATTTTTCGAAATTTTAAAATCCTTTCCAATTCTGAAAAAATAAAAATCGGACAATCATTATTTTTTCCTATTCGGCTGATTCGGAATATTCGAAAATTTTATTATTCGTAAAAATATAGGAATAATCGGAATTATCAGTTATAATATTTTCGGAAAATATCGGAAATGTCATTTTTGAAAAGGATATTTTTAAAATAAAAATAAAAATCAAACACTCCACTTTTCATCACCTATGCAATAAACTACGGAGCTATGTGAATGACAAGGCTATGCATCTTTAGCATTTTGAAAATGTTATAAACTATAGCGCTATGCATCTCTGACCATTTTGGAGAAAGATCAATCAAGGGTTGACTAAGAAACTAAGAAACTACAAAGCTATATGAATGGAAAAAAAACTACTATTTACCTACTTAAAAAAGGAAATGCAAGAATGGTTAACAGCTGTAGCAGAGTCTGTGCATCAGTATTTCAGATACAAAAAATGAACAAAATGAAGATGAGGGAAACTTAATATAAATCATCATTGAAATCTAAATTCGCATAACAATTGAATATAATTTCGGATGTTGTCTTTCGATTTAGGGTAAGTGTGATGTAAAAGGTTAATATATATGAGTATATATTAATGGTTGAGATGGTTTTAAATGGAGGGTCAAGATTAAACTAGTAAATAATAAATTTTATATATAAATAAAAGTAGTAAACATGTATTAAAATAAACAAAAATATTATTATTTCGAAAAATATTTTGGATGGATCGGATCGGCGTGATCCTGGACAATTCGGATCAGAAATTCGGAATCCATATATGATTTCCAATTCCATTCCAATTTTTTTCGAAAAATTCGAAAATCGAAAAATTAAAAAATGGTGCCAAAATTGGAGAAATTCGGATCGAAAAACGAAAAATTCGGAAGTTCGGAAATGACTTACACCCCTAGTTGGTGCGGACCAACATATTAGAAAAAATGCTCCGCGCCAGCCGTATGTATAGGTGGTCGGACCGCCTATAGCTGCCGCGGACAATATTTTTTCAAAATAATAAAATGTTTATTTTAATATAGTACAAAAAAAAAGTTTTTAACCAAAAATAAAATTTGCAAATAAAAAAAAAACACTTTTAAGAAAATAATTTCTTAGGAAATACAAATTTTACGTTTTATATACAGTTTTTTAATAAAACAAATAGATAAGATTTTACGTTTTATAAACAATTTTTTTCAAGGCTCTAAAAAACGCGGGGGGTGATCGAGGCGTGGAGGCCAAGCCTTAAGCCTTAGAAGCCTAGGCGGGCCTAGGCGTAAAAAGGCGTTTAGGCCTTTTTAATATATTTTAATATTTTTTAACCATAACTACGCTATTAAAATACTAAAATTGTACATATCATAAATATATGTTTGAATATTTGCAAATAAAAATACTATTTGATTATTTTGGATGAGATAATGGTCCGGTTTGTAAAAAAATCTTTAAAAAGCGATATCGTTTCACTAAAGCATTGTTGTTTTTAGAGAAAAAATACGCCTTAAGGGTTTTACCAAGCATAAGGCGTCAAAATCTTAAGGCGGAGCGTTTTTCCCAAGCCTCAAGCCTAGGCGAATTTTTTAGAATAGTGATTTTTTTATTATTATTTATAAAAAAGAGTTTTTGTATTGAAAATATAATTTTTTTGTTTTTATCAAATGTATTTATTTTAGTTGGAGGTGAAAAAATTGGACATTTAGATTTTATAATTTTAAGGGCACAATTATCATTTATTATTCAAACGGTGTGGAGGAACATATGGAGGGTGTGAGAATAACTATTCCCATAAAAAAATTAAAAACTAAAAAAAAAATGAATATTTGTTTGGTGCATGGTAATGTATTCGGATTTTTTTTACTAATTGGGACGGTTTCATAGTTGGAAAAACTTTTTTAAATTAGGGCTATTTTTTTTTCAATGTTGAAAACTTTTTTTAATTGGGACTGTTTTTTCATTGTTGAGAACTATTTTTTTTTATTGTGGACTACTGTTTTTATAGTTGGCTCTTTGGTTTTTTAATTGTGATTGTTTTTTACAACTGACAGTTTTTATAGTTGGCTATTTCATTGCTGGAAACTTTGTTTTAAAATTGGGAGTGTTTTCTTTTTTAATTAAGACTTTTTTTAATTGGTACTGTTTTTTTACTTATTTGTCTTGCGTAGCCAAATATGACTAGTTGTTGGGGGGGGGGGATATTGTGTCAAATTTGAGTTTGAGGTAAATACATATTTTTTAATAGCCATTGACACTACTTGTGTGATGAAAATCAAAATAATTATGTGCATTTGAAGTATGAGGGTAATATGGTCATTTTATTTTTTCTCCGTATTCATCTTGACCATCCAAACAACAAATGGTGGAAAAGTTAAAATTTTTACCTAGTGAAAACTCGACCATCCAAACGGAGATGGTGAAAACAAAATCACCAAGCTAATAATTCATCTTTTACTTTTAACACGGTGAAAAGTATTTCACCACGAACCAAATGGATCCTAAATATTTTTTAGGAATATATTCTGATCTTAGAGGGTTACATACCTTTATACGGTTACATGGATGGACGCTGCAAACTTTCTAGAAATTCAACTTCGAAGCTATTTTTAGTTGGGTCTCACATGCCTTTCGACATTGTTCCAGATTGAAACGCGTTCTATTTTGTGAGTAGATTAACACGAGATACTCATGTGTTCAAAATCGTGAATTATTGAATGAGAAATTGTTATCTAAAATATGCATGTGTCACATGATAGCTTGGTTGAAGTAAAATTAAAAACACTCACGTATGAAAACTATATGGAATGGGTAGATCGTACATACAACATAAATGGCTTACGGGTTTGGATCCCTTAGGTTTTCCAAGCCTTGAAAGAGGGGTTGACCTACATTGATTGGATTCGAACCAGATCAGGGTCTCCTAATCCGTTACCGGTAATAATTTTTGGATTCGGATTGGATCTGATAATTTTATAAGTCATCTTTTAGGCTACCGAATCTGGATTCGTTAATAATCCATTAATACAATCTGTTTATCTGATTTGATTAATTTAATGATATATAATAAAAAAACAAAAACCAAAAAGGAGCCCAAAATACACACACACAGACACACGATTTTATTATATATATATATATATATATATATATATATATATATATATATATATATATATATATACAAAAAATTAAATACAAATATATATGTATAATAGTTAAACGAATCATATCAGATTATAAAGGACCGAATCAACCTAAATCCATATTCTGTTTAACCATTGGATTATCGGGTTATTGGATTTTTGGATTATTGGATTTTAAAATTAAATCCATATCCGGTTAAACGGATCGGATTGGTCCATTGACAGGCAGGAATTAGTTTGGGTTTGTTTGAAAAATCAAAGTTAAAACTCTTGTTCTACAAATTTCAAAAGAGTAGTTCTTTTTCACCACGATTTTTTTATTAATAAAGTTGTTCGAAGTCGCTTTAGGTTCTTGTGCTTCGATTTTATCAAATTAGGATACATATATATGTAGTAAATTTATTTTGGACAATTAATGACACATTTTGCACCAATATTTTCTAACAATTTTAAGACGCACCAATATTTTCTAACAATTTTAAGACGATATCCTTTTTTTCTAAGAAATTTATTGCATTATGTTCATACTATAAATTTTATTTTACAAGAATAATTTATAGTGTTTGGTTCGAAACTAATCTTATCAAAATAGATTTATTGTTTATAATTATCCTATTAAAATGATTAGTTCACTTGTAACCAAATTTCAATATATTATATTAATTTATACCAACCAATTTTCTATTGCAATCGTTACTATAGTCCAATTTTAGCCTGTCCGAAAATTTTCCAGCCTAAATTTGGCCCACAGAAACCCAACGCGCTCATCGATTTGCCAATGATACACTTTATATATTTATATAAAAGAGTATTATTACATAATTTACATGACAAATGTTCTAAAAGTCATTATGTTTTTTTTTATAGAAATGTTTTCGACTTCTTCCTTTGCCTAATCATATTGTGCTATTGTGCTAAACAAACTAACACTTATCGTTAGTGAAAAATATGGAAAGTTCAACAATATGGATTTTAAATAGGGTTATTTATGTAACACCCGTGCTCGAGATTTGTACCTCATTACCTGTAATTTGTATGCCTTTGGGCCATGAACTGAATATAATGGATGGATGTTAAATTTTAACTACCCTTGTGGCCTTTGCGCAATTTGAATTGGGATTTGATGGCATAAAGTTGAGATGTAGAAATATGGCAGTCACTCGAATGAGTGGCCAAGTCGTGCGAATGAGGAAGGGCCTGTCGTTCGAATGAGGTTCGAACGACCATCTAATGACAATGACCTAAATGATTTCCTGCGTTCTATGGAATCTCGTTCGAACGAGGTGCGTTATCGTTCGAACAAGAGGTAGGTTTTTGTTCAAATAAATTTATGTTTTATCCTAATTTAGCCTACGTTTGACCCTCGTTAGAACTCTCGTTCAAACGAGAGGGGATCTCGTTCGAACGAGGTCCAAAGTCATTCGAATGGCCAAACAAAAATAAAAAAACTTTTGCACATTTTAATGTGCTGTCGAGACGTGGATCATTGGATTTGATGAGCTGTCGAGCTCTCAGCGGCTCAGATAAACACGTGGGTCAATAGGAGGTTGGACCATTGGTTAATGGGTCAAGTGTTTGTGGGTTTAAATAGAGGTTAGAGGGTATGGAGAGGCTATTCACATAAGATTTTTAATCTCTCTCTCTCTCTCTCTCTCTCTTTAAGCTACACTCTTCTATTTCCAGCCCATTTTCACTATCCCCAAGGTTCCTCATTCCATTCCAAGCCCTTTCTAACTATTCCAAGGTTAAATATACCCATTTCAAGCTTAGTTTGACAAAGAAGTTGGGTAGAAGAAGCCATTGTTGGAGCTCTCTTAAAGAAGTTGGAGCGTTCTTGGAGCTTTCGAGTTTTTAGGATCTTTCAAGTCATTCCCTTTAGTTTCTTCTCTTTAAATCCAATGCATGGTTTTTCTCCAAATATTTTCAAGATTAAAAGCTATTATGATGCATGATAGAAGGGTTTATTTTTTTTAATAATATTTTTTAGTATGTTTATTTAAAGTTTTTTTTTTTGCAAAAAATGGGATTTGTGTGAAAACTAAGTGCAAATGGATTTTTGAAGAACCAAATGGTATTTTAATCTTGAAATATGAGGAAATAAGCATAATATATATATTTTCAAGATACAATCATGTTTGGTTTCATATTTAAGTCTTTCTAGGCTTGAAATCCTCCTAAAAATGTGTAAATGTTGTAGTATGTTGAAGAAGGACTTACAAACATGATTTATGGAATTACAATTGGGTTTTTTGATTAAGTAAATAAGTTAGAAATATTAACCCTAAATATGTTATAAAATCATAATGAAATGAAGATGAAATGACATTTAATACAACATATGTGTATGAGGGCAAAGTAAACATTTTAGTAAAAATTCTCTTTATGACATAAAATATATTTCTTGAAAGGAAATATAAAGAAATTGGATTTTTCGTAGAGAAAAAGGATAGTGTATGATTTTTGGACATAAATTCATTAAATATGTTTTGAACATAAAATGATCATTTTTGACGCCTTAATTGGAAAAATATGTTTTTCACAAGATTTCGCTAAACGAAGGAAAAAAAGGTAATTTTGATAAATTATTAGAGTGTCCTACTGGTTGGAGTTCCTCATTTTACCTCGTCATCCAGTTTTGTGAAAAAGAGGATAAATGAATGAAATAACACGAAGATGGTGAAAGTAAAGAAATAATAGGGACATTGACTAAAATGTTAAAACACATTAATATGGACTCGTATGAGATCGTGAAATAATTAAGAAGTTACCGGAGCCCGAGGGTGAAAGACTCAAAATTACTATCCAGAGCATATATCATAGCCGGTGGTATGGAGCCCTTTAAAATATGCGGTTATTTGGAGGATTCTAAGGAAAGATAATGGAAATGAAAATGAAATTTTTTGTGCTTAAGGATTGTAAATAAGACAATCTAATAAAAAGGATAAAATGGAGACTACATCGACTAGGGACGTTGGAAAGGACGCCGATAAGGCCCCTGAGGGAAACAGTCATTATTAGAAGCTCTGTTATTATATTTAAAACTTGTCTTTTGAAACAGTGGATTCGAGAAATTTTAGATCATTTTATTTGGGCCTTGGGCCAAGCATTGTAATAATACAAGGACAATTATGATTTATTTCTTACTTATTAAGAAATGTTGGACTCAAAAGATTTTCATAAATAAATCTTGTTAATCAACCTAATTACATATAGTGGTCACTTATTTCTTAAATTAAAATCGATAATTTGGTCGTTATAAAATGGTGCAATTAAATGATTTTTTTTTAATTATAAAATTAGACTTTCCCCCTTCCCCTTTAACTCCCTGACTCGGTGCGTGTTGACCCAACGGTGACCCTAACTCGGGTTGGGGCATTATAAATGGTATTAGAGCAATAGAATCCTCGGGTGTGACGAAGTGTCTTATACTTAGTATGTTTCCTTTATACATTTTCGTTGTGGTTGCCGCTTTAGTTACTGTTTTAAGTTAATTGCTTCCGATATCTCTTTAATTTTGTATCATTATGTATTAAACTCTCCTTTCTTGTGTATATAAGTACACGTCATGGCGAGACTTGCGGATCAGGGAATAATAAGATTAGGCGCTGTGTGTCAGCTTGCCTACTCCCTCTCTCAGCAGTAGAGAGCCAACTGTAGTGGGAAGGTTGAGAGCACTAGGCCTCCATTCTGAAGGAGTTTAGGAGGTTGCACGCACCCACCTTTAACGGGGCAGCTGGCCCTGACGTTGTAAAGGAGTGTCTTGATGAGGTCACTCAATTTATGGAGATTTTTGATGTGCCAACTGGGCACAAAGTCAAGTTAGCGACCTTCCATCTCATAGAGCCGGCATAGCATTGGTAGAACACCTACTCCGCCAATGTGGTAGAGATTGGGGCAACTTCAGGGTTGTATTTTTAGACCGGTACTTTCCTCAGACATTTAAAGATGCCAATAACGGCGAGCTCCTTGATTTGATTTAAGGGAAGATGTCAGTGAATGACTATTAGGTCAGTTTCGACAGTTTGTGAAAGTATATGAATGCAGTGCAAAAGGATGAGGCCAAAAACACAACACTATTTGTCAAAGGCCTTAACCTCAGTATTCGACGGATCATGGTTAGTTTGGATCTTCCAGACTTTAGAATTGCGCTAAATAAGACCACCAGGCTAGAGCTAGAGGTAGAGTATGGCAAGACCATCAGGGAGAATAAGAATGAGCCCAACAGATCCCAGAATAGCGATCACAAGAAGTTCAGGAGCAGGGCCCGAGGCTTCATTGCGAAGCTGAAGCTCGCTATTGGGGTTGGCTCATCATCGACCTAGTGTACCAGTGACCAAATTACCATATCCTCTCCTGAGAGGACTTGCTTTGCATGTGGGTTCCCTGGTCACTTCAAGAGGGATTGCCAGTAGAGAACTTCGGGTAACCAGTATGGCAATCAACAAACTGTCAACTATGTATCGGGCAGAAATCCTTGCTACACAGGCCCCACATACCAGCAACAACATTTTTCCTCTGGGTATCATTAGTCGATGAGGCATAACATGGACAGTTCATATCCTAATTAGGGATAGAGTATTCGCGGGCTAGGTCAAGTTCTCGGTGGCCAGAGCAGCAGGTTTAACCCTGGGCGCGCCTATGCCATGTCACAGTTTATTTCTCCTTTCGGGGATCCATCCGTGATGGAAGGTGTGATTCTATTATTCAACACATAGTTAAAGGCATATTTTGATTCATGCGCATCACATTCGTTTATCTCTAGCTCTTTAGCATTCAGTTTAGAATTAGAGGTAGATCAGTTTTACCCTCCAATCTTTATTGGACTTTTGGTTGGCAACGGTATAGTCCTTAATAGGGTCTACCATAGTTGCGTGGTTATGGATTGAGATTATATTCTATAGTACGACTTGATTCTCATGAACATGGATGGGTTCAAGGTGATCTTTGGTATGGATTGGCTGTTGTGTTTTGACGCTACCATCGAATGCCATTGGCATAGTGTCACGGTATCTCTTCTAGAGGGGTCTCGCCATCGTTTCAGTAGCGAGCAGGACATTGGTTATCCTTGCAAGTTTTCCATCGTGCGTGAGAAGAAGCGATACTTTGGTTGGTTGAGATGTATGGTGGCTCAGGATGAGATAGACGGTATGTTTCTAGACTACCTAGTAGTGTAGGAGTTTCCCGATGTATTCTCGGGTGATCTTCTTGATTTGACCCCACACTGAGAGGTGGACTTTACTATAGAGGTGCATCAGGGCATCTCTCCTATCTCTATACCACAATATAGGATGGCTCCGGCATAATTTTAGGAGTTGAAGGTTCAGTTGGAGGAATTGACCACCAAGGGCTTCATTCTCCCTAACATGTCTCCTTAGGGAGATCCAGTCCTCTTTGTAAGAAGAAGGATAATTCCCTACGAATTTGCATTGATTATAGGCAGTTGAACAGGGGTAACAGTGAAGAATAAGTACCCTATGCTCCGTATCGATGATTTTTTTGACTAGTTACGTGGGGCGAGTAGGTTTTTAAAGATTGACCTCTAGTCAGGGTACTATAAGTTGTGTGTCCGAGAGGAGGACATTCCCGAGACAATGTTCCATACTCGATTTGGGCAGTATGAGTTTCTAATAATGCCCTTAGGTTTGATAAATTCCCTAACGATGTTCATGGTTTTTATGAACCGTATCTATTGCCCTTACTTAGACTGATTAGTAGTGGTCTTTGTGGATGATTTATTGGTCTACTCAACATCGGATGTGAACCACGAGGTGCACCTTCACACGATATTGGAAGTGTTTAGGGAGAACAAGTTGTACACCAAATTCAGTAAGTGTGAATTTTAGATGTATGAGGTTAAGTTCCTTAGCCATGTGGTTTCCAGCGAGGGCATTTACGTTAACCCTTCCAAGGTCGAGGCCATTCTGAGTTGGGATAAGCCAAAGGCAGTTATGGAAGTGCCTAGTTTTCTAGGTTTGGCCAATTACTACCGTATTAGGTTTATGCAAGACTTCTCGAGAGTTGCGTTGCCTCTCACCCTATTGACTAAAAAATATGTGCACTTTGAGTGGTCTGAGGATTATGAGTCGTCCATTCAGGAGTTGAAGGTTAGGTTTACTTCAGTGTCTGTTCTTATCCTTTTAATGTGTGGCAAGGGTTATACTGTGTAGTGAGATGCTTTCGGGTCAGGATTTGGTGCGATATTGATGCAGAATAGTCAGGTGGCCGCTTATGCATCCCGTCAGTTAAAGGAGCAAGAGAGGAAATACCCCATCTATAACTTGGAGTTATTCGTTGTGGTGTTCTCACTTAAGAGATGGAGGTACTACCTATACGTGGAAGGATTTGAGTTATTTTCTGATCATAAGAGCCTTCAGAATATTTTCATGCAGCGTGACCTCAATCTTCATCAGAGAAGACGGATGGAGTTGATGGAAGACTACGACTTTACCTTAGAGTATCATCCCAAAAAGGCTAATGTGGTCGTCGATGCTCTTAGCCAAAACTCTGTGCTTACTTTGGCAGCAATGAAGTGTTACTGAGCAAAGATGTTTGGTGAACTGTAAAAGTTCAACCTGCATGTCCAGCGGGGTTACAACAGGGCATACCTGTAGGGTGTACTGGCCAAGCCACTCATTCAAATGAAAGTTCTAGATGCTCAGTCACGTGATCCTGAGTTTGCACATTACCGTGACCATATTCAGAGCAGTGAGTTATTCAACACTCTTACCGTAGATAGGGATGGTGGTGTACGACACAAGGGCAGGTTGATCGTCCCGATTATTGATGAGCTTCAAGACGAGGTGATGGCAGGGCCCATTACTCATTCTTCAACATACATTTCGGTGCTACAAAAATGTATAAGGACCTATGAAAAGACTTCTGGTGGTTCGGTATAAAAAGGGATGTGGCGACGTATGTATCCGAGTGATACACTTGTCGCAGGTGAAGGTAGAGAACAAGAGATCGGTAGGGCTATTGGAACCACTACCCTAGCAGAGTGGAAGTGGGAGCACATCACGATGGACTTTGTTACAGATTTACCATGATTTGAGTGTGGTCATGATGCAGTATGGCTTATAGTGGACTAGCTCACGAAATCTACACACTTCTTGCTGATTAATGTCAAAGACAGCGTGTCTAAGTTGACGAGGCTGTATGTTTGAGAGATAATCCAAATTTAAGGTTTTTTGCTTCTCGAATAGGGATCCCCGATTTGTGTCCCAATTCTGGAAGATGTTTTAAAAGGAATTGGGCACTGTGTTGAGCATGATTACATATTGTCACCCTGAGACAGATGGGCAATCAGAACAAATCATCCAGATCTTGGAAGACATGTTGAGAGCTTGCACGCTTGATTTTCAGGGTAGTTGGGCGGAGAATTAGCATCTTGAAGAGTTTTCTACAACAATAGTTATCAGGTAAACATTGTTATGGCTCCCTATAAAGATCTATATAGGATACCATACTTATCTCTAATTTGCTCGGAAGGGGTAGGTGAGAAGAATCTCACTAATTCGGATTTGATCAGAGTGATGATCGATAAAGTTCGGGTAATTCGGCAAAGGCTTATGACGACTCAGAGTCGATAGAAGAATTATGTTGATAATCATTGGATACCTCTGGAGTTTGAGGTGGGTTACTATTGATTCGAAAAAATAGAATTTATCTAATTTATTGATCACGGATAAAATAAGTATATAAGAGAGACATAAAATATTTTTAAAGTGGTTTGGCTAAATGGAAAAGCCTACATCCACTATCGTGTATTGACTTGTCTTTGTTCAAGTGTGTCCTTGTCCATTGAATTCAGGAATTACAATGTATTTATAGCCCACGAGGGAGTACAAGAGTTGGAATATCAAAGGATGGAATGCCTTTATAAATTAGTAATTTACATCTGTACAAAGTTCATAATTTATACAACTGATGGCGCTTTACTGACCAGGTTGGTCAGTCTTCCTGTTGTTAGTCGGGCTTCTTAATATGTTGGTCAACATTCCTGTTCTTGGTTGGCATTCTTGGACTGGGTCGAGGGATTATGACTTGCTGACTAGGACTGATGCCACGCTGGATAACACATGTTCATTTCTTATTGGTCCACGTAGTAAGGTATTTTTGACATCAACAGAAGCCCCCAATGTTTCATGCTTGAGTTTTTTTGCGAAAGTGTGGAATATTTAGCCCTAAAGTTGCTCGGGTAACAATTCTGATGCTTGGTCAGTTATCGTTTTCCCATACTTGTGAAATTATTGACTTAACTGATGGCACATAACACGGATGGCATTTTTGTAATTATCTAATGTTTTAACGAATCGTTTTTGGGAAGATGTCTTTTTTGGCTTAGCCGCTAATAGTTCAATCGAAGCTCCCTTTAATCATTACCCTCGCCAGTTTTTGAGGCAATCTATAAAAGGCGGGAAAAATCACGATTGTCTTTTACCTCAAATCTTCTGAGTTTTTGTTGCTATCTTCTTGAGCTTTTTATGTGACTGTTTCTTCTGTCCTTCAGTTTTTGCTGAATCCTTAAATCCTTGTAAGAATCTTCTCTCTTGTCATTTTCTTCATCTTTGCATATGGTTTACTCAGTAGCTTCTCTAGAGGAACTTATGAATGAAGATTTGGAGCTTCCCAATCCTCTTACGAACCTTTTTTCTTTGTCTGAGGGCCATTGGATTCCTTCTAATTCTAATTCTGAGTGTGGGTTCACTTTTCCCCCCAAAACTGGTAATTTGCCTTGAGTTTTACCAGTAGTTTGACGTGGTCCCTGCTAGAATAGTCCCCAATACTTGGATAGTAGTTAATGGGGGTTTTATAGGTTAAATCACCTTCATGGGACCCATATAGGAATCCAAGAGATCATATTTTTCTATAAGTGGGTCACAAGTGACAACACTTACTATTTAAAGACTAGGGCTGTAAGTAGGGATTTAGTATTTAACCTCCCGGACTCCACGAGAGATTACTTTGATCATGGGATAATTTCTAAAAATTGGCAATATGTACCCATGACATGGGATGCTGAGTACCGAGGGCCCTGATGCCCACAATATGGCAATGTGATAGGTTGTAACATTTTGTCTAACTTTTCTTGAATATTTTATTAATTGTTGATACTAACTTTTATATAGTGACTTTGATTGCAGTTGCTCAAAAGAGGAAGTGTCCCAAGGAGGGTGATTTCAACCTCAGGGAGTTAAAGTTTATTTGGGGCATTCATCAAAAGATAGGGGAGGAGCACATTAGGTCTACATCATACCTGTTAAAGTACAAAAATACCATCACTTCTTTTGTTGCTCGCCCAACTGTTGTTGTTCCCTCCTCAGTGATTTATCTTGATTAAGACCCTATCTCTACTTCATTTGCCATTACATTTGGCAGTGATGAACTTACTGCTGCCCCATCCTCTTCCATTGATTCAGACTTACCCCTTGCCACAACAATGAGGAAGAGGAAATTCCCCAATATCTTGGGTGATATTATTGCTACTGGTTCCACTAATTAGGCTGCTGGTGGGGCCACAAATAAAGAAGAAGCTGGGAAGAATCCCTCGGCTAAGAAAAATAATGAACCCAACTCAAGAGGCCGAAAAAAGGGCTTCCTTACAGGTTGGCTGAAGTCTCCTCTACTAGCGCCGACCATCAAGAGTTGGTCAATTTGCCTGATTCTGGCTCACCAGTGGCCATTGTCCCTAGTTTGGCCCAACAATTAATAAAGTCTGGTACATTGTCAAACCACAGGGAACTGCTTCTGTAATGCCCTGATCTAAAATTTCTGAAAGGGCTGCCCAAAGACTTACATTAGTAAGTATTGTAACTTCTCCTCCTTTTTATTCATTTCTTTATTATTGCTTGTACTAACTTGCTCTGATTTCTTCTTACAATTTTTGGTCAATTTCAATAATATGCTAGAGAAGGATGATGTTCTATATTCTTCTTCAAAAGAAGTTGAAGAGGCCTTTGAGGAGCTTAAAAATTCCTTGCATGACTCCCAATAAGCATTAGATAACGAGCAGAAGAAGTGGGAGAACAAAATATGGACTGCAGAGGATGCTGCAATTTCTTGGGGGTAGGTTGTCGAGATGTAGAAGAAGCTGGGTGTAGAGAAGGCAAAAAGATTGGAGGCTAAGGAATCTTCATTCAACAGGGGTTGGGATAAATCTATTGGCGCTGGATCTGTTCAAATTAAGTTTGTCAAGAAGAAATGTTTCAAGGATGGATAGTTGGCAGCCCTTACATAGGTCGGCACTCCCCAAGACTTTGAGTTGTTTCTCAGGCATGATCTTGGATCTCCCCCCAATATGGATGAGGATATTGTGGATGATGGAGGGTCAGATGAATCTACCCTTGTTTTGGATTCTGTCGACCAATTCCAGGCAGCTGTAGTTGATTCTTGAATCCCCTTTTCTTCTGAGCAAGTTACTCCGCATGTCACTCCACCTATCTCTGCCCCTTCCCAGACCGGGGCCACTTCTGACAGAAAGAAGGTGTAGACTTGTTTGGTGAGAAAATTTTATTTTTCTCTTTATTTTTGGTTTCTACTTCATATCAATGTACTTGTAATTTGATTTCTATCAATTAAAACAAATATTTCTTCGCACTTGTCTTCCTCTGTTTCAAATTCTATATTCTGTTGTTGATTGAAGAATTTTCTTACTCTTTATAGTTCATGGATAAAATAGATCAATTCTCTTCAACTAATTCTGAGCTTCTTCAAAGATGCAATGATCTCTTCAAGGATGGTCACTTGGTTATGACCGAGGAAGAATTATCTAAGTTGCTCGGAGAGGGTTCCTAAGATCAAGCTAGAGAACACTTTTATTTAAAGTGTCTTTTTGATCCGATAGTGGCCAACACTGTGGCTTATTATAAAATAATTGAAAAGTTGCAAGAAGATCATAAGGAGACTAAAACTCTTTTACATGCAGATTATGAAAAGAAATACAAAGCTCTGAGTGAAGGTTGGGGTTTTGAGCAGAAGTTGGAAAAGCATGCATCTTTCTTCAAGAGGCATAAATTTCTACTTAATCACGACGTAGAGGAGTCTAGAGCCATTGCCAAGCTACTGGAGGAAGAGAATAGCAGTTTGAGGGATGAATTTAACTCATTAAAGGCTTCTTCTACTACTACTATTACTGTTGATGATGGGGTTTCTTTCTTGGAAACTGAAAATGCTAGATTGAGGGAAGAAGTGGAGACACTGAAGAAAACTAAGTCTGTTTTTTCTTCCCGAGCAAAAAATAAACTTGACCGAGCTACTATAAATGAGGCTAGTACATAGAAGACTCTTACTAATCAAGCTGCTTAGTTGAAGGAAAATTTTTTGGCCATTTCTGAGATATCCCAGAAGCTTCAAACTCAATTCAAATAACTTTTTACTCAGTCCACCCAATTACGAGCCAAAGATGGAGTGCCGAAAAAGTTGCACCACCAGGTTGAGAGGCTAACCTTACAATTCCATAAACAACCTAGGGATATTTGGATGGAGGGATATAATAAAGCTCTGGGACATTTTGATGAACGGTTTAAGCAAACTCAGAATGAAAGTTACAAATGGGGCTGGACCAATTGCTTAACAATAATGAAAGTGGAGCAGAACAACCCTCTTTGGAACTGGTACGATCCTGGTTTATTGGACTATAAAGATCCTCCTTTCAAATTAAATGTTGATTGGATTCCTACTAACACAATTTCCCAGTGCCTGATTTCAAAGTATTTAGAGGGTTATGGTCATCATGATGAGTTAGAGATTGTTCGTCCTCCTCATCTATTAGATTGACCGAGCAACATTAATAGGAGAATGCTCCAGGACTTCAACTTTATCAATTCCCCTTACAAATTGGATGATCCTCCAACAGGCATGGAACCAGTTTCCAGTTCTTCTAAAGCTGAGGGGAAACGTCCCTTAGAATAAATTTTATTCATGTAATTCAATTGTGAGCAGAATGATGTAATTACTATTTAAATGAATGAAATATATTCGATCAACTTATTTCGTTAATGTCTAAATACGAATGACTTCATCTTTTTCATTAGTTCTATTGGCACACTTATGCTTTTGCCTAAGTTTAACATCAATTACCAATGGGCTCATAGGTTCTACTAATACACTTAGATTAAAATTCAAGTTTAGTACTAGTTACCCATGTATTTTAATAAGTTCTATTAATGCACCTAAATTTTTTGGTTTTGCATTAGTTACCAATGATGACCAGGCGTTTGTGGAATATGTGTCTACATTCCTTTATAGGAATCTTCATAATGTTATTCCTTCACTTTACACAGTTGGATAAAATCTTATTTATTCTTAACTTCAGTGGGATAAAATCTTGTTTTATCCTTGTCTTCAATGTCCAAGTTTCTTGAGGACTTAGAATCCTGCTTTACTTGGGTTTTGCTTACTGTCGATCAAGTTTTGCTCATACCGAGCAACATTCGAACACCAGTAATTAACTATGTGGTTGTTGTTGCGAAGGACCTATTCTGGGTGCTGATCAATGATATGGTTGTTATTCGAGCCACTTTTGAAGTTTTTTCGAGCAACTTTTAACTGTCGTCGATCAAGTATATAGTAGTACATAACACTAGTACTCCCAAAAAATTGAAAAAAGAAATGGAGGAAATCATCATTTTTATTAATACTGAAATGACATGAGTACATTATGTTTCATTACATAACTGGTAATACTTCCTAAGATGCTCGGCATGCCATAGATTCTTGAACTCTTTTCCCTCTAATGTCTCAATTCTGTAAGTTCCTGGTCGAACAACTGCTGAAATGCGATATGGCCCATGCCAATTAGCCTCAAGTTTGTTGTTCTTCTGGATTAACTTCTTTATCACATAATCTCCTTACTTTAAGTTGGTCGACTTCATTCTTTTGTTATAGAGACGGGTTGTTCTCTGCTGGTACGCTGCATTTTTTAAAGCAGCGTCCTCACTACCTCCTCCAACATATCCAAATCCAATCTTCGCATTAAATCACTTACATGATAATTGAAGTTCAATACTCTATGGGATGGGAGGCCCAATTCTGTAAGTATTACTGACTCAATCCCAAATTCCAGCATGTATGGAGATTCTCCAATTGCAGTCCTTGGAGTTATTTGGTATGGCCACAGAACATAATGCAACTCATTAATCTAGTTTCCCTTGGCATCATGAAGTCTTGTTTTTAACCCATTAAGCAGAGTTCTATTTGTAACTTCAGTTTGCCCATTGCTTTGAGGATGACCTGGAGCAAAATGCAACTTTGGGATATTAGTGACACACCCTAACCCAGGTACTTATAATTAAGTTTGAAAGTCAAAGTGAGTCAAACCATAATTAATTTAACCAAACCATAAACACGAGTTTTAATTTCAGAGTCATCATTCTAAATCCATATAACTAAAAACCTTTTTACAGCATCAGAGTAGTCATGCCCATAAAAACTTGCTTGAAGGATAAGTTAACTTAATTACATCATTTACATATAAACGAAATTCATGTTTCTCCTATTCCTGGCTAACCTAACCCGACCTCCTAGATTTGGCAGTGACATCGCGTTACCTGAAAAAAAAATGTGAACATAGGAACCGTGAGCAAAATAGCCCAGTGAATGCATCACTACTATCCTACTGCATGAATTTAAATGAAATAAATCATGTCCAAATAATTATGTATTAACTTATCTGTCTCATTCATAATGAATGACCTAACTTTCCAAATCACGATTCACATATCTTGTCTGTACTAGACAATTCTCCCCCATTCCTGGTCGAGGAGTAACCCCTTGTCATTAATAGACAAATCTCACCCATTCTGGGTCGGGGAGTAACCTCCCATTTCAGTAAACTGAAATGAATAATTTCATATTCATTATATTCTGATTATATCAATAACACGATACAAATATATCTTTCGAGTGAGTACACTCACCTTGGTTGACAATTATGTATTCACTTTTCCTTAGGGTGGAGATAAACTGGGTTGATTAGACCTTACACCTGTCAATCCAACTAAATCAGTGTTGAATCTCAATCATAAGTATTATCCGAACATAATTATTTAACTTTCAATGACTATACATCAACAATATAATTCCACTTAAGTCACATTCCATGAAGCATGAGTAAAAACAAAATAATGGTATACATGTTGATAAAGTTATGAACATTCAACCGTAGAAAATACCTCATAAGGGATTTATAACTAAACCCAAGTAAATATGAAAGCATACTTCTCAATGTATATACACATGAAACATGTAAATACTCTTTGGAAAGAGGAGATGACAATATTCTTTCACGGGGTATCCAGTATGGCCTCAAATTATTGTCGTATATACTCAACCATACTATATTCTTAAATTGTATAAATACAGGTGTCCAACCTTATAAATATAAAAACATATATGAATATAATTTCCATTACAAGTAACGGTGTAATTTTTCAAGCTTCCTAGAGCAAGTTATGACCATTTCTTTACAACACAAGAAATATGCCCTACAAGCTCCTCTATTGTTCCTTCAACTTCCAAGAATTTTCATAATTTTTATCCAGCATAACTTTCCATGATTTTCAATCCATTTTCATTACACATACTGAATAGTACATAATTAAAGTTTCATAATTTTTTGACTTCATTTGCTATGTCAAAAGATTGATTAAACTGAAGGCATACCGAAATGAAATATACAAACAACAATTATGTACCAACTTGAAATCATCATTAAGGCCTAACCACAAGGAGATAAATTCTAATTTTTGGATATAATATGAATATATGAGTCTAGTTTCATATTCAATTGGAATTTCTCAATTCCAGTTAGAACACAAAAACATATCAAGTTTGAATGCAAGGGGTTTCAATACAAAGCAAATTTAGGGGCTTATACATTCAACTTAACTTATACTTGCATCTAACCATACATATATATAAAGGGCTGAAATTTTAGTAAAAAAATGATGATTTCTGTCATCTAAATCAGTAATATAAGAAAAATAACAAGATTTACGATCAGGATTACCTTCGGGACTTTTACGTAATTTCTATGGATATTTCTACACTTTTTTTCCTCACTTTTTCTTCCTAAACTCCCTAATTCTCTTTCCTCAATGTAAAAATCTTTCATGGATAATTTTGGCTGAAGGATAAGGTTATTTCAAAGGTATAAGTTCGGCCAAACCAGCTTACACCTCCAACCAATCACTTTAAGACACTTGTTGGGTATAAATGACAAATTACCACTTAAACGGATGGATAGATTTACCCTTGGTTAGTAATTTTGGTATAACTTCTTACTCGGACCTTTGGTTCACACACCGTTTATTGGGTTACAACCCTAACTCACCAGTATACAACTATATAGTTTTCACCTCAAGTTAATTGATATTTTATAAAGGTAAAAAATAGTCTTAAACATGAACATTCCTACCGAAAACTTTAAAATTTTATTTTTGTTACTAAGTCAATATTTCATGCTTTATGAAGGTAGAATTAGACTAAACATGATGACTTAACATTATATATACTAATAACATATTGTCCATATCACATAAGCTAATCATGATTTAAACATAATTTATCATAATTATATTCGGGTTGTCACAATTCGACTGCGCACAATAAGTGGCAAGTTCTTCATTGTCAAACTGCGTGCCGTGGTCGGTAGTGAAGGCATGAGGCAACCCATATCTGCAAATGGTATTCTTCAAAATGAATTGATAGACCTTCTCATACGGCATGTCCACTAAGGGTTCTGCCTCCACCCATTTTGTAAAGTAGTCCATAGCAACGACTAAGTACCTGGATTTTTCTCGGGTGGTCGGCAATGGGCCAACCAAGTCTATTCCCCAAATTGCAAATGGCCAAGGTGAAGTGATTGGAGTGAAAGCATCCTGTGGAGTCTTGCGAATGCTGGAATAACTTTGGCACTTATTACATTTCTTAGCAAAGGTTACGCAATCAGCTCGCATAGTGGGCCAATAGTATCCATGTGTACTAATCCACTGCAGTAGTGTCCTGCCTATTATGTGAGCTCCACAAGATCCTTCATGAACTTCCTGGATCAGGTCTTCAACCTCTATTGGATGAACACAATTCTTCAAGCTAGTTGTCAATCCTCTCCTATATAACACTCATTTGTCCAACACATATCTTGTTGCTTTTTACTTCAACTTTTTGGCCTCAATTATATCTACTAGCAAAGTTACTTCTTTAATATAAACTCTAATGGGATCCATCCAAGATGGCCCCATATCTACTGTGATAAAATTAATCATCAGGTCTTCATCTATACTCCTGTTTACTATAATCTCGATGGAAATAGTTCTTCAGAACTCAATTCTTGTTACTGAAGCTAGCCGAGCAAGTGCATTTGCTCGGGAATTCTCTAATCTTGGTTTTGTGCTCATCTGAACAGCCAGTAATTTAGCTATCACCTCCAATGATTTAGACATGTATCTAGTCATCATCTCTCCTTTATCTCCATACAAGTTCAATATTTGGTTCACCATCAATTGAGAATCAATGTGTGACACAACTTTCTCGGTGTTCAATGATTGGGCCAAACTCAAGGCTACAATAAGATCTTCATACTCTACTTCATTACTTGAGGCCTGAAACTGGTATCATAGAGCATATTCAATATCTATCCCATCAGGAGTGCTGAGTATTATACCTGCTCCACTGCCGGTTGCACAAGATAATCCATCAATGTACAAATTTAATATCGGAAGATTATCATCAAACTCTTGGTCAGTCAGAATCCTGTAATGGAATATTTTTCTCCTCGCTTCCTCATACTTCGTTGACATCTCCTGAGCTCTAGAATAGGAATCCTGTAGGTCGGCAATGATTTCTTCTGACCTTTCTTCTGATGAGGGTTTCTTCTACGGGTCATTGACGGCCTTAGTTGGACTATCGCTTCCTATGCCTTATTCTGCCTGCACTCCTTATTGCTCGGGGACGCTCGGGGACCTCAAGATAAGTGAATTCAATAATGAAATCTTCTACGTGTTGGCCTTTTAATGAAGACATTGGTTCATACATAATATCATACTCTCCTAATTCTACTGCACAGTACATTAATCTACTAGACTTCTCCGGTTTATGCAAGGCCTGCCTAAGAGGCAGGATGCCTCAATCAATGCCAATGAGAACTTATCCAGGCGTGGGTATCTAATTTCTGCTCCTCGAAAAGCTTTACTGGTGTAGTAGACTAGTTTTTGAACTACATTCTCTTCTCATATCAAGGCAAAACTTACAGCTGACTCAGAAATAACTAAGTACAAATACATACTTTCTCCCAATATTAGTCGGGAAAGCAGGGGGTGATCCCAAGTACTTTTTCAACTCCAGAAAAGATTTTTTGCACTCGTCATTTCGTTCAAAACTCTTTTTGAGTACTTTAAAGAATGTCAAGCACCTGTCAGTAGCTTGGGACACAAATCTATTCAAGACTGTAACTCGCCCAGTTAGCCTTTGTACATATTTTTTGCAAGTAGGAGCTGCATTTCAATCAAAGCCTTAATTTTTTCTAGATTTGTTTTAATTCCCCTATGATTTACTATATACCCGAGGAACATTCGTTCTTGTACTCCAAACACACACTTGGTCGGGTTTAATCTCATCTGGTGCCTTTTCAGCTGGTCAAAAGTTTGGCTGAGATCGATAATATGATCGACTACTTTCTTGCTATTCATCAGCATATCACTTCTTTATATGTGGTGATTGACTCTAATCGCTTTATGTCGTTTCTAAGAGCAACAAATTCAACTCCACTTTTAATTCTGAGTGTCACTGCACTCCACTCTACATATTTGCCTTCGAATTTTCTACTTCCATTGGCCTGTTACACTTTCTCTCTTTCTTCTACGCATCTTCACCGTTGACTTTTCAAAAAAGTCTCTCTGATTTCCCCCTCGTCGACTATGCAAGGTGATCCTAAAATCTCTCCACCATTATCTACTACTGTGCCTAGGGAACCCTTTGTTTCCGAGTGATGATTCTATTATCACTTGCTTAAATAATACTCATGGTGAATTTTTTCACGACCACCATTCCAAGATTACTCTATGTCTTCTATCGGGCTTCTTCTCTGCAGTTCTTCTTACGGCCCTCGTTGGTCGTCTATGATGTTCGGTGCTCAAAGTACAAACGATTTCATATAATGAGTCACATCAATTATAACTCATAGCAGGAGAACGTAAGTTGTATATTTAAGGGAAGACAACAATCATATAATAAGGCTCTACATCAAAGAACGCTACACAGAAACGTAGAAAGCCGTACAAATCCTATGGACACTAGAACCTAATGCTCTGATTCCACCTGTGACACCCCGCCTAATCAAATACCGGGTGATTAGTCCTTTATTAAATTAAATCAAAAGTGTTCGGTTGGTTCATTCTTAGCATCACAGCCAAAAATAATTTTTCTTTATTTATCACTTAATAAATAATTAAGCTAAGTGTCAAAACATTTAATTTTATAGATTAAGTTCCATTGTTATAAGTTTATGTACATAAACCATTTTATGAATGCAGATAATAATATTGAATACCAAACCATCCAAGTGGAATAAACAGGCTGGATTAATCATTCCAAATAAAATATCCCAAATTGAAGGACAATGTAATAATTAAAACAATCCCAACTAACAGTGAATACTGAAATAAGTAAAGAATACAAAGCCACTCTGAACTAAATAGAAACTGAAAATGTGCGACACATGCCCTATCTAAAAAGAATAAGTGAAGATCTGAGATGACAAGGATGAAGTCGTCTAAATGCAAAGACCTTCAACTCCCACACTAGTTACAGCACGTCAATAGTCCAAAGATCTAAGTTTGACGCCCCTGTGGCTGGGCACCTGTAATACATATATATATATAAGAGAAAGAGAAGATGACAAGAAACGGGTCAGAGTCCGAGTGTAAAATAGATTTAAAATAGTTTAGCAAGTATATAAATTGCTTACCAGTTGATATTACATGCATGTTATTGCCACGACACTCACTTGATAATTCTCACCTCTCAACTAATGTGCACGCCTAACGTACTACTAAATAAATCTAGCTAAAGCTAACCCAATTAACTAGTCTAACCCAATCTCCTCTCATCAGTCCTGATTTATGTGATCGCATAACTATAATTTGTACATGATAACTTTTTCTTATGAATTTACCAAGCCACCTATGTACATATCAATACATCCTTAAGTTCTCAAACACTTAATTTATTTAATATCAATTATTCAATTTTATCTACTTATAAGCACAATAGATGAATCACATGTACATATATTTATCACTCATAATATATATACTAATAGGGAACCCCACATAAAATCTTTGGTGCTGGCATACTCTGCTATCAAGTCCCTGTACTTCTCGTACAAATGAGGGAAATACTAGTTCGGACTCACTCTCGAACTGTATTAACACAAAATACACATGTTGGAGGCGAAGCATAGTTCGGAGTCACTAAGAGGTCAGCACATACCCTCACGTCTCTTAGGACTGTCTGACTATCATTCTCAGATAGTCTGTACCAACGATCCTATGTTCTAGGGTACGAGTCAATATTCCCCATAAAGGTCACTTCAGAATAAGACTGTCCCGACGCGAAAACCTCTGTGATAGCAAGTAGCGTGGGTATGATTACACACAGATATTCATATAATATACATACATGCACTCATCTATATATTTACCTTATTCGGATAGGTACACCCACGACCCATAGCATATTCTAACCATACGTCGCATGTAGTGCCCGAGTCCTACGTATAATTAATTCCCCCTTTTATATTCTCAATTACCGCAAGTTCAAAAATACTTCTCGACCCCCGAAGTGTGTCATAATATAATATCAGTATGTTTACTCTCTCTACCCTACTGGTCTAAGTCATCCTTAATTCTCACAAGACCTGATTTAACATACACACGATCTATGCCCCATTTTATACCCTCGTTACTCAACAGTTAAATCTCATATGAAATCATACTACCCAAACCTTGCCTACAACCCTACTGGTCCTTCCCAAGTCCGATCATGGTATTTAAGTTATGTCTAAGGGTCATTATACATTGGGGTTGGATTAACATTAAAAGGAAAGATGATTCAAATTCCAGGAGGAGTCGATCAATCGATGGGAATTATCGATTGATCAATCGAGTCGATCGATCGACATTCTTGAGTCGATCGATCAATCGAACAGTTATTGGCCCATAAATTCTGCACATAATGCCTACGGGTTTCTTCCATTTTAAGCATCTAAACCTCCATTAAAATGTCCCATACTCCTAACCAAACATCACAAATGTTATAGCAACAAATGTAAATAATTTCTAACGTAAAATCTATAGAAATTCATTAAGGGATCATCATTAAATGGTTATAATTCATGATTTGGTCTCTAACCCTAGTTCACCATATTAATTCAAGAATCCAACTGATATTTTCAAATTTCCTCCTCTAGTCATCATTAAAATTCGTGATAGATTTTCTACATGTAATAAGGATATTAGCCTAACATGGTTCCTATTAAAACATGTGAATTCTAGTCTTCCAATTACATTAAATCTCCCTAAAACATGGGTTTGTTCTTCCTATTATAACATGAATGTTGTATCAACTCAAGAACAGCAAGATAGATACTTTCCTTGAAATTAAAGGTCTGATCCGAAGAATTTGAGTGGTATATGAATGACCCTCTTCTTTCAATCTATGCTTTGGTGGTGGTGGAGCTGCAAAATGGGTGGTTCTTAGCCTTGAATACCTTGGAAAGCTCTCTCCTTCTTCTTCCTATGATTTTTCTCACTTTTTGATTCTCATAACCCTAACTTCCTCGACACACCATTTGATATAGCCTTAATAATATTGTCATTAATTAAGGTTCTAAAAATAAAAATTACCAAAATGCCCTCCCGGGTGCCGGTTAGGCTTAAAATCGTCCCGAGACCCAGACTAAACCCTCGGGTACACTTTTCTGACTATCTCGACCCTTTCGGACACATTGGCGCACTCAAAATGACCATATAGGGGACTTAAAATTAATTTACTTTATTTCATTAAATTAGTCCCGACACGATTGAGATACGCTTCCCGACTTAATTTCCATAAATTGTCGTATTCATCACTCGCGGCAATTTTATAAAAATTATAATCATATGTAAAGTCATAATCATATATAGTACTTTTAATCGCCAAGTAATATTCAACATACATCACATATTACTTTACTCGTGAGTAATATTTAAATCCGGATTAATTTTTCAATTATCTCACAATTAATTCTAATTAATCCCATTTTAAAAGTCATTAAAAATTTGGGGATTTTTCACACGTACCGATTTCCCTCAAAAGCAACAAGTATATCATGGAAGTCAGGCCAAAAGGGTGGAACCTTTCCACTAACCCAACAACTGCATAAACCTAACGTAGGCGTCAAACCTGGTTCACTCATATTTAGTTTTTCGATTACTACATAAAACTCTGTCGAAATGCCGGATCGACATGTCGCCCAAATTTTTGTGCTATTTCATCGTTTTTCCAAATGGGACCCTGTCTATGAGCCTAGAAATAAGTCAAATCATGTCTTACATATTTTCAAACCCAATTTTTCCAGGCTGGGATCCCATTCGGCATTTACTTTTTTGCATTTATGTAAACCTAATACAAGTGAAAACATAATAATAATAATAATAATAATAATAATAATAATAATAATAATAATAATAATAATAATAATAATAATAATAATAATAATAATGTTGATATCCTCCTCTCATTTTTCTCTTTCCTCTCTTTTCTATCAAGAAAATGAAATACCAAAAACATTTTTTCCTCCTTTTATTAAAAATACCAAAAACATTTTTCCTCCTATTATCAAAAATACCAAAAACAATTTTCCTTCTCTTTTCCATAAATGTCAAACAACATTTTCCCTGTTTTTCCAACAAAAACAATTCTTTCTTCACTCTTTCAAAAATAAATTCGAATTATATTTTCTTCTTGGGTCAATCGCATACCTGATTCTTGGTCTAGCTCCCTATTGGTTTCGATCTTCCGTCAAACTGCCCCGAAGCTCCGACAGTTCCCCTACTACTTCATTTAAGTCTAAAATATACCTTCACTAACTCTCCATGGAGAACGCATACTAAGTATTGAATACGCAGTCTGATCTGAAGATTGATAACCTTCAAATAAAGATTCATGAGATGCACGAAACCGAATCCAGATTCTTGACGAGCCTGAGGTTCTCCTTCCTCATGACATGGGTCTACCCGCTCTCGAGCCTATTTGGGTTCCAAAATAATATCATCATGCTCCACGTTCCGCGCCTACCAAAGGGACACCACCAGCTCAGCTATCTATACCAAACCTTGCCCAGCCAGAGGCTAACTTGTCAATAACTGTTGATCCTAAGGAATTAGAGTTAAATAGGGTCAAGAAAGACCTCAAAATTCCATCCAAGTAGTTTGAATAAGTCAGAAGAGTATTCGTAGAATACAAGGATTACACCCATATATCTCCCTACATTAATTCAAGATTGTCAAAGAAGTTCAAGATGCCAACCATCGAGAAGTTCAGGGGAAGCGGGTCACTAATTGTTCACCTTCAAACCTATCATTGATACATGACTCTCCTTGGTGCCTCTAAAGAGATAATGGACCAAATGTTCTAAGAAAAACCTTGAAAGATAGTGGGATCCATTGGTTTCTGTCCTCAGAAGAATACTGGATATGCAGTTGGGAGGATGCCGCCCGAGAATTCATGTCGAAATATAAATACAAAGAGGAGTTAGAGGTTACACGTTGTGATTTAGAGCTTCTCAAGCAGAACCCTGGAGAATTGATTAGTAGCTTCATAGAAAGATGAAGAGAGAAAGTTGCCACTATGACCAATCGGCCCTCCGAATAAGAGTAAGTCAGTATTGTTAAACTTTTTTCCCCATATCCGAGCAAATATGGGAGGACAGTATTGCCAACACCTCCAAGCCCTCTGGGAAGAGGGAGTGGAGATTGAATAAAATATTACCAAGACAGAAGATGAGCCCGAACAGTTCACCCCCAGAAAGTATGAGAAGCATGCCAATGCTACAACCTCAATCATTAACGATATCTCTCAGCCCACTACCTCTTGGGCACCATAAATCGGTGTTAGTCCTATTAAAAAGGAATAGACCGAGCTCTATGCTCCCCTCTCTAAAGTTTATTAAGCCCTATTGAGACAAAACCTCATCAAACCTTTAGACCGTTGTCTATTACTAAACCTACTTCCCCAAAATTTCAAAACTGACACCCATTGTGAATTTCTCCAGTCTGTCGGCCATATTATTGATCAGTGCTTCCATATTCAGAATGTAATTCAAGGTTCAATTGACTGGGGTATCATCGCCCCCCCAGCCAATCGTAAACCCCATACCATTCACAACCCACTTCCAACCCATACAAATGCCATCCTTCTAGAGATTGATCCAGAATTCGATCCATTCGCTCAGATTGTGCCCAGTAAAGCACCCATCATACCCATATTATTACCCAAACCCCTTAAAATTTGCCCATATTTTTGCTCCCACACCCAATTTGTTTCTTCGAACAAGCTTTGTTGCTCCTCGTGAGGGCTTGTATTGCCATTTATACACGATCTGAAGATAAAGATATGGAGTTATCAACAATATTGAACCAACTTCTAGATTTTAGGCTGAAATGGCCCTCTAGAATGACCATCGTCTGTCAGCAGTTCAGCATCTTATTTATGGAAGCCCAAAAGTGGGCTTTAGAGTCAGATAATTGGGTGGTATCCATTAATAAATTCATTTTGGATTATGTAGTTTAAATTATGGCAGATATTTTCTGATATACCATTAAGATCTGTAGCATTTCTGAGCTACTCAATGCCTTAAAACTATAAGGGCGGCAAGTCCCTTCACTCCTACACCTCCGTGTTGAGTGGGAGGATTTGTGTGAAGAATTCATTGAGGTTGTGGAATGAATTAACTTCTCTTAGCTAAAAAACATCATTGCCAACGAATAGGGGGACGAGTTTATAGCTCAGACGAAGAACCAATTCAGGAAAAGGTCATTCCGATAATCAGCATGTGTGGGGTGATATCTTTTGAAGACCTATTAGGGGAATCAATAAAGTATCCATTCAGCCTGAAATCGATGAAGAGATGGAGTTTGTGTTCTTCCCCTCCTTCATAAACCATATGATAAGATCTAAGGGACATTACCAGAGTTCGAATCCTCAGCCATTAAGAACAGATAAAGGAAAAGGGAGTTACCGAGGAACTCCCCATGCCAAAAATAATTATTGAGTAAATCAAGTCCCTCAACCAGCTCAAGAAAACTCAGGCTAATATTACCTTATGGGGATTTTCATGTCTTCCCAATTACACCGAAATGTTCTGATAAAGTTGATCACTGGTTCCACAGTCCCTCATTTCACCATTCCAAAAGAAGCCTTGAACCTGGGTGGGTCCTTGACCTCCACTAGACACCTTTCTTTCTCTGAAAAAAATCCTAAAGATCGGGCCTATTCATAACTATGCCCTTGATATCTCTGTTGAAGTGATGGGAAAGACAGTTTCTTTATCATTCATCAACAATGGATCAACCCTAAATATTTTCCCATTGAGAACCTTCAATTGTCGGGTATGAAAGTAAGTGACCTTACTATAGCTTCTGTCGTAGTGCGTGCTTTTGAAAACACCTGCCAAGAGGTGATGGGATCCATAAAAGTCATAATAGGGGCTGGCCCAATCAATCCCATTACCGAGTTCCAAGTAATCGACATACTCGCATACTTTAACCTGTTGCTTGGTCGATCGTGGCTTCATATCATTCAAGGGGTATCTTCCTCTCTTCATCAAAAATTGAAATTCTTCGCCAAAAGCCAAGTCATAACCATTTTGGGAGACGATGATAGTACTGAAATGTCTGTCAAGAGCACAACTCTCATGACAATGTCAACATGATATAAATATTAAAGAATTTGAACTTTATGCCCGGGCTGTGGATGGGGTGACATTAAAAAGGGATACTGGAGCCCATTATCCTAAAAGAGGCCTTTCCTCCATGTATCCTGGGTTATCAACCTTCATCAGAAGAACTCAAAATGCTCCTCCAACAATGACTGAAGAGAAGTTTAGGAAATGCCGAGATTGTTTTAAAGGATTACTTGAATGGGAGATTCAAAAAAGAGGGTGAATATTTTCCCTTTTGCGTCTTTCCCGAACCATGGTATGATCATGAGGAAAAGACTATGAATCTAGGGATGGAAATATTATTTCAAGATAACAACTCCTGGGCCAAAGACTGCCAGCATCAAGTGCTACCTCTCGCTAAGTTTCTAAGGGAAGAAATTTTAAAGACTCATTCAATCTGCAGACATTGGGTCTGACACTCTGTATGATCCATTCAGGCACTACATCTTCAGACCCGACCATTCTGATCAAGGTCGATGATGAACCTCTCCTCAACTGTAATGCTATACTGGTCCCACCTAATGATATGTAACCTAACTCAGCGTTTACCCTATCTTTCCATCTATTATTATTCGTATTTTTTTGATAATAATGTAATCAATACCTCCTTTGACGAGGTTCTCAATGTTGTTTTCCCCAAAAATGAAATAACAAGGATTTTGAGTATCTTGTTGTGCCTTACATTAATTGTCTTGATTCTAATCAAACTCTTGATGATGATGATTTTACAAATGAACAATTCTTAATTGTTCTTAATAAGGTTAATAACAAACAACATAACTGCATTCAAATTAATGAGGATGAAACGTTTATTACCAATCTCGATTCTAGTAGCCAACTGTGTGAGAGTAGGATAGGGTCCACCCTTAACGAACATGAGTGTGTGAAATTCAAAGAAATGTTGAAAGAATTTATGGACGTCTTCATATGGTCCTATGACGGCATGCCCAACATTGATCCCAAAATAGCTCAGCATGAGATTCCAACTCTCCCAAAATGTAAACCGATTTAAAAGAAATTGTGAAAGCTCCACACCGAATGGTCACTCATGGTCAAAGAATAAATAATCAAACATTTGCACGTAATCTTCATTCGAGTGATCAAATATTCCACATGGATCGCCAATATTGTACCCATACCAAAATCAAGAGGAAAAGTCTACATGTGCGTTAACAATCGGGATTTGAACAAAGAATCTCCGAAGGATGATTACCCATTGCCCAACCTCGACATGATTGTGGACAACATGACCAGTCATGTTGTCAAGTCATTTGTTGATGGGTTCACCGGAGACAATCACATCAAGATGCACCATGACCATCAAGAAAAAACCGCATTTATCAACCCTTGGGAAACCTTTTCACTATTATGTTATTCGGGCTCAAGAACGCAGGGCCTGCATACCAAATTGTCGCCATAAGCATTTGAATGATTTGATACACAAGGAGGTCAAAGTCTATGTAAACGACATGATTATTAAATCTAAGACTCGGGTAGGTCACGTTCCCTCCCCTTGGAAGTTCTTTGAACGACTACGGCAATACCAGATGTGAACTTACAGAAATAGATTTTTGACGCCACCAAAGGAAAGATTTTGGGATTAATGGTGAGCGAGAAGGGAATTAAAGTAGACGCTGCCAAACTGAGAGACATACTCGAAATGGCCCCGCCCCAAATAGAGAAGGAAGTTCAAGGATTCTTGGGAAAATTATATATATCAACCGGTTCATCATCCAGTTGACTTCTATTTGCCAACCCATCTTTAAACTCCTCATAAAGGACTCCACCAAAGTATGGAACGAGGTCTGTCAAGAAGCCATCAAAAAAATCAAGAAATATCTTACTCGACCTCCAGTACTCATACTGCCACAGTCTGGTCTCCCACTACTCTTGTACTTAACCATAAAGGATACCGCAGTAGGGGCTTTGCTATCCAAATATATTGAAGAATCTCGCAAAGAGAGGGCCATTTACTATGCCAATTGAAATTGTCTGGGTATGAAGTTAATTACACTCCCTTGGAGAAAGCATGTGTTTCCCTAGTCTGGGTCACTCAAAAATTAGAATGGATCCTATCAAATATTTTCTTGAGAAACCCGTAGTGTCTAGTTGAATGGCCCAGTGTTAGATGCTACTAGCTGAGTTTAATATCGTGTATGTCAGAAAGAAAGCCATGAAAGAGAGAGCTATCTCGGACTACCTTGATGAATATCCCATGGAAAAGGTCGACATTTGGGTCTTTGAATTCTTGGATGAAGACATCTGTTGCACCTCTCAAGAAGACCTTTGATGAAAAATGTTCTTTGACAACGTTGTCAATAAGAAAGGATACGACATTGCGATAATCTTTATCGCTCCTGATGATTCTCACACTCTATTTGCCATCAAGATAGATTTTCCCTATCGATGAGTACAGGATTCAAAGACACAAATAATCTCCCTGCCATCCCCAAACCAACGGTGCAGTTAAAGCTGCCAATAAAAGCCTTAAATCCATCATTATAAAAATGATCGAAAGTTATTGAGATTGGACCGATCGGATCCCTTACACCTTATGGGGCTACCGCACTTTAGTCTGGGAATCTACGAGGTCTATTCCTTACTCTCTAATATATGACATGTAAGAAGTTCTACCCATTTAGCTAGAAATACCTTTACTGCACGTTATGCTCGAGAGCAGAGCCATCAAGGAAGACTGGCATCAGATCCGCTTTGACGAACTACCACACATGGATGAAAAGATGATTAAGGATCTCTATCATATACAAGGGTACCATCTCCGGATAATGCGATCATTCAATTGATGAGTCAAGGACCTTGGTGTCTAAAAATGAGAATTGTCCCTTAAAGAGATCACAAAACCCGTCTCAAACCTAGAGGGAAATTCAAGCCAAACTAAAGTGTCCCCTACATAGTGAAGAAGATCATGTCAGGCACCACCACTATGCTCACTGACCTTGACGTAGAAAAGATGGAATGTCCAGTCAACTTGGAACATCTCAAGAAATTATACCCCTAGTCCGATAACTCGGCACGCTACAAATCTTCTCACCCCCTTCTATTCTAAAAAAATTCTTCATTTCTCTCTACCCAGAATTGTGTGGGGACTAATACTCTAAAAAATGTTTTTTCTTTCAGAATGGAATTCATATATTTTCAAGACCCCCAGAGGTTCATAGGCAGATCATACACCTTACATGGGCATGGTCCCCCTCTTTTTCATAAAATGCTATTCTTTTCTACTCTCCAAGAACGACGGTTCATTTTATCATTTACATAAACAAAAGGATATATATGCCTTAGCAATCGATATAGATAATTTAAATCCAAAACTCATCAAGAGGCACAACATTATGATCAAAATATTTTTTATTTCAAAGAAGGAAGTTTGGTACCATTACACGAAGTGTCAGCAAAGGGAGTCAAACCAACCACCCCTCTCCCCTGAACAAACTGTTCCTAAACAAACCTAACCAAATTTTAGAAAATTATTCCCAAATCCCCAACAAAACCAAAAACATACAAAAACACCCCAGTCACACAAAAGCTTCACAAAATAATCCTAGCTTCATAATAACCCTATCCTCAGCTGTCGGAAGACCCAACCTCATCATCATCAGCCGCTGGAGGTCCCCAAACTTCCCCTGTCTGGTTGATATTCTGAACACTCTCTATGGAGGTATAATACATGACCATCCTATATAAAATCACTACTCCCCCTTCCATGGTGTCAAAAAGGGCAAACCACCTTTGGCCAGTTTTTTCTGCCAAAATCTTGGCCACTACTTGCTTCCATAGCCATTTCAGGTAGTCCCCAAACACATGCCAAACCCTGCTTATGGATTGAGATGGACGGGTTGACGCCCAATGATTATCCCACATAGAACCTAACCTTATACGCATGGATTCAGTAAGGTATTCCACTGGAAAGAAGTCTAGTGTGCAAGGAGGAACTATTTTCTCCCATCCGACTTGGCACAGATACCGCTAAGGGAAATAGAATGAAGTCTATCGCAGGCCAATAAATTAAGCATACCGATATTCTCCCAGTTCCATAATAGGCTTCGTGCTCCACGAACCAATTGACCTAGTTCTCTAAGGATGGTCCATAGCTGTTGATGTATCGAGTAAAGAAATTCGACATGGCTACCACAGATACTCGAGAGGAAGTGCCAAACGGAATCTCTCAGCCAGCCATATGAACAGCATCACTAAGCTCCCTCTTAAGAAGTCAGAACAACCTTCCCACCAAGCATCAAGACCATTCAAGGTCTCTGCCAGTATCCACGCCGCAGGACTGCAACAGTAAGATATCCATGCTATGATTACGGGCAATTGAGAATCCACCATTAGATTCCCCATCACCAGCAAGATCCTCGAAGTTAATCCCAAAGAAATAACTCTCGCATGGCTCGTATCATTGAAATCCATCAGACACATAGAATACATGACAATCGGAAGAGAGAACATCCCCCAGTGACTAACGATCAAGCCTTCGAGGGGAAATGTGGAGCAACGCCGCCAGCAATGCCCAGGGAGAACAAAAAAATTTAGGCATAACCGCCGCTACAGTGGGATTAATACCCAGCATGGATGAGAAATCTTCATATGCTGGATAGGCCTCATCTAAACCAAAGCGAAAAACATGGTCTTCAGGGTACCAGAATTGTACCGCGGCTAATATATTCCAATCAACGGCTTGATTACGCCACAAGGGGACTCGATGCAAGTTAAAATATTTACAGTCCACGTCATACAGGCACATGGTCTCTAGACTTTTGAGGTAAGAAGAGAATTTTGCGTGCATCAAAAGGGACATTTTGGGAAAAAATAGAGCAGAAAAGAAGAAGAAGAAAAGAGGAGAAGAAAGTTAAAATGGATGAAAACTAAACCCCCTTACCTCCTTTTTACATATAAAAGTCTTGGCTAAAGATAAGAGATCTGAGGAGTCAGAATAAAATCCTACCCTACAAAGTAATTTGATCTGCAAGAAAGTGCAATCAAAATCTTAGAGTGATTTGACTTGACCCGTATGCTGATAGATAGGACAATAGGTATGCCGATCGATAAACCCTTTATTTTAGAAAATTCTTTCCTTCCTTTTTTGTCAAACCTAAAAAAAAAGCGAAGTAAAATGTACATGTAGAATAAGACATTAAAATAAGAATGAGTAATAAAAATCTCCTTTATATATATATATATATATATATATATATGTGTGTGTGTGTGTGTGTGTGTGTGTGTGTGTGTGGTGCCATTGCATGATTACATTTTTTAGGAATAGAAGAAAAACACAAAAACAACGAGGCTCCGTCCAAACCCATAATTTCTCTCCCCTCAATCCCAGCGGCGGACACGCTTCCCCTGACGACGAGTTGTATAACCTCTACTCCTCGATCCCAATCCCTCGTCCAAGTTAGCAGGAAGAACCATACAAAGAGGCCCAGAGTCCTTGATATAGGCAGTCATAGAGGTCAACCAATCCCTGATATCCTTAAGCCAAGTGGTCGGTACCCGAGCATGCTACAAACAAAAGCACAATGTAGATTAGTCAGTAAAGATCAAAGAATAAACAAGAAGGGACAAAAGAGAAAAATATATATCAGGATGAAGGACGTCCTCCATAACCCCATCAACCCCGAATTCGATGCATTAGGGCGGTGCAGCATGCTTAGTGATCCCCTCTAGTAAATAAAAAATTATAGTAGGGCGGAGTGACCTGAATAAGATAAGCCTCCACTGTCGCTGCCGCCGTAACCGACGTATCACCCATGCTGTGGGAAGATCCCACCGGGCTGCTGGTACCCCTACCCCAAGCCACAAGAGGAGGAGTCAAGTTCACCATGTCTTAAATGAAGGAAGGCATCATCCAACTCGTCACACAATCCATGTAGTCATAGGTCACCGTTGTGTCTGCGTAGAGATAATAAGCCTCGCCATCCATCGTTGACACCTTAGCCTCGGCAAACATCTCCCGTACCCTCCTCATATATATTGGAAGCACTGTTTATGGGACCGCCACCTTATAATCCAAGATTATCGCACAACCTCCCTCCCAAGTATGAGGAGTACCCAAAATCACGCACCATCAACCGTCGTATACATGCCCGTCACCCCCGTGTGCTGAGGAGTCATCCCCTAGGGCCAAAAGGTCACTTGCGATTCCTAACAAAGATCAATATTCATGCAAAAAAAGAAAGTGCCAAAAAAGGATTCAAAAGAAAAAAGGAATAACTTGGTCGCTCATCGCACCGCTGCCAGGGATAAGGACTTATTCGACCACCAGTTGGACTTTAAACACCAGTACATCTGGCAGAAGTCCCCCAAATCCATGTCCTGCAGGCCTATCAACCTCACATTGAGCCCAATCACCTCATAAAACCACATCTGCCGAAAAAATAAGAAATCAGCAAAGAAGAAATCAAAGAAAAATGCAAGAAAATACACAAAAAGAAATATAAGAGTTACCTCCAAATGGTATCTAGCCCCAATAAAAATCTGTCGGCAGCACCGGCTGAATGCATCAAAAAAAGAGTGAAGGGTAGTCAGGCTTGCCAAGTCGTAAAGCGGGACATCAAAAATATCTTCAAAAATGGCAAGAACCAGAGATGGACGACGTCACCATTTGTCGCCACCAGAAAACCACCCAACAGAAGAAAAATAAAAAATTGGTCCATCTACCGCACCTACCGCCCGTTAGTCACGTGAATCCTCCTACTCAAGAGAACCATTTAAAGAGTGGAAATTCAGATAGTTACTCAAGAAACTACCCTACCCACATCCTACAATGCCACCTTAATCGCATCCGTCGTCATCCTCGCAGTACGATCCACCTCTATCTGTACACCCTCGCAATCTATCCCTAGCTGCTACTGAACATTAATGGGAGTCACATTCATCTCCCAAAATCCAAAGTGAACAATGTGGGTAGTGTCCCACAACCTCTCTCCCAATGCGCACAAAATCCCAGTATAATGCAACGTCTCATCCAAAGCTTGTGCCACGCGACTGAAGCCAGTAGAAGTAACTACCCAGCACACCACCGCTAAAAGATTATCCCATACATCCTTCAACCCGGTCATCCCCTGGAACTCGAGCTAGAAGGAGCTATGTCAGTCTGCCAAAACCAAACGAAAAACCTTTTCATCAGCATTAGAAAAGAAAGAAGAAAAGAAAAATAAATGCCAAAGATCACTATACTTACATAGCCACTAGGGTTCCTCATCCTAGACAACCGATGGTGTGAGGGATCATGCAGAAGAAAGCGATCCTCAACTAATGGCTCAAACAAATCAATGGCATTCTCATTGCCCAAAGCCAGGGGAAACCTAAGCCGCCACTCAAGGCCCGCCCAGTCATCAACACTTAACCAGTCCATGTTGAGAACCCGCCATTTGAAGTCTTAAAGAAGGAAGGACTTAGAAATGGATTTCAGAGAAAAGAAGCAGAAGATTCAGATTCATGAAGATGTGAAAAATAAAGAAGGATCGCCCTTTTTTTATAGGAGACTAAACGGCATGCTAATCATTAGAACCCTGCTCATACCAATCGGCACCTATTGTTCCTTTTCCCAGATAAGCCCAGGAGTTTGTGACATTGACAAATGATAACCCCTACATCATACCAATTGATATGCTCCTGAAATTTTGTACAAAAAATGCTAGAAAAATCCAAAAATTATCTCAAAAATTCCTAAAAATTCCAAAACAAATGTTGGAACATTTACTCTCCAAGAAAACCATTTCTAATCTCTCCAAATCCCTAGATGTATTAATATTACACTCTTATCCCCAGCATAAACCCTAAACATATTCCACAAACAGTGCGCCCGTATCCCAAAATCCACTACAATTCCCTAACGGGATCCTAAAGCCTCAAGTCATCCCCAGTGGAACCTAAACCTTAAAATCAAATGCTTCCCTAGCAAGATTACAAAATAATACCCCCAATTCCCCAGCGTAATTTAAAGACTAAACTTTCTGCCAATCCATCCACCGTAAGAATTTTAGCTTCCCCAGCAAAGTTATATCCTCCCAAAAGGACATAATCCCCAACTAGATGTTTTTCCCCAATAGAGTCTCAAAACAACATAATCGCCAATAGAACCACAAGTACATCCACACTCCCAAGGTAAATTAAAGACTCCCTAGAGAGAAACCCCCCCTCACTATAACTTTAGGTCCTCAAAATTGACCTCGAACCACATAATTAGTCATCTCAACCATAAGTCCTCAGAATTGTCCTCAACCAGCAGAATTGGTCATCAAAACAAAACGTCCTCAGAATTTACCTCAATTCGAAGAATCGGTCCACTCTACTATAGGTCATCAGAATTGACCTCGACCCACAGTATCGGTCATCATAACTATAGGTCCTTAGAATTGAACTCGACCCGCAGAATTGATCATCACAACCATAGGTCCTCAGAATTGACCTCGACCCTCAGAATTGGTCCTCTTAACTTTAGGTCCTTATAAATAACCTCGACGCGCAGAATAGGTCTCTATAACTTTAGGTCCTCAAAATTGACAACGATCCGCATAATTAATCTCCCTCAACTTTAGGTTCCCCGAGTTGACCTCAACCTGCAGAATCGATCCCATAAACTTTAAGACCTCAGAATTGACCTCGACCCACATAATTGGTCGTCAAAACAATAGGTTCTCATAATTGACCTCAACCCTACGAAATGATCATTATCATCCTTTTGGTCCACGGAATTGACCTCTTTCCCAGGCATCCATGTGGTGTCTATTAAACCTCTTTCACTTGATTCAAGATCACCCGTCAAGGGGATCTATGGACACCACATTATAGGATCCCCTCCCCCAAAGCTTATCCTTAGGTCACTAACACTTCCCCATTCATCATAAACCCTAGGTTATATTTTGAGTGCCAATCTAGAGGCCACCAGGTGCTCCCGAACCTCGTTTTCTTTCTCATCAGAGTGAAAGCTCAAGAAATCTTTGAAGGGCCCTCAATCCCCTTTCCAACGATCTGCCCCGTGAGCGAATTGGCCTTACACTTCAAACGAATGGTCTGTTTCACAATCAAAAAATAATTTGGTTGCCATCGGGCTCTCACAGGCCCTGATTTGAGCCCAATAAACTTTATCATCAGAGTGAAAGCTCAACAAATTTATGAATGGACCTAAATCTCCTTTCCAACAGTCCACCCCGTGCGTGAATCAGCATTACGGTTCGGTTGAACAAATCATTTTCCCCCGAACACTGATTGAGAGGCTATCGAGCGCTCCCAGGCTCCATTCGACTCTCGTCAACTCTTCAGCTCAAATGAGACTGAATGAATCCTCAAAGGGTATTTAATACCCTTTTCAATGATCCATCCCATGTGTAAATTAGCCTTACCGTACGGACGAATGACCAGTTTTACTTCGAAGGGTTAATGGATGTTTTTGGGCTCTATTTGACCATAGTCAACTCTGAAAACCGAGAAAATATTGTTAAAAAATTGAAGAACCTTTCATAGACTTTCCAATGGTCTGTCTCGTGCATAAATTGTCCTAATGGTTCGGATGAACGATTCATTTTCCACCGGGAATCTCTTGTCCAAATAATCTTTTGGCGCACCCAAGCCCCATTTGACCATAGTTAATTCAAGAACCCGGGAGCGGACCATAGATTCTTAAAGTTCTATAAATACCCTTTCCAATGGTATAAACCGTGCGTGATTCGAACTTACGGATTGCGTTTTATGACCGTTTTTTCGAAAAATTTGCATGAGACTGCCGAATGGAAAACCCATTTCCTCGCCTATCAGCAGTGTGTCTGAGGTTACCTACCGATAGGAAGGTTAAGTACAATATCAATCGACATCCCCCTTGACTCTATATAAGGATATCACGAGCTCACTTCGAAAGGTACCTCAAAAAACATCCCTCTCAATTATCTAACAACATTCTCTTAAAGTCAACGTGATGTCCTTATTGAAACCACTCCTAGGGAAGTCTTCCATCCCTTTCACACCCAATTTAGAAAAATCCCTTCACTCTCCTCCTACCATATCCACCCACTTTCTAGGGAAGTCTTTCAACAATCAAGATCAACCTTTAAGTCTCCAAAGAAGGTCCAAACATTCTTCTCTCACTTCAAACTTCCTTATTTTTGCATTAGTTATTTAATTCTTAATTTAGCTATTCGTATTTATTAAATCATACATATCAATATCCAATCCTTTATTAGTAGTATTGCACATATTATATTTTCAATAAAAAAAACTCAAAAACAAAAGAAAGAGGGTTTGCTTGTAAAGTCCAAACGAGGATTTCTCATTACATTTTCTCACACTAAAAATATCCTTTTTTAACACATATATTATAAAATCCTCAGTTGGATTTATGGGATAAACCCCACCCTCGTGTTGGATGCTAACTACGTGGACTTTGATGCATTTTTTATCTGCGTAGGTGTCTCGAGTCGAAACCCAAGACTCGAGTCCTCCTTTCCTATTTTTGTTCCTATATTATTTCTATATATTATACTTGTGATTCATGTTCGCGTTTTATCTAACACATATTAGCGTTTCACCATAATGATCGATATCCCGATAAGCTCACACATTATATTTTTAATTATCGTTTTGGGAATACTCCTATGGATGACCTCACTCCATCTTTATCCATGACACGAACCAAGGCATTCCTTTCTCTATTTATATATACACGCACACACTTCATAAATTTATTAAGAATAATAAAAACACATGACCATGAGAGACCGTAAGGGTGGTATGGGTGCCTAAAACCTTTCCATTCCATAACTTAGCCCCAGAACATATAAACTAATTAGTTTCGCAAGTATCAGTATGTCTTTGATTCCGTTATCTCTAGGAGGCAACATTTCTTTTGCCCGTTTTGTGAAAAATAGGCTCACGAATCTATCTCTTCACATTACCCCAAATTGACGACGGTCGAAGCCCCCCAAGGAAGGGCGCAATACCTTCTCTCTCTCCCTGTGAGCGCGAGCACCAACCCGCAAGGAGACTTGGATGGGTACAAGCCCAATTATTATTATCTATTCACATACTCACGAAAAATATTCATTTTAATACCCGTTTATTGTCTTACGCATTAATTATTAATTATTAATTCTCTTATTCTCAGTTAGTCCCACTTCAGTTCGGGTAGCATAACCGAAAACCTTCCCTAGTCCTATACATAGAGGTCACCTAACCATAAGTATTACCTAGTCTATCACCTAGGAAGTATACCTACCAAAAATTATCACCTAGTCTCGCACCTGGGATTACGGAATAACATAACGATGTACTATTTATCCCCCACCTAGGAAAATACCCAACTGTATAAGCATACGCTCAATAGTCCCACCTAAAAAGTTCCAACGACAACAAAGTCTAATTACTAGTCCCACACATAGCAAGCGTTCTATAAAACAAGTGAAATTATAACTATTCCCAAAAATATCAATGTTCCTGCGATGTTGAGACATTAACACGAACGATATCCACGTAAATTATATTTTAATTTCGCGTAACAATCCTCCAATTAATCCTATAGTTTCAATTCCATTGAAATTACTCAAATTTAATCATGTAATAATCAAGTTCGACCAAATAGTCACACGTGTTGTCTAATTCAATACCTCTAATACTAGTGATATTTTAACGATTTAACACATAATCCAATTCCAACATGCGTACTAACAACATTATATAAAATTAATTTCCGCTCTACACATACACTTATAAAATCCTGATTTACAAGTGAAAACGTTATTTCAAGTTCAAATCTTAATGCTAACATGCGATTTGTCCCACAAATCTACCGTAACCCAAAACACTAATCTAAACCTGCTATTATTTCAAGTCTTTAATCATATTCTTAGATTGAATAAAATAACTCCGAATTTACTTTCACTTTCCCTAATTAATCTTCTTAATTAGATTTAAGAAAATATAATTAATTATGATTCAGGCAACATTTAAAACATACAATACATAAGGGGAACAATAGAGATATTTGTACCTGATCAAAGTTTTTGTACAAAATATCAGTTGATATGGTTATGTTCCTCTTGAAATGTTGACAAAGAAAGTCTTTTCGGTGATCTTGAGAAAATAGGTCCGTATTCTTCAATAATAAACTGGAAAATCTTCTTTAATGGAGGTTAGAGTTTTTATAAAAGAAGGGAGGTATTTTGTGAGAGAAATTCTCTTGGTAATAGGTTAATATGAGTTTGAAAAAGTCATCCCCCGATATTCCTTTAAATAGGTAAAAATATAAGAGTCCTTATTCCATTAAAATACTTAAAAATCATAAATTCGCACAAATCTAACATTCTAAAATGATTAAACACCCTTTATTAAAACGTTTATTACTCCCTCCATAAATTCAAAGCTCGTTGAAAAGATAATATCCATACCTTTCCTTACATATATGGCTAATAGACTAATTCAAAGTACAAATAAAATGGCATGCATTTGAAGTGACGTCAAAATTTCTGGCAGATTGTCATCATTACTTAGGATTATTCATCTCATAAAATCAACCTTTTATTTTCATCAAAATGGTTTAAATTGAATTATTAAATCTTTTATAACCCCACTAAATAAACAATTATCCTATTAATAAATAATTCCAAATTGACATGCTTATAACAACTCCACATTTTTATAAGTCCGAAAACATCCGAAATTCATATTTTAGCAAAATAACCAATTTCAAGTTATAAACATTAACTACTTTAACAATTTACGATTTATTAACCTTAAATTAATCCTTCAAAAATCTGTGGTATTACATTCTCCCCTAATAATGTAGGAATTTAGTCCTCGAAATTCAAAGAAGCGTAAACGTAAAACGTAAGCTAGCGCAAATAAAATAAGCCTCACACATGTCTACCCATAGAATACCACGATTGGGTGACGTTACCCCCAATCCTACATGAACCTACGCCATGAACAAAAGAAATATATATATATATCTTAACTATATGTATAAGCATAACTATGAAAATAATGCGTATCACGCTCTCCCACGAATCACTATTCGATTATATCTCCAAAAGTCATCGCAACACTTAAGTCCTCAAATCAAATCACATGACCACATCAATACTAGAGATACATATCATCCGTACTAAGGATCTTCAAAATCAATCTCGACTCCAAAATAACCTCTAAGGATTCTCACATCAAGATAACTCTTTCTAACATCAATCCTACAATGACCTTAACATAAAAACTTTCTATCTCCAAGAAACACAACTAACCTGTATGCTATACCCAATATATTAGAGAGTAAAAATCAATAAAAGAAATCAAAGATCGATAGTGTGAAAGCTATAACGGACTCAAAACCTACGAGACCTAAGACTATGCTCTGATACTAACTATGAAACCCCGTATATTTTGACAATGGAGGTGGCAGTCCCCACTACCAAACTATGTCGGGTGTTAGAATTAAAATATCATTCTTAGCATGTGACAGAAATACAAGACATTAAATTTTTTTCCACAAAATAAAACCCGAAATTTAATCCAATGAATATAAACATCCACATAAGAAATTCCCTCACCATGCTGACTCCAAAATAAAACTCAACTATAAAAGATAGATTAATAATGAAATAATCCAAATGTAACTCCAACTTAAAAAGAAATCGTAAACAACTATGGAACCGAATGGCCCACCAAATAAATTTATAAACATTTCATAAATAAAATGACGGAATGAAAAATAAAAACTACTAAAGCAATAAAAATAGAACTCCAGCTGTACTCCGCGATTCTCCAATCCATCTTACGCCGCTACACCATAAATTATACCTGAAATGTTAGTAAATGCAATGGGGAAGATCCCACCTCATGAACACCTGCTACTCCACCCAATTAGGATTTGTGAATCCAGACATAAGCATCATACGAACTAAATATTACGATAGAGAATTTTAAATTAAAACGATAAGAACATGTGAGTAAAGTGAAACAGCATTAACTACCCACATAGTTAAGCCACCCCATTATACAAGTACTAATTATTAATTAAATTAATGCAACTAATCTTATTAATGAGACACCAATATAGTCAGTTTACCTTTCTATTGCTCCTACACATACTCTTGGCGTGCCAACATTTTTTACACACCACACCCATTCCCCTCACTATAGCCAGTTTGCCCAATTTTCGTGTCATTGCACATTTTCATGAGATTCAATGCATGACACATCACTATATCCAGTTTGCCTAATTTTAATTAGCCCTGCACACACTCGTAATGCCAACACACACCCAAGTCGCTATTGCCAGTCAACCCAATTATCGTCAACCCTGCATATACCCACGATGCAAATTCATTTTAATACCCGTTTGTTATCTTAGGTTTTAATTTTTAATTTTTAGTTCACTTATTCTCAATTAGTACCACACTTAATTCGCCTATCATAACCAAAAACCATCCCTAATCCCAAACCTAGAGGTCGCCAAACCATAAGTATTACCTAGTCTATCACCTAGTAAGAATACCTACCAAAAATTATCACTTAGTCTCGCACGTAGGCTAATGGAATAACATAACGATGTATTACCTAGCCCCACCTAGGAAAATACTCAACCATACAAGCATACATTTAATAATACCACCTAGAATGTTCCAAAACCAATAAAGTCTACTTACTAGTCCCATACCTAGTAAGCAATCTATAAAAAAAGTGAAATTACAACTATTCCCAAAAAGCCCAACGTTCCCGCGGTGTCGAGATATTAACAGAAACGATTTCCACATAAATTATATTTTAATTTCACGTTACAATCCTACGATTTTAATTTCATTCAAATCACGTCCATTTAATTATGTAAGAATCATGTTCAACCAAAAAGTCACACAAGTTATCCAATTCCGTAATTCTAATAATAGTGATATTTTAACGATTTAACACATAATAAAATTCCAACATTCATATTAACAACGTTACACAAAAATAATATTCGTTCTATACATACACAGATAAAATCATGATTTACATGTCAAACTTCATTTAAAGTTCATATTTTAATTCTAACATGCGATTCGTCCCACAAATCTACCGTAACCCAAAAAACTAATCTAAACATGCGATTGTTTCATGTCTTAAATTATATTTTTAGATTGAATAATAATATACCCGAATTTACTTTCACTTTCCCTAATTAATCTTCCTAATTAATTTTAAAAAATATGATTAATTACGCTTTACGCAACATTTAATACATATAATTATTAAGGGGAACAATAGAGATATTCATGCCTGATCAAAGTTTTCATATAGAAAATCCATTGATAAGTTCGTGCTCCTCTTGAAAATTTGACAAAGAAAGTCTCTTCGATGATCTTTAGAAAACAAGTCATTGTTCTTAAAAAAAACAAGCTTGAAAATCTTCTTTAATCGAGGTTAGGGTTTTTATGAAAGAGGGGAGATATTTTGGGAGAGAAAGTCACTTGGGAATAGGTTAATATGAATTTGAAAAATTCCTCCCTCGAGATCTCTTTAAATAAGCAAAAATATAAGAGTACTTATTCTATTAGAATACTTAAAAATTCATAAATTTGCACAAATTTAATATACTAACAGAATAGACATCCTTTATTAAAATGGCTATTACTCCCTCCATATAAGTTCAAATGACCTGATTAAAATCTCATTGGAAAGATAATATCCATAGCTTTTGTTACATAATTTTTGTTATAGTCTAATTCAAAGTACAAATAAAATGGCATGTGTTTGAAGTGACGTCAAAATTTATTGTAGATTGTCATCATAACTTAGGGATATTCATCTCATAGAATCAACCATTTATTTCCATCAAAATGTTTTAAATTGAATTCTTTAAATACTTTTATAACCCCACTAAATAAAAAAAATTCCTATTAATAATTAATTCCATATAAACATGTTTACACGACTCCACACTTTTATAAGTCCGAAAACATCTAGATTTCACATTTTAGCAAAATTACCAATTTCAACTCATAACCATTAACCATTTTAACAATTTATGATATTTTAACCTTAAACTAATCCTTCAAACACCCGAGGTATTACGTTCTCTCCCATTAACATAGGAATTCCGTCCGCAAAATTCGATAAATCATAAACGTAAAACGTAGATTCGCACAAATAGAAGAAGGCTCACATATACCTACCCAAAGAATACCATGATTGGGTTTCCATACACTCAATCCTACACAGACCTACCCCACGAACAAAAGTACAATATATATTATAAATATATATGTTTAAGAATAACAATGAAAGGAACAACATATCACCCTCTCACACGAATCACCACTCGATTCTATCTCCAAAAGCCATCATAATGCTTAAGTCCTCAACTAAAATCACATCACCACATCGATACTAGAGATATATGACATCTGTACTAATGATCTTCAAAATAAATCTCGTCTTCAAAATTAACTCTAAGGATCCTCACATCAAGATTACTATTTCTAGCCTCAATGCCTACAATGGAATTAACACAAATACTTTCTACCTCCAAGAAACACAACTAATATGTATGCTACATCTACTATCTTAGAGAGTACAAATTAATAAAAAAATCAAATATCGGTAACGTGGAAGCTATAACGGACTCAAAACCTATGAGACCTAAAAGCATGCTCTGCTACCAACTTTAACACATTGTACATTTTGACATTGGAGGTGGCCAGTCCCCGCTACCAATTACGTTGAGCATCATAATTAAAATACCATCCTTAGCATGTGACAAAAATATGAGATATTACAAACTTTTTTCCACAAGATATAATCCGAAATTTAATCCAACGAATATAAACATTCACATAAGGAATTCCATCACCATGCTAAATCCAAAATAAAACTCAACTCTAAAAGATAGATTAATACTTAAATAAAAAAATTCAGTTGTAGCTCCAACTTAAAAAGAAATCTTAAACAACTGTGGAACCAAATGGTCCTCCAAATCCATTAATAATTATCTCATAAATAAAACCACGGGATGAAATATCTAAACTACTAAAGAAATAAAAATAGAACTTCTGCTGCAATTCACGAATCTCCAATCCATCCAATGCAGCTACACTAACAACTATACCGAAAATGTTAGTCAATGCAATGGTTCAGATCCCACCACATGAATAACCGCTATTCCTCCCAATTAGGATCCATGAATCCAGACATACGAAATAAATATTATAATATAGTATTTTAAATTAAAAAGATAAGAACATGCGAGTAAAGCAAAACAACACTAACTATCCATATAGTTAAGCCACCACAATATTCAAATCCAAATATGTTATTATAATATTATATTAAAATCCTAAAATATTAATTGAATTAATTCAACCACTCTTATTAACGTTACACCAATATAGTCAGTTTACCTTTCTGTTGGTCCTGCACATACTCCTGGCGCATCAATAATTTTACAACCACAACCATTCCCCTTTCTATAGATAGTTTGCCCAATTTTCTTAGCAGCGCATATAGTCTTGAGGTTTCATGCAAGACACGTCGCTATAGCTAGTTTGACCAATGTTCGTTAGCCCTGCACATACTCGTGATGCCTGCACATACCCATGTCACTATATCCAGTCAACCCAATTATCATTAGCACTGCGCATACTCGCGATGCAAATTCATTTTAATATATGTCTATTATCTTAGGCTTTAATTATTAATTATTAATTCTCCTATTCTTAATTAGTCCAACCCTTAATTCGAGTATCACAACCAAAAACCATCCCTAGTCCCATACCTAGATTTTGCCAAACCATAAGTATTACCTAGTCTACCACTTAGGAAGAATACCTACCAAATATTATCACCTAGTCTTACACGTAGGCTAACAGAATAACGTAATGGCTTATTACCTTCCCCCGCCTGGGAAAATACCTAATTTTTCAAGAACAAACTCACTACTCCCACCTAGAAAGTGCCAATAACAACAAAGTCTACTTACTAGTCCCATACCTAGCAAGCAATCTATAAAACAAGTGAAATTACAACTATTCTAAAAAATTCTAATGTTCCCGTGGCGGCGAGATACTAACATGATGTGACACCCCGACTAATTAAATACCGGGTAGCTACTCCTTTATTAAATTAATACAAAATGCCAAGTTGGTTCAGTTCATAGCATCACTGTCGAAACATTTTAATATTACTAACCACCTAGTATTTAAAAAGTAGGTTGTCCATTTTAATTAAAACCGATTAACATGCAATAAATGAATTATGAAAAGTTAACATAACCAACAATATAGTCACAATAGAATAACCATCCATTAAATAATGAGTTAGGAGGAAAACTCCTCACAACAAACCGAATTCTGAAATAATTAAATACAAAGTCCGTATCACTAAAATTAATTACAACCCAAAGTCTGAAATAACTGAATAAGTAAAAAGTCTCTAAAAGGAATGGGCGACATGCCCAACAAATGATAAAAACTGATAATGGAGTCAAGATCAGAAATGGAGGCGTCTACTGTCAAGGTCCCGTAACTTCCACAGCAGCTACAACACGTCACCTGAATAAAACTCATATGCATGGTGTCCTTGTGGCTGGGCACCTAAAAAGGTTTTTACAAAAATAGATTTGAAAGCAAACGGGTCAGAGCCCGAATGTGAAAATAAATTTTAAAAATGCAAGTGTTTAATATCATTAAACAGTGAATATAAAGTACATGATAGTGTGTGCACTCACATGAGTTCCTCACCTCTCAACTAATTGTGCACTCCTATCGTACACGTACCCATTTCTAGTTGCTCCCATATCTATCTAGTCCAATGCCAAATCTAACATTTCTATATGATATCCAAATCAAATCCCAACATCTTCTATTTAATAGAGTATTGTACCTTATTACACAGTTTCCCCACTTTAATATTTCAATATTATAAATCTTACATTTTCACTTTACAAACCGTTGCTATTACTTATACCCATAATTATTCACGACTATTCATTTCAATCAACAGTATATTATTCTCACCATAAATACACAATACTAGCACCCCGAGGCTAAGCTGCGGTGCTCACATACTCTGCTATCAAATCCCGGTACATCACGTACATGAGGACCATGTATTCCGAATCTCTCAGGAAACATTTCATTAACAACAATCACTAAGCAAGAAGCCCCCAAGCCGTAGTGCCAAGGGAGATGAATTGGGACTGCGGCTCAGTAGCCTAGGTGCCGCGGAGCTTCCAAAGTGACAATTCATCTTCCGCGTTCCCTTATATAAATTGTTTCTAGCCGTGGACTTCATTACGTTTCCAAAACTTTTGAGAGCACATCGAGAGCGAAACTCTGCACTCTCTCTCTTGCATATTCTGGCAACCTTCTGAGGCGGTGTGCGACGGTTCAAGGCGGTCTGAAGCTGATCATTGCAAGTTTCTTCATTTCCAAGTGATTTTTCAACCACCATACTTTCGTAAAGCCTTTGAAATTTACAGTTTTCTTCCCTTTTGATATGATTTTGCTTTTTCTGGTTCATTTGCTAGAAATCTAGGGTTTTGTTTGTACGTTTTGTCCTTTCCCACGTATGCTACATATGAAATACGTACAACTGTTCTTGGTATTCATAATCGAACTCTTCGTATTCTGTGAGTTTGATCCTAAAAATGATTAGAATTTGGATAATCAACTGTTTAGGATAGAGGCCGCGGTATGGTAGGATTTCAATAATCATTCCCGTGAATTGTTATAATCCTTCTGTGTCATACCGTGCCAAATGGCCGCGGTCCCTCAAATTATCATCCGCGGCATCAAATCACCACCCTTGTAGTCTCGAACAGCCTTAAAACTTCCATGACAATTTAGGAATAGTCGTGTTCAGGAATGCCTTGAAGCAATTCTATCTTATTACCGCGGCATCCTATGTTCCTCTGCTGACATGGATGTGGCCGCGGCTAGTAGGGACAGTACGAACCCATAAGTTCAAGTAATAGTCGACCCTTAATAACTCGTTAGGGAAATAATTCCAAACGCTTTTCCAAGACCTATAAATAATTCTTCTGCGGCTTCTTAAAGTCTTTTACAAACCATATTGGCTGCGGTGCCTAACTGCGAACTCTACTTTTCAGGTACTGCTGCAGCCATATGAGCTTTGACCCAGACGAGTTCCTAAGAGGCTTTTGGGCAAAGCATTTTGGGACCTCTCCCCCCGAGCTTACTTCCGTGCCCCCTCTAAGATCAATAGGCCCTTGCAAACTAAAAGATTGCCCAAACTGCGTGATACTTGACTCAGACTCCGTGGACTCTGCATCTAGGAAGGATTTCAAATCTCCGCCGATGGGTGTAGGAGACAGTGCCTCGGCTGTTAGAAATAACCCAGGTGGAACATCTGGGAGAGCTGAGAGACCCTTGGCCGCGCTTGATATTTGCGGCTCCATGACCCAAGATTGGGTTGAGCATGTGGCTGAGGCCTTCTAATTTCTAGAAAATTTGACGTGCTCTGCCCCTGCCACAAACCAAAGACCATGCACGGTTCTATCCGATGATGGAATTTGCTTCCCTCTGCACGCCTTCATCTATGGGCTGCGGCTGCCTGTTCTAGTTCCTATTCGTCACCTTTTTCAGGCAATGAACCTAGCCCCAGCACAGTTGGACCATAATGGCTGGAGAGCCATTCTCGCTGCAGTTGTCCTTTGGGAGAATTTGTTCAAAAAGGACATCACTCTCGTGGAGTTCTTTCACTTCTACCGCCCAAAGGAGAACTCAGTGAAGTTCGTGGGCTACTACTACCTCTCTAGCCGCGGTAGGGACGAGACCCTTTACACTGGGAGACCAACCAGTGTGAAGAACTGGAAGGGGAAATATTTATACATCTCCGACGAAGGCTGGGAGACGCACCCCGAGGAGAATGAAAGAGAAAAGACATATAGAATGCCGTGGAAGTGGGGGTCTCCCTCAAAGTTAGGTAATAAGACTGTAGCCGCGTCCTTTTATTTCACATAAATATGCATAACTTCCACTAACCTTTTATTCGTCTTTTCTTTCTGTAGCCCTTGATAATCTTCTCTTGAACAAGTGGCAGGAAAAAAGAGTTATCGAGGCCGCGGAAGTTCCTGCTGAACACAAGAAGTTCGGCACACTTGTAACGTCGTCAACCATATTTGAATCGGGATTTTTCCCAAATAAATCCATTCCTCGATAAATGGGCACGAAAGGTAATTAACTTGGCCATAATTTTTACTCCGCGGTCATTTATTCTCTTGAACTCGTGCTATTCCTTTTCAGGTGAAGAAGTTGACAGGGAACTGCTAGCGGCGCAACTAGCGGAGATGGATGAGGATGCAGTCGTCCTAAATAATACTGCGCAGAGCAGAAAGAGGAGGAGGTTCAAGGCCAAGGGACCTGCCGTGGCTCCCTCCGGAGAAAATAATGCTTCCCCTGTCGTGGCTCCTGCCGAAAAAACTACAGCACCTGCCGCGGATCAAATGGTTAATGATGAGAACCTTCTGTATGACCATTTTGATGATGACATAGGGGAAAACCTGGCCGCGTCGGGATTGATGTCAACCGATGTGCCCCTTCACTCATCCTCTCCTCCTCCGCCAACTGTTGTGGCGGTTAACGCGAACTTGCCACCTCCTTAATTCCGCGGAGAGTCTGGGCCTGATGGTAGACCAAGGCTCCAATTAAGGCAGCCTGACCCCAATTCCTCTTGGGATACTACCGCAAAGGCTGCGCGGAGGATGAAAAGAGCCTTGGATGCTGCGGACCTTGACAGGCTAGTGGGAGAAGATCATGAAGATCTGGAAGACTGTGGCCTCCATAGCCTTCTGAGGGTACGTACCAGTTGTCATTCTTTAACTTTTGCATCTCATATTTTTCCATACTTTTGCTAACGTCTTTTATTTCAGGCCGCGGATTGATTGTGGTCCAGAAGAGGAAGTACGAGGCCTTGTACATGTTGAAGGAGGCCAAGAAGAGCGCTCATGTCGCAGACTTACAGGCTGCACGAACTTTTTCTTTTGAGGCAGGGAAGAAGTCTGTTGTCGCGGCTCTTCAGACAGCCCACATGGACCTTGAGAAAGCATTCAAGGCGAGGGAGGAAGCAGAGGAGAATTTTAAGCAAGCTGCGGAATCCCTGAAATCCTCCCAGCCCAAACTGTCGAAGCCGCCCGTGTTGCGGAGATTTCAAATACCAAGCTCGCCCTACTCCAGCAGAAATATGAAGAGTTGGAAGCCAAGTTCGCTAAAAAAGATGAAGATTATGTCGCGACAGTAAAAAAGTTGGAAGTTGATCATGGTGACGCCCTCCAGCTAGCCATAGATCATGCTGTGGAGTCATTCAAAGGCTCCAAGGACTTCTTCCTTATCAATAACAGGGCATACCTTCGCGGCTACCAGGAGTTGCGGCAAAGATTCATTAAGAGGTTCCCTGAGGCCAAGGAGGACGTCCTTGCCTGGAAGTTGAGCGATGCCGAACATCAAGAGAACATCGCTGAACTTAAGGCCGCAACGAAAGAGAGAGCAAGGCTCAGGGCTGAGGCAGAGGCAGCGACTGTGGACGGAGAGTCAGAGACTGCCGCGGGCAAAGAAGAGGCTGATGATGATGATGACGCAGCCTTTTAAACTCAATTTCTGTTGCATCATTAATATAGGGCTGTGTCCCTCCTTTTTGTAATCTTAACTTCTGATGTGGCTGCGGCCTTCATTCTGTAATCTTTGGCTATTAATACCAAGGTTGCGACCATATTTTTACCACTACGATTGACTGTTTGATATTCCTTGCTCTTTTACATTGCATGTTTTACATTGCTTGCTATAATGTATGGTTGTAAGTAACTGCCTCATTTTTGAAAATGCTTCCGTGCCCTGATAGACATAACATATTAAGTCCGCGGACAGAGATCCATTTCTTCGTAGTATGATTATTTCTCAATGTCCGCGCCCCCATAAATGGTGCCATTTTACTCCCGTAGGACATCAACTGCTGCGTCACAAGGCAGCTGCGTGCAAGCCACGACCCTTTATTATGCCACGTCATTTTAACGTCTTTACTTGATTGTCGCGGACATGATTTCAAGGTTGGGGCTTGCTGATTGCATGGATCCCCAGCTGCTTTCATTGCACCTGGTTGTCTGAACCGTTTATCTTTTGTCATCCCATAACCAACATGGAACATGTAGAGAAAGACTTTCCTTAGACTTTGTACAATTGATTCTCCTCCACCGTGGCATTTGACGCTGTGGTAGTTGTAGTTTTTTCATGCTTCAAGATGTTAGTGCCTCAGCACTTTCATGAATGAATGGCTCCTAGAGCTCTGCAACCGTATCAGTGGGATGCGGCACATTTCTGGTTCACCCGAACAATGTGCTTCTGTAGACACACGTTGGTATTTCCAAGCCTTCTCAGGCTGGGTCATGTTGCCAAGCCCTAATATGCGAGACACTATCAAGCCTCTCTAGGTTGGGTTATGTTATTAAGCCACCCACAGCTAATATGCGAGACACTATCAAGCCTCTTCAGGCTGGGTTTTGTTATTAAGCCACCCACAGCTAATATGCGAGATACTATCAAGCCTCTCCAGGCTGGGTTATGTTATTAAGCCACCCACAGCTAATATGCGAGATACTATCAAGCCTCTCCAGGCTGGGTTATGTTATTAAGCCACCCGCAGCTAATATGCGAGATACTATCAAGCCTCTCCAAGCTGGGTTATGTCATTAAGCCACCCACAGCTGCTGATATATATAAATCCATCACTGGCTAGATATTATAAGCCTCCCGGCTCGTTGACGCATCCCAAAAGCTAAGAGTGAGCATTGTAAGCCCTCACGGCTGATTATGATTTTCAAAAGCTGAGAACGGGCATTGTTATCCCCCGTGGCTAATAAGAGCCCCATGAATTCTCAGATGTTTTCGCGAATATGATCATCAGAAGATAAGATGTAGTTGCCCATTACGAGGGGAACTTCTGAGCTAATGAAGGTCGTAATCCCTCCATAAGTGCATCCCGAAGTAGAATAATCCTTCGAGATAATTTTGTTATTCTTCCTCTGGAATCTGTTTAAGACAAAAAGTCTTTTTGTGAGATAACAGATTATGAAACCAAGAGAAATATCAAATATGGCAAAAATTGCTAATTCATGTATTTATATATATATGCTTTAGCTAATGACTTTGTTAACAAAACATAAAGTCTGGAGTATTAAGGCTATAATGAGCTTCATAAAACATAAACAAAAACAGTTGAAATTGGAAAGACTAAGGATGAGGTGCGGCATGCAGCCTCTGTTAGGTCTGGCTGGGTCCTTTATACATTCTTCAGGAATCTCTGCAGCATCCCTTGCCCAATTAGCCTTTCAACTTCATCTTTCAGAGCATAGCATCGCTTTGTATCATGGCCATGGTCCTGATGGAATTTGCACCAGGTAGCTTTGTTCCTCTTGTGGGGTGGATCTCTCAACTTTTCTGGCCACCTCAAAAGCTTGTCCTCTTTGATTAACTCAAAGATCTCTTCAATTGGGAAAATCAACGGCGTATAGACGCCCGGTTTTTTCTCTGATTTCTCTGTTCTCCTTTTCTGACTTCTGCCAGTTGATTCTGTGGCTTCTTTAACTGCCGCGGCAGACAAAGCTTTTTCCTACGAACCCGCGCCTGTATTTTGAGAGGCCGCGGCCTCTAGCATTAGCACCCTCTGAGTTAGGTAATTGACCTGGGTCTGAAGTGAGGCATGGCTATCATAGAGGTGATTAAGGTGATTGTACAGTTGCACAATCTCATCCTTGACTTCTGCGCTCTGGCTGGATTCTCCTTCCATTTCTGCTTTTGTTAGTCTTTATAAAGTATATAGAATCTGAGACAAAACTAACAGAAGTGAGTGATCACAGGAATATTGAAAAGGGGGAATTTGAACTGCTCCATGATATGCCGACGAGGCCGCGGCCAGTATGGCACATAAGTGCACTGCCGCAGCCCTTTAATATTATTCACCAAGGTCGATCAAAAGGCCACTTAAGTCCTTCCCCAGGTGATTTTGAACTGTTGTAATAGGTCCGCACTAGTAGGGGTCGCGGTGCTAGAGGCTGTTGAACTTACAGGCCTCGCCCTTGGCTTGGCCGCGGAGAGATCCTAAGTCGAGCCCAGGAACTGATATTTTCTCCCCCACTACGCGAAGAAAACCTACTAGGGTCCATTGATGAGAGAATTCCCTTGCGGTGCGCAATACGGCCTAACTTCAATGATAACCCCTAGATCATAGGAAGATGGCAACAAAAATGGGAGTAAATATAGCCCTTCCCTAATCATCCACCTTTTCGGGACTAAAGTCCACCACGCCTTCAGCATTATCTAGATGGAATGATATCACAGGGGTATGTAAAATAGATCCAACGCCATCAAATGAAGATCCAAAGACAGATCCAGAAATATGAAATACCCGTTAAAGGGGGGGGGGAATGTAAAGTGGAGCCCAATAACCAGTACCCGACCCGTGAGAAGATGATCCATAGGACCCTCAGGGGTCGAATAAGATGTTTAAGAACTCATATATCTAGAGAAACAAGATTAAAATATCTCGGTTCCCACAGACGGCGCCAAACTGATGGTACAGAAAATCGGCCATAAGGTGTTCTCATACCAGCAAGTCAAGAGTAAAGTGTGTAATAAACAAGTAAAGCAAATAAATAGAGAGAAGACAAGATATAGAGTGGTTCAGTCCCCAAAATGGGACTACGTCCACTGTGTTGCTCCATCCTCATTATGTGCGTTGTATTGTACAATATAATCATGCCTAAAGAGGCGTACAAGTATAAGAATAAGGGTGAATACATGGCAGTATTGGAGATTCCGGTGAGCCCGGGAGGTGGCTGTAATGTAGATTTGTGTCTCCAAGAGGTATCTTGAGGTTGTGTAGAGAGAATCTGTATTGTAGAGCCTGCCCCGGACTGGTATGGCATCGATCCCTTTCCTTCTAGGTGTGTTCCTCTATTTATGAGGAAATGTGTTGAGTCAAATGTCCTAAGCACGTGGCGTATACTAAGTCTGCAGCAATTATGGATAAAGGGGGGTGCGGAATGCAAAGCAAGCAGTGTTATAAGCTGATGGAGGGGTGCCGCGCGCCATACGGTGGAGCTCTGCGGCCTATAATGGTTAGGGCTGCACCCCGTGCCATCTAGTCCTGAAGGGATGCCGTGCCAAGTGAGTTATGGCCGCGCCCTGAATGAGGTCTGGCCGCGGCCTGTTTGACCTATGATGCCTGCGAACTGGAGAAGAATACATTCCGCGGCAGGGTGCTATATTTGTACTATGAAACGGTATACAACATAATTAATTGTGACGGACATTTATAAAAATATGTCCTTATAAGAGACTTTTTGAACTTCTTTGTCAACATGAACACATCTTTGGATTCAATTTCGAAATCATCATCTAAAACTTTAGTTTCCTCCATTAGGGCTTTCAAAGAAATACCCTTTTCTTTCTCTAGAACTTTCTTGGAGGTAAACATGTCATGCTCATAAGTTTATAGGTCACCTGCAAACTCTTCTAGTCTCGTAGAGTCAAGTATACCCAAGGAGTTTAGAATGGTCACCTTAGGGAAAAACCTATCAGGAAATGACCTTAATATTTTTTTTATGGCTCGGTTCTCGGGTATCTTCTCTCCCAAGTTAAAAGACAAGTTAACTATATTAGACAATCTAGCGTAGAACTAATCAAACGTCTCACTCTCTAACAGCTTAATCATTTCAAACTGGGTGTTGAGGTTTTGGAGTTTGGAAGCTTTATCGACGTTGGTTCCTTCATGGGTAAGTTGGAGTATATCCCAAGCCTCTTTAGACGTCTCACCCGTCATAATACGACGGAATTCCTCCGGGGATATGAAAGAAAATAATGCATTCAAACCTTTAGAATTATATTGTGTAAGTTTGTGTTGGGCATCAGTCCATGACTCAACGGGTTTTAATTATTCATTCGCACCATCTCTCATGACTGGTGGTGTCCACCCCATAGCTACGTCTAACCACACACACTCATTTATAGCCTTAAGTGCTGACTTCATGTGCATTTTTCAGTAAGCATAATTAGTCCCATCAAACATTGGAGTTCTAATAACCTCAAACCCTCATGGATTCATGCCTAAAGATTAGGGATAAATGACAATATAAAATAGTTTTTCTGGCTCTGATACTAATTTGAGAAGGCCCCTAAGCAGTTATCTCTAGGCAAATGCAATATATATGAATTTTCCAAATTTTATCCTTTTCGCAAGCTTCAACCTATCTTGTGAAAACCAAATTGATTCGCCAATTTTATCTTATTAATACTATAGCATAAATCTAAGTTATTAAACAAATAAAGTAAATAAATCAACATAAGACACGCCGATGTACGAGGAAACTACTAAGGGAAAAAACCTTGACGGCCTGGCCAGACAATTACTACGATACAAAAAATTACAAAGAAAGAATACAGTCTTACTCAATGACTTGATCACCCACAAGCCTTGATGCCTCTTCTTCTCTTCAGTCTCTCCTCCATAGTTCCATGTAGGAGTCCACCCGTGCAAGTGTCTACCGCACACGAATCAACGTGTACCTCGGTATCCACTGATGTAGCCTCAATAATGTCTACAAATTTGAACATTGAAATCATCGTTTCTTATTTGTAACCACCACGCACGGAATCCACCACATGAAAAGATTGATCAAAGATGAAGAACAATTTTTTGATGACACAATTAAGATCACAAGACTATGGAAGTATGAGGTTCAATCTTGAAAAAACTTCGGATGATGGAAAACTTTGGCAACTTTTTGTAAGCAGGTGAAAAAATGTTTTGGAAAAATATCTCTGGGAATTTTTAAGTAAACGAAGTCCTTAAATATGAAAACACAAAATTCGAGGTGGTACGTCATTCGAATAAAAACAACATGTCGTTCGAACAAGATATACCTCTCATTAGAACGAGATACCAAGTCGTTTGAATAATTGGAAAAAATTATTTTATTTTTAAATTCATCCTCGAAATTTCTAAAACAATTTTAACTCGGAAATAATTTAAAATACATTTCCAAAAATTATATTTGAAATTCCCAACATAAAACATACATCATTTAAACAAGATTATAAATCCCATAAATCACTAGGCATACATACATGTGTGATCTAGAACCAACTAAATGTGAAGAAATCTAAATGACTAAGCACAACACGGTATCATCTTCAAAGCTTTAATCGCAAATTCTTCAACACGGAACATCATAGGCTTTGTCAGATCACAACTCAATATCCAGCCTAGACTCAAACAATTTTATCTAGAATTAAGACAATGAGAAAAAAAAATTGACTTGATTCAAAATTTGCCCTTACATCTTGGATCGTTATTATAGTCCAATACCCAAGTAATGGGCCCCAATGTAGAAGATAATGAGAGAAATGTATAAGAGAATCAAACTTTTTTGAGGATTTTCATGGTGAACCTACGTTACAAACTTCAATCTCCCGTGGCAATCCAAAAATGGAAAATGTAATCCGAAAAGACTATTTACAAAGGGGCCTTGTCAGTCTCGTGACCATAACTTTCCAATGAATTTTTTTGGAAAACAACTGAGGCTCTTTAACCCAGCTTGGTTCAATGAATTTTCTCCATGGATAGAATATAGCACTATTAATAATGATGTATATTATTTATATTGTTATCTTTTCAAGGCAAATGTGGGTTATCACGCAGGTGGGGACTCATTTGTGGGAAAAGGGTTTCCAAATTGGAAGAAAAAATAAATATTTGTAACTCATATGAGAGGTCGTAATTGTTCACATAACCAAGCTTTGAAAGCATGTGAGGATTTAATGAACTAAGATTAACACATTGAGACAAATGTATTTAGGCAATCAGATAAATCTCGTAGTGACTATCAAACACAACTAAGTGCATCGCTCGACTCTATTCGATTTCTTTTATGCCAAGGGCCTGCATTCTGTGGTAGTGAGGAATCAAAATTGTCAAAAAAATAGAGGGAACTTTCCTGAACTTATGAAATTTTCTTGTGATCTTAATGTGGATATTAGAGTCGTTGCAATGGATAATTCTCATTCAAATAACAAATTTACATCACCGGATATTCAAAAATATAATTCGATTGCAAGAGAGATTGTTGAGTACATTATCAAAGATGTAGGAGATTTAGTTTTTGTAATTTTAATTGACGAGTCTCGTGGTGTATCTATAAAGGAGAAATGGTCATTGTTTTGCACTATATGGATCAGAGTGGAAAAAGCATGGAATTATTTATTGGTGTATAACAATTTTGGGGATACAATGGTTGTGTTGATTAAGTTATTGGTGGATAGTTTATTAGAAAGACTTGGATTGAGTATATCTAGACTATATGGCAAAGGTTATGATGGGTCACAAAATATATGTGTAGAATTCAATGGTCTCGAAACTCTTAATTTGAGGAAGAATGAATGTTCTTTTAATGTTCATTGTTTTGCTCACCAATTAAAATTGGCTCTTGTTGAAGTGTCAAAGAAATATGATGATATTATGACACTTTTTATGTTGGTTTCTAGTGTTGTCAATATAGTTAGTGCCTCATGTAAATGTCGCGATATTCTTCGTGAGCAATGAATTGAAAATATTAATAGTGGAATTTCCAAAGGTGAGATTCAAAGTGGGAAAGTACTAAATCAATGTAACTCTCTACAACATTTTGGTGACACTCACTAGGGCTCACATTTTGATACCTTAATTAGCTTGATTAGCATGTAATCCTTCATAATTGGTGTTCTTGATATTGTAAATGAGGATGCTAACAAACATGAGCATATATTTGAGGCTAGGGTTTCTATGGATTCGATGACTACCTTTGACTTTATTTTTAGTATGCATTTGATGAAAATGTGTTGGGGTTTGCAAATGAATTATCAAAGGCATTTCAAAAGAAAGATCAAGATATTGTGAGTTCCATGTTTTTAGTCCGGGTACGTAAGGACCCGAATGACTACAAATAATAAAGGATGAGGGATGAGGGATGGGGCTTGTTGCTTGATGAAGTTTCTTACTTTTATGAGATATATGACATTGAATTACCTAACATGAATGATACATTCATTTTCGAAAAACGATCATAATGATAAGCGCCAAAAAATACCAACTTGAATCGTTATCGTGTTGAGTTATTTTGTGCAATCATTGATTGTTAACTTCAAGAGCTAAATGGTCATTTCGATGAGGCAAATTCTGAATTACTTATTTTTTTGGCATATCTTTGTCCCGATGATGAATTTGTTGACTTTGATAAGAAAAAGTTAGTTAGTCTTTCCCGGTTGTATTTAAATGAATTTTCAAGAATCCAACTCATGGAACGTGAAATGCAGCTTGGAACGTATTTTCTTCATATGCAATCGATTCCAAACTTTAAAGTATTGAACGGAATTTCTTCTCTTACAAAAACAAAATGGTTGAGATGAAGAAAAATGTGCTATATCCATTTGTATATTTACTTGTGACCTTGACGTTGATTCTACCCATAGCGACGACCTCTATGGAGAGGACATCTTTTGCTATGAATATCATAAAGACTTCGTTGTGCAGTAGGATGGAAGATCGATTGATGAATGATAAATTTATTATATATAGAAAAAAATGTATTTGACGATATAAATAATTAGATTATCATTCAATGCTTTCAAATCAAGAAAGTTCGTCGAGGACAATTGTATTTGTTACCGTGCCAAAAATTCAATTTAATATTACGTCCTTTTTTATGATATGCACTTTATTTTTTTGTTGGTATTTTTTTATCCCCGGCTAAGTCAAATTCCTAGCTACGTCCCTACCCAAACTTATATATATATATATATATATATATATATATATATATATATATATATATATATATATATATTGGTGTAAGCTAGGGTTTTAGGCTAAGAGTCCATTATGGAGGGTTAGAGAGGGAGATAAAAAATACTATTCACATTTTTGTGAAGGGGTGAGGAGAGAGAAGATCAATTCTCTTAGTTTTCACCATGGTGTCCTCTCCAAAGGTGCCCATATAAAAGTTTTACTTTTGGTGGATCATATAATAGAAGATTCGAGATGTTTGGAGATTTCTTGAAAGGTTTTAGGAGACCATGGAGGGCAGCAGGAATTTCGTCTTCTTCAACATTTGTCTCCGCATTATGAATCACAACATAATTTAATATGTTAAGGTATTCTTGAACTCTAGGATTAATCTTTAAACCTAGTTCTATATTTATTTTCAATGCATGATTAATCGAAGATTTTTTGGGTTGTAATTTTTTCGCATTTGAAATGTCACTCCGAAGTTATTTTCCCTAACAATTGCCATAAAAGCCTCGATTGAGATTAATCATGTTTTGGAAAGGTCCATGTTTTCCACCATGAAACCCTAGTTTTGGAATGCTTTATGATTATAAAATATATTGTATTGTATCATACTAACATGGTTTTACAGAGATTCTATGTTTAAATTACTTCACTCATGGTCACATATGTTTATTTTATGTGATTGGATCCTACGGTGGTTTATTGATAGTTATTTTTCGCTCATAGATTCGACATGGTTGCAAAAATTAGGTTTTTTTAATTATTTCTTTGAATTATTTTGATCATAGATTCCTCCACTTTCCATTGGCCTTGGGGACGGTGACAGCGTTTTCCAAGCAGTCGGGATAGATGACTTTCCGAATGAAGTTGGCCTTATCTAACTTATTAACATCCTCTCTGATAGTATCATACTTCTCTCTTGTATAGACTCTTCCTCTTTGTCGTATCATTTTAACATCATCGTCCACATCGAGCTTATGACATAAGATTATTGGGTCAATTATGGGTATGTCTTCATGGCTCCAGGCAAGATGTTATGCCTCTTCCTTAACAGCTCAATCAGCTCTTCCTTTACCTCCTTGTTTAGGGCTTTGCCGATTTGAATGGTTTTTTTCGACTCGTCGTCATTGAGGACGATGGATTCTACCTCTTATGCGGCTTCCCCTTTATTTAATTTTATCTCATCTCTGAGTTCTAGTGTATGAATATTATACATTGTAGTAGCTTTCTTGTGAGCTTCCCTCTCCTTGGCTGAGTTGAAGTAGCATTCTCGTGCCAACACTTGATCACCTTGGACTTCCTCTACCCCATAAGGAGTCGAAAATTTCACAATTTTGTGTATAAGGGAGGGCACGGACTCAAACTCTTTGAGGGCCACTCTTCCCCTAATAATGTTATAAGTCGAGTATACACTTTCATCCATTACAAAGAAATTGACCTTCTTTGTGAGCCTCTTCGGCCAAACATCTCCCATCCTGATGTCCATCTCATACATTCCCGACGGATGGACTTTCTCACCACTGAATCCAATCAAGGGGTGATGGTAAGGCACGAGCCTCTTCTTGCTGAGTCCCATGCCTTTGAAGTTTGGCTAGAACATAACATCGGTTGAACCTTCGCCGCCAACCATTATTATTGGCACGTCATACCCATGAACCCTAGTCGTAATCACCAAAGGGACGCTTGGGGAGCTAGGATACCTTTGAAGTCAAGTCTTGAAAAACCCACAATCAAAGTGTTCATATCCATTTTATTCTTTTTCTTTGACTTAGTGCTTACTACAGTCGAATTAATAGCTTCAACTTTGGGAAGAGCTTTGACCTCTGCAACGTGTGCCTTTATGTCGACCACATATGATCCTCCCCCTGCTAGGCCCCCACAAATCATCTTTACATCAAACAAGATCATTTGAAGGCGACATTTAGGACCAGCGTCCTTTGGTGGTAGATCTAATTCATCCCCATTATTGTCGTCTGATGCGTCATCTTTTTTCCCAGGATCATCCTCTTTGCACTTATCGGTCCTTCTTTTTCTAGGGTCATCTCGATCTCCCCTCGAACTACCATTGCTTACATATTTCCAAAGCTTCCCAACCTTAAGAATCTTCTCAATCTCGTCCTTAAGAGCAAAACATTTTTTGGTCAAGTGCCCGTGGTCTTGGTGAAATTCACACCATAGGCTTTTATTCCTCTTGTGAGGGGGAGCTTTTAGCTTTTCGGGGGCCAACTTAGGGACCGATCATTCTTGATCTCATTCAAGATATCCTCTCAACTAACTGTGATGGGAGTATAGTTGGAAAAATTATCATTATCCGATCTCTTCTTTCCATCTTTATTCTTCTTTTGAAACTTTCTCCCACTACTGGTCCCCTTTTTATCCTCATACTTCGCAGCCATAGCTTCTTTGGTGTTTATGACCTTGCCAACCATCGCCAATAGCTCATCCATAGACTTCGGTGGGTCCTTAGAAAGTTTTTAAAGAGATTTCCCTTTTTGCAGACCTCCTATTAGTGTTATCATCGCAATACAGTTCTCGTAATCCTCCACCTCCAACTTCTCCTTATTAAACCTCGCAAAGTCCGACCCAAGACTCTCATTCTTCCCCTATTTAACGTGCAGCAGGTGAGTAGTCTTCTTATGGGTTCTTACCCCAAATTAGAAGTTATGGATGAATCGTTCTGCGAGTTTCTTGAAATTTTCAATGGAGTTCTTCGAGAGTAAAGTGAACTATACATGGGAAGATCCAGTCAAAGTGCTTGAAAATATACAGAATTTCATCTCATCTGAGATGGAGTAGATGTCTGTTATCAACTGGTATATCTCAACATGGTGCACAGGGTTGGTACTCTCATCATACTTTGGGGTAACCACTGGTACTTTAACTTGGCAGGGGTCAGAAAATTGACTATCTTGGCTACAAAAGGAGAGCCTTAAGAATAGCCCCTCTGCAAGGGGTCCCAGATCTTAAGAATGTCTCAAATTTTATTCTGCAACCTCTGAATTGACTCATTCCAGGGCCACTTAGCCACTTCATAACGTCGGCCTAGACCATATTGTTCCCTGCCACCTCAACTGGTCGAACAGAAGCTTCCCTTGCCACTGACCTGTGCCGGCTACTTACTTCTCTTTGTCCCTCTTCTCGGACGCATAATGGTCGACAGTCTGCCCCTTCTCTTTTGGAGCCAGCCATACTCCTGGATCTGGAAAATCTATCTTTGAGATCACCCCTTAGGTCAAGACTTTCAAAGGCCAAACCTTCGCTTAGCCGATCAAAGGCTGATCCCCTTATTTGAGCATCTTGACACGACCTCCTATTGTTCCCTCGACTTGCTTGGATGGGGCATATAGTATTTCCTGATAGTTCATATGGCAACTAATATTCAGTCCGAGCATTTTCAGCCTCATAGTCATCATATTGGTCTTTGAGGCAGGGTTGGCCTTGCCTCCCCAGGCATAAATGCCTAGGGTCAGCAATGTCTCTCCGCCAGTAGATAGGTGTTAATTACTTACATGGCACCTACGGTGGTGCCCTGGCTTCTGGAGGCTGCTCCATGGCTGTCGGAGTAATCATCTCTGGCGTTATCCTCGTGGGTCTCACCAATACATTTTGGTTGAAGGCAGCCAATGTCTCATGCATCACTTGTTGGCTGTCCACCAATGACTTCAACTCCGTCGCCACCTCCGATATCTATGATTAAGGAGGTGCGTGGCTAGAACTAGGATCACCAGATGGTGGTAGAAATTTTGATGCCACGTTTCACACCTAATGGGTGAGCTGTAAACTATATGATAAAATCTTAGAAGCTCAATGAGAGATCTTTCAATGGCAAAACATCTCCACAAGAGGGGTGGAATGGTTCACCACCAGAGACTCCGGTGATTATAAGCTAGAGATAGGAAGAGATGATAATTCTCGTTGCCACAGACGACGCCAGATTGATGATACCAAAAATGGCACCACTAGGTTACATATATAAGAAGCTAAAGCAGATATACAATAATGGCAGAAAATACACAATATAAAATTATAGAAGGAGGTGAGGCGAAGAGGATGAACACCTAAATTAAAGTGGTTCGGGCGGAGCCTACATCCACTATATGTGTGTGTGTGTGTGTGAGAGAGAGAGAGTGATATCCACTAATAAATATGGCAGTAATGGCATGGGTTACAATAATCAAGCTTTCTCTCTCTTCTTTATACAAATGATTAGAGTTTCATCTAGGGTTTGAATTAAGTGATACCCTACAATGAAGAAGATCAAATGTGTTTATACGGTTCAGGGGGTGTAATGCAACTGATAGAAAGAACTTTTGTGTGGATTTTTCTTTTTTCGTTGCTTGAAAAGTCCTTCTAATCAAAACCTCAATTACCTACAAAATAATATCAACTCAAGTGTAGAGGTAAGTAAGGGTATCAATCCACTTTCAAGGGAGTAAGCTAGAGACAAATTCAATTTTAATTCAATTTTTATTTTCTTTTTGTGCTTTTTCTAATTTTTTTAGCTTTTTCAATATTAAAACAATAAGGTGAGGTGATGATTTAAACTAAACTAAAATAAAATGAAAATAACTAACTAGAAAGTGACTAAAATGAAAACAAAGTCTAACACTAAAATAAGAGATAAAGTGAAGTAAATAATTGTGAGAACAATCAAGGAATGGGATTACACCACAAATTTTAGTTATTCTAATTAATTAATTTAATTTGAATTCTCCCAAATTAATATCAAAATTACAAACCAACTCTCGTTGCAAGTGTAATTATAATAGTAATCTTTTAGAATGTTAAGTTTAACATCCCACAACTCTAGAAAAATAGATCTACACTCCTTTTAATTAATCACCCGCTAGGATCGATCGATTAAAATTCATGTAAATCTTAGAAAATAAATTTAGAGTTGAAATTCAAGTTATAATACCCCACTTAAGAAACCCATACCTCTAGTTCGAATCTAAAATGGGTATTATAACTAGAATTTTGATTTTCTCTCGAAAATCATTTACCCTCTCTCGAGGCGTAAATTTAAGGGTGAGGGATTAAAATTAACATTCAAAGGGACTTTTCAAGTAATTAAACTAATTAAAATAAAATAACATCAAATAAGGGTTTTACCCCGCCCCTTGAAAGGGGATTTAGCCTAACATGGTATCAAACATAATAAACAAATATTCAATAGGCATTTAATATAAAAGAGTAGAGAGAAGAATAATCAAACCAATCTCTTGAATTCAATAAACTTCAATCCCTGAATGAGAAGCATACAACCCTCCAATTGAGAATCCAAGTAATATGAAATTAAAATCAACACTCAATTAAATCTCAATCAATATTTAACCTCACAAATATCTAACAAAAAAAATAAAAATAAAAATAAAAGAATAAAACAAAAACTATTTACAAATGGTATTTTTCTCTACAATTCTCTCTCTAGAATTTTCCTATCTAAAAGCTCTTCTTTTCATTTGGGGTCTTCTTCTTCAATTTATAATAGGCATGGAGCTAGGGGTATATAGGGTAATTGGTATAAGTGTGCATGTGGTTTGGGGTGTGTCATGTGGGTAGTGAGGTGAGGGAATAAATGGTAGTAGAGGGAATAAAATCTGATATTGTTATAAGGGTATTTTAGGAAAGTGGGTAAAAAGGGAATTTGAGGGTATTTGGGTAAAAAGAGGGTTAAGTGGGATAAAAGGCATGTGGGTCTTTTAGATGACTTGGTCTTTGGTTTATTGTGTTTGTTGGCAGGTGCACGATTTTGTTTGGGAGAAAACATGGAAATGGGTTTGGGTTGGAGTATGGATGGAATCGGGTTGGTTCAACTGGGTTTGGACTTGGGTGATAGATTGGAAGAGGGATGGTGAAGGTGGATGGAAAGGGGATCGAGGAGAGAGAGAGGCCGGATTGGGGCAGGTTCACCGCCAGCGGAGGGGAGTGGGAATGCAGGTGGCTGGAGGTGGTTGTCCGTCGTGGGACAACGCCGGATCGAATTGGTTCTCACGCCACCGGACAAGGGGCGACGGAAGGTGGGCCACCGGAGGGTGCACAGAGGGTGCTTGAGGTCGCGACTTTGACAGGGGTCAAAATAAGGGGATCTCGGGTTTGGATAGAAGAGAAATCGGGGGATGGGGTTTTGCCAGTTTGGATAGAGACACGGATTGGCGGCGGAACTAGCTGGTAAGGGATTGGTAATTAGCTCCATAAAATGCGCAATTTTCTTGATTTAAACGCTTGAACTCTGCAACGCACAATAAGCCTGCATATTGAATAATTAAGTGCATAAGACCCAAATGGCCGAGAATTAGCAACTAAAATACATCTATTTGGGGTATAAAATGTACAGTTTTGGGTGCTTATCAGCAACCCCAAGCATGTTGAAGGCATGTACTGATGAAGGCACCCACCGAGATGACGCCAGCTATCCATGCACATGTAAACAATAATGATGAAATATTCACTCTCATGGAGGGAATAATCTTAGTTACAATTGAATTGCTCACGTGGGACACGTCACCTTGGAACTTTTTACTGCTCCTCTGGTATGGTACCATCTGCAAAGTTCTCGACCTGGTCGAGTACGAGCTTGATAATGCAGTGCTTGTCTTCATTTGAGAAATTAGCAAGTGTGGTCTCGACTGAGGAGCTCAGGTCTGTTGTTGAAGTTAAGAGGTATCATCCTGGGATGAGGTTATATTTGGTCATATCAATCACCCCTTAGCCCTCAACCATCTATATGAAAAGATGGTTGGGGGATACGAGTCTGCCTTGTCCTTTGACGAGACGTTACTGCCACCTTGATTGAGTACACCTTGATGTGTAAGAGAGTGACACATGTCACAGTTCTGGTTGGTATCGTCTTACCCAAGTTTGGCTTGGCGACTGAACACTTTGGGTTTCATACGTTCAAATGATTAATCATTTTGGTAAGCGTGCTCAATCATTACCTAGGTATTTAAACTCAAAAACCCTTTCTCTCTCCCCTTTACCTTCATAAACTCTCGCCTATTACTCTCTTTCTCTCTAACCTCCTGCATTTTCTGTAATCTTGCCCCTTTTATTCTCTCTTTCCGACGTTCAACTTCTTCGTGTATCATCTTCACCTTCCTCCTTATCTTATTTTCTTTACAATATGTTGGATAGGTTGTGTTTTACTTTTTTGGTGAGAATTTTTAGTTTTTCGGTGAGGTTTAGAGTGCCCTTGGACCCATTTTGGCCCTTCCTGGGATATTTGTAGGTGATAGGTAGTGGTTAGAGAAGTTTCTGAGTCTTTTTTTATGTTTCAAACTCTTTTTGGTGACCTCCAATCATCTTCTCTAGCGATCTTCAAGGTTGTGTTCTTGAAGTTCTTGGCTGAAAACTGTTTAACTTCTTGTTTGATCTTTGGTCAATTATAGTCAAAGTTGCAAACTGTTTGTCCCTTTTTTTTCAATTTTCGCCCAACTTGAACCTTGGCTCTTGATGTTAAGACACCTTTATAAATTAGCCAAGGAAATTCCTAGCCTCAGAGAGAAGTGCTTCGAACACATTAGAAGAGTAGAGGCTGAAGAAGTCAGGAGTCATAAGGCTAAGGCATTTCCCCTTCTTCTAATATATCCAACCCCTTTGGTTCTCATATACCCATAGGTTTCCAAGACTTGTGACCCCCAACCACGGAGCTAAGTGATCCTATATTTATGTCGTCCTCATCTCCAAACGACCATATGTCCACATCTAAGGCGGTCGAGAATATAGATTCATTTGAGGAGGCCATGGCCTATTCTGCATCACAAACTGAGGGGGTTGATATGGACGAGGCATCTTCCTGCGTCTCATCCTCTAATAAAGTCGAGACCTCAAATCAATCTGACTATGTTCAGATACTCGAGCCTAATGTGGCAATTCCACCTCCTGTAGACATAATTCCTCTCTCGATTGCAACCGAGGCCGAGTTTGCACAGAGGTTCCCTAGTAGTGACCCAAATAATCCTGAGGCCGAATCTACAGAAAATAGTATTGAAAAGAGTGATGTTGATAGGTTTGTTGCTGAGGAATAAGAGAGTATTGTGTCAAAAATTAATCTCCTGACTTGAAGGCATATATATGGCGTATATTCTTCTATTTCTATGAGAAAGCCTCTTAAGGAAGTGAGAGCTTTCCATGTCCGAGAGGGAAAAATCTGTGTCTATGAGAAATGTTTAAGCTTGGCTTCCGCTTGCCCATTCACCCTATAATCTGAGCCATTTTGTCTCATCTAAAACTTGAACCTTCTCAGCCTTATCCGAATTCTTGTAGAGCTATCCTGGGCTCCATTGTCCTTTGAAAGATAGTCTATCAAATCGACCTTCCAGTTAACATATTCCTTGCCTGTTACACCCATTTATCCCCCAAAGACTCAGCCTGGTTACGACCACCTCATAGCCAGGAAGTTCGAGAGGAATATTTTTTGGGTTACCCAAACCTCAAACCACAACTGAAAGCTCCATTATTTATTTATCTCAGGGGCTTGGGAGTTTGGCCCAAATAAATCTAGTAGGACCTCTGAGCCTAAGACCCCTCTGAAGTGGGCGAAAGTCTCTGCATCGACCAAACTCAATCCGGGGTTGAACGCTGAGGCCTTTAAAATGGTTGAAAAACTTCGTATATAAGGCGATAAAGTTCATCTTGTGAACTTTGAACATTTGATGACACCATATTATTTAGCTCAGACATGTCTAGGGTCTGGCCCCCTTGTCGAGCTGTGTATGTAATCAACTTTGGTAACAATAGTCTCATACTTCATATTTTCCAATAACTAATCTCTGAGGTTTATCTTTTATAGGTCGTATCGAAGGCGCTTCAGGCGAGCTTTGGAAAATGGTGGCCCCCAATTTGAGCAAGATTACCAATAAACATTTCCAAAGGACTGGTCCCCCTACTGCTCAGATAAAAAATTCTACTACTGGCAGACCCAGTTGAGTTGATGATGCTGGGAAGAAAAAGAAGAGTCGACCCAAAGACGACATAACCACTCGTCCTCCAAAGTAAAATCGTCCTACATAAGCCATCCCAATCTCGTCTGAAGAGGCACTGGCAGCTCGGTTTTCGCAGCTAAAAATTGCTAACGAGGGTGTCATTGGCCATGGTAGACAACCCATAGATGGTATAGGCTCTCTTAAATCTGATGCTGACAGACGTTTTCTTCAGTCAATGGATACCTCACTGTTGACTGAGTTTGCCCTTCACAGGGTTGTTTAGGAATTTTTCAAAAACTTTTTTAAAGTGTAGTCTCTTCCTTTTCCATGCCTCGTACTGACTTATTTCCCCACTTTTGTACTGGGCATAGTCTCTCTTCATCATATAGGAGATTGGATTATCAAGAATCTTCCCTTGATTGAGAAAGGGATGGAGGCCGTTACTATGGAGAACAGACCGAGGAATGAGATACAGACTGCAAAGATGGCCTTACATGAGGCCACGAACTAGATCTCAACTCTGAAGGCCGACCATACGAAATCTATTAAGACCTTGGATGACAGCAAGCATGCCGAGATCGATGTTGCTATTGAGGCTGCCTTAGATAAGGCCAAAGCGCAAGTTGTGGTCGAGTTCAAGGATTCTGAGGAATTTGGGGACTATGGCTTTGAGTATTTAGAGAGAGGCATCAAGACAGCCGGCCGATGGGCTACCATCAAACATGCCAAGGTTGGGAGCCTGTCCCATTATGACTTTATTGGCCTTGACTTTAGCGATACACGGCTTCAGGTTGCCTTGTTCGACATTGATAACCCCTCCGACCCTATGGAGGCCAACCCCCTGGAAGTCACTGATACCAATGAGAACACTGCCGATTTGATGATGATGGACTCGAGGTCACAAATGCTGGGTTTGATGGGTTAACATAGGCAGGTGGAGATAAGTCGGCCTCGACTGCTGACGATGGGGTTCTGCAACTCTGAGCTTATGCAGCTTTTTATGTAGCTTTGGTCCTTTCCCTTCTTTGTAGTGGCATTAGGCCTTTCAGGGCCTCCTTTTGTAATATTCGTGCTCAGAATTAATGAAATGGAATTTTTTATGTTTTCACCAATATTGTGCTTGCTCTGACTTCAAATTATTGGTAACATTATTTTCTTAAGTCTTGTCTCTGCTTCTATCAGCTTAATGATGTCTGAGGTATATGAACTATAATTTGCACAATTCGACATAAGTCCTCTCTCATCATTTTAAGAGTGTATAGATTAGTGTCGTCTCATCCATACATTGTCATCTCGATCGAGAGAGTTTTTCCACCAATTTAATAATAACTAAGTGATTTATAAATTTGCATCCACCAAATTATGGTGTTTTAGCATAAGTCCCCTCTCGTCATTTTGAGAGTGTATGGGTGAGTGTCGTCTCGTCCATACACTTTCATCTCGTTCGAGAGAATTTTTCCACCAAGTTAATGATTTTTAACAAGTTAACCACAACTAAGTGATTTTTAAATTTGCATCCACCAAATTATGGTGTTTTAGCATAAGTCCCCTCTCGTCGTTTTGAGAGTGCATGGGTGAGTGTCGTCTCGTCCATACACTGTCATCTCGACCGAGAGAGCTTTTCCACCAAGTTAATGATGTTTAACAAGTTAACCACAACTAAGTGATTTTTAAATTTGCATCCACCAAATTATGGTGTTTTAGCATAAGTCCCCTCTCGTCATTTTGAGAGTGTATGGGTGAGTGTCGTCTCGTCCATGCACCGTCATCTCGACCGATAGAGTTTTATCACCAAGTTAATGATGTTTAATAATAAATGCCATTCGATTTTATTGACGGTCCATAGACAAGGTTGGCCCCGTCCGGACTGTTGTGTCACTGAGAGCAATTTAAGGCTATTTCACCACGAATGATGTTCTATAGCGCAGAGTGAGTTATATGTACAAGCAACAAACATTCAAATGAATACACAAAGTGTGGGAGAACACTTGAGATTTTTATTAAATTTTGTCCATATTTCATTCATCATTTGAACCTCATATACATGTATTATGATCAAAGGAAAAGAAACAAACTAAACTAAGATCTTACTGGTAATACTTTTAGAGGTGGTCGGTGTTCCATGGGTTGGATAATGGCTCCCCTTTTAGAGTCTCCAATCTATACGTCACTGGTAATACCTCTTCAACCACTCTGTATGGACCATACCAATTTGGATGAAGCTTGTTAGGCTTCTTCCATGTCTTCTTTGACACTAGGTCTCCTACCTTTAGTGGGCATGACTTGACTCTCTTATTGTAGAACTTTATTGTCCTTTGTTGGTAGGCAGCTCGTCTAACCTCAACATCTTCTCTTATTTATTCCACAAGGTCTAAATCTAGTCTCCACTAAACAATGCTCTCTTCTAGGTCATAGGTCTAAACCCTGTGGGTAGGGAGACCTATCTTCATCAGTATTACTACCTCTGAACCGTAAGCTAGCATAAATGGAGTTTCCCCAGTAGGCGTCCTCTCCGTTGTTCTACATGCCCAGCGGATAGCATAAACTTCTTCGACCCACCTGCCTTTGGAATCTTCTAACCTCTTTTTGATCCCCTCAAGGATCGTCTTGTTTATTACTTTTGTCTGCACATTAGCCTGGGTTCGGCCAGGAGTAGAGAAGAACTACTTGATGCCTACTCGATCATAATATTTTTCCAGGGAGACATTCTTGAACTATGTTCCATAATCAGAGATCAGACTATTGGGTAGGTCGTACCGACAGATGATGTTTTTCCAGATAAACTGTAAGGTCTTCTTCTCCATAATTGTTATCATCGGCTCGACCTCTACCCATTTTGAGAAATAGTCAATCGCCACAATCAAGTAGCGATAATTATTCACATCTCTAGGAAGTGGTCCAACCAGGTCGATCCCCCAAACACCGAAGGGCCAAATATATGTCATGGAGGTAAGAGGTTAATAATATTGGTGAGGTATGGTAGCAAACGTCTAGCACTTATCACACTTATTTACGTAAGTAGTTGCATCCTTGTCCAACATCGGCCACCAATAACCCTGCGTAATAATCCTCTTAGCCAACGGTCTTCCTCCGATGTGGTTGGAACACGACCCTTCATGCACATCTATTAAAACATACTCCACCTCAGATAGATGAACGCGTCTGAGGAGAGGAAGCAGAACCCCTTTCTTGTATAGAATGTCTGGCAGTTTTATACCTCAACTTATTTTTCTCGGCCTTGGACTCAGACAGCTCCCCATCTCTAATGTAGTGGATGATAGGATCCGTCCATGAAGCTTCGATACTCATATTGAAAAGAAATTCCATGGTATTCTCTTTTCCTTCGATCGTCGGCCGGTGGAGAATCTCTACCGAGACTGTTCTTCTAATTTCAGCTCTGGTGGCTGAGGCTAACCTTGTCAGAGCATCAGCTCGGCCATTTTCCAACCAAGGTATCCTCTTCAATTTTACTTCAGCAAAATGTTTCAACGATGTCTTAACCTTTCCCAGATACCTTACCATTATGTCATCCTTAGCCTCGTATGCCCCTAAGATTTGATTGATAACTAACCTGTAATCATTATGAATAAGGAGTTTACCAAGATTCAGTGCCCGGGCAAGAGAAAGACCTACTAGGATAACCTCATATTCAGATTCATTATTGGAAGCTTTGAAGTTAAATATCAATGCGTACTCAATATCGGTCCCATATGGGGCCAACATTATCAATCCTGCCCCGTTTCAATTCTCACATGAAGACCCATCAACAAAGAGGCTCCACACAGGACCATTTAGTGAAACATTACCCTCTTCCAGGGCTCCATTCTTGAAAAGATACCTTTTCTCCTCATTCTCAGACACTTTATTTCTTGTCGAACTCGTCTTGGCTTCGGTCGGGAGAGGACATACTCTGCTTTCTTGCTCAAAAGTTATAGGATCATCTTTAATGTCGGCCTCATCCCAAGTGAACTCATCCATAAAATCAGTTAGTGCATGCCCTTTAATAGTCGTTCTTGGCTGGTAGATGATGTCAAACTCCCCCAACTCGATTGCCCAAGCCATTATTCTTCCTGATTTCTTAGGCTTGTGAATTACTTGCCTGAGGGGTGAGTCTGTGAGGACCACCATGGTATATGCCTCAAAGTAGGGCTTCATGTTCCTCAAGAAGTGGATCAGTGCATATGAAAATTTTTCCATCTTGGGGTACCTCTGATCGACCCCTTGGAGTGCCTTACTATTGAAATACACCGATTTTTGAACTACATGCTCTTCTCTTACAATGGTGGTGCTGATGACCTACTCAGATACTGCCAAATAAGGATATAGTTTCTCCCCCTGAGATAGTCTAGATAATAGGATTGGGGAGACGAGGTAAGACTTCAAATCCTTAAAGTCTCTATCGAACTCTTTATTCCACTCAAAATCTTTTCTCAATACTCGAAAGAAAGGAAGACATTTATCAGTGGCTCTAGAAACAAACATGTTTAGCGTCGCCACTCTTCTGGTGAGTCTCTGCATATGCTTTATTATCATGGGAGTCTTCATTTCCAACAAGTCCTTGATCTTCTTGGGATTGGCTTCGATCCCTATTTGATTCAAAATAAATCCTAAAAATTCACCCACTCCCACGTCGAAGACACACTTGGCAGGGTTGAGCTCCATCTGGTATTTGTCCATCGTGTCAAAAGTGCGCTCAAGGTCGGCCACATGAGTGTCGGCCTTGAGGCTCTTTGTCAGCATATCATCGATGTATACTTCCATAGTCTTCCCAATCTTATCCTCAAATATTTTTTTGAATAGCCTTTGATATGTTGCCCCAAGATTCTTTAACACAAAGGGCATGACCTTATAGCACTAGGTCCCCTTATCAGTAGTAAAGGTTATCTTTTCTTCATCAGTCGGGTCCATGAATATCTGGTTGTAGCCTGAGTAGACATCCATGAAACTCATTAATTCATGGCCAAAAGTAGCGTTTACCATCTGATCAATCCTGGGCAAAGGGAAGCTGTCTTTCGGGCATGCTTTATTTAGATCCGTGAAGTCTGATAACTAGCTTTTTGCGTATTGTTGTTGTTGAAAGCCAAGTTAGTCAAAAATCCTCAAATTACCTACAAACATAACAACTTAAGCATAGCGGTAAATAAGGATGTCAATCCTAATCTAAGGAGTGAAATGCTAAACATGAGAGTATTAAGAATATTATTCCCTTCATCACTTTTTTTTTACTTTTGGGTTTTTTCTAATTTTTTTATGTTTTTCAATATTAAAACAAGTTTTAAGGATGAGTGAATATGACTAAGACTAACAACAAAAAATAAGAGTAATCAAACTAAAATAAAGTGTGACAAAAATACTAGTGAGTGATGGAAATGAGTGAGAGTGTAAATAAATGAGAGAAAAATATTCAAGGGAAGACAAATCCACCCTCAATTCCCCAAATCAACTAAACTTGTATTATTTTAATTTCATCAATTTCCAAAATATTTAATTAATTCAAAAGCTAAGTCTCATTAAACTAGTGAATTAATTAAATACTCTTTTAGAAAAGCAAATTTAATTCCCACGAGCACTACTCTAATTGAATTAAAATTAATCAAACAAATTATCCCCTAGGAATAATTTGTCCAACTAATTTTAAATTGAAAGAAATTAATGAAATCAAGAGTAGATGAAAATTAGATTAATATTAAAATCAAATGATAGGTCTATCTCTAGCTTAAAGCACTTGATCAAATATTAATTAAATTTCCATACCTTTCTCAAGGTTGATTTTCCATTTTTCAATGTGAAAATAAAGTGGGGATCAAATATACAACTCAAAGGAAATTATCAAAATTAAAATTAACAACTAATTTGATTTGGATTCATGAGGGTTTCAATCACCCCCTTGAATGGGGTGATTACCTCTCCATAATCACCATCCAATAAAAATTAGAAACAATTAAAATAATGTAATGAAAATTAAGGAAGATATGATCAAACCAAAATTCCTCTTGAAATAGCACTAGAATTTAATTCTTCAACAATTTTTTTAATAGTTACACACTCTAAAAAAAATCTCTCTAAAAAAATTACTCAAAAACTCTAACTCTCTCTACAATTTTCTCTCTCTAGTCTTCTTCTCTCCAACAGCCCTTTGAATTGGGGTCTTCATCTTCTTTTTATACTATGCATGGAACTAGGGGTATTTTTGAAAGGTTCATGGTGTAGGATAAAATGGGGAGAGGTTTTTGGAATAAAGGTGAGGGTAATTTAGGCTTTAGAAGAGTGCATGTGGTTATGGTGAGGTCATGTGGGAAGTGAGGTTAGGAATAAAATCTGATTTGGGAATGAGAGGTTTGGGGGCATTTTTGGGAAGTTGGTTTTGAGGGTTAGTTGGGGTATAATGGGTATTGGGACATAAATGGGTAAAAGGGTTTTTTTTTTACATGGGGGATTTATTTTGGTTTTGGCTTTGGGATTGTTGGCAGAAGTTACACGATTTTGGCTTTGGAGAGGTTAAATGGGTCTTGAGTTTGGATGTGGGTTAAAGTTTGTTGGTTGAAATCGGGTATGGTCGTGAGTTGGATTTTGGGTTGGGGTGAGTGTCCGCTGGGGTAGGGTAGAGGTGAGGTCTGGGTCACCGGAATGGGTTCGTGGCCAGGCTTGGGGATCGAACCGGGCTGTTAGGGGTTATAGTCGGATATGGGTTCAGGGGGGGTCGTGGGGTTGGCTGGACGCCTGGGATCGGGGCGATTCTCACGCCGGAGGGAGGGGTTTTGGGTTCGACACCGACGGCAGGGGGAGCAGGGGTCGAACGCCGGGGTTGCGGGTCTGCTGGTGGATGGTGGCGATCGCCGGCGCTAGAGGGGTTTTGCGCAGGGGGGTATGGAGGTTTGGCCATGGGTTAAGCTAAGGGGCTTTGGTTAGGGGTTGAATGGTAGGGAGTGAGGTGATGAGTGGTGGATGGTCATGGAGGTGAGAGAGAGGTGTGGGTGAGGTAGGAAGAAGATGAAGTGGGGTCTTGTGGTGTGGTGAGGGTGTATGAAAAGTAGGTGTGGCTTAGGGTGTAGGAAAGTAGGGGTGTGGGTGTATGGTATTTGCGTGTGTGTGTGTGTGTGTGTTTAATATGGACACCTAAAATGACACTAACTAACATTAATAAAAATAAAATCTAACAATAAAAATAAAAATCCTACATCTAATAATAAAATAAAGACCTAATTAAAAAATGAAACTAAAAAGAGAGATAATAAAAATAAAATCTAATAAAATTAAAACTAAAATTCTAAATAAATGTAAAATCAAATAAAACTAAAAAAATAAATGAAATCCTAAAAAAATCTAATCCTAATAAAAATAAAACTAATAACTAATAAAAATAAAGATAAAATAAAATAAAAAAATAGAAAAATAGAAAATAAAACTTACAAAATACTAAATAAATCGAAAATAAATCCTAAAAATAAAAATGACTCAAACTAAAAATCTAAAAAATAATAAAAAGGGACAAACTAAACACACGCATGCTTGGGGTAAGTTTAGCCTAGGTTTGGGTAGGCTAGGTTACGGGATAAGGGTATTTAGCTCCATTCTAACTGCAATTGGCCTCGAAATGTAGCTTTTGACACCGCAATTGTAGTTAAGCTTGCATGATAAACATTTAAGCACATAAGACCCATATTATCGAGAATTAACAACAAAAGTACGTCTATTCGGGGTATAAATTGTACAGTTTTGGGTGCTTATCACATCACCCCCAAACAGAGCGTTGCTAGTCCTCGAGCAATAAGATAGATAGAAAGAGAAAGATAAGAAATCAAAAGTGTACCACTTTCGCGGGCACTTGCGATTGCACTTAGCATGTGCAACAAGCCTTTAAACCTATAGGTTGCCCTACAGGATGAGTTGTGTCTCGTGAGTGTTTGCAGAGAATATACCCACAAAATTCTTATTTTGCAAAAATTTATTGAAAGGCAGTCAATCTCTTATTAGACGTAGAATAATCGCACAATCCATCACATGAGAAATAATGATTTCAGAAATACAAGCTAGAATGTGCAAAAAGTTAGCTAAGTAAATACTCAAGGCACATCCTTTCTAGAACTCAACGTGTGTAGTGTGAATCAGTCAAAACGGGTCGAGTATCACAAGAGTAATTCCTAGATTGCCTTGTTGGAATCAACGCTTCAACTTCAAATCTCACTAGATATAGCTCTCTCAAACGAACTCTCGAGATATGGGTTAGTGTATCGCTCTTGTGTGTGAGGAGGTGAGTAAATGTAATAAAGTTCAAACGTCTCACACACACATAAGAAAGAACGAACAATTAGAAAGAAAAAAGATCTCATGAATGGAATGATAATCACTATAGTGAGAATGCCGAGTTATTCACCACGTTGACTTTCATTTGCCCGAACACCTTGGGGAACATATGGATGATAATGGGTAAGGGGAAAATGAAATGGGAAGGATGGTATGAGGTGTGGTATGATGGATGTGTGATGTACGGATGTGGTATGTAGGATATAATGGTGATATGAATGATGATATATGAATGGATATGATAGAAGAGTGTTTTATACTTTAGGCATAAATGTCTTTATTACAAAAGAACTACTAACTACAAACTCTCTTTCTTTTCTTTTCTCTTTTATTTATTTTTTTGAATTTTCTTTTCTTTTTCTCTCTTTTTTCTTCTATTTTTGCTATTTTTTTTTCTTTTTATTTTTCTCTCTCTTTTCAAACCAACACTGAAGACATTTACATTTGAAATCACACTCTTTTATTTGAAATGATGGAAGATGATATGGAGATGATAGGTGATGGTGTGGGGAAATATGTGGGAATATGGAAGAGCATGGGAGTATAATGGGTGAAGTGAATGGTAAATGGTATATGGAAAAGTGGTAAGTGTATGGATGAAAATCTAGTATCCGGGACAAATTTCAAGACACGCGTTTCTTACAACTCGAAAAAGATGTCATTCTCAATGATTAAGCCAAAATTTTATGAAAGATAATGAGATCATACAACAATTTAATGCGGACCCAAAGAAAGTTGAATCAACTTGTGACTCGGAGATTGCGTAAAACACTCTGAAAGGGTGAAAGGCACAAATCTCACAAGCTAAAGTCTCTACTAGTGATCCTTAAGGTTCTCTTTAGAATTGTAGTACTCTTCAACTCTAAACATAATGACGTGATAAGTGCGCAAATTTTGTTGAGTCTAGAAATTCATGGTGCAAAATGCCTTGTTATGTATAACATAAGCTATTTATAAAAAATATTCTCTAGCTTGATTCCTAGACTTTTGAAAGATGGATGATTGAAAATTCACATCAATGAGTGAGATGAAAGAAACTGCACGAAATTTTAAAAATCAGGTTTAAAATCGTAATTTTTCAAAAGAGGCACGATTTTGATAAAATTCCCCACCCCCAAACAAAAAGGAACATCGTCCTCGATGTTAGGTAAAATGATTTTTAAAATTGAGAGCATAAGGTAGGAAAGAGATTACCAGAATGAACCGCTAATGAAGTGGAAAGATGTAGCCAAGAATAAACCTGAATAACAAGTGAGAAAAAAAATGTGTACAAGTCTATAAGCATGATAAAGCATAGGGTGATGTGAAACACCACCCCCAAACAGGATGAGACTAGTACAAGAAATGCGGGCTGCCTCCCGGTAGCGCTAAGTTTAACGTCTTCAGCCAGACCGATGGGAACTAACCCAAAAAGAGATGATAATCTAGGAGAGAACGGGGTGGTAGAAAATTTGGGGGATAAGAATCACCCCCAAACAAGACTGAACGGTCAGTCTTCATAAATGGGGTCAACAAGGTCAATCTGTTCTATGTGAGTGGAGCCTAGCTCCAAGAAGGGCTTCAAGAATTGACCATTGACCTGAAAGAGGCTACCATCCTTGGGATTTTGCACGGTGATGGCACCATAAGGGGTAACTGACTCAACAATGAAGGGTCCAGACCACTTGGTTTTCAATTTCCCTGGAAAGAGATGCAACCGAGAATTATATAACAAAACTTTTTGACCAGGGTGGAATTCTTTGCGCATGATGCTTTGGTCATGGATCCACTTCATCTTGTCCTTATACTTTTTGGAAAAATCATAGGCATCATTTCTCATTTCCTCCAATTCATTAAGTTGCAGCTTCCTATGTACATCCGCCTCATCAATGTCGAAATTAATGGCTTTCACGTCCCAATAAGCATGATGTTCAAGTTCAACAGGAAGGTGGTAAGGCTTGCCGAAGACCAAACGATAAGGAGACATGCCAATTGGAGTCTTGTAAGCAGTACGGTATGCCCACAATGCGTCGTTCAAGCGTAAGGACCAATCTTTCCTATTAGGATTGACGCTTTTTTCAAGAATTTGCTTGATCTCGCGGTTGGAGACCTCAACTTAACCACTAGTCTGTGGGTGGTAAGAGAGACCAACCTTGTGGGTAACACCATACTTTTTGACAAGGTGTTCAAAGACTTTATTACAAAATTGTTTACCCTCATCACTAATGATAGCTTTGGGGTTCGAAAACGCGTGAAGACATGCTCTTTGAGAAATTGGACCACAACTCGATGGTCATTAGTGCGGCAGGCAATTGCTTCGATCCATTTGGAAACATAGTCAACAGCAACAAGAATATACTGAAAACCATGAGAGGAGGGAAACGGTCCCATGAAATCGATACCCCACACATCAAAAATTTCAACAATGAGGATGGGTGTGAGAGGCATCATATGACGACGAGAGAGACGACCAGAGTGTTGGCAATTCGAACAAGCCTGGCAATATTGATGGACATCACGGAAAAGGGTAGGCCAATAGAAACCACTTTGCAAAATTTTGGCAGCAGTTTTCTTAGAACCAAAGTGGCCTCCACAAGCACTATTGTGGCAAAAGGACAGAATACTGAGTTGTTCACACTCGGGAACACAACGACGAATGACTTGATCGGGGCAATACTTATAGACAAATGGATCATCCCAAGAGTAGAACTTCACATTCTCCATGAATTTGGATCGATCCTGTTTCGACCAATGACTAGGAAGTTGATCGGTAATAAGAAAATTGACAATATCAGCATACCAGGGCAAAGTGGAGATGGAAAATAGTTGTTCATCAAGAAATGACTCAGAAATGGGAACATGATCACAGTCAGACGTGACAGTAATGCGAGAGAGGTGGTCAGCAACAACATTTTCACAACCTTTCTTGTCGCGAATTTCAAGGTTAAACTCTTGGAGTAAGAGAATCCACCATATCAATCGTGGTTTGGAATCCTTCTTATGAAGAAGGTGCTTAAGCGCAGCATGGCCAGTATACACGATGATAGGGGAACCTATGAAATATGATCTAAATTTATCAAGAGCAAACACAACCGCTAACAACTCCTTTTCGGTGGTTGTGTAATTAAGTTGAGCATCATGCAGGGTTTTGCTAGCATAAGAGATGATATGTGGGCACTTGTCAACTTTCTGGCCAAGCACGGCACCAAGTGAAAAATCAGAATCATCACACATGAGCTCAATGGGGAGAGACCAATTGGGAGGTTGTATGATAGGAGTGGAAGTGAGGTCAGCTTTTAGGCGCTCAAAAGAGGCAACACATGCTTCATCAAAGACAAACGAGACATCCTTGGATAAAAGGGTTGTCAAAGGTCGCGCGAATTTAGAAAAGTCCTTAATGAAGCGCCGGTAGAAGCCCGCATGTCCTAAGAAGGAGCGAATGTCCTTAACAGACTTAGGAATGGGGAGTGAGGAAAATCAAGTCGACTTTTGCTTTATCAACCTCAATACCGGAGTTGGAGACAATATGACCTAAAATAATACCTTTTTTTACCATGAAATGTCATTTTTCCCAATTGAGAACCAACTTCTTTGCTTAACACCGCTGAAGGACCATAGTGAGGTGAGATAGGCATTGTTCAAAGGATGAACCAAACACAGAAAAATCGTCCATAAAGACTTCGAGAAAACGCTCTACCATGTCACTGAAAATACTAGTCATACAACTTTGAAAAGTCCCAGGTGCATTGCAAAGGCCAAAGGGCATACGAGAGTACGCAAATGTGCCAAATGGACAGGTAAAGGTATTTTTTCTTGGTCTTCAGTGGCAATGGGTATTTGGTTGTACCCTGAATATCCATCAAGGAAGCAGTAGTAATCATGGCCCGCCAAGCGTTCAAGCATCTGGTCAATGTATAGGAGAGGGAAGTGGTCTTTGCGAGTGACAGCATTGAGCTTTCTATAATCAATACAAACATGCCAGTCGGTTTGTATGCCGGTAGGCACAAGCTCATTGTCACTATTTTTACAACGGTGACTCACCAGACTTTTTAGGCACCACATGAATGGGACTGACCCATTGGCTATCTGAAATGGGGTAGATAATACGAGCATCAAGTAGTTTTAAAATTTCAACTCGAACTACCTCTTTCATTGCCAGATTGAGTCGGAATTGTGGCTCACGAGAAGTCTTGGCATTCTCCTCTAAATGAATGTGATGGCTACAGACATTGGGACTGACACCTTGAATGTCAAAAATGGTCCACCCTAAAGCAGTGCTATGTTGGGTGAGAGTGTGGACCAATTGCTCTTCTTGATTCGGTGTCAAGTCAGAAGCAATAATGATGGGGTGATGTTGGTTTGGGCCTAAGAAGGTATACTTCAACTCAGCAGGTAATGGCTTAAGCTCCAAACTAGTTGGTGGCTCAGGAGAGGCATCGAACTCAGACGCAGAAACAGAGTCCGGGAGAATATCGGGACACGGGTTGACTGGGTTATCCACAGAAAGAGGAGTATCGACAAGGAGAGGCTCAAATGGAGAAACCCAAGTGGAAGTGTCCAGCAGTGGTGTAGAATCTAACAAGGCATTGACCTCGGAGATGGAAGAATCAATATCAAAGTCGGACCCAAAGTGAGCCAAACATTGGTGGATAGGATCTTCTGGGTAGGTGGTATCCAACATCTCTTGGACTAAGGATTCAATCATGCAGACCTCATCAATGGAATCAACATCGGTCGGTTATTGCATGAGGTGGAAAATATTGACTTCGACGGTCATGTTGTCAAAAGAAATATTCATTAACCCATCTCGATAATTGATGATGGCATTGGCAGTTGCCAAAAATGGGAGACCCAAAATGATAGGAATATTGGTTGGGTCGGGAGCAGGAGTGTCTAAGATGATGAAATCCACAGGGTAGTAAAAGTCAGACACTTTCACCAAAAAATCTTCAACGATTCTTTTAGGCACTTTCACAGAACGGTCTACAAGTTGAAGAGTAACTCGTGTAGGTTTCATGTTTTGTAAACCCAACTCAAGGTAGAGAGAGTAAGGTAGAAAATTAGCACTAGCTCCAAGATCAAGCAAAGCCCGAGTAGAGAACTAATCTCCTAACATGCAAGAGACAGTGGGACGACCAGGGTCTTTATATTTCACAATACCATTCTCGTGGATGAGGGACATGGCTTGTTCAGTGACAAAGGCATCACGAGGAACATTTGTCCGTCGCTTGACAGTGCACAAGTCCTTCAAGAATTTTGCATAAGAAGAAACTTGTTGGATCGCGGTTAGGAATGGAATGTTTATGTGAACATTCTGAAAAACTTGCTTGATCTCATCAAATTGTTGAGCTTTCTTTGTTGGGGCCAACCTATGAAGGAAGGGATCTCTAGGGACAAAAGCAGTGGTGGCCTCAGTAGGTTTGGAAGCATTCTTATCGGTGGATTTATGGGATGGTGGGACCTTAGGGAGTGGTTCTAATGGGAAAATCTGGGTGGGTGGGATGGGAACATCACAGGGAGCATCAACATGATTGTCAACCTGTTTACCGAATCGTAGAGTACTCACCGCTTTCATGTCCGCTTGGTATGTGGGTGGAGTGGAAGGGGATCCAACCTCATAAGCCGACTCCTTTCCATTCCCCTTAGGGTTAGGAATGGGTTGACTCGAAAAATGACCTTTCTCTCGCTCAGACTCAAACTGATTAAGACGTTGCTCAAGCCTTTGGATGGCTTGAGTCTGTACTTGGGTGGTTTGTTGTTGAGTCGTGATGAATTGAGTGAGAAGATTCTCAATAGAGGAGGTGGATGATGGAGGTGGAGGGGCATAAGGGGGTTGGGGGACCAACTCTCGGTTAGAACTAAGCGGCTGGGAATACTCGTAGGACGGAGGTGGGACAGGGACAATTTGATGATTGGGGTGGGACGGTCCTCCTTGGGGGACAAAGGATGATGGAAGGTTTTGTTGGTGGTAAGGAGCAAGGTTGTGTTGGATAGGAGGGCGATGTTGCCTTTGCGGGTTTTGATGAAACCCTGGTGGACCACCAACATATGGTTGTGGTTGTGATGGAGCAAGGTGATTATCGTACTTATAAGAAAAATAGGGATGGTTCCTATTATTCGAATTGTAAGTAAACGACGGTGGTGCGGGTTTTTGAGTGGTATCAAAGGCACATGCTTGGGCTAGAGTGGGTTCGGGATCATCTTAAATAAGGGGTCACAAATGAGATAAATGATCATGACTTAAACAGACATGGCAAGAAGGACTAGACTCGTTGACATTCATCACTTGTTTAGAAAGAGAAAAACTGAGAGCATCAACAGTCTTAGTCAAAGTGTTTAAGCCATGGAGCAAGGATTTAAAATCGGGATCATTTTTAACCTCATAAGTGCTACCTACTCGTGGTGGCTCGGATCTCCAAAATTCATTGGTGCCCTCCCAATCTTGGGAGTCATCGCCTAATTCAAGGAGAAAATCGTAGGCGGCAGTGGGAGTTAAGTGCATGAACTTGCCTTTGTGCATGGACTCAATCATGGTGCGAGTGGAAGGAATGAGACCATTGTAAAAACTATGGGCGAGGCGACTCTTCTCGAGACCATGATGTGGGCAACTATTGATATAATCTTGAAAACGTCCCCATGCTTTACAAAATTGCTCGGTGGGCTTTTGGCGAAAATCTTGAATGGCTTGGCGCACCTCATTGGTCTTACTTATGGGATAAACCTTGGACATGAACTTCTTCACAAGTTGTTCCCATGTATGGATAGAATCCGGTGACAAGGAATGTAGCCACATGGATGCTTTATCATGGAGAGAAAATGGAAAAAAGCGAAGACGAACATTTTCTTCATCTAAGTTTTGATTTTTGAAAGTAGCGCAAACCGTGAGAAATTTTCGCAAGTGAGTGTATGGAGACTCACGCTCAAGACCATGGAAATTGGGCAACATGGAAATGGTCTTCGGGCAAATTTCGAATTGATCCGTCGGGGTGGGTGGAAGAACTATGCAAGATGGTGGGGTGGCCGTTATCGGGGCAAAATAGGCCCTTAAGGCACGCTCTTCAGCCATGGTGGGTGGATGAATGAGGGGATTAGAGATGTCGACTCGGGGACAACTCAAAGTGATCGGTGGAATGGAAGAAGGAAGGGGAACACTTGGTTCTCCTAAGGTGGAAGAGACGGGAGAAAGACTACGGGAACGAATTAATCGACGATTAACTCGATTCCATGTGGGCATGCAAATAGGGATTCTTTTTGGTTTTTTGGATATTTTGGAAAAGAAAAAAAATATTTTTGGATTTTTGCTTTTGTTTTGGAAAGAAATAAAATATTTTGGAGTTTTTTATAAAAATAAGAAAAGAAAATATTTTTTTGATTTTTTTGGAAGAGAAAAGGTGGGGGGAAATTTGGACTCTAAGAATTTGGACAAATTCACTAAAACGGACTACCGAAAAAAAGGAATTAGACACACACAAGTAAAGGAAAAATCCCTACTAGCACATAACTAATTTTTTTATTTTGAAAATTAATGAGAAGGGTAGTCAAATTTTAATGAAATCCGCGGGCGATAAAAATCATGGAATTTATATGAGTGATCGCCTTTTGCAAAATGTGTGTTCCTACTTTAATCACAAGATGACAAGAGGCTTGCCACAGAGATTCTCCACAAGGCTACTACGATGAAACGATCGACCGGTACAACGCTGGGGATAGCACAAACCCGTTTTACTGGACGGCCGCACTTAAAACCCAGTTTCCCTGGATACTTCCGTGCCACAAAGCGAACCGATCGAGGGTTTGTCCGGTGGAGAGGACTCTACGGGTTATCCCACAAGTCAAAATGATCAAAAAGGGGCCTACGAACACCTTCTCCTATGGGGCTATCTAGTTGATTGATTTTAAATTAGTGAGGGCTAGGGTAGCACACAAAGGATAAGTGATTGAGTTGGGTGATGAAATCCCTTCTCGTGAGTGACCGGGCGTAGGTCTTAGTCAATTTAATTCATCATTCCATTCAAAATTAAATACAAGAATTAAATCCACACAAGAGCACGGAGGAGCACACAAGATATGAACTCGCTAACAAGAGGGCGCGAGGGTATAAGAAATGTACCTCCCACGGTTTTTAGGCCGTGGGGTGCCGAATCTGTTGAGTCGACCGGGGGGAGAATACGTCAATCTCAGTCGTCCCCGGGAGTCCTACCGACCCAAGATAGAGAGGCTTCTAAATCCTCGCCAATGGACGCCCTCTCTCTACCTTGTCCGGTTTCCCTATCACGCTTTCTTCAATTATTACAAATTTTAAATGAAAATGAAATGGTGTCTCTATGCACCGCAATACAAGCAAGGTAATAAAATCCTAAATACAAGCCTTCTAAAATAAAAAAAATGGTACTAAAATTGAAAAATGAAATACAAGTGAATCTCAAAATTTGGAAATCCTCTAAAGCACGTCAAGCTCCAAAGATCGGCAACGGCGCCATTTGATAACTAGCTTTTTGTGTATCGTTGTTGTTGAAAGCCAAGTTAGTCAAAAATCCTCAAATTACCTACAAATATAACAACTCAAGCATAGCGGTAAATAAGGATGTCAATCCTAATCTAAGGAGTGAAATGCTAAACATGAGAGTATTAAGAATATTATTCACTTGATCACTTTTTTTTTACTTTTGGGTTTTTTCTAATTTTTTTATGTTTTTCAATATTAAAACAAGTTTTGAGGATGAGTGAATATGACTAAGACTAACAACAACAATAAGAGTAATCAAACTAAAATAAAGTGCGACAAAAATACTAGTGAGTGATGGAAATGAGTGAGAGTGTAAATAAATGAGAGAAAAGTATTCAAGGGAAGAGAAATCCACCCTCAATTCCCCAAATCAACTAAACTTGTATTATTTTAATTTCATCAATTTCCAAAATATTTAATTAATTCAAAAGCTAAGTCTCATTAAACTAGTGAATTAATTAAATACTCTTTTAGAAAAGCAAATTTAATTCCCACGAGCACTACTCTAATTGAATTAAAATTAATCAAACAAATTATCCCCTAGGAATAATTTGTCCAACTAATTTTAAATTGAAAGAAATTAATGAAATCAAGAGTAGATGAAAATTAGATTAATATTAAAATCAAATGATAGGTCTATCTCTAGCTTAAATCACTTGATCAAATATTAATTAAATTTTCATACCTTTCTCAAGGTTGATTTTCCATTTCTCAATGTGAAAATAAAGTGGGGATCAACTATACAACTCAAAGGAAATTATCAAAATTAAAATTAACAACTAATTTGATTTGGATTCATGAGGGTTTCAATCACCCCCTTGAATGGGGTGATTACCCCTCCATAATCACCATCCAATAAAAATTAGAAACAATTAAAATAATGTAATGAAAATTAAGGAAGAGATGATCAAACCAAAATTCCTCTTGAAATAGCACTAGGCTTCAATTCTTCAACAATTTTTTTAATAGTTACACACTCTAAAAAAAATTTCTCTCTAAAAAAATTACTCAAAAACTCTAACTCTCTCTAGTCTTCTTCTCTCCAAAAGCCCTTTGAATTGGGGTCTTCATCTTCTTTTTATACTATGCATGGAATCAGGGGTATTTTTGAAAGGTTCATGGTGTAGGATAAAATGGGAAGGGGTTTTTGGAATAAAGGTGAGGGTAATTTAGGCTTTAGAAGAATGCATGTGGTTATGGTGAGGTCATGTGGGAAGTGAGGTCAGAAATAAAATCTGATTTGGGAATGAGAGATTTGGGGGCATTTTTGGAAAGTTGGTTTTGAGGGGTTAGTTGGGCTATAATGGGTATTGGGACATAAATGGGTAAAAGGGTTTTTTTTTTACCTGTGGGATTTATTTTGGTTTTGGCTTTGGGATTGTTGGCAGAAGTTACACGATTTTTGGCTTTGGAGAGGTTAAATGGGTCTTGAGTTTGGATGTGGGTTAAAGTTTGTTGGTTGAAATCGGGTATGGTCGTGGGTTGGATTTCGGGTTGGGGTGAGTGTCCACCGTGGTAGGGTAGAGGTGAGGTCTGGGTCGCCGGAATGGGTTCGTGGCCAGGCTTGGGGATCGAACCGGGTTGTTAGGGGTTATAGCCGGATATGTGTTCAGGAGGGTCATGGGGTTGGCTGGACGCCTGGGATCGGGGCGATTCTCACGTCGGAGGGAGGTTTTGGGTTCGACACCGGCGGCAGGGGGAGCAGGGGTCGAACGCCGGGGTTGCGGGTCTGCTGGTGGATGGTGGCGGTCGCCGACGCTAGAGGGGTTTTGCGCAGGGGGTTATGGAGGTTTGGCCATGGGTTAAGCTAAGGGGCTTTGGTTAGGGGTTGAATGGTAGGGAGTGAGGTGATGAGTGGTGGATGGTGATGGAGGTGAGAGAGAGGGTGTGGGTGAGGTAGGAAGAAGATGAAGTGGGGTCTTGTGGTGTGGTGAGGGTGTATGAAAAGTAGGTGTGGCTTAGGGTGTAGGAAAGCAAGGGTGTGGGTGTATGGTATTTGTGTGTGTGTGTTTAATATGGACACCTAAAATGACACTAACTAACATTAATAAAAACAAAACTGTAAAAATAAAAATAAAAATCCTACATCTAATAATAAAATAAAGACCCAATTAAAAAATGAAACTAAAAAGAGAGATAATAAAAATAAAATCTAATAAAATTAAAACTAAAATTCTAAATAAATGTAAAATCAAATAAAACTAAAAAAAATAAATGAAATCCTAAAAAAATCTAATCCTAATAAAAATAAAACTAATAACTAATAAAAATAAAGATAAAATAAAAAAATACTAATAAAAATAAAATAAAACTTAGAAAATACTAAATAAATCTAAAATAAAAATGACTCAAACTAAAAATCTAAAAACTAATAAAAAGGGACAAACTAAACACACACATGCTTGGGGTAAGTTTATCCTAGGTTTGGGTAGGTAGGTTACGGGATAAGGGTATTTAGCTCCATTCTAACTGCAATTGGCCTCGAAATGTAGCTTTTGACACCGCAACTGCAGTTTAGCCTGCATGATAAACATTTAAGCACATAAGACCCATATTATCGAGAATTAGCAACAAAAGTACGTGTATTCTGAGTATAAATTGTACAGTTTTGGGTGCTTATCAAAGTCGACACACATCCTCCACTTGCCATTGGCCTTGGGGACGATGACAGCGTTTGCCAACCAGTCGGGATAGATAACTTCATGGATGAAGTTGGCCTTCACCAACTTATTAACCTCCTCAGTGATAACATCATACTTCTCTCTTATGTAAACTCTTCTTCTTTATCAGATCGGCTTAGCATCATCAGCCACATTGAGCTTATGACATAATATTGTTGGATTAATTCCTGGCATGTCTTCGTGGCTCCAGGCAAATATGCTCTGCCTCTTACTTAACAGCTTAACCAGCTCTTCCTACACCTCCTTGTGTAGGTCTTTGCTAACTTGCGTGGTTTTTTCCAACTCATCCTTATTGATGACAATGGATTCTACCTCTTCTGCGGCTTACCCTTTCTTCAATTTTGTCTCATCTTTGGGGTCTAGTGTATCAATATTGTACATTGTAGTAGCTTTCTTATGCGATTCCCTCTCTTTGGCTAAGTTGAAGTAGCATTCTCGTGCCAACACTTGATCACCTTGTACTTCCCCTACCCCATAAGGAATCGGGAATTTCACCATTTGGTGTATAGGGGAGGGCACGGACTCAAACTCTTTAAGTACCACTCTTTCCCTAATAATGTTATAAGCTGAGTATACATTTTCATCCATTACAAAAAAATTGACCTTCTCTGTGAGCCTCTTCAGCCAAACATCTCCCATCCTGACGTCCATCTCATACATTCCCATCGGATGGACTTTCTCACCACTGAATCCAATCAAGGGGTGATGATAAGGCACTAGCCTCTTCTTGCTGAGTCCCAAGCCTTTAAATCATAGCCAAAACTTAACATCGACCGAACGTCCACCGTCAACTAGTATTCTTGGCACGTCATACCCAAGAACCCTGGTTGTAATCACCAGAGGATCGTCTTGGGGAGCTAGGATAACTTTGAAGTCGAGTCTTGAAAAACCCACAATCAAAGTATCCATATCCACTTTCTTCCTTTTCTCTGACTTAGTTAACAGATTCAACTTTGGGAAGAGATTTGACCTCTAAAACGTGTGCCTTTCTGTTGGCCATATCTGATCCTCCCCATGCTAGACCCCCACAAATCATCTTCACGTCAAACGAGATCATTTGAAGGCGTCCTTTAGGACCATTGTCCTTTGGTGGTAGATCTGGGTGGTCCCCATCATCGTTGTCTAATGCATCATCTTTTTTCCCAAGAGCATCCTGAGAACGTATGTGCTTGCGTTCAATAGAGCAAATTATATATTAAACCCTTTTAACCCAAACAAACCCTAAACATGCAACAGTATGTGATTGAATAAGATGATAATCTAAGCAAGAACATTCAAACACATGCAATTGAGGAAAAATACCCCAAAGGGGAAAAACCATTTATTTTCATTATAATATTGTAGCTATACAATTTCGGATTACAATGAAAATACAAGTGACTAAGAATTACCCTCAGGTATCGGATTCTGTAATCGGCGGCTGGAAGTTTCCCTTTCCAGTAGGGCTGCAATGAAGAAGAGAACGGCTTCTCCACAAGGGTGTGAACAGCAAGAGTGCGTTCCTGGGTTGCAAACTGATTCACAAAGGATTGGCAATTTATGTGAATCAAATACCTACAGTCTAGATGCTCAATAGGTGAAGGCTTAGGGCTTTCTTTACTCTAGAAATCGTGTGAATAAGTCTTAGAAAACCACTTCCCGTAGTGGGATTAAATAAGAGGACTTGAACCATAAAAATCTGACCACGATCTGAACACGATCTATTTAAGATTATCCCAGGCGGACCGGTCCGGATCTGAGGCGGATCGGTCCGATTGACCGGATCGGTTCTTTTATTCTGAGGTGGATCGGTCCGGTTGTGACCGGATCGGTTCGGTTGATCCTGCTTCATCGGTTTGCTTGCGGTCCGGGGTATACTGGATCTGCAGCAATCGGATCGGTCCGATCTTAGGCGGATCGGTCCGGTTGACCGGATCGGTTCTTTTATTTCAGGCGGACCGGTCCGGTTGTCAGACTTTGATTCCTCTTCTTCTTCTGATATTCGGATCCGTTGATGAATGTATGAAACTTGAATTTCTTCAACGGTGTAACGGCGTGCGACATAATAAATTGATAATGGACAAAAATGTCCTTACAAATCTCCCCCTATGTCAATGCCGGTACATACATAAAAACAAGCATCCAAATATCAAAACAACTAAAGATGCCTATACAAATCTACCCTTCCATGAACCCAAAACTGAAAAGATACAATTGAATAAGACTACAGCGTTTGCTCTTCAATTCTTCAGGAATCTCAACACTTTTCTCATCAGGGTGTGCAATCCAATGATAATCCATGTAGTACCTACACACATGAGACAAAGCAAAATACCAAGTGACATATCGAGTTTGAAATGAGATAAATAAACATATAAATTTATGAGCAAACTCAAACTTTCAAATCTCCCCCATAATAAGATAATTCATTCTCCCCCTTTTTATGATGTCCCCAAATAGACAAATGAGAGAAATAAATCAAATAAGCAAGTGCGGGGTGTCACTGGGATAAAATCACACCATGAATGAACACAAACCAACCAAGTCGATGATAGCGTAAATGAGGTGGTGTGATTAAATTCGATAGGAAAATCAATGCATACAAAACATGACATATGTGCACGATGACTATTGGATATTCCTAGCGAATGAACTCAAATGCTTCCTTTGGTGTAAAATAATGACAATATAAGATATTGACTCAATCAAATCAACAAATCAAAGCTCAAAGTGATTTTCACACCAATAACGTCCAAAACGATTTTATGCTTTTTAAGGACTTTCAAGGAAGTGCAAACCCGTTTAACGATTCTCCAACCAAACTCCCTCAGATACAATTTTGAATAGAGGCATTCTAAATTCTCAAACTTTGAAGAATTGATGCTGAAACCTAAGTGGCCCATATTTGGCATGAAGTGCTTTTTATTGCCTTTAAATTTTTTCGGGCTCTTTTAACCTCTTTGGACCTCGGATATTAAAATTCCTCCATTTTTAGGTCCTTTTAACGGTGGCTTTTGCGCAAAGGATAGATGATTACCTTTCGCAGCCCCTCCCCATTATATAAAAACACACAGTCTCACCAAAAACAGTTTTTACATGCATTCCAATCTTGTCAAGTTTTATCGCATATTGTACATTGTATAGAGAGAATTGAGATGGAAACACTCAAGCCATTATGAGATAGACAAGTGCAATAATCAAATATAGCCGTGCATGTGTGCAATAAAGGATATAGGAGTCAAACATGTAGGAAGATATCACTAATTACAACTCAAAGACTCCAACCAATGTAAAGCACATGGATGAAATGATGTAGCCTCTCAAATCTCTATCAAACAGTCACATGGATAAATGGAATGAAGTTGTGACTTGGATATCTTAAATGCTCATCCATAAAAGTAGCAAAAACAGAAATCTTTTTGGATTTTTCAAAAATTTTATCAAAATAAAATCTTTTTGTGCTTTTCTTAAAATTTTTCTAAAAGGAAAATCTTTTTGTATTTTTTCAAAAGCAATATAAACAGCAAAAAGAATACATAAAAGTTGTACAACTAAGCAATGGTACATATAAAACAGACTAGCAATAGGAAGCATATGATATGAACATGAAGAAGCATCATATTCTAGACATAGACCAACCCCTCAGTCAACTGTGCAAATCCCCAAAGACTTCCTAAGACTCTCAAATCTAAGGGAATCTAAAGGTTTCGTGAAAATGTCGGCTAACTGACGGTCGGTGGGAACAAAACTCAGGGATACAGTGTTTTCCTCAACTAATTGTCGAATAAAGTGCTCACGTATCCTGATGTGTTTTGTGCGCGAATGCTGGACGGGATTACGGGATATGTGTATCGCACTCGTGTTATCTCAAGAAATGATCATGGTGTCTTGTGAAATCCCATAATCCTCCAACATTTGCTTCATCCACAAGAGTTGTGTGCAACAACTCCCGGTGGCTATGTACTCAGCCTCCGCAGTGGACAAAGAGATGGAATTTTGCTTCTTGCTCAGTCAGGAGACAAGAGCAGAACCAAAATAGAAACACCCACCAGAAGTGCTCCTACAACCATCTACATCCCCAGCCCAATCGGCATCCGAATAGGCGGACAAACGGTCATCAGTATCAAAGGAATACCAAATACCGTATGAGAGAGTCCCACTTACGTATTTAATAATACGTTTTAGAGCAAGTAAATGTGACTCTTTTGGGGATGTCTGATATCGCGTACAGACTCCAACACTAAAGGCGATGTCGGGACGACTGGCAGTCAAGTAGAGAAGACTACCTATCATACTCCGATATAAGGTTTGCTCTACGTCCTTGCCTGAAGTGTCCTTACTAAGCTTGGTAGTGGTACTCATAGGTGTACGTGCATGCTTAGCGGAGTCTAAACCAAATTTCTTCACTAGGTCTCTAGCATACTTGGATTGGGAGATGAACATCCCATCCTCTAGCTGACGAACCTGGAGACCAAGGAAGAATGTAAGCTCACCAACCATGCTCATCTCAAACTCACTTTTCATCTCCTCCTCAAAGTGGTGAGCATGCTGGGAGCATGTGGATCCAAAGACTATGTCGTCCACATAGACCTGGGCAACTAAAATAGCACCGTCATCTCTCCTGACGAACAACGTCATATCTACTCCCCCTCTCTTGAAGCCACGAGCTAAGAGATAGGAAGTAAGCCTCTCGTACCAAGCACGGGGTGCTTGCTTCAAACCATACAAGGCTTTCCTCAGATAGTAGACGTGTTCTGGGTGCTGAGGGTCTTTAAACCCTTTTGGTTGTTCCACATAAACCTCCTCCTGTAGAATGCCATTCAGAAAGGAACTCTTGACATCCATCTGATATACCTTGAAGCGCAGATGACATGCGATGGCGAGCAGAAGACAGACGGACTCAAGCCTCGTAACAGGAGCAAATGTCTCCCCATATTCTACACCCTCTATCTGTGTGTAGCCTTGAGCGACCAACCTAGACTTATTTCTGATTATGGTACCATTTTCATCCATTTTGTTCTTAAAAATCCACCGGGTACCTATCACATTAGTCTCACTAGGTCGGGGGACAAGTTCCCAGACATTATTCTTTTTAAACTGAAGCAACTCATCCTGCATAGCAGATATCCAGTGTTCATCCTTGAGTGCTTCTTTATGGTTCTTGGGCTCGACTTTGGACGTGTAGCAAAGATGGCTAACAACGTTCTCTAGCTGAGCACGAGTCTTGACCCCTAGAGTGGGATCGCCAACAATGGCAGATGGGTCATGACTCTTGCGAACCCAAGCAGGTGTGTCCCCTAGCGCAGGAGTAGGGTCCACAGAGTGTGAGAGAGGAACAAGTAAATCACTGTCAGAACAATTCTCATCCTCACACTGAAGGTTAGGATCAATAACCGTCGGAGGTTCGTCATCTTGCACGGTGACGTTTATTGATTCTATAACCTTAGAGCTCTTCAGGTTAAAAACTCGGTACGCTTTGCTATTCGATGAATATCCTAGAAATATTCCCTCGTCGCTTCGGGAGTCGAACTTTCCTAATTGTTCTCTATCCCGTAGGATGTAGCATTTACTCCCAAAAACACGGAAATATGCCAGGTTGGGCTTCTTGCCAGTCCACAACTCATAAGGAGTCTGAAGTGTGTGTGGACGCAAATAAACCCTATTCACCGTGTGGCATGCAGTTGACACTGACTCTGCCCAAAATCTCCTAGAAACTTTACGACCTAGAAGCATAGATCTAGCCATCTCTTGGATCGTTCTATTCTTTCTCTCAACAATCCCATTTTGCGGAGGAGTCCTCACAGCAGAAAACTCATGTTTGATCCCGAGGCTATCACAGTAAAGGTCTACCTTTGCTTTTGTGAATTCAGTGCCATTGTCACTACGCATCCTGTTAATAGTGACACCGTGTTAATTTTGCAGGACACGGCACTTGGTCGTTAAGAATTCTACAGCATCGGATTTCTCTCTCAGAAAACCTACAATGGAGTATCTGGAGAAATCATCTACCATCACGAGCATGTACCTCTTACCACCTAGACTCTCAGTACGAGTGGGACCCATAAGATCCATGTGAATCAACTCAAGAACACGAGAGGTGGTAATGGACTACAACTTCCTATGAGGACTACGAATTTGTTTTCCCAACTGACAGGTTCCACAAACGGTCGAAGTTGACTTTCCAAGAGATGGTAAGCCACGTACTAGGTCCTTTTTAGATAAGCGATTTAGATCTCTAACATTCACGTGACCTAGACGTTGGTGACACAGATCCATAGGAGTGATCGTGGCGTTGTTGCAGACAAGTGAGGATGTGGGCTCAGTCCCATAGCAATTATCCTCGGTCCTCACCCCTTGCATCATAAGTTTACCGGCTTGATTATAGACTTTACACGCATCCCGGTCAAATTTTACTGCAAAGTCAGTGTCGCACAGCTGGCTAATGCTGAGAAGGTTTGCTTTCAAACCTTTGACGTACAAAACATTTTCTAGCTTAGGAAATACAAGTAACTCGATAGTACCACGTCCTATAATGCTAGACTTGCTCCCATCTCCAAAGGTGACTCTGCCATCCTGATAATCCTCAAGAGTCGTAAAAAATAAGGCATCACCTGTCATATGTCTGGAGCATCCACTATCAAAATACCACTGTGAGGTATTGTGTGCTTTGAGAGCAACATGAACAACGAAGGCCTTTTTATCTTTCTTAGGTACCCAAGTAGAGATGACCTTTTGTTTGCCTTTGTTGTTGTTGGTTTTAGCTGGAATGTGAGAAGCATTCACTAACGGAAAAGACATCCGTCGGAATTCTTCCATTAAACTCTGGGTCGTGGCAGCTAAGAATTCAACTCGCTCTCTCAGACTAGAAAACTCATCAGTATGACGTGGTGGAGCAATAGTACGTCGTGTCCGACCCATGCTATAGCAAGACTCCCTAAGGTGGCCTTTTCTTTTGCAATAAGTACAAAAGAGCACAGTCAAAGGCGAACCTTGGTTTGCTTTTCTTGGTCGAACTCTCCTTCGAGGATTTTGACGACGGCCATAAGGATTAGTAGTAAACTCAGGAACTGGTCCAGGTGCAATTTGGGACGTGGAGGCACCATCATATCCAATTCCTTGCCGATCACCAAAACCTAAAGCGGGGCCGAGGAGCATCTTTCCCATCTTCCCAGATCTGTCCTCGATTTGTACCTTGACTTCCCGTGCTTTCTCAAGATCATGAGTCAGCTGGGCAACAAGGGCTTCAAGTTTCTTCCGAGTCTCCACGGAGGAATGGAGCTGACTCGTAAGACTAGCCACTTGTTTAGTCAAGTCCCCTCTCTCTTTCTCTAAAACACTCTCTTTCTCTCTAAACAGAATCTCTTTCTCGACACGGGTAGATTCTCTCTTTCTAAGGGCGGTGACGGTGGAGGACTCTCTTTCTCTCGCCTTTCTTAAATCTACCTCTAAGTCGGTGATCTTAAGAACTAGCGCTTTGTTACATTTTTTAGTTTTAAATGACTCAGAATATAACTCAGCGTAGGCGCGTTAAATATCACTCTCTCTCTCACTTGAGTCATCCTCCCCCTCACTCACATCGATCTCACTGTCGAGGTGTCCCTGTGAAGCATCATCTTCATCGTCGTGAAGAGAACTAGGAGTGCTCACTTGACTGGCCATGAATGCGGTGAAGTTACACTCATGCGGTGACTCATCTCCTGAATCCACCGTCTCGACCTCACTATCGTCACTAAGGGTAGAATTAAGGACAGCTTTCCCTTTCTCTCTATTCAGACGATTGGCACACTCAAATGCTCTATGACCCCTACCATCGCACTCAAAACATCTCTCACTTTCTTTCTTAGGAGGATTTTTGGAGTCTTTTTCATTTCTTTTCAAACTTATTTTTCTCAAATTTCTTTTTATCTTTAAAATTGCCATTTTTCTTTAATTTGAGAATCCTCTTGAAATTTTTTGCAAAGAGAGCCAAATCATCTAGGTCAAAATCACACTCAGAATCTGACGTGTCAGTCTCTCTCTTTCTAGACGACTCTACCCTTTTTCTAGCCGACCCCTCACTCCTTCTCTCTTGGGCTTTAAGTGCAATTCCCTTATCTTTAGATTTAGCAGTTTTAGGGAACATATCAATTTCATAAGTTTGCAAATCTCCTACAAGTTCTTCCGATTTTAGCGTATTTAAATTACCCGTAGAATTTAGCACAGTGACTTTAGGGATAAAACGCTTAGGTAAAGAACGAAGAATCTTTTTAACAACTCTAGCATTAAGAATATGTTCACCAAGATTAAATCTAGTATTCACAATGTCAGAAAGTCTAGCATAAAATTCATCAAAGCATTCAGATTCATGCATGGTGATGGTTTCAAATTGAGTTGTCAAATTTTGCAACTTAGATTCTTTCACAGCATTAGTTCCTTCATGGGTGAGTTGTAAAACATCCCATGCATCTTTTGACGTGGTGCACGTCATTATGCGTTTGAACTCATCAGGTGTGACAGACCCAGAAATAGCACTTAGACCCTTAGAATTAAAAGATGACCATTTAAATTCTTCATCAATCCAAGAAGTATCAGGTTTCAAACTGATCACATTATCAACAGTCACGGAGGGAGGAGTCCACCCTCTTTCAACTAAAATCCAAACCCTTTCATCTATGGCTTTTTAAGCCGACCTCATTCGGGCTTTCCAATAAGCATAATTTGTCCCGTCAAAAACAGGCATTTTATTATATAACTTCTCCATTTGAACACGCACTTTTTCAAAAATCAATTTTTTCAGAAAATTGATATCTTAGAGAAATTTTGAGGAAAATAGGAATACGCGATAGATTAGCGTAACCTGCTCTGATACCAATTTGAGAACGTATGTGCTTGCGTTCAACAGAGCAAATTATATATTAAACCCTTTTAACCCAAACAAACCCTAAACATGCAACAGTATGTGATTGAATAAGATGATAATCTAAGGAAGAACATTCAAACACATGCAATTGAGGAAAAAGCCCCCAAAGGGGAAAAACCATTTATTTTCATTATAATTTTGTAGCTATACAATTTCGGATTACAATGAAAATACAAGTGACTAAGAATTACCCTCGGGTATCGGATTCTGTATTCGGTGGCTGGAAGTTTCCCTTTCCAGTAGGGCTGCAATGAAGAAGAAAACGGCTTCTCCACAAGGGTGTGAACAGCAAGAGTGCGCTCCTGGGTTGCAAAGTGATTCACAAAGGATTGGCAATTTGTGTCAATCAAATACCTAGAGTCTAGATGCTCAATAGGTGAAGACTTGGGGCTTTATTTACTCTGGAAATTGTGTGAATAAGTCTTAGAAAACCACTTCCCGTAGTGGGATTAAATAAGAGGACTTGAACCATAAAAATCTGACCACGATCTGAACACGATCTGTTTAAGATTATCCCAGGCGGACCGGTCCGGATCTGAGGCGGATCGGTCCGATTAACCGGATCGGTTCTTTTATTCTGAGGCGGATCGGTCCGGTTGTGACCGGATCGGTTCGGTTAATCCTGCTTCATCGGTTTGCTTGCGGTCCGGGGTATACTGGATCTGCAGCAATCGGATCGGTCCGGTCTTAGGCGGATCGGTCCAGTTGACCGGATCGGTTCTTTTATTTCAGGCGAACCGATCCGGTTGTCAGACTTTGATTCCTCTTCTTCTTCTGATATTCGGATCCGTTAATGAATGTATGAAACTTGAATTTCTTCAACGGTGTAACGGCGTGCGACATAATAAATTGATAATGGACAAAAATGTCCTTACACATCCTCTTTACACTTATCGCCCCTTCTTCAACTGGGGTAATCTCGGCCTCCCCTTGGACTACCATTGCTTACATATTTCCTTAGCTTCCCAGCCTTAAGCATCTTCTCAATCTCTTCCTTCAGAGCGAAACATTTTTTGGTCAAGTGACCGTGGTCTTGGTGAAATTCACGCCATATGCTTTTATTTCTCTTGTGAGGGGGAGATTTTAGCTTTGCAGGCCACCTTAGGGACCGATAATTCGGTCTCATTAAAGATATGCTCGTAAATAATCGTGAGGGGAGTGTAGTCGGCAAACTAATCATCAGTCGATCCCTTATTTCCATCTTTATTCTTCTTCTAAAACTTTTTCCCACTGCTAATCCCCTTCTTATCCTCATACCTCGTTGTCATAGCTTCTTCGGTGTTCATGACCTTGCCAACTGTCTCCAATAACTCGGCCATTGACTTCGGTGGGTCCTCAATAAGATTCTAAAGCAATTTCCCTTTCTGCAGACCACTATTAGTGCTGTTATAGCAATAATTTCCTCGTGATACTCCATATCCAACTTCTCCTTATTAAACCTAGCAATGTACTCCCTAAGACTATCATTTTCCCCCTTCTTAACATACAACAGGTGAGTAGTCTTCTTTTGGGGTCTTACCCCAATGTAGAAGTTATGGATGAATCGTTCTGCGAGTTGCTTGAAATTTTCAATGGAGTTTTTCGGGAGTGAAGTTAACCATACATGGGTAGCTCCAGTCAAACTGCTTGAAAATAAATGGCATTTCATCTCATTTGAGACAAATCAGATGTATGTTACCGATTGGTACATCTCTACATGGTACACAGGGTTGAGACTTCCATTATACTTTAGGCTAACCACTAGTGGTTTGAACTTTATAAGGGTCGAAAAAATGACTATCTTAGCTACAAAAGGAAAGCCTTCAGAATAGCCCCTCTGTAAGGGGTCTCAAATCTTAAGAATGTCTCTAATTTTATTATCCAACCTCTGAATCGAGTCATTCCAGGGCCTCTCGGCCTCTTCGATAATGTCGACTTGGAGGATATTGTCCCCTGACACCTCAATTGGTCGAACAGAATGTTCCCTTGCCACTGACCTGTGTCGATTGCTTAGTTTTCTTTGATCCTCATCTCGGTCGCATAATGGCCGACAATCTGCCCCTTCTCTTCTGGAGCCAGTCATACTCTTGGATATAGATAATCTATCTCTGAGATCACCCCTTAGGTTGAGTCTTTTAAAGGACAACCCTCTACTTAGCCGATCAAAGGCCGATCCCCTTGGTTGAGCATCTTGACACGACCTCCATTTATGCCCTCGTGTTGGAAATGATAGAACCCCCAATTTTTTAATCTTTCTCTTTAAAAAATCAATTTCCTTTAAATGTGGAATAGAGATGGTCCAACTAAACAACTACAGAAACTAAGAATAAATTTCTTCACAAATTAAAACTAAAGTAAACCAAATTTTAATTTTCTCAAAATTAAAATTATACTCAAAACCAAATTTGTAAATTTTTTACTTTAAGCCCCAAAATCAATTTAATCCCAAGTCCTAGAAAGTTGCCTAACAATAAATATTCATTTTGCAAATTTAGGCTAAACCAAATTTTATCCAATAAAATTAATGACTTGAATTAAATTAATATTTATCCAAATCGAATTTGCACCAAATTAAATACATCAATTTTATCTTTTTACCTGAGCATGCATCTAATGTGAATTTGCAAAAGATAAAATAAACAAAAAACCATTATGCCGCGATGTACAAGGAAAAACCCATAACGGGAAAAAATCTCAGACGACCCTAGCCTTAAGTCCACTAAGTATGGTTTTATGATTACATGACAGATGACTTACACAACTCGACGTAACTCCGTCTAAACCCCTGATGCGTCTTCTTGCAACTAACTCTGCCTAGTCGACAATCCCGGAGTCCACCGGAACCTTGGAATCCACCAATGAGGCCGTTGGGACAACCGTCAACCCGCACCCGAAGTCTTTCTCCAAGTGGGAACGCCGCAGCTAGCAAACAAGTCTTCTTCTTTATGGGATATAGAAGTAAACCCAAACTTCTCTTCTTTGAGGTGTAGAGAAAAAACCAGTGCCAAACACTCCAAGCAAAGATATATATGAAGAAACTTGGAATAAACAAATTATGGGTGCATAAACCTTGATTTTGTTCTAAGGATTAAAACAATTTAACAAAAATCAAGGGGACTTTTTCTTTGGAAGAATTAACTCTCAAAAACTCTTAGTGAAGAAAAGGTTATGAAAAAGTCACTTCAAAAATGTTTCTCCCGCACTATTTAAATTTGTCAAAAAATTAGTGGGGAAAAATAGTGGGAACATGGAAAAAACTGCTAAAACTGCCAAAAAAACAGTTCCCGCCAAAGTCGTTCGAACGACATTCTGTTCGAACAACTTCACTAACGATGTTCCAGTGAGAAAAAGGAAATCTCGTTAATGTCTCGTTCGAACGACGTGGGAATTTCGTTTGAACGAGATTCCAGTTCGTTCGAACGACGTGTCAGAAAATAGAATATTCTTTGTAGGCCCAAAACGTTTTATGAAAAGTTCTAAAAAATATTTTTCTGAGTAAAACAAAGTCGTTAAAACTCTTTATAAAAAAATTTATAAAATACACCCAATAAATTTCCAAGCTCCTATATATATATATATATATATAATGCATTCATACCTTAGGAGCATTGGAACCAATGTTATTGACGTAGAAACAAGGCACAATAAACCCGGCATATGATGAAGCTTTATAATATTGGCCGCTACGTCTTCAACTAACACGTCATAGGCTTGGATGGATACACTTGCACACTATCCTATGACGCAAATGTTTTTTTCCGAAATTGACCCAACACTACATTAAGACTCAATCGGAGACTTGTGTCCTTACAAATCTCCCCCTTTGGCTATTCCGTGACAAATACCAAACAAAAATCCTAAAGGTCCGTCAAGCTCTACTAGAATTAAAAAAATATCCCACCCAAAATAAAAATTACATAGCTTGACTCAAAAACCCATGGATCAATACCTTTGCCGATGAAAGTTTCCATTTAGAAAAATTCATGCACACTTAAGCAAACTATCAAACGCATAGGGAATAATAATATTAAATGCATATAAAATAAATACTCCCCCTAAATTAATTCTCCCCTTTATCAACTATGATCAACCTAAGAAGGTTGCGACTCCCCCTAAGTTAAAATCTCCTAAACTAAGATTCGATTATAATAGGATTAGATACCATTTCTCCCCTATCATTCTCCCTCTTTTTGTTCAGGAATAGGCAAAGGATAAAAACTAATTTAAACATGAAGCTTAGAGTGATAAGAGCATGAAAGCATATGGGCAACAAAATCATAACTAATCCATACAAATAATAACGGATACCAACGAAGATGCAAAAAAATGATACCAATGTGATACATAAGATACTAAGCATGTGATATCAATAAAATATGCACCAAGATAGATACCAATTATGAATTAGAAGCATAGATGGACTAGAAAGCGAGGCAAAGAAAAAAATACCATATATATGTAGACAAAATAAATATCACTAACGTACACGTACATATATATAGTTATAGACACCACACATGACACAATATACAATATGCTTTTCACACTTGTATGGAAAAAATGTGTCATATGGAAACGGAAGTGAAGGGGTGTGAACTAGTAACAATTAGATTTAGACCCAATCACTTAAAATATGTTCACGGAGTTCTCATTTGATTGCAAACTTTATCACATTTGAATATAACCTCGTGTGACATTATAAATTGAACTCAATGAACAAATATACACAATGCATACAAGCCTAAAATTTTGATGATTCTACAAACCAATAGAGTCATGACAATGAAAGTACAACTAGGATAAACTGACATTATGCAAACTAGGGGTGTAAACGGGTCGGGTCTGGATCGGGTCTGGGTATATCCAGATCCGATCCGGGTATATTTTTAACGGATCGGGTCTTACCCGATTACCCGACGGATCTCAGAAAATGGATCCAGACCCGGATCCGTTAAGGACCCGGAGACCCGACCCGAATACCCGACCCGATTATATATATATATATATATATATATATAAAAACTGTTTATATATATATATAAATAAAACTGTTTTTATATAAATATAACTTATATTTATATAAAAACAGTTTTATATAAAAACAATATAAAAACTGTTTTTATATATATATATAAGTTATATTTATATAAAAACTGTTTTTTATATAAAACTGTTTTTATATAAATGTTTTTATATAAAATAAAACTGTTTATATATATATATATATATATAAACAGTTTTATTTTATATAAAAACTGTTTTTATATAAAACTGTTTTTATATAAATGTTTTTATATAAAATAAAACTGTTTATATATATATATACACACATTCGGGTCGGGTCCTTATCGGATCGGAGTCATGTATATCCAGATCCGATCCATTAACTAATCGGGTAATCGGATAATCGGGTCTATAAAATTTGCTCAGATCCGTTAATTTAGGTCGGGTCCGGATCGGGTCCGGGTCCAGACCCGGTCCATTGACAGCCCTAATGCAAACCGTTGATATACCATCCAAACTTCCTCAAATAAGCATATTAATTTAATATTTTGAATGAATAAATCAACTACACAAAATAGGCCTTGGCAAATATTTTCTTTTAATGCCTTCGGATCAGTTTTCGGTATAAAATAGACCGTTCATCTGAACCGTAAGGCTTATTCGCGTATGGGGCGAACAGTTGGAAAGGGGATTCAGATCCCTTCAAAGATTAATTGAGATTTCATTTAGGTCAGGAAGTTAACTGGGGTCAAACGGGGACCGGGAGTTCCCGGTGGTATCCAGATTAGTTTTCAGGGTAAAACGGACCGTTCGTCCCAATCGTAAGGCCGATTCGTGCACGGGATGGACTGTTGGAAATGGGGTTCAAAGCCCTTCAAAAATTCATTGAACTTACACTCAGGAGAGGAATTTGATCAAAGTCAAATGGGGCCTGAAAATGCCCGGTGATCTCTAAATCGGTACTCAGAGTATGACCTAGGGTTTTGTAGTGAATGAGTGAGTGTTAGGGACCTAAGAATCAGTGCTTTGAGCAACACAAAGAATTCTCTCTCTCTCTCTCAAAACCCTATCTAGGGTTTGCATGGCAACCCAAAACCCCCCTCCCAACGTTAATCCAAAGCCACCAGATATTCCAAATATGTGGAATCGATCATTTGCAGCAGTTGTGGCTGACTCTACAGTTTCTCATGACCTGGGCCTTAAACCTCCAACAACGTTCAAAGGGGAACCAGCAGTAATCTTCACAGAAGAGGATATATCTACTCTTTCAAAACCTTTCAGACATGCGTTAGTAGGAAAGTTTTCACATGGTCGACCCTCGATGGATGTTATCAGGCAAATTTTTCAAACATTCTCCCTCAAAACTTCTTTTAATGTTGGCCTCCTTGATCATAAACATGTTTTGATTAGACTTAATTCGGATGAAGATTATTCTCGTATGTGGATGAGAGAAACATGGAATGTAGGCAAATTTCCCATGAGAATCTTTAAATGGACTACTGAGTTCAGACCAGACATTGAAAGCAGCATTGCTCCCATCTGGATATCTTTTCCCCATCTTCCTATCCACTTCTTTTCCAAATCATCTTTATATTCTATAGCTCAGTTGATAGGTTCCCCTTTAAAACTTGATGCTTCTACGATTGAAATCAATAGACCAAGCCTTGCCCGGGTATGTGTTGAAATAGATCTCACCAAATCTATTCCAAGGAGGGTTTGGATTGGATGCGGTTCAAAGGGCTTCTGGCAGGAGGTGGTCGCAGAAAATATTCCAAAATATTGCACCTGCTGTTCTAAAAAAGGCCATGATGAAACATCTTGTATGTTTAAAGCTCCTTTCTCCTCAAATCAACCAAAGAAGTCAACCCAATATGTGATTAAGAAAACCCCTCAAGATGTGCAAGCAGCTGTCAAAGCAGGCCCTTTAGCTAAAGGTAAAGAAGTGATAAAGGAGCAATTTCCTATTACAGGTTCTACAGAGGTTCTATCCTCTCATACTATTGATGCTCAGGAAGAAGTTCCTACTCAGTTTGAAAAAGTATTTTTGGGTACCCAAGCAAAGTCTGTCCGGATAAAAGAGTCAAACATAGTGGCTACAGAAAATAACGAAAAAGAATTTTATGCAGAAGAAGGAGAAATAGCAGTTGGAGGTAACCAAGTGAACAACTTAATGCTGGTCCCTTACACTGGTAGTAGTACCATAGATGATGCAGTGCTGAATTCCAGTCCCAAATTTCTTCAAGATTGCATTAATAAGGTTCATAGTGAGAATATCAGTGCTGATGCAGTCCTAATAGTTAATTCTTGCTCTTTGTCCCCTAGAGCATCTTGCCTCCCTGAACACGAGATAAATAAGGCTTCATTGCCTTTGTATATTTCAGATATTGAAGATAGTGAATCTATAACTGTCATGGCATCTGATCATTGTGATTGGCAATTGGAGAGTAAGAATAGTCTCAATTTGTCCACTCCAAAAGATAATCTTCTGCCCTTTAATAAATTGAAAGTGACTGATCCGCTATTCAGAAGGATAACCAGAGCTAGAACCAAGGGTATCAAACACTCCCACCACTCTACCTCTAAATGATCAATATCATTGTGTGGAATATCAGAGGGGCTTCTAAAAAGTCATCTTCTAGAAGAGTTAAATTGCTTCTTAAGCTTCATAAACTGCCTTTTATTGCTCTGTTAGAACCAAAAGTGGCTGCTCAAAAAATTGATATCTATAAATTTAAATGGGGTTTTGAAGGAGGTTGTTCCAATAACAGTGGTAAAATCTGGTTATTCTGGAGATATAACATTTCTGTTAAGGTGTGTGTGGATCATCCTCAACACTTAACTATTCAGTTGGACCATCCAGCTTTGAAATCTCCTATTGTCCTGACCATCATTTATGCTAAGTGCTCTGTAGAAGAAAGAAAATAATTATGGCATCAGTTGCTGGAGGTGTCAAATAAATTTGAAGATTTTCCTCATTTAGTTATTGGTGATTTTAATGTTGTTTCTTCCCAAGCTGAAAAGGTAGGGGGTAATGACATAAATTTCCAGGCTGTTAATGATTTCAATGAAGCTATAGATGAATGTGGCCTGAGAGACTTGGGTTATAATGGATCTAGATTCACCTGGATCAATAATAGAAAGAAGGAGGATCTGATTATGGCTAGATTGGATAGGTGTCTTTATAATTCTTCTTGGGAAGCTTCTTTCCCAAACTCTAGAATTACACACCTCAATAAAGCTTCTTCAGATCATGCCCCTCTTCTTTTATCTGTGAAAACTGCTATGGATAACTGTCCTAGACCATTCAAGTTTCAAACAATGTGGTGCTCTCACTCATCTTTCATAGATACAGTTAAAAAATCTTGGGATGCAGATTGTCACGGATCAGATATGAGGAAATTTTCTCTTAAACTCAGAAGGCTTAAAGAGGATTTGAAGAGTTGGAACAAAGAGGTCTTTAAAGATATTTTTCAATCCCTGAGGAATCTTGAGGATGAAGTTGCTCATCTAGAGATTAATTATGAGATGGACAAGTCAGATTCTAATAGAAAAATTCTGAGTCAAACTCAAGCAAAGTTGTTGGAAGCTATTAAAGTGGAAGAAGAATATTGGAGGCAGAAGTCCTCTGTTAAATGGTTGAAATTGGGAGATGCCAACACAAAGTTTTTTCATGCTACTGCGAAGGCCAAGCAACAGATTCTTCATATTCATTCTTTAAAATCAAATGATGGTCAGTTTATTGAGGATCCTCAAGAGCTGCAGACTCATATAGTTGATTTTTTCAAAAATCTTTGGTCTCCTGCTTCTCCAGTTCAAATGCATGATGTAACTGAGTTTATTCCTCCATTGATATCTGCTGAGATGAATGCTTCTCTTGAAGATTTCCCCTCTGAATTGGAGATTTTCACAGCCATATCAGACCTTAGCGAGGAAGCAGCTCCTGGACCTGATGGCTTTGGTGGATCTTTTTACAAAAAGTGTTGGCCAATAATTAAAACTGACTTTATATCTGCTATCTCTTCTTTCTTTGCAGGTACATCTATTCCTCAAAGTTGGTCAAGCACTTCTATTGCCCTTATTCCTAAAGTCAAGTGTCCAAAGTCCTGTGCTGAGCTAAGACCTATTAGTTTATGCAATTTCTCAATGAAGATCATCTCTAAAGTGCTTTCAAACAGATTGGCTAGAGTCCTTCCTTTTATCATCTCTTCTAATCAAAGTGGATTTATTCAAGGGAGAGCTATCCAAGACAATATTCTTCTAGCCAAAGAGATGGTGGAAAACTTAGACAAAAAGGCTCATGGAGGTAATGTTATTATTAAACTGGACATGGAAAAAGCCTATGATAGAGTCAATTGGGGGTTTCTCATTTCAGTGCTCAGGGGCTTTGGTTTTGGGGAAAGATGGATTGATTTTATTTGGAGGATTATATCCTCTAATTGGTTCTCTATTATTTTCAATGGGAAAAGTTGTGGTTTCTTCAAATCCACTAGAGGATTGAGGCAGGGGGATCCTATTTCTCCAGGTCTTTTTATAATTGCATCAGATTTCTTGAGCAGAGGGCTGAATGTGCTTATGGAGAAAAGGAAAATTTCTCCTTTCTACTTACCTAGTGGCAGTCCCTTAATTTCTCATTTATCCTTTGCTGATGATCTTATGATATTCTGTAGAGGGAACAAAAAAAGCTTAAGGAATGTTATGGGATTTCTTGCTTATTATTCATCTATATCTGATCAGAAGGTCAATTTCAATAAGAGTAGCTTCTCAGTTGATTCCAAGTGCTCTTCTCTGTTCAAATCCAAAGTTGCTGATTGTACTTGTCTGAAGTTTAAAGACCTACCTATTAAATATATAGGTTGTCCTATATTTAAAGGTAGAAACAAACTTAAATATTATGACAGCTTGCTTCATACTTTGAGATCTAAATTGGCAGGTTGGCAGTCAAAATTTTTTACTACAGGGGGAAGATTGATTCTCTTAAAACATGTTCTATCATCTATCCCTCTTTTCTTATTGGCTTCTATATCCCCTCCAAAAACCATCTTCACCAGAATTCATAATCTTTTTAATAAATTTTTCTGGGGTGGTTCTTTTGCTCTGGGCTGGAAGTTCCAATGGAAAAAATGGGAAGTGTTATGCAGAGATACTCATGCAGGTGGAATGGGATTCAAGAATTTTAATAGCATTTCTAAAGCTTCATCCATGAGGCTTTTTTGGAAGCTCAAGACAGAGAAATCTCTCTGGTCATCTTTTATGGCCAACAAGTACAAGAACCTAAAGACTGCATCTAGTGGTGGATCTCAGACATGGAAGAGAATCAAAGCAGTTGAAGATGAGTGCTTGGACAACATGATCAAAGAAGATGGTTCTTGGATATGGAAGCCCAGTATTTTCGGTGAATTTTCATTTTCTTCAGCTTATGAGTTGTCTATAGATCATTTTCCTTCATCCAGAGTTTTTGAGCAGATATGGGATTCTAATATCCCAATAAAATTATCTATTCTCTCTTGGAAGTTATTGAACCAGTGTGTTCCTATTGACGACTGCATTCAGAAGGTGGGAGTTAGGCTTTGCTCTAGATGCAAATCTTGTTATAATCATGCAGAATCCATTTCTCATTCATTTATTCAATGTCCTGTCATCTCCCCTATTTGGAAGTTTTTTGCTGATTTGATGGGTATGTCATTAGACATGTCTTCTATTTCATCTCTTATGCACAGTTGGTGGCTGAAAGCAAGGTCCAAAGATTATCACAAATTCCTCTGTAAGTGCATTCCTACAGTGACTTGTTGGGAGATTTGGAAAAGTAGAAATAATTCTACATATAATAATGTCAATATGGACTCTCAGTATATCATCTCTCAAGCCATTTCTTTAATTTCCAAGATTTGTTCAGGCCTTCATTTTAAAAACTCAATCTCTAAGTTTGATGTTGGAATTAAAGAGATCTTTCAACTAAAGTCATCATATAATTTCAAATTATGCAAGCCTATCAAATGGTCGTCTCCCCATTCGAATTGCTTCAAACTCAATATTGATGGTGCTTCTAAAGGCAATCCAGGTCCTAGTGGATGTGGGGGTATTGGTAGAGATGATAAAGGCAATGCAATTCTTGCATATGCACATTCGACAGATATTGCTTCCAATTCTTATGCTGAATTATATGGCCTTAGAATGGGGCTGAAGTTATGTATTGAATTTCATATTAAGGAGATCCACATTGAGGTGGATTCAATGTTCGTGGTGAATCTTATCAATAGGAACTGGAAGCCCCCATGGAGACTAAAGAATTTGGTTTCCGAGATCAAAGAAGACTTGAAGTTCCTTAAATTTTCTTTATCCCATTGTTACAGGGAATCTAATATGGTGGCGGATTATTTAGCAAATTTTGGCATTCATTGCAAGAATTCTCAAATCTTCTCTTCTATGGCAGAGCTTCCTCCTTTGGTCAGGGGGGCTATTAGGCTTGACAAAATGGGCTGTCACTACATCAGATCTTCACCTATCAATTTATAGTTTTGTAATGGGGTTGTTTATTATCCTCTCATTTATTGCTTTAAAGCTTTTTGTAATGTGTTTGCCACTTTGGAGAGGTTGTTTCTCCTTGATTTATAATAATGGTGGGGGTTCTTTCCCTCTTATATAAAAAAAAAAAAAAAGGGACCTAAGAAGGTGCTTAGGAGGTCCTAAGATGGGGTGTCTACATCACCCTCTTACATGATTTTGTTTCGAAGCAAAATTTAATGATGAAGATATCGTCCAGTTGTTGAAAGTTTGAGATCCTCCCTCTCGGTGGGATATTATACCATATTTGAGTCGATCCACTTATCGTACTTGGGAATGCTCTGCAATGCATCTCATTTGGAATGGAATATATATTAGCAGCGGATTGGTACTACTCTATATGCAGCATGGGGTCAAATTTTCCATCATACTTTGGAGTGACGATGGGTGGTTTGAACTTCGTGAACATTGGATAACCCACGATCGACAAGGTAAAGAGTGACCCTTCGATAAAATCACTTTGCATAGGGTTCTTGGTCCTTATGATCTAGCATAAAAATCTATCAAATGTTCAATGGAATGCTCGGCCAATGCTGACCCTCGCACACTTGTTTTAGATCTGGCCGAGCACTCTGTCCTCCTCATTTCAGACCTCTTAGGCTCCTCCATGTGCTCTCTTGGCTTTCTTGGCTCCCCGTGTTGGTGTGCCGTCACTACTATTAGGCTTAGATGATCAAACGCAGAGCCCCTTCTTAGCCTTTTCAAAAACTATTCCTCTCCACGGAGTAAGTTTGTTCATCATCATAACTAGTCATTCTGATGGTGGACATTAGCCCTGGGCAGTAGGACTTGTCATCTCGCGACTCGAAATACTTAGACATATGGCTTTCATCTCGCGATTCTAAGTTCAGTCACCTAGGATTATCCAGTGCTCTATCGTAGTGAGCATGTCTCCAATATTTGTAAGGGGCAAGAGGTGGTATATAACGCCTTTTGTTAGAGATTTTGCCCCATGTTGGGTAACTGGGTTTGTTCCGGGCCTATTCTATTTGACCAAAAATGCCTCTGTTAACTATTTCATGTTTTCTTGCATCACCTCCTGGCCTCTAGCCAAACTCATTAGGATTTCTTGAAGGTCATTCATACCAACAGGTGTTGAAGGAGGAATTCCTTCTGCAACGTGACTGCTTTCTGGGTTGTCATCTATGTTTCACAGAATTCACAAAAAACAGAGTACTACAAATGTTACAACATAATATACCATAACAATGACAGAAAATGTAGGAAGATGAATCCAAAGCGAAAAAAAGTATATCCAAGTGAGGATTCAAAGAACTTAGAAAGAATTGAAAGGAAATTGTGGGTTAGTAGGATTTAACCCAGAGAAACACAAATGGGTCGGATTGTAATTCATTGTTTTCTCAAAAATTGGTATCCTCGAGTTACGGGAATTAACAATGGTGGAAAGCAACAAATGGCTTATAGAGTTTTCCACAAGCGTCAATTCGTTATTGTCTAAAACTAGTATACTTAAATGGTCCTTAGCAATAATACACTAATTATAAACTATAACTGATAAAGAGATACAAATCGTAGTGATTCTATTCTAGAGCAAAAATAGACATAGATAAGAGAAAGAGATGAAAACCAAGTTTATATGGTTCGATCCAAAGTGATGCCTACGTCCACAAGTGTAGTGTTGATTGTATCGATCCTAATGGACAAAAGCCATGGATGAACCATGGTTACAAGCTCTCGTGCTCACTCTAGAAATGGGCAACATAACAATATGGAAAATATATTTCGTTCCCTTTACAATGAGGGATAGCATGCTATATATGACTATTAAAGGAGAGAGAGTGTAGAGGGACAAGTGTCGTGCCTTTATAGATCAGGAAATTACACCTTTTACATGCAAACAATGAGGATAATCATGGGTTTTTTACACGAACATGGAGGAGAAATATTTGTATATCTCCTATGTGCATGCACGATGTGACTGTCGTTGACATCATTCTATCACATTGGACATGCCTGGACAAACAGTATTAACTAACAGCATCGACAACGATGGGTTGACAGTGTGAAAAGTAGGGATGGCAATGGGGCGGATTTGGTCAAATTCAACCCCGGCCCCATTTACCTCACCCCAAACCTGACCCCTCCCCTCCCCCGTTTACCCCAACCCCGTCTCCGCCCCCACCTCGTTTAAAAACTCCGCGAGGTCCCCGAACCCACCCCAACCCCCGTTTAAAAAGGAATTATTATGTTTATGTAATTAAACTAATTTTCAATTAATAATATAACAGGAACAAAAGGATCTAACTTCACATAAACATTCAAAGTTCGTTAAAAAAATTCATTAGTTTGTACAAAGTAGAAAAAAGAAATGAGTAAAAAAAATCATTAGTTTGTACAGACATAAATGATGAGTGGGGGAAAAATGAGCAGAGCTTAGATCCCTGGTGTAATGAGAAAAAATGGGAAGAGCATATATTAATGATGAGCAAAGCTTACATTGTAGGAAAAAAATGAGAAAGTATAGCAAAACTTACATCTCCATTGCAAATTTTACAGTTGTCGGAGGGTGGGAGCGGCGGATAGAGAGAAACATGAGTGAGCAGCGAAAGGGTAGAGAGAGAGACGAGGGATGGGTGAATGAGCGGCGTGAGGCAGAAGAATTAAAAAAAAACTAAGCTTCCCTCTGTATATATAAGGGTAAATTTGTAATAATATCTCTAAACGGGGCGAGTTCGAGTTTTTCATATACTAAACCCAAACACGACCCGAACCCAACAGGATTTTTTATTTCAACCCCGACCCCGACCCATTTATTTATATCAAATTCCCCCCATTAGGGGCGGGGGCGGATCAAGTCCCCCCCAAAACCCATCTCGTTGCCATCCCTAGTGAAAACAAACTACTGAGACTGTCTTGCCGACCTCATAGCCATGGACGATCAAATTCATCGTTGAGCCGGCCTCACTGCTATTATGGACGAGGCCACATGTTTTCGGAATGACCCACAAGGTATTCCATATACATATATACTATTATAAAATTCTTTACAAGCAATTAAGACTGCTAAACCGTAGAACTATCCACGTAGCCTATGGCTAATTTCTCATATTCAATCACCCGAGCTGTAGAAATCAAAGCATTTTTCTTCCTCTCTTTCCACACGCCCCAACTTTTATTTAACCTCTCAATCCTCTCTTAACCGCTAGGTTTTCACATAACCTTTTGGTTTCTCTAACTCCTCAGCCTCTTCATTACTCACCCAAACTCACCCATCTCTCTCCTATATATTTTAACGATTGCCATAAAACATATCTATTTGTAAATCTCCTGATGAGTGTTCATCGTTCCCTAACCAGGTAACAACTTTGTCGACCAAAGGGAGGGGAAATTAATGAGTCTTCAATTATACAACTTCTTTTGTTCACACAAGAGAGAGAGAGAGAGGTGTGGTCTTTTCGCTGAGAAAGGTTTTTCTAATATTATTAATACACGTATAGCTTCTCTGCCTTCAATTTCTTCAAATATCATATTTTTTTCATCTGATAATGAATCATCCAACCAAGACCCTACACCTGTTCCTGAAACGAACTTGGTCCAACTCGAGAAAAAAAAATGGCCCTTGATGTATAGGACATTAGCAACAAAGGTAACAAATCAAGAACATATTTACATTTTTTCATTTTATTGTGTTTAAATAATTGAAAGTAGCTATATGCTATATTAGGTTGCTGAGAAATGTAAAAATAAGGTGTACTTTAAGGTTATTCAAGAATTTGGGAACTGGATTTTAAATAACTTTTCGCAAGTTGATTGATTTGTGGTTTTTTGGATTTGGATTATTTATTATGTTTCGCTTCTTAAAAAAGATGGGAAATTAGAAGAGTACAACGAATTCTTTGGAAAATAATATGACTTTATTGATTTTTGGTTATTACATTGTTTGGAAGAAGCCTGAATTTGTTAGATATTTGGGCTTTGGGTTGTAATTATTTGTTGTTTAATGTGGTACCAAAAAATATCACAATAGAGATTATATGAAGAACAATCACAATCAATAGGGAAAGTAGAAAATAACACACACAACACAACTATGTACGTGGTTCGACAACTTGCCTACGTCCACGGAGAGGTCTACTGTTTTATTAAGTATCTCTCAATATGCTTGGTTACATGCCCCCTATTCCCCGGGCCAGGGGTTACAATATATAGGTGTAGAATCCTTATTCTTCAGGTAACTCCACGATGCCCATGATGATCCATGAATCATTTGAATATCTCCACGAGATTATAGGGGATTGACTTGGTTTTGGAGCAGTGTGGATTGTACACGCATATAGATCCTTATTGTGACTTGAGGTCGGGCTTCTTTCTTAATCTGTTGGGTCAGGCCGGCCATTGTTATGGGCTATGAAAAAAATGTGTTTCCCACAATTGCCCTTAAAATCCTTGGACCATTGTTTGGGCCGATGGATTTTACATGTGGCCAAGGGTGCAGCTTTGTCAACGGCATATTCATAATTCATCGAAACAGGGGAGGCACATTGTCTTTATGTGAGATATTGAAGCGCCAAATCTTCCTCGAGAAGTGCAAAGCGTCACTTGAGTGTTTGAAATCAATTTGTCAAAAACTCAAGCGTCATTTCATCATTCATGTTCGTCGTTGCGCATATCGTGTACCCAGGCTTCATTCCTTACTCTCACTCTTCAAAATCAAGACTTTCTCAGGTTTTTAAGTCTCCTCTTTGTCTCATAAGTTTCAGCCTTCTTCTTTTTCTAGTTTCCTTTCTTTTGTGCATCGATCTTTTACTGTAGCTAGGGTTTTTGTGTTTTCTCTCATGGTGATGCTTGATAATAAGTCTTTGCCTGAGTTTAGAAAGTGTTACAGTATCCCTGATTGGGTAGAGATAGAGTGTACATCAGTCCCTAGAAACGTTCGCGACCTAGAGGATGGTCACTGGATCCATGTTCTGTTAGTTTCACCATTGGTTTAATGTTTCCCCCTAACCCTTTGTTTTTGCATTTTTTTCCCAATACTTCAATATAGTCCCTTCTCAACATTCTCCAAACGTGTGGAAGATTGTTATTGGAGTTCATAGGATAAACCAGCTTTATGGCACCAATTTAGGATTAGTTGAGATTTGTTATTGCTATTCCTTCTCTCGCACCAGTGGTGGTCTTCTGTACTTTAAGTCAAGAAGCCCTAATAGGGTATTGGTAGTAAACCTACCTAATTCCCATAAAGACTATTGGTCTTAAGGTTTTATTAGCAGGAATTGGCAATTTCCTCCCCAATCAGGGGGCATAAGATACTTGGGACCTCTGATCCCTACCTTTAGGGAGCAGTTCATAGGTTATTATCTATATATCTGTTTTATTACTTATCTGCCTTCGTCTATGTGCACTCCTTCTAATTTTTCCTTCTTTTTCTTTTACAGCGAAAGCCAAGAACCAAGAGTCAACTCTTCACGAGATTCAAGCGATTGAACTTCCTAAAGCTTGGAGAATAAAAGATACTGTTACTAAAGGGGAACATCCTCGGTCTGCTGCATTCTTTCTGGAGTATAGGAATACAACTTCCAATTTTATTACTCGTCCAGCAGACGCAATCCCTCATCTGGGGGTTCCAGGAGAAGAAGTTAGTGGTACCTCTGAACCTATTGAGTTAGAGGAAGAGGAAGAGAGAAACTCGAGGGAGGATCAGGTAGAAGGCAGCGAGGTAGGAAGTGGTGACGGTAAGATCAGCGAGGAAGAGTCTAGTGAAGGAGAGTCCAGCGAAGAAGAGATGGCCCCTTAGAGGAGAAGAATCTTAATCCAGGATGACTATGATGATGATTTCTTATCCAATAGGATGAAGTTCCTCAAGCATAAGGCTGGAGACTCTATTGGTAGCTCCAATGTGGTTGCTCAACAAAAGGGGGTGGAGAAAAAGAAAAAAGAAGATGAGTAGAAGTGAGAGAGAGGGGGGGGAGATAGAAGAGGATAAAAAGAGAGAAGGAGAGAAGAGAAGGGCACATACCTTAAAGGCCTCGATAGTGCCTTATGTTGATGTTGTTGGGGGAGCTTCGGTGGATGCTTCTCCCCAACTTGTCCCCTGCTTCCAGAAAAAGCAGTGCTCGCGGATGACCATGAGCGCTCATCGAGCATGGGGGATACCATTTAGCCCTCAAGTTTTCCCCAGGGCTTGCTTTGGTAAGTGTTCCTTTCTTTAAGATTCTTCGTTTTTAGTTTTCCTCTAACATCTCGTGCTTACCCTGTGCTTTTTCTGCTTTGCAGTTTGTCTCTGACTATACTATGCTGCTCCGTGGTCGAGCTGAGCTGTCGAGGAAGAGCTCAGAGTTGGAAGAAGTCCTAAAGTCTTCAAATAAGTTCCTTGCTGACACGAAGGCCACCTTTGATAAATAGAGGGAGAAGTATGCTAAAGAGTTACCCGACCTCCACGAAGCTTATGATGTCGTGATTACAAACAAGCTGGCAGTGGCAGAGGCAAATAAGGGGTTGGTCATGAAAGTGGAGAAATTGAAGGGGGAGGCAACAACCGTTCGAGAGAGCGGATACAATGAAGGTTGGGATGCAGCGTATGACGACGTCGAAGGCCAAATTGCTTACCTCCGGCGAGCATGTTTCAAGAAAGGTTGGGACCAAGCCTTGACTGCTGCTGGAGTTGCTGCTGATTCCCCCTCTTTCTCAACATCATCCTGGCCATAATCCTGTTGAAAACTCTCCCTCTACCTAACCAGATGCTCAGGATGGCATGGGGCCCATTACTCCTGCTGCTAGGGATGCACTGGTCAATCCAGAGGGGGCATTGTCCCAGCTGGAGGAGCTGCCCCAAGTGCTGGTGAAGGGGAGGTTCCTGTTGACCAAGATGCTGATAAAGGGAAAGGACTCTCCACGTCTAACCAGGTTGAGGCCTATTAGGAATTCTAGGCCTTGCTCTTCGCTTTTTGTACATTTATTGTATTTTTGCTCCTTTTATTCGTTGTACTGGCCTGTGCCCTTTGATTTAATGAAAAAGCAAACTTTCTATCTTTTCTTGCTATTTTGGTTGCTTGTTTGGTTGGTTGTATCTTATTGACTTAGATGAATATATCCCCGCTAACTCCCGTCTAGGCTAGATTCTTGGTCCAAACATAAGCACTCAAGAACACCGAGCTTTCGTAAGGATTTGTAAATCCCTGAGGACGAGAAACTAGGATTATAAGGATCAGTCTGAGGTGGTTGCCAAGCTAAAGGATACGCTTGAGGAGATGGAGGGAATAGGTGCCTCTGTGCAGGAGGAGATGGACGCCTTGAAAGCAAAGCTTCTGGATGCATCCAAAATCAACTAGGTGGGGGAATTGCTGCAAAGAGAGAATGAGGCTTTGAGGAGAGGAATTGCTCGCCTCAAAGAACACTCCATCTGGTCTTCCTTTGGTGCTACGAGGATCCTCCTCATCGTCTGTTGTGGTTGCTCATACTGACAATTAGGATTCCATGAGGGAGATTGTTGAATTGAAGGAAGATGTTCGTCGAGCATATGTGATCGTTGATGGTCTTCAAAGCGACATTACATGATTGAGACAGTTATTCCGAAAGGGTCCTCGACAGGTTTGGGCTAACGGGTATGATCAAGATTGGACAGATGCCCCAGTAAGACTGAAAGAGGCCAAAGAACTTTCTTTTACCAGGGGATGGATGAACGTTCTGAATAAATTAAAATTTCCTAAGGAATTAACCATGTGGTATAAATATCAGACTGTTCGCTCATCTGTTATGCAAAATCCCTTCTCGAAGGATGATCGATGGATCCCAATAGATGCTATTTCGGTGTAGCTTCTAGAGCCACATCCAGAGAGCTTTAAGAAGACTTAGTTCCTCATACCGATGATGGTCGGAGAGCTCGAGTAGCGGACTACCTTGCTCGTCGCGCGGGGCCATCGTAGGTATTTATGATAGATGTAAATGTAACAAAAACATGATTCTTTAATGATATATAAGTTGATTATTTATGCATTGAGCACTTACTGACTAAACATGTATTAATCTTACTTGTTTGTTGCTTGGTATCAGTATTGAAGAAGGTGCTTGATAAATCTGATCATAGTATAAATGAGTTAGTACAACACTTTTAATCATTTTGGGCTTCTCGACCGACTAAATGACATTGAGTTTTGTTATCTCGTGTTTGAACACTCTCCTAGTCCAATATGCCTTTGCCATATCATTTTGTCCCACTTTACCTTTTAGGTCGTGTCGTCAAAATTACTTAGGCCTAAGTCGAGTGATGGCGAGAATGTACTTGGTTAAGGGGACATCCGTCCGAACAGAATTTTTCAACCAACCTTGAGTTGACTTTATTACCTAAGGGTCCCCTGTAGATCTTTCATTATTGTCGGAGCAACTCAGGAGGCCAATTGTGTTTTTAACAAAGACCTGAGGAAAGTTAGCCGTGAACCTTGCTTTATATATATTTTAGCTTTGCATACATTAAGTATGGCGTACTATAGGACCTCTGTTCCTTGGTTGGAGCAAGTTGATCAACCTGGTATTTCTGTTATGTTTTGAGGGGGTGCATATTGTTTTAGAAAGGATTATTGAAGTTTGATCAATAGATATTAAACAATCAAGAAGTTCAGAATGAGTGGGTCAATCGACCTTTATTGACTAAAAATGATAAATAAAAGGCAACGTTAGCTTGTAAATGAAGATTTGCCTAAACTAATGATACTTGAAAAATAAAAATTATAGAAGTCTAAAAGTAAAACTTCTTAAGGTTGGCTGCATTCCAGGATCTTGGTATATCCCTGCCCTCCACCATTTCTAAGTGATAAGCCCCTTGTAAGTCATCTCTTATTATCTTGAAAGGTCCCCCCCAAATTGGTCCCAATTTGTCGTTTGATGGTTTCACAACACTGTCGAGGACATTTCTTAGGACGTAATCTCCTACTAAAAATTTCCTTAGATTGACTTTTTTATTGTATTGTTTGGTCAGTTGTTGTTGGTAAGATGCCAACTTAACTAGTGCCAGTTCTCACCGCTCGTCATCATTAAGGCCTTCGTCGACCAAGGTAGTCCTCATAGTAGGGAGTCCTTCTTCCAATGGGATGACCGCCTCCATTCCATAGGCAAGCGTGAAGGGGGTCTCTCCCATTGCTCTCCTTCCAGCCGTCTCTTTAGTCCTTCGATAATTATTTTGTTGGAAGCTTCAGCTTGCCCGTTTCTCTGGGGATATGCTACATAACTAAAGTGGTGCTTAATGTCATGCTCATCACAAAATCCTTGAAAGAAGCCACTTTCGAATTGCGTGTCGTTGTCAGTGATGATCGTCCTTGGCGTTCCAAAGCGAGTGATGATGTTCTTCCATATAAACCTCGTCATGTCAAAGTCTCGGATGTTTTCGAGTGGTTCTGCCTCTACCCATTTGGCGAAGTAGTCAGTGCTGACCAGCAGATACTTGCAATTTTCAGATGCGGTAAGCAGAGGCCCTACAATATCCAATCCCCATTGGGCGAACGGCCATGGGCTGGTTAATGACTTGAGGTTGCTAGTTGGTTGGTGGACCATAGGGGAGTGCTTCTAAAACTTCTCACATTTGCGAACATAAACTCCAGCATCCTTCTGCATGTATAGCCACCAGTATCCTTCGTTGATCACTCGAAAATCCAAGGACCTTCCTAATGCATAGCTCCTAGAAATGCCTTCATGAAGTTCATTAAGAACCTGCTCGACATCTTCTGGGTGAATGCACTGGAGGTAGGGGCAGTGAAAGACTTTATATAGAGTTGGTCATAGGCAAGCTTCTCTAGGGGCAAGTAACGTTGCTCGGTGTCCTGGAGCGTCTTGCGTGCGCAATAGACCGGGTGTTGGCCTCATTCCTTCTCCATACCAAGGCGGAGCTAACAATGTGGTCTGACCTTCACTTGGGATTACCAGCAAGGGTGGCTTGCTGAGGTAAGACTTGAGTTCTTCTAGGTCTTTAGCGCAGTCATTGTTCCATAATAAACCCTTATATTTCTTCAACATTTGGAAAAATGTTCGACAGTGCTCCGAAGACTTAGAAATGAAGCGGTTGAGTGCGGCGAGCATACCGGAAAGCTTCTGGACATCTCTAATCGTCTTAGGGGGCTGGACTTTTCTGATTGCATCGATCTGATCAGGGTTTTCTTCAATCCCTCTTTTGCTGATCAGGTATCGTAGGAACTTTCCTGACTGGACACCAAATGAACACTTGCTAGCATTAAGTTTCATCTGATATTTCTTGAGGATCTCAAAGGTCCCTGTTAGGTCTGAGATATGGTCTCCCTTGAGTTTACTTTTGACGAGCATGTCATCGATATATACCTCCATTATTTCTCCTATTTGTTTCTTGAACATCTTGGTGACCAATCGATAGTAAGTCGCTCCTTCATTTTTTAGGCCGAACGGCATGACTTTATAACAATACAACCCAATAGGCATTATGAAGGAGGTTTTATCTTGGTCAGTCTCGTAAAGTGGTATTTGGTGGTATCCTGAGTAGGCATCCAGAAATCCCATTCTTTCATGCGTTGCAGTGGCGTCGACTAGTTGGTCTATCTTTAGGAGAGTGACAGGCCTTGTTGAGGTCGGTAAAGTCAATACATACTCTCCAACTTCCGTTGCTTTTGGGTACTATGACTGGGTTGGATAGCCATTTGGGGAATTGCACTTCCCGAAGGGAACCTGCATCCAGCAACTTGCCAACCTCTTTCTTTACTGCCTTCGCCTTTTCTGGGGACGTTCGACGAGCCTTTTGAGTGACTGGTTTGAAAGTTGGGTCGACGTGCAGTTGATGGCATGCAATTGAGGGGTCTATCCCAGGCAGCTCGTATGGTTCCCAAGCGAAACATCTAGATTCCTCCATAGGAACGTGGGGAGGTGCTTCTTTTCTTGGTCGGTGAGAGAGGATTTGATCAATAATCGCCTTTCAAGTAAGTTGACTTTAGCTACAACTTCTTCCAGGTCCTCGACGACCCTATCTGCGGGGTGGACCTTAGTTTCCTCCACCCCTGGTCGGTCGTACCTTAATTACTATGTTGAAGGCGACACGCCTTCCTGGGCATCCCCCTGGACTTTCTTCTCATCTTTCTTCTTCTCGTGCTTGGGGCGGATAGCTGCGATAAAGCATTTTCTAGCCAAAGATTGGTCACTACGGATCTCGACCACCCCCCGATTTGTTATGCACTTGAGTTTCTGATGATATGAGAATGGAACGGCCTTTGTGGCATGGAGCCAGCCCCTGCCCGAGATGGCATGATAGGGGGATTCGATATCTACTACCAAAAATTCGATTATCTTTGAAATACATGCCCTGACGGGTAGGACAATCTTTCCCAAAGGCATGGTTATCTTTCCTGCAAAGCCGACCAGCGGAACCGTGGCCTCTTTGAGGTCGACGATATTCAACTTTAACTTGTGGAATAAGTCGAGGTACATTACTTCGAAAGAGATACCTTGGTCAACGAGCAGCCTGTCGATGTCCCAAATAGTTATCCTGAGTGTGATGACTAGTGCGTCATGATGAGGGGTTCTCACCCCAACTAAGTCGTCTTCAGTAAACATAATGTATTTGTTGTACTCGACCTCTTCTGGTCAACGACGCTTTCCGGCTTGAGTCTTGACGGGGTCTATTTGAAAAGCTCGCATGACGGCAGCTAGCTTCTTAACTTCCATCCGAACGGCGTTCCCTTGTACTTGCTTGAGGTTTGATGGTCTGCCTGTACTGTCGAACATAATCAATAGGGTCAGTTTTTCCAATATAGATCTTGAATCTAGGGATCGCGAACTTCTTGGGGGGCTCTTCATCTTCTATCGCCCTAGAAAAAGGGGACTTCATTTGGGTGTTAAGAGCTCTTCTGGCTAGCTCTCGTATGGACCTGGCCCCTCGATGGGTTGGGTGTTGTACCATCTCCCCATGGACCAAACTCCTGATTTCATCATTCTGTCGACCAAGACTGCCACGACGTCGAGCTGGCTGTAGTCTTTGTGATCAACCATCCTCTGACTTATTCCTCTCAATTCTTCCTTGGTCGAGCCTAGAGTTCCTTCCTCGGCTGTGAGACTCACTCACCTGAGGACTAGGAGTCCGATTATAGCGTCGTCTTGTATTTCTGTGGAGATCCCTCTCCATTCTTTCCAGTCGCCTCTTTAAGCGAGCATTCTCCTCTTCTTGGCGACGAGTGGCTTCTTCTTGTTCTCGAAGTCTGGCCTCATGGGCGTCGACCAACCTGAAAATATGTGTGGACCTTGGTGGTCCATGACTTTTTCGGAAGGCTGCCTTGGCGGGCGAAGCCTTGGATTTGGCTAGCGAACTTTTGACCTTGCCCTGGGAGGGGCAGGTTCTTCCTGAACATCGCCGGCTTGAGGGATGTTACTATTGTGGTGAGACATCGAGGGCTTTCAATTAGTGAGTGTTTTCGTAGGAATAACACTCGTTCCCACAGGCGGCGCCAATTGTGGGTATAAAAAAATATCACAATAGAGATTATACGAAGAACAATCACAATCAATAGGGAAAGGAGTAAATCACACACACAACACAACTATATACGTGGTTCGACAACTTGCCTACGTCCACGAAGAGGTCTACTATTTTATTAAGTATCTCTCAATATGCTTGGTTACATGCCCCCTATGCCGGTGTAGAATCCTTATTCTTCAGGTAACTCCACAATGTCCATGATGATCGATGAATCCCTTGAATATCTCCACGAGATTATAAGGAATTGACTTGGTTTTGGAGCAGTGTAAACTGTGCACGCATGTAAATCCTTATTGTGACTTGAGGTCGGGCTGCTTTCTTAATCTGTTGGGCCAGGTCAGCCGTTGTTGTGAGCAATGAACAAAATCTAGTCCCGACATTTAGCCTAAATGTTATACATATTTTTTCATAGTTTTTTCAAATACTATGGTGATTCATTTATATCATTGTAGTTGTTATCTTTCTTCTTAATGTTATACAGTGTCTTCTAGCTCTAGAGTAACTTCTATAATATAATAGTGCATGCACATGTTTGACAAAATGTCCAGATGAGATTTTCAGATTTCATAGCCTTATTTAAATTGGTTTAAATTTTTCTTTTTCTAAATGATAAGTTTATTAACATAATAGAATGAGGAATGATAGGCTTTGTGGTACCTAATAAAACTCTAATTCTAAAATTGTAATGTCCATACTTTTTCAATTTGTATTATTTGTTAATATTTGAGATGCCATTGGATGGTTTTGTCATATGAACAAAGCTTGTAAATATGTTTTACTTTGAGATGCCATTAGATGGTTTTGTCATATGAACAAAACTTCTAAATATTTTTTACTTGAGGAATACGTAAATGGTTTGTTGGTCTTTCAAGGTGATGTTGCATATTTCACAATAGACATAATTCTTATGTGTAGTGACTCAAACTTGTGTATCATGACAATAGCCCCAACGTGTTAGTGTTCAAGTTTCAACTGAAAAACACCTACCTATCCAAGCAAAATAATATTGAATTGATGCTCATATTGAATAGATATCCCCCCACCCCCCACCCCCACCCACACACGTATTACAAATCGCAAAATTGTCGCACATTGCGCCTCGCCCGAGCTTACACCTAGTTTATGGTATAATACCCCAAGAACCAAAACACAATCATTTACATTTCTTAAATATCCAAAAGCATTGAGGTATAAATTGTAAAGTCACAATTTCCCTACTCTTTATTCCTCAATCTCGGGCTTAAACAACCCTCTCATAACGTCACCAAATCCTTCCCTAGAAAACACATTTAAAACAAGTTACTTAGTAATCAAAGGTTAAATTCCATAATAAAAATTTGGCACCGCCATGTTGGGATTGCAGAAAAATAATCCTCATTTAATTTAAAAGTATAGAAAATACTGCATCATTTGGCACGGAATTTAAGTTAAAACCTTCCCAATACCTATATTCAGTACAAGATCTTATATGCCCAAAGGATCGTCTTAAAACTAGTTATGTGGGGAAGAAAATTCAAATTAGTGAAATTGACCAGTTCCTCCAAAAGTACATGGCTAAACAGTCACCATAATCTGGAATTAGTAACCAAAAAATAGAGGCATGTTTCCAAATCAAGATAACTGAAAAATTCTCCTATTACGCCAACACAAAACCCATTTTATATACATTCCCTCTCCTGTATTACTATCTAATCAATGATCAAAACTGAGGCAGAACCATCTACATCTCCAATACAGTTTGGGTAGGTCTAGTAGTGAGCGTCCTTACAAAGTAATTGCGCATCTCTGGTAGAATCCGCTGGACCAAATTGGAATACCTGCATTTCATAGATTCAATCAGACATTAGTCGATGTAGAGATGAAAATAACTCAATTTTGGAATTGCTGCTTTTACGTGCTACCATGATAATTTGTACACAATCAAAAGTAGTATCCTAATGGTCGTTCCATCCTAACCCATAAAGTATTCATTATAAAGATAATTCACAGCCATAAGTTCAATTAATTGATCACAAGTTCACCACTGAGTAGAATATTTAGGCATGACCAATTCCTATACAAAAAATGAATGGATACACTATTTTTCGGTCAAGAAATGAAATATTACTTGGAGTATAAGGTGTGATGATGCACATTGCAACTTTGGAAATCGAGGTCACATTGGGCAAAAGAAAAGTGACAAACGAAAAAAGTTGTTAATTTAGAAAAGCCAAATAATTCCATGGAAAATTGTCAAGTTAATATTTGCTAATTTATGCCTCAACAATAAAACTTAATGAGTTGGCAAAATTTTCTTTGGATGGGAGGTAAGAAAATAAAAGTTGGAAAAGACAAATTATCATGCTTTAGATAATTGTACATTCTAGATGGATGGGAAATATTTTCAATGCAAATTTGTACAATCAAACACCTCCGAAGTTGGAAAATATGGAATCTTTCCCATTTGTCATGGCAAATGTGGCCTATCAAATACACCTTTATTTTCTTAAGTGTGCCCTCAAAACAATAAAATGCAGCAGTGCATTGGAGATCAAATTAAAAACAATCACTCTGGTTCGTTTAGGTTTTTTTCATTAAGCAAGTTCAGAGAGAGAGAGAGAGAGAGAGAGAGAGAGAGTACCATGGCATAGCACTTAATTTGTCAAATTTCTCCAAAATAAAAAGAATGCATGCATTTCTCAACGACATAGCATTGAAGGCGTCTGATAACTCATACATGAGTGAAACATTTTCCACTGATATATCCTTGAAAAAGATAATAAGAAATCATCAGATCAACACTGATACACAAAGAAAAAGTGATTGTCCAGCTAATTTTTTAACTCACCTGTGCAATGGCATACTCGCATAGACGCTTAAGCCCCTGCAGAAGATATTGATCCGCCGCCCTCAGAAGATCCTGTGCAATATCCAAATTGACATCGACTGAACCTGTGTATATGTATCTGAAAGGAAAAACAGATGGGTATAACATCAATGTAGTCACACAGGCATAATGTCTTCATTAATTCTTTCAACGAAGAGGGGGAGAATCTGCACCTCATCATCAACTCAAAAATATCCCATCTGATATTCGGAATTTCAATGTCCTTGGCATCCTTCTCCTGCAACGAATTCATAAAGAACAATTTATAGATATAATGAACAATATAACCATAAAGAGATATCAGTATTCAACAGCACATTTGCGTCTTTTAGAAAAATAGAGCATGTAACCAAGAAATTCCACTTGGACCACTTTGATAGCATCCTAAGAAAAAGTATAGACACCTTATCAGCAGTAATTAAGATGAGTTCCATCTCTCATCCTCTTAAGACAATCATCACCCATTTCAAACATGTTTATGCAGTTGCATGTTCCGTTACAAGAAAGAAGTGAGAAACACAAAACTATCCTACATAGAAGAAACTATAATACATCAAATTTAGACATGTACCCTGTAGCCACCATCAAACATTGCCCGAAATGCATCAGAAGAAGCAAGCAGACAAATTCTGTGAGCATAAAACCTTTTACCTGATGAAAGAGGAAAGACTAATAAGAAAATAACACATAACGTGCATATAGGAGGAATGCACAACACAAGCAAATAAGTAATACATGAACAAAAACACTCAAAATATAGGTAGGATAAAAGTTGTTCACCTTCAATTAAGAAGGTAACATCTGACAGTGTAGGATTGTTTACATACTGCTCACCCAAATACACCTGCATCAACAAGTTTTTTATATTTAAACACAAATTATAAAGCATCTGTGGCAAACATGCACAACAAAGTAATGACAGCCTCCACAAACAAAAAACAAAGACGGCGCTGTGACAGGGAGGCGGCAGGATTAAAGTAAGACCAACACAAACATGTATAGATACATATATAAATACATGTATATGTGTGTGTGTGTGTGTGTGTGTGTGTGTACTTAAACACGCTAAAAAATATTTGGTAACACTGCATAAGCTAATCTTATATGAGTCCATTTAATTTGTTCTCCTCTGCTACTTCTTAAGCATGAAAAACACTATCATTATTGCCTAAAAGAACTCAAGACAGAACTCGGAACATTAAATCTTATATAGCAGCACTTCATTAGGGTAGGATTTCAAAACTAGAGCTTCCAAAAAACAGTTTAATCTCATTGCTTAATTCAACAAGATGGAAGCTTTTTTTTACTCCTTTCTCTCCTTGTTATTTGGATGTGTGCCCAGTCATGTGTCATGTGCCACACATCTAAAGATATGGAAATTTGCAGGACTTTGTGATGTAATGGGCTTACCCAAATTGGGGCTAAACAAATGTATTTATACTAATATATGGATGGTTCGAGAACATACATGATACTAAATAAAGAAGACCAAAAACACCTAAATCCCAACACATTACGGGCCCGAATATAAAAGGAAAATACAAAATAACGTGAAATCCAACAGGAGTTATTAACAATTCAATTGTGAAGTTGTATAGAAGTGGAGATCAATAAAATGAATCAATCAGGAGAACATAAAGCTGTCACCTAACTAAAGGTGGCATGTTTTCAACATAATTCATTACTTGAATAGATTAAAGTAACTAGAAACAATTGTTAATCCAGTAATACTTTCAGTGCTAGTTTGATTCAAGTTTCCGTGGTTTTTAAGAATCTATATTGTTAATTTCACATGTAAAACTTAAACAGTAGGGAAGAAATTGAAATTATGCTACTCAAGCTCTTAACGTGAATAATGAGACTTCATATCTCAATTTACCAATCAGGGATTTCCAAAGACCACAAAAACTCGAACCAGATGAACACGAATTGGAAACTGTAATTCATGGATATATATAAACTAACAGACATTTAAATGGCACACCTGAGAGATTGGGGATGGAGGACCCGCATCCACGGGAGAAAGTGAGCTGGCTTTGTCAGCTAACTTGTACAAAGCGACTGAACCATCTCGTTGGAGCTTCAAATTTGTTAGTTCCAGAAGCTCCAAAAGCAACTCTAACCCTGAAAGAAGTGGCAAAATGGTAAAATGCCATGTGAAGGAGTCACTACCGTAACATAAAAATGATTCTAAGGTGAAAGGTTTACAAGGAAGTTACCAGTGCTATCAATAAAAATGGCTTTTTGATCATCGGGGGAACAAAGATGAGCAAGAGCCAATGCAACCCGTCTTTGCACAACCTTCTCGGCAACCCTCATTAAGTATAACAAATGACTCAATACCTGACAGCAGAAAATTGAGGGAATTAATAAACTGAGAACATATTGTGCATACATTGCTACCAATCACGAAAGATTCCATTTAAGTTCCAAAAAGAATACGTGAGCGGCATTGGATTATAAGTAATTTTTATTTGGGGTGGGAAATACCAAATAACTAAATTAAAACATGGGGCATTTGGATAACGAAATATAAGTGAATAACAGCAAATGAATCTTTCCTCTTTTCAGTATTCTCTTTCCAATCTATGTTGATGAATATAACTACTAGTTCTTTGTGGGGTGGGGATGTGTGTGTGTGTGTGGTGGTGGGGGGGGGGAGTATAACGTCTTTCGTCTTTTGTTAACCTATCTACAGAAATACAGGCATACATATTTTTCCATCTCAAACAAGCATTTTTTTCTATTTAATTATTTTTTATTTGAGGTGGGAAATAACTGGATCAAAACACAGGGCATATGGAAATCGGTAGATAAGTAGATAACAGCAAATAAATCTTTCCACTTTTAACTCTTTTTTCAGTTAGTAATCTCCTCTGGCATCTACATTGATGGTTATACTAAATGTTTTGGGAAACAATGTATAATATGGCTTCATTAATGATGTAATGATAATCAATATGGGACATAGCAACAAATTAAGCATGAGTTTGCATTGTTCATGCACACACAAAGGGGGTGATTGTGAAAAACTCACTCGTCCATTGATCTTCTCCTCTAGTCTTTTCAATGTCTTGCCTACACAATCCCTAGTTGGCTGCAAATTAATCACCAAACTCACATAGTGAGCAAGACAACAAAACTAATAAGGAAAACTGATTATCATTAACACATGTGGTATTAGCTTAAAAATTTATAAACTTCAAGGTTCTGGCTGAAAAAAATGGATAATAAAAATAGTACTTGGGCAATGAATTCTCCATCCTGAAGTTTCTGAACACCTCCAACCTTGATAAGATCTGCAACATTATCCTGCAAACGGGGCTTAAGATAGGTCTTAAGTTATAGAAAAAGAACATCAAACTGAAATGCAAGTGACATTTAAACCACAATCCAAGAAGCTTAAAACTTATTTATCGATTAATCTGAAGATGTTAGACTAAGGTGTTGTTTGTTTTTACCTCTCAAGTTGAATCAATTCAGACTTAAGAGGTACTAAATAGTTTTTGTTTTTTTAAATGATTAGGAGGCTAATGGTTATTTTTTACTCTAAGGTAATTACACCTCTAAAGTCGGAAAATATATTTTTCAGATTCAGATTTCAGACTTCAGATTAAGGTGCTGTCTGATTTTACCTCCTATGTCTGAATCTAAACAATTTAGACATAAGAAGGAATAAAAAAATGTTTGTTTTTTTAAATGATTAAGAGGCTAAACGCTATATTTGTCCCTGAATGATTAAGAGGAAGAGTTGCATCTAAAGTCCGAATCTAAAATCTGGATCAGTCTAAATACATTCATTCAAATGTACATTCAGACATAAAAACAAACATATTTTTCAAATTGAGATTTCAAACTTCAGATTCAGTCTTCAGATTTTAGATGAAAAACCAAACACAATCTAAGTAAACAATTTGTTTGTAAACAAATGAAACACATAAAAATACCTCATTATCTGAAAGACCATAAAGAGCAAACGCAGCATTATGTTGCAGGGATCCATTTTTGGAATCAAGAAGCTTCAATAATGGCACAATACCACCACTGTGGGCAATACCAGCTTGGTTGTGGGTATCCTAGAAGGGAGAAACATTCAGCTACTTAGGTGAAGAAATACCCCCAGGAAACATTAACCAATAGAAAAAAAATTATATACAACATGAAAAAATTATGTCAGTGAGGCTCCTGTGCGGACATATTTTTTAATATAGTAAAATAACTATTTTTCAAGGTTCTACAAGGCACGATGCGTAGAGATCAAGCATCAAGCATTAGGAGCCTAGGCGAAGCCTATGCCTGAAAGGGCATTTTGCCTTTTTTTTAATATTTTTTAATTATACACAAGCTTCTAAAATAAGAAAAGCAGAAATATAAGCACAACTTACATAAAAAAAACATAATCATAAACATGCAATCAAAATTACGAATAAAATAAAGCATACCTTGAAATTTGAAATTTTATTCGTAAAAAATTGCGAATAAAATAAAACATACCTTGAAATTTGAAATTTTATTCGTAAAGGGTTCTTGTTTTTTTTCCTTTTTTTTTGTCTAATCGGGGTTTTCTTGGGAGGGTTTAGTTTGTTGTCTTAGGGTTAGATTAGTATAGTAGATAAGAAATAAAATAAAATAAAAAACTTTTGAATGCTTTTTACCCAAAACGACATCATTTTAAAACATAAGAAAAAAATGATTTCAGCAATAAATAAATAAAAACACGCATCACCCTCGTTGACCGCCTTAAAAAAGTGTTGACCACGCATTTTCCCACGCATACTCCTTATGCATTGTGTTTCTAAAAAGCATCACGCATAGGCACGCCTTTAGAACACTACTATTTTTAGTTGATTTCTTTTCGGGGGTTGTAGTGGGGTGGGGGTGGGGGGGGGGTGGGGGGGGGGGTATTTAAACATCTCAAGGACCCCCCCAAAAAAGTTTAAAATGAAGTTTTGTGCTACTTTCAACAGTCGGTCAAAATATGTCAGAGGTCTTCCTTTAAGTACCTCATTGAAGCCTATCTATCTATCTATCTATATATATAAAAGAGGTACAGACATGGTTCGGTGCCAATATGTTTCAAAAATACAAGAATGAGAGAATTAATAAACATTAACCTGTGCCAATCTCCCTAGTGCAAAAGCTGACATTTCTCTTAGTTGAGCATCTGGAGACTGTAGCATCTCAATTAATGGACGGACAGCACCTCTTTGAACAATGTGCACCTGCATGGAAGTCATCTTTATAGTTAGTGGATGTGCAACACAAATAATAGACAGAATAAAGTCAAGAACCGGAAGATATAGTGCTTCTCCTTAAGATTACAATACTTATTTTAAACACTGAAGATAATCTCAAATCAACCTTGCAGTCTGTATCAGCAGCAGCAAATTGCCCAAGTAGCAAAGCAGCTTCTCTTTGGCTCTCTGAACAGCAGGAACTACAACAAAAGTCATCAAGTTACAAGATCAGAGAATGGCAGAGGAAATAAAGAGAGAAACAATTCTACGAGCAAAAATTACAGTTCCATTTGGAAATTTGGTGAAAAAAAGAGAGAGGGGGGGGGGGGGCCCTGAGATAATGACATAACGTTCCACTTTTCAAAATTTAGATTTAACCCCCCGTATGTGCATCATCCCGCTTGTACCTTATGCACATGGGGGTAAAGTCTAATAAATGAACTTCTAAGGGAGTATCTCTAAATACAGCATTATCTCAGTGGTGTAAAGTCAAAAAAAATTAAAAAAAATGTTTTATACAACAAATTTGAATAAAGATCCATCAAAGTAAGAAATTGTGATACCTAAGCAATCCAATAACAGGTTGCAAAGCTCCGGCTAGAAGGACTTCTTTTTTTATGTTCGGGGATGAGTGCACCAGATTTCCAATCACACCAACCTGACAGACATCTTTAGTAGTCATTTAATGCAACAGGCAGAGAGAAGCATACTTGTATTGAATAATAAGGTACAGCAGTTAGTTATAAAACACTGAGACGAGAGTAACCGCTTCATAGTGTATGGCAGCATCTTCAGATCGAAGCATTAGGATAAGAGTAGGTAGAGCATTGCATTCCACAATCTGTAAATTTTCACTCAAAATATCAACTATAGGGAGATTGATCAGAAGTGGAACCCAATATGTATTTCATGAACAGAAATACCCATCAACCTGATTTTTGTTTTCATCATTTTTAAAAGCAAGAGTTCGCAGGGCACCCGCAGCTGCTCTCTGCACCTTTGCATCACCAAACTCAAGCAATTCCACAAGTGGAGGGATGCCACCTTCAATCCTGAATGTAGAATTGGTATCTCATAAAAACAATTTTATATTGAATTACATCTCCAAATCTTGCAAACAAACAAACCTAACACGGGTCTTAATGCTGCCATTCTCATGAGCAAGGTTGGTGATTGCATCTGCTGCTCTCCTTATAACACCATTTACTGCTCGAGAGTTTTGACCATCACGGTACCTCTTTAGCAGATCCACGAGATGGGGCAGAGCTCCAGTATCAACAATGAGCTGTTGATGCTCCGGCTGTTATACAAAAGGGACAGCAAGGCAGGTTCAAGTCAGACGGGAAAAAATCAAAGACAACAGTTGACCCTGCCTGAAAATTGATTACAATTTCCCTTTTTGAATCAAGTAAATAAAATTGTAAATTGTTCGGTATTTTATAGTGATCAAACAAATCAAAAATGGATAGATACAGAGCGATATAATTTAATAGAAATCCAATGTCAACTCAAATCAATTAGTTGGGAAAAAATTGTATGTGGTGAAGATTATGTGAGATAGCTGTTTTAAGAATGGGCAATCCACAAACAAATAAAATAATGAGACATGATGTTAACAATTCCAGTACTTAGCAACTGCAACAAATCCTTGTTGCTTCAAAAAAGTGCTATCAGCATTATAAAGAGGCAGCTTAGAGTTCATTGTGACATTAGGCCATCATCTGGGTCCCTGGGGCATGTGGATTGAAGAGAGAGGAAGAATAGATTATTGTAGAGAGATTTTAGGGATTAGTTGCTATTATTTATAATGCATTTTAGATACCTCTTATTATTTAGTTTCCTATTAGCTAATGTTTCCTTATTTTAGTTCCCTTGCTATCCAAGAACCGTGTATGCTTGATAAAGATTTTGATTTGAGACAGGTGAATCTTGATTTGTGTTTATACTATTACACCAATTTACATCAATAGTGGTATCTCACATAGGCATCATGAGGTGGGGAAAGTAATGTATCTAAACCATCTGATCTCGTGGACGATTCGTTGGGCTTGAATGCCATCATAGGTATGTCCCATATGGTTTTCAATGAAATGACAGTCCCAATACCATTTACATAGAGTGGTATCAAAGCGAGGTAATGGGTTCGAGTCGCAAAAGATTTATGGAATGGGGAGAGTGATGTGGGATGCAACACTGCTTTGTAAACCATGTAAACTCATGGGTGACACTAGGATTGAACTCCATAAAAGGTGTGGCCTCCCCTCACTAAACATCATGTATTTTTCAATTAAGATGGCACACTTGATCCTGTTTACATAAGATTGCCACTAAAAGTATCCAATCATCACAAGCTAGAGGTCTAGAGTTCAAATCCTCTTGGGGCAACCTGCCTATAGTAACCTGGTATGTGCGGATTAGAGGGTTGAAAACTCAGGTAAAAAACATAACACCTCTATTAGTAAGCTCTGAATTAAACAATTTCAAGAGTATCCAAGATGTGGCATTTGTCAAACATTCCCAAACAAAGCACAAGTCCTAGGAAGAAGTTTCCTTGCGTCAACGTATATTTTGATAAAAATATGTCATGTGATGTTAACTCGAGGACAACTGAAAAACATTATCATAATTATGTATTATGTTGTAGTTTTGTAATATTCCACAAACATATGGGATATTATTTGTTATCAGAAAACGAATGAAATATAGTATTTCAAAGTTTGGTTCAATGAGAAGATTGAAGAGATCCATAGATTTGAAAGCATAATTTTTTTCAAGTTTCTACTAAAAATTCAATCACTCCCTTAGAATAAAGCTATTACAACTATTTCCAAACCAAAATAAATGAAGGAGTTTTAAAACACAAACTGTATAACAAATGATACAAATAAAGAAGGTGCACGGTGACCACGTGCAATAGAAATCATCAATAAATTGCATATATTTATCCCGAGAGAAGGAAAAGAAAATAATAACAATTAAGGAAATAGAATGTGTTGAGATATTCATTGACATAGATCAATTTAGCAACTGGTAAGGAGTTATCCAATCAAACTGAAGGTGATAAAAGACAATAGGAATGCTGAAATAAAAGTTGGTTGAGGGCATGAGAAAGAATATGATTGTATACAAAGAGCATATCATAGAAGATGGGTCCATGAAATTAACCCCATATACTTTAGATTAACGATTGTTGTGTTGGTTTGTGACTTGAGAACTAAAAGATACCATGTTAAGTAAGGCTTTAAAAATTCATGAGGCGAGGCGGTGAACAACTTCCTTAAGGCTAAGCCTCGTGGTGTAGAACTATGTAGAATGGAGGCGTAAACCTCAAGGCATTTTGCCGCAAGGCATTTGAGGCTTAAGCCTCATTATTCTCTATGTTTTATTATTAGAAGATTTTATATATAATCAATTATAATATTATTGTTTTATAAGACGCTAAAATATTATTGGTGTGTTATAGTATGTTATAATGTTAGTGTTATGCTATAATATGTTATAATGCCATTGTAATGTTATAGTACGTATAATTTTATATATAATATTTTTTTTGTTATTATTATTGTGAATTATTAGAATTTGAATGCTATAGTTAATTATAATGCTACATACACTTTGATTTTAATTTATATATTATTCGAATACTTTTACTATTTTTACTTCAAATAGATAATATGTTATAATGTTATAATTATGTTTAATTTATAGATATAGTCTATTGTTGTAGTACAATTTGATGATAATGCACTTTCTTTAGGATTTGGTGACATACCATTTGGTATTGATTTTGATTATGGATTACCTTTGTGATACTTTATCTATTATGTGGTTGGAATGAATTATGGACAACGATTATGAACCTTGTTCTTGTGATGATAGCCATGATGCATTATTTTTAATTTAAATAATATTTTTTTTATAATATCTAGTTTTTTCCCCAAATTGAGGCTTACGCCTCGATCCACGTTGAAGTTTATGTCTTGCCTCACTAGCACAAAATGCCACGATCCCACCTTAAGCCTTTTAAAACATTGATGTTGAGAAAGGAATATCTTAATAATCAAGCACAGCTAAATAAGAATTCATTGGCCACGAATTAAAAGTATAATGCTACATATACATATATCATCACCTCACGTAGATGTGTGGAGAAAACCAACCAACCTAAAAAGACCTAATCAACCCTATTTCTTCATCTTGTTTAAGGTTTGGTCTTTAACACATTTTTTATTTTCTAAATGACTGAATAAATTTGGTTCATTCTCGATCATATGTTATTTCAATTCGGTTTGGACCGGACCGACCCTTATATATGCATATACATGGACACACACATGATATATATAATGATGCAGAATCAAAGAGAGAGAGAGAGACCTCCATGTTGACCATTTTTTTAAATAGTAAAACAAGTTGTTTTGAGTTGATTTTTTTGTAAGCAATTTAAACATTTCATGATGAAAATGAGTCATTATTTTAGGGTTTATTAGTCATTTTTTTTTCTTTTATATTTTCTTTTATTTTATAATTTGTATTTTTCTTTCTTTTGCTTTATTATTTAGAAGTAGGTAATAGTAATGGCATTTTTATAATTAGGGTCTTACCTTGAAGCCTGGGCTACTCATCCTCTTTCAATACCCACTTGTAAGCCTCATTTGGGATAGACTTGAACTTTGAAATAGAAAAGAATATTTCCCTCTCTAAAGTGTGTTTAGATATTTGTAAGAGCCTTTTGAAGTGTAATTTATATCAAATTGGTAACAAAGCGGGTGTCGCTCCACATCGGTGTTGGTGTATCGGTGCATTTTTATCAAAATAGTACACTACTCTTCAATGGCTCCAAGAATTTCCAAACGTCGACAAAAGGAGAGTAATCGAGAGTTGAAGCAACAAATTGCGGAGTTGTGGCAACAAATAGCCCAACTATTTTCTAACCTATGGCTAAAACCTAACCCTTCAACTCCCATGATTGCCTTTAAACCCTAGCCGCTAACCCCCGTAACCTCAACCATATCCATGTTGCCTTGGTCGATCCCTCCAAGCAGCCCGCTGTTTCAAAGCCTTCTCTCGCCGTCGTAGGCCACCCTGTTCCACCTCCGGCACCCTCCAACCTCTTGGCCCACCCCACCTGCCATCCGACACCCAAACTCGCCTTTGTTCAGCCCCTTCCCTTCCTCGCTGCTCCGAAACTCAACCCCAACCTCCGATCCAGTTCCCCCGATCTGCCCCAACACCCTCCCAAACCCATTTTTTTCGCCCCGGACAGCCTTTCTCAACCCCCAGGGTAGCCCACTCCTAGGGTTTTACCCTATTTGTGCCCAAACTCTATTTAGGCTAGCAAATCCAAATCCATTTAGATGCCCCAAAACATTGATTTTTGTCCCGTTAATAAATTTTGGGATTCATTGGTGAAGAAAAAGAAGAGAAGAAGGAATGAATACCAAGATTTATGGGATGCGCACTCCACAAATTTCAAAAAATTAAGTCTCCCCACCACCACCACCATGTTTTGGCACAAATTTTTTTTTTTTTTGAATTCTCTCATAAATCCCTAATTTTGAATGCTCAAGGACATACCTGGTCTTAAGACGGGGAGAGTGATGAAAATGAGCCCTTATTTTAGGATTTATCAGTCATTTTATTTTCTTCTGTATTATTTTCTTATTTAGATGTACGGAGTAATGATGGCATTTTTGTAATTAGGGCCTTAGTTTGGAACCTAAGCTACTCCTCCCCTTTAAATATCCACTTGCTATGAAGCACGAACTCAACATGTAATACGCTTTAACATGACACACGACACGAGATGCGTGATTTTTCCAAAAACTAAGATAGATATAATATATAATACATATTTAAATATAATATATATTTAAAAATTATATTAATGAAATAAAACAGATTTTTCCCCTAAAATACAATATTAGAGCATTCCGAACATGAAATTAAGCAAATTGACCATATAAAACAAAACTTAAACACACTTTAACATTAAAAATCATAAATAAAACAAAATCACCATCACATACGGAAAAAAAATAAAAAAATCAAAAACAAAATAAAAAAAATAAAAAAAACGTGGCCTTTTGCGTGTCCCAACGTGTCCCAGTGTATCGACAACATGTCAGAGCATATCGCATGTTGAACTCGTGTCAAAGTTGATTCGTGGCTTCCGGGAGTGTCCATACTTCATAGCCCACTTGTAAGCCTCATTTGGAGTAAACTTGAATTTTGAAATAGAAAAACATATCTCTCTTTAAAGTGTGTCTAGATATTTATAGGAACCTTTTGACATGTAATTTACGTCATTTCAAGGTACCAAAAAAAACTCAAAATTATTTATTTTGGGGGGGCGAGGAGGTGCGTATCCTAAAACATTTAAATGCCCCACACTAAAAAAAAAAATCGAAATAATATTTTTACTATTACAAAAAAATGGACCCAAATGGAGCAGGCCTTTAAGTTAGTCCTTAAGGGATCCATCCATGCTATATATAATATACTAATAATATCCATGTCTTGGCAGAAGTGGATGGTGTACATTAAAATGATGCGCCCCCACACAAAGGGAATTTGGCCTAACCAAAACACAACAATAACCCTTAAATGTCATCTCACTTTCGAAGTCTCGCTCTCTTCTCGATCCGCCCTTGAAAGACTACACTACACTCTACACCACTAGAGATGGTTTCGACCACGAAAATCTCTCTCTCATCCCAATCTTCCCATTCCACCGGCAACAAGATTCTGCACCCGAGAAATCCTAACTTCTGCTCAAACCTAAAAGTGATGGACGGCAATGGTTCAAAACTTGATGGGCAGCAACAGCGTTGGTTCCGAGATCAACCCTACACTTACAGAGAAAAAAGCAACATGTGGATCGTAAAACTAGGCAATTAATTTATGAGATTTATACATACATAGAATGTGATTTGTATGTAATGCATCTTCCTTCTATTTGAATATGTGCAATTACTTCAAATTTGTGTATATATGTAGTTGATTTATACACACATACCTATGATTTGTTCAGATCCGTGTCTGTATCTGTTTAAATTGATATTTAAATCTGTAGTGTAGCGATTGTTTGAATTTATTCTTTTGATCTGGACAAATGCAATACAAAGCTGGACCAACCCAAAACAACTGTCGCGGTCCTAAAAAATTTTAAGACAGAATTATTCCATCCAGGCCCAAGAAGTTCCCAAAAACCCGAGTGGACAGGTCCGTGAACACCCATAACCTCAAGTATTTGAAATCAAGGAGAAACTAAAAGAACAAATCTTGGAAGAAAAACTCTAAACTACCCCCTGTCCTCCCAAAAACTTCAAAATTAGATATATCGATACTGTGGTGACAATGGAAAAATATGCTGCCTTATAAGTATCTCTCAGAAATCAGAACTATCAACCTAGGGAGGAGCTGTTCAATGAATGTTTTCTTGAATGATTGATATAGTCATAACAAGGCCCTCTTCTAAAGAAAAATTTCCTGCCCAAATAAGGATATCAAATCAATTAATCAAACAATCATCCACTAAATTTATGTGTATTTTCTTCCTAAAAAAGATCTTTATGGTTTCTCTCTCTCTCTCTCTCTCTCTCTCTCTCTCTAGGCACGTCAAACAATTAACATATCAAGTAGAACAAGAAAAACCAACCTAATTCAAAATAAAAAAGATAGTAAGAAATCAAACACTCCAGTTACATGCTCAACTTGATTAATTCAAGGACCACTTCAGCCATACAATATTCCAAGCTACGATTGTATAATGATAAATTTGGCATATAGCAATCACAGCATGACTGGTGCATCTCTTATATTGAGGATTTCTAGTGGGTCCCAAAATTTGAATGAAAATCATATTCTATCTTAATTTCTCCTATATTTCTAAATTCGTAAATTCACATGTATAGTTTGAGTTTTAGGAAACAAATTGAAGTCCTACTTATTAAATTCTTGTATGAGCCTTTTGTTTGTGATTTTAACTTAAATTCACAGAAAATCACAAAAACTCAAACTAAACAATCATTTGAAGCAATAAGGAAAAAAAAAATCCTCCTCGGCTTATTTAGTTTTGAAACTCAATATATCCTAAAATGAAACAATGTCTTCCTTCCCAATCCTTGAAAACAAAAAAATTTAATGTGCAAAAAAAATGACGTGTCAGTCATGATGATTCTATTTATCCACTCCATGGCTTGCATGCGCATTTTGTGCTAAAATTGAACCGTTTGCCTTGGCAGGCAGTGAAAATTTTGAGTTTCCAACCCTAAATATTTTCTAACAGATATTAGGAAAAACATTAAACCAAGACAAAGTTGAAAAATTACTTTAATAGCCAAAAGTCCGAGAGTAAAAGCGCTTCCTTTCTCAACCTCGGGCTCATGCGCCTTCAAGCCACTATCGCCTGACTTCAGATGCCTAACTAAAGCCGGCACCGCTCCAGAATCAACAATCACGTTCACAACATCCTCTGCAAACACACAAATCATCTAAACAACAACAAATTACGTAAAAATTAAGAGCTAACAAAATTGAAGTGTTTGTATAACCGTTCTTAGCGAGTTCGGAGAGGACGTGAATTGCTCGCTTGGCAGATGCTCGATCTGGTTCGGAATCGAGGATATCGACTTGCGAACGAACCTCGATAACGAGATCTCGGTGAGAATCGTGAGATAACAAAGAAGTAATCTTTCGATCTTCGATGAAATCTTCCTCGAGCTTTCGTTTTAGGTTTTTTCGAGCGGAGTTTGTTGGTTGCTCATGGCGCTTCTGATTCTCCATGAGAGAGAGGGAGAGAAACGATGAGGAGGAGAGAGAAAGGGGAAGGGGAGAGTGTGTGGGAATGAGGGTAGTTTGGGGAAATAAATGAGGGATTTATGTAATTTGAAATGAAATGTGTCGGTCTTATACCGGGCAAACAATTTGGGGTTGTGCCTTAAGTTTTACCCCCCGCCTATGAGTAAAGTTTTGAGATTTTTTGCTAAATGGCGCTCCCGCGTTTAGAGTTTGCTCGTGAATGTTAACTTGCGCATACATTGAAGTCATTAACCCTTTATACTTTGCATGTTAGAAAAATGAATGTGCTCTTAATGAAGTTACCATTAGTTTATATCCAAATTTTGAGTAGAAGTTTCGCCGTTGTGTAAACGACAACTTGTTGCGACACTTGAAATGTCGTGACAGCTACTCATCTTCACTTTAAGGGTCACGGAAATGAGTACACAAACTCCTAAAATATCTGTCACTCTCTCTTAAATATTTATCATTGATGTATTTAAAATGTAAAGGTTGAGAAAGTATGTTGTCAAAACTATATTGTGCATCATTATGTTCACGTGCAGTTGAGCGTGATGTGACATTTTGTGGTTTTCATCTTGAGAGAACCTCTTGAACCAACTCGGGTTTCTTAATCAACTCGATACCCACTTATCATTAAGGGTGGTAGACATCGGCGTTAGTTATATTTTTAAATTCATATGATTTGTGTTAACTTTACTGTAGACGTTGAGTTAGTATTAATTTATACACATTCATTATACTTATATTTGGAAAGTTTGCATGGTGGTTTAGTTTTATGGGCGATATTGAATTAGCATTTTTGTATGGTTGCGTAACTTGAGAAGTCTTTTGAGTTAGTATTTACTTTGGACGTGTGTGATGTACTTTATGTTTACATATTTGAATGTTGGTTTCGCTTTAAGGGAATTAGGTTTGTGTTGATTGGACACGTACGTTGTATTAGATATGTACGATATTGTGTTCTGCTTGCACTTTATTTTGGTCGTCAAAGTGCTCTTGCCTGCTTTCTTGCCATATTTGTACGATATCATGATGGTATATATATATATGTGTGTTCCATATTGTTCAATTATAATTAAATTTATTCACTTGTGGTATGTTAAATGTAAGATGGTCTCTATGGACAATTGGTGAACCATGTCCATCTCCCTTTGGCATTGCAAGAGACCGTGTACGTTCAGTCGCAGGATTGGTGTCATCACATATGCTAGGCATGGAATAAACTATGGCATACTTTGTTGGACTATCGCGCTTTTCAAATTATAGGTATGAACTCTAAATTGAGTTAGATATACTTTCTATAGTTGTGTTTAAGTACTTGGCAGAGCAACAAAAATGGGTGTGTCTGAGCAATCACTGTGGATGAGAAGCACTCCTTGGATAAATACTTGGGCTGGCTAGCGCATAGTATATGTATATTTGGATATCTACAAGCTTAATTTTTTGTAATTTATTAATGTGTACTTTTACTGGTTACGAGTGTAATGGCCCAACTGTTATCAATTACTAGTTCACGAGTTTTGTATTTATTGTATTGATAATTAAATTGTTTTATGGAGTTCCTTTCAAGGTTTTAAATAACTAAATCCCTATCCATTAACTGGAAAAAATGCTTATTTAATTTTTTGAAGTACAAATTCAATTACACCTGATGGTCGGCTTCTCAATGTGTGTGGAAAAACATGATATATGAAAAGGTTGTCTATGTTCCACAAATCCATATTCTATCTATGATGGCAAACATCATTCACCGAGTTCGAAATCTCATTATATATACTCATTTGGGAATCGAAAAACGTCTCTGGTGGCTTTATTTCTTCCACTTATTGAACTACGGTGAGGATGATGCAACCCTTAAAGCCTCCTCGTAAGATCTTTTGAAGTTCAATCCATAGAGATCAGGAGCTGACCCTTTATCTTTTTTCCGGTGAAAAGAGATAAGATATATGTTCACCGTGTAATTAACTTGGGGAGGGGTATTATTTGGGGTGGTGCACGATGCTCATTGTTGTGTGATAAAATCTCGCCAAATCACACGCGCGCGCGCGCGCGCGCGCACACACACACACACACACACACACATATATATATATATATATATATATATATATATATATATATATATATATATATATATATATATATATCACGTGAGGTGTTGTTCGACAAGCGTATGTCATCTTGATTATTAGGAATTACAACTCGAGCGGGGGAAACTCGTCACATCGAGTATCAATATCGGGATCGTCGAATAATTAGGTTCAAGTGGTAGTACTATGAGATGGCATATTCCTTGATATCTTGGCAAGTTAGAACTCACCAATTTATTTATAATAGGAGTCAACATGTGGTGTCTGCATATTTTACTCCTTTTGTCAATGAGATGAGTCGCAAGCATTATTAGATTATCCATCAAAATATTTGTGTAATCCCTAATTATTATTATTTTTTCCATTGAACCCTGAGTTGTAGACGGTCTTCCTACATATTACCTAATCAAACACTTAGATCGTGTAAATGGAACGTCGTTGCATAATCCGCAATTGTCACGGTGGTAGTGAAAAGATCCATCGTGAAGGATATTTATCACTCGTGAATAGTGTCTATGGTGAAGTAATTTGTCTTCGATATTAGGCTCGGAATAACGATTTCTTTCTATTATGTCAATCTTTAAATCATGTTAATCATGTTGTTATTACGATTATCAAACTAATTGTTTGTGGATTGGTGGTCATGCAAATTTATAATGTTTCATCGATGCGCACTCATGGTACCTTAGAAAGGAAATCATATAAATAAAGTGGAGGGTCAACAAGTTTCCCACAAATGGTGACAAATTATATAATAGTAGAATATAGTACAACTAAGCAATGTTAAGAATAATGAATGCAATGGAAATGGAAAAAAAATTGAGACGCGTATTTAATATGGTTCAATATGGTGATCTTGCGTAGGCCCACAAAAGAAAATGATTATGGTGTTATTTATTGAATATAATAGTATCTAGTGCTAAAATGACTAGTTGAGGACCCAGTTAAAAGAATGCAAGTGAACTACTTCAATTAATCAAGGCTTTTATCTATTTCCACTATAACTATACAAGACATTAAAATACTTATCAACTACTAATATAATTTCATTGTCCTGACTGGTCGTATCTTCATATATAGTCACATTCGAATTGAATTTGGCATCCTCACCATTCTTATCATATACATATTTATTTATTTAGGTCACATAACTTACTCCGATTGGGCACAAAATGACCTTTTATGTTTTTTTTTCTAAATGTGTCATTAACGTTATGAGTAAATATTGACTTGTATAGATCCATGTGTCGTGATGACATTAGCTCATAAACTCGTGTATCCTTTAACACACACATGCATACACACGCGCACGCGGCACGTACACACACGCGCACATATATATACACGTGTAAAAATATATGTATATGTGTATGTATATGTATACGCACATGGATATGCGCTCACACATGCGGGTGAGTTTGTGTGCACAATTGAATAAATTTTGAGGTTTTGTAATTTTTTATTTATTTATGGGTTTAGGGATTTATGATTAAAGGTTTTGTGTGTAAATAAACTCATAGATTTGTGCATGTATATTAAACGTGTGGTCTCAAAATTCAGCGATTTTTTATTTGAGATTCCCCCATTTAAAATCTACTTGGATTTTGTTTAACTCGGATTGGTTTTGACTTTTGAGTTTTTTTATGTCGATTGAATTTAGAGGTGGTGTTGTTTTTGTTGGTATAAACGTATTTTCGGAATGGCGGTGTTTCATCGAAGTGGGGTCAAATAGGATATGGTTTATCTTATATATTTACTTTCTTTTAAGATCTAAGTGTTTAACTTACTTAATGTAGATTTAATTATGATAACTATGGGAAATATGCTTACTTAAAAAATAGTTGCGTAGTGCACATGACCAAAATCTATCAAAAATGGTGGAACACTACTGGAATTGCAAAAGTTGGGTATAACGTAAATTATTTTTTTATCGATATTTAGTAGTCTTTCACAACTCAAGGTCATGGAAGAAACGATACACAAAATGTTATGTATATAGTTATATGCATTAGTATAAAGAATAATATTCACACTTATCATTTTACTATACCATTATATTATTGGCATTTCTTTAAATTGCAAAATAAGTCAACACACCTCATTAATTATGTTTTATTCTTATGTATATAGTTATATATATTAGTATAAATAATAATATTCACACTTACCATTTACCATACAATTGTATTACTGGCATTTCTTTATCTCGCAAAAGTAGTTCGGACTTTAAGAGACACTAACACCACATGTTGACTCATCTCATTAATGTGACACCCCGCCTAATTAAATTTCGGGTGATCAGTCCTTTATTAAATTAAATCTAGATGAACAGATGGTTCATTCTTAGTATCATTGTCGCAAAATAAAAAATTTCAATTTAAACACCCTAAATAATTAAGCTAAGTTTCAAAATAATTTACAATCATATTTATTAAATCCCATCGTAAAACCCCTTTTTAAGTATAAATCAGTTTAAGAATAACATAAATACTAAGGATAACAATCATCCAAAACAAACATGCTAACTACATTAACCAAACCAAGTTAATAACCATAAGTGAAATCATCACGACATGAAATAACTCCCAATTGAGTCTGAATACAGAAAACATAAATAGATACAAAATCTCTAATAAGTCTAAACTGAAATAGGAAATCGGGCGACACATGCCCTAGCCATGAAGTACTAAATCAAGAGTTGAATCAAGGAAGAGGTCGTCTAGAGCAAGGGCCTGCAACTCCCACATAAACTGCAGCACATCCAATCTAAAAATCCTACGCCTGACGCCCCTATGGCTGGGCACATGTAATATATATATATATATTTACAAGAGAGAGAAAATGACACTAAACGGGTCAGAGCTCGAGTGTAAAAATAGCTTTAAAAAGTGTTTTAGCAAGTAATTAAATGCTCACTAATTGATAAGACATTCATGTTAGCACACGACACTCTCTTGAGAATTCTCACCTCTCATTTAGTATGCACGCCTAACATACTACTAAATGCCTCGTAAGTCTATCTAACTCATCCCCCATAAATTTTATTTCGAGAAGTCACAAGGCTATGATATTTAGTTTAGAGATCAATCTCTTAATGATTACTTACTTTACTTAGTATATCTCAGTACTATTATAAAATTCCGGAACACTTACTATAATTTTGGAGCATTTATTAAATACTTAACTACTTAACTCATCCCCGTATCTCTCGTACTAAGGGAAATACTAGTTCAGAATCACTCTCGAACTGTATTAACACGATACACACAAAATGGAGGTGAATCATAGTTCCAAGTCACTAAGAGGTTAGCACATACCCCTCACGTTTATTAGGACCGTCTGACTATCATTCTCAGATAGCCTGTACCGAGGAATCCTATGTTCTAGGGTATCTACTTAAACCCTATTTCATTCAACGAAATCTACTTATACCCTACTGGTTCTCTTTATGACCCATTATACTCTTTAAATGATATTCAAGGGTTCCTACGTATTTTATCCGAATTCAACAAAAAGAGGAAAAACTTGCAGTTTCCAGAAGGGATCGATCGATAGATGAAAGAGGGTCGATCAATCGACATTATTGGGTCGATCGGTCGATCGATCAGGTATAACCCAGATTCTGCCATTGTTAACTACGGGTTTCCTTATTAAAACCCAACCAAAACACCATAAACGAGTCCCAAACTCCCAACCAATTAAACTAATGATTATATATACCTATCTACATGATTTTCTACGTAAAGCATGTACGAATTTCATCAAAGACATAGGATTAAAGGCCCAATTTATAATATTTATCAAGAACCCTAGTTTCATTATAATTTCCAATCTTTAAATTATTTTTTCCAGATTTCTCTCTTCTATGCCATTACAATGAAGTGGGTAATCCTCTACATATGATAAGATTTTCCAGAATATACTTATTTCTTCTAAAGCATGTGATTTAAATTCCCTAAATCATCAAATTCTTCGAATAAACATATACTATTTAATCATATTCTAACATGGTTGAATTATCCAGTAGAAATCAGCAAGAAAATTACTTGCCTTAAGATAGTAGGTCTGATTCCACGAGTTGGCCAGGTATAATCTCGATCCCTCGCTCCAATCTAAGTTTTGGTGGTAGTGGTGGTGCAATTGGGTTGGTTATTGGCCTTGAATTCTTGGAAGACTTTTACCCTTTCTTCCTCTCAGTGTCGTTCTATACTTTTGAGAATGTTAACCCCAGAGGTCTCTCCTAACAATTGATATTAAATCTTAATTTTCGTCATTAACTAAGACTGCAAATGGAAAATGACCAAATTGCCCTCCCGGGATACCGATTAGGCCTAAAAACGACCTGGGACCCAAACTAAATCCCCGGGTAGATTTTTTTTACTATCTCGACCCTTCTGGACACGTTGGCGAGCTCAAAATGACCATACGAGCGACTTATAATTCATTCACTTTTTATTATAATAATTTAGTCCCGACACGACACAGGCGCGTCCCGACTTAATTTTCATAATTTCCATATTATTCACGTGTGACAATTTTTAATACTTTAAATTCTACATATTACTTTGTTCATTAAACAATATTAAACAAATTCCTAATAATTATTAACTCTCATCACGCTAATAAATATTTAAAATAAAATTCTGAATTAATATTAAATTAATTTATCACAAATACATTTAATAAAATACGGGGTATTACATAATTCCCCCCTAATAATGGAATTTCATTCCGTAATTCAAAAAATAAAGCATACCTGGTAAAAATAGATATGGATATTTTCGCGCATATCTGCCTTGCGCTCCCAAGTGGACCCATCCGCATTATGATGCTCCCACTGAACCCGTACAACTGGAACTACCTTCGACCTCAATCTCCTCTCGCTATGGTCTAGGATAGCCACTGGTCTCTCCTCATAAGAACTGTCGGGCTGTAAATCAATCTCATTTATCGCAATGTGAGTGTGGGCCATATCATCCCGAAGATATCGTCTCAATGATGAGATGTGGAATACATCGTGAATGCGGTGCAATTGCTCTGGCAACCCCAACGTGTATGCCACCGGCCCTATCCTCTTGATAATGGGAAATGGTCTTAAGTACCTCGGAGCCAACTTCTCCTTCTTCCCGAATCTCATTACTCATTTCATAGGAGACACACGCAGTAATACTTAGTCCCCCACGCTAAACTTTCAGAAGGGACGCTTTGCATCGACGTAGCTTTTTTATCGATCCTGGGCTACCCGAATGCGACTCCTGATAAGCTCAATCCTAACTGACATCTCCTGAATCATCTCTGGTCCGAGCAACTTGTTGTTCCCCACCTTTAGCCAACAAGCGGGAGAATGACAAGGTCTGCCATACAAAGCCTCAAATGGGGCCCATATCATTCGTGAACTGATAGGAGTTATTATAAGTGAACTCCACCGGTGGAAGATACGTCTCCTAACATCCTCTAAAATCAAGGACACGCATGCGTAGCATATCCTCCGACATATGATTGATACGCTATGTCTGTCCATCCGTATATGGGTGATAGGCTGAACTCAATCTCAACTCTGTACCCACGACCTCCTGAAAGCTCTCCCAGAAGCGCGACACAAAAATCTTGTCTCTATCAGACACAATATCATGGGGCACCCCATGTAGCCTAACTATCTCATCAATAAATAATTGTGCATACTGGTATGTGGTGTAGTCTGTTCGTACAGGCAGAAAATGAGCTACCTTGGTAAATCGATCCACTATAACCCATATGGAATCGTGACCCCGCTGTGATGTAGGCAGCCCGATAATAAAATCTAAGAAAATACTTTCCCGTTTCCACGTAGGTATCTCCAACGGCTGAAGTAACCCTGACAGTCTCTGGTCGTTCACCTTTATCATCTGACAGGTGATGCACTTGGACACGAACTCTGTAATGTTCATCCCACTCTACCAGTATTGCCGCCTCATATCCTGATACATCTTATCCCCTCCGGGATGTACCATAAATCTAAAATCGTGTGACTGTGTTATCGGGATGTATATTGACGCCTCTTTACAGGGACTCGGTGGAGTACTTCAGCAGGAGGAGCAGGTTATAGCTTTTGCCTCTCGCAAGCTTAAACCTCACGAAAAGAATTACCCTACCCACGACCTGGAGCTAGCAGCGATCGTGTTTGCATTGCGGATTTAGAGGCATTACTTGTTGGGGAAGAAGTTTCACTTATTCACAGACCACATGTCACTGCAATACTTGTTCACTCAACGAGAGTTGAACATGCATCAACGCAGGTGATTGGAGTTTATGAAAGACTGCCAGTTCGAGATATAGTACCATCCGGGGAAGGCTAACGTGATTGTTGATGCGTTAAGCCATATATCGGTAGGTGACGTAACGAAAGTATGGAGAGCGAAGTGGAAAGAGTTGGGACACCAGTACGTGGTAGTCCGTTCCTTTATATCTGTTATGTCAGCCACACCCGAGATTATTACGAGGGTGATACAGGCACAAGGAGCGAATACTTTTTGTCAGAATCAGATTGTACGACTTTTAGTTGAGGGTGCTGAATCCTATTCAGTGAGTTATGATGGGGGTTTGAGGTTTAATGGGAGATTGGTGGTCCCGGAGGGAGATGATTTAACAAGCATCGTCAGTATACACCAGGTAGTCCATTCATGGACTGGGCAAAGCAAGAACTGGCACCGAAGTCAGCTTATCTTTTAGCTCGTCAAAAGCCAATTAACAAGCATCGTCCTATACATACGGTACTCCCTTACGAGTCAGATTCGTCAAAGGACCCGCTATCTTAAAAAAGCATTGAATGAACTGCCTATAGTACCCGGCTAAACCCAAGAAACTACATACCTCTATCGGTGTCATGGGCTGTCCCCAGTCCCTCACTGTCGACACTTTGCTCGGGTCAATCGATATCCCCAATTCTGACACAACATGCCCCAAAAATTGTACATCCCGTAACCAAAACTCGCACTTCCCATACTTAGCATACAACTGATGCTCTCATAGAGTCTGAAGAACCTGTCTCAAGTGTTCGGCATGCTCCTCCTTAGTCTGTGAATAAATCGGGATGTCATCTATGAAGACGATGATAAACTGATCCAAGAACTCTCTGAACACTTGATTCATCAAGTCCATGAATATGGCGGGAGCATTTGTCAGCCCAAACGACATGACTTTGAACTCATAGGACCCATATCTCGTCAAGAAAGCAGTCTTCGACACATCCTGCTCCCTAATCTGTAGCTGATGGTATCCCGATCTCAAATATATCTTGGAAAAGAAGGCTGCTCCTCTCAGTTGGTTGAACATGTCATCGATTCGAGGCAACGGATATTTATTCCATATCGTAACCTTATTCAACTCTCTGTAGTCGACGCACAACCTCAACAAACCATCTCTCTTATTCACAAATAACACCAAAGCGCCCTAAGGCCAGGTGCTCCTACTAATGAAGCCCTGGCCCAATAGCTGCTTTATTTGATTCCGTAAATCCCTCATCTCTGCTGCAGCTATACGATACGGTGCACGTACTATTAGCTTAGTGCCCGGCATCATGTCTATGACAAAATTATCGACTGGGAGGTAGGCCCGGTATCTCCTGAAAAACATCCGAAAGCTCACGAATAATTGGAATCGAATCCAGGGGAATCACAATCTCCTTAGAGGCATCCTCCTCTATGTAATATAAATGAGTGGAAGATCCTCCATTTGGGTAAGGCATCGCCAGTAAAAATACCTCCTAACTCGGAATGGCAAAGTTAATACTCTTACCGAAACAATCTATCATGGATTTGTACACAGCGAGCCAATCCATGTCAATAATGGCGTCGTGGTCATGCATATCTAAAACTAGCATGTCCACAGGTAGAATCAAACTACCAATCTCTATACCTACACCCCGTCATATAAAGAAAATTAAAGACCCATTCCACAGTGGTGAGTCTACACATGTTACTGTACTTTCTACCGTGTCTAATAACCCTAAGGCCCGTGCAAAGTGAGTAGCTATAAAACAGTGTGACACCCAAGTATCAAATAAGACTCGACCCATAGTGCCATGTATAAGAAACGTACCCTCAATCGCGGGTGGCGCCCGAGGTGCTATGGCTTGATGAACGTTATAGACACGTCTATACTGTAATTTCCCCTACTGAACTGGGGTTGCTGGGATGGCTGGTAGGGCTAGAATATGAGCTGGCGCTGGGAGGGCGACTGGAAAGAGTGGCCTCTGCGGCTAATTACGGGCGCCCTGTTACTGTGGGGCCCTATCCCCCTCTGAGCAATCCTGACGCCTATGGCCATTATTGACACATCCAAAACACCTGTCCCTAAAGTTCCTCCCCCTCGGTCCTTGCTAATCATGACCCTGTTAATCGTTACCCCGCCACTGGCCTTGCTAAAAATGATGTTGGCCCTGATGGCCCTGATGCTGACGGTGTTGGCCCTGTTGGCCATGCTGGTTGGTGCCCCTCCAGTACTACTACCCCCTGTTCAGTCCTGCTGGTTGGACTCCCCTGCTCATTTGCTTCCCTGCTAATGGAAGCGGTGATCTTGGTAGTGCAATATAGCGGCGTTGAGTACGTTAGTGTAAGTACCTAACGATAGATTACCTATGAGGTGCTGACGAATCCTCCAGGAAAATCCATATAAAAACAACAATATCTTCTTCTCCTCAATGGGTGCCTCATCTGACACTATAGTGAGAAGTCTCGTGAACTCCTCCTCATACTCAGCAACGGTCATACTCTCATGCTTAAGATTCAGTAACCTCCGCCTCATCTCAGTCTGCACAGTGGATGGGAAATATTTACAGTCAAACCGCACCCAAAATGACTGAATCGATATTTATTAATCACTTATACGCACAATAGAAGATTTCCATATATACGTATATATATTAATCACTCATATAATATATATACTATCAGCACCCCATATAAAATCTATAGTGCTGGCATACTTTGCTATCAAGTCCCCGTATCTCTCGTACTAAGGGAAATACTAGTTCGGAATCACTCTCGAACTGTATTAACAGAATACACACAAAATGGAGGCGAAGCATAGTTCCAAGTCACTAAGAGGTCAGAACATACCCCTCACGTCTCTTAGGACCGTCTGACTATCATTCTCAGATAGGCTGTATCGAGGAATCCTATGTTCTAGGGTACAAGTCAATATCCCCCTTAAAGGTCCCATCGAGATAAAACTGTCCCGATGGCAACCTCCGTCATAGAAAGTAGTGCGGGTATGATTATACACAAATATAATATAGATATATACATATGCACTCGGTCATATGTATAAATATTCCCATTTTCCAATTAGGTTCGCCCATGACCCATAATAATATTTTAACCGTACGTAATATAATTTTACCCAATCTTTACGAACAAATAACACATCTCATTTTATTCTCAATTATAATCATTTCGTAATTACTTCTCATCCCTCAAAGTATTCTCTATTCCTAAAGGTCAATTCAGTAGGTACACCCTCTCTAACATACTGGTATAAATCATTCACGAATCTCTCAATTCCATAGTTAATGTACGCACGATTTCCAAAATGTGTCAAACCCGCCGTTAACCCCCAGTTACATCCCATATAAAATTTCATTCAACCGAATCTACTTAGACCCTACTGGTCCTCTTTATGACCCATTATACTCTTTAAATGATATTCAAGGGTTCCTACGTATTTTATCCGAATTCAACAAAAAGAGGAAGAGCATGCAGTTTCCAGAAGGGGTCGATCGATCAATGAAAGGGGGTCGATTGATCGACATTATTGGGTCGATCGATCGATCGATCAGGTATAACCCAGATTCTGCCATTGTTAACTACGGGTTTCCTTATTAAAACTCAACCAAAACTCCATAAACGAGTCCCAAACTCCCAACCAATTAAACCAATGATTATATATGCCTATCTACATGATTTTCTAAGTAAAGCATGTACGAATTTCATCAAAGACATAGGATTAAAGGCCCAATTTATAATATTTATCAAGAACCCTAGTTTCATTATAATTTCCAATCTTCTAATTATTTTTTCCATAATTCTCTCTTCTAAGCCATTACAATTTCGTGGGTAATCCTCTACATATGATGAGATTTTTCAGAATATACTTATTTCTTCTAAAGCATGTGATTTAAATTCCCTAAATCATCAAATTCTTCGAATAAACATATACTATTTAATCCTATTCTAACGTGGTTGAATTATCCACTAGAAATCAACAAGAAAATTACTTGCCTTAAGATAGTAGGTCTGATTCCACGAGTTTTCCAGGTATAGGCTCGATCCCCTTACTCTGATCTACGTTTTGGTGGTAGTGGTGGTGCAATTGGGTTGGTTCTTGGCCTTGGATTCATGGAAGACTTTTCTCCTTTCTTCCTCTCACCGTCGTTCTAGACTTTTGAGAATGTTAACCCTAGAGGGATCTCCTAACATCAAATAATAACTCTTAATTTTCGTCATTAACTAAGGCTGAAAATGGAAAATGACCAAATTGCCCTCCCGGGATACCGGTTAGGCCTAAAAATGTCTCGGGACCCAAATTAAACCCCTGGGTACACTTTTCTGACCATCTCGACCCTTTCGGATACGTTGGCACACTCAAAATGACCATACGGGCGACTTATAATTTATTAACTTTTTATTATAATAATTTAGTCCCGACACGACACAGACGCGTCCCGACTTAATTTCCATAATTGCCATATTATTCACTCGTTACAATTTTTAATAATTTAAATTCTACGTATTACTTTGATCATTAAGTAATATTCAAAAAAATTCCAATAATTACTAACTCTCGTCACGCTAGTAAATATTTAAAATAAAATTCTGGATTAATATTAAATTAATTTATCTCAAATACATTTAATAAAATACGGGGTATTACAATTAATTATGGATAATTAAACAATTTATTCATAGAATATTAGTGTACAATTTAATCAACATACTCCATTAATTTTGTTTTATTCATTAAAGATCAATGTACAAGTATAAAAAAGACTGTAACACTTTAATTAATCAATCTCATGTGATATTTATTAATATTTAAAATAAAATCAATTAAACAAACATAATAACTTGAATTACGATTTTCAAAGTAACATAATGATTGAATTCGTAGTCAAATTGACTGTTGATAATTAGATAATTTATTTTATTTATCAATACATGTACAAATTATGAAGCTTAAGTGATATAGGTAAATCAATATGCATTTGAAGTGGGCCTGCATTTTGTATGGGTCGAATTGAAATATATTGTTCGGGAAATTCAAAATTTAAACATTCGTTCACGCTACACTATAAAAGAATTATAAATCAACTTTTTCAATCGAAAAAATATAAATTTTCAATATTATTGAACTCCACTTTATATATTTGTTAAGACATATTAAAAACTTTTACAAGAAAAAAATCACGAAAAACAAAAAAATGTGGCATATGCAAGTGTTGTTATCCACTTAATAGTATTTTCATATGTTATGCATTACCTCATACCTATCGAAGCTCATCAAAAGGGCCATCCAAATTAATGCAAATTAAACCTCGCAACAAGTCATCATCTCAACACGTGAAAAGTTTCGTAAAGTACATTACAAACATGTATTGTAATGTGTGTTAAGTTTCTTAAAGTCATAACACACACACACACACACACACACACACACACACATATATATATATATATATATATATATATATATATATATATATATATATATATATATATATATATATATCGTAACGTATGGATCCAGGCTTTGGGTTATCTCGTGGGAGAACACAGTTTGAATTGAGTGCGCTATTAGGTGATGTATAAAATATGATTTAACACAATTATATTGCTAGTTTGTTTCGAACTAAAAATTGGTTACCGATAAGCATTGAAGGTTAAATTAAATAACTTTTGAGATGGAGATAGCTAAAAGGTATTGGTTGTTTAATGTTTAAGTCAGAGGTACAAGAGTCTACGATCATTATCAGCGGATATTGTGATTAGAGATACTAAGTGTATTTTTGTTTACCTTTTCCTTGTGTCACGTAACATTTTTATCCTTTTGTGGAATCAACAAATGCGGTGAGTGTAAAACCAGTAAGGGTTATACACACTAAAAGATAAATAATTTGTCGACAACAATAATCATAAATATAGTAATTGCCAGTTAAGACTATGAACTATCATTAGTTCTTTCAACACTAATCCGACCCATATTGGGGTCAATAACCGTTGTTTAAATTCATAACAATCGGCTATTTCTCGGGTTTTAACTTATAAAAAAACCTCTTATTAATTGCCCAAGTTTAATTCATTTAATGACAACTTTCCTAAAGTTTTCTATCCCTACATAATTCCACATGGCTCTTCATAACGTGAATTTATTATCAACTCATTCATGCACGTCGCCTTCCATTGTCCAGGGTATATCGAATGGTTCCTCACATCGTATCACTTGGCCGAACTCATGACGGGAGGTATATATGATGAACTCGTTCATGTACGTTGAGTATTTTAAATTTTCTATCACGTGTATTTTCACTACGATGTATATAGTGAAGTAATTCATGGACCCTCAAGGATATCAAATGGCTTATCCACATGATCGATGGATGATTTCCTAAAAGGCAAGAGGTATATCGTGGAAGTCATGCCAAATGAGGGAACCTATAACGCAACCTCCCTTGCATAACCCTCGTATAGATGTTTTTTACAGGACATTCATATATAGATTGCCAGTTCTAACACAAAACTTTATCAAAAATCCAATTTGCCTTACCACCCAATTTTTTTCTTTTTTTTGCCCATTTTAAAACAAAACCATGTTCGTGAGTTTGGAAATAAATTTAAATTATGTCTTACATTATGTACCTTAATTTCTCTCAGACCTGAGTCCTATTTGGCATTTCTCTTACACTTTAGGCAAACACATAATACAAGTGTTACCTAATAACAACAACTACACCGAGGGACTTTTTTCTTCCATGTTTGATAAATACCAAAAACATGATAAAAATAAAAATAAGATTTTTTTTCCTGAAAAACAAGAAAATAACTTTTTTTTTTTGTAAAATGAACCCCTCCCCCCTAATAAGTAATCCCGTTATCTAAAGTTTGGCTTTGAGCCCTACTGGTTACAATATGTTATCCGACCAACTCGAATTTGTACCTCGAGAGCTTCATCCTCCCTCTCACCCTCTTTTAAAGGAAAATAAAGTTCACACCACAACTACCCGTGAAAAACATGAATCAGGAAGTCAAACTTTAGCGGAATATGATGGCTATGTTATCTTAGTTGAACATTAAGATCAACATTATACAATTAGATGTTACTGAACTATATAAGATTGAGGTTCATATAACTGAGGCTCCTGAGTCAAAAATGCTGCCAAATTAGAATGCAGCCTTCACTACCGTTTTGGAACAAGTTGCGTCTGAACCTATGTGGCCTCCTGAATAGTATCTACATACCTTGGGGAATTATGTTCATCCAATTAAATGTGCCTCCAAGTACTCCACATTAATGGACCTCTGCCTATTCATTTGTCTATGCCCAATCTTACTCAACGAGAGGCTAATTTTCTTACGTTTGTCCCATCGGTACTTAAAGAGGAATAACTCACTTGAGTGAATAAAGACCAGAAGATGCTCCCTCTTAAAATTGATCTAACTGAAGCTCTAAAGAATTAGGTGGACTACACTCACATGTATTCTTGTCCCAACGCTTGTCTCCCTAAAAAATTCAAGATCCAGACATTGGGAAATTTGGAGGAAATGGGCCTCACATTGTGCATTTAAGCAACTACCATAAAACCATGAGTTTGCTAGGTATCACTGAACATATTAAGGCTCAAATATTCTAATAGGCCTTCAAAGAAAATGTTTTTCGATAATCTTCATTCTTAGATGAGTCTTGCATCTAGAGTTATCAATATGAGAAACATAATTTTATTCTATCAAATTCAAAAGACCATATCCATATCTTTGATTGTTGAAAGGTGATTGTATTATTAATTGATTTAAGAATAATTTATTTTCTTGAATCAAAATTTTTTACATTATTGAATCATAAATGTTTAACAAACTAACCCTTAAAGAGGTTAGTTTTAATGACATGTATAAGAATAAATCTACATTCAATTTCATTTTTTTATATATTTTTTGAAGAACCAAACATGCCATATAATGGAATTCAACCAGAGAACAATTCACAACACATTAACTACTATGATCAAATACCAAAAAGTCCCTCAAATATTTTTTTAATACACATTTAGTCTAAGCCTTTTTATTTTGTTCCACAAAGTCTCTCAAACACCCGTTTAAGCATTATTCTTTTATTTTGAAAGTCTGCACTAGCGGCATGTTGAGGGACTTTTTAAAACAAATAAAAAAACTTGGACTAAATGTGCATTAAAAATGTTTGAAGGACTATTTGGTATATGCCCCTAACTAGTAACCACCAGTGTTTGATGATACACACATTAATCAATATATATTACCAATCACTACACCAAATCTGCCGAATTGTCAAGGTCATTGACCTTGACAAATCCAACTTGTCAAGGTCAATGACCGTGACATTTCGAGGCGAGACAACTTTTTTTGTCACGGTCGTGTCGCGGTCAATGACCGTGACACGTTTGTCACGGTTAAAAATCGTGACAAAGTCGTGACCCTTTTAAAAAAAATTGTCACGGTCATTGACCGTGATAATTCTGGGCAGAATTTAAAAAAAATCTGCTGGGCAGTATGGCCACTGCCACTGCCCAGCAGTATATTTGTACCTGTTATAGCAACGTTGTACCTGTTCCAAACATCATATATCCAAACAAACTAAAGATAATGCAAATATATATTCAAAATAGAAACTATTTAAGAAGAAATAACATCACCATCAATTATCTCAAATCTACAAACTATTTTTGCCTTGCTAAGTAGAAAAAATCTACGTGTATGTCACCCAAGTAAGAACATTTATAAATCTAATAATAAAAGATGAACCATGAAGCAGCCTTATTACCTTTACATCTCCTTCTCCAATTTCCCTAGTTATATAAATAATTCCATTTTCACCTGGTATCTCACCCGTATATAATTATCGACTCTATTATATACGTATTACTATACTACACATCACACGCATGTTGTATATAGTATCCATCCTCCTCGAGTAAGAACTCACCGGATGCTCTCTCTAAAATGCTATCATCCTAGGTATACTCATCCACACGGACACCCTGACACGGTTAGCTCCCCGAATCAATGAAAATAAAATAACGTAGCGGAGGTGGTCATAGTTCCCCAGTTATGAGACCGAATCATACCCAAAGCATCTCACCCCCGAAAATAATCACAACATATTTATACTGGACGCCTATGACCTGGGGATTATACTAGCCCTGCATTCACTAGCCAAGGAATTCATCCACATCGTGCAACCTCTTATGATAGAACTAGAGGGGTATGCATTTATAAAATAACTACACTGATATTAAAAGAGCGCGCGCGCGCACACACACACACACACACACATACAGCTAATTCGTGCCTAACTCCCGCAGCCCTAGCCTAAAATATCCGAGTCAACTTTCCGACTCCAAGTAAATTAATTTGCACATTAATTTATTCATTAAAATGGCATCACTCAACCAAAATGCCCGGACACATTCCCTCGACTCGTAATTTATTATTTAGAATTTATCGCCCCAAATTCTATGATTTAGATTTTCCCCTTTTATCTCTACCTAAATTACTTTTACTCAACTTCACTTTTTAAAACCCATAATTATAAATAAACCAAAATTACCTACTGAATCACTAAACCACCAAAACTATTTCCTCCGGTCCAAAACAGAGAACAACCCAAGTTGGGCCTGACCCACCTACCTCGCTCGAACGACTCATCATGTCGTTCGAACGACAGATGATGTCGTGCAAATGAGGACCAGGTTTGTTCGAGCGATGCCCTAGTTTTTCTCTCTCATCATCTACCATTGACGAAGGTTTATTCCTTTTCCCAGATGTTACCTTTTGCAAACCTTTGTAAATCTAAACTATTCCTAATGGTTTCATGTCCCAAATTTATTAAACACCAACGACACTGATTTTATAAATTCCCATAAATACCAGTACATAAATTTATCTCCACAATACATTCGATGAATCAATCTAGCTAAATGCTCAATCAAACCGTATGATTTATTAAGATTGAAAAACCAGATTTATATGTGTCAACCCAACCCAAAATAATGAATTTCATCACACCCACTATGATATGAATAGAAGACTACAATTAAATTAAAATCAAGTTAACCACTTGCCTTTTCTAATTCATAGATTCTGAATTCTTTTGGTGTAGATGGTGATTCCACGAAGGACACAAAAAATTCCTTTTGATTTGGCACCCCAAATTCTCCCTTATTTCTCCCTCTTTTCTTCTCTACAGAACTAGTTTTTTTTCCTTTTGAGATGTGTCTGTCAAAATTCTTCTAATTAGGGTTTTATGATATTTTTCTTTTAGAGTCGTGCCTATCCCAAACTCTCAAATTTTGGTTTTCAAAAGTCAATCACGAAATTATGCTTGTGGGCCAAGTTAAAATGGCCCAAACACCCCCGTGTGGGCCCAATCATGCCTAAAATGCCCTGAGACCCATTTACTACCCCCGGTACACTTTTTCAACTATTTTAGCCTATCCAAAATCAACCCTGCACTCAAAATTCGCATTCAAAATATTTTAGTAAAATTCCTATCTCGACCTCAATATAGTTTATGCCCGACTCCCGATTGAGATAAAATAGTACCACGTCACTATTACTCGCTATGACGTAAATTAATTAACTATTCACTTAGTAATTTATATTCCGTAAATATTAACCATTTACTCTCCTAATTAATATTTAAATGAATACACAATAATTAATTTAATTAAATAGTGACACACAACTAATTTAAATTAGCTGAATTAATTAAATATATAAAGCTTAAAAATATGGGGTTTTACATACTTTCCCCCTTACAAAGGAATTTCGTCCCCTAAATTAGGTCATACCTGCACCGAATAACTCCGGATACTGCTCTCGCATGTCATCGTCCCGCTCCCAAGTCGACTCGTCAGCACTGTGATGTCCCCATTAAACTCTGACAAGTGGTACCACCTTAGACTGCATCTTACGCTGACTACGATCCAGAATAGTCGTGGGTCTCTCCTCGTATGAGATGTCTGGCTGCAATTCAATCTCCTCGAGTGGAACGTGCCAAATCTCTCTCACTTGTTCCTCCAATATTGATTCAGCGAAGCCACATGGAACACGTCGTGTATCCGCTGAAGATGCTCTGGTAAACCTAGTCTATATGCCACTGGCCCCACTCTCTCTATAATAGGGAAGGATCCCACTTATCTCGGAGCTAACTTCCCTTTCTTGCCTAACCTTATTACTCCCTTTATGGGATACACCCAAACCAATACCTAGTCACCAACCTCTAACCCCACATGTCTCCAGTCTGCGTCGGCATAACTCTTATGCCTAACCCGAGCTATATAAATATGCTCCCGAATCAACTCAATCTTGACAGTAGTCTCTTGGACCCAATAACTTGTTGTACCCCACCTCTAACCAACAGGCGGGTAAACGACAAGGCCTCCCATAAAGTTCCTCAAATGGTGCCATGCTGATAGTGAACTAGTAAAAGTTACTGTACACGGACTCTACCAACGGAAGATATCACTCCCATCCTCCTCTGAAATCTAGGACACACATACTAAGCATATCCTCAAGCATCTAATTGATCCTCTCAGTCTTTCCATCTATCTGTGGTTAATATGCAGTACTCAACTGCAAGTCGGTGCCCATGGCCTCCTGAAAGCTCTGCCAGAAGTGAGACACAAAGATCGTGTCTTTATAGGACGCAATGTTAATTGGTACTCCTTTCAGCCTAACGATCTCCGCAATAAACAACCGTGCGTATGTCATCGTCTCAAAATTAGTGCGGACAGACAAGAAATGGGCCACCTTGGTCAATCGATCCACTATCATCCAAATAGAGTCATGACCTCTCTGGGATGTCGGCTGTCCTGTAATAAAGTCCATCGAAATGCTCTCTCGTTTCCACACAGAAATATCCAGCAGTTGTAGCATCCCGAAGGCCTCCAGAGGTCTACCTTAATCAACTGATAAGTGATGCACTTGGAGACAAACTCCGTTATGTCTTGCTTCATTCCTGACCATCAATATTGTATCCTTATGTCCTGGTACATCTTATCCCCACCGGGATGTACCGCAAATGTCGAACCATGGGACTCAGTCATCATCGAATTCCTCAAATCCTCATCGATAGGCACAACTAATCTCCCATTAAAATGTAGGCCTCCCTATGAGTTGATCGAGTAAGACTCTGCACCCACAGCTAGTAACTGCCGTACTATGTCCTAACAGTACTGATCCTTCACTTGTGCTTTCACTACCCGCATGATAATCTCGGGAGTGATAGATTAAACTAACATGCACGCCGTGGTAACCACTTCACCTTCCAGACCTCGTCCAACTCCCCAGTGGGTCTCCGGCTCAACGCGTCAGCAACCACGTAGGCCTTACCAGGATGATAATGTATATCAAACTGGTAATCCTTCACAAATTCTAGCCACCGCCTCTGCCTCATATTCACATCCTTCTGTGATACCCCGCTTAATTAAATACCGATTGATCAGTCCTTTATTAAATTAAATCAGGATTTCCATTTGGTTAATTCTTAGCATCACCGTCGAAAATCATATTAATTACTAATCACCTAAATGATTAATTAAATTGGTGTCAAATTTTATCTTTTATTAAACAGATAGATAAACATACGGAATAAAATTAACTAGTAATCCAATCACACCATCAATGATTCTGAAAATAATGCTAAATAATTAAATAAGAAACCGTCCGAATAAACCATCGGCTATAAATCCAAATTCAACATAATAATCCAACAAAAATATAAATAAATCCAAAATTGAATCTGAGATTAAATGGGAAACATGCCCTTAATGGACATGTAACTGAAATGAGATCCCTTGCCTAGAAATGAAGAACAAATGCGTCTAATCCAATCTCTTGCATGCATCCACATATGCCGCAGCTGAGTATCCCTGAAGTAGAATCTCAAGTCTGGCGTCCCTGTGGCTGGACACCTAAAATATTTTACAGCAAGGGTTAGAACCCCAAATATTTTGAAAATATTTAGCAACTGATTAAGATTGTAGTAATTCAAATGCACGAATGCTTTTCATATTTAAGCTAGTGTCACACTCACTTGAGATAATACTCACTCCTCAACTATTGTTAACACCTACCGCTTCCCTTGTAACCTTCCAAGCTACACTAATCCGTCTAACTAGCCTTGTTATAACCTCTACCTGAAACCTTACTCTAGCTCGAGTAACATTTTCTTAATAATTGATAAGTTATTTCTCTCGTTAACTTAGTTTATCATTATAATTAACTATATAATAGTTTCACTAGTTATATAAACAATACCATTTTCCCCAGGTATCTCACTCGTATATAATTATCGACTCTATTATATACGCATTGCTATAATACAAATCACACACATGTTGTATAGTATCCATCGTCCGGAGTAAGAACTCACCGGATGCTTTCTCTAAAATGCTATCATTCTAGGTATACTCATCCACCTGGACACCCTGACATGGTTAGCTCCTCGAATCAGTGAAAATAAAATTACGCAGCGGAGGCAGTCATAGTTCCCTGGTTGTGAAACCGAATCATACGCAAAACGTCTCACCCCCCAAAATAATCACAACATATAAATACTGGACGCCTATGACCTGGGGATTATACTCGCCCTGCATTCACTAGCCAGGGGATTCACCCACTATACTTGTCAACGGGTCGGTTTGGGCCGTGTACGGGTTACGGGTTAAAACACCCCTAACCCATGCACGACCTGTTAAGGCTAACGGGTCTAATGACAATACCCAAACACGAACCATTAATATTAATGGGTACACAACCCGAACCGTTACCTCCCACTAATATTAACGAATCAGTTTGGGTCTAAACGGGTAACGGGTTGGGTGACCCTATAGTACCCGTTAGTTTTTAATAGTTTAAAAATAATGAGTTTTAATTGTAATTCTTATTGGGTATAGGCTGGGTGACCCTATAGTACCCGTTAGTCTTAAAGGATTTAAACATAATGAGTTTTAATGGTTATTCATATCGAGTACGGGTTGAGTGACCCTATAGTACCCGTTAGTGTTAACGGGTTAAAACGGGTACAAATAAATTTCCAAACTCAAATCGTTAGTACTGACGGGTCTACCGTGTTAACCCGTTAATGATCCAAACCCAATAGAGGTAAACCCATTAACTTATAATTTTGTGTCGGGTTGTGTTAACGGGTTATCATGTTTTTTGACAGGTCTATCACCCACATCATGCAACCTCTGATGATAGTACTAGAGGGGTGTGCATTTATAAAATATCTACACTAATATTAAAAGAGCACACAATAATATATATATATATATATATATATATATATATATATATATATATATATATATATATATATATATATATATATATATATATATATATATATATATTGAAAATTCATGTGCAATATTGATTCAAATAGATTCACAATTTCCAATTCAGACTTATTTAATTAGATGTCTAAATTTACTAAAATCAAATACCAATCAAATTTGCCCCTAAACATGCATCTACGTGTCAATTCAAATCTCAGATTAAATCATACGATGAACAATGCTGACAAAAGCAGAATTCAGGAAAAAAATCCTCGCGGGGCAAAAACCCTTTATTTTCACAATAATTTGTAAATGAACGGTTTACAATTGGATTACAACGAAAAAACACTTGACTTACGAAATATCCACAGGTGGCGATTCGTAGTCGTCAGCCCAGGAACACAACAACACTCCCTATGACACGCAATCGATCAACCCATTACCTCCCGCAAGTGGCATCTATGGTAAGCCCAGTACCTTTCCAAGGCACCTAGATTCAACAGCATAAGTCCCAGCAAATATGTCTTGGGTTCCACTAAGACAACTCACATAAAAGTATTTGGGATTTGTGAATTGAAAAACACAACTTTGAACCCTCAAAAGTTGGTTGGAGAATAGAAAAACGTATTTTGTGAAAACTAGTATTTCTCTACACAAAAAATAGTAGCCTGACACCCTTATCTATACTAAAATCAAGGCGGTGACGTATCAGGTGAAAACGCTCTGTCGTTCGAGCGAGAACCCATCTCGTTTGAACGAGATGTGATGTCGTTTGAACGACAATCACTGATCCCCTTTTAAAGACTTTTAAATATTTAAAAAAATTGGAATCCTTAAAAACCAAAACTGTTTACGGGATCAGGAGTATATATCCAAAACTTTTATGATGAAAATCATTTACACTTTTATGAAAATATCCCAACACTTTTAATGTGAAATGTAAATGAAACTTAAACACATTTTACCAAATTCATCCATGATGGGCTTGAATGTTGAAGTCTTCTTAAAATTTGGATTCGTCTCTTGTAGATGTAATCTTCTCAATTATTCGACGACGTGTAGCGGTATACGACATACTAAAATGTGATGGGCAATGCCCTTACACACACACACACTAATACACTTACCATATATATATATATATATATATATATATATATATATATATATATATATATATAATTAATTTAAATTCTGCTAATCCGTGCCTATCTCCCGTAGCACTAGCCTAAAATATCCGAGTCAACTTCCTGACTCCAAGTAAATTAATTTACACATTAATTTATTCATTAAAATGGTGTCACTCAACCAAAATGCCTGGACACATTCCCTCGACACGTGATTTATTATTTAGAATTTATCGCTCCAAATTCTATGATTTAGATTTTTCCCTTTTGTCTCTACCTAAATTACTTTTACTCAACTTCACTTTTTAAAACCCATAATTATAAATAAACCAAAATTCCCTACTGAATCACTAAACCACCAAAACTATTTCCTCCGGTCCAAAACAGAGAACAACCCAAGTTGGGTCTGTCCCACCCACCTCACTTGAATGACTCTTCACGTCGTTCGAATGACAGATGATGTCGCGCGAACAAGGATTAGGGTCGTTCGAGCGACGCCCTAGTTTTTCTATCTCCTCTTCTTCTTATTTAGTGCGTCGTTCGCCATTGATGGAGGTTTATTCTTTTTCCCAGATGTTACCTTCTGTAAACCTTTGCAAATCCATACTATTCTTTATGGTTTCATGTCCAAAATTCATTAAATAGCAACGACACCGATTTTATAAATTTCCATAAATTTTAGTACATAATTTTTACTCCACAATAAATTTGATGAATCAATCTGTCTAAATGCCCATTTAAACCATATGATTTATTAAGATTGAAAACCCAGATTTTTATGTGTCAACCCAATCCAAAATAATGAATTTCATCACACCCACTATGATATGAATTGAAGACTGCAATTAAATTAAAAGCAAGTTAACCACTTGCCTTTTCTAATTCATAGAGTTTGAATTCCTTTGGTGTAGATGGTGATTCCATGATGGACACACAAATTCCTTTTTGATTTAGCTCCCCAAATTTTCCCTTATTTCTCCTTCTTTTCTTCTCTATAGAACTTGTTTTTTTTTCCTTTTGAGTCGTGTCTGTCAAAATTCCTCTAATTTGGGTTTTATGATATTTTTCTTTTAGATTCGTGTCTAACCCTAACTCTTAATTTTTTGTTTTCTAAAGTCAATTACGAAATTATGCTTATGGGTTAAGTTAAAATGTCCCAAAGGCTCCCGTGTGGGCTCGGTCATGCCTAAAAATGCCTCGAGACTCATTTACTACCCCAAGGTACACTTTTCCGACTATTTTAACCTATCCGGAATCAACCGTGCATTCAAAATTGTCATCCAAAATATTTTACTAAAATTCCTATCTGGACCTCAATATACTCTATGCGCCTCTCCCGGTTGAGATAAAATAGTACCACGTAGTGATGTAACTATTACTCGCTATGAAGTAAATAGTTATTACTATTCTTTTAGTAGTTTATATTTCGTAAATATTATCCATTCACTCTCTCGATTAATATTTAAATGAATACACAATAATTAATTCCGTTAAATTATGACACATAAGTAATTTAAATCAACCGAATTAATTAAATATATAAAGCTTAAAAATACGGGATGTTACATAATCCTAACCATATGAACACAATGCAATTCCCAAACCCAAAATACCAACCTAGAATTTCATCCTTGCGCATTGTTGGTAAAATATTCATAAGAAATTCAATAAAAATAAAAAAATACGAAACCATCGCCCACGCATTAGTAATTCAATTATTTACAATTCCAAAATTTAAATTACATATGCCCGCAAAACTCTATTGTGTGCATGCCCAAAAATTCAAAATCTCATAAACACGTCTTTTTTCAACCCCGAGTCCACTGTTACAAGCCCGAACTCGAACTCTGAATCCCCATTAACGACTTGAACTAAGGATCTACTACCTCAAATACACCCAAATATGACCTTAAAGTACTACTAGATCAATCTTCAAGCTATCTCTACAAGTATAAGATGATTTAATTAAGATTGAAATACTAATTTCATATTCTAAGCTTAAGCCCTAGCTTTATATTTTTAACAATTAAATCTCAAATTGGTTTCAATATTCAAATTAAATAAGGGGATTTTGTAATTCATTAACATGATGAAAATTACAAAGAATTAGGTCCAATTACATGTTTATTCATCAAATTACTCATAAAAGTATTGTGATCAATTAAATTAGGTATTAAGGTTAATTTCTCAATCAAACCAATTTCAAATGTGGGTTTTCAAGATAAAAATCATATTATTTCAGAATTCAATGAACGACTACTACTATAACATAATCCCAATGAAATACTTGGATACTATAAACTTGTCTATGGATTGATTGAGAAATCAATCCCCAAATCCCTCAATTTCTTTTCTCTTTTAGGTGCTTTTTCATTCCTTAGCCTGCAGGGTTTCTCTCGAGCCTCAAATGTGTTTTAGATTTATTCTTCTAACCTTATAAATCTGTTTTCCACGAAATTTTCCCTGTGCCTTACTTAAACCCTAACATAATAAACCCAAATAACCTTTTAAATGGTTTAAAATTCTTCAAAAGTTATATACTAGTCCAATGGGCTTAAAACCCAATATATTAAGTCAAAACGGATGTTTTAAATACACTAAAAGATAACCCAAAATAAAATATCAATCAAATAAATATATTATCCGGTACGAGTCCAAATAGTCCCAAATAATCTGACTTGTCCAAATATTCAAACATGGATCATATAACACATATAAATTATAAATAGTGACATCATATGTCAATACAAGAACACATAATTAATTTCCACAATTAAATAATGTAAAAAAAAACGGGGTATTATAAATATCATGCAAATAACCTCGTGACCAGTTTCAGTGTCGAGTATCCAAACGCGCATGCTCTATGTCAAGGCACCAAAAATATTGACCCTCAACCCTTCAAAATACTAGCCCAATACCGATATTGACTTTAGAACCCCCCATAACCTATCCTAAAACTCCTACACCTCTCTCAAACATGCACAACCCACCTTTAACAAACCTGACGTAGAACCTCTTGCCAAAATTAAACAAAAAGTCATTTCACCATGTAGAGCCACATGTCGTGCGACATAAGTTCTTACCAAAAACTATAAATAAATCACTCAATCAAGTGGTTAAGTGCGCCAAAAATCAACTAAGAATTAGTTTATAAAACCTATCTAAGAAGACCAGTATTGTTTTGTCTAATTAATCTGGCTTCTCTAAAGTTACTTTCATAACCCGATAAAATTACTCTTTCCCTTTGAGGGAAGAGCGAAGTCCCGAGTCGAAGTTCTGCACGAATAAAATCTCCTTAGGTAAACATCCTTATCTGAAGCTAAACTTCGTAAAAAGGTATTACTCATAGTCAGCCTTTTGACTTTGTGTCCGGGGTCCGCTATTAGGCTAGTTATTCATTTTTACCCCACACACATGGGTTGATTGCAAACTTAACCTTGATGTTTGAGTATACTTTAAAATTCAAACCCATTCTTTTTTTCAATGTTAACCCCGAGGTATCTAATTTAGTTCAATGTTAACCCTTCGTTAAAAGAGTTAGCAGAAGGGCTAACTATACAACTAACATAACAACTTACATGTCTTTTTATCCGATAAACAGGCGCTACACGGTGAAGAAATTAATCAATTAATAAATAAATAACAACGACAAAATATTAATGACATTAAGATAAATGTAAATGAACTATATCTCTCAATTTCTCTACCACATCCACCGAACCAATTCTGTACACCCCACCCACTGTCTCTCCCTCCACCTAACACGAACTCCACCATTTATGGTCACTGTAACTTAATTCCAATCACCACCAACTCCATCACCGCCACTTACAAAATAGAAGATATTATTTATTTTTAAAAAGCAACATCACCACTCAAAATAATCTCTTCCTGCATTGAGCTCACTTCCACCCGCATTGCCTTTGCCGCCACCTTCACCATCATCGCCAAACATACAAAACGAGACAAATACATAAAATAAAACCACTACCTCTATAAAAAAACAATTGCTAATGTGAAAATCCTAGTTCTTCACTTGTTTTCTCCATCACTACCACCACGTAATTCAATTAATATTTTTTTAAAGGGGCATATACCAAATAGTCCCTCAAATATTTTTTAATACACGTTTAGTCCAAGCCTCCAAAAACTCCTTTGCCATGCCGTTGGCGCGGACCTTTACAAGTAAGAGAATAAGGGACTTTTTAGTATAAAATAAAAGGTTTGGACTAAATATGTATTAAAAAATATTTGAGGGACTTTTTGGTATTTGATCCTTTTTTTAAAGTAAAAGAAATTGAAAAATAAAAAAACCAGACTTGAAATGAATATTTTATTCTTTAAATAAGCTAAAATCAAGTTATCAAATTGATTTCAGGTAAATTGGTTACGTGTTTCTTCCACCGAAATTTTTGCTAGTGTTAATGGGACGGTGAGAGGGGTTTTCATTCATTACAAGGGTGGATGGTCTTGCTGGTGAAAATAAGTGGATAAAGAGTCATTTCAGTTATTGATAGAGGGAGAGGTTTTGCTGCGATGAATTTTCACTGGCGATGGAAAAAGAGAATGAGGGGGTAGACGAAGAGAGGGCATGGGAGGGACAAAAAGGGGTTTCCATTCGTATCATAGGGAAAGTTTTTTCCAATGAAAGGTTTTCACCGGTGATGGATGAGAAGAAAGAGTGGGTAAAGGACAGAATGCGAGGGAGGAACGACTAAGGTTCAGATAGAAGGGGATGACACTAAGGCGGGTGGGTGGGTGGGTGGGGGGGGGGAGAGGGTTTTGTGGGTTGGGTGGGGTGGGAATAGGGGTGGCAATTCGGGTCAACGGATCGTGTTTCGGGTCGACATGACACGACATAACAAGTTTTCTTCGGACACGAACACAAATTCGTATTTTTAGTTGACACGAACATGATCCGAATAAAAGACGACACGACACGGCACGTCACGAATACCAGAATTTCTTAAATTTTACGCCTAAAAAACACGATAACACGATAACACGACACATAATTCAGACACGAACACGACGACACGACTTTTTGTAAAAAAACTTGACACGAACACAATATATCGTGTCAATTTTTGGTCAATTTCGTGTTGTTCCATGTCATTTTTTCGTGTCGTTTTTAAAATTGCCACCCCTAGGTGGGAATGCCAAAATATACATGAATTATTACTCATACTCAATTGGAATTAAATAACTAATTATTATTCTTCCTTCAAAAAAAATCACTTACACAATATTAAATATTTTTTGGAACAATCTCTTCAACAGTGTCGTGTTTCAATCGTGCCAACAACTACTTTGTGGTTTTTAAGGAAAGAAAATTGGGATTTACAAAATTTAGGATGAGTGAAAATCCTTTGTTGACGAGTTGCCGAATGAAATTGTTGAATGCTTCGACCGTTATGATGTTGTTAAGAATGGATATGTGATGCACATAGAAATTTGGAGACGTCATGGTGTATCACTTGACACATCGAAATACTATGTTTCGTTAGCGGCCGATGTTCTTGACTTATAAGAAACCAATTGTAATCCCGATAGCACGTCGAGCTAGTGTTTATCCTCAAAATGTTTTATTTTATGTTGCCTAATATCTATATCTTTCATTTAATTTATCATGTATTGTTTGTTGAAATTATGTTTAATATTAATCCTTTAGTTCATGGATGCCTTCGTATCATAAGTTACTAAAACTAGATATCAGTGACATAGTGTTATTCTATAACTTGTTCCTCTTCATTCAATAAAATTTAAACTAAGAAACATTACAAAATCTAAAATACATAAGTACATCAACAACAATCTTAGGAATTAATTCCTCGGACAACATTCTTCGTCGCCCCGAGAACATTGACAATGTTGGGTATGGTGATGTTTATGTACCGGATAGTCCGACTATGCATGAATATAAAAACTTCTTTGATAATTAAGACAACTCTAAGTATGTCGTGACTCACCCACTTGCATTACGGAAGCAAATACTTGCGATAGATGGAGCTGTCGAGGATACCCATTGGATCCTTCAACTCTATGGTTAGGTCACTCAATCCATTCTATCAGAGTTACTTAAATATGGATATAACCTATTTCAAGATATTTTTAAGTTACGGTAGATTAACCCTTTCGAAACCTAATAATCAAATACCAAAATACTTAGGGCGCGTTTGGTTCTCTATTATGAAAACTTGATTTAAACTCTGTTTTTAAATACAGTTTTAAAATTCAATTTTTTGTGTTTATAATTTTTGGTGTCCGTTTGGTAAACTTGTTTTTAAATACAATTTTTTGAAAATTTGACAAAATTTGCAAACATGTATATTTATATTATACATATATGTGTATATATATAAACACATACATAAAACTTTCATACATACATGATGCATTAATGAATATACATACATACATACATACATACATACATACATACATACATACATACGCACGTAGGTACGTACGTACATACATACATACATACATACGTACATACGTACGTACGTACATACATACATACATACATACATCATAAATTATATACGTGTACATTTAATATCATATTTTTTACGTATATTTAATGAGGTATGTTGGAGAGTTTAACGAGAGAGAGAGAGAGAGAGAGAGGCAGGCTCGTGTGCACACTAAGTTTGCACACTAAGTTTGCACATTACCTTTTTAAAGTAGTAAAAAAAATATTTTTGAGTTGATTTTTTTTGTGTGATATTTAAACATTTCAAGGAACTCATATAAAAAAAATCAGCTCAAAAAAACTTTTTTGCTAGTTTTAAAAAATCGGTCAAACTTTCTATGCTTTTAAGCCCTTTAAAAACTGCGAAAGTTTGACCGATTTTTTAAAAATAGCAAAAAAAGTTTTTTTGAGCTAATTTTTTTTATGTGAGTCCGTTGAAATGTTAAAAATATCACATAAAAAAATTGGTGTGCGCCAGCACTAAGTTTGCACACTTTAAAAAGGTAATGTGCAAACTTAGTGTGCACAGGAGCCCGCCTCTCTCTCTCTCTCTCTCTCTCTCTCTCTCTCTCTCTATATATATATATATATATATATATATATATATATATATATATATATATATACTTCACAATAAAATTATATACATACGTGAATTGATAATATTTTTTAATACATTTGTAGTATATGTATCTTTTATATTATTTCATACATTAATAATACATGTATAAAACGATACATAAGTGTCATGTATCTATTCATATTATTATTTAACATATGGATTTCATGTATCTATTCATATTATTATTTAACATATGGATCTTAGTATATTATATAATTTAATAATATAAATATACGTAATTTTGTATACGTGTACTTATATATTTTTTATTTATAAAATTGCACACACATTAGTGTATTTTGTATGTATATTATATATTAAGGTATAAATGCTATAAAATATTAAGAATGAATAATTCTGATTTGAAAAATAAAAAACAGAAGTTATACAATACCTTTTTGTTGTTTTCTGAAAAACTTGATTATAACACAAAAATATTGTAATTCAGTGTTTCAAAACAGGTTGCCAAACACAAATTTTTATCAGAATTGTATTTAAATACAGAAAACAGAATTATAGTTGCAAACCAAACAGACCCTTATAAAGGAAACCTTAGGATTTGGGAGATTATGTATCTCCGCCAGTGTTGTGTTGTCAAACTCCAAGTACTTGAAGTCTAGTGTAGGGGGAGGGGAACCTATTGTCAATGGTTCTTTAGAGAATCCATCGTCTTACTTGGGTTCAGCGAGGCATTCACGAATGAACTGCTATGTAGGGGGAGGGGAACCTATTGACTTTCTGGATACCTTCGCTCCGAGCTCCTTCTGCACCTTACCTACATGTCCAGGCATAATACGACCGAACATATCATTTCTTCATTAAGGTAATTGGTCATTATAATGTTGGAAAGTATTATTCAGAGGTGGTACTTTCTCCGAATGCTTTGCCTTTTTGCTTTAACTTTCAACCTTAAATAATTTTAGGATTGAAGATTGTGAAATGGACGGAGTCAAAATGAAAATATGTGGAGGTAGCTACAAATGATTAAGCTTTTGTAAAATTAAAGTGAGAACTACATCTTATTTATAGGCATTTTGAAATCATGGTTACTACTTAAGAATTCTCATTGGTTACTAAGTGTTGTAAAATTAATAATGGTTATGTTAATCAAACCTGAATTCACGATTACCAATAACGAATTCATTATGAAACGCGGTTGGTAATCGCGATTTTAAAAAGTGAAATATTTTTGTAAATATGTTTGAACGTGAATTTTTTTTGTAAATATAGATTGAAACTTCATTTTTTAATAAAAAATGGAGAGAGAGAGAGAGGTGCATGATGTTTTTTTAATTTTTTTTTTATTAAATTAAAGGTAATATAAATAGATAATGACATATGATATTAAATTATTGAATAGCCCTTACAAAAATAAATGTGTTAATAAAAACTATGTACACTTGCCATTTCAGTTAGCTTTTTAATAATAAGTTTAAGAGAGGGTTAATCAAATAGAATAGATTAACATTGCGAAAATTGAAAGAATGACTATGAGTTTGAAAATCGACCCAAACATGAGGGTATATATATATACATTACTATTTCATTACACTTTTTACACCGGTCAACGCTCACTCAAGCCTGGCATTTTACATTATGCTTTCTATACTAATTAACGCTTACTCGAGCATGACACACACGTGCGTGCGCGCGCACACACACACACACACACACATACATACATACATATATATAATATATATATATATATATATATATATATATATATATATATATATATATATATATATATATATGAGTCACGCTTCTCGGCACACTAAGTTTGTACATTATTTTTTTAAAATAGTAAAAAAATATTTTTAGTTGATTATTTTTGTGTGATATTTAAAAATTTTAAGGGACCCATATAAAAAAAATCAGCTCAAATTTTTTTTTTTGCTATGTTTAGAAAATCGATCAAATTTTCGCTGCTTTTGAAATGTTTAAAATATCGTATAAAAAAATCAAATCATTTTTTTTTAATATTTTAAAAAAATTGGAATGCGCCAGCACGTGTGCAAACTTAGTGTGCTCAAAAGCTTGTCTTATATATATATACACACACACACACACACACACACACACACACATAAAGTATCCTGTAAGGACTCTTTAATGGTGCAGACCCCGGTACATATCATTTTTTTAAAATAGTAAAAAAATAATTTTTTTTGACTAAACTTCATGGATATGATCTCCATGGTGAGAAGATCATCTCCAATTTTTTTCGTCAAAAAATTGAATAAAAAAACGTTGATGAGGTGATATGTAAAAAAAATGGTATAAATATGCATTTTCAACCGTTGAAATGTTGGGTCGGCGCCAGCCGCTTTATTGATTTAATTTTTTTAATGAAACTTCATGGATATGATCTTCTCACTATCGAGATCATATCCATGAATTTTCATCAAAAAATTCAATCAAAAAGTGGGTGAGATGATCGCCAACATTTCCACGGTCGAAAATACATATTTATACTATTTTTTTACATATCACTTCATCTCAACGTTTTTTTTATTGAATTTTTTGATAAAAAAAATTTAGAGATGATATTCCTATCATGAAGATCATATTTATGAAGTTTCATTAAAAATTTCATTTTTTTTACTATTTAAAAAAAAGATATGTACTGAATTCTGCACCATAAGGAATCTTTACAGGAGAGGGCCTCTCTCTCTCTCTCTCTCTATATATATATATATATATATATCAAGGTTCTACAAAATGCGGCGTGATTGAGGCGTGGAGGCCAAGCCTTAAGCCTTAGAACCCTAGGCGTGAAAAGGCGTTTAGGTCTTCTTAATATATTTTAATATTTTTTAACCATAAAAAGGCTATTAAAATATAAAAATTGCACGCATCATAAAAATATGTCTGAATATATGCAAATTAAAATACTATCTGATTATTTTGGATAAGATAATGGTCCGATTTGTAAACAAATTCTTTAAAAGGCGACATCGTTTCACTAAGGCATTGTTGTTTTTAGAAAAAAGCGCGCCGTAAGGGTTTTACCAAGAATAAGGCGTGAAAAGCGTAAGGCGAGGCGTTTCTCCTAAACCTTAAGCCTAGGAGGGTTTTTTAGAACAGTGATATATATATATATATATATATATATATATATATATATATATATATATATATATATATATATATATATATATATATACACTAGCGGATGCCTCAGGGCACGACGATAAATTTGTCCCCGTGATAAAATTCAATCCATAATAACCCGCCATTTTTTAGAAAAAAAAAACTTTTTAAAAAAATATTTTTTTTAAAAACATTTTACAAAATTATTTTTTTAAAGATATTTTAATAAAAATAAAACAAAATAATAATGTATATATATGTATGTGTATACATGCATGTGTATGCATGCAAGCATAAAACACATAAAATACTATGCATGTTTATCATACATATTTTATCATGCATAAATTACTATTCATAACACCGTTATCTCATATTATATAGATATAAAATATTTAAGTTTACTTCATTAAGTTTTATATACATATGCAAATTACTTATATACATATGCAAATTACTTCATTAAGTTTTATACACTTGTTGAGGCACATTAGAGAATGCCATCATTCTTTCATTAATTAAATGTTCTCCATAGCCATTAAAGTTGAACACCTGTGCACATACATTTATAACACACTCGTCCAGTCCAATTAAAGCCTATACACAAATTATTTTTGTACCAAAAACTTCTATGACGCAGTAAAGCCTAGTACCCACGCACCTGAATTCTTTTATCTAGGCTCATTAAAGACTGGCACCCACTCTTCTACTGCGTATCTAGGCTCATTAAAGACTGGCACCCACTCTTCTACTGCGTATACTCCTGCTAATAAAACCTACATAAATAACATTAAAAAAACATAAACATGGATAGTTAGTATAGGATAAAGTCGAGTATCTTAGCCTAGTTTTTCTTTGCTTCGGATCTGCTCTACTGGATATATATCATATAACGCCTAGGTTCATCTAAACCCAACCCTTATATAAGATATCCGTTTCTGAACACGTCATTACACTCTTTCCCTACGAAAAATAATCACCATTGTAACGACATACATCTTCAAGCCAACACACTTTATAATTTACAAACAAACGTGTATTTAAGGAATAGCATGCTTAATGGGGTGTACTTGAAACCTTTGATACATTCAAATCTTAAATATGGTGTATCTACTCATTTATTTTTCATGGAATATTTCATCCTTAAAATACGTGTATCAACAAAAGTATGCTTTCTAGTAAATATGTATTGAGACCACACTGATTATTTTCCTATATCAAAGTCATAATAACATGGATAAAAATGGAATGTTAAGGATGGATCCCAACTAACATAGGCACATTCAAACTTTCTAAATATGGTCTTGACGACCAAGCCACAACTTCCTGTGCACATCATGAACTACTTATGATTTGATCTCATCACACTACGAGAGTACGTATGCACAATACTGAGCCCATCTCTGTGAGAACAAGCGTCGTGATACATCCATCAAAATATTTCCTCACAATGCCCTAACAACATATCTTATCTGAGAGATCCAGATATCTCCCAAAGATATACAATGTTGTCCACCCGAAAATACACAATATATCACCCCACAGATTCTTTTACTCATACCGTGATATATCACGATATCTCCAAAGTGACAATTCACAAAACTGTGTCTTTTCTCATGATACAAAGACTTCCACACTGCACATATAAGAACACTCATAAAAATGCATCTCAAACTACAACTACTTTGAGCTCAGGACCTCACGAGCACGTTGGTGCAATAACGAGTTTTTTCTTAAGAGAAAAAGTTCACACACTATATACATAATCACATCCACAAAGGCAAGCATACAAAATAGCACTCACCTGGCCGTTTAATATTCTTATGGGACTAAATAAGCATTTATATGTTAAGGGAGTCTTATATTAAGGTTTTTACACCATGTCCCTATTTTAATATTAACTAGTAATAAAGTAAGATGAGACAAATGAATATATAATGCAGAAAAGAATGAGTGGATTATCTGCCACCTTCCACTTCTAACATGCATAGGGATGGCAACGGGTTAGTTCGGGATCGGGAAAACCATCCCCATCCCCATTAGAAATATCATTCCTCGTTTTCATCCCGTTCCCCGTTATAACGGGTTCGGGAATTCATGTCCTCGTTTAAAGTGGGTATCGATTTTCCTGTGGGGAACGCGTTTCTTTTTTTTTTTAATATAAAAAAATTCATTTCACCATGATAATCTTAAAAAAATTCATTTCATCTTTTTTACCAATACAAATTAAAAAAAAATACATTATTACATTATCTGTTAAATCTTAAAAAACAGTAGTATATTGACTGGAAGTGGGCACTAATATAGAGCAGGTCTGCTGTTAAATTTAAAAAAAAAAAGTAAATTCCAGTCGCTAATATACATTATCCGTTAAATCTTAAAATAAAAGTAAATTTCGGTCACTAATATACATTATCAGTTGAATCTTAAAAAAAGGTAGTATATTGACTCGAAAACCCATCTTAAGCAATTCTTAAACAAATCTCAAACAACTTAAACAAAGAGAAACGATCAACATCACACCTTAAATAAATCTCAAAGAGAAAACCCATCTTAAACAACTTAAAACAAGCTTAAAACGTAACCCAAACAGGAGAGAGAGATTTACACAATTTCGCAGGTCGAAGGCGTGGGAGAGGAGGCGTTGCAGGGGCGCTGATGTGGGAGAGGAGGCGTTGCAAGTCGCCGGTCGTGGAAGAGGAGGCGTCGCAGGTCGTCGGCATGCGAGAGGCAGGTCGCCGGAGTAGGAGAGGAGGGAGGTCGTGGGAGGCGCAAATGATTTTAAAAGAGAGGATGAGGTCGTGGAAATGATTTTAGGGTTACATATATAAACATATATATTTAATTATATATTAATAATTCGGGTGTCCCCGTGGAGACCCGAGACCATACCCGAAACCGGCCCAAAATTTTTTGGGAATTTTTTTACTCCCCGGACTCGCTCTGATCCCCAAAACTTAATCCCCATATCCTTCCAAATAGGGTCAGATATCCACGGGGACCCGAATTTGCGGGAAAAATTGCCATCCCTAAACATGATCCATAAACCCCATACTCCGAATCTCTAGTAATGAAGGCTAACAAAGCCTCGATAAGCCCGAAAGGGATCATTCGACCTAATTTTATTTATTTTTATATAAAATAAGCTGGAAACTTTGATCAACCCAGCGCAATCGCTTAGGCTTTCATGCACACCCCTCACACTAGACTGGTAAAAAAAGATATAAGGGAATAACTCAAAATCGAGAAAAGTCGTGTTCCCCAAACAGAATTATTTAGGCCTACAATACCACACCAGTTGTTTTTATTGTTAATTTCTATATAAGTAGTACCATGCATTTGCTGAGGATATTCCCTATTTTACCATTGACTATTACGAAGCCTCTAACACTGATGCTATATGGCATACTTGTGATGTGCTAGGGGATGAGTTGGATGCATTCAGAGAAAAATACAACATCCCTACTAGCATTTTCACCAGGTTGCCAGACTGTGATGAGAAAGTGTATGATATTCTAAACTCTGTCGTGGGTTGCCTCCCTTTGTGGGCCCTTCAAGTTGGACTTCGTCTACCTTTGCACCCCTTCACCAAGTCCATTTTTAAAGGGTATGGTGTCACTCTTACCCAACTTCTTGCCAATGCCTACAAGATAATTCTTGGGTCCATGATTTTCTAGAAAGTGCGAACAAGCTTTGACTTTACTGGGACGTATTTAGGTATGTCCATAGCCTAAAAGACAATGCTAAATCCAAGAGGTATAATTATTTCACCCCTAGAAAATCCCATATGAGGATGGTTAAGGTCATCTAAACTAGAAACCATAGTTAAAAGAACCAGTTCATGTTCATGAAGGGTGACTGGGAATTTCAAATCCAAGAGAAGGATAGGTCGTGTAAGTTCCTCACGTGTGGATTGGGCCAAACAGAATTGTTAAACCTTTGATTTTATTTGCTTTCTTTTTTCCATTGATTTGTATTACGATGACGACTTTATTCAGCTTTTTAGTGAAGAAGAATCCCAACTTCCTACCGTTCTTTTAAACCTGGTTGAGACACACTACATGCCACCCCCCCAAAATTTGAAGCTATTTTCTTCATGTCCAAGTTCATTGATGTTAGATATCATACTCCTCCTGGTGGTGGCCCCATAATAGAGAGCTTGATTCCACTGGTTATATAAGAGTCTCTTATAGTTGTCGCCGATTAGGGTACTAAGAAATAAGTTGAAGTAGGCAATAAATTTGTTATTTTTTCTTGTCTTTTGGTTAACCCTTATGAAATGACTAACTGTTACTTATTGTGTAGCCTCCACCCTACCATCTTGAGCTTTATTATCGAATCTACATAGGATGGCACTTCGAACCCTTGATCGTACTGCCATGGATGCAGTCCGTTATATGATTATGGAGGACGAGAAGAAAAGGAAGGTCGACGCTGAGGCCAAGGCCAAGAAGAAAGTTGATGACCAAACAGGCTGAGATAAATGCTCAGCGAAAGGCTGAGGCCAAGGCTACTACTTCAACCAAGTCAAAGGAAAAGGAGCTCATGTCCTCCATTCCTGTTGATATGGGGGACAAGAGTCCTCTTAAAGCCCTTACAACTCAAGGTGATCCCCAAGGGTTGGCCTGCTGATATGGCAAGGTCGAGGACTTCAAATTTGACCTCAACCAACTCATAACTACTAAGGATTTGAAGCATGGTCCTGATTCCATTTTCTATTATATGAACTGTTGGAAAATTGGAACTTAAATGGGTATTTAAAGCTGTCCAGATTTTTCTGGACAGATTTTTGAGCAACTTTGAGTTCAAATTTAGGTGGGACCCACGCTACGGAAATTGTGGGACCATATACGAACGCGTTCACCTCCGCAAGGAGATTAACGTAGTATATTCATATGTCCAATTTCAATAAGTTATTAATGATAATTATGTCCCCAAAGTGACTCACAAAGCAATGAAAGTTAATGAATTGGGTGTGTCTTAACTCTTGTCCCACATTGGAAGAGTAGTGGAATTTTGATGAGTTAATAACACCCCAAGTATGGACTAAGGCTTGGATGCCTTGGGGGTATCCCAACTCTTTGAAGGGGAGATGACATTGTTGGAAAATTGGAACTTAAATGGGTATTTAAAGCTGTCCAGATTTTTCTGGACAGATTTTTGAGCAACTTTGAGCTCAAATTTAGGTGGGACCCACACTGCGGAAATTGTTGGACCATATACGAACGCGTTCACCTCCGCAAGGAGATTAACGTAGTATATTCATATGTCCAATTTCAATAAGTTATGAATGATAATTATGTCCCCAAAGTGACTCACAAAGCAATGAAAGTTAATGAATTGGGTGTGTCTTAACTCTTGTCCCACATTGGAAGAGTAGTGGAATTTTGATGAGTTAATAACACCCCAAGTATGGACTAAGGCTTGGATGCCTTGGGGGTATCCCAACTCTTTGCAGGGGAGATGACCTAAGCTATGCTCGGGTTGACTTTCGGTCAAAAGTCCACACGCGCGTCCGTCCGTTCGGTTCGGGTTTGGGCTTGGGCTTATAAAAATTCTTAAATTTTTGGGCCGAATCTAATTAACTTTCTAGTCACCACATCCGTATATGCTTTATCAAGCCATAGCCCGGGAAACAGGAATTTTGGCGGGTGCCCAACATCCGTGCCATATTAAAATCTCATGACAACGTGCTCATCAACAATATAATGATACCACATGAATCAAAATAATTTCAATAATTATTTTCCAGATTTCAATGAATTTATCTGATACCACCTGTAACACCCCGCCTAATTAAATACCGGGTGGCCAGTCCCATACCAAATTAAAACAGAATATACAGTTGGCTCATTCTTAGCATCACTGTCGAAAACATTTACAACTCACCCAATACTCAAATAAGCTGGTGTTATAAACTTTCCAATTTAAATTTCAACAAAACCTTTTTCCATTTTTAAGAATAACACAACACATTTATTTTACAACACTGATAACACAATAAATAACACAAAAGAATTTAAATGCAATTGGAATAAACATTCTCCAATAATATAAATCCTTTACAATAATCCCAACAATGTTAAATGTATTAAAAAGTTCCGAATACAATATTATTTGACCTCGATAGAAAAAATAACTGAATCCTTTGGGCGACATGCCCTAACTAAGAATACTGTGAATCAAAAGATGATAAGCGTCTAAGCAAAACTTCCATAGCTCCATAGCTCGTCACAATCAACTATGGTTGGCGTCCCTGTAGCTGGACACCTGATATAGAGATACAATAGAAGAGAAAATATGCAAGGAAACGGGTCAGAACCCGAATGTGTAGAGTATTTTTAAAACAGCAAGTAGTCAAGACATTTACTATAAATAAAATGTTTCCCCCTCAGTTTTTAACTACTGAAAAAATAAACCCTCCGAAATTCTGAAAATGCTACTGCATTATTTCCTCTGCCCAGAAAATTCTTTTCTTCATTTCTGCATTGCATGTTCTTGGTTGTGTTGAGTACAAAACACAGAAATTGTGTTCGCTGGGATTAGTCATTGCTGTGCTGCTTGATTAAATCCGAAAATCCGTTCTATCTTGGGAGGCAATTATTCATTAAACTCAAGCACATTGGAGGAATAATTTTGTCTTAAGGAGACTGTTCAACAGGGCTCAGATTTCTTTCTAATTATTATTATTTCTGCAAATTCTAGTAAGTATTTCATTTCTATAATTCTGTTTCAATTCTGTCATCGTTCATAATTCTGTACAATTGTTATTTATAAATAGTAGACATAACAATCTTAAGACAAAATTATTAAAAATTACTGTTTTTAGTGTACAGAATTTTTTTATTACAGAAATTTATTTATTGGAAATAAATCTGTTTTGACAGAAAAAAATGAATTAATTTACTGCTTTATTGTAGAAATTAGTAAAACAGTTTTGATATAGAAATTAGTTTCTATACTGTTTTTATATTCTGTTTTAGAAAATAAAATTTTATTTGTGTACTCTTGTTAAAATCCGTTTATCTAAATTTTTTTTTAATCTTAAATTATAATTCTGTTTTGTACGGAATTCTTTTTATTATTAAAAATTAGTGTGACACAGATTTTATAATTTAATTCTGTTTTGTACGGAATTCTGTTTATATTACACTTTTATTCTGAATTATTAATTGAATTCTTTTGGAATTCATTTATTGTGAATTATATTTGGAGGAAATTGGTGCACAGAATTTTGTATTCTGTTTTGATTAATTCATTATATATGAATTTTATCATTGATAAAAATTCTGTTTTTGTAACAGAAATGGAATCACAAAGTACGAACACTACTCCTATGAAACTGATTGTCACCAACACAAATGTGACTGCACCCGTATCTATGCCACACGGGGAGAAACCGAAAAAGTTCATTGGGGCTGATTTTAAATGTTGGCAAGGACAAATGTACTTCTATCTCACTACCTGCCAACTGGGCAGGTTTGGATATGAAGATTGCCCCTCTATTCAAGAGGGAGATGACGCTGAAAAGGTTGCTGCTGTCGATGCTTGGAAGCATTCGGACTACCTATGCCGAAATTATATTTTGGCCTACTTGGACAAGACTTTGTACCATGTCTATTGCACTATCAAAACTTCCAAGGAATTATGGAATTCTTTGGAAAAGAAGTATAAAACTGAAGATGTTGGGATGAAGAAATTTATCGTTGGGCGTTTTCTGGACTTCAAAATGGTTGATTCTAAATCTGTAATCTCGCAAGTGCAAGAATTCCAAGTGATCCTCCACGACATTCATGTTGAAGGAATGTCAATTAGTGAAACTTTCCAAGTTGCTGCAATTGTTGAAAAGTTGCCACCTTCTTGGACTTTGTTCAAAAACTATCTCAAGCACAAGCGTAAGGAGATGAATGTGGAGGAGTTGGTGGTCCGACTAAGAATCGAAGAAGACAACCGTGAGTCTCAAAAGAAAAGTGGGAAGAATCCGATGGAAACAAAGGTCCATGTCGTTGAAGGTCCTAAAAAGAACAAACGAAAGTATGATGGGGAAGGCACTTCCAAACATAACAAGAAAAAGTTCAAAGGCAAATGCTACAATTGTGGTAAACCGGGACACCGCTCAAGTGAGTGTCGTAAGCCTAAGAAGCAAAATAAAAATAACTCTCAAGCAAATGTGACTGAGGGTGAGAATATCACCAATGATTTGGCAGATATGAATCTTTCTGCCGTTGTCTCTGAATGTAACTTGGTTGGAAATACCAAGGAATGGTGGGTGGACACTGGAGCCACACGACACATTTGTGCAAACAAATGGATGTTCTCCACCTATAAGCCTTTGGAAAATGAGGAGAACCTTTTTATGGGAAATTCTTCTACTTCTAAGGTGGTGGGACAAGGAAAGATTGCTTTGAAAATGACTTCTGGAAAGGAACTTACTCTCAACAATGTTCTTTACGTGCCTGATTTCCGAAAGAATCTGATTTATGGATCTCTCCTTACTAAGAATGGTTTCAAGCTTGTGTTTGTGTCTAATCGCTTTGTGTTGTCTAAAAATGACATGTATGTAGGAAAGGGCTACCTAAATGAGGGGCTCTTTAAACTGAATGTTCTTACTGTAACCCCTAAAACATCTGTTTCAATGAATGAAGTTTCTAGTTCTTCTTACTTGATTGAGTCATCTAATATTTGGCATGCTAGATTGGGACATGTTAATTTTGATACATTGCGTAGATTAGTTAACTTGGAATTTTTGACAAAATTCAATATTGATAAAAATCATAAATGTGAAATTTGTGTGGAATCTAAATTAGCTAGATTACCTTTCCATTCTATTGAAAGGATAACTGAACCTTTAGATTTAATTCACACCGATATTTGTGATTTAAAATTTGTTCAAACTAGAGGTGAAAAAAAGTATTTTATTACTTTTATTGACGATTGCACAAAATATTGCTATGTATATTTGTTACATAGTAAAGATGAGGCTATTAATGCATTTAAACAATATAAAAATGAAGTTGAGAATCAATTAAGCAAAACGATAAAGGCTATTAGAAGTGATAGAGGAGGTGAATATGAATATCCATTTGAGGAATTTTGTTCTGAAAATGGGATTATTCATCAAACAACCGCTCCTTATTCTCCTCAATCGAATGGTGTTGCTGAACGCAAAAACCGTACTTTGAAAGAAATGATGAAATCAATATTATTAAGTTCAGGAGCTCCACAAAATTTGTGGGGGGAAGCCTTACTTTCTGCTAATTACATTCTCAATAAAGTACCTCACAAAAAGACTCACAAGACACCTTATTAATTATGGAAAGGTCGAAAACCTTCCTATAAATATTTACGAGTGTGGGGGTGCTTAGCCAAAGTGATGGTTCATAAACCTAAAAAGGTAAGAATAGGGCCAAAAACCGTGGATTGTGTATTCATCGGTTATGCTACTAATAGCAGTGCATATCGATTTCTAGTTTGTAAATATGAGATTTCGGACATTCATGTAAATACGGTTATTGAATCGAGGGATGCTTCATTTTTTGAAAATGAATTCCCGTATAACATGACCCGAGAATCTGGTCCTTCTAAAAGGACAAATCAAGCTACTACAAGTGGTACTCATCAACCTATTGAATCAATAGAGGATGAACCAAGACGTAGTAAAAGAGCAAAAACCTCGACTTCTTTCGGTCCGGATTTTCTAACATATTTGTTAGAAAATGAACCTCAATCGTATAAAGAAGCTATATCCTTACCCGATGCTTCCAATTGGAAAGAAGCAATTAATAGTGAAATTGAATCCATATTACAAAATCATACATGGGAACTAGTGGATCTTCCACCAGGTTCAAAACCGTTAGGTTATAAATGATCTTCAAAAAGAAATTGAAGGCCGATGGATCAATTGATAAATATAAAGCTAGACTTGTAGCTAAAGGCTATAGGCAAAAGGAAGGGTTGGATTACTTCGACACATATTCACCGGTAACAAGAATAACGTCCATTCGGATGTTAATAGCAATAGCTGCTATTAATGGACTTGAAATACATCAAATGGATGTAAAAACCGCATTCTTAAACAGTGAACTAGACGAGGAAATTTATATGGAGCAACCTGAAGGGTTCAAAGCTCCCGGACAAGAAGGAAAAGTATGTAAGCTTGTTAAATCACTATATGGATTAAAATAAGCACCTAAACAATGGCATGAAAAATTTGATAATGCAATGTTATCAAATGGTTTCAAAATTAATGAATGCGATAAATGTGTTTACTTTAAATACATTCAAAATGGATATGTCATTGTATGCCTCTATGTTGATGATATGCTTATCATGGGTAGTAACTTGGAAATTGTCAAAACTACAAAACAAATGTTGAGTAGTAGATTTGACATGAAAGATATGGGAATCGCCGATGTTATATTAGGAATTAAAATTTCTAGAACATCGGATGGACTTATATTATCTCAATCTCATTACATTGAGAAAGTACTTGAAAAATTCAAGAAGTATGATATTAGTCCTACCAAGACACCTGTAGATGTAAATTTACATCTAGCAAGAAATAATGGTGAAAGCATATCTCAACTATAATATTCTCGTATTATTGGCAGTTTAATGTATATCATGAACTGTACGCGACCGGACATAGCATACTCAATAAGTAAGCTAAGTCGATTTACGAGTAATCCAGGAAGAGATCACTGGAAAGCAATATTGAGAGTTTTGGGTTATTTAAAATATACTCAAAACTATGGATTGCATTACTCAAAATATCCAGCTGTTCTTGAAGGACATTGCGATGCAAATTGGATATCTGACACAAAAGACTCTAAGTCTACGAGTGGGTATGTGTTTACCCTCGGAGGTGCAGCCGTATCTTGGAAATCCTCAAAACAAACGTGCATTGCTAGATCGACAATGGAATCTGAATTCATTGCACTAGACAAAGCTGGAGAAGAAGATGAATGGCTTCGAAATTTCTTAGAGGATGTTCCAAATTGGTCTAAACCCGTGCCCGCAATATGTATACATTGCGATAGCCAATCAGTGATTGGAAGGGCACAAAATCACATGTATAACGGAAAGTCACGATATATTCGTCGTCGACACAATACCGTTAGACAACTTCTCTCAAACGGAATTATCTCAATTGACTATGTAAAGTCAAAAGATAATATATCGGATCCACTAACGAAAGGTTTAAACCGAGAGCAAGTTGAAAGATCATCGAGAGGAATGGGTCTAAAGCCTATAAATAAATAAGAATCAATATAGTGGCAACCCAACCTAGCTGACTGGAGATCCCAAGATCTAGGTTCAATGGGCAAACCGAACTACGTTGTATTCAGTAAGCACTGGAGGATATTTAATCCTATCCATTCCAAAGATGAGACAGTGCATATCTGCCGCGAAATTAGGATAAGTTATGCTTTTAATGACATCTATATCTTAGTACGTCTAAGTGGGGTATTGCAGAATACTCTTTATGGAAGTCACCTACGTAAGTAAGAAGGGGGCCACTTCTATGAGAATAATGAAAGGCATATTCTCTAAAATACTTGCGGAACCAACTGGTGTTCACGGCCAAAATGAACACAAACGTGAGAACCAATTGTGTTGAAGAATTGTTGTGTGAATACTGTTGTCTAGGTTTACAAAAACGGTTGACGGTTCAAGGACGTGAAGTCTACTGATTAACCAAGTAAATCCGATAGTATATCACTAAGGAAAGTTCAAGGCCACTAGGCTACTTCTCCCGATGCAATAAGTCTTTAGTTTTACTCAACCTGTGTCTGCATCTGCATCAGCATCTGTTTTGTTTTATTTATAGCGATATATCATTCATGTGGGGGATTGTTGGAAAATTGGAACTTAAATGGGTATTTAAAGCTGTCCAGATTTTTCTGGACAGATTTTTGAGCATCTTTGAGCTCAAATTTAGGTGGGACCCACACTACGGAAATTGTGGGACCATATACGAACGCGTTCACCTCCGCAAGGAGATTAACGTAGTATATTCATATGTCCAATTTCAATAAGTTATGAATGATAATTATGTCCCCAAAGTGACTCACAAAGCAATGAAAGTTAATGAATTGGGTGTGTCTTAACTCTTGTCCCACATTGGAAGAGTAGTGGAATTTTGATGAGTTAATAACACCCCAAGTATGGACTAAGGCTTGGATGCCTTGGGGGTATCCCAACTCTTTGAAGGGGAGATGACCTAAGCTATGCTCGGGTTGACTTTCGATCAAAAGTCCACACGCGCGCGCGTCCGTCCGTCCGGCTCGGCTCGGCTCGGCTCGGGCTTGGGCTTGGGCTTATAAAAATTCTTAAATTTTTGGACCGAATCTAATTAACTTTCTGGGCTTTAATTAATTAATTACGGAATTAATTAATCTTTAATTAACTGATAATCAGTTAATTCCAAGAGTCAGCAGTTAACCAAATTAACTGCTTTGACAGTTAATTTCGGTTTTGACTGTTCCCAACAGTCAAGACATTTACTATAAATAAAATGTTTCCCCCTCAGTTTTTAACTACTGAAAAAATAAACCCTCCGAAATTCCGAAAATGCTACTGCATTATTTCCTCTGCCCAGAAAATTCTTTTCTTCATTTCTGCATTGCATGTTCTTGGTTGTGTTGAGTACAAAACACAGAAATTGTGTTCGCTGGGATTAGTCATTGCTGTGCTGCTTGATTAAATCCGAAAATCCGTTCTATCTTGGGAGACAATTATTCATTAAACTCAAGCACATTGGAGGAATAATTTTGTCTTAAGGAGACTGTTCAACAGGGCGCGGATTTCTTTCTAATTATTATTATTTCTGCAAATTCTAGTAAGTATTTCATTTCTATAATTCTGTTTCAATTCTGTCATCGTTCATAATTCTGTACAATTGTTATTTATAAATAGTAGACATAACACCACACCACTGACCTGTATGGTTATCATGGGCATAGCAAGGACATTGAGTTCTTGAGGGGTTATGACCTTAATGACTTGTGGAGGTTGGCACAACATCATTTAGTTGTGGTGAGTCTGCTTAAGTTATGCTCGTATCTATTTTTAAAATGTTATTTTCTGACCCTTTATGTTTATTTTTATCACCAGAGTTTGATGGGTTCCACCATTTTGAGGGAGAACTCCATGACCAATCACATTACTTATAAGGAGCAGAAAAGCACCATTATCACGCTTTCCAAGGATAATACTCGCTAAAGAACAACCTACGACAATCTATTGATGAGATTAAAAAGATTTGTACTAAGGTTGGAGAGAAGGAAGACAAGGTCATCGCAATTATAATGTCCCTAAGTAAGGCAGAGGATGAGGTACGCAAGTTAAATCATCAGGCCAACACTGAGGCAGTTAAGATCAGTAGACTTGAAGAGTCTCTTCAAAAGGCTAATGACGAGCTGATGGAGTCTAAGCAAACGCTTTATACGGCTAACGTCAATTTGATCAAATTAAATCGGGATCTTGTTAAAGTTAACGAATCCCTGGCTAAGGACGAGGAGTTTTTAGTGGAAAGATTTAAGTCATTCGCCGACTATAATGTTAAAATTGTGTCCTTTTTCCTTAATGGCTATGAGGAGCTTAAGAAGAGGGTAATAAATCACTATCTTGAGATAGCAGTCGTAGTCAGCATGTGGGAAGGTGACGATAGACCACAACTTTGGCCATTAAGCAGCTGATGGAGATTGATGATCATGTTGCTGAGGACGATCAAGTTGGTGGAGCTGATCAGATCGTTATTGAGGAGACTTCTACTTCTGTTTTCCATGGTACCATTATTATCGAAGCCCATATCACTGCTGTTCCCTCAGTTGACACAGAAATCGATCAGTTTTTTAGGGTTGCCCTTGAAGCTGGATATACTCCCTTGGATTTATCTATCTGAAACTTTTTATTTTTGTGAAGGTTTGTACTTATCGTCCTTTTGTACTAAACATCTGTCATGTTTTATGGATTTTCACTCAATTTGCATACTTTTTTATCTTTCTAATTACTTTTCTTGACTTAATTATTTACTTCCACTAAAATAAATAAATATGGTCTAATTTTAATGGATTTGCATTTAATTCTAGCCATATAGACTCAAAGTGGGATCTTGTCCACCTATTATCCAGACTTACTAGTTGCTAGGTGTTATAGTAGACCTGCTAATAGTTTAGACTTACGATCGTATGGTTCGATCTTGTTATCCTAATTTGCCTTACTAACTACCAATTTTGGACGAATGTGAGTTGTCCAAGCTTAGTATCTACCAATGTTTGTGTCATCTTACTGGTCGTATAGATGGATCTTGTCGTCCCTACCAAGTATCGATATTAGTTACGAGAGTCTATCAAATGTATTAGTATGTATCGTTGCATTAGTCAAATATGATTGGATCTTATCATCTATATTACTGCACCGGACTTTCCAATTATAATGTTTTGTTTGCTCGGCTTGGATATGTCTTCAACCTAGTATTCTTGCACATATCTCACCGATCAAATGGAAAATAGGTGTAATTTAAACTTGGAATGGCAAAATAATTAGAGTATGAAATTTCAATTCTCACCCTTTACTTGAAGATGTGTTATAGGAAAATAAAAAACTGTCTACATGGTTTTTCATACTTAATATAATTCTCAGATGCTCGATGTTCCATAGGGTCTTGAATTCTTCAATTCTAAAGGCCCGATTATGTAAGTTTTAGGTTGTGCAACGACATATACTCTATATAAGTCATGCCAATTGGGTTCTAACTTGTTCCATTTTTTAATTAACTTCTTGAGCACGTAGTTTACTTCCTTTAAAGTGATCGATTTTACTCTTTTATTGTGAAATCGATCAGTCATTTGCTGGTAAGCTGCCACCCGTAGTGTTGTGCATTCCCTGACTTCTTATATAGGATCTAAATCAAGTCTTCTTATCATATCACTCCTTGGTGACTCAAATTTGAGCACCCTATGGCTGGGCAATCCAATCTCTGTGGACACTATTGCCTCAGAACCAAATACCAGCATAATGGAGTGTCACCCATCGCCATTCTCGGTGTTGTCTCATATGCCCAGAGTATGCTCTACAACTCATTAATCTAATTCCCTTTCATGTCATCCAATATTTTCTTCATTCTATCCCGCAACGTTTTATTCGTTACCTCTTTTTAGTCGTTGCTTTGTGGATGACTAGGTGATGATTGAAATTTTTTTAATCTTTGAGCATACACAATAATCGTCAAACTCTTTCTTGTCGACTTGTGTACTGTAATCCGTGATGAAGACATATAGCGTTCTATAATGACGAATAGTTTTATTCCACATAAAGTGGAAGACTTTTTCATACAGTATCGACCCGAGCCCTAGTCTCCACTCACTTAGTGAAGTAATCCACTACTAATTTGAGATACTTGAACCTACCTGTTATCTTTAATAGAGGGTTGACAAGATCGATCCCCCACATTGTGAAGGGCCAATGGATGTGATCAATGTTAATGATGCTCCAAGAATATTTTGGATCATGGCATACTTTTGGCACTTGTCACACTTTGTCGCATAGTTTACGCAATCTTCTTTCATAATCAACTAATAGTAGCCCTGAGTGACCACTCACTTCACTAATGATCTACCCGCTTAAATGGGCTCCACACGAGCCCTTGTGCACTTCTTTTATCAAGTCATTAACTTTAGCATAATGAACACATCTGAGTAATGATATGATAAAACCCCTTCTGAATATAATTTCACCTTTCGACACATAACTTGTCGCTTTATAGAGAAGTCTTTGCACTTCCTTTAGATATGCTGGAACTACACTGATCTCCAAATATGCCCTAATGGGGCTCATTTAGAATGGCCCCAAGTCTATCTCCATCAGTACTGCGCATTCCTCATTTGTACTATAGTGCATCAATATTTTTACTGCACTATTCTATATAGCTTCGTTTTGGTGGATGATGCCAAACGAGCAAGTGCATTTACTCGTGTGTTTTCGTCTCTTGGTATTCTGACCATCTGAACGATCGATCACCTTTGCCAAGTACCTATTTATTGATTCATTTTTTTCCTTGTACACCATAAGGGATTGGTTCACTATGAGTTAGGAATCATTATGTGTTGATAAATTCTTAGCATCTAGTGATGATGCTAATCCCTGGACTATTATGAGCTTCATACTCTGCCTCATTATTGGAGGCCTCAAAGTGGAACCTGAGTGCATATTTAACATCACCCCCATTAGGTGTTTTTATAATCACGCCCGTTCCATTTTCGTTGGCTGATAATGAGCTATTCATAAATAATTGCCAAATCGAGGGTTCTTTTTCAAAGATTGCCTCAGCTAAGCACCCATTATTGAATAATATCTTCACTTAATCAAGATCTCGAACTCTTTAATCCTGTCAAATCGAAGGATCTGGTATGTCAATGACCTAGCTAGTTAGATGTGTTGAGTTATCTTTTAGAGAAGTGCATTCGGTTCTCTTCATATCTAACCTATCTTCTAGAGAAGTTTGCTTGATCATCTTTGCAGCCGAGCTACCTTCTAAATAAGTATTCACGATTATTTCTTCTATTCGCCTATCTTCAGTGGGAGTTTTCTTAGTGAGATTTTTAGTGTTGAGCTATCTTCTAGAGAAGTCTTTTCCTCATAAGTAAACTCTGCTATGAAATCGACCACGAATTGGCCTTTAATCGCTATCACGGGTTCATACCATATATCATGCTCTCCTAATTCTACTATCCAAGTCATCAGTCTACTTGGTTTCTCAGGATTATGAACAACTTATCGTAGAGAAAGGTTTATATAGACGATAATTATATGCACTTAAAAGTACGAATTCATTCTTGAGAGACCTCAATCAAAGCTAAAGATAACTTCTCTAGCCTATGGTATTGTATTTTTGCATTATGGTATGCCCTTCTAGTGTAGTATACTAACCTCTACACTCCATATTCTTGTTAGACCAATGTCAAACTGACTTTTGATTATAATACTTCTAAGTATAATTAGAATTTTTTTACCTTGGACTGGCCTTAACAATAATAGCACAGACCTCCAATATCTCTTCAACTCTAGGAATGCGGCCTCATATTTATCGTTCCACTCGAAGATCTTTCAAATAATAATAAAAAATTAAAGACATCTGGCGGTGACTCTTGATACGAATTGGTTCGGTGCTGCAACTCATTCTGTCAACCTTTGAATTTCCTTTTTGCTCGCAGGAGGCTACATATTGATCAGTTCCCAAATCATGAAGCCTAGGAATTTTCCTTCTTTACTACTAAAGATGCATTTTGCAGGTTTGAGCCTCATTTGTTGCTTCTCTAGTTGATCAAAAATTCATCCCAGATTATTAATGTGGTTGGTTGCTTCCTTGCCCTTAGTTAACCCGTCGTCAACATAGACTTCCATCATCTCGCTTATTTGATCCTCAAAATCCTTATTCACCAACCTCTGATATATTGCTCCGGTATTTTTGAGCCCAGAAAGCATGACATTATATTAGTAATTACCCCAATTGGTGATAAAATGAGATTTTATCGTGATCTTTCGGCTTCATCTTTATTTGATTATACCCTGAGTAGGCATCCATAAAGCTAATAATTTCATGCCCACTTATAGCGTCGACCAGATGGTCAATCCTAAGCAAAGGACAATAGTCTTTCGGATATGCCTTCTCGAGGTTAGTGAAGTCAATGCACATACACCAGTTATCATTTTTCTTTTTGACCATGACCACGTTTGAGATCTATTACGAGCACTTGACATCCTCGATGAAATTTCCCTTCTACAATTTGTCAACCTCCTCTTATATTTTCATGTCATTCTCCTCGTTGAACACATTACGTTTATATTTTACAAGTTTGGCATCTTTCGGTATATTGATCTCATGGTAGACGAACTTCACATACATCCCTAACATATCCATGTGTCTCTATGAAAACACATTCTTTCTCCTTCTTAAGAACTCTGCTAGTTCTTTTTAAAGGGCTAGATCTAGTAACCAGACGATCTAGGCTATCCTTTATGGGTGCCGTCATTTAGTATGACTGGTTCTATCTGTTTAATTACCTTGACTTTGACTAACTTATCTTTATCTCAAGGATCCAACGCCTCAATCTAATAAGTAATGGTCAGTTTCTTCTTCTCTTCTCATTTTGTTGCTCTATAGTATCACTCCTTAGTTTTTACCTGATTTCCTTTCACCACACTAACCCATAGCTCGTGGGGAACTTCGGACATTGGTGAACGGTGGGCAAAAAAACTTTAAACTTTATTAACCCTACCCTTCCTAATATGATGTTTCACATAGAAGGACGTTCTCGTCCAAAATGAAGGGACGAATCATCTCAGTCCAACAGGTTACCCAGGTGTCGGCCACAACATCCAACTCAATTATTCATAAGGGGAACACCTTCTCTTATGGAAAACCGATGAGAAGCCTATGGTATGCCTCCAGATTTTTGTCTCTTAAACTTAAGCTCTTAAAGTGGCTATAAAATAGGACATTTGCTGAACTGCGATTGTCGACCAGAATCCTCTCCACCTTACATTGCACCATTATCGTGACGACTAAAGGGTTGTTATGCCAGTAAAGCATGCCTGATAGGTCGTCTTTGGAAAAACCAACAATAAGTCGATATTTGTTCACTTTTTTAGGGCACATTTCCATAGTAATAGTCAAGTTAATATGTTGGATGTGAGCATAATCCTTCACCTCATTAAGGCATGATCTTCTTTCTATTAGTTCATCTCCACCACCTGCATCTCCTCCTACTGTGAAATTAAATCTAAGGGAGATCATCTTGATTTGATGCACTAGTTCTTTTGGATTCTTGGGCAAATTGGAATTATCTTTTGAATCACCATACCTACCTCTTTTCTTCTCGTCCACCTTCTTAAAAGGAGACACTGGTCATCTATGGGGCTTCTGCTTGTACCACCTATTTGATCAGCCACTCTTATCAACGTAATTTATTAGTTTGCCTCATCTAATGAGTTTTTTTAATTTCATCTTTTATAACGAGGCAATCATCCATGTTGTGACCATAATCTTTATGGAACTTAAAGTATTTTCTCTTATCCCTTTTTTTGGAGCGACCTTTAGCTTCATTGACCATTTCAGGTCATTACTCCCTTGAATCTTGCTAAGGATATGCTGTACTCTCACAATCAGTCAAGTGTATTCACTAAGCCTCTTCGGTCTATTAGTTTTCCTATCGTCCTTAGGCTCTTTCTTCTTCTTTGAGATCTTACTAGTGTTGGCCTTAGAATGGCTCAACTCCTTGACAAACATAGCCTCCTCGATGTTCATAATCTTGCCAAGAATTTCCAATAACTCAGACATTATTCTCGGAGGCTCCTTAACCAACAACCAATACAGTTTCTCAAGCAATATACCATTCATGAGTTTTATAGCTGAATCCTTCTCTTCATAATCAATTACTTCTAGCTCTTCGGTGTTTAAATGGGTAATTAAATCTTTGGTCATTTCATTCTTCTTTTGAAGAACACTTAGCAGGTGAGACACCCTCTTACCAGGCTTAGTCCTAAAGTAGAAGTTGATGATAAAGAGATCATCCATCTATTAAAAGTTAGTGATTTGCCTAATCAGTAGGCTATTAAACCAAATTTTCATCGATCCAGTGATTGTGATAGAGATCGTTCTACAATGCATCTCATCGGGAGCATAGTATATATCAAATGCGATCTGATATTGCTCTACATGCAGTAGGAAGTTAGACTCGCCATCATATTTAGGCATGATTATAGGTGGTTTAAACTTTGTGGGCATTAGATAACCCATGATTGTAGAGGTAAATGGTAATACTTAAATAAAAACCTTCTGCAATGGATTCTTGGTCTTTATGATTTTTCCTAAGCAATCTTCCAACCGTTGGATTGACCATTTACAAGTTTGTTCCTCCATCTCGGATTTCATTTTAACAATCCTTCCTATTCAACCTCGACTTTAAGTTGATCTCTCATCTTCGGAAGTCTGCTCATCTTGGGCCGACTCTCGTACGTTTGTCTTAGATTTTTGCAAACTCTCCATTCTTCTCGTCTTAGATTTCTTTGTTACTTTTTTTTTCACTCTCGGCTCTCTTGGCTCTCTGTGCTAGCATTCTTTTACCGCCTTTGGCCCTAAGTGATCAAAAGCAGAGTCCTTGCTAAGCCTTTACCGATCACTAGGCCTCTTCGCAGAATAAGTTTGTTCATCATCATAACCTGTTATCCGGAAGGTGAACATCGCCCCAGGGCAATAAGACCTTCCATCATGCGATTCAAATTATTTAAACCTACTGCTTTAATCTCACGATCTCAAATCTAGCCTCCTAGGGTTCTCCAATGCCCTGTTTCCATGAGCTTGTCTCCTATTATTATAAGGATGTAGGAGGCAAAAAATTGCATATCCTGTCAGAGTTCTCTCCCCTTACTGGGGTAACGGGGTCTATTTTGGAACTATTATGCCCGACCATAATACTATATGTTCAATGCTTTCTTGAGTAGCCTCTCTGGCCTTTGGCGAAGTTTATTAGGAGGTGACCCGTAAACTCGAGATAATTGAGGGGTCTAGGTGTAATTTACCTTTTTATTTTTAAGGGGGTTAAGTTTAATTAAAGCATTATTACATGGCAAAATACTTCATGTGCACAAAAGATGCTACACAAAGGATGTCTTGGTGTCACCCATAATAATAATTGATTAATACGTAAGTAATAAATAAATTAATTACATAATTAATAAAATTTAGTTTATTAGTTAATAAATAAATTTATAAACTAACTCATACCTAAATAATTAAAAATTGGTGTATGGATTAGGGCTTTAGCTTGAGTACACTAATCTTAAACGATAACAAATAAAGAGATATAAATCAAAGTTATACTGATCTAGAGAAAGTATTTAGAGAAATAGATGAGATAAAAATATGGAAACTGGGTTTACGTGATTCGGCCCAATATGGTTCATACGTCCACATGTTCAGTGCTGATTGTATTGGTTTCGATGGACAAAAACCATGGATGAATGTTGGTTATAGGCTTTCAAGTTCGCTCTAATCTTTTGTATCATAATGACACGAAAATATATCTCTATCCCCCATAATGAGGGATTATATGCCATTTTTATAGTCTTCTAAAAGATAGATAGATAGATAGAGAGAGAGGTGGGACAAGTGTCGTGCCTTTATAGGTCGGGCAGTCACACCTTTACAAGAAAATGGGAGAGGATTGTTAGGGGCCTGTTATCCGCATGTATGGAGGAATATATATAAGCGCCCCTCACATCAGTCTTGACCCCAAACGTATGCCTGTTAAAACAAATTTAAATAACAGAGTCGACTGTTGTGGGCTAACCAGGTTAAACTGACTACCTGTGACACTGGGGTCCAACAAAATGGCACGAGGCGACCAGAGTGGTATTTGAGCCAACCACTTTTATGGAATGGATAATTCTAGATGTCGCTATTTGATTGGTTCCTAAGTCACACAATATTCACAGTACAATAAACTCATCCAAGACTATACTCGTGATTAAGGTATGTAGTGGATCCTTTGAGGTATTGTGCCTTTAGAGTGTGTGCTCAGTAGATTCAATAAGTGAAGAGTTAAACGGTGGAAAAGTTACCGGCTTCGTGTGACACACAGCCTAATTAAATACCGGGTGATCCGTCCTTTATTAAATTATAATCAAGGTGAACGGTTGGTTCATTCTTAGCATCACTGTCGTAAAAAAAAAACTTTTCCAATTAAACACCCTAAATAATTAAGCTAAGTGTCAAAACCATTTTAGACATTACTTTCCAAATTTTATTTTAAAAACCAACTATTAAAACTTTACATAATTCACAGTTAAGAATCACACAACAATTATACTGGAACATATAATCCAAACAATTAAACATCCAACTAATTAATTCCAACATTTAAAACTTAAAGGAAAACATCCGGACAATAATAAATCCCAAAGTGCAAATACTAGAAATAAATGAATCACAATATCCGATAAAATAACTGAATAATGGAAAAGGGCGACACATGCCCAACTGGATAAAATAATGCTAGGAGTGGAATAAAGAATGAAGTCGTCTAAGCAAGAGGCCTGCAACTCCCACCTAAGCTGCAACACGTTCCTTCGAAAGGATCCTATGCAAGACGCCCCTGGGGCTGAGAACCTGTAATATATATACATATATATACAAGAGAGGAGAGATAACAGTAAACGGGTCAGAGCCCGATTGTAAAAAAGTTTAAAATTTTAGTTTAGCATGTATTTAAAATATTTAATGGCTAATGCAACAACATATTAGTAACGACACTCTCTTGAGAAAGTCTCACCTCTCTTCTAGTGTGCACCCTACTGCATTATTAATTCCAAAAGATTAACTTAATTCAAATTCCTCATTAGGTTCCATGCCGAAAATTTCTAAGACTAAGATAATTAAATTTCAGAAATTCAAGGTTTTCACATAACTCTTATTTGATTAAAAGTCTTTCAACAGTGTCACAACATTCAGCCATATATAAAGGTACCAGAATAATTATTCATTAATTAACTTCTTTTAATTTCAGTAGGAAGTTACAAATTTCAAGACTATATATATATATATATATATTAATTACCCATATAATATATATATATATATATATATACTACTGGCACCCCACATAACATTTATGGTGCTGGCATACTCTGCTATCAAGTCCTCATATCACTCGTACTAAGGGAAATACTAGTTCGAAATCACTCTCGAACTGTATTAACACAAACAAACAAAAATTGAGGCAAAGCATAGTTCCAAGTCACTAAGAGGTCATCACATACCCTCACGTCTCTTAGGATCGTCTGACTATCAATCAGATAGTCTGTACCAAGGAGTTCTATGTTCTAGGGTACGAGTCAATATCCCCCATAAAGGTCCCATCAGGATAAGACTGTCCCGGCGCGAAAACCTCTGCGATAGCAAGTAGCGCGAGAATGATTTTTTTACACATATATAAGATATATGATCAATCACAGAGTCATATAGATATATAACTATTCACATTCATAAGTTAGGTACGCCCATGACCCAACATTACATTATTCTATTTTTAGTATGTTTTTATTCGATTATTTCTCATAACGAACTTATTCATTTTATTTTCGAGATTTAATTTATTCCAACTCACTTCTCATCTCTCGAAGTATTACCTTTACCTAATTATAATTTCAGTAAGCCCTCACTTACTTCTAATACAACTCCTAGACATTTCGATTATTAAGTCTACTTAACGGGGGATTTCTTAGGTATGAATATTTTCCCGTTTACCCTTTCATTTTCCCATTTCATTAAAGTTCCACTTAACGGGGTTTACCTTGACCCTACTGGTCCTTTTTATGTTTCATTATGTCCTAATAGCATTAATCAAGGTTTGTTACGCATTTACTCGGATTAAGTCAACACAAGTAAAAATCTAGTTTTCCAGAAGGGGTCGATCGATCGATGGAAAGGGGTCGATCGATCGATCAGTCGATCGATCGATGCTTTGGGCTCGATCAAGAAGGTATGGCGAAATCTGTAGAATACCAGTTACGGGATATAGCATCCAAAATCATCCAAATCCAAGTTTTAAACTCCCAAACTCCCAGAAATTTATACCACAAGCATTGTAAACCCAAATGAACAATATTCTACGTAAGGCACGCGAGTTTTCATCAAGTATCATGGATTAAAAGGGCCAAAATCTATATAATTCTCATGAACCCTAAAAATTTCTTTAACTTAGTTCTTCTTATTCTTTTTCCAGAATTTCTACTTCTAAACCAATGTAAATTCATGGTTCAACCTCTACATGTGAAGGGGATTTCCAGATTGATGTTTATATCTCTACAACATAGATTTCTAACATCCAACATGGGTTTTCTTTCATCAAAACTCATCCTAATCAACCCTAAACTAATATGAATGAAGCATTAAATAAATTAAGCAAGATAAATACTTTCCTGGGAATTTTTTTGTTTCTGATTTGTGGATGAAATCAGTGTGGTGGTGATCCTCGTTGCTCGATCTATCGTTTGGTAGTGACGGCGGTGCAAACAGAGGAGTTTTTGGCCTAGAATACCTTGGTAAGCTTTTCCTTTCCTTCTCCAATGGCCGTCTCTTATTTTTGGTTGTGTTAACCCTAGAATACAACCCTAAGCATCTGATATAACCTTAGAATTTTCGTGGGTTTTTAGGCCCAAAAATGTAAAATGTCCAAAACGCCCTCCCGGGGTGTTAATCAAGCCTAAAAACGCCCCGAGACCCAAACTAAACCCCTGGGTACATTATTTTGACTATCTCGACCCTTTCGGACACTTTGGCGCACTCGAAATGACCATACGAGCGAATTATAATTTATTCACTTTTATTAATCAACATTTAGTCCCGACACGACACGGACGCGTCCCGACTAAAATTTCCAAAATTGTCATTTTATTCACTCGTGACATTTAATAGAACCAATATTATCTATTGCTTTGCTTATTAGTAATATTCAACAAGTTTCCAACAATTACTAACTCTCGTCACGTTAGTAATTAAAAATAATAAATTTTCGGATTTATATTAAATTAATAACTCACATCAAATTTAATAAATCCCCAAATTTAGAAAGCATAAAAATACGGGATATTACACTTCGATAGTTTTGGATGTTTCAGATTCTTCTCAGTGTGCGCTAGGCAGAAAGACTTGAAAATTTCCATTTGAGATTGATCTTGCTAGTAATCATAATTGGAAGAAACAATTAATGATCATAAAGGGTGACTTGGAATTTTGAATTAAAGAGGGTAATGGACATTATTCTTCGTTAATTTTTGGGGAACCATGTCTAATTATGACATTAATACAGAGGATTATGTCTAATTTTTTAGATTTGAGGGTTTTATTCCAAAAAATACTATCATCGTGGGACTTAAGTAAAAAGTATGTTGAGATGACTAATTCGTTGTAGATTAGGCTTCCATCTAGTTTTTCATGAATGTCTTGTAACATGCAAGTTAGTATCAAGATTCTTCCTAAAATTTACATAAGAAAGTGTTGATTCCAGTACGTATCTAATAGATATGTTCGTCTGAATATCCTGCTATTTGAAGATAATTTTTTTGATAAATATCTAGGTTCTTTTGATCTAGTTTTCTTGCTTCCCTAAGTTACGTGGATGGGTTTGGGGTTTGTTTTGCTTTGAAGATGTCAGTTTTGGTGGTGGGGCTTTGAAGGTAGGTGGTTTTGGTGGTTTTCAGCTTTAAAAGAAGTTTTTGGTCTGAGATTGGCTTATGTCTAGTCTAAGGAGAAAAATTGATAGTTTGATAGCATGTGCAAGTGCATTTGGTTTGTGGTTTTGGAGATAAGTTAGTGGCCGATGGGGTTTCATCATGTTTCTCGCTCTTGGCTATTTTTTACGGTGCTTTTAATGTGTTAGTGGCTGATGGTTTTGGAATACAGCTGTAGCCTATTGTTTTTGTATAAATATTTTTGGTGTTTTATCGGGTTATGTTTTTGTTAGGTTTGCCTTTAGATTTTTTTAGTCTTTGTAGTTTGGGCCTATTTCGTTTAGGTTTCAACCCTATAGTTTAATTGTATAGGATTCTTTGGGCTGTTGTGTTTTTTCTTTAGAGTGGGTTGGATTATAATACAATCTTCTTTGTTTTTGTTTATATATATAACTCACATTTCAAAAATAAATTAATTTTTATAGAGTAATTTGTGCATTATTGTGAACTTTGATTAATTTATTAGGTCTCAAACTGAAAAGTGCATGGATGAATAATGGATAAGCGAGATGAGGTGCATAATAAGATAAGTTTAATCTTTGAAATATGAGATTTAGGGCAAAGTAAAAAATATATATTAAAAAAATTAATTTGAAACATTCAATAGCATTGCAATTATTGAAATCATTATATGTTTGCTTTCATTTTTGCCATCTCATGATCATTTTAACACGTTGTTTTAGCACCATTATATATATATATAGGGGGGGTATGATCGAACCGATGCCATATGGACGAACACGTGGCATATCACATGAAAGGTGTACAGTGGGCGATTGAGTTGAGGGACATCACAAATATCAGAGGGATATAGTAAAATCTGGTAGATCACACTAACAGATTGGGAGACCATTACTAATATAACTCTATAACTCAGTCAGGATATATACAAAGAGACCTAAGGCAACAGGATGCCCAGGTCTATAAATAGGGTGATCTGGATCATATTAAATCAATTGTAACTTACACTTGACAACTTGGACTCTTATCTAGAATCCCTACTAGCACTCCAATTGTCACCATTCCTTTGAAGTTAATAAAATAATCTCCCATCCCTGTCCCCGTGGACGTAGGTCAATATCACGGTCAAACCACATACATCATGTCTTTTCTACTGCTATTTCTTCACTATATAGGGCTAATATCTATTTTAAGCTTTTATTGTGGGTCAATAGCCCCTAGGATTTACCGTCGTCTCTAGAAAATTTGAAGTTCTCGCCACTGTTAAGTCCACTTAGCCCAAAATTCATCATGAGTGCAAATTAATCTAACCCCATTCATGCGAGGAGACACGTTCAGTCTGAGATATGCATCGCGAGGAGGGACCACACGCCTATTATGATCCTTTCTCTCTCATGACATTCAAGGTCTAGAGGACGGTTGCCCGAGATGATATATTTCTCATTTGACCAAAATTTATGAGAAGAGGCTTGACGATCGTGACGAGGAGATCGATTGTTTGAGGAGGCAGTTGACTTTGCAATTAGAAGATCAGAGGTCCAATTTTTATGCCCAGCAGTGTCATAGGAGATGACCTTACTCTCCAAGGAATCACAAATAATATAAACCTGGTAAGGCCTCCCGATCATGAATCCCTCGCGCAACGCATATAAAGATGTAACCATTATTATGGGAGAAATTCCATCAACTGCATTCATTAAGAGTCCTAGACTATCGAGTCATCATAAAGTTGTAATCCTGCTCGTCCAGAGGTGCAACCGAATAGAATCAAGAGTGATGATCTGAGGGGACTAATCCAAAAAGAGTTAGAAGGAAGGTTAAATCCAAATTTATCCACGAAGGTTAAATCCAAGTCTGTACAGGACTCCCAAATAACTAGCTAGAAAGTTTCTTGGGCGTGGATCGGCATCCCCCTTTACTGAAAAGATAAAATCTTTTGAGCTCCCCAAGAAGTTTTCCATGTCGAAGGTGATGATAATGGTGGGAAGGCAGACCCTGTCTACCATATAAGGCATTATCGGCAGACCATGCCTTTTTAGAGACATTATGATGCCTTAACGTGTCAATTTTTCCCCTCCAATTTAAGAGAGATCGACCTGAAGTGGTTTGAGAAAGTATCCCCCAGGTTAATATTTCTTTTAGAAATTTAGCAGAATAGTTCATAGCCCGAATAATCACAAGCATAAGATTTACTAAGGAACTTGATTCCCTCATCTCTCTGATGAAAAATAAGGGAGAGTTTCTTAGAAAGTATGCTCAGATGTACTAGGAACTTTACAACGAGATTGACGACTGCAATGACAAGCTGACAATCTCTTCATTCAAGTTCGGTCTGGAGCAATTAAACGACCTCTACTAATTACTGATGAATAAATTGACCTCTACAATGGATGACCTCATGTCCTATATAAAGAAATATGCCAAGGTAGAGGACGAACTCACCAATGTAAAATCCCCGAATGATCAGAGTAAGAACGAATCCAAGAAGGCCTTAAAGAAGGGAAACCAATTATCTTCATCCAAAAAAAGGCTTAGGAATGAAGCCTAAAAAAGTCACCCCAAATCTCAGGCCAGTGAGAATATCTATAAAGCGCTGGAGACTATTTTCAAGGAACCCATCTACAAGCTCATTCAACAGATCAATAATAAGCCCTTTTTAGTAGGCCTCCTAAGATGACCAGTAATCCAGATGATAGGGACACCAATTTCAGGTGCATTTACCATCAAGATCATGGATACTTTATAGAGAATTGTAAGATGTTTAAGAAGAAACTGGAGGATCTCGTCCAAGTAGGGTACCTCAGGAAGCATATCATTACGACGAAGCCAAAAGTAATGATAAAGATTAACACAGTTCGAAAAGTTAACGAGCAGTTACCACCAATCAAATTGGTCACCGTCGTCTACTCTTATACCGATCGGCCTCAGCACGGTGGAAAGAAGTTCAAGGAAATTATGAGAATTGTAGCTAACATCCAATAGTCATTCCAAATGGATGTTTCTAAGTCCGTTCATGCAAAAATTAAGAAGAAAGACCTGGAAACCGATCTTTCCATCGTATTCATCGACGATTACCTTGTCGATGTTAACTTGCCCTAGAAAGATACCTTGTTTCTAACCCCACGAATTGAAAACTTTGATGTAAGAAGAGTGTTGGTAGACCATGGAAGCTCTTCAAAAATCACATACCTAACAATACTCTATAAGATCGGCTTTAGCATCATGGATATGGAGACCATAGTCCCACTGATCGGCTTTAATGGAGATGATGAGACTCTCCTGGGAAAAATCAAGCTTTCGATTAAGATCAGTTCAACCAATAAAGAAGTAAGTTTCCATGTTATCTAAACAGAATAACCATACAATACCATAGTGGGTAGGGAGTGGATCTATGAGATGAGAATTGTATCCTCTTTCCTCCACTAGAAGATCAAGTTCTTAATTGATCAGGGGGTGGTAGAGAACGGAGGGGATTAGGAAGCACTATGAAGTTGTTTGGTCTCATCCATCAAAGCAAAGCAAAATCAGTCCAAGAAAATTGAGGATGACGATAGTTAGGAGGACGACTAGGATAAGTAGAAACTAAAGAGCGTTCGACCAGGAGTTGAGGAAACCCAATTGGCTCCTATCGAAAGCATGTTGGCGGAACTCATTTTTATTCCTCTGGATGCATCATGGTTGGAGAAGACTTTTCTTATCAGACTGGAGCTACCTAAAGATGAAGCATATCAGCTCTCTCACTTCCTTAGGACAAATGCAGATGTCTTCACAAGGTAGTCCTATAATCTCCTGAGAATGAAATAAGAGATTACTTACCACCAACTGCATGTAGATCTAAACATGAAACCGACCAAATATAAGCCTAGGAAGTTATCCCTAGAGAAGGTGAAGGCATTAGAAATTCAAGTAGACAACCTACTCCAGGCCGACTCTATTAGAGAAGTTCGATTCGCATATTGTATCTCCAATATTATTGTCATTAAGAGAAATAGAAGAAAGTGGAGGGTTTATGTGGAATTCATTGACCTCAACATAAACTTCCCTAAAGACAGCTTCCCCTTAGATTAACTCATGGATTCCACCGTAGGACATCAACGCATGAGCTTTATAGATGCGTTCTCTGGCTACCACTAGATACTCATATTTGGCCTAGACCAAGAAAATACCTCATTCATTGTAAACTTAGGGCTGTATTGCTATAAAGTACTTCCTTTCGGTCTGAAAAATACAGGGGCAACCTATCAGAGGCTTGTCACTAAAAAGTTCAAAAGGCTGATCAATTCTACCATTGATGCGTATATTGATGATATTCTGGTCAAAAGCACACAGTCGACCGACCACTTTAAAGATCTCAGAAAGACTTTTAAGATCCTTATAAAATATAGGATGAATCTCAATGCTTCTAAATGCGTTTTTAGAGTAAGCTCTGGTAAATTTTTTAGGTATTTGGTGACTCAGAGAGGCATAAAGGCAAACTAATATCATATCAAGGCTCTGTAGGACATCAGAAGGCCGACCACTATTAGGGACATCCAGGTCATCAATGGAATGCTAGCGGCCTTAAATCGCTTCATTTCAAGATCTTTAAATAAATGTTGGCCATTCTTCTAAGCTTTGAAGAAAGCAACCCCTACCATCTGGACCAAAGAATGTAATCAAGCTTTGGAAGGAATTTGGCAGTACTTAGGATCTCCTCCCTTGCTGTTAACACCCAAAGGCATATAAAATATGTACCTTTACTTAGCTTTATTAGGGCACGCAAGCAGTGTTGTGCTAATTTATCTACATGATAGAGAATAAATACCGACATATTACGTGAACCATACCTTATGTGAAGTAGAGACCGAATATATTCCCATTGAAAAAATGGTTCTGATATTGGCAACCACCACAAGGAAGCCGAGACACTAATTTGATACTCATATTGTAATCGTCCTCATAAATTATTCTCTAAAAGATCCACTTAATATGTTGATCTCTTAAACAGTGTGACCAAGTGGTCCCTTGAGCTAACCCAATTTGACATTAAGTATGAATTTAGAATGGAGATCGAGGGTCAAGTCCTAACAGACTTTGTGGAAGGATTTTTAACATCACCATGAGGAAAGGACGAATATCCACATCCCACCCGAAAGACATTTGCAATTGGTGAGAAAGAAAAGGAGTGGAATCTCTTTGTGGAAGGCACGTCAAATGAGAAGAGAATAGGAGTTGGAATAGTTTTTTTACACCCCAAGGAAGTCTCATTGATTAGGCCATCAGATTGGGAGATAAATGCTCTAATAATGAGGCAGACTATAAAGCTATGTTGAACGGTCTTCGCATGGATATCATTTTGGGTTCTTACCATGTTACTGTCTGTTGTGACTCCAGACTGAACACATATCAACTCAATGGGGATTACGAAGTAAGATATCCTAGGATAATAGTTTATAGAAACAAGGTGAGGGGTATTTTTTAATAGTAAAAGTCTTCCTTAGTGGAGTAACTTCCAAGGAATGATAATAGCTACGTGAATGCTTTTGCACTCTATCTTCTTCCTTAGATACCGAATTAAAGGAATAATAAAAGTATAATACATTGACTAACCAAGAATCTAAGATCCATAGAAGGATCTGGACATCCCCCAAGTGGATTTGGCCTTGTTATGGATGGATCCCATCATATCCTATTTAAAAATGGATGAGCTACCCTCAGATGATAAAGAGGCATATAAGTTAAAAATCAGGTCGGTCGAGTTATACCTCAACTCTAATGGAAAGCTTTATCGACGATCATTCACTGGCCCTTTGCTGAAGTGGGTTCACCTAAACTAATTGGAAGGACTTTTGATTAAGATGCATGAAGAAAGCTACTTAGTGCACATGGGTGGAAGGTCACTCTCTTACAAGGTGATCTCTTAAGGATACTGGTGTCCATTCATGCGAAAGGATGCTGTGATGGTTGCCAGAAAATTCCCCAAGTGTCAGTTGTTCTCACCAATGATCAAGTAGCCTATGGGAGATTTGAAACCCCTTACAAGTCCATGGCCTTCGGCTAATGGGGCATGGACATAGTGGGGTCACTACCGTTACACCAAGGAATTAAAGGTACCTCATAATGACAACTGACTACTTTATAAATTGAGTTAAGGTTGAACTACTAACCCATATTAAAGAGTCGGACACGAGAAGGCTTATCTGGAGGAATCTCATTACGAGGTTTGGCATCCCAAGAGCATTGGTAGAAACAATGACAATAATTCTTTTCGTGACTTCTTCACCAAATATGGGATCAGGATCCACTATGCATTAGTGGTCTTTCCTAATATAATGTACAAGTAGAGATAACAAACAAAACCCTTCTTTTGGGTATCAAGAACCAATTAGAAAATGCCAAAGGGCGATGGGTGGACGAGTTTCGATCCATTCCGTGGGCATACAGGATGACCCCTAAAAAGTTAATAAGAGAAACTCCATTCTACCTATCTTTCGATATGGAGGTGGCGATCCCCTTAGAGATAGTACTTCAAATGCTCAGATCATAGGAATTTACATATAACCACAATGATGATCGGATAACTCATGCGATGGATTTGTCTAGGGAAATAAGAGAGAAAACCCTAATATATTTGGTCGTGTATAATCAAGAACTGAAAAAATAACATGATAAGAGGGTCAAGGTCGAAGAATTCTAGCTTAGCGATCTGGTCCTCAGAAAGTTATACCTGCTGTAAAGAAGCCATCAGATGGGAAACTAGAGACATGAAAGTAGTCCCAAGATTATGGAATGCCATGAACCTTAGTAAGTTTAATCAGTATTTACCAAATCAATGCCCTTTTTATATATGTGTACATAATAAAACGATATGCGATCTGTTTGGTTTATTAGTCTTCAAAACCACTTAAATAGTGGTATGATATACGGCATCTCTATATACTATAAAATGCAAAATAAGGCATTTATGAGCATTTAAGACTCCTTCTCATTGAGAGTGTCCACGTGGCACTCTATATTTTAATCTTTTATATAAATGCTATACAAGCATTAAAACTTCTCTTCGTTCCGTATGTCCATGTGTTAAGAATCTTGAAAATAGAATTTATCCACGTCATCTTCCCTATTCCTTATTCTCCGTTCACTTCCACACCAGTTGGCTGTTAATGTACCCATTTATCTCTTCTCCTTCTGCCATCGTTATCCCTTTATTTTCTTCATTGACAATAATTTCATCTCTCTCATGTCTTTTCTTATCCTCTCTTTACCTTATTTTATACAGATATAAATCTCTATATACTATAAAATACAAAACAAGGCATTTATTAGCATTTAAGACTCCTTCTCATTGAAAGTTTCCACGTGGCACTCTATATTTTAATCTTTTATATAAATGCTATACAAGCATTAAAACTTCTCTTCGTTCCGTATGTCCACGTGTTAAGAATCTTGAAAATAGAATTTATCCACGTCATCTTCCCTATTCCTTATTCTCCGTTCACTTCCACACCAGTTGGCTGTTAATGTACCCATTTGTCTATTCTCCTTCTGCCATCGTTATCCCTTCATTTTCTTCATTGACATAATTACCTCTCTCTCATGTCTTTTCTTATCCCCTCTTTACCTTATTTTATACAGATATAAATCTCTATATACTATAAAATGCAAAACAAGGCATTTATGAGCATTTAAGACTCCTTCTCATTGAGAGTGTCCACGTGGCACTCTATATTTTAATCTTTTATATAAATGCTATACAAGCATTAAAACTTCTCTTCATTCCGTATGTCCATGTGTTAAGAATCTTGAAAATAGAATTTATCCATGCCATCTTCCCTATTCCTTATTCTCCGTTCACTTCCACACCAGTTGGCTGTTAATGTACCCATTTGTCTCTTCTCCTTCTGCCATCGTTATCCCTTCATTTTCTTCATTGACATAATTTCCTCTCTCTCATGTCTTTTCTTATCCTCTCTTTACCTTATTTTATAATAACCCATATGTTAATAAAAATGATAGCAACGACATCCCAACATTCTTCTCCGCTCCACTATCATTTAACCATCCCCACCACCATATAAACCTTTTCTCCCCATCTCCAAAAAACACTCTGTTGTTTCAACATTCAAAAAACCAACACCCCTAACATTTCCCAAAGCATCCTCACATTAGTAACGGAATTCGAATTGAATGGAATGGAAGGCATTTTGAAGCAATACATTACCGGTTGGAAAGGTAAGTGAATTTCTACTAATTTTCCTTTCAATGTTTCTTTGTTGCGGAGGATGTTCACTCGGTGATAATTTCTGATAATAAATTTGTAGAAGTTCATATCGACTATATAAACATCACGAACACGTCCCCTTTATAAAGACTTACCATTGGAAGCATCGACCCAGAAGCATCATCGTCGGCCATAGTCTGCACTAGTATATAAGCACTTACGATGGCGTACTTGGCGGAGGATCCTGATTGAGGTTGAGCCGTGAGCAGGAGCATGTGAGCTCCGTTGGATCTAGTAATGCTACAGATGGAATCAACAGTGGAGAACCCACCTGGCCCTGCCAACGTTATCCGGAGATCCGATGAAGAAATTAGAGGAGTGGTCATGTCGAAGAAACAATAGGCGAAGAGGCCTTGAGATGCCCAACCCTTTCACCATCAAACCATTGTTTCCCACTCCATACATAAATATTCTTGCGCCCTGTTTCGCTGCTGCCGCTATATCCTCTACCATCACATCCACCGACATTGGATTTGAATTCAACACCCCACTTATTTCGTTGAATATTTTAGAGGCCATACCTGAAGTTGGGCTGCTTTTGCTTTCGCTCATTTTATCTATGCATATCCCCTTCAATACATTTGTCCATTCCATAATAATATATATATCCCAAGTTTTTTTTACGGGATAAACGACTGAGATGAGGCTTCTTTTACAAAATGAAAGGATGATTCCAAGACTCTTTTAAGACATCCTTTCTGTCCCTCACGGCTCCGTGAAACCCATCAATGTTTCTGTTTATGTTTTCCTATTTACATATTACTTATATGTATATAAATTACATGATATTATTGAATGTTTTGGTCAACTTTTAGTTGTGCATGCATAAGAACAATTAATTATGTTATGCCTTATGTTTAGTAGTGATTTTTTATGCCTTTTGTGGTTAAAAGAAATGATATCCCCTGATCTAATTTGAAGATAATTTTTAGATATGGGTTTTGTTCATCGGTTTTATTTTCAGCTTTGGATATTCATTAATTCATTGATTGCTTTGGTCTACTGATTATGCTATTGTAATGATGGTTTAGACCCAATTCAAGTCATCCAATTTGTAAGTCAAATAAGATTTTTTTTTGCACTATTACATTTTAACTAAAAAATATTTTTACCGCTGTAATCTCTCTATCCCCCTACATTCCCTCCAAGGCTATTTGGGATGTATTATTTTGCAGTATTATGAAGTTGTGATTTTGTTTTCACATGGGCCCGATCAGAATGTAGCCTCAAAGATAGGCATCAAATCCATGTCAACCATTGTATTTTCAGATATAAATAGACACGATAAGGGTTATCTTTTCCTTTGGTTCATTATTTTTACCTTTGATTAGTTGGGAGTGTGATTGTGTAAAAGGGGGTATTAAGCATATGTCAAAATTACTAAGAAAGTTTTTTTTAAGTCTTTTGGCTTTCCAGCACCTCTCTTTCTCTCTCATGTCCTTTGGTTTTATTTTTGGTTTTCCATTCTTCTGTCTCTTTTAAGTTATGTAATGCGTATCTCTATAACCCATTTGACAAGCTTCCAATGGTAACTTTCTCTCCATTCTCTTTATATGTTTTGGTCTCAATTATTTTAGTGGTATTAATTTAGATTAGGATAGGAAACTTAGTGGTTTTGAATTTCTGGATATCTTTACATATGTAACATATCTGCTTATTTTTTGGTGTGACTCTACAAATTCTACTATATTATCATATGGATTTTTAGTTTTTTTTGTCTTTAGTTCCATCTCCTAAAATTTTTTAGGCTTCCATCCCATGTATTTTTAAAATTGTAGTTAGTCCCATAATCACCAATAATTGTTCATAACTACTTTCTAACCGTTAAGGGTAATTGTAAAATGACTATCAGAATAGTCTAATCCGCGCATCGCGCGGGTTTACACCTAGCATAGATTAAAATCCACTCAAGGAGTGGTATGATCTAAAGCAGATTGGCCTAAAAGAGGTAAAAAAAACCATGCAAGAACCGTGTGGTCCAATCCAAATGTGAGTTGTTCACCTATATATGGAATTCAAAACCCACTTGAATAGTGGTACAATTTAGGGTAGATTGGTAAAAACCACTCAAAGAGTGATATGATCTAAAGTAAACTGACCTAGAAGAGGCAGAAAACCCACGTAAGAACCACGTGGTCCAACCTAGACACGAGTTGGTCACCTACTGATTTGGCATAAATTCTTCATTTTTATCCCCCGAAATTTCAAGGCTTTTATCACCCTGTACGGTGCAATTGAAGTGAATTTATCTCATATCATTGTTATTGATATCTTATAACAAGTACACCGAGTTTCCTATATTTCTCTTAGATTTTTCAAGTAATTTATGCACATAAAGAAAAGGCAGAAACCGAAATGAAGATTAAAAAGAAAAAAAATAAAAGTAAAGGGCTAATCCATAATTATATAACAAAAATTCGAATGAGGAACCTAAAGAGAAATTGAAGACTGCAAGCTCACAAGAATATAGGATGAAACGACAATACAATCCGAGAAACGGTTCAAAATATATGAGATTAGAATATGAGAAGAATAAAAAGGAAATCATAACCAGTTCACTTTTTCAGAGATTCCATAGAAGTCAGAACCATTTCGGTTCCAAAGTGGAACCGATTCATTTTTCTGTTTGGATAATTTCTCAACTTAACTTCCACTTATTTTGGAGAGTTTGTTTTGTTTAAAACACTTGTAAAACGTGGTATTATTATTCTTTTAGGAGGCTAGGGTATCTGGAAGCTAGTTTTTAAATTTAGAATAAGAGAGGATAAGAGGTAAGAACCCTAGTATTCATTCATGTATTAAAGTTAAACGATTTTGGATCAATTTGTAAGGTTTTTAATATCAAGTTTGTTCTCTCTATCTTGTTCTTGCATGTTCTTCATCTTTACATATTTTTTATTTATTTTTTGGGGATTCTAAAGTTCTCATGCATGTTTAGTAATAGTATGATTTCCAATGCATGCAATGTTAGATTTTTGTTTATTTGCCACGTCGCTATTTCTGCTTAGTTTTTAGCGGGTTGACCCAACCTAGGGTTTACAAATGGATTTAAAAGTGAATAAAATATAATTAACAATTCAAAGGTTTGAACTTTATCAAAATAAAGGTTGTATGTCTTTTAATTCCAGTTGCCCTAGGTAACCGGAATGTTTAAATGTGCAATTGGCGTTTTGATAATTTATTATCCTCGTCAAATAAAATTTTTAATTTGATATTTTGAGGGTTAAAATCCACATATGTTGAATGCTTAAAATGTATTTGATGTTTCTTTGAATAGAGAATTACATTTTTGAAACTTTTACCTTCTACGTACTTACTAATGATTCGGGGGAGTGTACCCTAACTTCATCTTCCCATATTCATTTAAAACTCGCTTAGTTATTCTTACATACGTAGTTTAGTTAGTAATTTAATTAAATCACATTAGTTGATAGGAAAGTCACATATCATCATCTTTTCTTTCTTTCTCTGAGTCACTCTTAGGGTTAGTCGTTCTTCCTATTCGTTGTTACAAGCATTCGTTCGACACTCGATTTATCGGATTATTACTTGAGCGATAGGCTTGCACTTGAGCCGTTATCATACGCGTTAGAGACATTTTTTTAGTCGCATCAAGTTTTTGGCACCATTGCCGGGGAACTAAGTAGACTTTTAGGTTAGGTCGATTTGATTCAAAATTTGACTATAATTCTGAAAAATCGTAAACAATCATAAAATCAAAAAGTCAAAAAACAAATACGAAACAAAAGAATAAGAAAATATCTCAGGTCCTTAATTGTAAACTCCTCAGCCGACTCCTCAATCCACTCCAACGCGAATTCATGAAAATCCTACAATTAAGTACGATCCTTATAGTCCACACACTCCTAACACTTCTCAGTTCAGTTTTGGGTTCCACCTCCTATACCACCTAATTCCATCACAAGTCACACTTCAAGGAAATCGAGTGAGGAAATTGAACCTTTAAGGGATAGTGAGATTTCGGACAACGCTAGTTTGGGTACGGGTGAGGGTGTGTTGCCGTATCACCCTATAAGAGATCTCTTATATCCCGAGCGAATCGTCGCTCTGATATGCATTAAATTCCTACATAATGCAGGGAAATTCCATTTTCATAATGGAATGATCTAGATTGTTCCCACATTCCATGGTTTGGAGTCTGAAAAACTATATCTCCATATCCGCGAGTTCGAAGAGGCCTACAAAACTTTTAGTGATCAAGCATGCACCCAAGATGTCATATGCCTCAAACTTTTTTCCTTCTCCCTGAAGGACAAAGCCAAGACTTGTTTATGGTTTTTTTCACCGAACTCGATTGGATCACAGAGAGATATCGAAACCAAGTTCCTCTTGAAGTTCTTTCCTCAACATAGAACCAGTTCCATCAAGGCTCAAATTCAAATATTTAAACAACTTGACAATGAGGCTTTCGATAAATCTTGGGAGCAGTTTAACGAGTTACTTAATATGTGACCACACCACGTATTTGAGAAGTGGAGACTTATCTCCTTCATTCACGGCGAGCTAAACTTATGTTCCAAACAACTTATAGAAACTATGTGCCAAGGGAAATTTCTAGGGTTAGATAGGGACGATGCTAAGGCTCAACTTAAGTATGTCACCAAGATTACTCAAGCGCGGAACACATTCAATTCAAACACCTGGCCTCTAAAAAACGTCTATAGCTCCTTCTGCATTCGGACTCTATTAATTGAACAAAGAAACCGAATTGAAACTTGAAATCCACCAACTGGCCCAAAGATTGGAGGATATAGTCAAGGAAAGAGGATAAGAAATAACTGGCTCCACTCGAGCCTTGAGAGAGAATGTGTGTGCTATTTGTGAGGCATGACATTCAACTGAGGAATGCCCAACGATATCCGCCTGCAAAGTCATGCATCAAGAGCAAGGGGAACCAATAGGAACATTTAAGTGTAAAAACATGGGAATTCTTAAAACCCTTCGTGGAGGAACAATCTTAGTTTTATCTATGGTCAACAACATGCTTAATTGAATCCTAGTTCACATGTTGCCCCTCCTCCACCACCGCCTCCGCATTTCCAACAAGCTACACACATGCAAGCACCACCCTATGCACCTTATGTCACCCCACCACGATGAAATATTGAGTATACTTTGCACCAATTTATGAAAGCTCAATCGGAAACCAATGCTCAAAATGTTCGAATGTTTACCGAACTAAATCTGAACATGTCCAAATTACAAGATGCCTTAAGTGTCAAAGAGAAGAGCAAGTTTTCGAACCAAGGACAAAGACCTTCCCAAGGTCAACCTAGTGTTAGATCTATGTTCGATGATCATTAGAGCAATGTCAAGCCGTTATCACTCTACGTAGTGGTAGAGTTGTTGATTTATCACCTCCTCCATAAGATGAACCTAAAGAAAAAGAACTTTCGCCCTACACGAAAGAGGTTGAAGATGTTCCCTTAAATGAGAGTGACAACGAGGACACCACTAGTCCCAAAATCATAGTGAAATCACCCACTACTTTGACTTTCCCAAAACGATTGGTTCCTCCTCCTAAAGGGGCCTCCCGTGAAGATTTGTAGATGTGATTAAGCAAGTCAAGTTGAATTTACCTTTTCTTGAGGTAATAAACAAAATTTTGTCTATGTTAAATTCCTTAAGGATTTATTGACGGTTAAACGTAGACTAAAGGTTACAAAGAACTTTTTCCTAGCACAAAATGTGAGCTCAATTCTATTAAATAACCTCCCACTAAAGTTTAAAGATCCGAGTGCACCGACCATTTCATGCATCATTGGACAAAACCGTATCGAGAAAGCCTTACTAGATTTAGGGGCGAGTGTTAATATTCTCCCTTACTCCATATATAGGAAATTAGATTTGGGGAACCTCAAGTCCGCTAATATCACTTTCCAACTCACGAACCGTACTACGGAAATAACTCGAGAGATTATTGAGGATGTGATAGTCCAAATGGACATTTTTTACTTGCCAGTAGATTTTGTCATTTGGGACACGGAGCCCTCCATTGTGACACCCCGCCTAATTAAATACCGGGCGATCACTCCTTTATTAAATTAAAATCAAGGTGAACAGTTGGTTCATTCTTAGCATCACTGTCGAAAAATAACTTTTCCAATTTAAACACCCTAAATAATTAAGCTAAGTGTCAAAACCATTTTAGACATAACTTTACAAATTTTATTTTATAAACCAAGATGTAAAACTTGCATAATTCACAATTAAATGGTCACACCACAACTATCCTGGAACACACAATCCAAATATTCAATCATTCAACTTATTGAATCCAACATTTAATACTTAAATGAAAACATCCTGACAATAATAAATCCCAAAGAGAAAAATACTGGGATTAAATGAATCACAATGTCCGCTACATAACTGAGTAATGGAAAGGGCGACACATGCCCAACTGAATAAATAGTGCTAGAAGTGGAATCAAGAAATGAAGTCGTCTAAGCAAGAGGCCTGCAACTCCCACCTAAGCTGCAACGCGTTCCTTCCAAAGGATCCTATGCAAGACGCCCCTGTGGCTGGGCACCTGTGGTATATACATATATATACAAGAGAGAAGAGAAAATGGAAACGGGTCAGAGCCCGATTGTAAAAATGATTTAAAATTTGTTTAGCAAGTATTTAAAATGTTTACAGGCCAATGTAACAACATATTAGTGCGGCACTCTCTTGAGAATTTCTCACCTCTCTTCTAATGTGCACGCCTATCGTACTAATCTCCCCAATGGTTTATCTTATCTTATCTTTGATCTCTCGCAAGACTTAAACTGAACAATTCAACCGTTTAAGAAGTAAATTTCATTTAATAACAAAGTTCTCATTTTAACTTTATTTGTGAATAAAGTTTCCCAGTAATATACTATACTTTCAAAACACGTATTTCTCAATTGAAATCATTATTCATTTCTTACTTTCCATAAACACAGTAGGAAATTCCCAAATTTCAGAATTTAATATATATATTAAATACTCATATAATATATATATTCTAACAACACCCCACACAAAAATTATGGTGCGGGCATACTCTGCTATTCAGTCCCCGTATCATTCGTACTAAGGGAAATACAAGTTCGAAATCACTCTCGAACTGTATTGAACAAAACAAAAACAATAATGAGGCGAAGCATAGTTTCCAAGTCCAAGAGGCCATTACATACCCTCACGTCTCTTAGGACCGTCCGACTATCGATCCGATAACCCGTACCTAGGATTCCTATCTTCTAGGGTATGAGTCAATATCCCCCATGAAGGCCCATTCGAGATAAGACTGTCCCTGCGCGGTAACCTCAAGGATAGAAACTAGCGTGGGCATGATTTTTACACGTATATAGTATATGCATAATCACAGTCATATAAATATACTACTATTACCATATCAACTTTAGGTACATCTCATAACCCATAATTATGACATTTGTCCTTATTATTCGTTATTTAATTATCACTTATAACGGTTCGCCTCTTGCATTAATTTGTGGAATTATCCCAACTTATTAAGTGACACCTGTGGATTCCTCTCTTCCCAAGTGTAATTTCAGTAGGTACTCATTTATTTTCCAACGTAACTACCTTAATCGTCTCCCCCTCTTTATACATAGTTCGATCGTCCCTTATACGTAAACATCTCCGAAAGTATGAATCTCATTCTACATTAAAGGTTTCATACTTTTATTAAGTCCTACTGGTCTCCTACACCTCCCCAAAATATTTTAATAAGGATGTCCAAGGATCATTATTCATTTAAATTTAATTCAACTATTTAAGAAGGGAAATATGAGTCTACCAGGAGGGGTCGATCGATTAATGGCAGGGTCTCGATCGATCGATGCATCGATCGATCGACACTCCTGGTTCGATCGATCGATCGACACTCCTAGTTCGATCGATCGATCAAATAGGTATGGCGAATTCTGCAGATTAATAGTTATGGGTTCTATCATCCAACATCAACCAAATCCATATTTTTCACACCCAAACTCCCAAAAATTCGTACTACAAACATTATAAACCTAAGTTAAACATCTTCTACGTAAAGCATGCGAATTTTCATCAATATCCATGGATTAATAGGCCAAAACTTATATCAATCTCAAGAACCCTAGAAATTTCTTTAACCTTGTTTTAATCAGTCTTTTTCCATAATTTCTACTTCTAATCCATCATAAATCCGTTGTTAAACCTCTACATATGAAGGGGATTTCCAGATTATTGTTCGTATCATAACTACATGCAAATTTCCTATCTCCAACATGGGTTTTCTTCTATGAAACTCATCCTAATCATCCCTAGACTAACATGAGTGATGCATTAACGAAATTAAGCAAGATAAATACTTGCCTGGGAATTTCAGAGTTCTGATTTATGGATGAATTTGGTGTTGTTGCGTTTCCCGTCGTGCGATCTACGTGTTGGTGGTGGTGGCGGTGCAACCGGATGGATTTTTTGCCTTGGATTGCTTGGGAAGCTTTCTACCTTCCTCTCTAATGGTCGTTCTAAGGTTTTGAGTCTGCTAACCCTAAGGGACCATCCCAAATGGCTGATATAACCTAATAAATTTCGTGGGTTTAATTACCCAAAAATGCAAAATGCCCTCCCGGGGTGCTAAATAGGCCTAAAAACGCCCCGAGACCCAAACTAAATCTCCGGGTACACTTTTTTGACTATCTCGACCCTTACGGACACTTTGGCGCACTCAAAACGACCATACGAGTGACTTATAATTTATTCACTTTTATTAATCAATATTTAGTCCCGACGCGACACGGGCGCGTCCCGACTCAAATTCCAAAATTGTCATTTTATTCACTCGCAACATTTAATAGTACCAATATTATATTACTTTACTCATTAGTAATATTCAACAAGTTTCCAATGATTACTAACTCTCGTCACGTTAGTAATTAAAAATATTTAATTTCCGGATTTATATTAAATTAATAACTCACATTAAATTTAATAAATCCCCAAATTTAGAAAGCATAAAAATACGGGGTATTACATCCCCTCGAGTAACCATATTCCCATCATCCTTGGTTGCCCATTCTTAGCTATGGCTAACACATTGATTAGCACTCGAAATGGATAAATAAAATTCACATTCAGGAACATGACCCTCGAGATAAATATCTTTAATATCACCGAGCAAGTGGGTAATGAGGACGATTTTCACACGGTGGATCTTATCGAGGAGGTAGTAGATGAGAACATAGAGCTAAATGTCAATGGTGATGCCTTAGGAGTGTGCCTTATTTTAGGTAGTGAGAGTGATGGGCTTTACACTAACTTCGATAGGAAGGTAGTGGAGCTAAGAGCGATATTAGACACGAGAGCATCGGATGAGGACGTGAGAGAGGTTGATTGGGTTTTGAGATTCAAGGAACTACCACTGAGGGAATCGCGTATGGTTCCCTCTGATGAAAAATTTCCTTCCCTAGAATTAAGAAAACTACCCTTCAATGTAAAATACTCTTATTTGGGAGAGGATGAGACATTTACCGTTGTTATCTCCTCTAGCCTAGATAAAGATCAAGAGGGTAGATTACTAGAGATATTGAGGAAGCACCGGAGTGATTTTGGTTGGAGCATTACGAATTTGAAAGGTGTAAGTCCCTTGATTTGTACCCATAAATCCACCTCGAGGAAGACGTGAAGCCTTAGAGAGAGATGCAAAGGCATTTGACCCCATAATGAAAATAAGAGCGGAGAATATTAATCTATTAGACAAAGGCATAATTTACCCATCTCGGATAGCAAGTGGGTGAGTCCTATCCAAGTCATCCCAAAGAAGTCAGGAATGACTATGGTCAATAATGCCAAGGGTGAGCTAATTTCCCAACACACCACCACGGGGTGGTGCATTTTCATTGATTATCGAAAGCTCAATACCGATACAAGAAAAGATCATTTCCCTTTATCTTTTATCGACCAAATGCTATATTGAGTAGCAGGACACCCATTTTATTACTTCCTTGATGATTATTCCGGATATAACTAAATTGAGGTAGACGTGCTTGATCAAGAGAAGACGACTTTCACATGTCCTTTTAGCACGTTTGCCTACAAACGTATGCCCTTTGGATTATGTAATGCACCCGCAACCTTTTAAAGGTACATTCTTAGTCTCTTTAGCGATAGGTTCGAAAGGGGTCTTGAGGTTTTTATGGATGACTTTAGTGTGTTCGCCCCTCTTTTAACCTTTTTCTCGCTAATATTGAAAAAGTGATAGCCCGTTGGGTGGAAAAGAACTTGTTATTAAATTGGGTGAAGTGCCATTTTATGGTTACAGAAGGAATAGTTCTTGGCCATATAGTGTTGTCCAAAGGTATTAAGGTTGATAGGGAGAAAGTAGATGTCATAGCCAATCTTCCCCCTCCTAAGTCGCTAAAGGATGTGCACTCTTTCTTGGGCCACCCGAGTTTCTATTTGAGGTTTATTAAGGACTTTCGTGCCATCGCTAGGCCCTTGAGTAAACTCCTTATGAAAGATACACCCTTTGAGTGGAATGAAGCATGCCAAGGCGCTTTTGAAAAACTTAAAAGCACGCACTTTTCCACTCCCATTATGCAAGATCCGGATTGGTGCCTTCCATTCGAGCTCATGTGTGATGGCAGTGATTATGCTTTAGGGGATGTTTTGGGGAAAATAAAAGATAAGAAGGCTCATGTCATATATTATGCTAGCTGAACACTGATCGGACTGCAACTCAATTACTCCCTCACGGAGAAAGAATTTTTAGCCGTAGTTTTTTCCATAGACAAATTTTGCTCTTACTTCGTTGGTTTTTCAATTACATGCTTTACCGACCATACGGCTCTTAAGTATCTCTTTTCTAAAAAGAATGCTAAACCGCTCCTTATAAGGTGGATCCTACTCCTACAAGAGTTCAATATCATAATAAAGAATAAGAAAGGAGTAGAAAATGTCCTAGACAACCGTTTGTCCTGACTTTCATCTGATGTACCTAGTGATCCCATATCCATAGACGAATATTTTTTGGATGAGAAACTATTTACCACTTCTTCTCCCTTTGGTTTGTAGATATAGAAAATTACCTTGTTACGGGGGCTCGTCCCCTCCGATTGGACACTGCAAGAGATGAAGAAGTTCCTTACTTGGTCGCACATATTTTTCTGTGATGATATCCTTTTGTGTAAATATTGTATGGACTAAATCATCCGATGATGTGTACCGGATCATAAGATCCCTAGTATCATTTGTTTTTATCATATGAAAGCTTGTGGAAGTCATTTTTTGAAGAACAAGACGATCGCTAAGATCCTTGAAAGCGGTCTCTATTGGCCCATAATTTTTTGAGATGTTATTGCTTATTGAAAATCTTGCGACAGATGTCAAAGGATGGGACCCATCACTCGACGAGACATGATGCCATTGACCCCTATACTCGTCATTGAGATATTTAATTATTGGGGTATTAAATTCATGGGCCCTTTTTCTCCCTCCTTTAGTTTCTTACATCCTCCCTGCGGTAGGCTATGTGTCAAAATGGGTTGAAGCCATTGCTACTAAGACCAAGGACAACAAGGTGGTGAGAAAGTTCTTATAAGAACATATACTTTCTCGCTTCGGAGCTCCATAGGCAATCATTAGCGATAATGGCAAACACTTTTGCAATCGGCCAAAACTCATGAGAAAGTATGATATCGACCACAAGGTTGGGATGAAATATCACCCCCAAATGAGTGGACAAAATGAATTAGCCAATCATGAAATCTAGTACATTCTCGAAAAGACCATCGATCCTAATAAAAAAGATTGGTCCATCCATTTGAACGATGCACTATGGGGTTATAAAATCGAATACAAAAACCCCCTCGGGATGTCCCCTTTTGGCTTTGTGTATAGAAAGCCTTGCCATCTCATCGTGGAGCTAGAGCATAAAGCCTATTGGATAATTAAGAGGTTGATCTATAACATGGACCAAGCTGGTAAAGCACGCAAGATTTAATTGAATGAGTTGGAAGAAATGCGTAATGATGCGTATGAAATGCCAAGATATCCAAAGAACGAATAAAACTCGCATATGGTAGAATTATCCGATAAAAAGAGTTTCATTCGGGTTAAAAAGTGCTTATTTACAACTCACGTTTACACTTCTTTCCCAACAAGTTACGTTCACTGTGGACGGGCCCATTCGTTGTGAGATAAGTGTTCCCCCACGAAGCCGTGGAGCTGGAAGATCCAAAGGGGGAGACGCATTCAAAGTAAATGGACAATGCCTAAAGCCATATCTTGAGGCATGTATTAAAGAAGCAGACACAATTTTGTTGTCGGACACCATTTACGGGGTGGAGCGAGCTTCATAGGAGAGGTCATCGCACCTCATGGCGTGTATCGGGTGATTAGTGTTATATCATAGGGAGTCCTATAGATTAGGATATTATAGGGTCATGATTCGCGAATTTGAAAGGATTAGGCACACCATTTCACAACACACAAAAGAGTTTCATTCAATTACGGTGAGATTTTGAGGGTTCTAAGGTGAAAACATAGGTAAAAGTGTTGAGGAAATGTCGAGAAGGTAATCGGGATCGTTGCCTATGCATGAATTTAGAAATAATGGATAAAAAAAATTTCAGTGCTAGATGTTTGTGAAAAAAAACAACTACAGTTGTTTAATACAAGATTAAACTATTTAAGTAGTTGCGAACTGTTTTTTGGGAAAAATCTTTTCTTTAAATCATACTGTTTAACACAACATGTGTATAATCAAATTATGTACGAGATATCTTCAAGATTATATAACTAGTTTTGAAAAACAAAACTAAAACAGTTTAATTCAGTTTAACTCATCACACCAACAAGAAGAGGATGAGACAATGTAGAAAGATTAAGTGCACATAAATTTTTACGTGGTAAAACCTCACCCTACTGAGGAAAAATCCATGGTCACTTCTAAGTCACAAACCAAAATCCACTAAAACAAAATAATCAAGTTACAAGCTATTTAACACATAAGCAAGTAAATCAGACCTATACAAGTTTAGAATATATACCAACTCAACTGACTTGATTCCAACTTCTCTGCAGTTCTGATGATGCTGTGGCTTTCTCAACTTCGTAACTTCTCTGATTTTGTTCCAGATTTATGTCGGCTCTTGAAGTTCAAGATCTTAAATCCAACACTACTTGTGTAGTAGAGTGATAAGTGTTTTGTGACAGTGTTCTAACACATGCATGTACACACTCACACTTATTTATATAAACAGATCCTATCAAATTACAAAGTAGATCTAAATGATGTTAGGCTATCTGTTTCTCTCTTCTTTAAAGAACAAACGACCTCTTGATCTTTCAATATATCCCCAAATCCAAGGTTACCTTACTCAGAAGACGATCAAGGTCTTAAACAATTTCAGAGGTTTTGAAAAAGATTTTTGAAATTGTAAACCACCAATTGTGATTTGAACTAGACTATAAGTCTTGTTTTGTAAGAACTAGAAACAAAGTAAGATTTGTTGATTATGAAGTTTTCAAAAACATTTACAAATCGAAATAATCAACAAATAAGATTTCTCAAGATGAGAAACAAAAAAATCCAGATCTAAGTGATATATGACATAAGATAGTTCGATCTATAGTTTCTATAAGAAGAAATAAAGATCAAACTAATATGACTAAGTTGGAATGAAGATCTCAAACAACAGAGGATCAAACCATGAACATGCTTTAACTAACTCAACAACAACTCCCAAATATTCAGATTTTGGTTAGCGTTAAAAATATAGAGTTTGATCAAAAATCTGGTTAGGGTTTGTATGAAAGAAACAAAAGGGTTCTTCTCTCTGTATGACTCTCCCTCTCTCTCTCTTTTGTCTCTCAAACAAATATGAGGAAAACCCTAAAAGAAAAAAAAACTACTTTTGGTAAAGGGTTTAAAACCTTATATATGAAGTGGATTTCACATTATTCACAAAAAAACAACATGAAACCGTTGATAAACTCAAATGAACGAACCCTATTAAACTAAGGGATCTGAGTCCGTGAAGAAACACAAATCGTCTCGATATAAATTCAACACGTGGATGGTCAAGATCAGCTTAAAACGCGTGTGTTTATAGTTTTAAAAAATACAAATTCAGCCCACATAAGTTTGTGTCGGTTTCGATTTCTACCCAGAGCTGTTTTAAGGAGAAAAATATAATTACAAATCAACTAAAAAAAACTTTATTATGTATAGATTTTAATTTCCAAAAAATCATTTAAAATTCTTAGAAAATTTTAAATAAATCCCAAAAATTATTTAAAAAAACATTTAAGGGGTAATAACTCACACATGATTATATCATGACTAAATTAATATATGAATGCAGATATAGTTTGTGGTGTATGTGTTGTACCTTCATGAACTTGTAGAGGAATATCAATAAAGCTATGAAAGTTACGAGGCTTTTTGGTTCAACTAGAGTTAGACACCATCTTGTCTCTATTTCCTAACTAGATGAGCTCCTATATAATGTAGACTCAAGTGAGTCAAAGATATAGGGTTCTTCAATCTTCCCCTTTGGAAATATGAGATAAAATCTCTTTGAGTCTTCTAGGACTCATAGGGATACGAAAAAAAATTAGAAAAACCTATTCCTATACAAAATTCTATCTACCCAAGTCCTTGAAAGAGAAAAGTACATAACTCAACTAATTACAAACCACTAACCTATCAAAATATTAAGTACAACGAATCAATATTGATACCTGTAAGATAAACAACTAAGATCAAGCATTTTTAGTTAAAATAGATTTAATATAGACTCAAATATCTCTCCCCTATTTTGTCCAAAATGGACAAAGGGAAGGCAAATATATAACATGGATAGTAAACAGTTTATTCAAGAACTGTCATGCCAATAGATTTGCATAAGCACTCATACCTAATATTATCAAGAGGTTTGGTAAATAAATCAGCTAACTGCATTTCAGTTGGAAGATAATTGATATCTATTTCCTTAGTTTCGACAAGCTCTCGTATAAAGGGATGACGTATTTAACATGTTTAGTATGAGAGTGTTGAACTGGGTTTTTAGATATATTGATCGCGCTTTGATTGTCACAATAGAGATGAAATTTTTATTCAAAAATTCCATAATCGTTTATCGTTTGTTTTAACCAAAGTAATTGGGCACAACAGATACATGCGGAAATATACTCGAATTTCGCAATAGATAAAGAAATACAGTTATGTTTTTTACTTGTAAGGACATTTTTGTCCATTAAGAATTTATTATGTCGCACGCCGTTACACCGTTGAAGAAATTCAATATTCATACATTCATCAACGAATTCGAATATCAAAAGAAGAAGAGGAATCAAAGTCTGACAGCCGGATCGGTCCGCCTCCCTACCGGACCGATCCGCCAACGGACCGGTCCGCCCCTCAATCGGACCGATCCGCTTACTGCAGATCCAGTATACCCCGGATCGATTGTGAACCGATGAAGCTTGGAATAACCGAACCGATCCGGTCACAACCGGACCGATCCGCCTCAGAATAAAAGAACCGATCCGGCCTCAAGCCGGACCGGTCCGCCTGGGATAAACTTTGCCAGATCTGCTGAGATTTTTTAGGCTCAAAGTTTTCTTATTTAAAGCCTTCTTCGGGGAGTTGTTTTTTAAGACTTTTCAAGACGATTTTCAGAGTCCTAAATACTCTAAGTCTTCACCTATTGAGCCCAAGACTCTAGGTTTTTTGATTCACACAATTGCCAATCATTTGTGAATCTTTTGGTAACCTAAGAACGTAGTTTTGCTGTTCAAACCCTTGTGGAGAAGCCGTTCTCTTCTTCATTGCTGCCCTCCTGGAAAGGGAAAATTCTAGCCGACAAACTTGTGGAGAAGCCGTTTCTCTTCTTCATTATAGCCCTCCTGGAAAGGGATATTTCCAGCCGCCGACTACAGAATCCGATACCTGAGGGTAATTCTTAGTCACTGTATTTTCATTGTAATCCGAAATTGTATGTTACAATGTTATAATGAAAATAAAAGGTTTTGCCCCTTTGGGGAATTTTTCCTGAAATTGTTTGTTTTTATCCTGCATGCTATATTTTATTTGATAAATCATCTAGATGCATGTCTTAGGGTTTAACTAAAATTTGGGAATAATTAAAATTGTTTTTTATTTAAGAAGTCGCAATATTTTCGCTATAGCTACTCTCTCAAATTGGTATCAGAGCGGGTTATGCTAATTTATCGCGCGATCCTGATTTTTCGAGGATTTACTTTCTGATACAATTTGTCTACTCACGTTCTCAAATTGGTATCAGAGCGGGTTACGCTAATTTATTGCATGATCCTAATTTTTCAAGGATTTACTTTCTGATACAATTTGTCTACTCACGTTTACAAATTGGTATCAGAGCCTGTTGCACTAAGTTATTGTGTTTTGATCCTGATTTTGCACAAAAATGGCTTTTGATGGTTTTGATGATCTTCGATGTCAAATTTTTGAAAAAATTAATTGGAAAATTCACACGAACTCTTGTTTTAAATCTTCTGTTGAAAACGAATCTGAGAGGTGTCCTTGTTGTGAGGGTGTTGGTCACACGTTACATGAGTGTACCACAAATTTAAAAAAGAAATTGAATAAACGGATTTCTCATGTTTCTACCCTTAGTGATTGTGATTTGGAAGAAGAAGTTTTTTATGCTTCTAGGCGAGAGTTTCCCATCCATGTGATTAGTGATGATAGTGAAGGTGATGGGAGTGTGGATGAAAGTGAGGAGGAAAGTGTAGATGAGCATGACTTGCAAACTGCTTTCAATGAACTTTATGCTGAAACTTTGAAAACAAAGAAAGAAAATTTGAAATTGAAAGCTTAGTTGAAAGAGTGTGCCATAAAAAATAATGATTTTTTAGTTGAAGAACTTAGGGCTCATGTGAAAATTTTGAAAGAGAAGCTTGAGTACGTCGAGGGTGAGAGAGATAGTCTTAGAGGGTTGATGGAGACTATGAAAAAGGAGCTTTTAGAGTTTGAGGATTCCAAACGAGTACTTGAATCTAGGATAGGTGAACTTGAGGTGAAATTGAAAGATTCAAGTAAAGTGAAATTTGATTTGGAGTCTAGGTCTGAAAAACTTGATAAGATTTTAGGCACAGTCGAGATCAAAACTGATAGGGGTGGGATTGGTCTTAAAAAATATGTTGCACCCATTCCCACACGTGTGAGAGAGCCTCCTAGGATTGTTAAGAAAGAAGCACCTAAGTTTGTTAAAAAGGCGCCCCATAGGAACATCATGAGAGAACCTTCTAGGATCATTAGGAGAGACCCACCTAGGCAAATTCGGAGAGAACAACTTATAAATTTGAGGAGAGGGCCACCTTTAGATAACACAAACCGCCCGATTTACTCTTGCACACATTGCGGTAGGTAAGGTCATCTTAGGCACTTTTGTTATAAGCTTTTAAATGGACCTAGGAAGGTTAATGAAAGAATAAATTCGATTCCCAAAACCCCCACACTCCGTTACACATCAATTTGGGTTAGAAAATCGGATTTAGAGGCTTATGGTTTATTTGTCCACGATTCCCGTTTGCTTGCACGTAATTCATCCCATGTGAAATCTTTTGGTTAATTGTGATTGCATGTTTGTCATACACTAGTTGTGGTTTCATGATATATTTTTACTAGTGTGATGACTTGTACTTTTTGTATAAATTCTTATTTTCGAATTTTTTTGAAAAATACAAAAAGATTTTATTTTGATAAAATTTTGAAAAATCCAAAAAGATTTTTGTTTTTTTGTTTAGACCGTTTATGGATGAATAGTTAGGATGACTGAGTCACAACATCATTCCATTTTTTTCATGTGACTATTTGGTAGTGTTTTGAGACAATAGGTCAATTCATCCATGTGCTTTATAATGTTTGGAGTCATTAAGATGTAATTAAGTGTTCTTCCTACATGTTTGACTCATGTTTCCTTTTTTGCACACATGCACGGATTTGTTTGATTATTGTGCTTGTCTTATCACATGTTGGTTTGGTGTTTTCACTTCAATCCTGTCCTTAAAACTAACCAAGCGCGATAATTTTTTTTGATAAGGAAATTGTGCATATAAAAACCGTTTTGTGAGTTTGTGTGATTTGTTTGATAACGGGGAGGGGCTGCAAAAGGTAATCATCTATCCTTTGCGCAAAAGCCACCGTTAAAAAGGACCTAAAAAATTGAGGAATTTTATTATCCGAGGTCCAAAGAGGTTAAAAGAGCCCGAAAAATTGAAAGGCAATAAAAAGATATTCATGCCAAAAAGGGGCCATTTAGGTTTTTGCACCAATTCTCCAAAGTTTGAGAATTTAGATTACCTCTAAAAAGAAAATATATATGAGGGAGTTTGGTTGGAGAATTAAAACGAGTTTGCACGTCCTTGAAATTCTTGAAAATGCGCTATATAGTTTTGGACGTTATTGGTGTGGAAATCATTTGACTTTGATTTGTTGATTTGCATAAGACGATGTCATCTAAATTCAACAAACTTTTTCACCTAAGGATACCTTTGATGTTCATTCGTTAGGAGTACACGCATGCATCGTGCACATATGATTGATTGAGTCGATTTACCTATCGAATGTGTTCACACCCATTCATTCCATTTCCATGACTTGGTTGTTTGAGTCTAAATCCATGATGTGATTTTTGTATCATATTTGTTCAAATTGGTATCCTATCTTTGTATGAAAAATTTGAAAAATTCAAAAATAATTTGTGAAGTTTTGTTTGAGCATCTCCTTGAAAGAGCACGTTTACCATATTATTTGATGCCCTGTTTTGTATACCGTGACACCCCAATTTTGCTTATTTGATTCATTCTTCTCATCTGTCTATTTGGGGACATCATAAAAAGGGGGAGAAAGAATTATCATATTATGGGGGAGTTTGAATTTTGGGGGAGTTTTTGAGATGTTGCTTATGTTTTTATCATATATTATTTCTTTTCAAACTCGATATGTCACTTGGTATTTTTCTTTTTCTCATGTGTGTAGGTACTACATGGATTATCATTGGATTGCACACCTTGATGAGAAAAGCTTTGAGATTTGATGATTCCTGAAGAATTGAAGAATAAACGCTGTAGTATTATTCAATTGTATCTTTCCAGTTTTGGGTTCATGGAAGGGTAGATTTGTATAGGCATTTTTAGTTGTTTGATAATTCGGATGTTTTGTTTTTATGTATGTACCGGCATAGGCATAGGGGAGATTTGTAAGGACATTTTTGTCCATTAACAATTTATTATGTCGCACGCCGTTACACCGTTGAAGAAATTCAAGATTCATACATTCATCAATGGATCCGAATATCAAAAGAAGAAGAGGAATCAAAGTCTGACAGCCGGACCGGTCCGCCTCCCAACCGGACCGATCTGCCAACGGATCGGTCCGCCCCTCAACTGGACCGATCCGCTTGCTGCAGATCCAGTATACCCCGGACCGATTGCGAACCGATGAAGCCTGGAATAATCGAACCGATTCGGTCACAACCGGACCGATCCGCCTCAGAATAAAAGAACCGATCCGGCCTCAAGCCGGACCGGTCCGCCTGGGATAAACTTCGCCAGATCTGCTGAGATTTTTTAGGCTTAAAGTTTTCTTATTTAAAGCCTTCTTCGGGGAGTTGTTTTTTAAGACTTTTCAAGACGATTTTCAGAGTCTTAAATACTCTAAGTCTTCACCTATTGAGCCCAAGACTCTAGGTTTTTTGATTCACACAATTGCCAATCATTTGTGAATCTTCTGGTAACCCAAGAACGCAGTTTTGCTATTCAAACCCTTGTGGAGAAGCCGTTCTCTTCTTCATTGCTGCCCTCCTGGAAAGGGAAAATTCTAGCCGACAAACTTGTGGAGAACCGTTTCTCTTCTTCATTGCAGCCCTCCTGGAAAGGGATATTTCCAGCCGCCGACTACAGAATCCGATACCTGAGGGTAATTCTTAGTCACTGTATTTTCATTGTAATCCGAAATTGTATGTTACAATATTATAATGAAAATAAAAGGTTTTGCCCCTTTGGGGGATTTTTCCTGAAATTATTTGTTTTTATCCTGCATGCTATATTTTATTTGATAAATCATCTAGATGCATGTCTTAGGGTTTAACTAAAATTTGGGATTAATTAAAATTGGTTTTTATTTGAGAAGTCGTAATATTTCCGCTGTAGCTACTCTCTCATTACTATTCCAGCGCACCAAGTTATTAACAATATAATAGCAGGCTCCTGAGGTGCTTTTACTATCATCTGAGCACCCTGCCCAATCGGCGTCGATATATCCTATGATGGTACTAGACATATCTTTAGTGTACCAAAGACCTAGGTTGGGAGTACCTTTCACACAATTAATGATTCTTTTGACACAGTTAAGGTGGATCTCTATAGGATTACATTGGTATCGGGCACAAACACATACGACATACATAATGTCAGGTCTGGAAGCAGTAAGATATAAAAGACTTCCTATCATGCTGCGATATAAGGTAGAATCGGTAGGTTTCCCATTTTTATCTTTGGATAATTTCACTGATGTGCTCATGGGAGTCCTAGATTCTTTAGAATTCTCTAATCCGAACTTTTTGACTATCTCTAGAGCATACTTAGATACAAATAAACCTTTTGAATTTTGCTTAACTTGGAGTCCTAAGAAGAATTATAACTCCCCCATAAGTGACATTTGAAACTCATATTGCATAATATATGAAACCGTCTTAGCTTCGGTAGGAGATGTGGATCCAAAGATGATGTCGTCAACGTACACTTGGGTTATTATTATATTTTTGTCAAATTTTTTGACAAAAAGTGTTGAGCCATTCCCTCCTCTCTTAAAAACATTATTTAACAAAAAAGAGGAAAGACGCTCATATCAGGCTCTAGGAGCTTGTTTTAATCCATAAAGTGCTTTCTTTAGACGATACACATGGTTTGGATGGTGTGGATCTATGAATCCTTTTGGTTGTTCTACATAGGTCTCCTCAGTTAAGACGCCGTTAAAAAAGGTTGATTTAACATCCATTTAATAAAGGGTAAATTACAAATAACAGGCTATTGCAAAGAGTAGTCAGACAGATTCCATACGAGTGAAAGGTGAAAAAGTCTCGTTGAAATATTCTCCTTCAATCTAAGAATATCCCTGAGATACTAACCAAGCTTTGTTTCGAATTACCATCCCAGTCTCATCAATTTTGTTTTTAAATAGCCAGCGTGTTCCAATAACCTTTTTATTATTGGGTCAGGGTACAAGATTCCAAACATTATAAATGACAAATTGATTAAGTTCTTCTTGCATAGCAAGTATCCACTCAGAATCATTCAAAGCTTCATTTACATTCTTTGGTTCCAAGAGGGAAAAAAACATGCGAAATGAGCTAAATTGCGAATTTGAGATCTTGTCCGCACAGGCTCAGTAAGGTTAGCAATAACACTATCTACAGGATGGTCTTTTGAAACCAGTTAGGTACTTCAGGAATTTTAATTTGTTAAAGATTATCTATCACAGAGGATTCGGATGCTAACGAATTGTCAGACTTATTCACGATAGTTGGCCTTTTATTACTACTCTCTACATTAGTGTCACTTACAACTACATTAATGGATTCCATAAAAGTATTAGTGTTAAGATTATACACATGATAAGCGCAACTGTTAGGAGAATATCCTTAAAAAATAGATTTATCTCCTCTAGATTCAAACTTAGATAGGTGTTCTCTATCTTTACAGACAAAGCATGCACTACCAAAAGTCCTAAAGTATTTTAGGTTTGGTTTTTTATTGTACCAGAGTTCATAAGGAGTTTGTTTAATGTTTTTCTGGAGATATACTCTATTGATTATATGAAAGGCTGTTCAAACATATTCAACCCAAAAGTATTTAGGTAAATCTTTGGCATGGATCATGACACGAGCCATTCCTAAATAATGTGATTCTTACATTCACCAATCCCATTTTATTGGGGGATCTTAGGTGCACCAAACTCATGTTTGTAGCCATTATAATCACAATATTTAATCACTCCAGAATCAATAAACTCACCGCCTCTATCACTTATAATCTTATTCACTTGGGAGTCCTTTTCATTTTCAATGCGAAGTAAATTTTTTAGAAATTTCCTAAAAGTTTCAGATTTCTGTTTTAAAAAGGCAATCCAAGTGAATCGAATGAAGTCGTCAACCATAACAAGAATATAACTATTTTCACAAAGGCTTACAGTTCGAGAGGAACCCATTAGGTCCATATGGATGATATCTAGAGGTCGAGTGAAGAGAACATCCTTAATCTTATTGTGAGGAGCCTTAAGCATTTCTCCTATTTGACATGGTCCACAAGTTACGTTGGAAATAGGTTTGATCTTAGGGATACCTCTAACTATATCTTGAGAAGACAACTTGCTTAGGCTGTCATAATTTATGTGACCCAATCTGTTATGCCATATCTCATTATCATCCAATTTGGCAATGTTACAAACTTCAGTACTCGACTTAACAATATAACAATTTTCTGGAGTACGAAGTCCTGTAATAATTCACTTACCTTTTTCATTTAAAATTTTGCAATTATTCTTTGAAAAAGTGACAGTATGATTTGAGTCTCAAAATTGCAAAATACTAAGTAAGTTGGCTTTGAGACCCTTAACTAATAGCACATTTTCAAGAACAAGAAGACCTACTTGATGGAATATTCCTTTACCTATGATTTGGGCTGATATACAATCTCTGAACATGACACTTCCACTGGAGAAATGAATTTTATTTGAAAGTTTGGTATCATCCCCAATCATATGTTTGGAACAGCCGGAATCCAAATACCAACCAGATGATGTGCGTTGGGATTTTAAAGCATTGATAATAATGTTACACTTCATCTGAGGTACTAGATCATCTTTCCTAATCCAAATTTCTCTTGTCTTCAAAAGCTTGCACTTATTTTCTCTCATTTGATAAAACTTACGAGCATTAGATTTTTGTTGAATTTTTTTTTGCACATGCCTATGTATTTTATTAGAAGGTTGATCATATCGAGCAATATGTTTAGTATAGAACCTAGAATTCCTATTTAATGATGTCCTTTTAGTATTGGATCTTCTCTTCCTAATACGATAGTAAGAATTCCTATCAGGCTGTGTAGGTAAGACATAGTGGTTTCGATTCTTCCTAGAATAGTTGAAGTTCTGGTACATTGGAGAGGAGCAAACTGGTTTATAGAGACGTTTCGAAAAACATCCTTCAAGTGAATGTCCATAGACATCATAATATGAATAGTAAAGGTTATAGGTAGACGGATTTTCCTTAGGAAAATTACTAAACATAGGTATAGGACTAGTTTGAACTCCCGATTTGTTTTTATTAACCACTGGCTGAAATGGAGGTACGAAACGTCTTATAGGAGGACAAATGTATTTGGCTTTAGGTTCAACTTTTTCCTTAGAGTTACTTAACTCACCAATGTTTAGAATTTTATATTTTGTCTCAAAATCATTTTTTAAAGACCGAAAATCTGGACATACATCCATAGGTTTTTTTTCCCAGATACAAACTTAATAGTTTCAGACATTTTAGGTTGTTTGTCATCTTTGGGACAAAATCCTATTCCAGTCCGATCATCAGAATTGGTTTTGCTATCAGCAATAAATTCCTCAAAACATTTTGAATTTTTTACAAACTTAGTAAATTTTTTAAAAACAATTGAGGTCTTTTCCTTAGTTTGTTCCAATTCCAAGAAAGTAGCTTTGTATTTTTTCTCTTGAATTTCATTCTTTTCGAATAATTCCTTGATTTTTTCAACATTTTTTTATTTTCATAAACTAGACTTTGCGTGGTGTACTCGTCAGCATTAAGTTTAATCATTTAGCTCATGTCATCTAGTTTCCTAGTGAGGTCTTTGACAAATTTGTCAAGTTTGGAGCTTTTCTTTAGAGTCATGGCATACAGTGTGTGTATATCAGGGAGGTCTTCATTATGTGAATCACTATGTGCATAGTGTGTAGTGTCCCTTGGATATTCAGTCTTAGGACTCACACACACATTGGCATCGACATTATCGCTTCCCATTTGACTCACACACCCCACATTGGCATCAATAGTATTCTCTAGTATTAAAGCATCCAATCCACTAATATGATTATTCACTATAGCATGAGTAGAACTATTAGTATCAAGTTCAGTCAGAGACAGGGGCAAATCATCATTGTAAATGATTTTAGCAAAAAATGACATAAAAGGGTCAATGGTGTTGGATGACTCAGGCTCATTATTTTCAGAGTCACTTGAGTCATCCATGTCTTGCATAGGTTAGCCCTAGTATGTTTATGGTTCTTGTTCAAATTTACTCTGCAGTCTTGTGCCATATGTCCTAACTTTTCACATCTATAGCATTCAACATTCTTGAGATCTCTCTCAGGTCTCTTGGGATTATGGGTATTATCGTTTTCATATCTCTTTTCATGAGGTCTCCTACTAGAAGGATTTTGATAATTTGGCTTGCCTTGTCTATTTGCCATTTTATTTCTAAACATTTATTAGTTTCTTAAATTGTTTAGACATCAAGGCAATCTGATTATCAATACTATCCAAGTTACATTCCTTATCATATTCTAAGTCAACAGTAGGTGTTGATGTAAAAAATTAGATTTGATCTAATTAATTAATCACAGATAAATATGAGTATAGAAATAAGACAATAGATTTTTAAAGTGGTTTAGCCTGAATGAAATGGCCTACATCCACTGTCTTGTATTACTGGGTGTCTTGCCTTGATCTCAATTACGTTTGCTGATGATAACTTACCCTGCCATGAGGGTATTACAATGTATTTATAGCCCTTGGTCTGTCAGTGTGAATAAAAAATATGCCGTTATTGAATAGGCATATACATCTATACATGGTAAAGAATACTCATTGAATCTGTTTTTATCGTTTGATCTTCCTAACAAGTTGCTCGGTACGCTGAGTAGTTAGGTATGCTGAGTAACTCGGTACACTGAACTTGTGCCATATAGGATGACACATGTATTCATATAATTGGTCCACGTTAACTGACTAATTTTTGTATCAACAAAAGCCACCGATGTTTCACAGTTGAGTTTTGATATGAGAGTGCGGAACATTTTACCCAAAAGTTGCTCCGGCACATTTCTTACATCTTGGTTAATTACAGAATTGCAACACTTGTAAAAGTTTTCCATTTTCTGTAACAATTTTGAGCGCAAAATGACAAATTTGCAAATATTTTAAGTTTTTAATGAACGCTTGGGTATTTGCATCTTTTTCTTTTGATTAGTCGTTAGGAACACAACAATTATCATGTGTGATCATTACTTTTATCGTTTTTTGATGCAGCATATATAATGGCGGTAAAATTCGATTGTCTTCTACCTTTTGATATCTTATTTCCAAACTCTTTGTCTTCTCATTTTTTTTCTTACGAACGTTCTTTAAAGTCATCTGCCTTAGCTGATTCCTTAATCTTCTGTAAGAATTTATTATTTCCTTCTCCTTTCTTTTCTTTAGCCATCATGGTTTACCTTATCGAGTCATTAGATAAGTTTAGGGCCGACTTTGAGATTCCTTATTGGGTTATTTTGGAAGAACCTCCTTGCCCTTTTGAATTATTTTCTCTAGCTGAGGGGCACTGGTTTCCCTCTATTTTTATAGCAAAATGTGGTTTTTCTTTCCCGCCTAATCCCCTGTGTTTAGACTTTTGCCAATATTTTGATATTGTACCATAAAAGTAGTTCCAAATACATGGAGGGTAGTTAATAACGTACATAGGTTGAATCAAATTCATGGAACTCGTCTAGAGATTCGTGAAATTATGTACTATTATAAATGGGTCACCAGCGACACCACCTTTTATTTAAAAATGTAGTTTTCTAACATAGCTTTAGTGGTCAATCTCCCTGATTCTAATAGGGATTATTTTGAACATGGGGTTGTGATGAAAAATTGGCAACACCCCCCACTAAAGGGGAAAAATGTGTACCAAGGTCCCAGATGTCCACCTTATGGCAATGGGATAGGTTGTTCTTTATTTTTAAGCCAACTCTGTTTTTGTTTGATAAAATATTTCACCGACTTTTGCTTTTTCATTTTTGATTTGCAGTTGACAGCAAAAGAAAATCCCTAAAAGAGAATGACATTAATATAAAAGATTTGAATATCATATGGGGTTTGCATCAATCAATTATTGGGTAGCACATGAGGTATGCTTCCTATTTGCTGAGATATAAGAACACCAGTTCCTCTTTTATTGCTCGGCCTCTTGCTCCTCCTTTGGTGATTGATCTTGAGCAGGATCCATCATCTTCTTCAATTATTGAAGAATCTTCCTCTGGTTTGGGCACTTCTATTGCTGACCTAATGAAGAAGAAGAGGAGAATGTATGATCTCTTTGCCAAGGTTATCCCTGGTGCTGATGGGGAAAAAAAGAGCAAAGAAGATGCCCCAGCTGAAGGGGCTAAGAAAAAGGATATTGCTCCATCTAGGGGAACAGTCATGACTGTCAATAAGGTCAGCAAGAAGCCCCCTATGGATCCAAAAGATGGATCGCCTTTGATTGAAGGAGTTGTTGTTGTTCAAGAAGAGACATCACCTTTGATTGAAGAGGCTGCTCCTTTGAAAATATTGAGAAAGGGTCTGGCTGAGAAGACCATTAATGTTGCTGCTCAACCTGCTGGGGTTGATATACCTTATTTGCGAGCTGGTCCTCCAGCATTCATTACTCTTAGCTTGGCCAAGAAATTAATATGGTCTGGAACTCTTCCTGATCACAGAGATGCTAAGACTTCTACTCCTCGGGGGAAAGTCACTGACTTGGTAGACCAACACCTTGCATCAGTGATTGTCATTTCAGTTCTATTTTCAATTTTCATATTCAGTCCTCTTCTTTTTACAGTTTTTGGTCTATTTTAATAATATCCTGGAAAAGGATGAAGCTATCAAAGCTGCTTACTCTTTCAGTGAAGTAGAAAAAGCCCTTGCTGGGTTATCAAAATCTTTAGAGGAGTCCCGGCAGAAGTATGAGGATGACAGAACTGCTTAGGAAAATAAAATCAAGTCTGCTAAGACAACTCAATAAAAATTTATGGAACCTGCCAAAGAGGTTGATATAGCTCGATAAGAAACTATAAATGCTTCCAAGGAGGCAGAGGAGAAATTAAAGGTCTCCGTTTCTAGTAAGGAGGAAGATGAGTGCAAGCTTGAAGAGGTTGAACGGCATAAGAAAGATCTTGAACATAAAGTTAAATCTGCTGAAGATCTTCTTAGGGAAAATACTTCTTCAGAGAGGGCGAAGAGAAAAGTTGTTGTGAAGAAGCCCTTTAGACCTAGCTGGGACAAAGGGTGGAACAAAGATGTAACTGCTGCCTCTACTCAAATGGAGTATGCAAGTTTGAAGTTCTTTGGGTATGGATGGGTTGTAGCATTGAAGGAGTTGAACGTTGCTGAGGAATCTGAACTATTTCAGAGACATGTTCATGACCCTCCTCCAGCTATTAAACAAGAAGAAAAAGATGAAGCTGGGTCTGATGAAACTTCTTTGATGATAATAGAACAAACACCAGCTGCCACTATCCCTCAATCCTCCGAGCAAGTTCAGCAGACGATAACTTCTACCGAATAACGTCAGCTGCCCACTGAGCAACCAATCCCTTCTTTAAAATTAGCTGAGGATATTGTAGGTAATATGGATAAGGTGTAATGTTGTTCGATAATTTTTTTACTTTTCTCTATTATCCCTTTTATTTTATACTTTTGGTTGTACCCTCCTCTATTATGATCAATAAAATGGACTTGTTATTTATTCTGAATTTCTCCTTTACTGTTCAATATAGTTGTGCTGTTGTTGATTTGTTTTTACTTTTCCTTGCTAGTTTATTGGCAGGATGGAACTATTTTCAGCTCATGATACAGAGTTAATGAAGAAGTGTACAGATTACTTCAAAGCTGGTCGTGCAAATTTCACTGAAGCAAAAATAATTGATATTTTTGGATTCGATGCCTCTAAATGAGCAATTGAGGCTTTTTAGTATTTAAAATGTCTACTTGATCGGGCTGTAGCCAATAACGTAGCTTACTACGAAATGATTGAAGATCTTCAAGGAATGATTGAAGAACTTTAACTTCAACACAAAAAGCCACTGCTCTTCTTTATGAAGGTTATGAGAAGAAGTACCAACAGTTGAGAGCTGATCGGGGTTATGACAAATTTATCGTAGCCCATAATAAGAGAGCGAGTGTGCTAAAACTTGAAGTTGAGGAACATATAAACATTGCTAAGCTGCTTGAGGAAGAAAATATTGTTTTAAGAGAAGAATTGAGACAACTAAAATATGCTTCTTCCTCTGGATCTATGGTCCCAGTTAATGATGAAAGTTTTTCCTTTTTGGAGACTGAGAATGCCTCCTTAAGAGAAGAATTATAAGCTTTAAAGAGAGTCAGACCTACATCCACTTCTCGGGGTAGAACAAAAGCTATTCGGAGCATCATTGAAGAGACTAGAACTCAATAGGCTTTAAAAAAATCAAGCTGCTCAACTGAAGGCAAAAAATCAAGCTCTGGCTGAGATGTCCTAGAAAATTCAAACTCTTATCGAGCAACTTTCCAATCAAAGTTTTGCGTTGCAGAATAGAGAAAGTTTGGTGAATAGGCTTCATCAGCATGTTGAACGATTAATTATCAATGTCACAAGCAGCCCAGAGAGTTCTGGATGGGGGATACAATGAAGCTTTATATTATTTTGATGCCAGGTTGAAGAAATCAAACAATGAGGGATACAAACAGGGGTGATTGAATGCTCTAACTGTGATGAAGGTTGATCAAGGAACCGAGCTGTGGGATTGGTATGACCCTGGATTACTTGATCTTCTATTACCTCATTTCAAACTAAATGTTAGCTGGATTCCAGTTAGCTCTATTCCTTAGTGTTTGATTTACAAATATCTTGGTGATTACAATCTTCATGAAGATTTTGAGATATCTCGACCTCCACATTTGCTTGACTGACCAAGTGCGAGCAACACAAAAATGCTGTGAGATTTGAACTTTATCAACTCTTCTTTTGCTTTAGATGATCCCCCGGCTAGAATGGATCTGTGTCTAAATCTGAAGGAAAGAAACCAGTAGAATAGGCTATTTGTATTTTGTTAGTAAATGAAGAAAAAGTATCTCTTTGTAATTTTGTTTCCTTGGAAATAAAATAATTGCATGATCAATTGTAATAGTACTATATTTTTCAGTTATTGAGTATATATATATATATTTGAATGGACATTTCCCCCTTTTTGATTTGATTGCCTAGACAATGGAACGTTTGCCCCATGTATTTGTCTAGTTGTAGTGACTTATCACCCATAAGTGCCTAAGAAATGAAATTTTATCCCATGTTCTTGCTTAGTTATGACAATCATTAAGTAAATAATTGCCCTGGTGCCTAGGCAGTGGATATGTTACCCATCTTCTTGCCTAGTTTAGATGCCTCTTGGGTCACCCATAATTAAGAAGACCTTGCCTTGCTCGATTGTTTTACCAATATTGTTAGTGTTTATGGTGATACCGATCAACTTTATTGGTGTTTTTGCTGATACCGACCAACTTTGTTGGTGGATTTTTTTTGCTGTAAAGTTAAGTGTAGTGCGTAACACGAGTACTTTAAAAACAATAAAATAAATGAATGGGGAATCATCATTTGTATTCATACTGAAACAATTGGGTATATAGGCAGTTACATTACTGGTAGTATTTTCACAGGTGCTCAGCATTCCAAGCATTTTTGAATTCTTCCCCTTCAAGAGTTTCTATTCGGTAAGTGTCAGGTCGAACAACAGCTGTGACACGATGTGGCCCATACCAATTTGCCTCCAACTTATTGTGCTTTTGAATTACTTTCTTGAGCACGTAATTTCCTTCCTTAAGATCACACTTCCTGAAGCTTTTATTATAAAACATAGCAGTCCTTTGCTGATAGGCTACATTGCGGATAACCGCGTCTTCTTTGACTTCTTCGAGCATGTACAAGTCCAAGCGTCTCATCAAATCACTCACTAGAGAATTGAATTTAAGCACACTATGAGTTGGTAACCCTAGTTCGACAGGTATCACTGCTTCACTCCCAAAAGTCAACATGTAAGGAGATTCCCCAGTTGCTATTCGGGGAATTGTTCGATAAGCCCATAACATGAAATGCAACTCGTTGATCCAATTCCCTTTAGCATCATCTAATCTCCTCTTCAACCCATTCAGTACAGTTCTGTTTGTCACCTTTGTTTCCCATTACTTTGGGGATGACCTTGAGTAGAATGGATCTTTTGAATGTTGGATTGTAGACAGTACACTGCGAACTCATCATTATCAAATTGGGTGCCGTGATCGGGGATAAAAGCATGGGATAGACCATATCGAAAAATAATATTCTTCCAGATAAATTGATAGACCCTTTCGTAGGCCATATCGATGAGAGGTTCAGCTTCCACCCATTTTGTGAAACAATCAACAACTACAACCAGATATTTAAATTCTCCTCTTGTAGTTGGTAGTGGACTGACTAAATCTATGCCCCACGTAGCGTATGGCCAAGGTGAAGTGATTGGTGTTAGTAGCGCCTGAGGAGTTCTTCGTATAGTAGAAAATTACCGACACTTATCGCATTTCTTGGCATAAGCTGCACAATCAGCGTGCATTATTGGCCAATAGCACCCCTGCGTATTTATTCTCTGTAAAAGAGTTCTACCTGTTACGTGAGTCCCACAAGATCCTTCATGAATTTCCTCTATTAGACCTTTAACTTCTGCTAGATGAACACACCTTTGCAGACATGCTATCACACCTCTTCTGTACAGAACTCCATTGTTTCAAGACATATTTGGCAGCCTTATACTTTAACCTCTTGGCTGCAAGTTGGTCGGCTGGTAAAGTACCTTCTTCGATATAAGCCCTGATGGGATCCATCTAGGAAGGTCCCATATCCAAGGTGATAAAATCCACCATTAAATCTTCATCAATACTTCTGCTTGTAAGTACTTCAATGGGGATTGTTCTTCATAGCTCGGTGTGCATAACTGAGGCTAACCGAGCAAGTGCATCTGCTCTTGAATTCTCCAGTCTTAGTATTCTAATTACTTGGACAACTGCCAAATTGGATACAATCTCTATAGCTTTAGTTAAATACCTCGACATAAATTCCCCTTTTGCTGCATAAAGACTTAGCATATGATTCTCCACTAGTTACGAATCACTAAACACCACAACTTTCTCTGCATTCAACGATTTAGCTAAGTTGAGGCCCACAATTACGGCTTCATACTCATCTTCATTATTGGAAGCCTGGAATTAGAAACGCAGAGCATATTCTATATCTATCCCATCTGAACTGTTGAGAATAATTCCAGCTCAGCAACCTATTGCATAGGAAGAACCATCGACATATAAATTCCATATAGGGATATTATCATCAAACGCTTGGTCTGATAAAATCCCTTGATGAAATATCTTGTTCTTCTTTTCTTCATACTTATTTTTCAACTCTTGCACCTTACCAAAGGATTCTGGTTGATCGGTGGCTATCCCTTCTGGAAATTCTGTTACTGGGAGTTGCTCGGGGATATTTTTTATTGCTCCTATAACATCCTGAAGTTGCTCTACATTATCCCCCTGTGGATCGAAGACATATGGGTAGGTAAATTTAGCAATAAAATCTTCCACTGCCTGCCCTTTGAGAGAGGATCTTGGCTCGTAGATAATGTCGTACTCCCCTAACTCCACTGCCTAATACATCAATCTTCCAGACTTTTTTGATTTATGTAAAGCCTGTCTGAGTGGCATGTCAGTGTATACCACTATTTTATGGGGTTGAAAATATGGTTCATCCTCCGTCTCTCTTCAATCAACGCTAGTGCTAACTTCTCTGGTTTTGGATACCTGATTTCTTCTCCCCTAAATGCTTTGCTCGTAGAATAAACTGGTTTTTACACTTCACTTTCTATTCTTATTAAAGCTGAACTGACTGTACTTTCTGAAACAACTAAGTATAGGTATAATTTTTCTCCTGCCACTGGCCTGGACAATAAATGAGGTTTACCCAAGTATCTCTTCAACTCTAAAAATGCCTTCTCACATTCGTCATTCCACACAAAGGTCTTTCTGAGGACTTTAAAGAATGGAAGACATCTATTAGTTGCTCGGGAGACGAATCTGTTGAGAGCTATAACACGCCCCGTAAGGCTTTGCACTTCCTTCTTGGTGGTTGGAGATTGTAACTCCAGTAAGGCTTTTATCTTATCAGAATTTGCTTCAATGCCTCTTTGATTCACAATATACCTGAGGAATATGCCTTCTTGTATGCCAAAAACACACTTGATTGGGTTCAGTTTCATCTGGTACTTCTCCAACTGATCAAATGTTTGGCTCAAATCAGCTATATGGCCAGCAGCTTTCTTGCTTTTGGTCAACATATCGTCGACGTAAATCTCCATATTTTTTCCAATTTGCTCTGTAAACACCTTTTTCATCAGTCGATATGTAGCACCTGCATTTTTAATACCAAAAGGCATAACATTATAACAATATGTTCCTCATGGGGTAATGAAAGAGGTACTCTCCCTATCTTATGGTTTCATTTTAATTTGATTATATCCAGAATAAGCATCCATAAAGCTTAGTAGCTCATGCCCCGAAGTTGGATCTACCAACTGATCTATCCTGGGCAGAGGGAAATGATCTTTTGGGCAAGATTTATTCAGGTCTGTGAAGTCCACACATATTCTCCACTTATTCTTCTTCTTCTTTACCATCACAACATTAGCCAACCAATCAGGATATTTGACGTCTTCGATGAAAGACTCTTTTTTTTTGCTTCACTGGTTTGATCTCTTTGTTGACATTGAGCTCGTGACATAGGAAGGCTGGGTCTATCCCAGGCATATCTTCATGACTCCACGCAAATACTTATTTTCTGTGCTTCAGAAATGCCACCATATCTTGCTTCAATACTGGATCAAGTGAAGCACCAATCTGAGTTATTTATTCTAGTTGATCGTCATCCAGAACAATACTTTTCGTTGCTTCCATTACTTGGCCTTTAATGAGTTCCGTTTTATCTCTTGGGTCTAAGGTTTCAATCTCAGACTCATCAGATTCATCCACTTGATAAGTGGTTGTTTTCTTCTTAGAATTCTCTAATTCTTCTTGCTCGGTAGATGAGTAGTAGCATTCTCGAGCTACTTTTTGATCGCTTTTCACAATTTCAACCCTAAAGTTGGTCGGGAATTTTAAACACTGATGTACAGTGTATGAGACTGCTTCAAACTTTTTCAAGCCTACTATCCCCATAAATATATTGTAGGCTGACTCGACATTTTTATCCATTACGAAGAAGCGTACCTTCTTTATTTTTCAAGATGGCCAGGTACCAATCATCATATCTAACTTGATCGTTCCAAGTGGAAAAACTTTTTCTCCAAAAAACCTAATGAGGGGCCTGTGATACGGCTCCAATTGACCAAGTTTCAAATTTAAACTGTCGAAGAAGGGGTAAAACATGATGTCTACCAAGATACCATTATCCACCAACGCTCTTAAAATGATTATATCCTTCAGTCTCATTTTGATCACTAGAGGATCAACATGAGGATACAAAACGCCTTCCAGATAATTTTTAGAAAAGCAGTGACCAGCTTATCTTTGTGAACCTTCCTCAGGAGACCTTCTTCTACCAGATTTATTTACTGTATATAGGAACACACTTGAGCCTCATTGAGGTAAGCTTTCCTTTCAGCGGTATGATCACCCCCTCCAGCGTCTCCACCTGTAATCATGTTACAATCGAAAGAACCAAAACGAATTGAAAATGCCTCATGTTCAGGTTGTCTTGGCCTTTTTGGGAGATTGGGATCATCTTCAGGATCATCTTAATGGTTCCTTTTCTTATCTTCTCTTGGTCGGTAAGGAGATTTGGATCTCTGCCGATCTCTGGTGTTCGTCTTCCCACTATTCTTGCGATCAACATACCTATTCAACTTTTCGCGTCTAATGAGTGCCTCAATTTCATTTTAGAGAGCTACACACTTCTTGGTTATGTGACCGTGATCTTTATGGAAATCATAATACTTAGATTTATCCCTTCTTTCAGGAGCTAATCTCAATTTTTCTGTCCAATTCAGTTCCTCGCTGTTCTTGATTTCCTCCAGAACGTGGTTTATATCCACCTTTAAGGGATTATAATTTGTATACTTCTTTAAGTGTTCAAATGTTTCTTTGCCTTTCTACTGCTTGCTCCAACCATTATGTTTATGATCTTTCCTCTCCGACTTGCCTTCAGCCTTAGCTTCTGTCTTTGACTCAACATTCTTCTTCGCAACCATTGCCTCCTCGGCATTCATAATTTTGGCTTCTTTAGCCATTAATTCATCCATGAAGTTAGGGGGATCCTTAGCTAAAGTGTAATACAGCTTGTCTGGCAAAAGACCACTCATGAGAGCTATAATGGTTGTCTTCTCCTTATAGTCTATGACCTCCAGTTTCTCTTTGTTAAAACGAGTGATATAATCCCTAGTACTTTCTCTTGCATTTTATCCAACACTCAACAGATGTGATACCCTTTTAACTGAATTTGTACCAAAATAAAAAATTTCCTATAAAGAGCTCTGCCAGTTGATGGAAGGTCACAATCTTCCCCCGAGGAAGGTTGTTGTACCATATCTAAGCAGATCCAGTAATAGTTCATGAGAATGCTCTGCACCTCATTTCATCTGGGACTGCATAAATATCTGCTACAGCTTGGTACTGCTCTATGTGGAGAATATGATCAGTTTTTCCATTGTACTTAGGTGTGACTACAGGAGCCTTGAACTTTGATGGTGTGGGAAAATCCAGAATTGCGTGTACAAATAGAGATCCTTTGATAAAGGTTCTTTGGAGAGGGTTTTTGGCCTTAGCCATTTCCCCTCACCTGTCTTCCAATCTTTGAATAAATCCCTTTCATGCATCATTTCCAGACTCTAATTTATTTATGTTTGCACGAGCAACAAATTGCGCAGATTTCTTCTCTCGGGATGTTTCTATGTGAGCTGCAAGCCTGGGATTTGGATGTGATTGGGGTGAGCCTTCCCTTAAATCATTTGGTCGTTGAGAATTTCTCGACGCAATTTAAGGAGGATTTCTGTTCCTCCTAGGGCTCAAACGGTCGAAGGGTGAAACTCTGCTCAACCTTTCCAGAGTGCTTGTTCATTCTGGAGTTAGAGTGATATTTTCTTGAGAATCCAAACTTCTTATAGGAGAAGTTAGACTAGGGTGATAGGATGGATCACTTGAATTCCCAGTATGATGGTGTTCAATATGTATGGATCGTGAAGGTGGTGGATGCATGCTCCTATGAATGCTTCGTTGGTTTAACTGGGCAGACGCTCCATATTGAACAGTCTAAATGAATTTTCGCATAGTTTCCTGCATAGCCGTCTATCCCCTGGCTAAACTTGCCAAGATTCTGGTGATATCATTTGCATTTGGGGGGATAGAAGAGTTAGGAAGATTCCTTTAATTATTCCTATTTCTAGATTCTAGGATATCAACCATTTATGATAAGTTTTTAGTGAAGAACGCCACGTATAGTCATTCCCACAGACGGCGCCAATCTGTTGATGTAAAAAACTAGATTTGATCTAATTAATTAATCATAGATAAATATGAGTTTAGAAATAAGACAAGAGATTTGTAAAGTTGTTTAGCCTTAATGAAATGGACTACGCCCACTGTTTTGTATTACTGGGTGTCTTGCCTTGATCTCAATTACGTTTTCTTATGATAAATTACCCAACCATGAGGGTATTACACTGTATTTATAGCCCTTGGGCTTTCAGTGTGAATAAACAATATGCCATTATTGAATAGGCATATACATCTATAAATGGTAAAGAATACTCATTGAATCTGTCTTTATAGTTTGATCTTCCTAATAAGTTGCTCGGTACGCTGAGTAGTTCAGTATGTTGAGTAACTCGGTACACTAAACTTGTGCTACGTAGGATGACATGTGTCTTCATATGATTGGTCCACGTTAGCTGATTAATTTTTGTACCAACAATATGTATAGGCAATTTATAGAGGAGAAATTCAAATTAGAACTGGACTGTTTCCTATAGAAATGAGTTAATTGCTTCTTGAATTCTAGTTCCATTTCCACAGTTCTCAATTTTCTATTGAGGAGTTCTGGGGTAAGATTTTGATCATTCATCTCCTCAATTGCATACCTTTTGTTCTCAAATTTCTGTGGTAATGATCTTACAATTTTAGATATAATTTCTCTCCCATCATAAGTAATACCATTTGCATGCAATTTGGTCATAATATCAGTTAATTTGATATAGAAGTCATCGAATGACTCATAGTCTGTCATAATTAGTGAGTTATACTGCTGAACGAGCATCTGTGTTTTAGCAGCCTTAACTCTAGTATCACCTTCATGTGCAGTCATAAGTGTATCACAAGCTTCCTTAGAAGTGGTACAAGATGAGATCCTTTTGAACTCATGTTCATTTATTGACATAAAAATGGCATTCTTGCCTTTGTTGTTGTTCAGAGAGTCTTGCTTCTCTTCTTTAGTGAATTGTCTTAAAATTTTCTTAATCCTCTCAGTGCTTCCATCAGTGGCTGGTTTTGTAGGATAAGTGTATCCATTTTCAATAATGTCCCAGACATCATCTCCCAAGGTTCCTTGTATGAAAGCAACCATCCTTATCTTCCAGTAAGGAAAGTTATTTCCATCAAAGAGGGGGGGGGGGGGGGGTATGGACAAGTTACCAAAATTTTCATATTTCTCGTCCATTGTTTGATTTCAAGAAAATAATTTTAGAAACACAAGATCTTAACGAAAATTTCCCAAGCTCTGATACCAATTGAAAAAAAAACACGTAAGTTGTTTAATACAAGATTAAACTATCTAAGTAGCTTCGAACTATTTTTTGGGGAAACTCTCTTCTTTAAATCAATCTGTTTAACACAAGATGTTTATAATCAAATTATGTACGAGTAATCTTTAAGATTATATAACAAGTTTTGAAAAATAAAACTAAAAAAGTTTAATTCAGTTTAATTCAGCACACCAACAAGAAGAGGATGAGACGATGTAGAAAGATTAAGTGCACACAAATTTTTACGTGGTAAAACCTCACCCTACTGAGGAAACATCCATGGTGACTTCTAAGTCACAATCCAAAAATACACTAAAACAAAATAATCAAGTTACAAGCTATTTAACACATAAGCAAGTAAATCAGACCTATACAAGTTTTGAATATATACCAACTCAACTGACTTGATTCCAACTTCTCTGCAGTTCTGATGATGCTGTGGCTTTCTCAACTTCGTAACTTCTCTGATTTTGTTCCAGATTTATGTCGACTCTTGAAGTTCAAGATCTTAAATCTAACACTACTTGTGTAGTAGAGTGATAAGTGTTTTGTGACAGTGTTCTAACACATGCATGTACATACTCACACTTATTTATACAAACATATCCTATCAAATTACAAATCAGATCTAAATGATGTTAGGCTTTCTATTTCTCTCTTCTTTAAAGAACAAACGACTTCTTGATCTTTCACTATATCCCCAAATCCAAGGTTACCTTGCTCAGAGGAGGGTCAAGGTCTTAAACAATTTCAGAGGTTTTGAAAAAGATTTTTAAAATTGTAAACCACCAATTGCTATTTGAACAAGACTAGAAGTCTTGTTTTGTAAGAACTAGAAACAGAAGGAAGATTTGTTGATTATGAAGTTGTCAAAATATCTACAAATCGAAATAATCAACAAATATGATTTCTCAAGATGAGAAACAAAATAATGCAGATCTAAGTGATATATGACATAAGATAGTTCGATCTACAGTTTCTATAAGAAGAAATAGAGATCAAACCAATATGACTACGTTTGAATAAAGATCTCAAACAACAGTGGATTAAACCCCGAACAGGCTTTAACCAACTCAATAACAACTCTCAAATACGTAGGTTTTGGTTAGGCTTAAAGATATAAAGTTTGATCGAAAATCAGGTTAGGGTTTGTATATAAGAAACAAAAGGTTTCTTCTCTCTGTATGACTCTCTCTCTCTCTTGTGTCTCTAAAAAAAATACGAGGAAAACCCTAAAAGACAAAAAAAACTACTTTTGGTAAGGGTTCCAATCCTTATATATGAAGAGGATTTCACATGGATCACAAAAGAACAACATGCAACCGTTGATAAACTCAAATGAACAAACCAGATTAAACTAAGGGATTTGAGTCTGTGAAGAAACACAAATCAACTCGATATAAATTCAACACGTGGATGGTCAAGATCAGCTTAAAACGGGTGGGTTTAGAGTTTAAAAAAAATGCAAATTAAGCCCACATAAGTTTGTTCCGGTTTCGATTTATACCCAAAGCTGTTTTAAGGAGAAAAATATAGTTACAAATCAACCAAAAAAACTTTATTAAGTATAGATTTTAATTTCTTAAAAATCATTTAAAATTCTTAATTTTTTTAAATAAATCCCAAAAATTATTAAAAAAAATATTTTAAGGGGATATAACTCACACATGATTACATCATGACTAAATCAATATATTAATGCAGTCTTAGTCTGTGGTGTATGTGTTATACCTTCATGAACTTATAGAGGAATATCAATGAAGCTATGAAAGTTCTGAGGCCTTTTGGTTCAACTAGGGTTAGACACAATTTTGTCTCTATTTCCAAACTAGATGAGCTCCTATATAATGTAGACTTAAGTGATTCAAAGATATAGGGTGCTTCAGTTCGAACCGATTCGCCCTGGGCATTATACCAGGGTCGAACCGGTTCATTTTTCAGAGTTTTTTAGGGTGCCTGAACCATTTCTCCCTGTTTCTTATACAGGCCCGAACCGATTTTCTTTTCTGGGAGTTCAATTTTCCCTCCTTATTTTCCCTCCTTCCCACTTTCCCACTATCATCTCACTTTTCCCACTTCAAAAATTTCCCCCCAATACATTCTTGGCCCCTTTTTCCTTTCCGTCCACCTTTTCCCACCATTATTTTTCCCTTTTTCCCACCAAACCCCCTCCCATCCTCACCTATAAATAATTCCTTCCATTCCTCCATCTCACACATTTGTTCACCACCTCCATTATTCCTAATTTTATTTCTCTTCCATACACCCTCATCCCTCTATTACCATGACCGAGGAAATTATCGTCGAGAAGTACAAATGCACAGTAGTCATCGAATGTCTTGATCACTTATACCGCTCTGACCAAGAGAAAGAATGGTGCGGATCCTTCTTCTCCGCGCATTGCACCATACACCTTGAGCGAGAAATTAAATGGGATGAGCTTCCCCAAGTGGTCACAAACCTATTCTGCCAATGGGGGGTGGTGTACCTTCTTCGCAGAGCCCGATGATGATTTTTCGCCTGATGAGGTCCGCACCTTTTATGGCACCCTTGTGAAGCTGTCCAACACACAAGGCGAGGCTTATGTGGATGAGATCGTCGTCCCCTTCTCAGTTGAGACGATCATTCAAAAAATAAGGGCCAAGCACGTTCCAAACCCGGCCGACTATGCATACCCCAACATGGGCATCCCTTCACATCGGGCTGAATGCATTGCCCGGATTGCACCAAACCATGATTGGCCGCGCAATTCATTCTCCGTGGGGAACTTAGATGAGAGGTCCCACTTCGCCCTTCACATCATATGGGGCCATTTTGCAAATTATTGCCAACTCTGCCCTCTGCATCCGCCATGCCAATTTCCTTTTCCATTTACTTAATGAGGGCACCATTATCAACCTCGCCTGCACCTTCTATGGGGAAATCATCAATGAAACATATGATCGTACCTACAATCAGTGGTGGATCCATGATTTTTGTTCAACCAGACAAAAGTTTCAAGTGTTGCTGGGAGTTTGGGGGCGGGAGCCCCCGAGGCGATTTTTTTTGGATTATTTCAAGTTTTATACAAATTATAGCTTTATAATGCCCAAACAACACAAATTATAGCAGACCTTGTTTTTATGTTTATTATTTTAATTCCCAAACAACTACAACTACAAATTATAGCTTTATAATGCCCCAAAAACTAAAACTACAAAGAGATAGCAGACCTTGTTTCTATGTTTATTATTTTAATTAATTACAATCCTTTTCACACCCTCTGTTTTGTAAATAATTAGAGGTATACCTTGAAGTTTGAGGTTTTACCAAAAAACCCTATATATATATATTTTTTTTGAACCGAGCCCCCCCGGGCTCTATGTCCATCTGCTCCTGCCAACAAGGCTTCCCTCCCCTACGGTTGTTTCATTACTTCCATCCTAAAGGATACGGGCATCGAGGCACCACCGGCGCAATCTTGCCTACCCAAGCCTATTAGCGCCTCCTCCCTCACTTGGAGCGCTCGCCAAATGAGGTTCGTACATCAACAAGCTCAGGCTCCTCAATTTGGGGAGGATATTTTGACTGGTGAGGGAGAGGAGGAAGAGTATGACGAGGATGCATACTTCGATTTTGAACCGATGGGGGAGGGCCTTTCTAGCTACATTGACGCTATCGAGGTGAAACTTCAAAGGTTTATACATGAATATCAGGCGGACCAATAGGCATATCACCATGACACTAGTATGATCTTTCTCCTACAAGCTGAGATGTATAGGTTGCAAGTCGGGTCCAACATCACTCTCCCAACATATTTTTATGAACCTTATGATCTAAGCTCTCCCGACACTTCTCACTGGCCCCCATAGTAGCCCAACTTTTGAGGATTGACGGTTGTTTTGGTCTCCATATATGTAGTTCTTCTTTTTTGGGTCATTATTGTCTATTTTTGTTAAAAAGAACTATGTAGGACCTTTCCTATCAAGTTGCTTGTACTTAGGTGGTTATTAATATAAAAACCTTCATTTTGCCATTTGTCTATTATTTTAACACACTCTTATTTTGTTTAGATTTTAGTCCTTTTTTCACGAGGATATTGCAATAGTCTAAGTTGGGGGGGGGGGGGGGGGGGGGGATACACGTGCGTTTTAAAAAATGTCACAAATTTCAAATTGGCGATTTTTTTTTGAAACCTTTGTGAAAAAGCCAAAAATATTTTTCTTCGAAATAAAAAAAATTGGAATTTAAATTATTTCGAAAATATCACTAAAAATTTGTTTAAAGTTTCAAATTGTAAAAAACAAATGGACAAAGATGAAATTGACCAAAGATGGATATTGAGCGAAAATTGACGACTCTGTGAAAATGTGGAGATTAATCAACCCGGTGAGATTTCGAGCCTACCAATCGTTATGAGTTTTTAAATCAATCCTAGTTAATGGTTAACTCAACGTTCATTTCATTGTTTAAAAAAGGTCGTTTATGATCTCTAATTTATTATTTTGATCGGTTACGTGAGATGTTGTCTTTAATACGAGATAAAATATCTCTAAATGCGCATATGGTAAAATAATGAGTAATTCATATAATGAATTTAGGCCCTTGTTTGTTTGCCCAAAAATATTATCCATAAAAAGTCGTGAAAAATTACACCTTTTGCAAACCCACTTGAGCCTAATAATTTTACCTTTTCCGTTCCTTAACCCGAAAAACCCCAATTGGCCCGTAATTGTGAAATCTAAAAAATGAACAATAAGGGGCAAGAAAAATAATATAATTCTCAACAAAAATAGCAAGTAAAGAAAGAATGAAAAGAAAAAAAAGAAGAGAAAAATGAGCAAAAGCTCGAAAAAGTACCAACGGACATCAAAAGGATATTTTTCAATTCCGAATTTCCTAACTATTTCCAATTTTACCCAATACACTTTAAAACCCAAGAAATTCGTAACCGAGTTCAAATTTCAAATTTAATTACCGCGTGGAGAACTAAGACACAAAAAGGTAATAAGAAAGATTAATTAGTGTAGATAAAATATGATGATCCCCATTTTCCATTGGCCGTATTCTGATGAAGAGATCTTTTCACCATAAAATTTTGTCTTTTAAATTTGTGTTCGTGAAATTGTGTCCATTATACTTACTCTTTATATCACGCATACTGAGAGAACTAGCCACATTTTGAGTGATTCGTTTGTGAGAGCATCCAGTGAGAATTGAATCAAAGAGAATTTTTGAAAAGTAACGTGATGATTAATCGATGGAAGTTAGCAGTTTAATTCTCGTCTTAGGACACACACAATACAAATTAAGACTATTAAATAAAAATTTACGGTGATTATTTTTGAGAAATTTAAATTGTATAATTTTTAAGTATTTTGATTTTTCATTGAGTCAAAATTAGAATTTTGTGTGTATATTCACTGCAAACCCACACGAGACACCACTCGTCCTACTAGGGTAACCTAGGGGTTTAACGGCTTATTGCATATGCTAAATACAATTGCTCATTCGTAAAAAAGACACTCTATCCTAATAAAATGTTTTTCAAGTGTTTTATTATTACTTGAATCTTTTACATTGCTCGGGATTACCAAAGTTCAACGTTAGGGGGTTTTCATTGGGCATAAATTCTTCATTTTTGTTCCCCATATTTTAGAGGCTTTTATTACCCTGTACGATGCAATTGAAGTGGAATTATCTCATATCATTGTTATTGACATCTTCTAACAAGTACACCGAGTGTCATGAAATTCTCTTAGATTTTTTAGGTAATTCATGCACACAAAGAAAGAGAGTAACCAAAATGGTGATCGAAAAGAAAATAAGAAAATTGAAGGGCTAATCTGTAAGTATACAATTGGAATATGGATGAGGAACCTAAGAGAAATTGCACTACACCAAATCCTGCGAATGGTCACGCCCAGTGGGTCACGGCCCAAGTCCGCGACTAGCTGGTCACGAACTTGGGCCGCGACCAACTCAATATTTGGAGTGACCATATTTATTATCACACTAAATTATCGATGCTCTGAAAGTGGTCACGACCCAAGTCCCTGACCACTGTGGGTCACGACCTTGGAACGTGACCAGATCGTGACCATTTTGGTACTAAATTCGTGCCAAAATTCCCTCTAAGCTTGGGCACGGATGGGTCACGGACTTGGGCCGTGACCATAGGTATGACGAAGCACAAAACACACACATTGGGGGTCACGACTGGGGGCCGTGGCCATTTCTTGACGTGGGCAGTTTGATGGGTCTTTTGGTTTCGTTGGTGTTTCTTCTGGTGGGTCACGGCTGAGAGCCGTGACCAGGTTCAATCTTAAAAAAAATGTTGCCTTCGTTTCCTCATTTAGTAGCCTTCGTTTATTTTATTTCCCCCTAATGAAATAGCCGCGCTCAAAGCTCCAAGATGGGATTGTGGCTTTTTCGGTAAACCAAGGTCGAGACCACTGACAGTAAGTTGGTTAAATGGCGAACGGGGTTCAACTAATGACGATGGTGGACTGTAGGGTTTTTTTCATTTCGATTGTTGTAAACGGTCTCAGAAACAGAAAGAAGACTGTAGGGTTCTTTCACCCATACACCAACGACGGCGGTGGAGGAGAGAGAGTTCTTTGGTGTGCAGTGAAAGCCATACAAGAAGAAAGTCTGATTTTGTGCCATACATGAAGACTTCTTAAACAGTAGGATCTCGATTGCGTTGTGTACACAGGTGATGGCTCAAGCACTCGATTGCTTTGCGATAAATTTACCCTCCTCAGGTACCCCCATATCTCTAAACAAACACATATCAATTTTTTTTTTTAAAATTCAATAGTTATATAAATTGGTAATATAACTGTTTAACAATATAATTTTAAAACATGACACTCTCACACTTTAATATTAGGAGGGCTCCTGCTAAATAAACAATATTTCTCAATTTTTTAACTTTAAGTTACGATTGATTATATACGTATAAAGTGCGGATGCAACCTCAAGTATGATAGCCTAAAGGTTAAGTGGAGGATCCAAGATTTTTGGTAGGGGGCCAAAGTTTTGAGTGTTGTTGGGTTAATTCGAGTTTTATACAAATGATACCTTTTGTTTTTATGATTTATTACAATTAGTGCCCAGGTGTTTGAGTAAATGCCTCAAAGTTTGAAGGTCTTCAAAATTTCTCACTTGCATATTTCTTATCATTGAAGCATTATGCCTATTCGCAAAGATGAGTGATGTTTTGTATTTTTGTAGAGTCAATTTCACTAATATATTTTTAAAGTGGGCATATATACGCATATATCCAATGTTCTGCATTTTTGTAATTCATGTCCTGCAATATCAAATGCGTATTTGCTCGATTTAGATTTATTAAAGTGGAAGACTGACTAGCCACTCTCGCTTTTTTGATATGACTTGAGTTTAATCGGGTATTGTTAGAGACTTATTTATTCATGAAGGTAAATAGAAAGTATAACTATAAGTTTTTTAAAGCAAGTAAATGAGTTTTATTTTTATTTTTTTGTGTACTATATGAGTATTTAGGCTTTCGGTAGTTATATATTCTCATCTTTTATATATGATTTTGTCCCACTTTGTAGGTTATCAATTTGACTATGTGTTTGATTGGACTATATTGAAGTATCCTCAGGTTGGTGCCAGTTTTAGAGGACGAGTTGATGTTTGTATAATTTTCTTTCGTGTTTTTTTCTTCTTCCAAGAATGTTACTTATTTAATGCTTTTGTTTTCAAAATCCTAATGGAAATGCAGGTTTAAATGCAGAACCATTTGCGAAAAAGGTCAAGAAGGACCTTAGGTACTCTCTCTAAGCATATTCAAAATCGTCCGCAAAATGTCATGTCTTTATATAATTATTCTTCTAATTATTCGATTTAGTGTTGTGAGTCTAATTTGAACTTTGCGGAATGGCTATGTTCCTAATTCAACCAAGATTGTAGTTTTACTGGAATGGCTTTTTTGGATTCCGTTAGATTTTTTTAATAAAGCTACCTATGCTTCTGGGGAATATATTGTATATTTTGTTGGGACTCATTTTAGTATCAGTGTGCTATAGCTCCAATTTATATTTCTAAAAAATCTTGTGTTATGCATGCTAGACGGATAGTAAAAAACATTCCCAAGTATACTCCAGCACAGTTCTACATTGACAATGTGTTGTCTCGAATCAAGGAAAAGAACATTCCCTATTTCTATTGTTGCAGGTTAGATCTTCTATGCTTTACTTGAACAAAAGTAGTTATATAATTGATATGCATTATCTATTAAATCTTTTAGATGATAGAAGGAGTACAAGATAATTATTGGTTTTGTTTGGTTTGGCTGTGGGATAATTATTGGTTGTTGCTTGTTGTTGGATAGTATGTTAGAAGGAGTACGCGATAATTTAGATATTATGTTGAAAATATTTTAGACTACCGGTTTAAGAATACGACGATAATTTGAAAATGTGAAGACTTAAGCTTAAACGCATCGCGTTAGAGGGGAGAAACCCGAAACATCCCCCAAACGGTCCCGTTAGAGGCATCAACACCTTGCACGGAAGCAATGTAACTCGTACGAATAGGCCACACGATCAAGTGACTCTCGGTTTGAGAATACGAGGATAATTTTGCATATATCAGGACTTAGGTTTAAAAACATTGCGTTAGAGGGCAAAAATCCAAAACAACCCCCGAACAGCCCTATGAGAGGCACCGACACCTCGCACAAGACCAAAGTAACTCCTAGGAACTGACCGTGCGATGATGGGACTCCCGGTTTGAAAATACGAGGATAATTTGAAAATATCAGGACTTAGTCTTAAAAACATGGCATTAGTGATGAAAACTCAAAACAGCCCTCGAACGGTCTCGTGAGTGACACCAACACATCGCACGGGACCAATGTAACTCGTAGGAACTGATCGCGTGACCACGGGGCCCCCGGTTTGAGAACACGATGATAATTTGCATATTTTTATAGGCTTAAAAACATGACATTAGTAGGGGAAAACCCAAAATAGCCCCCGAAAGGCCACGTGGGAGGCACCAATACCTCCCACGGGACCAATGTAACTCGTACGAACTGACCGCGCCATCATGGGACTTTCGGTTTCAGAATACGATTACAATGTGCATATTTCTATACTTAGGCTTAAAAACATGGCGTTAGTGGGTGAAAATCCAAAACAACCCCCGAACGGCCCCGTGAGTGGCACCAACACCTCGCACTGGACCAATGTAACTCGTACGAACTGATCACGCGATCACGGGACCCTCGGTTTGAGAATATGATGATAATTTACATATTTCTAGATTTAGGCTTAAAAACATGGCGTTAGAGGGTGAAAAACCAAAACAGACCCCGAACGGCCCCATGGGAGGCACGAACACCTCCCACGGGACCAATGTAACTCATAAGAACTGACCGCGTAGCCATGGGACCCCCGATTTGAGAATACGACAGTAATTTGAATATTTCTAGACTTAGGCTAAAAAACATGGCGTTGTGGGTGAAAACCTGAAACAGCCACCGAACGGCCTCGTGGGTGGCACCAACACCTCCCACAGGACCAATGTAACTCGTAGGAACTAACCCCGCAACCACGGGACTCTCGGTTTGAGAATACGATGATAATTTACATATTTCTAGACTTAGGGTTAAAAACATGGCGTTAGTGGGTGAAAAGTCGAAATAGCCCCGTGAGTGGCACCAATACCTCGCACGTGACCAATGTAACTCCTAGGAATTGACTGCACGATCACGCGATCCCCAGTTTGAGAATACAACGATAATTTGCATATTTCTAAACTTAGGCAAAAAATGACGTTAGTGGGGGAAAACCCGAAATAATCGCCGAACGGCCCCGTGGGAGGTACCAACACCTCCCATGGGACCAATGTAACTCGTAGGAACTGACCGCGCGATCACGGGACTTCTGGTTTGAGAATACGACGATAATTGAAAAATATCAGGAATTAGGCTTACAAACATGGCGTTAGAGGGTGAAAACCCAAAACAGCCCCTGAACGGCCCCGTAGAAGGCACCAACACCTCCCATGGGACCAATGTAACTCGTAGGTACTGACCGCGCAGCCATGGGACTTTCGGTTTAAGAATACGATGATAATTTTCATATTCTTAGGCTTAGGCTTAAAAACATGGCGTTAGTGGGTCAAAACTCAAAACAACTCCTGAACGGGCCCATGGGTGGCACCACCACCTCCCACGGGATCAATGTAACTCCTAGGAACTGACCCCGTAACCACGAGTCTCCCGGTTTGCGAATACGATGATAAGACTTAGGCTTAAAACATGGCATTAGTGGGTGAGAAACTGAAACAACCCTCGAACGACCCCGTGAGTGGCCCCAACACCTCGCACGGGACCAATGTAACTCGTAGCAACTGACTGTGCGATCACGGGAGCCCCGGTTTGAGAATACGATGCTAATTTGAATATTTCTAGACTTTGGCTTAAAAACATGGCGTTAGTGGGTGAAAACCTGAAACGGCCCCCGAACGGCCCCGTGGGTGGCACTAACACCTCCCACGGGACCAATGTAACTCGTAGGAACTGAACGCGCAACCAAGGGACTCCCGATTTGAGAATACGACGATAATTTCATATTTCTAGACTTAGGCTTAAAAACATGGCGTTACTGGGTGAAAATCCGAAACATCCCTCGAACGGCTCCGTGGGTGGCACCAACACCTCCCACGGGACCAATGTAACTCATAGGAACTGACCACGCAGCCACGGGACTCCCAGTTTGAGAATACGATGATAATTTACATATTTTAAGACTTAGGCTTAAAAATATGGCGTTAGTAGGTGAAAAGCCAAAATAGCCCTCGAATGGCCCCGTGAGTGGCACCAATAACTCGTACGGGACCAATATAACTCGTAGGAACTGATCGCGCGTTCACGGGATCCCCGATTTGAGAATATGACGGTAATATGAATATTTCTAGACTTAGGCTTAAAAACATGGCATTAGTGGGTGAAAACTCAAAACAACAGCCGAACGGTCCCGTGGGTGGCACCAACACCTCCCACGGACCAATGTAACTCGTAAGAATTGACCACTCAGCCACGGGACTCCCGATTTGAAAATTCAACGATAATTTGTAAATTTCTAGACTTTGGTATAAAAACATGGCGTTAGAGGGGGAAAACCTAAAACAACGTCCAAACGGCCCCGTGGGAGGCACCAACACCTCATACGGGACCAATGTAACTCATTGGAACTGACCGCGCAGCCACGGGACTCCCGGTTTTAGAATGCGATGATAATTTGCAATTTTCTAAACTTAGACTTAAAAACATGACGTTAGTGAGTAAAAACCCGATACATCCCCTGAACGGCCCCGTGGTAGGCACCAACATCTCCCGCGGGACCAATGTAACTCGTAGGAACTGACCACACAGCCGCGGGACTCCCGGTTTGAGAATACCAAGATAATTTGAAAATTTCTAGACTTAGGCTTTCAAACATGGCGTTAGTGGGTGAAAACCCGAAACATCCACCGAACAACCCCCTGGGTGGAACCAACACCTCCCACGGGACCTATGTAACCCGTAGGAACTGACCATGCACCCATGGAACTCCCGATTTGAGAATACAATGATAATTTTCATATTTCTAGATTTAGGCTTAAAAACATGGCGTTAGAGGGTGGAAACCCAAAATAGCCCCCGAACGGACCCGTGGGTGGCACCAACACCTCCCACGGGACCAATATAACTTGTAGGAACTAACCACGTAGCCACAAGACTCCCGGTTTGAGAATACGATGATAAGACTTAGGGCATAAAAAGGTGGCGTTAGTGTGTGAAAAGCCGAAACAACCCTCGAACGGCCCCATGAGTGGCACCAACACCTCGCACGGGACCAATGTAACTCGTACGAACTGACCGCGCGATCAGGAGATTCACGATTTGAGAATACGACGGTAGTTTGAATATTTCTAGACTTAGGCTTAAAAACATGGCGTTAGTGGGTGAAAGCCCGAAACAACCCCCGAACGGCCCCGTGGGTGGCACCAACATCACCCACGGGGCCAATGTAACTCGTAGGAACTGACCACGCAGCCCCGGGATCCCGATTTGAGAATACGACGATAATTTGTATATTTATAGTCTTAGACATGAAAACAAGGCGTTAGAGGGTGAAAATCCAAAATAACCCCCGAACGTCCCCGTGGAAGGCACCAACACCTCCCACGGGACTAATGTAACTTTTAGGAACTGATCGCGCAGTCACGGGACTCCCGGTTTGAGAATACGACGATAATTTGCATATTTCTAGACTTAGGCTTAAAAACATGACGTTAGTGGGTGAAAATAGGAAACAACCCTCGAACGGCTCCATGGGTGAAACCAACACCTCCCACGGGACCAATGTAACTCTAAGGAACTTACCATGCAGACACGGGAATTTCGATTTGAGAATACGATGATAATTTGCATATTTCTAGTCTTAGGCTTAAAAACATGGCGTTAGTGGGTGAAAAATGAAAAATCCCTCGAACAGCCTCGTGAATGGCACCAACACCTAGCAGGGGATCAATGTAACTCATAGGAGCTGACCGCACGATCACGGGATCCACGGTTTGAGAATATGATGATAATTTGAATATTTCTAGACTTAGGCTTAAAAACATGGCGTTAGTGGGTGGAAACCCAAAACAGCCCCCGAACGGCCCCATGGGTGGCATCCACACCTCTCACGGGACCAATGTAACTCGTGGAAACTGACCACGTAGCGACTGGAATCCCGGTTTGAGAATACGAAGATAATTTATATATTTTTAGACTTAGGCTTAAAAACATGACGTTAGTGGATGAAAGTCCTAAACAGCCCCCGAACGGTCCCGTGGGTAGCACCAATACCTCTCACGAGACCAATGTAACTCGTAGGAACTGACCACGCAGCCACGGGACTTCTGGTTTGAGAATACGATGATAATTTTCATATTTCCAGATTTAGGCTTAAAAACACGGCGTTAGTGTGTGAAAAGCCGAAACAGCCCTCGAACGGCCTCGTGAGTGGCACCAACACCTCGCACGGGACCAATGTAACTCTTAGGAACTGACCGCGTGATCACGGGACACCCAGTTTGACAATACGATGGTAATTTGAATATTTCTAGACTTAGGCTTAAAAACATGGCGTTAGTGGGAGAAAACTCGAAACAGCCTACGAACGGCCACGTGGGAGGCACCAACACCTCCCACGGGACCAATGTAACGCGTAGGAACTGACCGCGCAGCCACGGGACTCCCGATTTGAGAATACGATGATAATTTTGATATTTCTAGACTTAGGCTTAAAACCATGGCATTAGTGGGTAAAAAACCGAAACAACCCTCGAACGGCCCCGTGAATGGCACTAACACCTACCACGGGACCAATGTAACTCGCAGGAACTGACCACGCAGCCACGGGACTCCCGGTTTAAAAATATGATGATAATTTGCATATTTCTAGGCTTAGGCTTAAAAACATGGCGTTACTGGATGAAAAGTCGAAACACCCCCCAAACGGCCCCGTGAGTGGCACCATCACCTCGTATGGGACCAATGTAAGTAGTAGGAACTGACCGCGCCATCACGGGACTCCCAGTTTTAGAATACAATAGTAATTTGAATATTTTTAGACTTAGGCTTAACAACATGGCGTTAGTGGGTGAAAACTCAAAACAGCCTCTGAACGGCCCAGTGGGTGGAACCAACACCTCCCACGGGACCAATGTAACTCCTAGGAACTGACCCCGTAACCACGAGTCTCTCGATTTGAGAATACGATGATAAGACTTAGGCTTAAAAACATGACGTTAGTGGGTGAAAAGCCGAAATAGCCCTCAAACGGCCCTATGAGTGGCATAAACAGTTCGCACGGGACCATTGTAACTCGTAGGAACTTACCGCGCGATCACGGGATCCTCGAGTTGAGAATACGATGGTAATTTGAATATTTCTAGACTTTGGCTTAAAAACATGGCGTTAGTGGGTGAAAACCCAAAACAGCCCCCGAACGGCCCTGTGGGTGGCACTAACACCTCCCACGGGACCAATGTAACTCGTAGGAACTGACCACGCAGCCACGGGACTCCCAATTTGAGAATACGATGATAATTTGCATATTTTTAGACTTAGACTTAAAAATATGGCGTTAGGGATGAAAACCCAAAACAGCACCCGAACGGGCTCGTGGGAGGTACCAACAGCTCCCACGGGACAAATGTAACTCGTAGGAACTGACCGCGCAGCCACGGGACTCCCGATTTGAGAATACAACGATAATTTGTATATTTCTAGACATAGGCTTAAAAATATGGCGTTAGTGGGTGAAAACCTGAAACAGTCCCCGAACGGTTCTGTGGGTGGCACCCACACCTCTTAGGGGACCAATGTAACTCGTAGGAACTGGCCATGCAGCCACGGGACTCCCAGTTTGAGAATACGATGATAAGACTTAGGCTTAAAAACATGGCGTTAGTGGGTGAAAACCCAAAATAGCCCCCGATCGGCCCCATAGGTGGCACCAACACCTCCCACGGGATCAGTATAACTCGTAGGAACTGATCGTGCAGCCACGGGACTACCGGTTTGAGAATACGATGATAATTTGAATATTTCTAGACTTAGGCTTAAAAACATGACGTTAGTGAGTAAAAACCCGATACATCCCCTGAACGGCCCCGTGGGAGGCACCAACATCTCCCGCGGGACCAATGTAACTCGTAGGAACTGACCACACAGCCGCGGGACTCCCGGTTTGAGAATACCAAGATAATTTGAAAATTTTTAGACTTACGCTTAAAAATATGGCGTTAGTGGTTGAAAACCCAAAATATCCCCCGAACGGCCCCGTGGGTGGAACCAACACCTCCCACGGGACCAATGTAACTCGTAGGAACTGACCACGCAGCCACAGGACTCCCGGTTTGAGAATACAATGATAATTTGCATATTTCTAGTCTTAGGCTTATAAACATGGCGTTAGAGGGTGAAAATCCAAAACAGCCCCCGTACGTCCCCGTGGGATGCACCAATACCTCCCATAGGACTAGTGCAACTCGTAGGAACTGATCGCGCAGCCATGGGACACTCAGTTTGAGAATACTATGATAATTTGCATATTTCTAGACTTGGGCTTAAAAACATGGCGTTAGCGGGTGAAAACCCGAAACAGCCCCCGAACGGCTCTGTGGGTGGCACCAACACCTCCCACGGGACCAATGTAACTCGTAGGAACTGACCACGCAGCCACGAGACTCCCTATTTCAGAATACGATGATAATTTGTATATTTTTAAACTTAGGCTTAAAAATATGGCGTTAGTGGGTGAAAAGCCACAACTGCCACTGAACGATCCCTTGAGTGGCACCAATGGGACCAATGTAACTCTTAGGAACTGACAGCGTGATCACGGGATCGCCGGTTTGAGAATACGATGATAATTTGCATATTTCTAGACTTAGGCAAAACATGGCGTTAGTGGGGAAAACCCAAAACAGCAGCTGAACGGCTCCGTAGGAGGCACCAACACCTTCCACGGGACCAATGTAACTCGTAGGAGCTGACCGTGTGATCACGGGACTCTCGATTTGAGAATACAATTATAATTGATAAATATCAGGAATTAGGCTTATAAACATGGCGTTAGAGGGTGAAAATCCAAAACAGCCGTCGAACGTCCCCGTGGAAGGCACCAACACCTCCCACGGGACCAATATAACTTGTAGGAACTGACCACGCAGCCACGGGACTTTCGGTTTAAGAATATAATGATAATTTGCATATTTCTAGACTTAGGCATAAAAACATGGGGTTAGTGGGTTAAAACCCGAAACAACCCCCGAACGGCCCCGTGGGTGGCACCAACATCTCCCATGGGACCAATATAACTCGTAGGAACTGAAACCGCAACGGTGTACTCATTAGGATCAGTCAGTAGCAAAATTATGAGATAAAGTCACTCAATTATGTTGTTCGAGGTGCTAAAAGTGACTAAATTAGGAAGAATTTATGCCTAATCAAACCCCCCTAACTTAGAATTTTGCGCGTCCCGAGCAATGTAAAAGAATCCTAGCCAGGCTTAATCCTTGAAAACATTTTATTGGGATAGAATACCTTTTTCGCGGGCAAGAGGTTTCATTTAGCGTATGCAACAAGCCTTTAAACCTCTAGGTTACCCTAGTAGGACGAGTTGTGTCTCGTGAGGGTTTGCAGAGAATATACCCGCAAAATTCGACTCAAAGAAAATTCAAAATACGTAAAAATTGTACAATTCAAACTTTTCTAGAAAAATAGTCATCATCAAGTCATGCTTACAAGTCTCAAATCATCGTGCGTGTGTGCGTAGCCAAAAATATAACCGCCAATTTCCACCGATTGATCATTACGTTACATGTCCGAAAGTTCGTTTTGATTTCAATTTCTCATGGAATACTCTCTCAAACGAATCACTCGAAATGCGGCTATTCTCTCGGTATGCGTGGTATAAAGAGTACATGTAATGGACGCAAAATCATGCATACAATTAGAAAGACGAAAATTTCATGGTGAAAGCATCTCATCAACGGATTACAGTTTTAAAAACGGGAACATTGCCTCTTTTTCGCGCATTCAATCTCTCTTATTATTTTTTGGTGTATTAGCTCTCCACGCGGTAACCAATTTCGCAATTTAGACTGGGTTAGGACTTTTTCAGGTTTTAAGGTATATAGGGTGAAATGACAATGGTAAGGAGGTTGGAATTGGAAAGGTCATTAATGATGTCCATTTGTGCTTTTTTCAGGCTATTGCTCATTTTTTTCTTCTTTTTCTATATTTTTCTATTTTTTACTTCTTTTCTTTTCTTGCTATTTTTGTTGAGCATATCTATTTTTTTCTTTCTCCTTTATACGCACTTTTCGGACTTAAATTCTGAATTTTTCCATTTTTCACAATTCCGGCTATTTGGGTTTTCCGAGTTATCACACGAAAGGAGAAAATTTACTTGGCTCAAATTGGGTTACAAAAGGGGTAATTTTTTGCTACTTTTTCTGGCCAATATTTTTTGGTGACAAACGAGGGCCTACTTCATTGCCCAAACTTCCAATTGCGTTACCATACGCGTTTCGAGATGAATTTAAGTTTAGAGATCAATTTGGCACGTTTTTCAAAGCAATCTTACACACATTTTTCAAAACCGATCAAAATGAAAGGATTGAGATCCTTGGCAACTTTTTAGGCTCTGAAAAGAACTTTGAGTTAACAATTAACTCGGATTGATTTAAAAACTCGCAAAAAGGATAGGCTCGAATCACACCGGGTTTGTTAATCTCCACACTTATTCGTTAAGTCGTCAATTTTCGCTCAATTTCCATCTTTGGTCAATTTCATCTTTGTGTATGTTGAATTTTACAACTTGAGACTTTAAACCGACTTTTAATGATATTTTTGAAAAATTTGAATTCCAATTTTTATTTATTTTGAACAAAAATATTTTTGGATTTTTCAAAATTTTATGATTTTTTTTTGGAATTTCTGGGCATTTTGAAAATTTGTGAAGTTTTAGACATACGCACTTGTGACCCCCCCTAACTTAGACTTTTGAAGTGTCCTCAAGCAAAAAGGACTAAAATCTAAATAAGGCAAAATAATAAGTGCGATAAATAAAACAGACAAATGGAGAAAATGCAGTTTTTAGTACAACAGGATTGTGTTACATGTGCAGGGAAAAAAGCATACAAATGTGAAGAGGAAAAAACAAGTAAAAAGCTGCCAGCACCATATAAAGCATCACCGGGGTGGGGGATGGGAGGAACCGGGCGCATTGGGGTCATAGGGGTTATGGTAGTAGGAAGTCAGTGGCTCATTAGGATCCCCTATGAGGCGATAGATGTCCGCTTGGAAGCGGAGAACGATGCTCATGTCGCGCTCGTAGTTGGTCTGAAAGGTGTTGAAGTTCGTTTCAAGTGCCGACATGCGGGCGGATAGGTCAGTTCCCTCCCACTCGAAATCTGGGTCGTCCTCCTCGTCCGCCTATTCCTCGTTCGGACCGATATCCCCCATCTCGACGTCCTCACCGGCTGCCCCTGCTTCTTCCTCGCTCTCGCTCGAGGCAGCCTCTTCGTCACTATCACCTCCCCGCCTAGCCCGGAGGACAACTAGCTGTTTGGCGCTTTTGGTGCGGGTACCTTGTCCGAAAGGACCAAGGATGCGAGTATGGTCGATCGGCTCCGCTATGCCAGCATCCTGAAGGATGGAAGTGATCAAATGGGCATAGGGAAGTGGGGTGGTTACCTTCTCATCCAAGGACACGTTAATGATATTCGCGTATAAAGTGCGGCCCAAATGGATGGAAGTTTGGGGGTCAAAGAGGTGATAGGTCAATGTAGCTTGCCGAGGCCGCATGGAGGAATCGTGGGACGTTTACAAAATGTTGGCGCACACAATATGAAATGTGAGGCGCGCCTTCTCGTTTAGGCATCCAACGGCTACGGTTTGCCCCGTCCAAGACACGTTCGGCGCAATTCGGGCCTTGATTATATCCTTGTCGACCGGGGGAACGTTTTGGGTATAGGTAAATTCGGGAACGTCCGGGACGTCATACTCGACCAACTTGGCCGTGAGACGGGCTAAGGAGAATGGGATGACAATCCCATCCACGTAAGCTTGGGCCTCAAATTGGCCCGTCCGGATGAGGGTGCCATAAAATGAGCGGACTTCGGTTGCCCACACCGCTTTGTAGGGTTGGCTGAGGAATCGGCCCCAGCCCCGAGCCATGAATAGGGCGGTGATGGAGTTGGGCAGCCCTTCCTATTGGACAACGCGCTCCATATGGAGTTTGCAGCCCAAACCAAAAAATTGAGTGCACCATCACTCCTCTTGGCGGGAGCGGAACTCGCCGTTACCGGAGGGTTGGATATCGGTGGAGTCATATTTGGTGGGGGAAATGCGGGGGGCCATGGAAACAAGAAGGATTTTTACTAGGAAAAACTGGAGAGGGAGAAGAGAGGAATTGTGGTTGAGGTGTGAAGAGAAAGGGAGGGATTGGTGTGTATTTATAGTGGAAGGGGTGAGGGGAGGGGTTGGAATTGGAGGGAAAGGGTTTGGAGGGAAAAGGGGGTGGATATTGGAGCGAAAGGTTAGGGTTGGGAAGAGGGAAAACGGATTGGAGGGAATGAATGGGGTTGGGGGGAAAGGGGGGTGAATCTTGGGAAGGGGAGAAAATAGACCTGCAGAAGACGGACCGATCCGTGGTAGGTGCGGACCGGTCCGACTGTTTGACTTTTCAAGCATTCGCCAGGCGGACCGGTCCTTTAAAATTAAAGGAATCGGTCCGGGGTCAGACCGGTCCGGCCTTAAAAGGAACCGGTCCGCCCCAGGGCTTTTGGGCTGAAATTCTCCAAACTTGGTTTCGAGCTCTCTTCTTCAAAAAATTTCACTTTCCCGACATACTCTCTGTCCAACTGGACTAAAACCCCTCTCGATTTCACTGGTCAACACCATTTGACTCAAAATTCCCAAAACACACGAATGCTTCTCCCAAACGAAACCTAGTCCTAACGACTCTCAAAACACACACGACTCTCACACACACGACTCTCACCCCATACGCGTCGGGGGTGCGACGACCTCACTTTTTCAGCTCAATCTACCCCATAAATGTGGTCCGACAACCAGACGGTGTCGACTTCTTCCGCACATGCCTCTAAATATGGCTTTAGGTGTTGTCCATTCACTTTGAACGTATTTCCCCCTTTTAAATCGTCTAGTTCAACAGTTCCATGGGGGGAAACATTCTTCACGCAACTTGCCCGAAAAGAGGTGAAGCCGAGAGTTGTAGAGAAGAACTTTTTGCCCGGGAAGAAACTCTTTTCGTCGAATGATGCTATCATGAGTGAGTTTCATCCTTTCTTTTGAAAATTTGGCATTCTCATACGCATCATTGCGTAGTTCTTCTAACTCATTCAATTGAAGCTTGCGGGCTTCACCGGCCTTGTCCATGGCATAATTTAATTGCTTAATTGCCCAATACACCTTGTGTTCAAGCTCAACGGGAAGATGGAAAGGTTTTCCATACACAAAGCGGAAAGGGGACATGCCGAGTTGATTCTTGTATGCGGTACGATAGGCCCATAACGAATTGTCCAATCTAAGGGACCAATCTTTCCGGGTAGGATTGATGGTCTTTTCAAGAATGTTCTTGATTTTCCGATTTGCTAGTTCGGCCTGCCCATTCGTTTGTGGGTGATAAGTCGTTCCAACCTTGTGAACGACACCATACTTTCTCATGAGCTTCGCGAATGGCCTATTGGAAAAGTGCGTGCCATTATCACTAATTATCGCTTTCGGTGCACCGAAGCGGGAAAGTATGTGTTCTTGCAGAAATTTTATCACCACCTTGTTGTCATTTGTCTTGGTAGCCACGGCTTCCACCCATTTAGAAACGTAGTCTACCGCGATAAGGATGTATAGAAAACCAAAGAACGAGGGAAAAGGGCCCATGAAGTCAATGCCCCAACAGTCAAAGATCTCAATAATGAGTATAGGGGTAAGAGGCATCATGTCTTATCGGGTAATGGCCCCCATCCGTTGGCATCTATTGCAGGATTTACAAGCATCATTCACATCCCGGAAGATTGTGGGCCAATAGAGGCCGCATTGCAGAATTTTTGCAGCCTTCTTTTTCGTCGAAAAGTGGCCTACACAAGCTTCCGAATGACAAAATTGGATGACTTTCGAGATTTTATCATCCGGTACACATCGTAGGATGATTTGATCGGTGTAATATTTAAAAAGTAATGGATCGTCATAGAAGAACATGTGCGACCAAGTAATAAACCTCTTATTATCTTGCGGTGTCCAATCGGGAGGGACGACTCCCGTGATAAGATAGTTCACTATATCCGCAAACCAAGGATACGAAGAGGTAGCACAAAGTTGCTAATCCAGAAAATATTCGTCTATGGGTATGGGATCACTAGGTACGTCGGACGAAAGCCGAGATAAATGGTCGACAACGATGTTTTCTACTCCTTTCTTATCTTTTATGGAGAGATTGAACTCTTGTAGGAGTAGGATCCACCTTATGAGGCACGGCTTGGCATCTTTCTTTGAAAGTAGGTATTTCAAGGCCACGTGGTCGGTGAAGATAGTAATAGGAGAACCAATGAGATATGACCATAATTTATCAAGGGCAAGGACTACCGCTAGCAACTCCTTCTCCGTGGGAGAGTAGTTGAGTTGAGGTCCGGTAAAGGTCCGGCTAGCGTAGTAGATGACATGAGCTTGCTTATCTTTTTATTGGCCCAAAACAACCCCAATCGCATAATCGCTTGCATCACACATAAGTTCAAATGGTAAGGACCAATTCGGAACTTGCATGATGGGAGCGGACACAAGCATGGTTTTCAGTTTCTCAAAATAGCTTTGGTATGCTTTTGTCCACTCGAATGGGGTGTCTTTCATAAGTAGGTTGCTTAAGGGTCTAGCGATGGCGCTAAAGTCCTTAATGAACCTTCGATAAAACCCCGCGTGGCCCAAGAAAGAGCGCACGTCCTTAAGCGATTTTAGTGGGGGTAGGTCAGCTATGACGTCGATCTTTGCCCTATCAACTTCTATTCCTTTGGATGATACTATGTGGCCAAGAACTATTCCCTCGGTGACCATGAACTGGCATTTCTCCCAATTTAGCACTAAGTTCTTTTCCACACACTGGGCGAGTACTTTTTCCAGCTTTTCCAAACAATGATCGAAAGAGGTGCCAAAAATGCTAAAATCGTCCATGAACACTTCGAGTCCTCTCTCGACCATGTCGCTAAATAAGCTTAACATGCACCTTTGAAAGGTCGTAGGTGCATTACACAAGCCAAATGGCATACGTTTGTAGGCAAACGCACCAAAAGGGCAAGTGAAGGTAGTCTTCTCCTGGTCAAGTACATCTACCTCAATTTGGTTATATTCGGAATAACCATCAAGGAAGCAATAGTAAGGGTGGCCCGCTACTCTCTCAAGCATTTGATCGATAGATGGCAAGGGGAAATGGTCTTTCCTAGTTCCCGCATTGAGTTTTCGATAGTCAATGCAAATGCGCCACCCGGTGGTGGTACGTTGGGGAACGAGCTCTCCCTTAGCATTCTCAATCACAGTCATACTCAACTTATTCGGGATGACTTTAATAGGTCTCACCCATTTGCTATCCGAGATTGGGTAGATAATCCCAGCATCCAATAATTTGATGATCTCGGTTCTCACAACTTCTTTCATATTGGGATTTAGTCTTCTTTGCATTTCTGTAGAGGGCTTGACATCCTCTTCGAGATGGATCTTGTGAGTGCAAATCAATGGACTTATCCCCTTTAAATCAGCGATGCACCAACCAAAATCACTTTGGTACTTCCTCAGAATTTCAAGAAATTTACCCTCCCATCCTTCGTCTAGGCTAGAGGAGACAACAACAGGAAATGTCTCATCCTCTCCTAGGTCTGCATATTTGATATGGGAGGGGAGTTTCTTTAATTCAAGGATTGGAAATTTGTCACTGGAGGGAACCATGTGTGTATCCTTCGGAGGTAACTCCTCGAATCTAGAAACACAATTAACATCTCTCGCGTCCTCGTCCGACGCACTCTCATCGAGTAACTCACTCAACTCCCCAACCTCCCTCTCAAATTCGGTGTACGTACCCTCACTCTCATATCTCGCCGCTAAACAGGACTCTAAAGCGTCGCCACAGTAATTCTCCTCAAATTATTCCTCTACTATCTCATCTATGAGGCTCACCGCGTGAAGATCATCTTCCTCCCCTGCATTTTAGGCTATGTGGAAGATGTTGGTCTCTAAGGTCATGTTCCCAAACGTGAGTTGCATTCGCCCATTCCTAGTATTGATGATTGCGTTAGCCGTAGCTAAGAAGGGGAGACCAAGGATGATGGGAACATGATTGCTCGAGTTAAAGGAAGGCTCTGTGTCCCAAATGATAAAATCTACCGAAAAGTAGAAAGTGTCAACTTGGTCGATCACGTCCTCGACTATGCCTCATGGGATCTTCACTGTTCGATCCGCTAATTGGAAAGTGACCTTTGTGGGCTTGAGGTTGCCCAAGTCAAGTTGCCTATGGATGGAGTAAGGGAGGATATTTACGCTTGCTCCCAAGTCAAGTAAGGCTTTTTCAATTTTATTTTCTCCAATGATGCAGGATATGGTGGGTGCACCGGGATCTTTGAATTTAGGCGGGAGTTCATATAATAGAATGGATCTCACGTTTTGTGCTAGAAAGACGTTCTTCTTCACCTTCATCTTTCTCTTAACCATCAACAGGTCTTTGATGACTTTAGCGTAAGCTGGAATTTGCTTGATGGCATCGAGGAAAGGTAAATTCAGCTTCACTTGCTTAAGCACTTCTAGCACGTCTTCACGTGGGTTTCCTTTTTGGAAGGGAATCAACCTTTAAGGAAACGGTGCCGCGGAGGGTGGTTTCACTACCACCTCTGGCTCACTAGCGTCTTCCTTATCACTCTCATTAAAGGGGACATCTTCGGTCTCTTTCGTGCCGGGCGAAATCTCCTTGTCTTTTATCGTGTCGTGTGGGGGAGGTGATAAATCAACGACTCTCCCACTACGAAGAGTGGTCACAGCTTGAGATTGCTCCTGTTGTTCAGTAGAGGTGGAGCTAACACTAGTTTGACCTTGGGGAGGTCTTTGGCCTTAGGCAAGAAACTTGCCCTTCTCTTGGACACTCAGCGAGGATTGTATCTTTGATAGACTTACATTTATGTCGCCAATTAGACGATCATATTTGGCATTGGTTGCCATCTGGCTTGCGATGAATTGATTCATGGTATCCTCGAGAGTTCTCCGTGGTGGCGGAATACACGCTCCTTGAGGTGGTGGTGCTTGCACATGTCCTTGCATGTGTGGAGCTTGTTGAAAGTGTTGTGGTGGAGGAGGGGAAACATGTGAAGGAGGGTTCATTGCAGCATGTTGTTGCCCATAGCTAAAACCATGATGGTTTTTCCATGAAGGGTTATATGAATTCCCGTGCGGGGCACCGAAATTACCCTTAAAACCTCCTATACCACTAAATTGCTCCTGAAGCATAACTTTGTAGGCGGGTATCGTCGGGCATTCCTCAGTTGAATGGCCCGCCTCACAAATAACACACACCTTTTCGATGGGGTCTGGTACTGATCCAGCTGGTCCTTTTACATATATCTCGCATAGGTCTCAAAATCCTTTCACAAAAGTCTCCAATCGACTATCCGTCATAGAGTTCTTGTCTACGTGGAATAGGCCGGATGCCGATGGAGTGGTGGTCATTTGATGATTTCGATTTTGAGCATTAGGATCAGATGTATCCCAGGATTGGGTAGTCTCGGCGACATACCTCAGGTGAAGCTCAGCATCGTGGGCATCTAAATCGACAAATGGACCACTTCCCATAGTTTCAACAAGTTGCTTGGAGTTAAGATTCAGCCCATTATAGAGAAAAGAAATGATCTGCACTGAATCAAATCCATGATGGGGGCATGAAGTAACTAACTCGTTGAAGCGTTCATAACATCGATGGAATGGATCATTTTCAGCTTGTCTGAACGCTTGAATTTGAGCCTTTATGGAGATCGTTCGATGTGGTGGGAAGAATTTCTTGAGAAATCTCGACTGCAACTCATTCCATGATGGAATCGAGCTCGGAGGTAAAGACCATATCCAGGCCTTAGCTTTATCTTTGAGCGAGAAAGGGAAGAGTTTGAGGCGGATTACCTCTTGTGTGCAGGTTTGATCATTGAGAGTATCACACACGTCCTCAAATTCCTTAATATGGAGGTATGGCTTTTCAGAATCCATACCGTAATAATACGGTAGCATCTGGATCATCCCATTTTTAAAACGGAATTTCCCGGCATTGTACGGGAGTATAATGCATCCCGGAGTGACAGTGCACTCGGGATATAAGAATTCTCTCAGCGAGCGGTATGGGGGCTCTTCTTCACCGACGGGTGCACTGCCGTGTTGCGACATCACTTCCTCACTTAACGACTCGGTGCTCTCACTAGATGTGCTCAGAGTGTGTCCTAAGAAGGAAAATGGAGTGTTATTGGAGATTGTGTGCGACGGTGTGGGAGGTGGGATCCAGAACTGTGGGGCGTTTGGAGTGTGGGGACTGTCGGGATTATACTCAACAATTGGATTTTCGTGAATATTGGTTGGAGTATTATGGGGTGTGGGAGTGGTTTCAGAATTTTGCATTAACGCTTATGAGAGATGATGATTGTGAATCTTTTTGTGTTTTTTTTTGAATTTTTTTATATGTTTTTGGATTTTTTGGAGATTTTTGGTCAAAGCTTTGGATTGACTCGATCTAATCCTAAGTCTACCTATTTCCCCGGCAACGGCGCCAAAAACTTCACCCTAGGCTTAAGTGCAAGCCTGTCGCTCAAGTAATAATCCCAGTAAGTCGGGTATCGATCCTCAGGGAAACAGGAAAACGGATTTGTGACGACGGGAAAAGACGGAGAAACCCAAACTTTGAATCTAAAAAGATAGGAAAAAATTATTTGGTTTTGATATTTGATTATACTAAATGCAATTACGAAATTATGAAGAAATGTAACTATACTAATCTACCTAAATTATGAATGAAAGATGATTTGAAACTTTTGTTTAAATGATGAGAAAAACAGGATGGGAATACAATTCCCCAACCCTAGTGAATCGCAGTTATAATATTAATCATAAATTTATCTGATTGATTTGACCCAGAATTTAGTACTCCCAAGCATTATGTATATGAGGTTCAAGCCCGCGTCATACCTAATCTGAGGATGAGTAAATCGGTATCGCGATAGTAACACTCGGATTGCATTCTAAATCATCACGGTTACCCAGAGGCAAATGAGATATAAAGACCTACAATCGTTATGTTCCTACGCAATACGGTTTTATACAATCACTAAATTCAGAGGATTAATGTTATACGCGTATAATTAACACATCAGGCTGGGTTCATGTACCCCGGCCTTAGAAAATCTATCCTAACATGATGAAAGTGATGAAAGCGGTGTTTAGTGTGCAGATATTCATGATTACTCTAAGGAAAATGGTACTTAGATGTAGAAAGGAATTGGAAATAAGAAATACTCACTAAAATTACCCAAGCAGTAATTGCAACAATGAATGAAATTGGTAATCCACTAATCTCTGAATCAATTTTCAATCTTTGAATTAAAACTGGAAACTTTATCTAAACTAGGGTTTTGTTGCTGGAAAAGAAAAACTAACTATTTTCCTATCTAAAAATCCGTCCAAATAACAATAATAAATCGGGTTTTTATACCCTCCATGAATTTAGTAATTGCAGTTGCACTAGGACTCTTCCTTGAAACAAACAATATTTGCGAATCTCGAAGGCCGGACCGATCTGGGTCTTAGGCGGATCGGTCTGCTATCTAGGCAGATCGGTTCTTTTATTTTAGGGCGGACCGATCTACCCCCGGACCGGTTCTTTTATTTTGCCTTCTTCGATTTGCTTGTGGTTCGGGGTCTACAGGAGTTTGGCAAGGTGGACCGGTCCGGGGTAGGGGTGGACCGGTCCGGGTATTTGACTTTTTGGCACGACTTTGACTGCTCATATATTTTGTTCCGGGATTTCGATTGAGGTGCCGTTTCTTCCTATGTGCTTGTGAATGAGATTTTATCAACTTATCTTTAGGTACCTCATCCGAATTCTAGGTGGAAATTACGCTTTTGCCCTTTTGACTTTCCTTCTTTCTTCCTTGATTCTTCCGGTTTCCTTCTTCCGTTTGTTGACATCAAATACTTGTAAAATCACTACGAAATACCAGAAACTCGATGTACTCATTAGGATCAGTCAGTAGCAAAATTATGAGATAAAGTCACTCAATTACGTTGTTCGAGGGGCTAAAAGTGACTAAATTAGGAAGAATTTATGCCTAATCAAACCCCCCTAACTTAGAACTTTGCGCCTCCCGAGCAATGTAAAAGAATCCTAGCCAGGCTCAATCCTTGAAAACATTTTATTGGGATAGAATACCTTTTTAGCTGGCAATCGGTTTCATTTAGCGTATGCAACAAGCCTTTAAACCTCTAGGTTACCCTAGTAGGACAAGTTGTGTCTCGTGAGGGTTTGCAGAGAATATACCCACAAAATTCGACTAAAAGAAAATTCAAAATACGCAAAAATTGTACAATTCAAACTTTTCTAGAAAAATAGTCATCATCAAGTCATGTTTACAAGTCTTAAATCATCGTGCGTGTGTGCGTAGCCAAAAATATAACCGCCAATTTCCACCGATTGATCATTACGTTACTTGTCCGAAAGTTCGTTTTGATTTCAATTTCTCATGGAATACTCTCTCAAACGAATCACTCGGAATGTGGCTATTCTCTCGGTATGCGTGATATAAAGAGTAAATGTAATGGACGCAAAATCATGCATACAATTAGAAAGACGAAAATTTCATGGTGAAAGGATCTTATCAACGGATTACAGTTTTAAAAACGGGAACATTGCCTCTTTTTCGCGCATTCAATCTCTTTTATTATTTTTTGGTGTATTAGCTCTCCACGCGGTAACCAATTTCGCAATTTAGACTCGGTTAGGACTTTTTCAGGTTTTAAGGTATATGGGGTGAAATGATAATGGTAGGGAGGTTGGAATTGGAAAGGTCATTAATGATGTCCATTTGTGCTTTTTTCGGGCTATTGCTCATTTTTTTCTTCTTTTTCTATATTTTTCTATTTTTTACTTCTTTTCTTTTCTTGCTATTTTTGTTGAGCATATCTATTTTTTTCTTGCTCCTTTATACGCACTTTTCGGACTTAAATTCTGAATTTTTCCATTTTTCACAACTCCGTCTATTTGGGTTTTTCGGGTTATCACACGAAAGGAGAAAATTTGCTTGGCTCAATTATAAGATAAAGTCAGTAGCAAGATTATGAGATAAAGTCACTCAATTACGTTGTTAGAGGTGCTAAAAGTGACTAAATCAAGGGATAAATTTGGAAGAATTTATGCCTAATCAGTGAAAACCCAAAATAGCCCCCGAATGGCCCCGTGGGAGGCACCAACACCTCCCACGGGACCAATGTAACTCGTAAGAATTGATCGCGCAGCCACGGGACTCCCGGTTTGAGAATACGACCGTAATTTGCATATTTCTAGACTTAGGCATAAAAACATTGATATGTTGATAATTTTAACTCATATATGCAATTTTTCAGCTTGATTAATTTTTTTATAAAACTACTTGGTTACTGATATTAGTTTTTTTTGTATCCTATCATTTGTAGGATTTTTGCACGTGGAACAAATGAAGGAGGCAATGGTTTACAACATGAAGAATGTTTATATGTTGTGAACATTCAGGATTATGTTTTTTGTGTGTTACAGCCGTGTGGGCTTTTATTGATTAGTTTTTTGGCCGTGAGGGCTTTTATAATTTGATTGTTGAATTTTATGGCCGTGTGAGATTTATAATAAGCAGGTTTTACATTTACAGGGTTGGGAATGTCAAGAAAATAGAGGAAACTCTGCCCAATATTTTTTTGGTCTGTGAATTATTAAGACGTGTAATATTTTTAAGTTTGTATATATATTAGTTTATTAACAACGTTCTCGATTCGCAATTTGTGATTTTTTTATTGTTTCGCCAATAATAAATATTTGTAACACCTCTTACGCATCCAACGTTACACGTAGCAACTGACGGTGTACTCACAGGACCCCCAATTTTAGGATTGGACCAAAAAAGTACATTTTTTTAAAATTATAGTTAAATATGGTCATGGACTTTGTCCATGACCATTTTTATTTTTTTCGTCGTGCATAAAAATGGTCGCGGCCAAAGTTCGAGACAATTTTTTTTCGTCGCGGTGTCGGTCACGGACTTTGACCGCGACCATTTTTGGTCACGGTTGGGGGTCACGGACTTGGGCCGCGATCATTTTTTTCCCTTTTTTTTGTCACGGTTGTGGACCGCGGCCAAAATCCGCGACCAATTTGTCACGGTTCTGGGTCACGAACTTGGATCGCGACCACTTTTTTTTTTGTCACGGTTGTGAGTCGCGGACTTTGGCCGCGGCCAATTTGTCATGGTTGTAGGTCATGGACTTGGGCCGCGACCATTTTTTTTTCATTTTTTTGTCACGGTTGTGGGTCGCGGACTTTGGCCACGACCAATTTGTCATGGTTGTGGGTCACAGACGAGGGCCGCGACCCGTCACGGCATGGGTCACGGCCCAAGTTCGCAACCATCTGTCGTGACCCCCTCTAGACCGTGACGAGTGTTTGGTCACGGACTTGGGCCGCAACCCACGAAATTGGTCACACCCAAAATTATCACGGCCCAAGTCCGCGACCCACAGTTTTGGTCAGGGATTTTGGCCGTGACCAATCGCCAGTTTTGGTGTAGTGTTGAAGACTGGAAGCTCTTAAGAATATAAGAAGAAACGAGAACCTAATCCGAGCAATAGTTCAAAAGATATGAGAGTTAGAAAATGAGAAGAATAAAAACAAAATCTGAACCGGTACGGTTCCAAAGTAGAATCGGTTCGCTTTTTCAGAGATTCTATCGAATTCAGAACTGGTTCGATTCCAAAGTGGAACTCGTTCATTTTTCTGTTTGACGAATTTCTCAACTTAACTTCCACTTATTTTGGAGAGTTTATTTTGCTTCAAACACTTGTAAAAATATTGTATTATTATTCTTTTAGGAGGCTAGGGTATCTGGAAGCTAGTTTTTACTTTAGAATAAGAGAGGAGAAGAGCCAAGAACCTTAGTATTCATTCATGCATTAAAGTTCAACAATTTTGGATCAATTTCCAAGGTTTTTAATATCAAGTTTGTTCTCTCTATCTTGTTCTTGCATGTTCTTCATCTTTACATGTTTTTATTTATTTTTATGGGATTCTAAAGTTCTCACACATATTTAATAATAGGTTCATTATGATTTACAAAGCATGCAACATTAGATTTTTGTTTATTTTTCACGTAGCTATGTCCCGCTAAATTTTTAGTGAGTTGGGGTTTATGAACCCAACCTAGGGTTTATGAATGGATTTAAAAGTGAATAAAATATAGTTAATAATTCAAAGGTTTGAACTTTATCAAAATGAAGGTTGTAGGTCTTTTAATTTCATTTGCCCTAGGTAACCCGAATGTTTAAAGGTGCAATTAGCGTTTTGATAATTTATCATCATCGTCAAATAAATTTTTTAATTTGATATTATGAGGAGTAAAATCCATATATGTTGAATGCTTAAAATGTATTTTTTGTTTCTTTGAATTGAGAATTAGAGTTTTGAAACTTTTATGTTCTACGTAGTCACCGATGATTCGGGGGAGTGTACCCTAACTGTATCTTCCCATATTCATTTAAAACTCGCTTAGTTATTCTTGCATATGTAGTTTAGTTGATAATTTAATTAAATCCCATTAGTTGATAGGAAAGTCACAAATCATCATCTTTTCCTTATTTCTTTGAGTCAATCTTAGGGTTAATCTTTCCTCCTATTCGTTATCACGAGCATTCATCTTATTTCCTGAGTTCGACACCTGGTTTATCAGATTATTACTTGAGCGACCATCTTGCACTTGAGCAGTTATCACATTCATTAGAGACATTTTAAAGCCGCGTCACCTACATATGTCATTGAAAACCCATTTGAATAGTGGTACGATTTGAGGCAGATCTTTCAAAACCAACTTAAGGAGTGGTATGATCTAAAGTAGATCGTCCTAGAAGAGGCAGAAAACCTATGTAAGAACTGGATGGATCCAACTCAGACATGAGATTGGTCACTTACATATGGCATTAAACACCCACTTAAAAAATGGTACGATCTTAAGCAGGCCAGTCATAATCCACGAAGTGGTATGATCTAAAATAAGTCAGAGTAATTAAAGACAAAGTCCACTTTAGAAATAGTGATGTGTGGCAGATAAACCTAGGGGGATACAAATTTCACACAATAAAAACTGGCTTAAGCGAGTAATTTTGTTGGCCTTAATGAATGAATTAAACACCAGCTAAGTGATAAAGGGCGACCAGATTCAATCATAAACAAACTATTTTTTTTTTCTTTTAAGAAGAAGATAACCTTAAAAAAAATGAATAATGCAGAGCAAATAATCAAGCATTATCTGACGAAATCTGATTATAAAATAGCAAGGCTATATTAAATGCACAACTAAAAGAGGAATGGAAAAAAATACAGATATTTTCAATGATAGTTCAAAAAATGGCGTGAGGCTTACATAGGTGACCACTGAGGGTTAAAAGGAAAAAAGATTACAGTCAAAATTAAGAGTTAGACGGGTCGCCCACAATAGTTTGATCGGACGACTTAGTAGCCTGAAATGGAAGAACAGGAACATCCCTCTTTGAAACACTAGAGGCAAGGGGATCGGTGGATATCTGGGTTAAAGAGTCCGCAGTCGGATCAGACAGAGATTTTGCCATTGGGGGATATTCTACATAGGTAGGATCACATTATCTAACATTACCTTATTGGAGGATAGCTACCCATCCTTTGTTAAAGGCAATCGACTCATAGTGGTCCAGCTGGGAAGCGACCTCTTGGACGGCTGCCTCTTAACCCTCAATGTAGGACTTATCTAGGTCTTCCTCGTGAGTGTTTTCCATCTGACTCTTTTGTTTTTGGAAGATAAGATTCTCAAAAATCCTTCTCTAAATGGAGCTCTTTAAGTTGAACAATTCGATGTCCACTTGGCTAAAGTCATTTTGAGTCTGCTCGGCTTCCTCCACTTCTCGACACATCATGGAGACCTGTGTAACACCCTGCGCAATCAGGGCAACGGGGTTCCAGTCATCCCCATCGAACTACTTCGAGCGTTACTAAATAAATACCATTCTCAGTACGTGACTGATATGAGACATATAAAAATTTAATCCAAAGAATAAATGATAATCAATCCCAAATGATAATAACCAAAAATGCCATAAAAGAAATCCATCACATGCTAAAAGTCCATATAAATCCAATCTCGAATAATGAATTAATTAAAATCTAAGTAATAAATCAACTATAAATCCTCCAACTAAAATCCTTAACAACTTTGGAATCGACTGGTCCAATAAAACTCAAATGAAGTCTCATAATGAAATACGAAGAAAAAGAAAGTCGAAACTAAATAAAGCAATAAAGTAAATAAACTCTAGTTGCACCTCCAAATAAAAATATGTAGCTTTTTCAAAACTTAACTTGAAAAGGTTAGCCAACGCACGAGGCCAGAGCCCCGAGCATGAATACACACTACTCCCATCAAATATGGTCCGTGAATCCAAACAGTAGCATTATACACGATAAATATCATAATAGAATATTTTAATTAAACGAAATATAATTAAACGCAATAATACATATCACTAACTACCCTCAGAATTGTTATTTACAAAGCACACCAATATAATTTTAAATTACTAAGCCCCATGTTGTTAATTTAATTAAATTAACCCGATATCATTTTCTCACTTTTTATTATAGCGGTCCTCCCACCCTGGGTGGTATTCCCACCAAAGTTTTTCACTTCCCCTTATCAAAACGCCAGCTGATCCGTTTAAACTATCGATCCCGTAATTTGACAATCTTCCACACACGACATGATATAAAAGGCCAGCTGACCCGTTTAAACTGTCGATCCCCGCACATTATGTCACCCATATTTTAATACCCATTTTTATCTCAGGCATTAATTCTCATTAGTTTACTTAATCAATTTACCCTACCCTTATTATCGATGTGAGATCCTCAAAAATACCCCTTAGTCCTATACCTAAGGGTCCCAAAAGTACACATACGTCCTACCCGATATATATGATGGATTTTCAACATCTAACTCGTCTTAGTCTCAAGCCTAGACTAGCATAATGACAATAAAGCATAAAAATCTACCCTCCCCGGAATACAAAATCCACACGAATCTACACTAACTAGTCCCATACTTAGCCAGCCTAAATCCATTCATAAATGCTAAATTAATTACCATGCAATAATCTTTAATATGACATAATCATTTTCTTTTATAAATTATCTAATTTTTACAAGTGTGTATGCGTCCCATATATCATATAAATAACCCCATAAATTCTAAATGCGAACCTACACCCAAAAATCATTAAAACCCCAATAATCTAACCTACGCACCCAAGGGTTTCAGGGATTAATTCATATTCAAAAGTTTCATAACATCAGTCCCAAAATTTAATGTCCACGTTCCCTAATTAATTTACTAATTGATTTTAATAAAAAATACACGATTAAGGGTTTTGGCGACACTTAAGACGCATAATACTAAAGGAAGAGAATATATTATTCATGTTTGTGATTAGTGGATCAAAAATCTGAGTTGGCGGTTGAATTCTTCTCGAAAAATTTGCAAAGATTTCTTCTTGGACAAACTTGATTAAACCCTAATTTATCCTTCAAAACTTGTGGCATTTGATTATGTTGGAGGTTGATGTTTGTAGTTGAGAGGAAAATATTTTGGAAGAGCTCTCTGGTGAAAAAATTGAGAAAAAAGTGATTATGAGAAGTCCCCCCACGAATTAGAAGCATTATATAGTCATTAGGAGTTTAAACCAACTAAAACTCTTAATAACCCACAAACCAAAACGTCGCCTCTGTCCGAAAGCAATCAATTCGGCCTAATTCGAATCGATTCGGCCCTGATGAAAATGTAGTTTTAATATATAAGGGAAAAATATTAAAAATTTAATTTAAAACTCCATTTTAATTCCTCTTGAAATTCTACTCTTCTAATATTAAAACTAATATATTTAATTAATAAAAATACATTAAATCTAAAATTATATTTTTTTTGAATATTCCAATTAATTAAATTAATTAAATAAATAAAAACACAGGGTGTTACATACTTCCACACTGGTAACAAAATTTCATCCTCGAAATTAGATGAAGCTTGAACGTCAACCGTAAACTAACACAACATAAAATAAGGCTCGCATATGCCTACCCATAGAATGCCATTATTGGGCGCCCATACATCCAATCCTACGCGTACGAAATCCTTATATCCCAAAAATACAATATATATCACCTATATATATAAGTATCTCAAAAAATAATAATGTACTACGACACTCCACTAGCCTCATCGTGGCTCATGCGACGCCTGCTCATCACGAAGCTGAATCAAATAGCACCTCCCATACCTGGTCTGGTTTGGTGCTACAGCCACTCCCTATGCACCTGACGCTGTCGATCCTACAGGAGCTACCTGACCACCTACCGTTGCAAGAACTGGAGGCCTCAGTCCTTGTTGCCCCTGTACTCCTTGACATTGTTGCGCTTGTGTGACTTGACCCTGTTGGGCCTGTATCGCTTGGCCTTACTGACTTGCTCTCTTGTAACACCTTATCGCTTGATGTTTTACTTTCCCATAGACAAAGAATTCACCTTTAAAAGGTTTGAAAAGTCTTGTAGTTGCTCGCTCTTCCCCTTGACCTTGTTACTCCTGATTGGTTATCTGTTTCTTCCATACTTGATCATTACGGCCTTTATTCTCATCTCCTTGTCCATTAAACTCTTATCTTTTTCCAAATTTCTTTTGATAATTAGCCTTCACTTTCCATAGGAACATTGCGATATCCACAACCTGAGCATAGGTAGTGTATGCCGAATTCCCCAACACCTGCATAATAGACCAAGATAACCCCTTGATAAAGCATTCCATCCTCTTCGCTTCAGTACTAACTTCTTTTGGCACAAATATAGATAAATTGGTGAAATCTTGTTCAAACTCGACAATCACTTCTACCTTATTCCAACCACTGTAGCGCATCTCCAAGTCCAGAAACTTCCTTTACTTGCAATCCTAATAGCACACATAAAGTACTTATTATTAAACTTAATTATAAAGTCTCCATAGTTCAAACGATTCGTATTCTCGAATGATGTGAGACTTTCCCACCACTGTAGCGCATCTCCAGTTAGCTTAAAAGTATCCGAATCTGTTTCTTCACGTCCCTATAGTCCATCATGCTCAATGCCTCTCCATATCTCTCCTCCACCAGTGAGCAACCGTTGGGTCAGATCCCCTGCGAAAGTGGGAGGATTGGCCTTAAAGAAGGTGGTTCTCACCCTACCCTAAGCTGAAACGGGTGTACCCTATTGCTGCACCACTAAAGTCACCCATATCTGCCTCGCCATCTCCATACCGACCACCGTGGCCTCATACACTATAGTCATAAACTTCTCGGCATACAAAACAAACTGCTTCTATCTCTCCTGAGCGACGAAACTAGAAACTGAATCCTCCCTCCTATTCCCAGATCTCCTAGTGTTCTCCATCTGAAGTGATAGGAACAAAACAACATCAGACTCGGAATTGCTAAAAGTACCCATCATCCAAAGGAATCAAAGATAAGTAACACGAAAGCTAAAATGGACTCGCAACCTACGAGACCTAAGATCATGCTCTAATATCATCTGTAACACCCCGCGCAATCCAGACACCGCGGTGGCCAGCCATCGCCGTCGAACTATGCTGGGTGTTACTAAATAAATACCATTCTCAGCATGTGACAGATATAAGACATATACAAATTTAATCCACATAATAAATGATAATGATAAAAAATGGGACAAAAGAAATCCATCCCGCGCTAAAACTCCAAATAGATTCAATCTCCAATAATGAATTAATTAAAATCTATGTAATAAACCAACTGTAAATACTCCAACTGAAATGCTTACCAACTTTGGAACCGAATGTCCCAATAAAACTGAAATGAAGTCTTATAATGAAATACGACGGAAAGGAAAGTCTAAACTAAATAAAGCAATAAAGTAAATAAAGTCAAGATGCATCTAAAAAAAATCTCCAAATAGTCCTATGCAGCTTCTTCAAAACTTAACCTGAAAAGGTTATTCAATGCATGAGGTCAGAGCCCCGAGCATTAATACACACTACTCCTTTCAAATAGAGTTCGTGAACCCAGACAGTAGCATTATACATGATAAATATAACAATAGAATAGTTTAATTCAACAAAATATAATTAAACGGGATAGTACATATCACTAACTACCCTCAGAATTGTTATTCACAAAGCACACCAATATGATTTTAAATAACTAAGCCCCATGTTGTCAATTTAATTAAATTAACCCGATATCATTTTTTTCACTTTTTACTATAGCGATCCTCCCGCCCCAGGTGGTATTCCCATAAAAGTTTTACACTTCCGTTTATCAAAACGCCGGCTGATCCGTTTAAACTATCGGTCCCACAATTTAACACGGTTCCACACACGACAAGACATAAAATGTTAGCTGACCCGTTTAAACGGTCGGTCCCCAAACATTATGTTGCCGAGATTTTAATACCTATTTTTATCTAAGGCATTGATTCTCATTAGTTTACTTAATCAATTTACCCCACCCTTATTATCGATGTGAGATCCTCAAAAATACCCCTTAGTCCCATACCTAAGGGTCGCCAAAGTACACATACATACTACCCTATACATAGGATGAATTTCTAACATTTAACTCGTCCTAGTCTCAAGCCTAGACTAGCGTAATGACGATAAATCATAAAAGTATGCTCCATACGGGAATACAAAATCCCCACGAATATACACTAACTAGTCTTATACCTAGTAGGCATAAATTATAACCAAGGCCTACCCACTAGTCCCATACCTAGTAAGCATCCTATAATAAATGTGTACAATATACTACCTAAAATCCCCTCGTCCCCACGATGGAAAAAGTGACTTAAACAATCACACAAAACATCATTCAATATGCATAGCATAGCAATTTAATCATAAAGGTCACAGTTTAATTTAATTCAATGAATAACACCGTCGTGATTTCAACACAATTAATTCCATTCATAAATGCTAAAATAATTAACATGCAACAATCTTCGTATATCATATAAATAACCCCATAAATTCTACATGTGAACCTACACCCCAAAACCATAAACCCCAATAATCTAACCTACGCACCCAAGGGTTTCAAGGATTAATTCATATTCAAAAGTTTCATAACAGCAGTCCCAAAATTTAATGGCCACTTTCTCTAATTAAGTTGCTAATTGATTTTAATAAAAAATACATGATTAAGGGTTTTGGCGACACTTAAGACGCATAATATTAAAGGAAGAGAATAGAGTACTCATGCCTGAGATTAGTGGATCAAAAATCTTAGTAGACGGTTGAATTCTTCTCGAAAAATTTACAAATAGTTCTTCTTGGACAAAGTTGATTAAACCCCAATTAACCCTTCAAAATTTATGGAAAAACTTTGATTATGTTGGAGGTTGATGTTTGTAGTTGAGAGGAAAATATTTTGGAAGAGCTCTCTAGTGAAAAACTTGGGAAAAAGTGATTATTAGAAGTCCCCCCCACGAATTAGAAGCCTTATATAGTCATTAAGAATTTAAATCAACTAAACTCTTAGTAACCCACAAACCAAAATGTCGCCTCTGCCCAAAGGGGAATCGATTCGGCCCTGACGAAAATGCCCATTTCTGCTAGTTTTAATATATAAGACAAAATTATTAAACATTTAATTTAAAACTCCATTTTAGTTCCGATTTTAATTCCTCTTGAAATTATACTCTTCTAATATTAAAACCAACATATTTAATTAATAAAAAAACATTAAATCCAAAATTTTATTTTCTCGAATATTCCAATTAATTAAGTAAATAAAAACACGGGGTGTTACATACTTTCACACTAGCAACGAAATTTCGTCCTCAAAATTAAACGAAGTTTTAACGTCAACCGTAAACTAACGCAACATAAAATAAGGCTAACATATGCCTACCCATAGAACACCATAATTGGGCGCCCATACACCCAATCCTACGCAAACGAAATCCTTTTATTCCAAAAATACATTATATATATCACCTATATATGTAACTGTCTAGAAACTCGACAATCACTTCGACCCTTGTTCCAAGTCCAGAAACTCTTTCTTGTTTGCACTCCTAATAGCATACGAAAAGTACTTATTGTTAAACTTAATCAGAAAGTCTCTATAGTTCAAACGATCCCTATCCTCGGATGTGGTGACGCTCTACTGTATCTCATCTCGAGTTAGCTTAAAAGTAGCCAACATCTGTTTCAGCACGTCCGTGCAGTCTATCATCCTCAAGTTCTTCTCCATTTCTCTCCTCCACTGGTGAACAACTTTTGGTTCATATCCCCCTACAAAATTGGGAGGATTGACCTTAAAGAAGCTGGTTCTCACCTTATTCCAAGCTGAAACGGGTGTACTCTGATGCTGTGCCTCTAAAGTTACCCATCTATGCCTCGCCAACCCCATACCGACGTCCATGGCCTCATGCACGATAGAGGCTAACTTCTCGTCATCCAAAACAAACCATTGCTGCCTCTCCTGAGCTGTGAAACTAGTAACCGAATCCTCCCTCCTATTCCCAGCTCTCCTAGGTTTCACCATCTGAAAAATAGGAACAAAACAACATCAGACTCGGAATGGCGAAGAATAAAAATCATCCAAAGGAATCAAAGATAAGCAATGTGGAAGCTAAAACGGACTCACAACCAACGAGCCTAAGACCATGCTCTGATACCACTTGTAACACCCCGCGCAATCCAAACAACGAAGTGACCAGTGACCGCCGTCGAACTACGCCGGGCATTACTAAATAAATATCATTCTTAGCATGTGACAAATATGAGACACACAAAAATTAATCCACAAAATAAATGATAATGACCAAAAATGCGATAAAAGAAATCCATCACATGCTAAAACTCCAAATAAATCTAATCTCCAATAATGAATTATTTAAAATCTAAGTAATAAACCAATTGATACTCCAACTGAAATCCTTAACAACTTAGAACCCAATGGCCCAATAAAACCCAAATGAAGTCTCATAATGAAATACGACAAAAAGGAAAGTCTAAACTAACTAAAGTAATAAAGTAAATAAACTCCAGCGGCACCTCTAAACGAAAATCTCCAAATAGTCCTATGAAGCTTCTTCAAAACTTAACCTAAAAAGGTGTCAGAGCCCTGAGCATGAATACACACTACTCCCCACATATAAGGTCCGTGAACCCAGACAATAGCATTATACATGATAAATATAACAATAGAATATTTTAATTAAATGAAATATAATTAAACGCAATAGTACATATCACGAACTACCCTTAGAATTGTTATTCACAAAGCTCACCAATATGATTTTAAATAACTAAGCCCCATGTTGTTAATTTAATTAAATTAACCCGATATCATTTTTTTCACTTTTTATTATAGCGATCCTGCCTCCCCGGGTGGTATTCCCATCGAAGTTTTACACTTCCCCTTATCAAAACGCCAGCTGATCCGTTTAAACTGTCGATCCAGCAATTTGGCAAGGTTCCACAGACAACACGACATAAAACGCCCTAACTGTCGGTCCCCGCACATTATGTCGCCCAAATTTTAATACTTGTTTTTATCTTAGACATTAATTCTAATTAGTTTACTTAATCAATTTACCCCACCCTTATTTTCGATGTGAGATCCTAAAAAAATACCCCTTAGTCCCATACCTAAGGGTCCCCAAAGTACACATACGTCCTAGCCTATATATATGATGAATTTCCAACATTTAACTCGTCCTACTCTCGAGCCTAGACTAGCGTAATGACGATAAATTATAAAAATCTGCCCCACCCAGAATACAAAATCCGCACGAATCTACACTAACTAGTCTTATACCTAGTAGGCATAAATTATAAACAAGGCCTACCCACTAGTCCCATACCTAGTAAGCATCCTATAATAAATGTGAGCAACATACTACCAAAGATCCCCTCGTCCTTGAGATGGAAAAGTGACTAAAACAATCACACAAAACATAATTCAATATGCACATCATAGCAATTTAATCATAAAGGTCCTAATTTAATTTAATTCAATGAATAACACCGTCGTGATTTCTACACAATTAATTGAATTCATAAATATTAACTTAATTAACATGCAATAATCTTCAATATGACATAATTGTTTTCTTCTATAAATAATCTAATTTTTATAAGTGTGTACGCATCCCAAATATCATATAAATAACCCCATAAATTATACATGCGAACCTACACCCTAAAACCATAAAAACTCCAATAATCTAACCTACGCACCCAAAGGTTTCAAGGATTAATTCATATTCAAAAGTTTCATAACAGCAGTCCCAAAATTTGATGTCCACTTTCTCTAATTTAGTTACTAATTGATTTTAATAAAAAACACATGATTAAGGGTTTTGGCGACACTTAAGATGCATAATACTAAAGGAAGAGAATAGAGTATTCATGCTTGAGATTAGTGGATCAAAAATCATAGTAGACAGTTGAATTCTTCTCGAAAATTTTGCAAAGAGTTCTTCTTAGACAAACTTGATTAAATCCCAATTCAGACTTCAAAACTTGTGGCAAAACTTTGATTATGTTAGAGGTTGATGTTTATAGTTGAGAGGAAAATATTTTGAAAGAGCTCATTGGTAAAAAACTTGGGAAAAAGTGATTATGAGAAGCCCCCCAACGAATTAGAAGCATTATATAGTCACTAGGAGTTTAAACCAATTAAAACTCTTAATAACCCACAAACCAAAACACCGCCTCTGCCCGAAGGAGAATCGATTCATCCCTAACGAAAATGCCCAGTTCCTCTAGTTTTAATATATAAGGGAATTTTTTTTAAAAATTAATTTAAAATCCATTTTAATTACGATTTTAATTCCGCTTGAAATTCTACTCTTCTAATATTAAAATCAACATATTTATTTAATAAAAATATCAAATCCAAAATTTGATTTTTCTCGATTATTCCAATTAATTAAATTAATTAACTAAATAAAAACACGGGGTGTTACACCTGCCCTTTAGAGCAGCATTGGCCTCCGTCAGTGACACAGTGCTCTTTAAGTAGAGGTCATCACGGCTAGAAAATCCTATTGGATCTTCATGCTTTTCACAAGAAAAAAGAAGTCATAAACTAACTATGGGTAGAAAAATTAATAAGATAAAAATCACATAGCTTACTAGCACACTGTGAATAAGGCCCTCTTTATGTAGCCTTTGCAGAGTAAGACCTCTTAACTCTTTCATTTTAGAAGACATCATCTCTAACTGAGCAACGTAGAAGGTAACCTCCAAGTCCTACTGGACTGAATCGGCCTCCGTCATCGGATCCCTCCCTTTACTAAATGAGATCTCCTATGGGCAAGATTGTCTCCCCTGGGGAGGTGGGGTCTTTGAATAATGCCCCCACCCTTCTTGGGACTCGCTGATAATAATCGGACGATTAGAAATTGGGGGAGGTGCATGAGTATTGTCGACTTGTTCCTATCCATTCATCTTATTTTTGGCTCGTTCGACCTCGGCTCGCTGGCATTTTATCTCCTAGGATTCCTTCTCTCTGAGGGAAATTAACTTCTTATTTCATTGTTCTTCGACGACAGTAGTCTAGTCGGTTCATGTGTTTGTAGCCGATTATTTCTTCAGTTTATCCCTGGAAGCTGCCAGGTCGACCGATCTCCTTAATCGACCAGTCATTTTTACTAGATTTGTGGGAACATTAAGGCTTGTAAGGAAAAGTCCTCTTCATCCTCTACCTACTCCTAAAAATGACTAGACTAACTTGCGTCATAAGAGAAGAGTTAATCAAGATAGTCCAAGAATGAACCAAGATCTTCTCCCTATTCTCCTTCTTCTTCTTCTTCATCCTCCTCTTCTCCATCTTCTTCCTCTTCTCCTTGATCGGAGTCGGGTATGTTGAAATAACGTAAGTCCCTCTATTAGCTTGTGAGATAGTTGTTGGGATGGATCGTCACCGGTTATAATGTAACCAGTGATTTGGATGTCAGGGATCACTGTGAAGTTGGTGAGAGATTAGAAGGTTAGGTTGTAACTGAGTATGATATGGGTCGCCTTCCCATGTGAGTGAACTTCATGTGGGGTTTGGCTCCTCCAAATTTTTTCCAAATCGTTAAAGTTGACTTGGTAATCGGATGATTTGGTGTTAAGAAAGCTATCTATAAAAACAAATCAAGTCAATCAGTTAAGAACCAATATTACTTGAGTGGAATCAAATTAACTGGGCGACCTACCAGGTGCCTCGTTGTTGGCATTAACCCCAAGACCTTCGTAGTCCTCACCATATATGTCCCTACACACCACAAAAACATTTTTCTCAGGTGTTCTTTTGTGATTGGGGCAGGCAAATAGGTGACCAAATTGTGAAACTTTTCCCTAGGTTGGATGTGGTACAACTCTATACGTGGGGAAACCCTTAAGTCATAGCAGTACTTGATCTCCTCAAGACCTATTCAGACCATATATCTGGTTTATGGATATTGTTCCCATCATAGTCCGGTATTTCTATCGTTTTCTTAGGCAGGGAGTATTTCGTAATAAGGGAGCACCCTTAACAACAATGGGTGAAGGGGACCCCCTTATAATATGGCAACTGTCAGAAAGGAAACTTCCCCAAAGGGAAGATAAAAAAATGTCCTTTTCCTATGGGTAAACCTTAATGTTAACTTTGTCGGGAATTCCATACTTATCATGGAATTCCCAAAAGTTGTTAGCTGGAGAATCTTCATATTTCCTTGCGTGTCTAGACATGGTAAGAGGGTAAAGAAGAAGAAAAATAATGGAAATGAATACGTTTGTTGGAAACTATATATATATATATATATATATATATATATATATATATATATATATATATATATATATAGAGAGAGAGAGAGAGAGAGAGAGAGAGAGAGCAAAAGTGAAATACCTTAGCAAGAGCATAAATGCAAAGGTATAAGGCTTGGAAAGACTTATACCTTCTGCTCCCCAATATGCAAACAACCGTTCAATGATTGGGGAGAAATTTTATGCACCCATGAACCATCATTACTCCAGGTGATGACGCTAGGACACGTAGCCCTAGGATGGGGACATATGCGAAATCATTGTGCAAGGAATATTCCCCCTCGTGTTCCCAAAGACTGGCGCGTGCAAAACATAACGACAGATTTAAAGATGTGTGGCAGGAAAATTAAAAAAAGGTACGATCGATCAGCGTATTGGCCGATGACCCCCACCTTGGGGGAAATTGGAGGGAATATGACCGAACTTATGCCACATGGACGATGGCATTGGGTTCTTAAACAAACTTTAATTGTCATTCAATAATAAGTTATTAGATTGGATGGAAATTAGTCTAAAAAAGTATATTTCTTTCAAAGCAAATAATTATCGTCAAATTAAATGCCTCACCGAACATATTAATAATAAGATAATAAAGGAGTGATTTTTTTTATATGTTTTACTTCATATTGTACTGTTATATTAAGGCATATATTCTTGTGAAGAATTGTGCCATTTATGATACCTTTTCGTTTCTTTCTCCGGTTTTTCATGAAGAACAATAAATTGGAAGACACAGCTTAGGTCCTCAGATGAATATAAGTTGATCCAAAATCTTATAAAATTCAATGTACACATAAGAAGTTAATTGAGTAAACTAAACATTTTAATGAACCAATTCAATTGCAATTTTAAATATGAAAGTTAAAGCCATCAAATAGGAAAGATGACTCACACAACTATAGAAAATTTATAACTAGTTATTGTTTACTAACCTTTGAATTAAGTGGTTCAATAAACTCAGGCTATCTAAAATATATTGATTAATTAAGTGTTGAGTTTATTTATTGTCTTCATAATTGGAAAGCTTAAATCATATTTTTTTCAGGTGGGAAAAATTAAATTAGTGTTTCTAATGTTTTGATATAAGATGCATATATAAATATTATATACACAAATTTTCTATTCTAGTAATTATTATGCAAGATCGTGACCTATTTGGTGTGTTTGTAATATTAATGAATATGTTATGTCATCATATATAGAAAATTTTGACTTAACCCTAAAAAAAATCTATCACCTCCCCACCCCCATTTATATAATTCCAAAAATGTCAAGAGGTCTTCTTATTAGTTGAAATACATTTCGTTAGTAAAGTGAAAATTTGGAAGATATTTATGTTATTATATATTTCTATGAGCTTTTACACATAATTAGTCCTTATTATACTTTTAATACGATAGTATTAGAGGTTTAAGGAGGCTTTCCTCAAATTAAATACATCACTTCCCTTCTCTCTTACCAATTGTCTTTTCAATCTTCCTTCATCTCTCTCTTAAAAATTCCATCCGTCATTACCTCTCCCTCATTCTTTTTATCTGTCTATCCTCTCTCATACACATTATGCCTCTCTATCTACTGTAACCACACTCAAATGAACATATATGACTTTTTCGGTTAATTACTCTCTCGTTACCCATATCTCATCCTTTTTATATGACTTATATCACTGTAATTTTGTTTGTTCACAAATAAACTACAAATACATTCCATTTTAGTTTTTCCAACATCTAATGTCAACCATTCCAATAAGTCTTTCTCCTCGCCCAATCCTTCTTTCTCCATCTCCCAGTTTTTTTGTTTTATAACTTCATTTAGCTTTCGTCTTGCTTGGTTGCAACGTTAAATAAAAAATATTCCATTTATGGTTTACGTGATAAAATATTTATCTTTTTAAACAAAACATAATGTTTATCATTTTAATGCATCATGTACGTTTTTCAAATGGTTATTTGTTTGACAACGTTTTTGTGTCTTAGTGTTCATGTTTGTGCGAGTGAAAGTGTGTATGGGTGTTTTGTTTCCAATACTTGGAACTTTTTACTCCAACGAGTTTTTTTTCTTCATAATATTTTACTTGGGCTTTTTGCTTCTAACTTTGTATGTTTAGATAAGTGCAAGAGTGTCATTTTGTTTATTAGCTTTGATTTTTGGGTCCGTGATCTATGAAAAAAATGAATTTTTGTACAAATATATGGCTTCCTTTTGTCTTCATTTTATGTGGTCATGTTTAGATATAAATGGATTCTTGTTTCAGTTTAACATGGTGTGTTACATCTTTTTCTATGTCAAAGTGTGTTTTTGTTCATACGAGTGTGCGTGTTTGATTATTTTGGGGAAGTCAGTTTATGTTGGTATTTGTGGTTGGTTTGTGCTATGAATGCAAATGACATACATTTCTTAATAGTTTTTTGAAGTTTTTATTTATAAAAAATAGTTTTTAAGTTAAACAAAAGTTTTCAAAATTTCAAAATTGTTTTTATAGACAATTAAGGTAAAGGTCATGTTCCTTCCTATATTTGGATTTTTAGGACAATGCTTTTCAAGTTTATAAATCTAGTCTTTGTGGTACAATAACATTTATAAATCTAGTCCCTCTGGTACAATACCTTTATTTTTTTGGTTTGCGCCAGTGGCACTATTTTTCACCATTTTTCATAGTATTTTTTAGTACAAGACTAAATTTATAAAATTATATGGAGTGTTCTATTTTTATACACTTTAAACATTATGAGGACCTTTTCCCCAAACCCCCCTATTTTTAATATAAATAAAAAAAGTGTTTGGCTATAAAAACGTTTTTAAGGCTTTATTTATAGAAAAAACTTTAAGTTTTTTATATATAAATGACAAACAACTTTTTAAAAATAAACTTTTTTATAATGACTTTAAGTTATGAAATTTACGATATATATTAATTTTATAATTATTATTATATTTGTTTATTCTACATAATGCGTGGATCTCACGAGTTATATAAAAATCATATAATAGTGACTGCTTTTTAATTAACATAATTACTATGACTGGTTGAAGACATCGGAGTCATTTTGGGTGGATGTGTGATTATGGCTGAGTTTGTCTATATCTATCAACCTGAAGCAAAGAAGTCATCGCCTGGAACTCATTCGGAAGCTTAATTAAGACATGATAAAACTGGGATGAATCACATTTAAAGACCCGGGATTGGGGATTAGCCAACCTGGGTAACATGAAACAATCACTAGGTCCGACCCTAGACCCTAGAAGAGCTATGCTTTTTATACATGTTTGTAAACGTTCAACCCGATAATGATTTGCATCCGAGTTTCAGTAAATTTGAGTAAAAATAAATAAATTTTCCTAAAATTTCTTTAAACACTTTTGAAATGATGCAAATTTGTTACCTCCAAGGGGCAGCCGATGTGGCATGTGCTCTTACCTCACAATCAAGAGATAAAGAGTACAAATTGCACTATCCAAATGAATCACCGGGGACTTGTTAGGAGCTCGTAGGATTGGATAGTCCTAGTTATGTATATAAAAAAATTATGATGTTGAATTGTTGATTTTTTGGACAGATTTAAAACAAAAAAAATAATTGTTAATCTTGAACCATTGAGTTGTTTTTTCTCCATAACAAAAATATTAGGCAGCGCTTCATTTCTTAGTATCAGTCGGGATGGATGGGCCAGACCCACAAGGAAGTTTGCTGGCCCTGCAGGGCTAGTGGGCTGCCCATGTACCACAGTAATATTATTTTAAGCCCTGACCCACAGGCTGAATGCTACAGCCTTGGGGGGATACTAAATCTTGAAGTCCCAAAATATAAAAAGATGATCATCCCCTCAACCAGGAATCAATAACTAAGTAGGAAGAAATTTTATTATGTATATTGTGATCAATAATTAATTATAAAAAGATGATGTATGTCAATGGTATTGTTATTCTAATCAAAAGGATAAAGTGCTGAACAGATTAGTATGTATATTGTGATCAACAATTAATTATAAGTTTGAAAAGCATGCTTTGACAATGGGAATGCTCCACACAGTTTCTAAGCTATAGTAAATCAGTCTGTATACAAAGGTTAAAATTAAATTTTTTATTGTGAAGTTGAAACTATGGTATGATTAATGGTACCAGAGGGAAGAACCCTTACATGTAGCTGACTACACTAGATAGGGAGAGTGAATTGGTTCCTCTGATAGGTAAGTGTAAGCCAAAGTTTTTAAATACACCATTAGTTGAGGTTTATAATTAGGAAAGTTTTGATTGGATATCATATAATAAAATATCTATACTCAATGGGTGAATGCACTAGAAATTCTCTTAGGTTTTTTGTAGTCGTTGAAAATTAAACTTGTTTTTTGCAATTAAAATAATTGGGCTTTATTAGTTTGTAATTTTTGGGTTAATGTTTGGGTTGACTAATTAGTTAGTATTGGGCCTCCATAAAGTTGGATCCATTAAGAGTGATATTTTCCAAAGAACATTCTAGATCCCTCTTGCGTATTTTGGAGAGTGTAAGAATTAGTAGATTAGTGGAGATAGATATAGAAGGTTCTAGAGATTCAATCTTGACCCTTGATGTAAATTTAATCTCCACCATTCATTTGAGTTGGAGGATAGTATAAATAGGGGTGTTGTCTCCACATTTTGCATCAAGTAAAATTTAGTGAGTTCTAATAAAAGAGTTCCTTTCACCAAACAGTTCTCCACTCTTTTTCATATATTTTGCTCCCTCCCCTAAATATATAAACAACCTCTTCCAACAAAGTGGTATCAGAGCCAAGGTTCTAAAATGGCTAATGGTATGGTTCCTTTCCAAATCCCTCAACTCACCAAAGACAACTACAACCATTGGAGTATCAAGATGAAGGTGTTACTCGCTTCTAAAGATGTTTGGGAGATCGTTGAAAAAGGATACAATGAGCCTCAAGATGAAGCCACTCTATCCCAAGCTCAAAAGGATAGATTAAAAGAAGCAAGGAGGATAGATCAAAAGGCTCTCACTCTCATTCACCAAGCATTGGATGAAGGTACGTTTGAGAAAATTGCGTTTGCCACAACCGCCAAAGAAGCATGGGAGACTCTACAAAATTCTCATAAGGGGATTGAGAAGGTAAAGAAGGTTCGTCTCCAAACACTTAGAGGTGAGTTCGAGTCTTTACATATGAAATGTTCCGAGTTACTTTCAGATTATTTTGCTAGAGTTTTGGCTATTGTCAATCAACTGAAAACTAATGGTGAAAATATGAGCGACACACGGGTGGTAGAACAAATCCTCCGCTCTTTAAGTTCCAAGTTTGACTATGTTGTTGTTGCAATTGAAGAATCTAAAGATACATATTCTATGGGAATTGATGAACTCATGGGTTCCTTAAAAGCCCATGAAGAGAGACTTAACAAGAAGTCAGGAGACTTTAGAGCAAGCTCTTCAAACAAAGCTTACTCTAAAAGAAGGAAGAGAATACAACAACGAACGGAGCCAAAGAGGAAGAGGCAGATGTCAATTTCGAGGAAGAGGCGGTGTGAAGTTTTTCAACAATGAAACGCAAAACTCATATCTAGCAAGAGGACGTGGAAGAGGGGGAAACACGAGACCAAGGTACGAAAAATCTCAAATTAAGTGTTATAATTTTCAAAAATTCGGCCATTATGCTTCGGAATGCAGAAGTAATTCGAATATTGTGGAGGAGAAGGCTAACTATGTTGAAAAGGAAAAGCACGAGGATTCGACATTGTTATTAGCATACAAAGGAGAACATAATGGAGAAAACAAGACGTGGTATCTTGACACGAGAGCAAGCAACCATATGTGTGGAAAAAAGGACATGTTTGGGGAACTTGATGAATCGGTAAAGGGCAATGTTACTTTTGGAGATGAATCAAAAGTGCCGGTGAAAGGAAAAGGTAAGATATTGATTCGTATGAAAAATGGGAAACACCAATTTATTTCAAATGTCTATTATGTGCCAAACATGAAAACAAATATCTTGAGTCTGGGGCAACTCTTAGAGAAAGGTTATAATATCCACATGAAAGATCATAGTCTTTCTTTAAGAGACCAAAAAATGAATTTAATTGCTAAAGTACCTATGGCAAGAAATATAATGTTTTTGCTAAACATTCAAAGTGAAGGTGCAATGTGTTTACAAGCTTGCTTTAAAGACATGTCTTGGCTTTGGCACTTAAGGTTTGGGCATCTAAATTTTGGTGGATTAAAATTGTTGCATAGCAAAAGAATGGTTAATGGGTTGCCTTCCATTAATCACCTGGATCAATTATGTGAAGGATGCTTACTTGGGAAACATTCTAGAATGAGTTTTCCAAACGAGTCAATTACAAGAGCAAAGAAGCCCCTAGAACTCATTCATACCGATGTGCGTGGCCCAATTACTCCTTGTTCTTTTGGCAAAAATAAATACTTTCTACTTTTCATTGATGATTTTAGTAGGAAGACATGGGTTCATTTCTTAAAAGAAAAATCAGAACTATTTTGTTCTTTTAATAAATTTAAAGCACTTGTGGAAAAAGAAAGTGGTTATGAAATAAAATCTATGCGATCCGATAGAGGAGGCGAATTCACTTCTAAAGAGTTTGAAAAGTTTTGTGAAGAAAATGGGATACGCCGTCCTTTAACGGTTGTATACGCACCTCAACAAAATGGAGTTGCTGAAAGAAAAAATAGATCCATTTTAAATATGACTCGAAGCATGTTGAAAAGCAAAAGAATGCCAAAAGAATTTTAGGCCGAAGTTGTGGATTGTGCCGTTTATCTATCAAATAGAAGCCCCACTATAAGTTTGTGGAATAAAACTCCACAAGAAGCATGGAGCGGGAGAAAACCCAGAATTTCTCATTTGAGAGTATTTGGGAGCATTGCATATGCTCATGTGCCGGATTAAAAGAGAACAAAGCTTGATGAAAAGAGTCAAAAATATGTATTTGTTGGCTACGATTCACGCTCCAAAGGCTACAAGTTGTACAATCCAATTAGTGGAAAAGTCATCATGAGTAGATATGTCAAGTTTGATGAAGAAGGATCGTGGAACTGGGATGCCCAGGAGGAAAACTATGACTTTCTTCCTTTATTTGAAGAAGAAGATGAAGATAGCAGCAATGGAGATGTAGAAGAGCCTGTTACGCCACCTCCATCACCACCATCATCCACTCATGGAGATCCATCATCATCATCATCAAGTCAAAGTTCACATGAAAGAGCCCCACGATTGAGAAGCTTGGATGAAATATATGAGGTAACTGAAAATCAAAATGATATAACTCTCTTTTGTATTTTTGCCGATTGTGAACCTATAGGTTTTGAAGAGGCCATATAAAGCAAGAGATGGAAGGATGCAATGGATGATGAGATAAAAGCGATTGAGAAGAATGACACATGGGAGTTGACAAGTCTTCCCAAAGGGCACAAAGCTATTGGAGTCAAATAGGTGTATAAAGCCAAGAAGAATGCTAAAGGAGAAGTGGAGCGGTACAAAGTAAAACTAGTCGCCAAAGGATTTAAGCAACGATATGGAATTGACTATGAAGAGGTATTTGCTCTAGTTGCTCGTCTTGAAACTATAAGATTAATTATCTCTTTAGCAGCTCAAAATAGATGGAAAATCCATCAAATGGATGTGAAGTCTGTTTTCTTAAATGGCCATCTTGAAGAAGAAGTATATGTAGAGCAACCCATGGGGTATGTTGTGAAAGGCAATGAAGATAAGGTGTTAAAATTGAACAAGGCATTATACGACTTAAAACAAGCACCAAGGGAATGGAATAGTAGAATTGATCAATATCTTCATAAAAATGGTTTAAAAAAATGCCATTATGAGCATGTCCTATACACAAAGGTGAATGGAAATAAAGATATTTTAATTTTTTGCTTGTATGTGGATGATTTAATCTTCACAGGAAATGGTGCAAAGATGATCGAGGAATTTAAGAAGGTGATGACAAGAGAATTCAAGATGATCGATATTGGGATCATGTCCTACTATCTTGGCATAGAAGTAAAGCAAGAGAAAGAAGGAATATTTATTTCTCAAGAAAGCTATGCAAAGGAAGTTCTCAAGAAATTCAAGATGAATGAATGTCAGCCCATAATCACTCCCGTGGAATGTGGAACCAAGTTGTCAAAGCATGAAGAAGGAGAAACAGTGGATCCAACATATTTTAAGAGCCTCATTGGAAGCTTGCGATACTTAACATGCACAAGGACCGATATCCTCTTTGGAGTTGGACTTATCTGTCGTTATATGGAAACTCTAACAACAACACACTTGAAGGCTGCAAGAAGGATCCTTCGCTACATCAAAGGTACAATTGACTATGGATTATTTTATTCAGTCTCTAACAGTTTCAAGCTTGTTGGCTACAGTGATAGTTATTGGGGAGGAGACTTAGATGACCAAAAAAACACAAGTGGGTTCGTGTTCTACATGGGAGACGTTGCATTCACATGGAGTTCAAAGAAGCAACCTATTGTCACTCTTTCCACTTGTGAAGCTGAATACGTCGCCATAACAAATTGTGTATGTCATGCAATTTGGTTGAAGAATTTATTGAAAGAGCTTAACATACCTGAAGATACGGTTGAGATATGCGTCGACAATAAATCGGCGATTGCATTAGCAAAGAATCCAGTTTTCCATGACAGAAGCAAGCACATTGACACAAGGTATCACTACCTTCGTGAATGTGTGGAAATGAAGGAGGTACAATTGAAGTACATAAAGTCTTATGATCAAGTTGCTGACATCTTTACCAATCCACTCAAGCATGAAGTGTTCCACAAGCTACGAAGACTACTTGGAGTTGCAAAATCAAGTTTAAGAGAGGGTGTTGAAAATTAAACTTGTTTTTTGCAATTAAAATAATTGGGCTTTATTAGTTTGTAATTTTTGGGTTAATGTTTGGGTTGACTAATTAGTTAGTATTGGGCCTCCATAAAGTTAGATCCATTAAGAGTGATAATTTCCAAAGAACATTCTAGATCCCTCTTGTGTATTTTGGAGAGTGTAAGAAATAGTAGATTAGTGGAGATAGATGTAGAAGGTTCTAGAGATTCAATCTTGACCCTTGATGTAAATTTAATCTCCACCATTCATTTGAGTTGGAGGATAGTATAAATAGGGGTGTTGTCTCCACATTTTGCATCAAGCAAAATTTAGTGAGTTCTAATAAAAGAGTTCCTTTCACCAAATAGTTCTCCACTCTTTTTCATATATTTTTCTCCCTCCCTTACATATATAAACAACCTCTTCCAACAGTAGTCACACTAAGGGTAAAAGATTTTTTTTGAACATAGTAAAGCTGAGGGAGGACATACTTCCACGACCCTTATGAAAGTTGAAGAAAGCAAAGCACATTGAGGGAAAAGGTGAGTTTGATAGTTGAGAAAAAACTGGTAGTGTTGTAGAAATGAATTCATAATCTGCAAAAAAAAAAATAAGAAAGAACTAGTACTCCAAAATGGGTGCGAGGAAGATTGTTGCAGAAAGTACTCAAATCATGCTTCCCCTTTTCTTCCAAAAATTGATAACAACAAGACAAGGGTGGAAAATGTGAAAGTTATGTTAATGTATTTCTTAGTTATTTCTTTCACTAATGAATTCAGTCACGTCTTCTTTCGTGTTCTTATGGGATTTTTCCATATTTATAAAGCCATTTTGATAGTTTATTTCCAGAATTATTTACGGACAGGTAAAACATGTTATTTCCGACATGTCAATTTGTATGCTTTTGTTGTGTTTGGATGCTTGGGTTATGTTCCCTAAGGTGCGTTTAGAGTCTATGAGGGTGTTATGTTGCAACACACGAGTTTTTTGTTTATTGAAAGCCTGTGGTCGCCATGGCTGAAGTCATGTTTTAGTAGTCTTTATTTGATTTTTTATTTTCTCTGGTGTTATTGTGTTTGTATGTTCTGGTTGTTAGAAAAATATAGGTTTATACAATAATGAAAACGGGTTTGGTCTAGTGGTATAAGGTTGCCATTGGGACAGTCTTGGGGGTGGATTGAGTTTGGTTCCAGTCCGATTTCCGGCACTGTAAAAAATAATGCTTGGCCAGCGGAAGCCACGAACCGCGAATGGGGATTAGTCGAGGTGCGCATAAGCTGACCCGGACACCTCATCGTACGCTACCAAAATAAAAAGAGGGAAGAAAACTACAGGACCTAGTGGCGTGATGAAACACTCTCCTACAAACAAACTTTTCCCCACAAGGTACCGCAACCGTTTTCAAGAAATGAATATAAAATTTTCAATTTGCACTTCGAAAAATAACCCTAAATAGGAAAGGCATTTTAATGGACGCCTTTCACTTGTATTCAAAGTTGAACGGATAGCAGTGTGTAGAGAGGGCTAGACTTGTCAACGGGTTGTGTTCGTGTGGGGTGATAACGGGTTCGTGTCAAAATCCCCTTAATCCATACACAACTGTTAACCTATCGATTTCAAATAACAAACCCGAACCGTTATTGTTAATGGATCACCCAACCCAAACCATTAAGATTCGTTAAGTAGCTAAAATTCTCCATCAAAACATGATACAATTAACTCATACATCCTATGTTCCAAATATTAATAGTAATAGGATCCCAACAATAAAATGATCCTTATCCACATTTATAAATATAACAAATATTACAAAATGTATCAAAGATAAGTTATCAACAACGGGTTAGGATAGTATTAGCGGGCTTTAATGGGTACAAACGGGTCTAATCTAGTGTATGAAAATTTCCAAACCCAAACCTTTATCTTAACTTGTCTATCATGTTGATCGATAACAGTATTGACCCAAACTCAATAAGCCTAAACCCATTAACTTATAATTTCATGTTGCGTATCATTTTAACAGGTTTATAAAGGGCTTTAATAATTTCGGAATGTTCAGTCTTAAGATGTTGTGATTTTATGTGCAATTCTTACTATTCCACAAAATTGTGAAAAATGATGACCACCACCTATATAAGAACTAAGATATTTAATCTTTGTAGTACAAAGACTTTCTATTTCAATTTCATATGTTATAAATTGTTTCCAGGATATCATCCTCAAAATTTAAAAGACACACAAAAGATAATTTAGAATAATCATATACAAAAGTGACAAATTTTTTGTGTCCTCCACTAGTAAGTGAATCACAAAAGTCACTCGCTACTAATTCTAATAAAGTAAAATTCTTTGCTTTGTAAGAAATGGTGGTCTACTTAGAAATTGGATTCAATTTTGTCATACCATTCATTTTGTTAGTATTAATGTAACCTAGACAATCATGGCATAAAAACAGAGATTCAAATAATATACGTAGAAGTAGATATTTATTACCATTAATATTGAGATTGAACACTCCCTCTACAAGAAAATTTGGCTTTATCGACATTTTTGAAACGTCGGAATAAACTCTATAAATGTCGGGAAAAGAAATCCCGACGTTTGGGCAACATTTTTGAAAAACGCCGGTGTATCGACAGTCAGGAATTAAGCGTCGTTTGTTAAAAACGTCGGATAAGATATTCCCTACGTTTCCTACAACGTTTATTAACCGTCGGAAATTGTTAGCTACGATGTTTTTTTTTAGAAAACGTCGGGTTTTGTCCCAACGTTTCCCTAAAAGCGTCGGGAATATTAAATTAATCCATTAGCATAAGATTTAATCATTTACTTGAAAGCATCACAATGTTAACTAATTTTTCCCATACTGTATTCCAACATTTTTCTTATAAAGCATAAATATTTTAAGTGACATATAATATTCAATTAGACATCATTAATATTATAATTAATCCAACAATCAACCAAAGAAAAACTATATACTATAGTATCCAAGCATCCCAAAACAAAATGAAGAAAATGTATCATCAATATATTATAATATCTAATCATCCCAAAGTTGTCTACTAATAAGCCAAAAGTTTGTACCCACATATTCCAAACAAAATATGAAAGATATATTATCATAAAAAAAATGCTAGAGTACTATTCAAAACAGTCAATACGATGTCTTTATGACCGTGGTCATGACAGAACCTCCTGTAAAAAAAGAGGAAATAAGTATTAAAAAGTAAATAAGTGTAAAAGTGATGCAAAAAAGAAAAATGAAAGGTGGTTAGGGGCTTACTTCCTAATTCAAACTTATCTAGTAGTTGGTATTTTTTGCCTTCTTCATCCGTTCCTAAAATTTGAATAAGAAAATACCTAGAAGAGGGATAGTAATTAGCTTCAATGTTTTCAAATCAACAACTTATATAGTAATAATGAAAACTTACAACTTGTACGAGAAAATTGAAAAATGGTGATGTATAAAATTTAAAATATATTTTCAAATATAAAAGAACCAAAATTTTTTTATTCTCGTATAGCTTATGAAGTTTGCAACCCAGCCTAAATAAAACCGTAAGACACGCAATCTAGATTCGATAACATTTTTTTTATGTCCAAGTTAAAAGATTAATTTTCAAAAGGGATCCCTAAAGTTTTAACATGTTTTATGACAAATTCTGGTCAATGTATTATTATAAAATTTACAAAAATAGATGTTACATTTTGTAAATTACTGTTTTTCGTTGTTGGCTATTATAATATACTATGTTTCTTCCGTGCATTCGAATAAGTGAAGTGATAAAAACATGTGGATGTTGATAAAGTAAATAGTTATATACTAGCAAGACATGTTTAACACGCTTACTATTTTAAAAAAAATTCGCAGAGTTTCCTTTGTTTATTCATGAAAACCAACTTGTTTTAATATTTAAAATTAACTCAACAACAACAACCACCACCAAATTAAACCAAAATAAACCCCTTCCACCAATTTTAACATATATAACCTCATAAATTAGTTCCATTAACACATGTTCAACGAATTGACATTGGAACGAGTATAACTATCATATATATATAATGGATCTTATATGCATCAAACAATGAAAATATTAACGCTCTTGCTTTAAAATGTGTCATGAATGATTTTAGAGGAAAAAAAATACTAACCCCACAATAGTTACGAAGTTGAGTTCGCGATATGATTTGTGGTGGTGCCTTCATTGAGGATTGTGATCAACGTTGCGATTGAACCTCATAAGTTAACGATTACAACTGTGGTGATACTACAAGATCAACATTGGCATTGATAGGAGGCTAGCAATTAGAATACACAAAATATTAGATTTAATGCATAAAATTAAGAAATTGTACTCATACATCCAATGATTAATAAAAGTTGACCTGTGCAGCGCCTAAAGAAACATATCACGTAGATTGGACAAAATCACCCATATAATGCATACGAGACTCCATAAAATTCCATATATGAGATTCCACCCGTTCATTCATCCGAGATTCCATAGCAATTATATTTTTTTGCATTTGAGCTTCCAGTTTCTCTTTCATTTCAGTTTATTTCCTCTCATATCCTGCCTCTATCTCACATCGCATCCTCTCATGTTCAGCCTCCATCTCACGTCGCATCCTCTCTAGTTCTTATTGATGCCGTGTCTCAATATCTATCAACTCAGATTGGGATTACTTATATGATGGTCCAAATATCATACTCGGAGAGAATACGAGTCCAAACATGAGCACACGCCCATGTCTTTCGGGTCCCATAACTTGCCCAAATATATCATCCCGTGCAACACCGGTCTCCGTTGTCTCTTGATGTTGCAATTCTAGATCATCCATCTCTTGCTGCAAAAATCAACTCCAGTTCTTATACAAACTTCAAATTATATCATGCATATGTAAAAATCCATATATACATTATTTAAGTTTCCATCAAAAAGCACATATATAATTCATAATATGGAACAATGAATCAAGCACACGTGACATTAAAGTCTGAAATAATCTCCCAAGATGATTTAATGGTGAATCTGGATGTTATTCCGACTATATACACTTATGTATTTGTTTGTATTTATTGTCCTTTTGATTAGATTGTTGGGAATTTGTGTGATAGAGATAGAGTCTTTACTTGAATTTCTTAGTTAGCTTTACTATCATTTTAACCTACATGTTGGAGATGTGACATGGTACATAGTTAGATGAATACGTTTTTTTTGTGTGTTTATTTCGATACCTGTGTGACATTTGAATGCCAATTTTATGGTTTTACATTGTTGGTAGTGTTGAATTGAGGGTTTGGGTTGGGCGGTGGTGATTCCTACTTGGTTTTGGGCACAACAACAAATAGTTCCTTGAAATCAAAGAACCGTAATCTGGCTCACTTGGTACTTCACTAATGAGTTGAAACAACGAGTCCATTCAGCTATGAAAGCACGAATATTGATGGAATAAAATCTGAACGACTTAAATATACAAAATAAACCCATTGTGAGTATAATCCTCAATACCCCACCCTGTATTTCAACTTATCCATTTTTTCAGAGCCAATTTTGGGTTCCAAAAAAGCAATAATAGGGCAGTTATGTTTCTTCAGTAAAAATTTAACTCTTCTTGATGAGGCTGCATTCCCCACTCCTCTTATATTCCATATGATATAACTCAGCATTTAACTAAAGTGGATTTAGTGCTAGTATCTTTATTAGCTGAAGCTCTAGTGGTTCTTTATTTTTGAGTGTTTTTTGAATCAATAAGTTTCTTAGTTCCCATCTCTTCGAAACAGTTTTTAAAACAGTCTTACTCTTAGATATATGTTTAAAATTCTCAATGAATTTCGATTGGCTTTCCTCCTAACTGATCTTCCTATTTCTACAATTGCTACTATCATTTGCATACTCTTTATGCAGAACAGGTGTATAATTGTTAGGTGCGAGGGAATTAGACCTCATAAGGACCCCACTAACTGTTTCATCATCGGTAGACACCATGCTCGGCATATCAGTTTGGGGAGCAACACCAAACTCTCCATCCTTCTCAATTCCATCCATTAAATTTTCAAATTTATTGTCCAAAGGGACTGCAAATTCGGATAATTCTCATCCTACCTCCTCGAGAGACATAATTCTCGAGCTATTTACCAAATCAGCCTTTCTCCTTAAAGAGAAAAAATGGTAATTCCAATTTTAGGAATGTTGTAAATGATATCAACACAAGGAACTACATATACAATATTCAGCATTAACCCACCCAAAGCCACTGGACATATAGGACATAATATGATTACTAATTCCAGCAGACACCCAAATACCTTTAAGTAAAGATAAACATTGGTTTACCATTGAAGATGTTGAAATGAACAATTTGTAGAAAATTAAAATCTTAAACAAACTCCTTGCAGAAATCAGTCAGCAGCTGATTGCACGTTGGACGAACGTACGTCTAAAAGCAAGCTTCCAGTTGACTGATCAAACGGAAACTCAATTATCTCTTGCGGATGAGGATTTTTCCCTCCAAGTGGGTGAAAATATTGAAACAGCTACTTGTAAGAGATTACGGATTTGATATTACGTTGGAAGCATAAGCAGTCAGGCATTTCAAGACTCTTTACAGTAATAATTACATTGCAAATAATACAATCACTTTTGCAACATAATTACAAATTTGATATTCATATATTACCCAACCATTTTGTTGAACTATGTAATAAACCATGTATAGAAATAATACATACAAATAAGAGAGACGGCTAGAAAGAATGACTGCCATTACATGGCTACGCAAAGAACATTGAAATTTTGAGTCTCACATTAGATATATATAACTATTGGCCATATCAGATTGACCCGCATTCCAGGTATCTCGTTTTGTAGGAGAGAGATGGGAAATGAAAAGACAGAATTGAGAATATGAAAGGACGGATGAATTTAATTGACAAAGAGAGAGAAAAAGAGAGAGAAGGGAATGGTTGTTAGTGGTATATACGGTGGTTCTTGTCATCACTTTACAATAAATTATAAAAATGATATGTTTAGAGTCGACTCTTGAAACCTTGATATCAAAATCCATATTCAGTATTAAGTTCTGTAATTTGTCGAATTTATCTAATAGGAGAATAGAAATTCGGGAAATTTCTTTCTGCCAACCTTTTGGAAACTAAAAGCCGTGGCACAAGTCGGATGCATGTGCAATATTAGAAGATAAATTATGTTACAAGACATCTACTTTATTCATAGTAATTTTATTGAGAATTATAGTCATTTTATGGGCATGCCAAGATATTACTGCACAAACTATATATACACATACTGCTCAATTCATAGTTACTTTAATGAGGATATCACGTTCATTTTATGGTCATGCCACTTTTGGTCTGCCATCCTGTATGAGAATTGAATAAATTTTTGTTATATAATTCATTGTTATTGTGGGGGTATATATACAGAATAAAATAACTCCTTTAACGAGTGGATCTACAGTATAGATACCTATTTACATTCCTATTCAAATGGAGACAAACAAGTAAGAATAATATTCCAGATTTTATGCATTGGTTGTCTCTGCATAATATTTCAGATTTTGCGCATTGGTTGTCTCTGCATTCCTTAACACTGTATAGTTCAGATATAAATTTACAAAACTTGAAGACACGTGGCAAATTATCAAGAGGAGACACCAAATTTATATTTAGATATTAAATGTCCAGCTTTTATTTATGCTAAACTTTTATTGACAACTCGAAAGCAAGTAGTGTAGATAGTGAACCATATTCATGGAACAATCGGCATATACGACAAAAAAAATCCCCGAGTCCGAATAAATATGTGTGAACAATCAAAATTCCTGATTTGGGATTCGGGCATTCCTCCATGAGTGAGTTAGACATCGTTACTCTGGCAGCCAAATATTTATAATTAACTCAATTACAGACAGGTTAACAATTTTTGGGACATCCCACTTTTAAGTATGAAATGTTTTTGGAACATTCCACGCAGCAGCAGAGGCCCGCCATAACCTTCATATCATAGAGAACCTCTTGTGAAGTATGAAATTTTTTTGGGACATTACACGCAACAGCAGCTTAAAAACTATGTGTTGTAATCTGCAGCTTAAAAACTATGATCATAAGAACCTTAAAACTATGAGGCTTTAAAAAATTTCTTGTGAGATCATTTTAAACACGTAACTGAGGATAGAAACTCAAGGAAAGTACCTACAAGCACTGTTGGAGAAAGCTCAAGATACCCTTGTAAGACAAAACATGGGCACAATAGGACTAAAGGCAACCAAGGATCAGCCAAGAATTAAATGCCCGTGATGAAAATAAAACTGCTTCAAAATGCAAGCAGTTTGACTTGAATGGTTTTAGTTGGTACTGAGAGTAGTGTTAAGTCTTAGGTGCTCGTTTTGTTCGAGTTTTAGGAAAGAAAATTCGGATTTCAGTGTAACCTTCTTATCAGCATGGGATAATTTTCTTATCTTATTGTGGATGGATTGATACGGGAGATGTGCAGTTAAGGGCCAGTATATATAGCACGTGTTTACTTGGTATTGGTTATATGAAAACTATTACTCAAGGGCGACTTCACATTTTCTAATAGCAGATGTTGTGGTGCCATCACCTAATCGCATAGAGAGTTGAAGATGCTTACAATTATGGAATTCCTTAGTTGAGGGCTAGTATGTATTCCTAACTTTAACATGGGCTTAGTTATATAAAAACTATTAACGAAGAGGCTATGTATAGTTATCTAAAAAATATCACAGCATAAAAGATACATACAATCGATCAGGCAGCTGCTTCATTAACAGGCCCTTTCCCTTTGGTTAATAGTTTTTATATTAACTATAAAAACTATCCTACGAGTTGGTTTGAATCACATCGCTTTAGTCATCTACAAGTACAATATATTAAGTGTCAAAGCATAACATAACAATACAATGCAATAGTAACAATGAATTTGTAAGTATTAAATTTTTATCGCGTGCTTAACTTGAGCATGAGATTTTCTACCAGATGTGTGCGACGTTTGCAAACGCGCACGGGTGGATTTGTCCTTCGCACTTTTGGCCTAATACAATGGAAATACAGTTAGTCATATAACAAATTTTGATTAAATCCTAATATTAATCTTTTTAATAAATTAATTCATTACATGATGTTCTTTATAAGCGTGATAAGCATAGTGTGTACACGTAATTCATGACTAGAATTAGCAACTAGTACATACATGTGCTTCGGGGAAGTCCTAGTTATAGACGAGCGTTTTCCACTGATTTTCCTCTACTCGTTGGGGACAATTTCCCAAGAGTTCCTCATTAGTTCTATACTTAGTATAACCTTGGAGCTTTGTCGTGGCCTTCCACGCCTTCCATTCTCTTCCAACGGATTGCATCATAAATTTTCTCATATCTTCTGTGGCATTCGTATTCTCCCACATTACATCAACGTGTTAGAGATATAAACTTGAAAATATATATTCATGTATTAAAATTAGGACCCCTATTTTCATTTTATTAACATTATACCTTGATATGAATCCAAATCATGTTCTTATCCTCTTCGGGTACTTGTCTCCAATCAAAGTCGGTCAATGGTTCTAGTTGGCCATTGCGTGCTAGAACCCCTAAATTTGAAGCAAGTCTAGATGCGGGTTCTTCAATGGGTTGCCCAAGCTCATTCACCTCAGTTTCTAAAATGCCACCATCTGTACCCCACCCACTATGCATTAAAGTAGGGCCTCAAACTCGTCTCTGCTCCTCTAGCTCCTCCTCTAGGCCAGAGCTCGGATTTGTGTTAAGTAGGATTGATAAAAAAATTCATCAATGAATTATTTAAATGTCAAGAATAATATTTTTCATCAATTACAAATATGAATAAGTCAACTAAAAACCATACATGTAACTTGTTATTCTTGTTGTTCGCTACTGCCCAACAACGGAAGGACCAATGGTGTAATAGGTGGCCAATTAGATGGAGGTTTAGGCATGGAAGGGTTGGCTCCTATATGCTCCTGCTGCTGCTCAGGGGTTGACATAGCTCCTCTATTGTGTTGGGTTTAAGATCTGTTGATCGTCATGGTACTGAATAAAATAATATCAGAAAAAACTTAGATTATCAAAAGGAACCACAAAGTCTAGAATTCACATATTCAATAAATTTTTTTCCATAACTTGAGGTGAGTGAGAAAAAATCATTCCACAAGGATCTTCTAGCAGCAATAGTTGTTTAGCATGGATTAGCTGCTAAAATTCACTGGATATATTTCTAAATATGATGAATTTATAATCCATAGATTCAAGCTTCAAATGAACACTCCCTGTCCCAAGTTTATCATTGAGCAGATCAATTCATAGAAAAATCATAACAAAAATACCACCACTGGTATTTAAGAGGGAACTACTTAGTATGCTGGATTACTTTGCGGGGGGGGGGGGGGGGGGACTTTTATTTTTTTGATATGCAAAGTGTTTTAATCCATTTATTCCTTAGCTGCTAAGATTCACTGACTATATTTCTAAATATAATGAATTTATAATCCATAAACTCAAGCTCCAAATGAACACTCCCAGGCCCAAGTTTATAATTGAGCAGATTAATTCATAGAAAAAACAATACAAAAAATTAAAAAGACAAAAGAATATCACCACTAGTATTTAAGAGGGAACTGCTCAGTATGTTGGATTACTTTGCTAGAGGTATTTATCTTTATCTAATACAGGGTCAACATTAACTATATTAGTCACCTTAAAAAGTTCATTTATTCCATGAGTGTACATCCAAACATTCCCACATTAGTCACATTCAGTCATATGAGGATGCAAAGCTTAAATAAATATTAAAAACAACAAATCACAAAACCAAGTTACCATTGTATGCCACCTATAGAAAAAAGTTCAAAATTAAAAAATGGACTACAGAACACAAATATATTCATCTTCATGCATATGCCCCGTGGTTCCTCGTCAACTAATGCTCCAGCCACACCTTGTCTAACCCAACTAACATCATCATCATCACGTGTCAATGTTGGATCATCCAAATATTCATCACTCCATGCCTCTATTTCATTATTCATAGTGTTATCGATTGTTAATTGTTTCCCAAACGCATCAAAAAAGTCTCGCGGCTTTGTTTTAACAATAATATGCCAGTCTTTCTCCACCAGGTCTTGTACATAAAATACTTGCTTTGCCTAAGATGCTAGTATGAATGGTTCATCGGCTTTTTAATGCCTAGGATACAACAAATGATTGAAGTTTACAAGCGTGAATCCAAAGTCATCTTTCTCAATGAGACCTCTACTATTGTCAACCTAATCACACTTGAACAACACGAACTTGTAGTCCTTTGAATAATGCAACTCAATGATATCCATCAAAACTCCATAAAAATTAATATCTCCAGATACGGGATTTATGTCTCTTGCACTTGCGTAACTGTCAGTCGTTGCATTTAACATGAATCCACTATTTTGAGTGGCTCTTCTCCTCTCACGAGCCTTAGTGTGATACCTAACGCCATTGATAATATATCTAGTGAATCTTTTTGCCTCTTTTAGGGGACCCATAGCTAAAATCTGAATTTCTTGTGATACATCTGTGTTCTTTGAACGAACTAACTTCCTCACCTATTTTATTACAAAAAAATACATTACAAGCCATAGTTATGTAATAATACATTTAAATGTAAAATATTATTTTCAATGTGAATTTTACTTACATGATCCTTAAACCACAAATGAAATGTTTCGTTATGAATGCGGTCCACATCATGTGGTCTGAGATGAGAATCAGTCCTAATTGACGCTCGATGAGTGCTGCATTAAAAGGAATCATTACATTATTCTTTACATTGCTAAAAAATGAAGGAATTTTATTCAAGAAGATACCTACTCTCAAAACGGAGCAATTGCATCCATGTTATCAAGCACATATCGATGTACTTGTATATATGTAATGTCATCAAGCCCAAATCCCTCCGCTTTTCCTAATTTATGACCACAAAAGTGATCAAAAGAACTACCATCATCATTCCTTCCTGGGCGATTAGACTTCGTCTCAACATCATCATATAGGTACCTTGAGAAAAATGTCAAGCATTCTTTTACCCAATATCCTTATGCAATTGAACCCTCTGGATGACTGCGGGTCTTCACATAATTCTTCAATGTGAACAAGTATCTACGGTGAAGGAAATTTCAGTTAGTAAGAAAAAACTATCGTGAAAAGTATTAAAGGAAAAACAAAAATATATCAACCAATACCACACCGCTCGATAGGATACATTGATCGATATTACGGTGGTCCTCCAATCTTGGGCTCTTCTACTAAATGAATAACCAAATGCTCCATGACATAAAAAAATGAAGGTGGAAAGATCCTCTCAAGTTGGCATAGCGTGAGCTCAATGCGAGATTGAACACGATCTAAATCGGTTGCATTCATCACTTTCGAGTACATATTCCTAAAGAAGTTACTTAGCTTAACTAATGGTCCAAGCACATTCTTAGGCAGCACATTTCTTAAGGAAATGGGAAGTAGTTCTTGCATTAAGATATGGTTGTCATGACTCTTGAGTCCCGATATCGTATGTTGTTTAAGGTTAACACAACGCGATATGTTCGAAGCATAACTGTTTGGGACTTTCACCTCCTTCAACATTTTATAAACTATGTCTGTACCTTTAGTGTCTAAGATGAAACATGCAGGTGGCAAATAATATTTGTTGTCCGCCCGTTTCTGAGGATGTAACGGCTTATGAATACCCATATGTTTCAATTCATGACGGGATTTTAAGTTATCCTTCCCCCCTCCATCAACATTTAATAACGTATAAATCACATTATCACACACACTCTTCTCAATATGCATTATATCAAGATTGTGGCGTAACAAATTGTCCTTCCAATAATATAACTAAAAAAATATACTTTTTTTCTTCCATAACAACGATGCACGCATTTTAAACATCTGATTACTAGATGCATCATAAGTGTTTACCCCAACCCATAATTCCTTTAATTCATCAATTAAAAGGCGCAAATAAACATCAATGTCATTTCCAGGGCTATGAGGACCATCAATAATTATTGGTAATATCATATATGGTTATTTCATACATAACCATAGAGGCAAGTTATATATTATTACAATTACGGGCCACGTGCTATGGACAATACTCATGCTCCTGAATGGGTTGAACCCATCACTAGATAATCCAAGCCTAACATTTCGTGGTTCCAGTGCAAAATCTGGATAAATATCATCAAATGTTTTCCAAGCAAGAGAATTAGCTGGATGCCTTATATTTTCATCATCAACACGCTCATCGGCATGCCATCTCATCTGTGATGTTGTCTTTGATGACATAAATAGCCTTTGAAGTCTTGGTATCAAAGGAAAGTATCGTACCACCTTTGAAGGAATTTTTTGATTTTTAATGGAATCAACATCTGATTGACCATTTACTTGTTCGTATCTTGGGGCATGACACTTTCGGAATTCATTCTCTCGTTCCGTCTCATTCCAATAGAGTATGCAATTGTTAGGACATGAATGTATCTTCTTGTACTCTAGCCCTAAGTTTGCAATCAACTTTTTCGCTTCGTAAAAAGACTTAGGTAATGTTTCACCATAAAAAAATGCATCTTTTAATAATTCAAGCAACATTGTGAATGTCTTGTCACTCCAACCACCAAGGCACTTAATGCAATAATCGGACAACGAACGACAGAGTTGTATACTTCTTAAAATTTGGGTACAACTCTCTTTCAGATTCTTTTATCAAATTGAAGAATTTCTTAGTTTATTCATCAGGGCCATCCATATGTTCATGCGCATCACCACCACCCATAAAGTTAAGTGGACTTGTACGAGGAAGTCCAAAAGCATCATATATCATCTCTCGCATTTCATCACCAATAATCGAGTCAGAAGAAGGACTTGAAGATGAGGCGGATTCCTCGTGATAAGTCCAACATGTGAAGCTATCTAAAAACCGATTTAGCAATATATGTTCTACAACATCATCTTTATTCACATATAAGATATTGAGGCATTTCTTATATGGACACAATATTCTTTCAGCATAGGCTTATTATCAGAGGCAAACTTAACGAATTCTTTGGCTCCTTTCTCATACGAAGGATGACCTCTATGTGTTATATTAATCCAACTCTTATCCATCAGTATGCTTAACCTAATGAAATGAACAACATAACAAAATTTTGTCATTTAGTAAGTTCAACACAAAGATAACAAAAAAGTACCATGCAACATGACTTTTATTTCTTAACAAACATCATGGTCTAAGATTGCCATATATAAAAAATAAAGAGCAAAACAAAGATGGTCGACTTGATATTCTTTTCATTTTTTAAAAACATAATAGGATGCAAAAAGAAAAGATTAACATCTTGTCAAATGAAATAGAAATATATAAAAACCACTGTTGAGATGAAATTTATAAAATTAGACACGGCTTACAACAATAATATTCTCTACCGAAACTTCACTTCGTCCCCATAACAAACTTAACTCAACATTACAATCTAATTCAATCATCACAAATTACAAATGAATACATCTACAAATATAGGTCCCATATGGTAGCGAAAAATAAATGCATACATGTGTAAATTAGTTGATTATGTCTTTATTTCAAGACGAAATTATGAGATTACAAAACAAGAAATACGAATTTAATTCCGATGAACCACATAAACACTAAAAAACATATCAAAAGTATATCTCAGTTTCTCATTTGAATGGATAACTTTAATTTACGCAACTATTCAACTATAACCCTAATCAGTTTCTCGTTGCAATAATTTGTTCGAGATGACCTTAAAAATAAGAATAACCAAGAAGGGCGAGGAAGAAACTTACTAATAGGATACAATACTAAAAGTTATAACGATGGATGATATTTGTCAACAAAATTAAATTCATTCTAGTAATATCTTACATATCTTTACATTAAGATTTGTTGATATATAAAGATATAGGAAAAAGAGGAGAGGAATTGAACAATTAGACATTTTTGGGAGTTCATATCATTACAATGCCATTGACAAACAAAATAAAAAGATAAAAAAAAATACAAGGAAAAAAATCAATATCTATAATCAAATTTGTATTATTCATATCTATTCATCATGGAAAGTTGGTATTATGTGATGTGTTTTACATAGTCAGGCATCATATCTCCTCAAAAACATAATTCCACCACACCCATCAATAGATATGAAATACATTATCTTTAAGCAACTCAACAATCAATACACACTCCCGGAGTGAGATTAGGAAATGAATAAATCATTATATCAAGCATGTAAACAAAATCTCATATGACCAATTACTAAAAATTGAGAAACAAGAAAAAACTAATAGAGAATGGTGAAGCAAAGGGGAAGAAATACGAGATTACCACTATTTTGTGTAATTCAATTGAGCTTGAGTTAGGGCAAAAATCAATAATAGCACAGCTGACAAGGCAAAAATATTCGGGGAGTTAGAGAGAGAAGGAGCTTGAATCAGAAATATTAGGGCGGAATAATTTACCTAACAAGGCAAAAATCGAAAGCACTGAAGATTTCACTTCAATTAGTCTACGATTTCTTCAAGTTTCTTGATCCCTACATGAGTATATCACAAAAAAAATTACCATAATCATATTTATACAAATGATAGTGAGAATATTTATATTTACATCGTAGAAAGCACAAAATAAATGTTTCACTTCGAAAAATTGATTTGAACTTTATATTTATCTATTCCAGAAAGGTGATTTGTGTTGAAAGTCTTGACATTTGGGTCGGAAATTGATATTCTCGGGAATGGAAATTTGGTGCTATTCTTATATTCTTTCCAAATGATTGTTGACAAAAGTTCACAGTTTAACACACCTATACATATCAAACAAAGATGGAACTATAATCATACACGAGCTATAATCAGCTAAAGAAGTCAATTAAAAAGGAAAAACTAAAAGATCAATGAATTAAACTCAACATTTGAGGAAACAACAGCTAGTTATGAGAACAAGACACAAAATGAAACTCCTTGATTTCACTTTTGCAATCAAGGTTGAAATTCCAACATTATACAGGGTATTAACATCAACAACAAAAAACCCTTTTAATCACTCATTTCATATTCTACGAATTATTTGACAACGTGATTGGCATGGAAAAATAGGGATATGGGTCTAACGTATTTCTTATTCTCGTATTTTCCCTCAATGAAATCACATTGGCAAGTATGCTCAACTAGTGAATGATAGGTAAAAGGAAAACCCCATTACAATCACAATTGGTAGAGGCATAATAACATTCGGGAAAGGCAAAACCCCAAGTACAATCACAATCGGTGTTATAGTTAAAGGCAAAAGTACCAAAAATCCCCAATACAGTCATAATTAGTTTTTTATAGATAAGATCAAAAATCCTAAATACAATTATAATCGATAATGATAATCACAATCCAAATCCAAAATTCCTTGGTATAGTCACAATCTATACAATCAAATTCGGGGTAAAATCCCAATAATGAAATCAAAGTGAAAATCTCCATTGAAAGTCCGTAACCCCAGTTGTAGTCAAAAGTTAATGAAATAAAAAATTGTGTGATAGTTAGTAACCCGAGTTATAGTCAATAGATACCAATTCTGCTATCTACACGACTGTGACTATCAAGTATGAAATAAAAAAATCCCAGCCATAGTCACAATCAAGATAATTACAAGTAAGGAAAAAAATTTCAAGTATGAAATAAAAAACCACAATCACTAGGGAAAGCCAAAAATTGCAGGTATAGTCGTAGATATCCACAATCAAAAAACATTAAAAAAAAACTCAGGCATAGTTACAATCAAAACATCCAAAGTCTGGAGTTACCGTTGAATTTGAACTCTACATCTTTGATTACTGAAGCTCTTGATTTCATATGGAACAAATACAGAACGAATGGGGAAAGGAGTTATGGAGAAATTTTTGTGCGCCGTAATGGAAACGGAGATATGGAGGGATAACTGATTTTTAGGGAGGAAGAGTAGCGTGGGGAGGTTACCAAAATAAATTTGGAGGGAAATAGCCAAATATTCGACATTTTTAATAAAAAAATGACAAAAAATATCCCATGTTTTTAAATAAACGTTATAAATATCCGACGTTTAATCCAAAGGTGGTAAAATAACTGATGTTTTAAATAAAATGTCGGTATCTCCTCTCTTTGCCGACGTTTTTCTAAGCGTCGCAAAAAAAACATCGTCTAAACCAAGTTTTCTTATAGTGCTCAAACATAGAGCCATTTCCAGCAAATGTTGTTATGTCCACTATATTGATAATACAAAAGTACAGAATTATAATTTCAATATTATAATTATAAAAATAAAAATGAATTACAGAAAATGTAATAACTTACTTGAATTTGCAGAAAAATAATATAACTAGAAAAGAATCCGAGCCCTGTGTAACACAGTGTCCTTAAGACAATTTATTCCCTCCAATGTGCTTGAGGTTGATGAATATTGTCTCCCAAGATAGAACGAATTTTTCAAATTAATTATGTAGTACGACAATAATTAATTTCGACGAACACAATTTCTATCTTTTTACTCAACCAAACAATATGATACATGATTATCAAATGAATGCAGGAGGGAAGAAATATGTTTCTGGAATTGATAGCATTTTGGGTTGAAAGAAATGGGAGAGGGAATTTTTCATTAGTTTAAAAATGGAGGAAATCATTTTTATTTATAGTAAAGTAAGTGACTGTTCAAAATAACTGTGAAAACAGTTAAACGAATTTAACTGTTGACTGTTGGCAATAACTGCCAATGGTTTATTAATGAATTACTTTCATAATTAATTAATAATTAAAGCCCAGAAAGTTAATTTTAAACGGACCAAAAATTTAAGAGATTATAAGCCCAAGCCTAAGATCGAGCCGAACCAAGCCGGCCGACCGGACGGATGGCGCGCATGCGCATGTGGGCTTTTGGGTCAAGCCCAACACATTCATAGTGTATGCCATCTCCCCTTCAATGAGTTGGGATACCCCATGGAATCCAAGCCTTAGTCCATACTTGGGGTGTTATTAACTCGCCAAATTTCCACTACTCTTCCAATGTGGGACAAGAGTTAAAACATACCCAATTCATTAACTTTCATTGCTTTATGAGTCACTTTGGGGACATATTTATCATTCATAACTTAATGAAATTCGACAAGTGAATATACTACGTTAATCTCCTTACGGAGAAGAACGCATTCTATATGGTCCCACAATTATCATAGTGTGGGTCTCACCTAAATTTGAGCTCAAAGTTGCTCGAAAATTTTGTCCAAAAATCTGGGCAGTTTTTAATTTCAACTATTAAGTCCAATTTTTAAATAATCCCCCACATGAATGATATATCACTATAAATAGAAACCAGTAGATACTGATGCAGATGCAGACTCAGGTTGAGTGAAATAGAAGATTTATTGCATCGGGAGAAGTAGCCTAGTGGCCTTGAACTTTCCTTAGTGATATACTATCGGATTTACTTGGTTAATCAGTAAACTTCACGTCCTTGAACCGTCAACTATTTTTGTAAACCTAGATAACAGTATTCACACAATAATTTTTCAACACAGTTGGTTCTCACGTTTTTGTTCATTTTGGCCATGAACACCACTTGGTTCCGTGAGTATTTTAGAGAATTTGCCTTTCATTATTCTCATAGAAGTGGTCCCCTTCTTACTCACGTAGGTGACTTCCATAAAGAGTATCCTGCGATACCCCATTTATACATACTAAGATATGGATGTCATTAAAATCATAACTTATCCTAATTTTGCGACAGATGTGCACTGTCTCATCTTTGAAATGGATAGGATTAAATATCCCCAAGTGCTTACTGAATACAATGTAGTTCAGTTTGCCCATTGAACCTAAATCTTGGGATCTCCATTAAGCTAGGTTGGGTTTCCACAATAATGATTCTTATTTATTTATAGGCTTTAAACCCATTCCTCTTGATGATTTTTCAACCTGACTCTAAGTTTAAACCTTTCGTTAGTGGATCGCTATATTATCTTTTGACTTTACATAGTCAATTGAGATAATTCCGTTTGAGAGAAGTTTTCTAACGGTATTGTGTCGACGACGAATATGTCGTGACTTTCTGTTATACATTTGATTCCGTGCCCTTCCAATCACCGATTGACTATCGCAATGTATACATATTGCGGGCACATATTTTGACCAATTTGGAACATCCTCTAAGAAATTTTGAAGCCATTCAACTTCTTCTCCAACTTTGTCTAGTGCAATGAATTCAGATTCCATTGTCGATCTAGCAATGCACGTTTATTTTGAGGATTTCCAAGACATGGATGCACCTCCAAGGGTAAACACATACCCACTCGTAGATTTGGAGTCTTTTGTATCGGATATCCAATTTGCATCGTAATGTCCTTCAAGAACAGCTGAATATTTTGAGTAGTGCAGTCCATAGTTTTGAGTATATTTCAAATAACCCCAAACTCTCAATATTGCCTTCCAGTGATCTCTCCCTGGATTACTCGTAAATTAACTTAGCTTACTTATTGAGTATGCTATGTCCGGCCATGTACAGTTCATGATATACATTAAACTGCTGATAATACGAGAATATTCTAGTTGAGATATGCTTTCACCATCATTTCTTGCTAGATCTAAATTTACATCTACACGTGTCTTGGTAGGACTGATATCATACTTCTTTAATTTTCAAGCACTTTCTCTATGTAATGAGATTGAGATAATATAAGTCCATTCGATGTTTTAGAAATTTTAATTCCTAATATAACATCGGCGATACCCATATCTTTCATGTCAAATCGACTACTTAACATTTATTTTGTAGTTTTGACAACTTCCAAGTTACTACCCATGCTAAGCATATCATCAAAATAGAGTCTTACAATGACATATCCATTTTGAATGTATTTAAAGTAAACACATTTATCCCATTCATTAATTTTGAAACCATGTGATAACATTGCATATCAAATTTTTCATGCCATTGCTTAGGTGCTTGTTTTAATCCGTAAAGTGATTTAACAAGCTTACATACTTTTCCTTCTTGTCCAGGAGACTTGAACCCTTCAGGTTACTCCATATAAATTTTCTCGTCTAGTTCACCGTTTAAGAATGTGGTTTTTACATACATTTGATGTATTTCAAGTCCATTAATAGAAGCTATTGCTATTAACATCCGAATGGAAGTTATTCTTGTTAACGCTGAATATGTGTCAAAGTAATCCAACCCTTCCTTTTGCCTATAGCATTTAGCTTTATATTTATCAATTGATCCATCGACCTTCAACTTATTTTTGAAGATCCATTTATAACCTAACGGTTTTGAACCTGGTGGAAGATCCACTAGTTTCCATGTGTGATTTTGTAATATGGATTCAATTAAACTATTAATTTCTTCTTTCCAATTAGAAGCATCGGATAAGGATACGGCTTCTTTGTACGATTGAGGTTCATTTTCTAGCAAATATGTTAGAAAATACGGACCGAAAGAAGTCAAGATTCTTGCTCTTTTACTACGTCTTGGTTCATCCTCTATTGGTTCAATAGGTTGACGAGTCCCATTTGTAGTAGCTTGATTTATCCTTTTAGAAGGAATAGATTCTCGGGTCATGTTATACAAAAATTCATTTTCAAAAAATGAAGCGTCCCTCGATTCAATAACCGTATTAACATGAATATTCGATATCTCATATTTACAAACTAGAAATCGATATGCACTGCTATTAGTAGCATAACCGATGAACACACAATCCACGGTTTTTGGCCCTATTATTACCCTTTTAGGTTTAGGAACCATCACTTTGGCTAGGCACCCCCCACTCGTAAATATTTATAGGAAGGTCTTCGACCTTTCCATAATTCATAAGGTGTCTTATAAGTATTTTTGTTAGGAACTTTATTGAGAATGTAATTAGCAGAAAGTAAGGCTTCACCTCACAAGTTCTGGGGAGTTCCTGAACTTAATAGCATTGAGTTCATCATCTCCTTCAATGTACGATTTTTGCATTCAGCAACACCATTTGATTGAGGAGAATAAGGAAAGGTTGTTTGATGGATTATACCATGCTCCAAACAAAATTCCTCAAAAGGAGATTCATATTCTCCTCCTCTATCACTCCTTATTGCCTTTATCTTTTCACTTAATTGATTCTCAATTTCATTTTTATATTGCTTAAATGCACTAATATCTTCATCTTTACTGCGTAGCAAATATACATAGCAATATTTTATGCAATCGTCGATAAAAGTAATAAAATACTTTGTTCCACCTCTAGTTTGAACAAATTTTAAATCACAAATATCAGTGTGAATGAAATCTAAAGGTTCAGTTATCCTTTCAACAGAATGAAAAGGTAATCTGGCTAATTTAGATTTCACACAAATTTCACATTTATGATTTTTATCAATATTAAATTTTGGCAAAAAATCCAAGTTAATTAATCTACGCAACGTATCAAAATTAACACGTCCCAATCTAGCATGCCAAATATTAGATGACTCAATCATGTAAGAAGAACTAGCAAATGCATTCATTGAAACAAATATTTTTGGGGTTACAGTAAGAACATTGATTTTAAAGAGTCCCTCATTTAGGTAGCTCTTTCCTACATACATGTCATTCTTTGACAACACAAAGCGATTAGACACAAACACAAGTTTAAACCCATTTTTAGTTAAGATAGATCCAGAAATAAGATTCTTTCGGATATAAGGCACGTGAAGAACATCATTGAGAGTAAGTTCCTTTTCAGAAGTCATTGTTAGAGCAATCTTTCCTTGTCCCACCACCTTAGAAGTGGAAGAATTCCTCATAAAGAGGTTCTCCTCATTTTCCAAAGGCTTATAGGTAGAGAACATCCATTTGTTTGCACAAATGTGTCGTGTGTCTCCAGTGTCCACCCACCATTCCTTGGTATTCCCATCCAAGTTACATTCAGAGACCACAGCAGAAAGATTCATATCCGCCAAGTCATTGGCGATGTTTTCACCCTCAGTTACATTTGCTTGAGGATTATTTCGATTTGGCTTCTTAGGCTTACGACACTCGCTTGAGCGGTGTCCAGGTTTACCACAGTTGTAGCATTTTCCTTTGAACTTCTTCTAGTTCTGTTTGGAAGTGCCTTCCCTACCATGCTTTCGCTTATTCTTCTTAGGACCTTCAACAACATGGACTTTCGTTTTCATGGGATTCTTCCCACTTTTCTTTTGAGACTCACAGTTATCTTCTTCAATTCTCAGCCTGACCACCAACACCTCCACATTCATCTCCTTTCGCTTGCGCTTGAGATAATTTTTGAATAAAGTCCAAGATGGTGGTAATTTTTCAACAATTGCAGCAACTTAGAAGGTTTCACTAAGGGACATTCCTTCAGCATGAATGTCATGGAGTATCACTTGGAGTTCTTGCACTTGCGAGATCACTGATTTAGAGTCAACCATTTTAAAGTCCAGAAAATGTCCGACGATAAATTTATTCATCCCAGCATCTTCAGTTTTGTACTTCTTTTTCAAAGAATTTATAATTCTTTGGATGTCTTGATCGTGTAGTAGACATGATACAATGTTTTGTCCAAGTAGGCCAGAATATAATTTCGGCACAGATAGTCAGAGTGCTTCCAAGCGTCAACAACAACAACCATTTCCGAGTCATCTCCCTCTTGAATAGAGGGACAATCTTCATATACAAACCTACCCAGTTGGCAGGTAGTGAGATAGAAATACATTTGTCCTTGTCAACGTTTGAAGTCAGCCCCATTGAACTTTTCCGATTTCTCCCCGTGTGGCATAGATACCGGTGCAGTCACATTTCTGTTTGTGATAGTCACATTTGTAAGAATAGTGTTTATACTATGCGATTCCATTTCTGTTACAAATATAAATTTTTTATCAATGATAATATTCATATATAAATGAATTAATCAAAACAGAATACAAAATTCTGTACACCAATTTTCTCCAAATATAATTAAGACTAACTGAATTCTAACAAGAATTCTAAATAATTTCGAAAATATATAATATAGAATAAAGCAAAATTTCTACACAAGATTTAGAATTCTATGTCACAGAATTAGACTAAATTTTTAAATAGTAGTTTATATTAGTCTAAGATAAACAAGAAAAATCTGTGTCATACTGTTTTTAATATTAAAAAAAATTTCGTACAAATAAATTTTTTATTTTCTAAAATAGAATATATAAACATTCAAATTTTTCTGTCAAAACAGATTTATTTATACAAATAAAATTCTGTAATTAAAAATATTTCTGTACACTATAAACAATAGAACATAAATTAAATTGTCTTAAGATTGTTATGTCTACTATATTGATAATACAAAAGTACAGAATTATAATTTCAATATTATAATTACAGAAATAAAATTGAATTACAGAAAATGTAATAACTTACTTGAATTTGCAGGAAAATAATATAACTAGAAAAGAATCCGAGCCCTGTGTAACACAGTGTCCTTAAGACAATTTATTCCCTCCAATGTGGTCTAAGGTTGATGAATATTGTTTCCCAAGATAGAACGGATTTTTTAAATTAATTATGTAGCACGACAATAATTAATTTCGACGAACACAATTTCTGTGTTTTTATTCAACCAAACAGTATGATAAATGATTATCAAATGAATGCAGGATGGCAGAAATATGTTTATGGAATTGACAGCATTTTGGGTTGAAAGCAAATAAAATTCTATAATTAAAAAAATTTATGTACACTATAAAGAGTAGAACATAAATTAAATTGTCTTAAGATTGTTATGGCTACTATATTGATAATATAAAAGTACAGAATTATAATTTCAATATTATAATTACAGAAAATGTAATAACTTACTTGAATATGCAAGAAACTGTTGGCAATAACTGTCAATAGTATATTAATTAATTAATTAATTTCGTAATTAATTAATAATTAAAGTCTAGAAAATTAATTTAAAACGGCCCAACCCGAGCCCGAATCGGGACAGCTTTTAATTTCAACTATTAAGTCCAATTTTTCAACAAATGTAAAACTCATTGACAGAATAAATTCGTTTGCCTCAAAACTTATTTGAAACCATATTTGTTGATATGACATTAAGAGAAAAGATTCTTTTGAACTTCAGGGACACGGTAGACAGTGAGGGTCATGATCTACCTATATGTGAATTTTTTCTTCTCATTTAACCGGTGTTGAAGAAGAATTCCCATACAGGGAGGACAATCCCATCTTAATATGTTCATACTTCTTGAACATTTCTTTGTCCTTGTAGACAGACTATGTAGTCAGTGGCGGATCCGGAATTTAGGTGAAGTGGGGCGAAAGTTTCGAGTGGTACCGGGGGTTCGGGGGCGGGAGCCCCCAACGCTATCTTTTTTGAGGTTATTTCGAGTTTTATACAAAGTATAACTTTATAATGCCCAAACAACTACTCTTAATCATTAACAATACCTAATTAATTTCAAGAAATAAACAACGCTCAATAAATATTAACGATACCCAAATTTTAGTAGTGATAACAATTGAATTTTACTTAATATGAAGTACAAAAATGAGTTAACTCACCTAGCATCATTAATGTGCAATTCAAGGACACTTGGTGAAACAAAAACAACTTGATAAATACTCCATCTCCAAAATCTACCGTGAACTTTGGAGATGATTGATTGGACTAATCTTAAATATATTTTTTTTAAATCTCAACTGGGGCGGCCCCCCACTTGGACCTAGTGTGGATCCGCCAGTGTTTGTAGCCCTAGAATCTATCCAGCTGTGATGCACAGCCACGCACGTCTTTTCGGACATGACAAGGACACGTCGACACGAAAAATCTAAAAAAAAATTAGTACACGACACGATGGAGATTGTTCTAACAGGCCTGTTATCAACCATGTTAATATTAATGAAAGTGCTAACATGGAGCTTCTACTAGTTGCGTCCTTCGTGAGATATTTTGTTTTCGGTTTGTTCCAAAGTTCATTCACTGATGAAACTGCCTGGTAGAGATCGAAAACATAATTATACATCTCATTCAAGATGTGACACTTGCATAAGTAATCGTCTTATTACCACTTCATGCCATCCTGAGTTAATGCCACAGTTTCATTGTCCGACTATTTGGGTTCTGGCGTGGTTTGAATATCCGATCTTCAATATGGTATGAAGAAAATGTAATTTCTTTTGACTCCATCAAAACGATCTAATTTGACAAAACTCTATCATAAGGTGAAGAGATTTTTCTGAAGAAGTTTCTTTCGTTGTTGGTCACATCTGTTTTTAGATTGTTAGATTAATGAGGGCGTATACAACTTTGAATACCTGGTGTGCAAACTGGTATATCGCAAGCTGCTTCTAAGATATAAATAGATTTGACACTGTTTTTGATTTGCACTTCAAATAAAACATTAAATACCGAAGGAATTTTAATGGCAACCTTCAACTGTTAAATAAAACTGGTTGGAATAACCACCTAGAAAGAACGGATAGTAGTGTGTAGAGAGAGGGCTATAGTAATTTCAGGGGCTTCCATCCATGTAGTTCAGGTCCTTCAGGAACATATCTCAATAAATGCATTTCAATGGTCATTAGTGCAGGATAAATAGCGACGATATAATGGTTGCTCCTTGTGACAATGTGAAGTGCCAAGTGCCCCTCAAAATGCCCAATTGCACACACATGTGCCCGTGGCCCCTGACCGTCACTATTAGAGTGTGTTTTCCTTATAAATGCATTTCGTTTCTGCCTCCTATTTATTTACCCACTCACTCTCCCTTTTCGCATGTGGGACAAATTCATCACGCAAGCTCTTAACGATTTTAAAATGCGGCTCTCTACACTCGAATTATAAAAGGCCATTTATAATTCAAAAAATTTAACACGACTTGCTGCGTGTGTAGAGATTTTGATGAGAATAAGGGAGCAAGATAATTCCAGCCTATAAATGAGGCCTTTGGCCAACCGTTCTCATGAGAAAGACTTTATTCTAATATGTGCTTGCTGTGCTATTTGCCAATGTTACTCCACTTCCCCCTGGAAAGCGGTTGATTTGTCTTTTGTTGGGTCCATGTTATGATGGATCATCCATACATGCCTGTTTACTGTTGAGCGCCTGAAGACTCTCCTGCTTGTGGAAGTCTACATTTAGATGGATAGAAATTTGATGTTTTTGAGACATCAAACTATTTGATGTCTTAGATTCTGATTAGTCAATGTCGTTGACGCGACCCATTTTCATAAATGATGTGAGTCTTCACCAACACTATTGACCAATTACAATTCAAGACTTCAAATAGTTTGATGGCTCAAAGACATCAAACTGTTTTCCCATTTAGATGTATGGTGGGGATTATAGTGAGACTTTTTCTTCTGTTCCACTCCATTTGTTAAAGGGATAGTAAGTTTGTAGGAAATGTTATTAGGTTTAACATTGTTCAATCCCAAGATCACGGTTATTAAATTGAAATGGGACTATGCACTAGAGACTGAATGCTAATTGTCTCCATAGTCAAACCCAAAGAGGCGGTAGAAACGATAAGCGCCCGAAGGCCTCACTCCTGAATTAGTTGAAAAGTAGAAGAGCTTGTATGAAATTCTATAGATATGAGGTTGTGCCCGTATTTGAATTTGAAAAGATGTTGTCTTAGGTGTTGTACCAACACATATAGAAATTGGGATTACAAGTGTTTAGTCCTACTTTTTTGAATATATGTGTTTAATCTCATGTCATTATTTTTTTATTATTGGTCCTATATTTTTACACTTGTCATTCTGTACAAAAATAGATATGAGCGGTTAGGAAAGGTTACACGGAAATTAAGGGAAGTTATGGGACTTTAAACAATTTAAAAAACACATGTGATAGGAGACTAAAAAAACTTTAGAAATTGAATTAAAACAAAAAAAACTTTAGAAATTGAATTAAAACAAAAAAAACTAATAGAAATTCAGCATCCAAAGCATGTGTCATTCTAACTAGTATTCACTTGGGTTGTATGATGAAGGGATGAGAGAAGCAAGGGAGGGATTTCAGCGAAGGTTTACAAAGTGAGAGAAAAGTAGGGGAAAAATTATTTCACTAAAACTCCTCAAACTCCTTACGACCGCAAAAAGAACCCGTGGTGATATTCACACTCCAAAAATTTCTCCAAAATTCTATTTAATCCAAAACACCACAAAAAACTCACTTTTATCTCCTTAACACCACACAAATTAACACCACAAAAAGTAACCGTGAAAATGGGTACTACGGTCAAGGTTCGTTGTGAAAATGAGTACTAAGACTAAGGTTAGTCGTGAAAATAGGTACCACGGCCAAAGTTAGCTGTAAAGATGGTATCACGACGAAGGTTAGCCGTAAAAGGGATACCACGGCCAGGGTTAGCCGTGAAAATGGGTACCACGACTAAGGTTAGTCGTGAAAATAAGTACCACGGCCAAGGTTAGCCGTGAGATTTTGCTGGGTAGAATTGTAAAAAAATGACTTTATTATATGGTGTTTTGGGAAAGTTTTTGCGGTGCGAATATCACTACCCTTACAAAATTATCTATGAGATCTTTTATTTCAAAAGCTTTTTGCCGATACTAGTACCTGTGCACTCAGATATCTTTATGGTTTTCTAGAGTACTTTCTCGAGGTTTATTGTTATTTCTCCATGTTAAATTGAGTTGTTATCGGTTATTGTCCTGTTTTGACATTGTTGCATTTTATGTATTGTGAAATTAATGCCTTTTACTATTATGGAGTAATTGTAAATTAAATTAAACTGAATTAATTTAGGTTTGATGAGTTGAGAGAATGGGTGTTTATCACATGACTAGTAACTATTAAATTTGGATGGGACACGAACAAATTTGTGGTAAAGTAAAGCGGGTCAAAACTATAGAGGCGTGGGTTAACTAAAATAGAACAAGGGGATATCCCTTAAACCCTAAATAGTACAAGGTTTTTTAGGGTCCAGCTATTGAGATTCCATCCAAATCTTCTAACACTCTAGAAATATCTCCAAGGACTTTATTACCCTTCAAACTCACAAACTTCTTTTCTTCAAATGGTAAAAAAAACATTTCATCTCTTTTTGTTAAAAAAATATTTCAACTGCTTCTTTTTTAAATCAAGTGTTATTTTTAAAAACTTTTTATAAAAACTAAAATAATGTTATATATAATATAAAAAACTGTTTTTATAAAAATAAATTATTTTAACTGTTAAAAGTCTATCTTTTATATAAAAATTTTATACATTTTATTTAAAACTATTTTATAACACCGCCTATACATACCGCTGACGCGGACCAACATATTCGAAAAAATAGTCCGCGCCAGCGGCATGTATAGATGGTCAGACCGCCAATAGATACCACTGGTGCGGACCATTTTTATAAATAGTAAAAATATTATTTTTATATTAGTAAAAATGGTCTGTGCCAGCAGTATGAAAAAATACCATTAATTATCTTCTACACATTAATTACACCAGTTAATTAATGCACCCTAATCAAATAGCCTAACTACAAGACTACAAATTTGAAAATAAATCTTACACTAAGAGTAAGGTTTTTCCCCCTTTAATAGCTCTAATGGTGGTAGGGATGTTGGTGTAGGAGGAGCAACCCCCACCATTAAAGGTGGCCTTAAGGGGTCACCAAATTCATCCTCCGAAAGCTCCAATATGCTCTTCTTCCAAGCTTCCAAGTAAGACCCACTTCAACTCCATTATAGCTCACCTTCATCTTCTCCAAAAATCCCCCAAATATTCCCTAAAAAATTCGTAGCTCTTCTTTATCAATTGTGGAAATGGGTATTGCAGGCTAGAACATTGTGGGATATTGCATAAAATGGTGGTGGAATGATGGTTTGGTGGTGAGAGGAGGTGGAAGATCACCCAACTCTCTCTCATTCTTCCATTTTCTCCCAACACCAAATAACCCGAATAAACCAAACAAACTCTCATAAACCTTCCCTAAAGCTAAAAATCCCATTTTCCCCCTTCTGGGTTCATCTGAGATTGACAGCTCAAAGATCTCATGCTCCAAATTGTGATAGTGCACAAGGGTAACTGAGATCAAGAATTCGGCTCATGTCGTTCGAACGAATTCCCTATGTCGTTCGAACGACGCCTACCATGTTGTTCCTTCCCTGGATCTCGCGACCCTTCGCGCAACCTACTACTATAAGTGAGTAGCACGTCATTTGAAACATGTATCTCGCGACCTACATCTCATTACTAACGACAACCTATTGTTGTTCGAATAACCTCCCAATGTCGTTTGAACGATCATGTTTCATCATTTTATTTTTTTTCGATTTCTTATCTACAATTCCTCCTTAGTTATAATTAACCCCTCCTCATTAATAATCCACATATGATTTAATCTAATTACTGGAACATGATATTACAAACTTCCCTCTTTGGGAATTTTCATCCTTGATATTCTCGATCCATTAATCCTCAAACTTATGGGGTCCACCAACTTCTATTATAAGTCCCAGAAATCCTCTAAGACAAGCCATCGAAATTTGCAACACTAGAGTCACCAAATACTCAACACGCGACATGTTCTAATGTTCATCATTCTATTAACCATTACATTACATAATCGACTCTTTGTCTCCATTCCCCTTATGATCAAGTCCAAACCATTCTTATCACTATTTATGCTAGTATCTAAGGCTCACCGGTCCTTCTGCGGGTAAACCCCTTTCTAGCGGTCAAGGCTCACCTAAGGCAAATCACAATACAACCAAATGGAGGAGGCGAATTCACTTCTAAAGAGTTTGAAAAGTTTTGTGAAGAAAATAGGATACGCCGTCCTTTAACGGTTGTATACGCACCTCAACAAAATGGAGTTGCTGAAAGAAAAAATAGATCCATTTTAAATATGACTCGAAGCATGTTGAAAAGCAAAAGAATGCCAAAAGAATTTTAGGCCGAAGCTGTGGATTGTGCCGTTTATCTATCAAATAGAAGCCCCACTATAAGTTTGTGGAATAAAACTCCACAAGAAGCATGGAGCGGGAGAAAACCCAGAATTTCTCATTTGAGAGTATTTGGGAGCATTGCATATGCTCATGTGCCGGATTAAAAGAGAACAAAGCTTGATGAAAAGAGTCAAAAATATGTATTTGTTGGCTACGATTCACGCTCCAAAGGCTACAAGTTGTACAATCCAATTAGTGGAAAAGTCATCATGAGTAGATATGTCAAGTTTGATGAAGAAGGATCGTGGAGCTGGGATGCCCAGGAGGAAAACTATGACTTTCTTCCTTTATTTGAAGAAGAAGATGAAGATAGCAGCAATGGATATGTAGAAGAGCCTGTTACGCCACCTCCATCACCACCATCATCCACTCATGAAAATCCATCATCATCATCATCATCAAGTCAAAGTTCACATGAAAGAGCCCCACGATTGAGAAGCTTGGATGAAATATATGAGGTTACTGAAAATCAAAATGATATAACTCTCTTTTGTCTTTTTGCCGATTGTGAACCTATAGGTTTTGAAGAGGCCATATAAAGCAAGAGATGGAAGGATGCAATGGATGATGAGATAAAAGCGATTGAGAAGAATGACACATGGGAGTTGACAAGTCTTCCCAAAGGGCACAAAGCTATTAGAGTCAAATAGGTGTATAAAGCCAAGAAGAATGCTAAAGGAGAAGTGGAGCGGTACAAAGTAAAACTAGTCGCCAAAGGATTTAAGCAATGGTATGGAATTGACTATGAAGAGGTATTTGCTCTAGTTGCTCGTCTTGAAACTATAAGATTAATTATCTCTTTAGCAGCTCAAAATAGATGGAAAATCCATCAAATGGATGTGAAGTCTGTTTTCTTAAATGGCCATCTTGAAGAAGAAGTATATGTAGAGCAACCCATGGGGTATGTTGTGAAAGGCAATGAAGATAAGGTGTTAAAATTGAACAAGGCATTATACGACTTAAAACAAGCACCAAGGGAATGGAATAGTAGAATTGATCAATATCTTCATAAAAATGGTTTAAAAAAATGCCATTATGAGCATGCCCTATACACAAAGGTGAATGGAAATAAAGATATTTTAATTGTTTGCTTGTATGTGGATGATTTAATCTTCACAGGAAATGGTGCAAAGATGATCGAGGAGTTTAAGAAGGTGATGACAAGAGAATTCAAGATGATCGATATTGGGCTCATGTCCTACTATCTTGGCATAGAAGTAAAGCAAGAGAAAGAAGGAATATTTATTTCTCAAGAAAGATATGCAAAGGAAGTTCTCAAGAAATTTAAGATGAATGAATGTCAGCCCATAAGCACTCCCGTGGAATGTGGAACCAAGTTGTCAAAGCATGAAGAAGGAGAAACAGTGGATCCAACATATTTTAAGAGCCTCATTGGAAGCTTGCGATACTTAACATGCACAAGGACCGATATCCTCTTTGGAGTTGGACTTATCAGTCGTTATATGGAAACTCTAACAACAACACACTTGAAGGCTGCAAGAAGGATCCTTCGCTACATCAAAGGTACAATTGACTATGGATTGTTTTATTCAATCTCTAACAGTTTCAAGCTTGTTGGCTACAGTGATAGTGATTGGGGAGGAGACTTAGATGACCAAAAAAACATAAGTGGGTTCGTGTTCTACATGGGAGACGTTGCATTCACATGGAGTTCAAAGAAGCAACCTATTGTCACTCTTTCCACTTGTGAAGCTGAATACGTCGCCATAACAAATTGTGTATGTCATGCAATTTGGTTGAAGAATTTATTGAAAGAGCTTAACATACCTGAAGATACGGTTGAGATATGCGTCGACAATAAATCGGCGATTGCATTAGCTAAGAATCCAGTTTTCCATGACAGAAGCAAGCACATTGACACAAGGTATCACTACCTTCGTGAATGTGTGGAAATGAAGGAGGTACAATTGAAGTACATAAAGTCTTATGATCAAGTTGCTGACATCTTTACCAATCCACTCAAGCATGAAGTGTTCCACAAGCTACGAAGACTACTTGGAGTTGCAAAATCAAGTTTAAGAGAGGGTGTTGAAAATTAAACTTGTTTTTTGCAATTAAAATAATTGGGCTTTATTAGTTTGTAATTTTTGGGTTAATGTTTGGGTTGACTAATTAGTTAGTATTGGGCCTCCATAAAGTTAGATCCATTAAGAGTGATATTTTCCAAAGAACATTCTAGATCCCTCTTGTGTATTTTGGAGAGTGTAAGAAATAGTAGATTAGTGGAGATAGATGTAAAAGGTTCTAGAGATTCAATCTTGACCCTTGATGTAAATTTAATCTCCACCATTCATTTGAGTTGGAGGATAGTATAAATAGGGGTGTTGTCTCCACATTTTGCATCAAGCAAAATTTAGTGAGTTCTAATAAAAGAGTTCCTTTCACCAAATAGTTCTCCACTCTTTTTCATATATTTTTCTCCCTCCCTTACATATATAAACAACCTCTTCCAACAGTAGTCACACTAAGGGTAAAAGATTTTTTTTGAACATAGTAAAGCTGAGGGAGGACATACTTCCACGACCCTTATAAAAGTTGAAGAAAGCAAAGCACATTGAGGGAAAAGGTGAGTTTGATAGTTGAGAAAAAACTGGTAGTGTTGTAGAAATGAATTCATAATCTGCAAAAAAAAAAATAAGAAAGAACTAGTACTCCAAAATGGGTGCGAGGAAGATTGTTGCAGAAAGTACTCAAATCATGCTTCCCCTTTTCTTCCAAAAATTGATAACAACAAGACAAGGGTGGAAAATGTGAAAGTTATGTTAATGTATTTCTTAGTTATTTCTTTCACTAATGAATTCAGTCACGTCTTCTTTCGTGTTCTTATGGGATTTTTCCATATTTATAAAGCCATTTTGATAGTTTATTTCCAGAATTATTTACGGACAGGTAAAACATGTTATTTCCGACATGTCAATTTGTATGCTTTTGTTGTGTTTGGATGCTTGGGTTATGTTCCCTAAGGTGCGTTTAGAGTCTATGAGGGTGTTATGTTGCAACACACGAGTTTTTTGTTTATTGAAAGCCTGTGGTCGCCATGGCTGAAGTCATGTTTTAGTAGTCTTTATTTGATTTTTTATTTTCTCTGGTGTTATTGTGTTTGTATGTTCTGGTTGTTAGAAAAATATAGGTTTATACAATAATGAAAACGGGTTTGGTCTAGTGGTATAAGGTTGCCATTGGGACAGTCTTGGGGGTGGATTGAGTTTGGTTCCAGTCCGATTTCCGGCACTGTAAAAAATAATGCTTGGCCAGCGGAAGCCACGAACCGCGAATGGGGATTAGTCGAGGTGCGCATAAGCTGACCCAGACACCTCATCGTACGCTACCAAAATAAAAAGAGGGAAGAAAACTACAGGACCTAGTGGCGTGATGAAACACTCTCCTACAAACAAACTTTTCCCCACAAGGTACCGCAACCGTTTTCAAGAAATGAATATAAAATTTTCAATTTGCACTTCGAAAAATAACCCTAAATAGGAAAGGCATTTTAATGGACGCCTTTCACTTGTATTCAAAGTTGAACGGATAGCAGTGTGTAGAGAGGGCTAGACTTGTCAACGGGTTGTGTTCGTGTGGGGTGATAACGGGTTCGTGTCAAAATCCCCTTAATCCATACACAACTGTTAACCTATCGATTTCAAATAACAAACCCGAACCGTTATTGTTAATGGATCACCCAACCCAAACCATTAAGATTCGTTAAGTAGCTAAAATTCTCCATCAAAACATGATACAATTAACTCATACATCCTATGTTCCAAATATTAATAGTAATAGGATCCCAACAATAAAATGATCCTTATCCACATTTATAAATATAACAAATATTACAAAATGTATCAAAGATAAGTTATCAACAACGGGTTAGGATAGTATTAGCGAGCTTTAATGGGTACAAACGGGTCTAATCTAGTGTATGAAAATTTCCAAACCCAAACCTTTATCTTAACTTGTCTATCATGTTGATCGATAACAGTATTGACCCAAACTCAATAAGCCTAAACCCATTAACTTATAATTTCATGTTGCGTATCATTTTAACAGGTTTATAAAGGGCTTTAATAATTTCGGAATGTTCAGTCTTAAGATGTTGTGATTTTATGTGCAATTCTTACTATTCCACAAAATTGTGAAAAATGATGACCACCACCTATATAAGAACTAAGATATTTAATCTTTGTAGTACAAAGACTTTCTATTTCAATTTCATATGTTATAAATTGTTTCCAGGATATCATCCTCAAAATTTAAAAGACACACAAAAGATAATTTAGAATAATCATATACAAAAGTGACAAATTTTTTGTGTCCTCCACTAGTAAGTGAATCACAAAAGTCACTCGCTACTAATTCTAATAAAGTAAAATTCTTTGCTTTGTAAGAAATGGTGGTCTACTTAGAAATTGGATTCAATTTTGTCATACCATTCATTTTGTTAGTATTAATGTAACCTAGACAATCATGGCATAAAAACAGAGATTCAAATAATATACGTAGAAGTAGATATTTATTACCATTAATATTGAGATTGAACACTCCCTCTACAAGAAAATTTGGCTTTATCGACATTTTTGAAACGTCGGAATAAACTCTATAAATGTCGGGAAAAGAAATCCCGACGTTTGGGCAACATTTTTGAAAAACGCCGGTGTATCGACAGTCAGGAATTAAGCGTCGTTTGTTAAAAACGTCGGATAAGATATTCCCTACGTTTCCTACAACGTTTATTAACCGTCGGAAATTGTTAGCTACGATGTTTTTTTTTAGAAAACGTCGGGTTTTGTCCCAACGTTTCCCTAAAAGCGTCGGGAATATTAAATTAATCCATTAGCATAAGATTTAATCATTTACTTGAAAGCATCACAATGTTAACTAATTTTTCCCATACTGTATTCCAACATTTTTCTTATAAAGCATAAATATTTTAAGTGACATATAATATTCAATTAGACATCATTAATATTATAATTAATCCAACAATCAACCAAAGAAAAACTATATACTATAGTATCCAAGCATCCCAAAACAAAATGAAGAAAATGTATCATCAATATATTATAATATCTAATCATCCCAAAGTTGTCTACTAATAAGCCAAAAGTTTGTACCCACATATTCCAAACAAAATATGAAAGATATATTATCATAAAAAAAATGCTAGAGTACTATTCAAAACAGTCAATACGATGTCTTTATGACCGTGGTCATGACAGAACCTCCTGTAAAAAAAGAGGAAATAAGTATTAAAAAGTAAATAAGTGTAAAAGTGATGCAAAAAAGAAAAATGAAAGGTGGTTAGGGGCTTACTTCCTAATTCAAACTTATCTAGTAGTTGGTATTTTTTGCCTTCTTCATCCGTTCCTAAAATTTGAATAAGAAAATACCTAGAAGAGGGATAGTAATTAGCTTCAATGTTTTCAAATCAACAACTTATATAGTAATAATGAAAACTTACAACTTGTACGAGAAAATTGAAAAATGGTGATGTATAAAATTTAAAATATATTTTCAAATATAAAAGAACCAAAATTTTTTTATTCTCGTATAGCTTATGAAGTTTGCAACCCAGCCTAAATAAAACCGTAAGACACGCAATCTAGATTCGATAACATTTTTTTTATGTCCAAGTTAAAAGATTAATTTTCAAAAGGGATCCCTAAAGTTTTAACATGTTTTATGACAAATTCTGGTCAATGTATTATTATAAAATTTACAAAAATAGATGTTACATTTTGTAAATTACTGTTTTTCGTTGTTGGCTATTATAATATACTATGTTTCTTCCGTGCATTCGAATAAGTGAAGTGATAAAAACATGTGGATGTTGATAAAGTAAATAGTTATATACTAGCAAGACATGTTTAACACGCTTACTATTTTAAAAAAAATTCGCAGAGTTTCCTTTGTTTATTCATGAAAACCAACTTGTTTTAATATTTAAAATTAACTCAACAACAACAACCACCACCAAATTAAACCAAAATAAACCCCTTCCACCAATTTTAACATATATAACCTCATAAATTAGTTCCATTAACACATGTTCAACGAATTGACATTGGAACGAGTATAACTATCATATATATATAATGGATCTTATATGCATCAAACAATGAAAATATTAACGCTCTTGCTTTAAAATGTGTCATGAATGATTTTAGAGGAAAAAAAATACTAACCCCACAATAGTTACGAAGTTGAGTTCGCGATATGATTTGTGGTGGTGCCTTCATTGAGGATTGTGATCAACGTTGCGATTGAACCTCATAAGTTAACGATTACAACTGTGGTGATACTACAAGATCAACATTGGCATTGATAGGAGGCTAGCAATTAGAATACACAAAATATTAGATTTAATGCATAAAATTAAGAAATTGTACTCATACATCCAATGATTAATAAAAGTTGACCTGTGCAGCGCCTAAAGAAACATATCACGTAGATTGGACAAAATCACCCATATAATGCATACGAGACTCCATAAAATTCCATATATGAGATTCCACCCGTTCATTCATCCGAGATTCCATAGCAATTATATTTTTTTGCATTTGAGCTTCCAGTTTCTCTTTCATTTCAGTTTATTTCCTCTCATATCCTGCCTCTATCTCACATCGCATCCTCTCATGTTCAGCCTCCATCTCACGTCGCATCCTCTCTAGTTCTTATTGATGCCGTGTCTCAATATCTATCAACTCAGATTGGGATTACTTATATGATGGTCCAAATATCATACTCGGAGAGAATACGAGTCCAAACATGAGCACACGCCCATGTCTTTCGGGTCCCATAACTTGCCCAAATATATCATCCCGTGCAACACCGGTCTCCGTTGTCTCTTGATGTTGCAATTCTAGATCATCCATCTCTTGCTGCAAAAATCAACTCCAGTTCTTATACAAACTTCAAATTATATCATGCATATGTAAAAATCCATATATACATTATTTAAGTTTCCATCAAAAAGCACATATATAATTCATAATATGGAACAATGAATCAAGCACACGTGACATTAAAGTCTGAAATAATCTCCCAAGATGATTTAATGGTGAATCTGGATGTTATTCCGACTATATACACTTATGTATTTGTTTGTATTTATTGTCCTTTTGATTAGATTGTTGGGAATTTGTGTGATAGAGATAGAGTCTTTACTTGAATTTCTTAGTTAGCTTTACTATCATTTTAACCTACATGTTGGAGATGTGACATGGTACATAGTTAGATGAATACGTTTTTTTTGTGTGTTTATTTCGATACCTGTGTGACATTTGAATGCCAATTTTATGGTTTTACATTGTTGGTAGTGTTGAATTGAGGGTTTGGGTTGGGCGGTGGTGATTCCTACTTGGTTTTGGGCACAACAACAAATAGTTCCTTGAAATCAAAGAACCGTAATCTGGCTCACTTGGTACTTCACTAATGAGTTGAAACAACGAGTCCATTCAGCTATGAAAGCACGAATATTGATGGAATAAAATCTGAACGACTTAAATATACAAAATAAACCCATTGTGAGTATAATCCTCAATACCCCACCCTGTATTTCAACTTATCCATTTTTTCAGAGCCAATTTTGGGTTCCAAAAAAGCAATAATAGGGCAGTTATGTTTCTTCAGTAAAAATTTAACTCTTCTTGATGAGGCTGCATTCCCCACTCCTCTTATATTCCATATGATATAACTCAGCATTTAACTAAAGTGGATTTAGTGCTAGTATCTTTATTAGCTGAAGCTCTAGTGGTTCTTTATTTTTGAGTGTTTTTTGAATCAATAAGTTTCTTAGTTCCCATCTCTTCGAAACAGTTTTTAAAACAGTCTTACTCTTAGATATATGTTTAAAATTCTCAATGAATTTCGATTGGCTTTCCTCCTAACTGATCTTCCTATTTCTACAATTGCTACTATCATTTGCATACTCTTTATGCAGAACAGGTGTATAATTGTTAGGTGCGAGGGAATTAGACCTCATAAGGACCCCACTAACTGTTTCATCATCGGTAGACACCATGCTCGGCATATCAGTTTGGGGAGCAACACCAAACTCTCCATCCTTCTCAATTCCATCCATTAAATTTTCAAATTTATTGTCCAAAGGGACTGCAAATTCGGATAATTCTCATCCTACCTCCTCGAGAGACATAATTCTCGAGCTATTTACCAAATCAGCCTTTCTCCTTAAAGAGAAAAAATGGTAATTCCAATTTTAGGAATGTTGTAAATGATATCAACACAAGGAACTACATATACAATATTCAGCATTAACCCACCCAAAGCCACTGGACATATAGGACATAATATGATTACTAATTCCAGCAGACACCCAAATACCTTTAAGTAAAGATAAACATTGGTTTACCATTGAAGATGTTGAAATGAACAATTTGTAGAAAATTAAAATCTTAAACAAACTCCTTGCAGAAATCAGTCAGCAGCTGATTGCACGTTGGACGAACGTACGTCTAAAAGCAAGCTTCCAGTTGACTGATCAAACGGAAACTCAATTATCTCTTGCGGATGAGGATTTTTCCCTCCAAGTGGGTGAAAATATTGAAACAGCTACTTGTAAGAGATTACGGATTTGATATTACGTTGGAAGCATAAGCAGTCAGGCATTTCAAGACTCTTTACAGTAATAATTACATTGCAAATAATACAATCACTTTTGCAACATAATTACAGATTTGATATTCATATATTACCCAACCATTTTGTTGAACTATGTAATAAACCATGTATAGAAATAATACATACAAATAAGAGAGACGGCTAGAAAGAATGACTGCCATTACATGGCTACGCAAAGAACATTGAAATTTTGAGTCTCACATTAGATATATATAACTATTGGCCATATCAGATTGACCCGCATTCCAGGTATCTCGTTTTGTAGGAGAGAGATGGGAAATGAAAAGACAGAATTGAGAATATGAAAGGACGGATGAATTTAATTGACAAAGAGAGAGAAAAAGAGAGAGAAGGGAATGGTTGTTAGTGGTATATACGGTGGTTCTTGTCATCACTTTACAATAAATTATAAAAATGATATGTTTAGAGTCGACTCTTGAAACCTTGATATCAAAATCCATATTCAGTATTAAGTTCTGTAATTTGTCGAATTTATCTAATAGGAGAATAGAAATTCGGGAAATTTCTTTCTGCCAACCTTTTGGAAACTAAAAGCCGTGGCACAAGTCGGATGCATGTGCAATATTAGAAGATAAATTATGTTACAAGACATCTACTCTATTCATAGTAATTTTATTGAGAATTATAGTCATTTTATGGGCATGCCAAGATATTACTGCACAAACTATATATACACATACTGCTCAATTCATAGTTACTTTAATGAGGATATCACGTTCATTTTATGGTCATGCCACTTTTGGTCTGCCATCCTGTATGAGAATTGAATAAATTTTTGTTATATAATTCATTGTTATTGTGGGGGTATATATACAGAATAAAATAACTCCTTTAAGGAGTGGATCTACAGTATAGATACCTATTTACATTACTATTCAAATGGAGACAAATAAGTAAGAATAATATTCCAGATTTTATGCATTGGTTGTCTCTGCATAATATTTCAGATTTTGCGCATTGGTTGTCTCTGCATTCCTTAACACTGTATAGTTCAGATATAAATTTACAAAACTTGAAGACACGTGGCAAATTATCAAGAGGAGACACCAAATTTATATTTAGATATTAAATGTCCAGCTTTTATTTATGCTAAACTTTTATTGACAACTCGAAAGCAAGTAGTGTAGATAGTGAACCATATTCATGGAACAATCGGCATATACGACAAAAAAAATCCCCGAGTCCGAATAATTATGTGTGAACAATCAAAATTCCTGATTTGGGATTCGGGCATTCCTCCATGAGTGAGTTAGACATCGTTACTCTGGCAGCCAAATATTTATAATTAACTCAATTACAGACAGGTTAACAATTTTTGGGACATCCCACTTTTAAGTATGAAATGTTTTTGGAACATTCCACGCAGCAGCAGAGGCCCGCCATAACCTTCATATCATAGAGAACCTCTTGTGAAGTATGAAATTTTTTTGGGACATTACACGCAACAGCAGCTTAAAAACTATGTGTTGTAATCTGCAGCTTAAAAACTATGATCATAAGAACCTTAAAAGTATGAGGCTTTAAAAAATTTCTTGTGAGATCATTTTAAACACGTAACTGAGGATAGAAACTCAAGGAAAGTACCTACAAGCACTGTTGGAGAAAGCTCAAGATACCCTTGTAAGACAAAACATGGGCACAATAGGACTAAAGGCAACCAAGGATCAGCCAAGAATTAAATGCCCGTGATGAAAATAAAACTGCTTCAAAATGCAAGCAGTTTGACTTGAATGGTTTTAGTTGGTACTGAGAGTAGTGTTAAGTCTTAGGTGCTCATTTTGTTCGAGTTTTAGGAAAGAAAATTCGGATTTCAGTGTAACCTTCTTATCAGCATGGGATAATTTTCTTATCTTATTGTGGATGGATTGATACGGGAGATGTGCAGTTAAGGGCCAGTATATATAGCACGTGTTTACTTGGTATTGGTTATATGAAAACTATTACTCAAGGGCGACTTCACATTTTCTAATAGCAGATGTTGTGGTGCCATCACCTAATCGCATAGAGAGTTGAAGATGCTTACAATTATGGAATTCCTTAGTTGAGGGCTAGTATGTATTCCTAACTTTAACATGGGCTTAGTTATATAAAAACTATTAACGAAGAGGCTATGTATAGTTATCTAAAAAATATCACAGCATAAAAGATACATACAATCGCTCAGGCAGCTGCTTCATTAACAGGCCCCTTCCCTTTGGTTAATAGTTTTTATATTAACTATAAAAACTATCCTACGAGTTGGTTTGAATCACATCGCTTTAGTCATCTACAAGTACAATATATTAAGTGTCAAAGCATAACATAACAATACAATGCAATAGTAACAATGAATTTGTAAGTATTAAATTTTTATCGCGTGCTTAACTTGAGCATGAGATTTTCTACCATATGTGTGCGACGTTTGCAAACGCGCACGGGTGGATTTGTTCTTCGCACTTTTGGCCTAATACAATGGAAATACAGTTAGTCATATAACAAATTTTGATTAAATCCTAATATTAATCTTTTTAATAAATTAATTCATTACATGATGTTCTTTATAAGCGTGATAAGCATAGTGTGTACACGTAATTCATGACTAGAATTAGCAACTAGTACATACATGTGCTTCGGGGAAGTCCCAGTTATAGACGAGCGTTTTCCACTGATTTTCCTCTACTCGTTGGGGACAATTTCCCAAGAGTTCCTCATTAGTTCTATACTTAGTATAACCTTGGAGCTTTGTCGTGGCCTTCCACGCCTTCCATTCTCTTCCAACGGATTGCATCATAAATTTTCTCATATCTTCTGTGGCATTCGTATTCTCCCACATTACATCAACGTGTTAGAGAGATAAACTTGAAAATATATATTCATGTATTAAAATTAGGACCCCTATTTTCATTTTATTAACATTATACCTTGATATGAATCCAAATCATGTTCTTATCCTCTTCGGGTACTTGTCTCCAATCAAAGTCGGTCAATGGTTCTAGTTGGCCATTGCGTGCTAGAACCCCTAAATTTGAAGCAAGTCTAGATGCGGGTTCTTCAATGGGTTGCCCAAGCTCATTCACCTCAGTTTCTAAAATGCCACCATCTGTACCCCACCCACTATGCATTAAAGTAGGGCCTCAAACTCGTCTCTGCTCCTCTAGCTCCTCCTCTAGGCCAGAGCTCGGATTTGTGTTAAGTAGGATTGATAAAAAAATTCATCAATGAATTATTTAAATGTCAAGAATAATATTTTTCATCAATTACAAATATGAATAAGTCAACTAAAAACCATACATGTAACTTGTTATTCTTGTTGTTCGCTACTGCCCAACAACGGAAGGACCAATGGTGTAATAGGTGGCCAATTAGATGGAGGTTTAGGCATGGCAGGGTTGGCTCCTATATGCTCCTGCTGCTGCTCAGGGGTTGACATAGCTCCTCTATTGTGTTGGGTTTAAGATCTGTTGATCGTCATGGTACTGAATAAAATAATATCAGAAAAAACTTAGATTATCAAAAGGAACCACAAAGTCTAGAATTCACATATTCAATAAATTTCTTTCCATAACTTGAGGTGAGTGAGAAAAAATCATTCCACAAGGATCTTCTAGCAGCAATAGTTGTTTAGCATGGATTAGCTGCTAAAATTCACTGGCTATATTTCTAAATATGATGAATTTATAACCCATAGATTCAAGCTTCAAATGAACACTCCCAGTCCCAAGTTTATCATTGAGCAGATCAATTCATAGAAAAATCATAACAAAAATACCACCACTGGTATTTAAGAGGGAACTACTTAGTATGCTGGATTACTTTGCGGGGGGGGGGGGGGGGGGGGGGGACTTTTATTTTTTTGATATGCAAAGTGTTTTAATCCATTTATTCCTTAGCTGCTAAGATTCACTGACTATATTTCTAAATATAATGAATTTATAATCCATAAATTCAAGCTCCAAATGAACACTCCCAGGCCCAAGTTTATAATTGAGCAGATTAATTCATAGAAAAAACAATACAAAAAATTAAAAAGATAAAAGAATATCACCACTAGTATTTAAGAGGGAACTGCTCAGTATGTTGGATTACTTTGCTAGAGGTATTTATCTTTATCTAATACAGGGTCAACATTAACTATATTAGTCACCTTAAAAAGTTCATTTATTCCATGAGTGTACATCCAAACATTCCCACATTAGTCACATTCAGTCATATGAGGATGCAAAGCTTAAATAAATATTAAAAACAACAAATCACAAAACCAAGTTACCATTGTATGCCACCTATAGAAAAAAGTTCAAAATTAAAAAATGGACTACAGAACACAAATATATTCATCTTCATGCATATGCCCCGTGGTTTCCTCGTCAACTAATGCTCCAGCCACACCTTGTCTAACCCAACTAACATCATCATCATCACGTGTCAATGTTGGATCATCCAAATATTCATCACTCCATGCCTCTATTTCATTATTCATAGTGTTCTCGATTGTTAATTGTTTCCCAAACGCATCAAAAAAGTCTCGCGGCTTTGTTTTAACAATAATATGCCAGTCTTTCTCCACCAGGTCTTGTACATAAAATACTTGCTTTGCCTAAGATGCTAGTATGAATGGTTCATCGGCTTTTTAATGCCTAGGATACAATAAATGATTGAAGTTTACAAGTGTTGATGTAAAAAACTAGATCGCTCTAATTTTTCAATCACAGATAAATAAATAAGACAAAGATTTTTAAAGTGGTTCAGCTAGGAATAAAGCCTACGTCCACTGTTATGTTATTGCTGAGTGTTTGTGGAATTCTTGATTACAAATTCTCTCAAGAAATTCCGGTCCCTTTGAATGAGGGAGATACAATGTATTTATAGCCTTGAGGCTGTACATGAAAGGATCGATACTTTAAATGATATACATATGAAAGGGTAATACATTTAATGCCCTTAGGCTTGTGCGTCAAGGATAATCATTTAATGAACCAGTTGGACTGTTCGTTATCTGGCAATCAATGCTGTGGCCGAGATGCAGCTCGGACCGTCTGAGTAGCTCGGGTCTGTTGATCTTCCTGGTATTCAAGAGTTCCTCGGAGAGGTCTATTCCTCGGAGCCTGTGAGTTCCTCGGAGAGGTCTGTTGTTGCCATGTAGATAGCCAGGTGTCTTCGTATGATTGGTCCACGTCAGCAGATTAAATTTGGTATCAACAGAAGCCCCCAATGCTTCATGCTTGATAGTTTACTTGAAAGGATGGAGTATTTATTCTGCAGTGTTGCTTGGTGCTCGTGAAATTCTTGATCTACCTTCTTGATTTGTTCAACATAAAGTGCATTATCTTTTGGACGACATATGATGCCGTTTGTAGCTTGTCATAATCTTCAAGTATGTTGATTGGTTTGCTATCCGACCTACTGCATTCTGTGAGCTAGTGGTGGACTTTGAAACATTTTCTTGCAACTTCTTCTTCGATGTTGGTCGAGACAGTAGTAGCAAAGATCTCAGTGATGTAGATGCTGATTTTAACTTCTACCTCTACTCGGGGGTGAGCAAGAGGTTCTCGGGGACGAGCAAGAGCTGCTCGGGGACGAGCAAGAGTTGCTCGGACAGACCATCTGTGATGAACATCAGAATGCTGAAATATCTTAACTTCATAAAATTCCCATTATGCTTTGGATGATCTTCCTGCTGGCGAGGAACCTGTTTCAAAATCAGAGGGAGAGAAACCAATAGAGTAGGAATCTCAATGTAATAGTTAGTACACAATTTAATATCAATGTAATAAATTTGCGTAATTCATTTTGAATTCAGTGAAAGAATTTCATTTTTGTTCACAAATTTGAATTTGCTATTTATTTTGTAAATATCAAACACATTATTATTTGTGCTTGCATAACAATATTGTATGGTTCATCGACCAAAAAAGTTACAAGTATTAGTAATGTTGCTCGATCACTTAATAATAAAGTAATGAGTATAATTTATTCAAACTGTTTCCAACCAACCAAGGTGGATAAATAATGTTTGTCGACCAACTACAGTTGATGGGTTTTTATCCCCGACCAGCCATACTTGGTTTACTTTCAAATATAAAAATGTGCCCGACCAACTAAGGTCAATAATTTGTCCTTGTCGACCAACTACAGTTAGTGGGTTTTTATCCCCGACCAACCATACTTGGTACAGTTTGGAAAATTTTGTTCTTCAAAGAACTTTTTGTAATAATGTTACCTCCCGACCAACATAAGTTGTAATGCGAGAATATATAAAGTCTTACCAACCGTAGTTGATCATGCTGGTGTATACCTCCTAGCCAAAGGAGTAGTAGGGTTCTTTCGAACTTTTTGGCTCCTTAGAGCATGTCCTCCTAACCAAAGGAGGTTGGCTACTTATAGCACTTTTGCTCCTTAGAGCGTGTCCTCCTAACCAAAGGAGGTTGGCTACTTATAGCACTTTTGCTCCGTAGAGCGTGTCCTCCTAACCAAAGGAGGTTGGCTACTTATAGCACTTTTGCTCCGTAGAGCGTGTCCTCCTAACCAAAGGAGGTTGGCTACTTATAGCACTTTTGCTCCGTAGAGCGTGTCCTCCTAACCAAAGGAGGTTGGCTACTTATAGCACTTTTGCTCCGTAGAGCGTGGCTCCGTAGAGCATGGCTCCGTAGAGCATGGCTCCTTAGAGCAGTCTTCTTGGTTGATCCTGTAACATCCACAGGTTGATCAGCGAGCAATTTTTGTTTCTCGGGAGTATTAAGATCAGTAAACTCTGCTATAGCTTGTATTAATGGCATGTCGGTACGCATGGTATGGGCCTGGAAACACAGCCTCCTTCTTCTACTTGCTTTAATTAATGCCACTGCCAATTTTTCCAGCTTTGGGTATCTGATCTCTGCACCTCTTCTTTCGTTTTTGGGGATCACAACCCTAAAAGGGCTTTGATCTTGTCTGGATTTGCTGCAACGTCTCGCTGGTTGATGATGTACTCGAGGAACATTCCTTCTCGTACTCCAAATGTGCACTTCGTCGGGTTGAGTTTCATTTGATAATTATCCAGTTGATCAAAGGTTTGACTCAAGTCAACCAAATGATCAGCAGCTTTCTTGCATGTCATCAACATAGACTTCCATACTGCAACTGATTTTCTCGGCAAAAACCTTGTTCATCAGCCGCTGTTATGTCGTTCCCTGTCTTCAGGTTTCATTTTGATCTGGTGGTAGCCAGAGGAGTAAGTATCCATGAGCAGCTCGTGTCCCGAGGTAGCATCCGCTGTTTTGTTGAGATCGGTGAAATCAACACACATTCTCCATTTATTGTTTTTCTTCTGCCCGACGAGGAGATCTAGATCTCTCTTTGGCTCGGTCTTCATTTCCTCTTGTGTAGCTTGATTCTTCTCGGGGCTGGATGCTCTTCTTCTCGTATGTCATGTCAATAAGTGGCTCAGCTTCTATCCACTAAGTAAAATAATCTACTGCGATGACGAGGTATTTGAATCTTCCTCGAGTCGTCGGCAATGGTCCAACCAAATCAATCCCCACATAGAAAATGGCCAAGGATAAATGATGGATGTCAATAATGTTTGTGAAGTTCTTCTGATGGAGGAAAAGCGTTGGCACTTGTCACATTTCTTGGCATAAGCTATACAATCAGCTCTCATCATCGGCCAGTAGTATCTCTGCGTCATCACCTTTTGCAAAAGTATTCGACCTGCTACATGGGCTCCACAGGACCCTTCATGGATCTCTTTAATCAATTCACCTCGGAGGGATGTACACATCTTTGCAAACCTGCCATAATTCCTCGTCGAGCAGCTTTAAACTTCCATTTCTTGGCAGCGAGCTTATCTTCCGAATACCATTATACCGAGCAGCTTTAAACTTTGGTTCCTTAGCAGCGAGCTTATCCTCCGGTAATTGTTCCTCCTTAATATATGCTCTGATAGGATCCATCCAAGATGTTTCTAAATCAAGGGTAATAATATTCATCGTCAGGTCTTCATCTATGCTCCGACTTTCTAATGCTTCAATCGCAGCTCGGTACGAGTAGCTGATGCTAATCGGGCCAAGGCGTATGCTCTCACATTCTCCGTTCTTGATATTCTTACCAGTTGAACAGCAACAAACTCTGATACCAACTCCATCACCTTTGCTTGATACTTGATCATCAATTCTCCTTTGGATGCATATATTCCCAACATTTGGTTTACGATCAATTGAGAATCACTGAAGACAATAACCTGTTGTGCCTCCATAGTATTTGACAAATTAAGACCTGCAACCATGGCCTCATACTCAACCTCATTATTAGAAGCTTTGAATTAGAAACGTAGGGCGTATTCCATGTCGACCTCGTCTGGGCTGTTCAAAACGATCCCTGCCCCACAGCCTGTAGTGCAAGATGAGCCATCTACATATAGTCTCCATATAGGCAATTTGTCTTCTAATTTCTGGTCTGACAGAGTTCCTCGGTGGAGTACTTTTCGCTTTCTTTCATCATGTCCTGATAGTTCTGAATACACCTCTTGAATTTCGATATACCTCCTGAACTTCAATATACCTCCTGAACTTCAATATACCTCCTGAACTTCAATATTCCTCCTGAACTTCAATATACCTCCTGAACTTCAATATTCCTCCTGAGAAAGTGATTAGTCGGGGTTGAATTTGATGCTCGACTGCATGATGATATAAGAATGTGCCACCAAATGAACAAATATATTTATAATAGAAGCCCCCAACTGTGGAATGTGAACTTTGAATGAGATTTATCGACCAATACCAACCGGAGTTGGATTTTATCTACCAACCGGAGTTGGATTTTGTCTACCAACCGGAGTTGGATTTTATCTACCAACCGGAGTTGGTGGTAATTGATAATAAATGATGAAGACTTCCTCGGAGCTGACCAACAGATTGTTGGGAATAAGATAATATAAATGCTGGAGACCTCCTCGGCGCTGACCAACAGATTTGTTGGGAATAAGATAATATAAATGCTAGATACCTCCTCGGCGATGACCAACAGATTGTTGGGAATAAGATAATATAAATGCAGGATACCTCCTCGGCGATGACCAACATATTGTTGGGAATAAGATAATATAAATGCAGGATACCTCCTCGGCGATGACCAACAGATTGTTGGGAATAAGATAATATAAATGCAGGATACCTCCTCGGCGATGACCAACAGATTGTTGGGAATAAGATATAATAAATTCTGGAGACATCCTTGGATCTGAATAAGATATAATAAATTCTGGAGACATCCTTAGATCTGAATAAGATATAATAAATTCTGGAGACATCCTTGCTGAAATGAGAATAGAATATGCATCCAAATAGATATAAAGAATAATTAAAAATAATAAAGTGCCTCGCCGATCCGTCGAGGTAGAATCATATAATGCCGAACAAGAATAAGATCTTTCAGAACATAAGAATATGGCCGAGAACGTTGTCAGGCCTGAATATAAATAAGAATTATCCGAACGAATGTTGTAATTCTCCTTAAAGCTGAATAAGTATCTTGTCGAGGCATAATTGCAGAATGCCGAATAAGAATAATATTTTCCAGAACATAAGAATATGGCCGAGAACTTTGCTGGGCCTGCATATAAATAAGAATTACTCCGACCAACTATCCGTTGGGGGTGAAATATAATAAATGTTACAGTTCTCCTCAGAGCTGAATATGATAATAAGTATCTCTCCGTGCTCCATGTTGAGATGAATATAGAATATGAATCCCAATGGATATATAGAATCATTTGTGCTGGAGCAGATATCTGGGCCCGAATATAAATAAGAATTACCCCGACCAACTATCCGTTGGGGGTGAAATATAATAACTGTTGTAGCTTTTCCTCGGAGCCGAATATATATAGAGAGAAGAAATTTTTCGAGCTCCATGCTGAGATAAATATAAAATATGAATCCGTACGGATATAGAATAATTTGTGCTTCAGCATTCGTCGGCATTGAATCTTGTGCCTGTAAAAATTAATAATTTGCTCTACCATATGTGTAGGCTGAATTGATTAATCATGAGAATAATTTACTCATCCAATCAATATATGATATGTATCAGCATAAAAATTTCAAAATATGAAATAATATTTTTGTGCCACACGTGTGTGAGATGGACAAATTTTTATTAGATATGCGCCATAAATAAGACGTAAAGGTATTTAATCTCCAACAACTAAACAGGTATTAGTTGCTGTTTGAAAATTATTTATCACTTGGTTTTAAAAATATTTTTGGGGTGATCACAAGTTAAAAAGACTTAAGCCCCCCTGTTTGTCCCCAAGCTAAACTCGTGTTTAAAGAAATATCTGGGGTGCTTCGCATTTTTTTTTTATACCCCAATATTCTACCGCTGCCGACAAACGACATGGATGTTGCCGACCAACATTTAAGGATAACTCAAATTATAGAATATATGGTTGGATGATGCCGACCAACAATATAAATGGCTGACCAGAATATCTCGAATCCTTAGATAAAAAAAAATAGCATTCGATGTAAAATTTAAGCATTAATAATGTTGATTAAATGAATAATTATCTAATCCACTATATCGTGTGATTCCGATAAAGAAACCATGTGATGTGATGAACGAGGGGATAACATATCAAATTTGTGCCCAGAGTCTTGATATGGTCATGATTGTTTTACTGATCCTCTTTTACAAGAGGTGAGTAATGATTTTTCAGGTAAGAGAAAATTATTTTTTTTATATTGATCCCTTCCTATTCCCAATTTGGAGAGATAAAAATATAGTGAATGATCGAAATTATTACCAAATTTATATAAAAAATCAATCAATTTGACTTTATTGACATAGATGGAAGATGAACCAAATTAAGTATATAATTCATAAAAATGAATACAAAGAGACTTAAACTTGTGAATGCAAAGAGACTCAAACTTAAAGAGAGAGAGAATATATATGGGTCATGATTTCCATGAAAAGACTTTTCATTGTCTTTAACCTTTTCCCATTCTTTTATTAAAAATATGATGGGAATATGAATAGACATCAAATATCTTACAAAATTTATTTCAAAATCAACAATGAAAATGATTAGATCTCATCATCGTCGTATATATTGGTATATGTAATCATTTAAAATATTTATTCCATGATATAAAATTAAAACTTGAGAATCAAGCAAAGAATTATGATTTATGAAATCTACTATTTTTCAGTTTCTAAATAAGAATTAATCTAACAGTTATGATTAAAAATCATGATATGCAACATTTTGCAGATAAAAATTGGGCAATTAATTTATGCATATAAACATAAAAATCATGATTGAATCAAAAGATGTATGTATAATTGATTATACGTAGAGAAAATAAAAACTTAGCTTTTGGTGGAGAACAACGCTTGTAACACGTTCCCACAGACGGCGCCAATCTGTTGATGTAAAAAACTAGATCGCTCTAATTTTTCAATCACAGATAAATAAATAAGACAAAGATTTTTAAAGTGGTTCGGCTAGGAATAAAGCCTACGTCCACTGTTATGTTATTGCTGAGTGTTTGTGGAATTCTTGATTACAAATTCTCTCAAGAAATTCCGGTCCCTTTGAATGAGGGAGATACAATGTATTTATAGCCTTGAGGCTGTACATGAAAGGATCGATACTTTAAATGATATACATATGAAAGGGTAATACATTTAATGCCCTTAGGCTTGTGCGTCAAGGATAATCATTTAATGAACCAGTTGGACTGTTCGTTATCTGGCAATCAATGCTGTGGCCGAGATGCAGCTCGGACCGTCTGAGTAGCTCGGGTCTGTTGATCTTCCTGGTATTCAAGAGTTCCTCGGAGAGGTCTATTCCTCGGAGCCTGTGAGTTCCTCGGAGAGGTCTGTTGTTGCCATGTAGATAGCCAGGTGTCTTCGTATGATTGGTCCATGTCAGCAGATTAAATTTGGTATCAACAACAAGCGTGAATCCAAAGTCATCTTTCTCAATGAGACCTCTACTATTGTCAACCTAATCACACTTGAACAACACGAACTTGTAGTCCTTTGAATAATGCAACTCAATGATATCCATCAAAACTCCATAAAAATTAATATCTCCAAATACGGGATTTATGTCTCTTGCACTTGCGTAACTGTAAGTCGTTGCATTTAACATGAATCCACTATTTTGAGTGGCTCTTCTCCTCTCACGAGCCTTAGTGTGATACCTAACGCCATTGATAATATATCCAGTGAATCTTTTTGCCTCTTTTAGGGGACCCATAGCTAAAATCTGAATTTCTTGTGATACATCTGTGTTCTTTGAACGAACTAACTTCCTCACCTATTTTATTACAAAAAAATGCATTACAAGCCATAGTTATGTAATAATACATTTAAATGTAAAATATTATTTTCAATGTGAATTTTACTTACATGATCCTTAAACCACAAATGAAATGTTTCGTTATGAATGCGGTCCACATCATGTGGTCTGAGATGAGAATCAGTCCTAATTGACGCTCGATGAGTGCTGCATTAAAAGGAATCATTACATTATTCATTACATTGCTAAAAAACGAAGGAATTTTATTCAAGAAGATACCTACTCTCAAAACGGAGCAATTGCATCCGTGTTATCAAGCACATATCGATGTACTTGTATATATGTAATGTCATCAAGCCCAAATCCCTCCGCTTTTCCTAATTTATGACCACAAAAGTGATCAAAAGAACTACCATCATCATTCCTTCCTGGGCGATTAGACTTCGTCTCAACATCATCATATAGGTACCTTGAGAAAAATGTCAAGCATTCTTCTACCCAATATCCTTATGCAATTGAACCCTCTGGATGACTGCGGGTCTTTACATAATTCTTCAATGTGAACAAGTATCTACGGTGAAGGAAATTTCAGTTAGTAAGAAAAAACTATCGTGAAAAGTATTAAAGGAAAAACAAAAATATATCAACCAATACCACACCGCTCGATAGGATACATTGATCGATATTACGGTGGTCCTCCAATCTTGGGCTCTTCTACTAAATGAATAACCAAATGCTCCATGACATAAAAAAATGAAGGTGGAAAGATCCTCTCAAGTTGGCATAGCGTGAGCTCAATGCGAGATTGAACACGATCTAAATCGGTTGCATTCATCACTTTCGAGTACATATTCCTAAAGAAGTTACTTACCTTAACTAATGGTCCAAGCACATTCTTAGGCAACACATTTCTTAAGGAAATGGGAAGTAGTTCTTGCATTAAGATATGGTTGTCATGACTCTTGAGTCCCGATATCGTATGTTGTTTAAGGTTAACACAACGCGATATGTTCGAAGCATAACTGTTTGGGACTTTCACCTCCTTCAACATTTTATAAACTATGTCTGTACCTTTAGTGTCTAAGGTGAAACATGCAGGTGGCAAATAATATTTGTTGTCCGCCCGTTTCTGAGGATGCAACGGCTTATGAATACCCATATCTTTCAATTCATGACGGGATTTTAAGTTATCCTTCCCCCCTCCATCAACATTTAATAACGTATAAAGCACATTATCACACACACTCTTCTCAATATGCATTATATCAAGATTGTGGCGTAACAAATTGTCCTTCCAATAATATAACTAAAAAAATATACTTTTTTTCTTCCATAACAACGATGCACGCATTTTAAACATCTGATTACTAGATGCATCATAAGTGTTTACCCCAACCCATAATTCCTTTAATTCATCAATTAAAAGGCGCAAATAAACATCAATGTCATTTCCAGGGCTATGAGGACCATCAATAATTATTGGTAATATCATATATGGTTATTTCATACATAACCATAGAGGCAAGTTATATATTATTACAATTACGGGCCACGTGCTATGGACAATACTCATGCTCCTGAATGGGTTGAACCCATCACTAGATAATCCAAGCCTAACATTTCGTGGTTCCAGTGCAAAATCTGGATAAATATCATCAAATGTTTTCCAAGCAAGAGAATTAGCTGGATGCCTTATATTTTCATCATCAACACGCTCATCGGCATGCCATCTCATTTGTGATGTTGTCTTTGATGACATAAATAGCCTTTGAAGTCTTGGTATCAAAGGAAAGTATCGTACCACCTTTGAAGGAATTTTTTGATTTTTAATGTAATCAACATCTGATTGACCATTTACTTGTTCGTACCTTGGGGCATGACACTTTCGGAATTCATTCTCTCGTTCCGTCTCATTCCAATAGAGTATGCAATTGTTAGGACATGAATGTATCTTCTTGTACTCTAGCCCTAAGTTTGCAATCAACTTTTTCGCTTCGTAAAAAGACTTAGGTAATGTTTCACCATAAAAAAATGCATCTTTTAATAATTCAAGCAACATTGTGAATGTCTTGTCACTCCAACCACCAAGGCACTTAATGCAATAATCGGACAACGAACGACAGAGTTGTATACTTCTTAAAATTTGGGTACAACTCTTTTTCAAATTCTTTTATCAAATTGAAGAATTTCTTAGTTTATTCATCAGGGCCATCCATATGTTCATGCGCATCACCACCACCCATAAAGTTAAGTGGACTTGTACGAGGAAGTCCAAAAGCATCATATATCATCTCTCACATTTCATCACCAATAATCGAGTCAGAAGAAGGACTTGAAGATGAGGCGGATTCCTCGTGATAAGTCCAACATGTGTAGCTATCTAAAAACCGATTTAGCAATATATGTTCTACAACATCATCTTTATTCACATATAAGATATTGAGGCATTTCTTATATGGACACAATATTCTTTCAGCATAGGCTTATTATCAGAGGCAAACTTAACGAATTCTTTGGCTCCTTTCTCATACGAAGGATGACCTCTATGTGTTATATTAATCCAACTCTTATCCATCAGTATGATTAACCTAATGAAATGAACAACATAACAAAATTTTGTCATTTAGTAAGTTCAACACAAAGATAACAAAAAAGTACCATGCAACATGACTTTTATTTCTTAACAAACATCATGGTCTAAGATTGCCATATATAAAAAATAAAGAGCAAAACAAAGATGGTCGACTTGATATTCTTTTCATTTTTTAAAAACATAATAGGATGCAAAAAGAAAAGATTAACATCTTGTCAAATGAAATAGAAATATATAAAAACCACTGTTGAGATGAAATTTATAAAATTAGACACGGCTTACAACAATAATATTCTCTACCGAAACTTCACTTCGTCCCCATAACAAACTTAACTCAACATTACAATCTAATTCAATCATCACAAATTACAAATGAATACATCTACAAATATAGGTCCCATATGGTAGCGAAAAATAAATGCATACATGTGTAAATTAGTTGATTATGTCTTTATTTCAAGACGGAATTATGAGATTACAAAACAAGAAATACGAATTTAATTCTGATGAACCACATAAACACTAAAAAACATATCAAAAGTATATCTCAGTTTCTCATTTGAATGGATAACTTTAATTTACGCAACTATTCAACTATAACCCTAATCAGTTTCTCGTTGCAATAATTTGTTCGAGATGACCTTAAAAATAAGAATAACCAAGAAGGGCGAGGAAGAAACTTACTAATAGGATACAATACTAAAAGTTATAACGATGGATGATATTTGTCAACAAAATTAAATTCATTATAGTAATATCTTACATATCTTTACATTAAGATTTGTTGATATATAAAGATATAGGAAAAAGAGGAGAGGAATTGAACAATTAGACATTTTTGGGAGTTCATATCATTACAATGCCATTGACAAACAAAATAAAAAGATAAAAAAAAATACAAGGAAAAAAATCAATATCTATAATCAAATTTGTATTATTCATATCTATTCATCATGGAAAGTTGGTATTATGTGATGTGTTTTACATAGTCAGGCATCATATCTCCTCAAAAACATAATTCCACCACACCCATCAATAGATATGAAATACATTATCTTTAAGCAACTCAACAATCAATACACACTCCCGGAGTGAGATTAGGAAATGAATAAATCATTATATCAAGCATGTAAACAAAATCTCATATGACCAATTACTAAAAATTGAGAAACAAGAAAAAACTAATAGAGAATGGTGAAGCAAAGGGGGAGAAATATGAGATTACCACTATTTTGTGTAATTCAATTGAGCTTGAGTTAGGGCAAAAATCAATAATAGCACAGCTGACAAGGCAAAAATATTCGGGGAGTTAGAGAGAGAAGGAGCTTGAATCAGAAATATTAGGGCGGAATAATTTACCTAACAAGGCAAAAATCGAAAGCACTGAAGATTTCACTTCAATTAGTCTACGATTTCTTCAAGTTTCTTGATCCCTACATGAGTATATCACAAAAAAAATTACCATAATCATATTTATACAAATGATAGTGAGAATATTTATATTTACATCGTAGAAAGCACAAAATAAGGGTTTCACTTCGAAAAATTGATTTGAACTTTATATTTATCTATTCCAGAAAGGTGATTTGTGTTGAAAGTCCTGACATTTGGGTCGGAAATTGATATTCTCGGGAATGGAAATTTGGTGCTATTCTTATGTTCTTTCCAAATGATTGTTGACAAAAGTTCACAGTTTAACACACCTATACATATCAAACAAAGATGGAACTATAATCATACACGAGCTATAATCAGCTAAAGAAGTCAATTAAAAAGGAAAAACTAAAAGATCAATGAATTAAACTCAACATTTGAGGAAACAACAGCTAGTTATGAGAACAAGACACAAAATGAAACTCCTTGATTTCACTTTTGCAATCAAGGTTGAAATTCCAACATTATACAGGGTATTAACATCAACAACAAAAAACCCTTTTAATCACTCATTTCATATTCTACGAATTATTTGACAACGTGATTGGCATGGAAAAATAGGGATATGGGTCTAACATATTTCTTATTCTAGTATTTTCCCTCAATGAAATCACATTGGCAAGTATGCTCAACTAGTGAATGATAGGTAAAAGGAAAACCCCATTACAATCACAATTGGTAGAGGCATAATAACATTCGGGAAAGGCAAAACCCCAAGTACAATCACAATCGGTGTTATAGTTAAAGGCAAAAGTACCAAAAATCCCCAATACAGTCATAATTAGTTTTTTATAGATAAGATCAAAAATCCTAAATACAATCACAATCGATAATGATAATCACAATCCAAATCCAAAATTCCTTGGTATAGTCACAATCTATACAATCAAATTCGGGGTAAAATCCCAATAATGAAATCAAAGTGAAAATCTCCATTGAAAGTCCGTAACCCCAGTTGTAGTCAAAAGTTAATGCAATAAAAAATTGTGTGATAGTTAGTAACCCGAGTTATAGTCAATAGATACCAATTCTGCTATCTACACGACTGTGACTATCAAGTATGAAATAAAAAAATCCCAGCCATAGTCACAATCAAGATAATTACACGTAAGGAAAAAAATTTCAAGTATGAAATAAAAAACCACAATCACTAGGGAAAGCCAAAAATTGCAGGTATAGTCGTAGATATCCACAATCAAAAAACATTAAAAAAAAACTCAGGCATAGTTACAATCAAAACATCCAAAGTCTGGAGTTACCGTTGAATTTGAACTCCACATCTTTGATTACTGAAGCTCTTGATTTCATATGGAACAAATACAGAACGAATGGGGAAAGGAGTTATGGAGAAATTTTTGTGCGCCGTAATGGAAACGGAGATATGGAGGGATAACTGATTTTTAGGGAGGAAGAGTAGCGTGGGGAGGTTACCAAAATAAATTTGGAGGGAAATAGCCAAATATTCGACATTTTTAATAAAAAAATGACAAAAAATATCCCATGTTTTTAAATAAACGTTATAAATATCCGACGTTTAATCCAAAGGTGGTAAAATAACTGATGTTTTAAATAAAATGTCGGTATCTCCTCTCTTTGCCGACGTTTTTCTAAGCGTCGCAAAAAAAACATCGTCTAAACCAAGTTTTCTTATAGTGCTCAAACATAGAGCCATTTCCAGCAAATGTTGTTATGTCCACTATATTGATAATACAAAAGTACAGAATTATAATTTCAATATTATAATTATAAAAATAAAAATGAATTACAGAAAATGTAATAACTTACTTGAATTTGCAGAAAAATAATATAACTAGAAAAGAATCCGAGCCCTGTGTAACACAGTGTCCTTAAGACAATTTATTCCCTCCAATGTGCTTGAGGTTGATGAATATTGTCTCCCAAGATAGAACGAATTTTTCAAATTAATTATGTAGTACGACAATAATTAATTTCGACGAACACAATTTCTATCTTTTTACTCAACCAAACAATATGATAAATGATTATCAAATGAATGCAGGAGGGAAGAAATATGTTTCTGGAATTGATAGCATTTTGGGTTGAAAGAAATGGGAGAGGGAATTTTTCATTAGTTTAAAAATGGAGGAAATCATTTTTATTTATAGTAAAGTAAGTGACTGTTCAAAATAACTGTGAAAACAGTTAAACGAATTTAACTGTTGACTGTTGGCAATAACTGCCAATGGTTTATTAATGAATTACTTTCATAATTAATTAATAATTAAAGCCCAAAAAGTTAATTTTAAACGGACCAAAAATTTAAGAGATTATAAGCCCAAGCCTAAGACCGAGCCGAACCAAGCCGGCCGACCGGACGGATGGCGCGCATGCGCATGTGGGCTTTTGGGTCAAGCCCAACACATTCATAGTGTATGCCATCTCCCCTTCAATGAGTTGGGATACCCCATGGAATCCAAGCCTTAGTCCATACTTGGGGTGTTATTAACTCGCCAAATTTCCACTACTCTTCTAATGTGGGACAAGAGTTAAAACATACCCAATTCATTAACTTTCATTGCTTTATGAGTCACTTTGGGGACATATTTATCATTCATAACTTAATGAAATTCGACAAGTGAATATACTACGTTAATCTCCTTACGGAGAAGAACGCATTCTATATGGTCCCACAATTATCGTAGTGTGGGTCTCACCTAAATTTGAGCTCAAAGTTGCTCGAAAATTTTGTCCAAAAATCTGGGCAGTTTTTAATTTCAACTATTAACTCCAATTTTTAAATAATCCCCTACATGAATGATATATCACTATAAATAGAAACCAGTAGATACTGATGCAGATGCAGACTCAGGTTGAGTGAAATAGAAGATTTATTGCATCGGGAGAAGTAGCCTAGTGGCCTTGAACTTTCCTTAGTGATATACTATCGGATTTACTTGGTTAATCAGTAAACTTCACGTCCTTGAACCGTCAACTATTTTTGTAAACCTAGATAACAGTATTCACACAATAATTTTTCAACACAGTTGGTTCTCACGTTTTTGTTCATTTTGGCCATGAACACCACTTGGTTCCGTGAGTATTTTAGAGAATTTGCCTTTCATTATTCTCATAGAAGTGGTCCCCTTCTTACTCACGTAGGTGACTTCCATAAAGAGTATCCTGCAATACCCCATTTATACATACTAAGATATGGATGTCATTAAAATCATAACTTATCCTAATTTTACGACAGATGTGCACTATCTCATCTTTGAAATGGATAGGATTAAATATCCCCAAGTGCTTACTGAATACAATGTAGTTCAGTTTGCCCATTGAACCTAAATCTTGGGATCTCCATTAAGCTAGGTTGGGTTTCCACAATAATGATTCTTATTTATTTATAGGCTTTAAACCCATTCCTCTTGATGATTTTTCAACCTGACTCTAAGTTTAAACCTTTCGTTAGTGGATCGCTATACTATCTTTTGACTTTACATAGTCAATTGAGATAATTCCGTTTGAGAGAAGTTTTCTAACGGTATTGTGTCGACGACGAATATGTCGTGACTTTCTGTTATACATTTGATTCCGTGCCCTTCCAATCACCGATTGACTATCGCAATGTATACATATTGCGGGCACATATTTTGACCAATTTGGAACATCCTCTAAGAAATTTTGAAGCCATTCAACTTCTTCTCCAACTTTGTCTAGTGCAATGAATTCAGATTCCATTGTCGATCTAGCAATGCACGTTTATTTTGAGGATTTCCAAGACATGGATGCACCTCCAAGGGTAAACACATACCCACTCGTAGATTTGGAGTCTTTTGTATCGGATATCCAATTTGCATCGTAATGTCCTTCAAGAACAGCTGAATATTTTGAGTAGTGCAGTCCATAGTTTTGAGTATATTTCAAATAACCCCAAACTCTCAATATTGCCTTCCAGTGATCTCTCCCTGGATTACTCGTAAATTAACTTAGCTTACTTATTGAGTATGCTATGTCCGGCCATGTACAGTTCATGATATACATTAAACTGCTGATAATATGAGAATATTCTAGTTGAGATATGCTTTCACCATCATTTCTTGCTAGATCTAAATTTACATCTACACGTGTCTTGGTAGGACTGATATCATACTTCTTTAATTTTCAAGCACTTTCTCTATGTAATGAGATTGAGATAATATAAGTCCATTCGATGTTTTAGAAATTTTAACTCCTAATATAACATCGGCGATACCCATATCTTTCATGTCAAATCGACTACTTAACATTTATTTTGTAGTTTTGACAACTTCCAAGTTACTACCCATGCTAAGCATATCATCAAAATAGAGTCATACAATGACATATCCATTTTGAATGTATTTAAAGTAAACACATTTATCGCATTCATTAATTTTGAAACCATGTGATAACATTGCATATCAAATTTTTCATGCCATTGCTTAGGTGCTTGTTTTAATCCGTAAAGTGATTTAACAAGCTTACATACTTTTCCTTCTTGTCCAGGAGACTTGAACCCTTCAGGTTACTCCATATAAATTTTCTCGTCTAGTTCACCGTTTAAGAATGTGGTTTTTACATACATTTGATGTATTTCAAGTCCATTAATAGAAGCTATTGCTATTAACATCCGAATGGAAGTTATTCTTGTTAACGCTGAATATGTGTCAAAGTAATCCAACCCTTCCTTTTGCCTATAGCATTTAGCTTTATATTTATCAATTGAACCATCGACCTTCAACTTATTTTTGAAGATCCATTTATAACCTAACGGTTTTGAACCTGGTGGAAGATCCACTAGTTTCCATGTGTGATTTTGTAATATGGATTCAATTAAACTATTAATTTCTTCTTTCCAATTAGAAGCATCGGATAAGGATATGACTTCTTTGTACGATTGAGGTTCATTTTCTAGCAAATATGTTAGAAAATACGGACCGAAAGAAGTCAAGATTCTTGCTCTTTTACTACGTCTTGGTTCATCCTCTATTGGTTCAATAGGTTGACGAGTCCCACTTGTAGTAGCTTGATTTATCCTTTTAGAAGGACCAGATTCTCGGGTCATGTTATACAAAAATTCATTTTCAAAAAATGAAGCGTCCCTCGATTCAATAACCGTATTAACATGAATATTCGATATCTCATATTTACAAACTAGAAATCGATATGCACTGCTATTAGTAGCATAACCGATGAACACACAATCCACGGTTTTTGGCCCCATTATTACCCTTTTAGGTTTAGGAACCATCACTTTGGCTAGGCACCCCCCACTCGTAAATATTTATAGGAAGGTCTTCGACCTTTCCATAATTCATAAGGTGTCTTATAAGTATTTTTGTTAGGAACTTTATTGAGAATGTAATTAGCAGAAAGTAAGGCTTCACCTCACAAGTTCTGGGGAGTTCCTGAACTTAATAGCATTGAGTTCATCATCTCCTTCAATGTACGATTTTTGCATTCAGCAACACCATTTGATTGAGGAGAATAAGGAAAGGTTGTTTGATGGATTATACCATGCTCCAAACAAAATTCCTCAAAAGGAGATTCATATTCTCCTCCTCTATCACTCCTTATTGCCTTTATCTTTTCACTTAATTGATTCTCAATTTCATTTTTATATTGCTTAAATGCACTAATATCTTCATCTTTACTGCGTAGCAAATATACATAGCAATATTTTATGCAATCGTCGATAAAAGTAATAAAATACTTTTTTCCACCTCTAGTTTGAACAAATTTTAAATCACAAATATCAGTGTGAATGAAATCTAAAGGTTCAGTTATCCTTTCAACAGAATGAAAAGGTAATCTGGCTAATTTAGATTTCACACAAATTTCACATTTATGATTTTTATCAATATTAAATTTTGGCAAAAAATCCAAGTTAATTAATCTACGCAACGTATCAAAATTAACACGTCCCAATCTAGCATGCCAAATATTAGATGACTCAATCATGTAAGAAGAACTAGCAAATGCATTTATTGAAACAGATATTTTTGGGGTTACAGTAAGAACATTGATTTTAAAGAGTCCCTCATTTAGGTAGCTCTTTCCTACATACATGTCATTCTTTGACAACACAAAGCGATTAGACACAAACACAAGTTTAAACCCATTTTTAGTTAGGAGAGATCCAGAAATAAGATTCTTTCGGATATAAGGCACGTGAAGAACATCATTGAGAGTAAGTTCCTTTTCAGAAGTCATTGTTAGAGCAATCTTTCCTTGTCCCACCACCTTAGAAGTGGAAGAATTCCTCATAAAGAGGTTCTCCTCATTTTCCAAAGGCTTATAGGTAGAGAACATCCATTTGTTTGCACAAATGTGTCGTGTGTCTCCAGTGTCCACCCACCATTCCTTGGTATTCCCATCCAAGTTACATTCAGAGACCACAGCAGAAAGATTCATATCCGCCAAGTCATTGGCGATGTTTTCACCCTCAGTTACATTTGCTTGAGGATTATTTCGATTTGGCTTCTTAGGCTTACGACACTCGCTTGAGCGGTGTCCAGGTTTACCACAGTTGTAGCATTTTCCTTTGAACTTCTTCTAGTTCTGTTTGGAAGTGCCTTCCCTACCATGCTTTCGCTTATTCTTCTTAGGACCTTCAACAACATGGACTTTCGTTTTCATGGGATTCTTCCCACTTTTCTTTTGAGACTCACAGTTATCTTCTTCAATTCTCAGCCTGACCACCAACACCTCCACATTCATCTCCTTTCGCTTGCGCTTGAGATAATTTTTGAATAAAGTCAAAGATGGTGGTAATTTTTCAACAATTGCAGCAACTTAGAAGGTTTCACTAAGGGACATTCCTTCAGCATGAATGTCATGGAGGATCACTTGGAGTTCTTGCACTTGCGAGATCACTGGTTTAGAGTCAACCATTTTAAAGTCCAGAAAATGTCCGACGATAAATTTCTTCATCCCAGCATCTTCAGTTTTGTACTTCTTTTTCAAAGAATTTATAATTCTTTGGATGTCTTGATCGTGCAGTAGACATGATACAATGTTTTGTCCAAGTAGGCCAGAATATAATTCCGGCACAGATAGTCAGAGTGCTTCCAAGCGTCAACAACAACAACCATTTCCGAGTCATCTCCCTCTTGAATAGAGGGACAATCTTCATATACAAACCTACCCAGTTGGCAGGTAGTGAGATAGAAATACATTTGTCCTTGTCAACGTTTGAAGTCAGCCCCATTGAACTTTTCCGATTTCTCCCCGTGTGGCATAGATACGGATGCAGTCACATTTCTGTTTGTGATAGTCACATTTGTAAGAATAGTGTTTATACTATGCGATTCCATTTCTGTTACAAATATAAATTTTTTATCAATGATAATATTCATATATAAATGAATTAATCAAAACAGAATACAAAATTCTGTACACCAATTTTCTCCAAATATAATTAAGACTAACTGAATTCTAACAAGAATTCTAAATAATTTCGAAAATATATAATATAGAATAAAGCAAAATTTCTACACAAGATTTAGAATTCTATGTCACAGAATTAGACTAAATTTTTAAATAGTAGTTTATATTAGTCTAAGATAAACAAGAAAAATCTGTGTCATACTGTTTTTAATATTAAAAAAAATTTCGTACAAATAAATTTTTTATTTTCTAAAATAGAATATATAAACATTCAAATTTTTCTGTCAAAACAGATTTATTTATACAAATAAAATTCTGTAATTAAAAATATTTCTGTACAGTATAAACAATAGAACATAAATTAAATTGTCTTAAGATTGTTATGTCTACTATATTGATAATACAAAAGTACAGAATTATAATTTCAATATTATAATTACAGAAATAAAATTGAATTACAGAAAATGTAATAACTTACTTGAATTTGCAGGAAAATAATATAACTAGAAAAGAATCCGAGCCCTGTGTAACACAGTGTCCTTAAGACAATTTATTCCCTCCAATGTGGTCTAAGGTTGATGAATATTGTTTCCCAAGATAGAACGGATTTTTTAAATTAATTATGTAGCACGACAATAATTAATTTCGACGAACACAATTTCTGTGTTTTTATTCAACCAAACAGTATGATAAATGATTATCAAATGAATGCAGGATGGCAGAAATATGTTTATGGAATTGACAACATTTTGGGTTGAAAGCAAATAAAATTCTATAATTAAAAAAATTTATGTACACTATAAAGAGTAGAACATAAATTAAATTGTCTTAAGATTGTTATGGCTACTAAATTGATAATATAAAAGTACAGAATTATAATTTCAATATTATAATTACAGAAAATGTAATAACTTACTTGAATATGCAAGAAACTGTTGGCAATAACTGTCAATAGTTTATTACATATTCAGGGACACGGTAGACAGTGAGGGTCATGATCTACCTATATGTGAATTTTTTCTTCTCATTTAACCGGTGTTGAAGAAGAATTCCCATACAGGGAGGACAATCCCATCTTAATATGTTCATACTTCTTGAACATTTCTTTGTCCTTGTAGACAGACTATGTAGTCCGTGGCGGATCCGAAATTTAGGTGAAGTGGGGCGAAAGTTTCGAGTGGTACCGAGGGTTCGGGGGCGGGAGCCCCCAACGCTATCTTTTTTGAGGTTATTTCGAGTTTTATACAAAGTATAACTTTATAATGCCCAAACAACTACTCTTAATCATTAACAATACCTAATTAATTTCAAGAAATAAACAACGCTCAATAAATATTAACGATACCCAAATTTTAGTAGTGATAACAATTGAATTTTACTTAATATGAAGTACAAAAATGAGTTAACTCACCTAGCATCATTAATGTGCAATTCAAGGACACTTGGTGAAACAAAAACAACTTGATAAATACTCCATCTCCAAAATCTACCGTGAACTTTGGAGATGATTGATTGGACTAATCTTAAATATATTTTTTTTAAATCTCAACTGGGGCGGCCCCCCACTTGGACCTAGTGTGGATCCGCCAGTGTTTGTAGCCCTAGAATCTATCCAGCTGTGATGCACAGCCACGCACGTCTTTTCGGACATGACAAGGACACGTCGACACGAAAAATCTAAAAAACAATTAGTACACGACACGATGGAGATTGTTCTAACAGGCCTGTTATCAACCATGTTAATATTAATGAAAGTGCTAACATGGAGCTTCTACTAGTTGCGTCCTTCGTGAGATATTTTGTTTTCGGTTTGTTCCAAAGTTCATTCACTGATGAAACTGCCTGGTAGAGATCGAAAACATAATTATACATCTCATTCAAGATGTGACACTTGCATAAGTAATCGTCTTATTACCACTTCATGCCATCCTGAGTTAATGCCACAGTTTCATTGTCCGACTATTTGGGTTCTGGCGTGGTTTGAATATCCGATCTTCAATATGGTATGAAGAAAATGTAATTTCTTTTGACTCCATCAAAATGATCTAATTTGACAAAACTCTATCATAAGGTGAAGAGATTTTTCTGAAGAAGTTTCTTTCGTTGTTGGTCACATCTGTTTTTAGATTGTTAGATTAATGAGGGCGTATACAACTTTGAATATCTGGTGTGCAAACTGGTATATCGCAAGCTGCTTCTAAGATATAAATAGATTTGACACTGTTTTTGATTTGCACTTCAAATAAAACATTAAATACCGAAGGAATTTTAATGGCAACCTTCAACTGTTAAATAAAACTGGTTGGAATAACCACCTAGAAAGAACGGATAGTAGTGTGTAGAGAGAGGGCTATAGTAATTTCAGGGGCTTCCATCCATGTAGTTCAGGTCCTTCAGGAACATATCTCAATAAATGCATTTCAATGGTCATTAGTGCAAGATAAATAGCGACGATATAATGGTTGCTCCTTGTGACAATGTGAAGTGCCAAGTGCCCCTCAAAATGCCCAATTGCACACACATGTGCCCGTGGCCCCTGACCGTCACTATTAGAGTGTGTTTTCCTTATAAATGCATTTCGTTTCTGCCTCCTATTTATTTACCCACTCACTCTCCCTTTTCGCATGTGGGACAAATTCATCACGCAAGCTCTTAACGATTTTAAAATGCGGCTCTCTACACTCGAATTATAAAAGGCCATTTATAATTCAAAAAATTTAACACGACTTGCTGCGTGTGTAGAGATTTTGATGAGAATAAGGGAGCAAGATAATTCCAGCCTATAAATGAGGCCTTTGGCCAACCGTTCTCATGAGAAAGACTTTATTCTAATTTGTGCTTGCTGTGCTATTTGCCAATGTTACTCCACTTCCCCCTGGAAAGCGGTTGATTTGTCTTTTGTTGGGTCCATGTTATGATGGATCATCCATACATGCCTGTTTACTGTTGAGCGCCTGAAGACTCTCCTGCTTGTGGAAGTCTACATTTAGATGGATAGAAATTTGATGTTTTTGAGACATCAAACTATTTGATGTCTTAGATTCTGATTAGTCAATGTCGTTGACGCGACCCATTTTCATAAATGATGTGAGTCTTCACCAACACTATTGACCAATTACAATTCAAGACTTCAAATAGTTTGATGGCTCAAAGATATCAAACTGTTTTCCCATTTAGATGTATGGTGGGGATTATAGTGAGACTTTTTCTTCTGTTCCACTCCATTTGTTAAAGGGATAGTAAGTTTGTAGGAAATGTTATTAGGTTTAACATTGTTCAATCCCAAGATCACGGTTATTAAATTGAAATGGGACTATGCACTAGAGACTTAATGCTAATTGTCTCCATAGTCAAACCCAAAGAGGCGGTAGAAACGAGAAGCGCCCGAAGGCCTCACTCCTGAATTAGTTGAAAAGTAGAAGAGCTTGTATGAAATTCTATAGATATGAGGTTGTGCCCGTATTTGAATTTGAAAAGATGTTGTCTTAGGTGTTGTACCAACACATATAGAAATTGGGATTACAAGTGTTTAGTCCTACTTTTTTGAATATATGTGTTTAATCTCATGTCATTATTTTTTTTTATTATTGGTCCTATATTTTTACACTTGTCATTCTGTACAAAAATAGATATGAGCGGTTAGGAAAGGTTACACGGAAATTGAGGGAAGTTATGGGACTTTAAACAATTTAAAAAACACATGTGATAGGAGACTAAAAAAACTTTAGAAATTGAATTAAAACAAAAAAAACTTTAGAAATTGAATTAAAACAAAAAAAACTAATAGAAATTCAGCATCCAAAGCACGTGTCATTCTAACTAGTATTCACTTGGGTTGTATGATGAAGGGATGAGAGCAGCAAGGGAGGGATTTCAGCGAAGGTTTACAAAGTGAGAGAAAAGTAGGGGAAAAATTATTTCACTAAAACTCCTCAAACTCCTTACGACCGCAAAAAGAACCCGTGGTGATATTCACACTCCAAAAAGTTCTCCAAAATTCTATTTAATCCAAAACACCACAAAAAACTCACTTTTATCTCCTTAACACCACACAAATTAACACCACAAAAAGTAACCGTGAAAATGGGTACTACGGTCAAGGTTCGTTGTGAAAATGAGTACTAAGACTAAGGTTAGTCGTGAAAATAGGTACCACGACCAAAGTTAGCTGTAAAGATGGTATCACGACGAAGGTTAGCCGTAAAAGGGATACCACGGCCAGGGTTAGCCGTGAAAATGGGTACCACGACTAAGGTTAGTCGTGAAAATAAGTACCACGGCCAAGGTTAGCCGTGAGATTTTGCTGGGTAGAATTGTAAAAAAATGACTTTATTATATGGTGTTTTGGGAAAGTTTTTGGGGTGCGAATATCACTACCCTTACAAAATTATCTATGAGATCTTTTATTTCAAAAGCTTTTTGCCGATACTAGTACCTGTGCACTCAGATATCTTTATGGTTTTCTAGAGTACTTTCTCGAGGTTTATTGTTATTTCTCCATGTTAAATTGAGTTGTTATCGGTTATTGTCCTGTTTTGACATTGTTGCATTTTATGTATTGTGAAATTAATGCCTTTTACTATTATGGAGTAATTGTAAATTAAATTAAACTGAATTAATTTAGGTTTGATGAGTTGAGAGAATGGGTGTTTATCACATGACTAGTAACTATTAAATTTGGATGGGACACGAACAAATTTGTGGTAAAGTAAAGCGGGTCAAAACTATAGAGGCGTGGGTTAACTAAAATAGAACAAGGGGATATCCCTTAAACCCTAAATAGTACAAGGTTTTTTAGGGTCCAGCTATTGAGATTCCATCCAAATCTTCTAACACTCTAGAAATATCTCCAAGGACTTTATTACCCTTCAAACTCACAAACTTCTTTTCTTCAAATGGTAAAAAAAACATTTCATCTCTTTTTGTTAAAAAAATATTTCAACTGCTTCTTTTTTAAATCAAGTGTTATTTTTAAAAACTTTTTATAAAAACTAAAATAATGTTATATATAATATAAAAAACTGTTTTTATAAAAATAAATTATTTTAACTGTTAAAAGTCTATCTTTTATATAAAAATTTTATACATTTTATTTAAAACTATTTTATAACACCGCCTATACATACCGCTGACGCGGACCAACATATTCGAAAAAATAGTCCGCGCCAGCGGCATGTATAGATGGTCAGACCGCCAATAGATACCACTGGTGCGGACCATTTTTATAAATAGTAAAAATATTATTTTTATATTAGTAAAAATGGTCTGTGCCAGCAGTATGAAAAAATACCATTAATTATCTTCTACACATTAATTACACCAGTTAATTAATGCACCCTAATCAAATAGCCTAACTACAAGACTACAAATGTGAAAAATAAATCTTACACTAAGAGTAAGGTTTTTCCCCCTTTAATAGCTCTAATGGTGGTAGGGATGTTGGTGTAGGAGGAGCAACCCCCACCATTAAAGGTGGCCTTAAGGGGTCACCAAATTCATCCTCCGAAAGCTCCAATATGCTCTTCTTCCAAGCTTCCAAGTAAGACCCACTTCAACTCCATTATAGCTCACCTTCATCTTCTCCAAAAATCCCCCAAATATACCCTAAAAAATTCCTAGCTCTTCTTTATCAATTGTGGAAATGGGTATTGCAGGCTAGAACATTGTGGGATATTGCATAAAATGGTGGTGGAATGATGGTTTGGTGGTGAGAGGAGGTGGAAGATCACCCAACTCTCTCCCATTCTTCCATTTTCTCCCAACACCAAATAACCCGAATAAACCAAACAAACTCTCATAAACCTTCCCTAAAGCTAAAAATCCCATTTTCCCCCTTCTGGGTTCATCTGAGATTGACAGCTCAAAGATCTCATGCTCCAAATTGTGATAGTGCACAAGGGTAACTGAGATCAAGAATTCGGCTCATGTCGTTCGAACGAATTCCCTATGTCGTTCGAACGATGTCTACCATGTTGTTCCTTCCCTGGATCTCGCGACCCTTCGCGCAACCTACTACTATAAGTGAGTAGCACGTCATTTGAAACATGTATCTCGCGACCTACATCTCATTACTAACGACAACCTATTGTTGTTCGAATAACCTCCCAATGTCGTTTGAACGATCATATTTCATCATTTTATTTTTTTTCGATTTCTTATCTACAATTCCTCCTTAGTTATAATTAACCCCTCCTCATTAATAATCCACATATGATTTAATCTAATTACTGGAACATGATATTACAAACTTCCCTCTGTGGGAATTTTCATCCCTGATATTCTTGATCCATTAATCCTCAAACTTATGGGGTCCACCAACTTCTATTATAAGTCCCAGAAATCCTCTAAGACAAGCCATCGAAATTTGCAACACTAGAGTCACCAAATACTCAACACGCGACATGTTCTAATGTTCATCATTCTATTAACCATTACATTACATAATCGACCCTTTGTCTCCATTCCCCTTATGATCAAGTCCAAACCATTCTTATCACTATTTATGCTAGTATCTAAGGCTCACCGGTCCTTCTGCGGGTAAACCCCTTTCTAGCGGTCAAGGCTCACCTAAGGCAAATCATAATACAACCAACCATCGTATATCGCCAAAACTCAATTCTAGATTAGGACCGTACATCCTGTTATTCCACAAATTATCAGGCCACTTTAATTATATAACTCGCATGAGTTTGTTGATAACCATACTATGTTATTATCCCACTCCAAGGAGGAATAATCTCATCAAATCACTACCGCACTCCTTGTTTACACCTTTCGTTGCATCGCTCTGATGAACGTAGTACTACCTTAGGTGTATCCTCCTTGAATAATTATTAGAGTCTCACTATAATCCACTCACTGTGGCAAAGCAACATCATGTGCTAGGTTTCCCAATTTCCACACTATACCTTATTCTCAAGTCGTCATCCCTCTCTTCGCAATCCGACTCACTGAGTGTTGAGCCAGCCAACCGAAAGGCCACTAGTCTACAGGAAGAGTGATACTACGAGAAAATCGTGTGGTCGAAAACGTAGCCACCCATTTGCAAACTTTACGCGATAGTAAGGATATCTCAGATAGGTGCACCCAGTTACTGAGCTGCATTAACCAAACCCGATCCACCGTGCTCTCTCGAGCCTAACTGTTCCGTACCATGACATGGCACCAATCCGGGTCACCATATATGTGAGAATACTAATTCCCAAAATCGAAAGGAATACAAGAGAGTCTAAAGGAATAAACAACTGTCCTAAGAAATTTTGCCCATAGGCATCCGATTCTGACTTATGGGAGTGAACCTACACCGTATACCTAAAGTCATGCCATTCACTCTCAAAACTCTCACCGAGTACCACTTCTAACCATATACCTTGGCCTAGTCACTAGTCGTGACGAATCGTATCACAACCATTCATTCTAGCAACACGAAAGCAATCCACGAACTGGTAGTCCTTTAGGAAGTCAACGCATGACTTCCCTCCTTGGGAGCAAGGTCCTACCTTTCCCATCCTTGGTGCAAGCGCATCATTCTAATTAGTGGATACCTCACGCCTTGTCTACACCGACCTTATCCAATTTCTAGTGACTATGTCATTAACCTACTACACCTAGGTTATTGTCTGCTTTAACACATCGTGATTGAGACCCCAAACTTTCATATTCATTACTTGGTTCAAACGAGACACTCACCTAACCATGTTCTTTGACCACACTAGATTGCCACCGAACTTTCCATCGATTTTCACCCATACAAAATTTACGTGATGACCACACATGTCACCGTTGGCATTCTAAAGGTAGTTGATATCACACTGGGCCACGTCTTCTAACCCGTACCTTCTTGACAAGACGTGTCCAAAACTATTTCTCACATTGCTAAGGACCCAAGCATATACTGTCGATACATTGACATACTAATTCACATTTCTATGCTACCTCACCTCGGTTGCCATTTCAAATTTTCACATATTATTATTACTCCAAGTCTCGAATACACCTCCTAGTACATCCTGAAATTGGGTACTACCACCCTCACACTAGTCATACCATGACGTCTGAGCATCACTTTTGTAACGACACTACTATCGTCCTACTTTAGGGATTGTACCACCCCTCTGTGCTGATTTGGAAGCCACACATGACACGTACACTACACGACATGCAACCTGGGATCATCACTTGACCCTTAACACAATCGTTGTTAGAATGCTAAAGCTCTTTCATACTGGACTTAATTGGTATCGTAAGAACACCAAACACATTTCATGTGAAAGTCCCAAACCCGACAAGATTTCATTGTCCATACCTTAGTCACCATAAGTTCACTCTACAAACCTTTCGATACCCACAATGGTATTAATAGGTGCCCGTAAGGACACTAATCTAGGAGCTTCTATCTATAGTACACCTTAACCATCAAACACCTCAAGTCATCATAACACTCGATATTTATCCTCAATGACGTCATAGACAACATGTCCTATGGGCACCTCACATGTCTATGAACTATTCTTATACTAGGATTATCTCGCACCTAGCCATTACCTTGTGGCTAAAATGGGCTCTACACCTAGATAATTATCTGATCTTCCTTACAAGCAGTCATGACTACCATCCACTTACAAACCTCAACTAACGATACTACAGGTTATAGCAGGGTACAGGACGTCGCCTGCAATCTATAGACCTTAAGATCTTCCTCACCCAAATACTCAATGACTATTCAACTATGGAAACTAAATTGCCTTACTATGTATAAATCACACCATGAGTTAACCTACAAGTTAACTCGTCTACATAAATCTTGGTAAGATATGAGACGCCGAGTAATGCCTATAAATGCCAAGGTCCATACTACAGACGTCACACGAGATCTTACTCCTCAATATCCCATTGTAATCAAGACACACCCAACCTATGTCCTCAACCAAAAGAGCTAATATGTTCTCATCATAAAATCAATACTTCTGAATTCTATTTAGTTATCTAGTTTCCACACATGAGATACAAAACCTTTACAACTAGGTTGCATTGAACATTACTCACTATTGCCACTAACAAGGCTCATCTCATCACCAAAGTCACTTCACAATGCATCTCACACAAAGGTTTTCGGCATTGCCACTATTAGCTACACAAATTCATGTGTTCACCAAATTGTCATCAATGGCGATATCACCCCAAGGATCAAACTTTCCTAATTACATCACCGGCGTTAACTACCCATAAGCATCGTACCTAAAGGTTATATATACCTTTCAATCACCAATCATTAGTGTCTAGTCGAGATACCCTAACCATCAACCTCTACTGTTGACTATATGCAACTCGTGCCACTTGCCTAATGGTCCTTATCCCACTCTATCAACATCTCATATGATTATTTGTCACCGAGAATTTCAACACAAGCACCTCACACTGACAACCACGATGTCACCACTATAGGCTTTCATGGACACCCGTAGATTACTATAATTCTAATCAGAAGCACATAAGCGATTAATAAATATCGACTTAATTGTGTGCCACTTGGAACTAACTTACTTGTCATGCTAACCTATTTGACCTTACTTTCGAGGACACGAGCTTAACCGTCACCAAACTAGCATGACCAACCCAAACCACACCGACGTCAAAAGATTCAATACCTACCTCACCAGGTCATTCTCAAAAGGAACTTTGAACGTAGAGCTCTAAAACCATTTGGGACGTCCCGACCCGGATCATAGGTTACCCGTGAGTCAACTCGGTCCGACCCGAGCATTAGGTGTGAAGTGCAATGAAACAACCTACATAATATTTCTAGTCCAATTTTTATTTTAATTAACATTTCACTTGTTTAGTATAAAATTCCAATTTCAGAATAAAGTGCGTGAGGGACCTATGAGGAGAACCTCGAAGTCCAAGTAAACAGAGCTACTAACGTAAAAATAAATAATGTACTTACTTATACAATGCCCTTAAAATACGAAACCGCTCCCAACCTACTGTAACAAAGTGAGGGAGACATAATGCTTAGTGGGAGAAATACAAATGCAATATAGAATCAAACGGCATAAAGAGCACTGCAAGAAAAACTCACTTCCACGACACCTGAAATGTGTCCTGAAAGGGTTTTGACGACACTTTCTGGTGTCGTTGAGAGGGGGAGTCGTGGAAAGTCCAACGCTTTACACGATAGCTGGGAGGGGTCGTCGAAACCTTTTCACGGCAATTTTTAGGTGTCATTGTAAATACTTTCTACGACATACCTAGAGGAGTCGTCAAAGGGTTTTTATGACACAAATTTGGCATCGTTGAAAGGGGGTCGCAGAAAGTCCATCCCTTTTCACGACACCTGTCAGATGTCATTGAAATCTTTTCACGACTAATGTTAGATGTCATTGTAATTACTTTCTACGACATGTATAGAGGTGTTGTGAAAATTGTTTTCTACGACACTTAAATTGTGTCGTGAAAGTTATTTTAATTTTTTAAAAATATATTTTTTTATTAGTCAACATCTTCCACAAATTATATAACAATTCATTACATTACATTTCACTAGACATTTTAAAGATATAAAAATAACTGACAGTATGTTCCATTAATAATAATAATATTCAAAATACAGTATTAAAACATAAGTTCATAGCCATAAATAACATATTGATCTCTAACCACATATTCGAAACAATGTCAAACAACTTAAAAGAAGTTCTAAACATAATGCATCTTAAAGTAGTCTTCAAGCTGCATCCTCACAAAAAACAATTTGCATCCTCCCAAAAGTCAAAAGCAATTCATCCTCCTAAAATTCATAAACGTTCAACAATTGATATCCAAGTTGAAGCAAATGGTAACCAGACATGTGGAAGAAAAAATAAACATAATTTAGTCCAATATCTAATATTTCATCATAATGATATTATTATATAACATGTAAAAGTAGTAATATATTTAACTAGGTTAATCCACATATCATCGTGTTAATTATTTTTAAATCAGTTGGTATTTTTAAAAATTTTGGCAGAGTTTCCTTTGTTTATTCATAAAATCCAACCTGTTTTAACATTAAATTCAAATTAACAACAACAAAAGCTATTAATTAACCACCAATAATCACTTACACCAATTAGAACACAAATGAGCACATTTTCATCAAACATAAATATTCACTGGTCTGCACAACCTAGCTTAAAAATATTAGTAAAAGGATTATAATTTATAAGAAAATACCTATTGTGTGACTTACATAATTAGTTAAACTTAATGTATCTGTGTGACCATGCAATGGTACTTCCTTTTGCATCATCAAGTGTAGCAAACCCATCCGAGAATCGAAACACCGACACTTTTGTAACAATAGTTTGAATAATCCGCACTTTATAACAATCATATCCCAATATTTGATGGTGAACCATTGATTTTGAATCCATAGATTCGATCTATCCATCAGCCACCTCTTCTCCTGTACCCAACCAATGTAACAATTTGCATCTTGCATTTATCTGGTTTGAAGCATTTGGTGCACATGTACTTTCTCCATAGGACTAACAACAATGAAAAAATATCAACGATTATTAATGTGCACTAAGGATAGATTTAGATCGAAATTTTGTTGACAATAACTTATGGAGTAGATTTCAGGTCATCTATATTATCCTCAAGACCTCCATGTTGACCCTAAATATAATTTCATAAGAGATTAATAAAAAAGCAACATAAAAAAGATATTTAGCACCAAGCTTAATTTAGTAAATTACCATATTTGGAATGTTTCCCTTTTTCATTAAGTTTCGATGTGTGTCTTCCATTCCAAAAGTTGTTGAATTTGATTTTCAAGTGTTGTAATCCTTGCATTGCTTTGTAATGCCGCATCAACCTTTGTAGGCATAACCCCAAATCAAAGACCACGAACCCGTCTGGGACATTCGGGACCAAGCACCTTTGATATTGCATCATCTTTTATTGAAGATGAGTCATGAGATGGAATCGCTTCAATCTTTATCTAAGAAAAAATAAAAAATCAACCTTAACCAAAATATCAATATAACAATAAAGCATCAAAATTAATTCACATATATGTAGTCGTTTAAATATTTTTGTCATTACTATAGCTTCACCAACAACTTGATTGATTGGATCTTCATTACTCATTTTGTGTCCCCTTAACCAAACATCAACTCTATGAATTACCTTATTTGGATTTTCAATTTTCTACAAAATAAGCACAAAATCAAATAGATTATCAATACATAACACCACAAAAAAGATATAATAACAATTATGAAACTCAATATAAAAAGTACTATTATCTTCTTAAGTTTAGGATAACCTCTACGACTAGTTATGTGTGGATAAATTTATTTTGCTCTAGCTTCTTTGTGTTTGTCACTTATGAGCTACAAAAAATATGAAAGAGTATTAGTAAGGCATAATTAAGCTCTAAAAATAAAATGCAAGCATACAGTCAACGTAATAGCACTTACATTGAATTGAGGGGTACACGATCTTTGACAAATTCATCCAATTCATTAGACTTTACTTCAGGTGGTTTCATAAGGGCAAGATGACGAGTCATATTTGGGCCTTGAGCTAGCTTTAGTAGTTTTTTTGACAGTTTTTATTTGAATCCCTTCACATCTTTCCCGTGTGACCTAAAATAATTCCCTCAAGACAATCGTCAAAATTATATTTTTGGTGCATTTAATAAAGAGAAATGTACAAACGTATAAGTTTATGATTAGTCAAATGTGATAAAAAAATAATCCCAAATTAACCAAGTAAAATTATTGAATTTTCATCAATCAAAATATAAAACAATTACAGTTATAAACTCCCATATTTGATTCTTTATTTCATTAGTCACTTTATCCCAACCCATGTACGTTCTTGGTACGTACTCTCGTGACACAATCCCAAGCATAGAACTTAATTGAATTGAATCGTCTCCAATAGGTTGCCCAAACTCATTGAAATTTATATCTTTACGATCTTTCAATGCATTTGCCATTACATTCAATTTTGATGGTTCCCTTTTCCACTTTTTCAACTTCTCTACAAAAGTAGAGTTCAGTATCTCTTCCTTAAGAGGTGACTTATATCCTTCACTCAATATAGTTGTACCTTCCTTTACCTTACCCTTACGAGAATTGGAAACCTGCATCGATCTCCGTCTCTTACACATATCAACCTGAAATACATATGAAATATATTATATAAATGAATAGGAATTTACCTATGCATATATTAAAACGTTTTAAATGAAAAGATATAAATGACATATTAACTCACATCTAGAGTATTATGCATTAACATGTGTGTTATTTTCTTTAAATGTTTTGCAAAACTATGTATTCAATCTGCAGCTGAAATGACCATCCATGAATAACAATTGTTAAGGTAGTGATGGATTTTTTTTTTAATTAAAATCATCCATTAAAGTAATTGAATGTTAGCATCCCCACCGTGTTTCATTTTTTTAATTAAAATCATGCAGTTGAATGTTTAATAGTTATATGTATAAATTGTTATATATAAATAGCTATATATAAAGTATATGGCGTATTGCGTTCCCCTTCTCGTTCCACGTACCAAAACGATATGTGTTCTAGCTAACATTGATCAAAAGATTACCTATTTTTTCCTTTGTTTCTTTGAGTCGAGACAACTAAACTAAGCTGAAGAAGCATGCATTGTCTTCATTAAAAGAAAAAGTTGATGTCATGTTTGAGTTACAACGGGAATCAAGAGAAAACTGTACGTCACACATATAGTGGTCACTTAACAAGTCGTACTTGAAAGGCTTCATACCCTTCACAAAACCATATCAAAGCTTCAGTTTCTCTGATTGATATAAAGAATATATTAAGAAAAATGTAACAATATTACATATTGACAGAACAAAGTTTACATCCTCATCTTATTAAAATCTTAATATAATTTTACATCACTAACATCTATTACTTTTTTAAAGGAGTAAAAAGATAACTGGGAAATACTTTTAAATACTCCTTGATGACTTCATTAGAATGCTACATTGTCCAACACAATAGTAGGTACTCAAATTAATTCCCCATCATCTTTCAAGTTTCAACACATGGTATGTTTGACCTCAACGAGCATTTCTCTAAGCATCATTTTTCCTTATGCTTTTTTTTTTTTAAATATATTAGCTATGTGTTGGATTTAGATTTCTAGCTCTAGATTATTTTTTATCATTTACATGTCATTTGCCCATACTTTAATTAGAGTCCATAGTTAGGTTTAATAAGATTTGAGTCTCTATTTTACTTTTGTTATAAACAGGGCCATCGATCAACCATTTTTATCATTCAATTTTAATGGGAACTCAAAAATATTTGTGTCTTCATATCTTGAGCCAGCGAGGGCTCCCTTCTTGGAAAAGGAGCCGCCCATAAAATTTTCAAACATATCCACTAGCAAGGCTGCGAACATGGGCTTAAAAATCAAAAGACCTTATTAAAATTGAATGATTAAAATTCTAGCCAATGTAATAAATCTAGAGATCCAAATCTATCACATAGCTAATAGATAAACTTATATAACTATGTACACTAATCAAAGAGTTTAATATAAAACTAACTACCTATGGAAAACCTAAGAGATACTAATGAAAAAATAACAGCATAAAAACGAAATGGCTCATATGTCACTAAATGCTATTACAAAATTGAGTGGATCGTACGTCAAAATATGAACATAAATTCAATCAATACAATCCATCAAATATCCTTAACCTAACCGACAATAAAGGGCATAAAATAGGCAGTGATGCAATTACAGGTACTGGAACTCCAATAATGGAATAGATAGCTAAACCTCGTGAAGAATAGCAGGATAGAGAACGACCATATAATCTAACAATTATATATAAATGTTATGTACAACTGTTATATATAAACAATTATTTATATATAAAAGTTTATATTTATAACATTTATATATGACAGGTTATACATAACAGTTATATACCAATTATATATAAACATAACAGTTCTATTCATTTGTGCTAAGAACATATAGGGAACTATTATCAACCATGGACCAGCTGATTAGGCATAATTTTTTCTTATTTATCCCCTTAATTTAAAGGCTTTATCACCTCGTACGATGTAAATTATGTTTATTTATCTCATATACTTGCTACTGACATCTTCCATCGAGTGCATCAAGTTTTGAGTATTTCGTTTACATTTTGTAGGTATTTTACAAGTGATGAAAAGAGAAAACTCAAACTCAAGAAAGAAACAACTGAAGGAAATCTAAGGGAAAAATAGTAATTTTACATCAGTAATTCAGACAAGAAACTTAAAGGAAAGTTTAAGATCTTGATTCCACAAGCACATAGAAGAAACGATATCCAAATCCGAGACCCGGGTGAAAAGTTATGAGCATTTGAAGTTCAGAATAAACCAAGATAAAAAAGGAAGAAAAATAGAAAGTGTAGAACCGAACTGATAGAGTCTCTACCGGACCGGTCCCAGAAACTGGAATGATAGAACTGAACGCTAAATTAGAATTCGGACCGATCACCTGTTCTTTTGTATACCGAATCAGTTCACCAATTAAAGAAGGGGAATCTGGACTAGTTTTTTTTTTTAATCGAAAGGGAAATTATCCCCCTGGAATTTTATTAAAATAAGAAATAAAAAACAAGCTTACATGAGAAACTGATGACTTTATAGAAACAGTCATCTGTACAAAAAATCAAAGAAACACTAATAGTATCTAAAATTGGGGAAGCCCCAAGAATCCATGTTTATGAGACCTTTAAATTATTTTGGAAAGACATCTAGAGAACTTGATTCAGTATGTCTTTGAGAAGACCAGCCATAAGAAGCAAGCAAATCTGCACATTTGTTTCCCTCCCTCAGAATATGACAAAATTGCACATTGTGCTCTTGAATCTTGTCTTTAATCTTTGCAATATAGGGCATAATACTCCATGGACATTTCAATTAATGATTCAGCACTTGGATAACAATAAGAGAATCTGATTCTATAATTATGCCCTCCTTCAAAAGAGACTCACACATCTCCATACCTCGAAGAATCGAGAGAACTTATGCAACAACATTAGTATCATTACCAAAACTAGAGGCAAAAGCTTTTATGAATTTTCCTGAAGCATTCCTAAGAACACCTCCTCCTCCCGTAGGACCTGGATTTCCTTTACAACATCCATCTACATTTGGCTTGAACATTTTTCCCCGTGGAGGCCTCCACTGAACCAATCTAATTGGTTGTAACTGCTGCTTTTGATGCATTCTTGTGGGAAGATTCTGTAAAATATCCACTCATGTGTATAAGTTAATAAGAGAATGGATCTCTTTTATGGCTCTGGAAGATTGCATTCTCGCATCTTCAAATATCCATTTGTTTCTAGCTTTCCATATACCCCAGTTAATGAAGGCAGGACTGACTTTATAAACTTTATCATAATGAGACATAGAATTTGAAGACCACCATGCAATCAATCTACCTCTGATTGTGGAATTAATGTTTTAAACCCCACAAAGATTCTGGACTAGTTCGACGAACGAAAATTGTATTTTTCTTTTCTCGCAAGGAGAGTTTTGCATGGTGCAAACACTTCAAATAACGTGATGTATTTAGTTCTTTATCATACCAGCAATTAGGGAGCTTGGTTTTTGTTAGTTTTGAGGAGTTCTTGAAGGCAAGATGATTAGTATTCATATTGTTCAACTTTTGTTCACTAATTTGGATTAAATTCAAGGATCTTATTCATTACAAGTAATACTTTCTTCGTTGCTTTCATATTTTTAGTTGGTAATTAATTATTTTTTGTTAGAATTCTCATGTTTAATCTCACTTTTCATATAATTATGACTTGATGCAACGTAGATTTCTTGATTAATCATAATGACACAATGTCCGACTAGATTTTCGAGGGTTATAATGCATGAACCCATCCCTAAACATTTCGTATGGGTATAAAAAGACGTTCTAGAAATAAATAGTTAAGTGAAATGCATCGGTTCGTTAGTAAAAATATCGTAGGACTTTTAAGCTCATTTGACATAGATAACTGGGGTGTTTAAGAGTGCAATGCGGTATTAATCAATTGACTTTGTATGTTATTTATATTCTTGATTATGTATGGCGCGGCCTCGTACACTCATATATGAATGCTTGAGTTAAATAACGGCGTTGTTTCAATTAAGTATTTAATTCGAGACTCGTTTTCATATCCGATGAACTCACTAGGGGTTGAGGGATTGTATTTCGACCTTATTTCTCATTCATATTCATTAATTCGTAGTTAGTTAATTCTCGCATGCTTAGTTAATTTAGTTAAGTGTTACTTATTTATTTAGTTGAAATTCATAATTTCACCTCAAATCATATTTTCTTATTCTTTTTGTGAGTCATCCCTTTAGGTTAGTCATTTTTCCCTACTCGTCATCACGTTTTACGTCTTAGTCCCTGAGATCGATACCGGGTTTACCAGGTGTAATACCCCGAGATTTTTGGGACAATAAATTAATTATTTTTGGGAGAAATAAATATTAATTTAATTGGAGAATAATTAAATTGGCATTTGAGGTCAAAATTTGAAGATGTTAGGAAGTGATTCGAATTACATATTCTGAGGGTACGGTTGTTTCCGGGAGGGTCGAGATAGTCGAAGTGACTGTACTTGGGGCTTATTTGGGTTCCGAAATATTTTAAGTTCGTTTGGCTCGAATTAGAGTAATCGAGTCGTTTAAAGTGTGTATTATCATTTAAAGTTGTGTATTTTGGGAGATAAGGCTTATTAAGCCTACGGGAGAAACAAATCTCATTAGAGAGAAATATAAAGAAAGGGAGAAAAGAAAAAGAAGAAGAGAAAGAGGAAAAAGTTGGGAACTCCGGCCAATCCGCGATCTTGAGGGCGATCCAACCTCTACAAATTTGAGGCAAGTGATTAAACTTGCTAAATAATTGTTGTGTATCATTTATTTCATGATTTGTGGATAAAATTGTGGATTTTGGGTTAAAATGTCAAAACCTAGATTTTTGGGTAAATCTTGCATTTGAGGTGTATATATTGAATTGAGAGTATAAAATTAGTTGGGTTGAGTTATAAAATGAATTTTGGTGTAATATATATGTTTGGGTTGAAGAGAAAGGGTTGGAAGATGATAAAAATGAATTTTGGGATTTTGGATTTTGGAGAAAAATGCCATTTTCGTAGCTGCTGAATAGGCCGAATCGATTCAAAATGTTCCATCTTGATAGGTCTTTTGACCCGAATCGATTCGCCTTGGAGGCCGAATCGATTCGCTAGGCCGAATCGATTCGAATTAGGCCCGAATTGATTCGGAAACATGGCAGTTTTGGGGATGCTTTTCTAGGGTGAGTTTCATCCCGTTTTGTTTGAGGTTATCGATTGGGAATCTTTGTAGGAGTTATGAGAAGTGTGTTTTGGAGACTTTTAGGGAGTTTCCCTTATGAGAAATTATTAGAGTCATATTGACTCAAGTCGAGAGAACACTGATTGGAGAGTGTTGTATCGACAAAGTGGGGAAGCCCACTATCATTGAGATTTCTGTGCGGAGATAATTATGGATTTATAAAAGAGAGTTAGGATGCGCTTAATGATAATGAATTTTAGAATTAAATCCCAAATGGGATAACTTTAAAGGTTCATATGATTGATTGAACCATAGTATGGTTTTAGAATAATAAATGCTGATCGACATGCATACATATATAGAGAATATCCTTAACGTAAATAGAATTGAGAGACGATTCATACAAATAGAAGTGATGTGTGAATTTTAAGTGAGAAATAGTATAGTGTGTACTAAGTGGGGAAGTTATGTGAGTTGTTGACGAATAGTATATCGAGAGTAAAATATACTAAATAATGATATTATTTCACTTACGCCTAAGAGCGTAATAAGAGTATGGAAATAGTGTAATATATATATATATATATATATATATATATATATATATATATATATATATATATATATATATATATATATATATATATATATATATATATATCAAGGTTCTAAAAAACGCGGGGCGTGATTGAGGCGTGGAGGCCAAGCCTTAAGCCTTAGAAGCCTAGGCGGGCCTAGGCGTAAAAAGGCGTTTAGGCCTTCTTAATATATTTTGATATTTTTTAACCATAACAAGGCTATTAAAATACAAAAATTTCACATATCATAAAAATATGTCTGAATATATGCAAATTAAAATATTATTTGATTATTTTGGATGAGATAATAGTCCGGTTTGTACAGAAATTCTCTAAAAGGCGACATCGTTTCACTAAAGCATTGTTATTTTTAGAAAAAAGTGCGCCTTAAGGGTTTTATCAAGAATAAGGCGTGAAAAGCCTAAGGCGAGGCGTTTCTCCCAAGCCTTAAGCCTAGGCGGAGCCTAGGCGGGTTTTTTAGAACAGTGATATATATATATATATATATATATATATATATATCTTGTGTGATGGTATACATTTATATGATGTGATGGTGTATGTATATCTTATGTGAATGATATATATGTATATGTGAAGCATACCCCCTCTATGCTATCATGGGAAGTTGCGCGATGTGGGTGAGGCCCCTGGCTTGAGGTGCATGGCGCGTATAGTACCCAGGTCATATAGTCCATTTATTATTGTGTGATTTTTATTAGGGGTGAGACGTGGTGGGTATGTTTCGTCTCATTTCCGGGGAGGAACTATGACCGCTTCCCATACGTTGTGATATGGTTTTTGCCAAGGCGGTGTAAGATTACGATCGTTGGTACCCAGGATGATATGTGAGTGATTCCCTGGTAGATGATAACATTGAGAACCTGTATCCTCAAGTTATAGCTCGCTGAGATTGTTATTATTATACTTATGTGAATAGTATATTAATTGTATATGATTATATGATATCATTTATCTCTAAAGTAAAGAGATATGAGAAGATTGATTGAATCTCATTCCGTGAGATTTTAACCGGACAAATTGTGATGAATATAGTAAAGTGAAAATGAAGAGTAGATAATTATATGAGTATATAGATTACTTTGGGTATCGAGGGCATAATGGACCTCTACGACCAACTTTGCCAAGGAGTAGTGTATTGGGGGGGGGGGTCCTTGTTTGGATTTAGCTTGCGAGACGTCCCACGTATAAAACGTAGTGCAATGTTGGGAGTGGGGAGAAGTTAGTCCTTAGTTCTCATATTTAACATATTAGTATATCTCAACGATCAACAATGCCAAGGAGTAGTGTATTGGTGGGGTTCTTTATTTGGATTTCGCTTGCGAGACGTCCCACGCATGAAACGCCGTGCACTGTTGAGAATTGAGATTAATAAATCATTTATAGTGTTAATGAAATTTGGGTTATACGCTTCATGCATTGAGGTCATAATGAATCTTGATAATCAATACTGCCAAGGAGTAATGTATTGGGGGGTTCCTTGTTTGGATTTCCCTTGCGAGACCCACACATGAAACGCAATGCAGTATTGAGAATTTGGAGAAGTTTAGTCCTTAGCACTTAGATGTTAATAACTCATATATATGTTTATTTGTATTTATGTCTATAACTTGAATATGAGAAATTCTAGTAAAAGATATGTTTTATCTATATTTTATAAGTTTAGGAAGTGGGCGAATAATTAAGATATGTAATAGTAGAAGTTGAGGGATATGAATTAGATGGATTTTAATGGAGTATATATTTTGGGTGTATGTTAGATTATTGCCCTAGATAGTTTTGGGCAATTATTCGAGGATCATGTGCATACATTTAGTTGCGCGCTTTAGTTGAGAGGTGAGTTGAATTTTATGGAGGGTGCGACTCCACTTTAATCATGTTATAATGCATTTATAATTATTATGCATTTTAATGCACTTGCTATATTTGTTTTCACATCTCGGGCTCTGACCCATTTATATTTTCTCTTGTGTTGTATATATATTGTATTATTCTAGGTGTTCCTCCGCAAGGACGTCATTGATGATATCCATCCAGTGTATTCGTGGAGCTGTGGCAGTAGCGGACTGTTGCGATATTTTGATATAGTCGATTCCTATCTTTTGTGTATATAGATTATGATTCAGTTTGTGTATTGGGTTTATACCCAAGAATTGTAGTGTAGCACTTTTATATTTTTTTCTCTCAGAGTATTGTATTGTCTGTACCCCGACAGCATATTCGGGTAATTTATTTGGTACATTGTGTTGTACTCTTTTATATTATTTTGAGCATGTGTGTGTTCCTTATCATATTCAGTTCTAGTTATGTTGTTGGTTAGTTTTTGCATGGTTGGTTTTAGAATTGTAAATAAATGTTTTAAATTTTTTTTGGCACCCTCTTTTTGTAGTATAAGGTTGTTAGCCGTGCTTATTTTAGAATCGTCAGTAGATGCTGAGAATGATCCACTTGAGATTCTTGATTATTTTAGTATAGGAATGGCCACCCGTTATTATTTTGAGCGGGTTGTCACACCGGGATATTACTTATGCAACCGTTTTTCACTTGAATCCTAATCAAAACGCACTAAAGACATATTTTGAATCAAGTCAAGTTTTTGGGGTCTTTGTCGGGGACTAGGTAGACTTTTATGTTAAGTTGAGTTAATCTAAAATTTGACTCTAATTCTTAAAAAAGCCAAAAACATCATAAAATCCAAAACATTAGAAAAAAGACAACATCTTTCAAAAGCCTTTTATGCAAAATCTTCAACAAAGTCCACAATCTACTCTAACCTAAATTCACGAAAATCCTTTAGGAGAGTACAATCCCGATAGACCATACACTCTCAACGCTCCTCAATTTTGGGTTCCACCTCCTACACCGCCTAAATTTATCACAAGTCACACATTGAGTCACACTCCGAGCGTGTCGAGTGAGGAATTCGAATCAATTGGAGAGAGAGAGAGTCATGTCCGATAACACTAGTTTTGGTATGGGTACGAGTGAAGTGCTGTATCGTCCTATGAAAGAACTCCTATATCCCGAGCGAACCGTCACTCCAGGATGCATTTTACTTCCGTAAAATGTGATCAAGCACGAACCGTGCGTCGTGTAATACACAAATCGTTGTTATCGGTTCGGTGACTCATTGCAAAAAATGTAAACTATAACTACACTTAACAAACAAGCATAGCGGTAAGTAGGGTATCGTAAGAAATCCACAGGGAGTGATTGAATTTATATTTTAATTTCTTTAGAACTTCAAAAATAAAAGTGTAAGATAAATAAAAGAAAAGGTGATGGTTGGGAATGGTGATAAAAGAAAATAATAAGTTACGCTGCATAAAAGTAAAGCGAGGATCGGGATCACATTCCACCACACGGATCGAAACCACTATTAATTAGAGTTAAGGATCGAAATAAGTTTAATCGAGCATTTTTAATTAATCATAAACATCACGCATGAATGAATTTTAACCCAAAAATACTTGATAAAACATTTGATAAAAAATAGTCACACGCGGATTAAATTCGAATTGTCGTTATAAACTCTAACATTGTGTGATAAAGAAATATAAACGCATAACAATCCAAATTTGATACGTGCGGTTTCAATTAAATGTAATTTTAGGCAAAACCCAGTTTTCGGAGCTCAAACTCATTAATGGCGGAACACAAACCCCGACCCTACTTATGTAAGGGCAATAAATAAATTAAACTACTTTAACACTGGGAAAGCAATAAATAAATGAAATACAAGTCAATCTAGACAAAGAATTTAAATGACATAAATGGAAATAATGCATAAATAAAGAAATACAACTATATTAATGGGAGGGGTAATGATAATTTCAACTTACAACACCAAAAGGGGTCACAACTAAAGAGAGAAGAAGAAGAGCTCTCTAAACCCAAACCCTAACCTAAACTAAAATGAAAGATGGATCTTTATCTAATGAGAGAAAAGAGTATTTATACAATCCCACAAAAATGGAAAACTTGTAAATAAACACTACACCAAAATGTTAATTTTGTGACTGCCTTTTTGTGACTGCCAATAGGGGTGACAAACTAGTCACTCCCGGGAGCAGTCACAAAATTATTTGTGACTGCCATTAGGGGTGATAAAATTAATTGGTTAAAAAAAATTTGAGTCAGTTAGTTTGTTACCGCTAATGGGAGTCACAAATGTTACCATATAATTAATTTGTGACTCCTATAAGCAGTCACAAATTTATAACTGTCACAAGCTTATTAGTAGACATAAGTTATGACTCTTATGAGCAGTCACAAAATTATAACTGCTATGAGGAGTCACAAATTTTAGTCTTAGATTTAATTTATGACCGCTATTAGCGGTCACAAATTTTGGCCTAAGACTTAATTTGTAACTGCTATTGGCAGTCATAAATTTGTAACTGCTCCCAGCAGTCACAAATTTTGATCTTAGACTCAATTTGTGACTGCTATTAGCGGTCACAAATTTGTGACTGCTATTTTTCACCTACTTTAATTTCCCTCTATCTTACGTGAAGGGCTCCCGCTTTAATTTCCCTCTCTCTTTAATTTGCCAAAAATGAAATTTTGGCCTAATTTCGTTTATTATTTCATTTGCCAAAACCGAAAATTTTCTTTTAGTTGTGAAGAAGACGTTGATGTGAAGAAGCATTTGCGATTCTAAAACCCTAATTTTTGTGAATCAAACAGGTATATTTTTGGGTATTTTTGTTGTATAATTAATGTCTAAAGCCTAATTTCGATTCTTATTATGTGTGGGTATGTGTGTATATTTGTGTGTATGTAGAGATTTCTGTTTATATGTGTGTGTGTATGTATAAATTTATGTTTACATGTGTGTGTATGTATGTGTATGCATAGATTTCTGTTTATATGTGTGTTTATGAGTGTATTTATATACAAATTGTATTTTATGTTAATAAGCCCTAGAAATTGTATTGAGGTTATTTTTTTGACAAAATATTATTCAAACACTCTAGACATTATATTTTTTTGACAAAATATAATCAAATGGATTTTTAATATTACGAGTTTTGCCCGAGCTTTGTGGTCAACGTTCTCCAGACAAAATATAATCAAATCTGATTGTTTTGTTGTGAGTATATCTACACATCGTTTAACCTCTTTCGTTTTTTGAATATTATCTTGTTTGGGAATATGTTAGATTTTTTTCAATAATCATTTTATACTATTCATATTTATTTTATCTAAAAATTAATTAAATAACCATTATTTTGTGCTAGTTGAAGTTTTGACGTTTTGTGCTTGGTTGGGTTTTCCTATGAGTTTTAATGCAATGATAGTATTAATGCAATGATAAGTCAGAGATTATGTTCTAAATATTAGCTCAAACTTCATTTAGTTTTATAATTTACTGAGATTCTATTTGTTTGTATTGTAGAATTAATGGGGTTTCCACAATATAAAGAGTGGATGGGTGAAAGTTGTAGAGTGGGGCAAGTATACTTTAATGGGGTTAAAGACTTTGTGAATTTTGCAACGAAGAATCTCGAAACTGATATTATCTCATTCCCGTGCAATCGTTGTAAAAATGGGAAACGCTTGAAAGGGGTAGATGTAAAAGTACATTTGTTTCATTGGGGTATGCAAGCTGACTACACGTTTTGGCATTTCCATGGGGAGAGGGAATTTAAGTATATTCCAGAAGAAATACTTGTTAATGAAACCGTTCACACAAATGGTGACCCATTAGTATATGCTAGGTTAAACGGCCTCATAAATGATACGTATGAAGTGCACGCAGCACAAGAAAAGCAAGATAGTAGAGGGAATGCTTTAGGATGTGAGGATCATATTGGCAACGATACGTACCAAGTTAAGGATTATATACGGTTAAAAGCAGCAGCCACAACACCATTATACCATAAATCTAACTCCGAACACACAAAGTTATATGCCATGGTTGGGTTGCACAACTTAAAGAGCAAATTTGGCTTGTCGGGAAAAAGTGTGACGGCAATACTCCTCTGGGCGAAAGATTTGCTCCCCAAAGAAAATACACTGCCAGTCAATTATCCGATCATGAAGGATAATTTGAAAGGTTTGGGTATGAAATACAAATCAATTCATTGCTGCAAGTATGACTGCATTTTATACTATAAGGAGCATAAGGAGAAACAGGCTTGTCCTGTATGTAAGGAACCTAGATATGAACAAAAGATGATTGTACATAATAAACGTTTGTTGAAAGTAGATACGCAAATACCTAAGAAGGTGTTAAAGTATTTACCTTTAGGTCCTCGATTGAAGAGACTTTACACTATACCTTGGTTAGTAGAGGCAATGACTTGGCATGGTCGAGCGGAGGTGGGTGAGAATCTCATGCGACATCCGATTGATTCATCTGTGTGGAAATCTGCAAATCAGCGATACCCGGACTTTGCTACAGAAATACGCAACGTTCGCCTCGGAATATCAACCGATGGGTTTAACCCATTTGGCAAATTGAGAACAGATAGGAGTATATGGCTTGTGTTTAAGGCGCCTTTAAATTTGCCCCCGTCGTTGTGCATGAGAAAGGAGTTTTCAATTTTGTCGTTGTTGATACCAGGTCCAAAAGCACCGGGTAGTGACATTGATGTTTTCTTAGCTCCACTAATAGATGAATTGAATGAGTTATGGGTTGAAGGTGTGAGAGCATTCGACTCATACAAAAAGGAGGAATTCATTTTGAGAGCTATGTTGATATGGGCAATTCATGATTTTCCTGCTTATGGGACCTTATCTGGGGAGACTGAAGCCAGCTGGCTTAAGAAAAGTGGTAAACTTTTTTATCATAGTCATCGAAGATTTCCGCCCCAAAGTCACAAATTCAGGTCAATACGAAGCAATTTTCTCCCAGAAGGCACCGAGACGCGACCACCTCCACCAAGACTTTCTGGTTTGGAAATTGAAGAAAGGTCATTAAAGGCTGATCAAAAGTTGAGGGGAAACACCCCATAATTTTGGCCCAAAAGCGTAAAAGAAAGGATGTTGATGTGAAAATGGCGTGGTCTAGGAGATCAATAATGTTTGATTTGCCAACTGGAAGGAACATCCTGTCCGACATGTGATAGACATAATGCACGCTGAGAAAAATATCATTGAGCATCTCGTAAGCACATGCATTGGTGGTTCTCATTCCAAGGATGGAGAAAAAGTCCGTGAAGATCTTCGTGATTTGAAGATTAAAAGATCATTATGGTTGAAAGAAGATACAAACACTGGAAAAAATCATATGCCAGTTGCATCTTATACTTTGAGCATTGAAGGAAGAAATATGTTCTTAGAAACATTAAAGGGTTTGAAGGTCCCTTCTAATTTCTCATCCAACTTACGCAGGATTGTCTGCGACGCAACAAAAGATTTGAAAAAGTGCAAGTCCCACGATTGGCATGTTATAATGCAACTTATCCCTCTGTTGTTCGGACACTATATTTCGGAACACAAGGATCTTCGAAGGGCCATTTTACAAATTAGCTTATGTTTCTCCCTATTATGTGAGAAAGTTGTCAACAGGACGCACATAATGGCAGCGAAAGAAACTTTGGTCGAGGCTATATGTGTTTTGGAGAAGCACTTTACTCCCTCATTCTTTGACATAAGCATCCACCTTTTAGTGCATTTGTGCGATGAAGCACTTTTATGTGGACCAGTAAGGTACCGATGGATGTATCCGTTCGAACGATTAATGAAAACTTTTAAAGATTACGCTAAGAATACACGGTACGTTGAGGGGTCCATTGCTGAGGAGTACATTATGGAAGAGGCTTCCCTGTATGCAAAGGAACATATGCCTAACCCAAACGTTGGAGGTCGTGAACGCTTTATTGATGAATTAGAAGAGTTTGCTACTGAGGAGGCCCTGGGGAAAGGTAAGGTAGTGAAGCTAACAAGTACACAATATAACCAGGTTGCTCGATATGTATTCGAGATGCATGAAGACATAGATAAATGGAAAATGTGAGTTTATTTAAAGTTTTTTGTAAAATAATGTAATATGTTCGATGTTATATTCATTAGAAATTAATATTTTTAGTGTTTTAACCTAGGCAATAAAATGAGTGCGGGAATGCCAAGAGGAGGAAGGGAGGCGCGAGTGCAGACAATGACTTTAGGCAATGGGTAGCTTCCGAGGTGACTACAGTAATACCTCACTTTTATTTACTATCTTTGCAACATATTCACAATGCAAATACTTTCTTGGTTTCAGTTATTGAAAGCTGGTGAAGTATCGACGAGGCTTACACGGCTAGCAAATGGGCCTAGTTTTGTAGCCAAGGAGTTTGGACAATATCGTGTCAATGGTTTTGTGTTCTCTTCAAGAACATACGAGTTAAAAGTCATTGGAAAACAAAACAGCGGCATTTCATATAAAGCATTAACTCATTTCAGGGCAAGCGCGAAAGATAAAAACTTTATAGAAGCTGAGATGACGTATTATGGGATTATAAAACAAATTATCCTATTAGATTATATATCTTTCAGCATACCTGTATTTTACTGTGATTGGGTGAGAGTGGAGGACAAGAATGCATGTATGGTCGACCCTGACACCCACATGGTGAAGGTTGATTTGGCCACGTTGAAGAGTAAAGACAATGTTAATGATGAGCCATTCGTTTGTGCATTCCAAAACTTAAAGCAAGTGTTTTATGCAAAGAGCCCCAACAATGATCCATGGTCTGTTGTTTTACATTCTCCTCAGCGCTTGACTACATCGGTAGACGATATAGAGGCACCTATCGAGATTCAGTCTATTCTGGATGACAACCCAGAATTAAAGAAATTATTAAACGCATTAGAGGAGTAGATGTTTAATTGTGGCATGTTATGTTGGTTTCAGTTATCAAAACTTTTAGAATATGTTGAAAAGGTACAACTTATATTATATTTTTTATATTATTTCCTTACTCTTGTATTAACATATGAACTAATGCATAAATATAAAAATGCAGAAAATGGCGTCCGAGAATACAATTCCATCATCCAGGCCAGAAAGTTCAAGTCATGATGAACATTTTGCCATTGATTCTCGTGCTAACGTTTCCCTTAACCTATTTGGTTTGCCAATAGGTGGCAAGAATCCTTTTAAAGCTCGAGCCTTGTCTTTGTTAAAATCTTGTATTGGCTTAAAATATGAGAGTTGGGATACGGTTGAGCAAGTAAAAAAGGACGACTTGTGGGATACGCTCATGAAAGAGTTCAATCTTTCGACCGGCCAGAAGGAGGGGTCCATGAAAGCCATTGGTATTCAATTGAAGACTTTTAGAAGTAACCTCTGCTCGACTTATTTTAAGGGATTGGACAGTGATGGGATAAAGGCCCTGAAGGATCAAGTACCGGAGAAAGAGCATATCCCTGTTCGTGAGTGGAATGAATTCGTCTCGCGTGAAGCATTTGAGGCAAAATTAAAACAACGACACCAAGGCCGGGTGAACAGGGCTAAAAAGACTGACGTCCATTGTCTTGGTCGGATATCGTATGCTGAGAAAACCGAGGAGATGGTATAAACCCTTTCTAATGTGTATATATATTATATGTCTTGCTCAAATAGTTAATAGAAAATTAATTTATATGTGCTTAACAATAAACGACCTGTTGATCGTTCGGAAGTGTATCTTAAAAGTCGTAGGCGTAAAACTGGGGAGTTTCACCCAAAGGTAGCTGATGATATGGTGAGTTTCGTAATCTTAGTTGTAATAATTAAATTCCTTCAAGTTTCGTCGTTCAATGGTTTTAATCGATTCATAAATAATTTTGCAGCAAAAATTGAGTGAGCTGAGAAGTAGTCAAGGTTCTTCAAGCCAAAACAGTATTGATACAGATGCATTGACTGCCTTTAGAGGAAAAGATACTAGGGGGGCGACTCGTGGTGTTGGACCCGTGTCCAAAAGTAAACTTAAGGAAATTGCTCCTATAGTATCACAGTTGACTAGAGCAAAGACACGAGAAGAAAAACATGATGAGGATATGGCATTTCTCAAATCATCCGTTACCATGCTTTTAAGTTCTTTTGAATCTAATGGATTGAAAATACCAAATCCAAGTCCTCAAAATTATACTCCTGTCCCACATCCAAGTCCTCGTAATTACACTCCAGTTCCGCATTCAAGTCCCCATGATTACACTCCAGTTCCGCATTCAAGTCCCCATGATTACATTCCTACCCCCCGTCAACTGAGCCAAACTTTGGAGATTCAACTGAGCCAAACTTTGGATATTTAACTGATCCTCCACGTGATCCATATGTCGATTTATTAGATTTTTCAAATCAGAGAAAGATTGCAAGTGGACAAGTTGTTGCTTCAGCTGCTACTGGAACGGTGGTGCATGGCCATCAATTGCTGATATTTGAATGTAAGGTTTACGTTAGTAGTGTTGAGCCAGGAGAAGAGAATCATCCGTTGTATCGCCGAAGTCATGGGGCGGACACTATTAAGGATGTCGAGAAATCTTAGGTGGTTTGGCCGTTGCTTTTTCTTATCCTTAAGTGATCCAGAGTAATTTGTCTTGAGAAATTTGAACAAATTGTCAAAGTGAACAATTAGTAGTGTTTGAACTCTATTTTAAATATTAGTAATCTATTTTGAATCAATTAGTAATCTGTTTTGAATGTCTTCCAATCTAGAATCCGACATAATTGTTAAGTGTGTGAACTTTAGATGGAACGAAGTCGGAAGAATGGGAAGAATAGGTGTTCACATTGTGAATTACGTCCTAATTATATCTGCGAATTTACAACCGGACATCGTACGCAGGAGCCCCGTTAGCAGGGGTTATTGGGTTCGATAAATTCTCAACTTTGGTGTCGAGCATCCCCCGTCACGTGTGGGGTTGCATTTTTTTGGTTCCGGACCTATTACATACATTAGATATACCATATGGGTCCAAGAAATCCAGTTGAAGGTGGCCCAATGATCAAATTTCATGAGATTTAGGAAATCAGCAAAGCAAAAAGTTTGATCCCAGCATTCGAATCGATTCGGTTTATCACCGAATCGATTCGACCCGTTCCAGTAGCCAATTAAGGGGTTGCGAATCGATTTGGGTTACTTTCGAATCGATTCGGCAAACCAAAAGTGTCAGGTATCTACATCCGAATCGATTCGGTTTATCACCGAATCGATTCACCCTTAGACAATGTTGAATTCGAGAGTTTCGAATCGATTCGATTTAACTACCGAATCGATTCGGTTCACCTGGTCACTTAAAATTCCCTCAAAATCAGCAAATCAACTTCTCATTCTCTCTTCCCCCTTAGCCGAAGACCTCCTCCTCTCCCATATCATTTCCTTTATTTTATTCATTTTCACCCTCATGGCTTCCTCATCCAGGGCATCCTCATCTAAGGTTACTAATTCAACCCTCTTAAATTGTTTTCAAATCTTATTTAGTGTTCTTTGTATAAAAGTAGGGTTAAATGCATTCTTGTAAAATCCACATTTTCTGCAGGAAACTTAATATTTTCTCATTGTTTGTGATGTGAATTCAACAAATACAACTTGTTTATGTTGCTTTGATGATTAAATTGTATTTGTTGGGGTTGTTTCACTTTAAAAATGCCATTTTCAGGCCAAGGTTGTCCTCCGTTACAAGAAGGCCCTCTTCTTATACAGTCTTTTAGGTGATGACACGGTCATCAGTCTTCCCGCCCTCATGTTGCATCAAATAGTGAACGTTGCCTATAGCGAGAAGGGAACCCCAACTCTTCCTTTTGCGCGAATGATTTCTCGGATTTGCAGGGATGTCGGATGTGAGGTCTTGGGCAGCGACAAGATACCTAGGCTGCTCAAGGTGTTTAATGATAAGACCATTGCTAAAAGCTTGGGGCAAGATTATTGGGAGAGGAGGAAAAAACGTATGTTGGATGCTCCTGATGCCCCTGATGCTCCTATGCCGGATATTCCGGAAGTGCCTCATCCAGTCCCACCTCCTGTGCCTCCTACTGTTGACCCCATTACATATCTCGGGGTGCGGATGGATGAGTTACAGGCTAATTTTATTGAGTTTCGGGGCACCTATATGGCAAACTTCGCATCGTTGCAGGGTGATTTTACCGAGTTTCGGGACACTTATATGACGAACTTCGCATCCTTACGGGCTGACTATCAGCGAGATACTTCCATGATTTCCCGGGCACAGATGGATTTGTTTGCTCATATTCGTGGGGGCGAGGCTGCTGTGCCTCCTTACCTTTATGATCCCTATGCCCCTCGTGACCCCACCGCGCCCGAGTCCTCGAGCCGCCATCCGGACCATATGTAGGGCGTTGTCATCCCGCTTTCTCTGCTACTAACTTTTGTGGTTCTTTATTTTGATTTTTGGGTTTGTAACTTTGTAGTTGTGTAGTGGTGTGGGGAAGAGAGAGTACATTTAGTCTATTTTCTAATTTTGGTTTTTATGCCCCATGTACACAACTTGTGATTATTAATGAAATTACTCATTTACTTCTTCTCTACTTGTTCTACTAGCTTTAATTTGCATTTAATTCCATCTCTTGTATTGGTTTGTGTTTAAACTAGATAACTAACTTAATTATGTTGTTAACTAGCATGTGTAGTGTAGTTTCAATTATGAGTAGCTAGACTTATGATTGGGGATCATAATCCCACCTTGGATGCTTGAACTTCATATTTAGGGTTTGGTTTATAATTGTTCTAATGGAACTTCATTTGTTGGTATTGGAGTATCATAGTTTCTTAACTTCTCTTGTCATGCAAGGGTTAGTGTTTGAAGCTCTACTAATGCGTTGCGATAGATTTGCACTTGAATCACAAGCTTTATTTAGAGCGCACAATGCGTCATGTATGAAACCTGTATTATTTCTTAAATATGTACTACCCTGCCGAGGTCTACTAATCAGAAACCATCATGTTCACAACTTTGTAGTCGTTTGGGACCAGTAACTGTTTATTTCTATGCTGCTAAACTCTCAAAGACAACATCTCTATTAATTATATGACAGGTATGTGAATTAATATTTCATAAGGTTTATTTGATTGTTGTATTAATAGTCTGGGGGACTTGATTGAAAATATTCAAGAATGGCTTTTATGTACCTATAAATTGTCACATATGCATAGAATGCTTCTGCTTTACAATGATTTTTGTATTCAAGTAAAATGGATGGTTTTTGGTTCAAGTTGTGCTATCATTTTTAATTATCAATTCACATGTCTTATTTCAGGTGAAGGAGTAGGTAAGATATAAGTGAAGTTATCATTTAACGACGAGAAAAGGTAAGATGATGGTAATGAAATTCATATATGTTCACCCAACTTTGGGGAAGTTGTTTGTTTGTATCATTCCTATCATATCCACCACCACCCCTTATATAGATTATTTTGTAGTTATTTGTAGATTCAAAGTTTTGGGATTACTATGTAGTTGAACGGTGATGCTTGCGGTTCTTAACGGTGATGCGTGCGGTTCTTGACTTAACATCCTATTCAATAGTTGTCAATATTATTGTTAAATTGATGAAGTGGTTGAAATGAGGTCCAATATGGACCTCGAGTATTGTAGTATTGCTGTTGTTGAGTATTTTTATTTTTTTAAACAGGGTGGATAGTCCTATAAATAAAGGGAACTCTGCCCAAATTTTTTAAAATTAGAACAGAAATATTGTACATTTATTTCACTTTGTTGTTGGGTAACGATTTTTTTTTGCAATTTTCGTTGTGCCTTCAGGCACGGGCATACGCTAGTATATATATATACATATATATATATATATATATATATATATATATATATATTAATCACATTTTATTATTTGCAGGCATACACATGGCATATCCGGCATACCTAGTATTCAAAGGCCTAAATCCAGGTGTTTACATTTCGTGGCAAGCAACACAAGCACAAGTTAATGGATACCGAGGCGCCGTATTCAAAAAATTTGAGTCCATTGAACTTGCTCAACAGGCATACTCCGAGTACACGAGGGAGGATGTCACCGCATCAATACCCCCCACGGCTGATATACCTAGACTTCACGAATCGTATCCACTGCGTGGTGACTCCTGGTCTAGATTTAGAATGATTTGTTACATGTTCATAGCATTCCATGTCATCGAAGTGTTGTGTCGTTACTTTTTTTAGTTTATTTTTTATTCTATGTTCATTTTGTACTTGGCGCCCACTTAGGGGTTGTTTGATGTTAAATTAAGTTTAACAAGTTTTATGTGTACTGGATATTTGGAATATGAGAAATATAAATAAAATGTTGTCAAAATTTTTAGACTTGTTATCATGATATTTATTTTACTTTCATTATTTCATCATTTTGTGAAAATATAAAGATATTTGTAATAGCTTTTACAACATTTAACAAATTTAATTTTGTAACTCCTAATAGGAGTCACAAATTTGTCACTACTATTAATTTTGTAACTGCTAACATCAGTCACAAATATATGATTCGTAACTGCTATCAGCAGTCACAAATATAACATTCATAACTGATCACAGCAGTTACGAATGTTATATTTGTGACTGCTGACAGCAGTTACGAATAGCAGTTACAAATTGGGGTCACCCGTTATAACTCCATAGGGGTTATAAAAAACTGTGACTGCTGTTAGGAGTTATAAATTTTCTTTTGTCACCCCCTAAATTATGACGGTAAATAGAAGTTATAAAGGTCATTTGTGAGTGTTAACAGCACTCACAAATCTCCCATTTTGGTGTAGTGAAAGACAAGAAAAAATGCAGACCTGAATCGATTCAGGCCAAATCCAAATCAATTCAGATAGGAGATATTTTGAAGTTGCATAAGGGGTGAATCGATTCAATACAAATCCGAATCGATTCTCTCAGGAAGACTTGCTTCACTGGATTATAGCGAATCGATTCGCAAAGGGAGCGAATCGATTCGAAAATAGGGGATTGACACACTATCTCCACCCGAATCAATTCGGGAGGGGCCGAATCGATACGGACCAACAGGTCTTGAATCTTCTCCCTTGTTTTAGCTTGGTTGTAAATATTTTCCGTTTAATCTCTGAAACTTCTTCGTTAGGACTCCTATTCACGCATTGTTATGGCCACGTGAAGATCGCTCAGGGGGCTACAACTTTCGTGAAGACATTAGGCCAGTTGCCGAACTTGTGAAATGACTAAAATGCCCTTGCACATGTGGTTGTGTACGGAACTTCGCCGGAATGCATCCGCCCTTCATACTAAGCATCCAAATACCTACAAAAGCTCAATTACCCCTGCATAGCATGTATATATATAAATCCAAGGTTGTCTGGTTAACGAGCATAAATATAGGGATCAAGATACCTGAGTGGGCTAATAATGCGTTGGTTAATGGGTGAAAGACGTAATATTTGTGTCGTATCACACACCCTAACTGTCACATTCTAGTCCCTAGCAATGAAATGGGAAACAACAAGAACTACTTGTAAACCAAAAGCAAGATACAAGTACAAAAATGGGATAATAAAGGATAAGGCCACTTTCGCGGGCGAACGATTGCATTTAGCATATGCAATAAGCCGTTAAACCCTTAGGTTACCTAAGTGGACGAGTGTCGTCTCGTGATGGTTTTCAAGGATGAAACCCATGAACATCATACGATTTCCTCAAAATATTCCCAACCCAATATGCGACAAACTCAATAACAAAGAAAAAGATTTCAAACATGTTATTAGCATATCGAACGAATTCAAGCTAAAGGTCGTTGTTATTAACAGGCTGAATGGACCTCATAAAATTGAAATTTTAAAAGTGTGTGTGTGTGGGGGGGGGGGGGGGGGGGGCAAATGCAAAGTGTGATTTGACAAAAACTTAAATAAAATGGATAATTAACATAAAAGCATGCATATATTCAATCCTCACTGGACATTACACTCAACAAATGAATTCACTATGAAAGGGGATGTAATACACGGGACATGCGGGCATAAAGAGTAATGTAAATGGAAACTAGGCAGTGCACATGTCAATAATGAAGAACGCTATATAGGAAATGAAAAACTTGAAATCTCAATGAAAGATATCATGCATTAAAGGAGGCGAAATATATTTTCACAGATTATCAAAACTATTATGACTTTTAAATTAAATGCACCCTAAGTTCACATAGGACTTTATAGGGTTGTAATGTAGGTTTGGGGTTAGGGTACGAAATGAAAGGTATATGTACGGATTCAAAATGTTCGGGGATGAAAAACTTGGAATAATGGGAAGAATGCGGACAATAACGAAAATGGAAAACAAGTTCCAAAATCAAGCATTAGATATAACAATTGGAGAGTAACAAGGACTATTGAACTATACATACACAACATATATATGGAGGCGTAACCCCTATTGAGTATGGTAGTGACAAGTTAGTTTAGCCAAAGCTTTGGATTAATGGCAGAACATATAAACATGGACCCAATGAAGATAGACTCAACTTAAACTCACAGAACCTCTCGTGTATAACTCAAGGAATAATAATGAACTTTAAAAGTGGATTAGCTAGAGGGAGAGAGAAGTAAGCATCCTAGATACACCTTGATAGGCAGGTAGAAACACACCAAACACCGTCAAGAATCTCTGTCAAGTATTAAAAGCTTTATATTAAATGACAATCGTGAGTGAGTAAGTTCTCTGGTTTTGCAATAACTTCAGAACTCTTTAAAAAAGTCTCTATTTTCTCCTCAAAGGTGGTTGGGGTCCTTAAATAGCCCTCCACACCACCCCCGAGGCAACTCAGTCATTAAAACTATGAAAATACATCCCTCATACTTCATGTCACAACATTAAATGCCTGATGCACTAGTTGTCTCTGCGTCATAAACATTAAATGCCAAGACATGCCTTTTGCCTAACCACTGTGTGTTAGGGGGCTGTTGTCGCAGAGGTGGCTCACCAACTGCCTGACATCCCCAAATACCACGGTGGTTTACTCAAGTGCGGGTTTGACATTGTTTAACTAACTAGTGACATCACCTACAGTAGATGTGACATTAAGTAGAGGGCTACTCGGTTCATAAATCAACGCATGATGGAACTCCAAGCTGCTCCGGTTGAGGTTCCACGGCCAGGGTCCTTCGGTGTTTTACCAGGTGTATCTAGTATGGTCAGGACAAGCCCCAACGGTGCCTTACTTCTCAAACCTCCAAACCAGGTCCCTCTAAAGTTCCCACGGTGAGGTCATCCGATAGAGCATGAAAGCTCTCCCAGGCCCTGCCAAGCTTGGTCTCTCGCGAGTACCGTTTGACCTCATACAAACTCTTTTGTTATTATCTTTACGTCCTTACAACCGTTATAGCTTACAGTCAATATAAACAAAGATACAACATGACTAATACAACAAGCTAAAATATGAGTTGCCACACCAAGCTGCCTAGTTGAGTTTCCACGCTTGAGCTGCCTCGGTTGCTTAATCTCAAACACTGTTGCTAACTGGGGATTTGTCCCTATTGTCAAGATTACTTTCAAGCCCCCTCTACATTTGCCCCCTTGTGGAGGGATTTGTTGGAACAAGAAATGTCTACACAAAATGTCTCAAACCGATGGACCTTCTTTGTGTGAAAATATTCAGGCCTTTTTCCTTTATGCAGAACCGTTGGGACATCTTCTTCGCTGGGGCTTTAAGGGATAAGTCTGACAAGAAATTTTATTGGCGCGAAAACTCAAGCTTGTATAGGAAGGCAACGATTAGTGTTCCCCAGACATCACTTCATTAATGAGGTGGCGTAGTCCTCTCAACTGTTAAAGCACTTCCCAAGGTGCCACGTGTTCATATGAAATGATTATAGCGACCGTGCACGTGCGAGGGTTGGGAAATCTAAACGCCAAAACTCGAGGTTTTCAAATAGCCATTTTCAAAATACTTTGAACCTTCTCCTTTGTTTTCTTCTTACTCCGTTATTATCTTCTTCAGACTGGCGTTTCTTTTTTAGAAAGAGAGAGAGAGACTCCATTGTTGCAAGAGCTTTATTCTTCATCTTCCATACCACCACTTGTGATCGTGCTTCTCCATTCTCGCTCTCAATCCCTTTTTTCTCAAAGCTTTCTCTGTTACGGTTTCATTATTTGCCATGGCGTCTTCAAGCAACCCCACCGTGTCTGCCACCAGTGTTCCGTCTGCCACCACCACCGCTGACTCCGCCTTGGGTGCTGCTCGCCAAGAACAACTGAGGTTTTACCGTCGCTCTCCCATTTTTGGGGAGGGTGATGGCTTTGCTGTTGCCTGTAAGGCTGTTTGTTTTTCCTCCAAGTTTGATGCCCTCCTGTTGGGTGATGAGGACGAAGAATTATCTAAGTGGGGATTTCTGTCCCCAGAAGGAACTCTCAGATTTCGCTTGGAGCGAGGGGACTTCCCATGGTCCCATATTGATTTCGAAGCACCCGGGGGATCCCCCGCTCACTTTGCTGCCTGGAACTCTCACATGCAGAGTTCCTATGCTGATGTCCTTACTAAGATCGGGCTGCAATGGGCGAGATGGTTTGGTGAGTTTACTCTATCAAAGAACAACGCTGCCCTTCCTGTCCTTGTCTCTCGATGGAATGTGGATACTCATACGTTCATTGCTGCATGGGTTGAGTTTACCATTACTCTGGAGGACGTGTGTCAGCTCCTGGGCCTCGATGCAACAGGCCATGAGCCTTACATCGATGAGGCTCTTGATGCTAAAGAGACTGCGGATCGTTTGGAGTTGGATCGCATATGCCGAAGCTGCATCGGTTCTTCCAACAAAGCCACTTTTTATCCCTTGATCAATTATTTCTGCAAGAGTTCTAGTGAAGGCAGTTCTTCATCAACTGCCCCTGGTCAAGGTACGTCGTTGGAGCTTCCCGCTTACATTCTTATAATTCTGTCCCGTTTCCTTTTGACGGGCAAGCCCAACGACCAGCCCCGAAGAGACCTTATCAACCTGTCCCTTCGCTTAGCTCGAGGCATAAAGCTTCCCTTGGCTGCAATTGCCTTGGGATCCCTGTACACCTGGTTGGATAGGGCTTTATTTGACATGGAACGCTCTATTGGTCATTATAACTTGGCCAATTTTGCCAACAGCGTTCTTCTGACCAGCTTTCTCTACTTCCGTTTTCCTGCCGTAGCGGCCAAGCCCAACAGTCCTCCTTCGGGTGAAGCAATATTGTCTCCTCGGTCTTTCACTTATCATAAGAGACAAAGCCGAAAGGAGTTGATTTCTGTGATTGAACGTTTCGAGAATTTCGTTATGAGGCCCAATCAGGAAGAGGCCTTTTATCACACTTGTGAATTCTTTCATCATGATGCCAGAGTGATACAGGACCCTTCCCCCGACATTGAGGATCCCTCGCTTTCCGTGGTTCTTCTACTTTCTCCTGGATATCTGCCCTCCTACACCGAGTGGGGATACACGAGCGAGCATTATAATCCCAACCGATGCAGCCGTCAGTTTGGGTTTGACCAGGGGGTGCCACGTCCAGTGTTTCAGTCGTCAAACCCCAAGGTATCCTTTGGCGAGGCATGCTCCTTGTTTTCTTCAACTACTGCATGGGGTATATGTTCAACAATGGTTGGGCGTGTAACCATTCCCAGTATTACTAGACATGGGGATGTGACCCCTTTGTTTGCCACGAAGTATTGGCCGAAACAACTAGCTGAAATTGCTAAGTTCGTTGAGGGAGAGATGGTGTATCCGCCCGTTTCTTCATTTTCTGCCCTGGAGTTGGGACTAAAAGGCAACTCTGTGCTTGGGATAGAATTCCCCCTAAGTTCAACCCATAAACCACCTCGTACCGAGCTTCCCCCACTTTGCCCCATGGTGCCAGTTGCCACGCCAAGGCCGAGGACTCCTGTTGTTCCAAAAAAGGCTGCCCCCTCTACTGCAGCTACTACCCACGAGGGGGCTTCTCCACCACCTGCCAAGAGGGAAAAATGGCCAAGAGTGGGTAATCCAAGCCTAAGTCCCAGAAGCCTCAAACTCCAGTGGCGGCTCTTCCCATAGCCTCCGTTCCACCTCCCATGTCTGCTGAGATGGCTGAGCGTGTAAGGAGGGAGGCCCAAGCAGAACTAGACCGAATAAATGCCGAGTATCAACGGCATGTAGTCGTTGTCCCTTCCTCCATTGCTTTCCCCACGGTGGTGGTGGATCCTTAAGAGCCAACGGCCAGAAGGAGGAAGAGCTCCAGGGTTCCTGAAGGGGGCAGTACTGGCGCAGCAGGATCAAGGAAGAAGACTCTGGGCACCAAGTCCCAGAAGAAACGGACTCCTGAGGTGCATTCCACTCCTGCCCCATCTGTTGCTGTTACTCCTCCTTCTTCACCCGTGGTCATGCCTTCTCGCTCTCCTTCTGAATCAGAGGTATGTATGCCTGATTTAGTTATTATTTCCCTTTTGCTTAAGGAGGACTGTCTTTACTTATTACATAATTTTCCTTCTCTTCTTTTTTTTTGACAACTGTGGTGCAGGAAGTTGAAATAGAAAGACCAGACCCCTCTAGCCCTCCCGTAAGCCCTTTTATGGGGGGACGCTTCGGTGCACCTCGTACCGATGTGACTCCTCCCCGTTCTCCTATGACAGGGCTTACCTATTCTCGACGTGCTGGCAGTCAACGTGTAAGGGAGGTCATTGGGGGAGGTGATTCCTCGCCTGAAGGGGTAACACCACCCGAAATAACACAATCCGAGATAACACCCTCGGCCCCTTCTGATCTACAGGTCCCTGCTGATTTACACGCCTCACCTGAGGTTCCTCTCCCCGTTGTTCTTGTTCTAGAGAGTGAGCCCGAGGTATGATTTCCTCTATAGTATATTTGTTGTAGTCTTTTAGGTCCCACTAATTTCTTATTTGGCTTGCTGAATTCTGATATATTTCAGGTACCCCAGGTTGAAACATCTTCGTTGTTGGCAAGCGTTCTTCTTCCGACGACACTGATGAGACCTCTGACTGCCATTCCTCTTTTTAGTATCATAACTGAGGTAAGTAACACTTAGGAGTATTTCTTCATATATTTCTGTGCCCATTCTTCTTTTCTAACACTTGGCTTTGTGCACAGTTTTTGCCTGATCTTGCACCAACTCCTGCAGTGAGGGACCAGGTTGGTGCTTTTACGCCCCTCCTGATGTGGCTTTGTTTGAGGGCTTAGTGTCTTCACATGATGAACCCCGTATGCTGGCCCTTATGCCCTATACGGGTGATAGAGTTTTGCCAAGAGTTTTGCCAAGCGTGGAGGCTTCTGCGTCCAGGGACCCCGTTATGGCTTCTCGGGCAGTAATCTCTCCCCCAACGGTTCCTGTCCCTGTGGCTGCCTCATATGCCCCCGTTGTGACTGAGGTATATTTTTCTTGTTAACAGTGACTTAAAAATGACTTATAACGGTGACTTAACAACGAAAACACTTGTTAAGTTTTTCATAAACTTCACCTTATAACGGTGACTTAACAACGAAAACACTTGTTAAGTTTTTCATAAACTTCACCTTATAACGGTGACTTAACAACGAAAACACTTGTTAAGTTTTTCATAAACTCCACCTTGTAACGGTGACTTAACAATGAAAACACTTGTTAAGTTTTTCATAAACTCCACCTTGTAACGGTGACTTAACAATGAAAACACTTGTTAAGTTTTTCATAAACTCCACCTTGTAACGGTGACTTAACAACGAAAACACTTGTTAAGTTTTTCATAAACTCCACCTTATAACGGTGACTTAATAACGAAAACACTTGTTAATTTTTTCATAAACTCCACCTTGTAACGGTGACTTAGCAACGAAAACACTTGTTAAGTTTTTTATTCATAATTTCATCATGTGGGCTACTTCTTTTCAGGTTGCTCGGGAAAATTCGCCCCCAGTTCTCTCACCTGTAGGCTCTCCCTTCCGAGAACCTGATGTTTCGGAAAATTCTATTCATGATGATCAAGGTTCTATGACTGGTGCTGCAGCCAAGAGCGAATCTGGGTGCGAACTGCCTCTTCCCGACCTGGCTCCTCATGCGTTCTGCCTAATGGTGCTTCGACAGTCTCCTCAAATGCCTGTCAACCATCGCTTGGTGATCGAGCAACTGGTGAATCGCCACCCTGAGACCTTCACACCAGATTGTCTGCGCTCTAATATTAATGTGATGAGTCACAGACTGCAAGGCATGGCGATCGTTGTTGCTGAAATTGCCAGTACCCCTACTGCAAGTGTTACCAGATCCCTTCTTAACCAATTTCTGGGTTTTCTGAAGGAGTTGGGATGTGATGGTTTCCATTTTGACTGGCTTATAACTTATCTGAAGACTTTGAAGAACCAGCAACTGATTGGCCAGAGGGAAGTGTTACAAAAGCACCAGGAGGACCAGGAAGCTGAGGAAGCTAGGTTGGTCGCATTGGCACCCCTTTTGGAAGCAGTGGATCAAGAGGTAAAGGATGCCGAAGAAGCTTTGTGCCTGGTCAAACTGAAGCGTGAGAGACTCCTGATCGAACGTACATAAGTGCAAACTAGGCTGGAGGTTTCTATTAACGCCCAACGGTCTTTCACAGCAACTTCTTCGGGCCTTCCTGGAGATTTTTTCTCTTCCTCAGATTTATCTTGTCTTTTAGACTAGTTACTTCTTGTATACAGATTCTTTACTGCTTTTATCTATGTAATTCTTGGGCAATAGCTCCCAAAAGAAATTTTGTAATGCTCTATTGTTTATGAATGAAGAACCTATACTTTTCAATCCCTTCGCGTGTTGTGACTTTTGTTGTGTGCTATAGAGTTTTGTATTTCTGTAATTCTTCCATTATGCTAAAAAATGTCACCCAAAACTTGTATATTTATAACGATAGTTAGTCATAACATAAGTTCAAACTTGGTTGTTTACACATGATAAACCTTCAGCCACTTATTGTTAATCATAAATGGCTTGTCTTCTTCTAACTTCGAAATTAAGCAATAACCTGAGTCATGAGCTTCCTTCACAACGAAAGGTTCCTCCCAGTTGGCTGCGAACTTTGGTAGAGGAAGTCCCCTGATGTGCTTCACTGTCGCGTTCAAATCGAGGTCTCCTTCCACGAACTTCCTTGGTCTCACCAAGTTGTCATATTCCCTGGAGAGTTGTTTCGTATATATTTGAAAGTGTTGCATCGAGTTATCTCTGTGCTCATCCAACGCTTCCAGCTGTACATGTCTACTATGAGGGATCATGCTACTTCTCAAGGCGTAATGAGCAAAGGGAACTTCCAATTCTACTGGGAGGATTGCCTCAGCGCCATAAACAAGAGAGAACGTCGTGTATCCTGTGGGTTTTCGCTTGGTTATTCGATAGGCCCACAAGACAACTGGTATCTTGTCATCCCATGCCCCCGAAAAGTCTTCCATCATTTTGGCCAAAATATTAATCAGGGTTTTGTTAGTTGCTTCGGCCTGGCCATTTTCCTTTGGGTATGCCACCGTTGAAGTGTGATGAACAATGGAGTACTTGTCCGTGAGCATTGTTACTTCAGAATTGACGAAGGGGGTCCCATTATCTGAGAGAATTACTTTTGGGATCCCAAAATGGCAAATGATGTATTCTCTGATGGAGTTGCTCACCACCCCAGTCGTTGCCCGTTTGAGTGGTATTGCCTCTGCCCATTTTGTGAAACATTCTGTTGCTACTATTATCCATATCTTGCCTCTCGAAGAGGGGTGGATTGCCCCTACTAGGTCGAACGCCCAAGTATGAAATGGATAGGGCGTTGATAGAGAGTGCAAGTCTGCCGATGGGGCATGGATCATATTCCCATGAAGTCGGCAAGCCTTGCGTTTTCGAACAAACTCCGCAGAGTCTTTCTCCATTGTTGGCCAATAATACCCCAATGTCATCAACTGATCATACATCTTGGCTCCTCCTATATGTGCTGGATCGTGCGCTTATTTGAGGACCTCCACTGCTTCTTCCTTCGTGACACATCGCAAGGGCCTGTTAAAGTACCCCTTTCGATAAAGCTGCCCTTCCTGGACGTAGAACCTGGGAGCCCTTCGTCTCAGACCCATTGCATCTATTTTCTATGTTGGGACAACCCTCTCCTGAATGAAGTCGATGTAGGGCTGCCTCCAGTCCGTTTGAGCTTCAATAAAATGGCACTCAACTGCTTCGAAGAATAGCTGACACTTGTTGCACTTCCGTTGTAGCTCTGTCGCATCTTGCTTCATTCTAGGCCAGAAATACACCTCCCTTTGAATTCTCCTATATAGAGGTATCTCAGTCGTTTCGCAGTGCTCCTCATGCGTTTTCCTCAATATTTGCTCGACCTCCTCTGGGCTGACGCGTCTTGACAACCATCCTCCTGTATTTCTGAAATAGAGATTTCCCTGGCACGTAAAATATTGGGCCAACTCTCCTAGCCGCATCGCCCCCTCACCAGACTCCAGTTGCTTCTTAATATCTCTTCTCCAGCCCACCTCATTCTCCATCGGTAGTATTGACTGTACTACCGAAGGAGCTGTTCTTCGTTGGATCACAACTCTAGTCTCATTGGTTTTCATTATCATCTTCTGGGCAATAGTGGCATAGGCGTCTGGATGGCGGTTCATCATCCTGGGATGTCTCCTGATCTTGGTCTGATGGAACTGGTTGAGGAGCCTTTGAATGATTGTTCTATAGGGCACCAGGCTCATGTGTTTCAACGCATATTCTCCATTTACCCGCTTTATTACTAAGTTCGAGTCACCTTTAATGCAGAGTGAACGAATTCCCCTCCGAAGAGCCTCTAGAAGCCCTAGTACCAACACCTCGTATTCTGCCTCGTTATTAGAACAAGGGAAATCTAGTTTGTAGGAAAGACAAATCTCTTCCATCCCTTTTGAAAGAACAACCCCTGCTCCTCCCTTCTTTTCTGCCGAAGATCCATTGAACTGCATCGTCCATTCCTCCTCGGTTGCATCCAGGTAATTGGCCTGCAAATCATCTCCTGGAATGTCTTCCCTAGGTGGCTCGAAGGTTCCTGAAGGGAAGATGGCCAATAGGTCGGCATATGCCTGGCTTTTGATTGTGCGAGGGACCACACATTTTAAGTCGTATTCAGAGAGAATAAGGAACCATCTAGCTGCCCTGCCAATAAATATAGTCTTTGCGAGTAAATACCTAATTAGGTCGCATCTAGTTACAATATGAATAGTAAAAGACAGCATATAATGCCTAAGTTTTTGTGCTACAAAGACCAAGGCTAAACAATGCCTTTCTAAGCTAGTATATCTAGTTTCTGGCCCATGTATAATTCTGCTGATGTAGTAAACCGGCCGTTCTTTCCCGTCTACTTCTTGTGCCAACAGAGCTCCAACGGACCTCGTGGTGGATGTAAGGTATAGCTGCAACGGAGCTCCCGCCTGGGGAGGAACCACGATTTGTGGTGATACGAGCACCTTCTTCAACCCAACCAGGGACTTCTGGTGAACCTCTTCCCATCTGAATTTCGTGTTCCATCGCACTAGTTGCATCAGTGGGTGTGTTATTTCGGCCAATCCAGGCACAAATCTCCTGAGGTAGGAGACTTTACCGAGAAAGCTTTTCAGCTCCTTCACCGTTCTTGGACATGGCATCTCCAAGATTGCCCGCTGTTTATCCTGGTCCATCTGTACTCCTTGTCGGTTAACCACGAAGCCTAAGAACTTACCACTTGTTACTTAGAAGACACACTTTAACGGGTTCATCCTTAACTTGTACCTCCTGCACCGAGCAAACACCTTCCTTAAGTCGTTCAGATGGGACTCCTCCTTCTTTGGTTATTCCACAAATATGTGGAAGAAGTCGTGAAAAATGGCCATCATTGTTCTTTCGTACGTAGCCCTGGCGTTCTTGAGTCCAAACGGCATTACCTTGTACATGAAGTTGCCCAACGCCATTCTGAATGCTGTTTTCTCTGCGTCAGAGGGATCCATCTTGATCTGGTTGTATCCCACATATCCATCCATGAAGCTATACATCTCATGACCAGTCGTGGCATCTATCAAACTGTCGATGGAGGGTAGGGGAAACTCATCCTTGGGGCAAGCCCTATTCAAGTCTCTGAAGTCCACGCAGATCCTTATTTGGTTTTTATCTTTCTTCCCTACTGGCACAATGTTGGATAGCCAGAGGGGATATTGTATGGGCTTGATAAATCTTGCTGCCAATAAGCGTTGGACCTCTTCTTTAATCTTTAATTCTATTTCAGGCTTGTAAGTTCTTGTTGCCTGCTTCACCGGAATATCCGAAGGCATCACGTTCAACTTGTGGCAGCTCACTTTCTCATACAGCCCTTCCATTTCAGTGTACTTCCATGCGAAGACATCTATGAACTCCCGAATTAGGTCAACCAAGGCTTCTTGTCTCTCTTTGACAAGATCTTTCGAGATGAAGATGGTCCTTGGATCTTCCCCTTCCCCCTGCTAAGTTTAGTTTCTCCAACTCTTGTGCCTGGGGCCTTGGTTGGTCTGCCATGTAGTCTGGTTCTTCGGCGACATCTTCTACAAACTCTTGTATGTTGGAGTTGTCTATCACCATACACTGCCCCCGTTGATCTACTAAAAAACACTCATATATCGGGTCAACCTCACTGTTAGTCTTTTCGGTCGCCCGTTCACACCATTATAAGCGGTACACCACTTTTCCCTCTTCAGTGACAACTTTCTTACATTGCCTGCTGGTAGCTGTTGCTACGGCCTTTATCTTCCTTTATCTGGAAGCCTCAGTGATTCTTTCCCCTGAAAAATGACTTAACACGCTTTGTCGTTGGACCTCATGTTCGCCTGGGTCTGTCCTAGGCCTCATCTTTTCTTTGAGCTGCTTCGAGATGTTCTGGGGTCGAGGGACCGCCCGATATGTTTCCTCGATCCTCCCCACTTCGCCACTCTCATTTAAAGGTCCCATTCTTTCTCTAATCTAGGGGACCCATGCTCCCTCCATTCTTCTTGTTAGAACCCGCACATCCTCTTCGAGCTCCGTATAAAAGGCTGCATCCACCAAGTGTGCTTCTTCGATAGCGAAAGGCCTCTTAGTTGCCCTAATAGTCACTTCTGTCCCCTTGATATTCGCCTTAGCACATTGATGGTACGTTGAGGGAACTAACCCTTGGTTGTGCATCCATACTCTTCCTATTAACAAATTATAGGAAGTTGAGCTTTCTATTACATGGAATTTGATATGGGAACTCAGATTTCCCATTATTATCCCCACGTTTACATACCCGATGGATTTGGAAGATTGATTATCGTAGCTCGAGATTACCAAGGGCATGGGAACCAACCTTTCTTCAGGAATATTGGCCGCGTGGAAGGAGTTGATTGGCATAATGTTGATGGAAGCACCCCTGTCCATAAGAGTCCTTGCAAAGCTAACCCCGTTAACACTGGAGGTTACATACAGAGGCCTATTATGGGGGAACCTTACAGCTCTATCCGCATCGCTGAACGTTACCTCTGATAGGAACTTCTTTACCAGCCTAGCCATGGGTCCCCTCCATCTTATCGAGGGGACTGCATTTCTCCTTGCAATATCTAAGATCGCCTGAGTTATCTCCATTCTGCTCTCTTTTGGGATTCCCACTTGGTCGAAGAACCAAGTGAACTTTGGAGATTTTGAAACTGCGCTATATTCTACAACTGGGTCCGTTTCCTCACCCTCCACGTTGTAGGCGTCTTCTACGTCCCTAGAACTTGCTTCATCATAAGCTAGAACTATGTTATCCATTCCCCTAGTGCAATGCTCCAGTGCCTCATCGAACTCCTTCGTTGTTGCCTTTCCCCCCTCCCATTCTTCTTCCTTATCATAGGCCGTTACCAAATTGGCCCCATGCGCCGGGAGTGGGTTATTATTAACGTTCCGCGGGGGAATTTGCAATGTCCCCGCCTTCATGTACTTGTCGATGATCCTTCGCAGCGTGAAGCAGCTTTCTGTTGGATGCTGGACCTTTCGATGAACCTGGCAATATTTGGGGTCAGCCCTAGTTGTTGCGTCAGGCTCTTCCGCCGGAACACCCTTTGGTACGTAAACCGTTCCGCCTTGGCCCATTGCGTTATAGCAACTCACAGACTCCTCCACCATACAAGGTAACGGTGGCGAGTCTTCTCTATCTCTTCCGAACTTTCTTTTGTTGTCCTTCCTCTAGGCCTTGCCCCCGTCTTCCCTCTCGATATATCCCACCCGTGGGGCCTGAGACCTTCCTCCAATGGGTTGTATCGGCTGTCTGAACACCATGGGAGCTACTACCGGGCTAGGTCGCACCACCAAAGAGATATTTCTCGCGGATTTTAAGAATCCTGAAAATGTTCCCTCGCGTGTCTCATTGATTAGGTGACAGATATACTCAGGAAGTAATCCCTCAGCACAAATCTGTAGTAACCTGGCCTCCTTAGCTTCTTCTCTTACATCGAGGGACCTTTCCCTAAACCTTCGAATATAGGCCACTACCTCTTCTCCTGGCCTTTGCCTCTGCATGCCAAGTTGGGTTAGGGTGAACTCATCTTCTGCCAAGAAGAACTTTCGGACGAACAAAACATGCATCTCCTCCCACGTAGAGACGCTATTGGGAGGCAGATGAGAGTACCAAGTGTATGCTTTATCAGTCAGGGATTTGGAGAACTCCCTCAGTCTAACCTTTTTGTCATTTCAGTGCGCTCCCAAGTGTTCAACGAAATGCTTAATGTGTTTCTTCGGGTTCCCACCCTTCCCTGAGTACTTTTCAAAGGTAGGGGGTATATAGTCCTTCGGGTAGGGCTCGTCGTTGTATTCCTGGGGTTAAGGTGTTCGAAAGTCACCGTAGACCGAAGCCACCTCGCCCACAGCCTGCGAGGAAGCCTGCATGAACTTCAGCATCTCCTTCTGTATCTCTTTTCTCATTTCTTCCATGGGCGAGGCTACTGGGGTCACCAGCGATGGGGAAGAGGGTCGAGCGCTCATTGTAACCGACACGAACGTTACCGGTGGTGCCGTTGAAACTCCTGAGGTACCCACAGTTGGATTCACAACAGAGGGTACACTTGCTGGGACCGCTCCTATAACACCTGCCCCTGGTGGGACCGTCGGGGCTACTCCTGGTGTTACGAAAGCGTTAGCCTCTAACCCTCCCAGTACAGTTGAAGCCATCGGAGTTTGCAGGAACTCGTGAAACTTGTTCATGAGGAGGGAAATCTGAGCGGGTCCCAACCCCGTGATCACGGGAGGTTGGGCCACCCCTGGGATGCCTATCGTTGCTGGCACCAGAGGTACCTCTACTCGAGTAGCCCCATCTCCTAGGGCCTCTTGCTCTCTCGCAGCCTGTTCTTCATTATGCTGAATGTCATCGACATTGAGTCTCCGAGTAGCATTATCTTGCACCATACTTCTTATCTCAAAGGATGCCTCCCCAGCAGAGTCGCCAAATGTAGGAGGGTACTTTAGATTATATATGGAGGCGTAACCCCTATTGAGTATGGTAGTGACAAGTTAGTTTAGCCAAAGCTTTGGATTAATGGCAGAACATATAAACATGGACCCAATGAAGATAGACTCAGCTTAAACTCACAGAATCTCTCGTGTATAACTCAGGGAGTAATAATGAACTTTAGAAGTGTCTTAGATAGAGGGAGAGAGAAGTAAGCATCCTAGATACACCTTGATAGGCATGTAGAAACACACCAAACACCGTCAAGAATCTCTGTCAAGTATTAAAAGCTTTATATTAAATGACAATGGTGAGTGAGTAAGTTCTCTGGTTTTGCAATAACTTCAGAACTCTCTAAAAAAGTCTCTCTTTTCTCCTCAAAGGTGGTTGGGGTCCTTAAATAGCCCTCCACACCACCCCCGAGGCAACTCAGTCATTAAAACTATGAAAAGACATCCCTCATACTTTATGTCACAATATTAAATGCCTGATGCACTAGTTGTCTCTGCGTCATAAACATTAAATGCCAAGACATGCCTTTTGCCTAACCACTGTGTGTTAGGGGGCTGTTGTCGCAGAGGTGGCTCACCAACTGCCTGACAGCCCCAAATACCACGGTGGTTTACTGAAGTGAGGGTCTGACATTGTTTAACTGGCTAGTGACATCACCTACAGTAGATGTGACATTAAGTAGAGGGCTACTCGGTTCATAACTCAACGCCCGATGGAACTCCAAGCTGCTCCGCTTGAGGTTCCATGGCCAGGGTCCTTCGTTGTTTTACCAGGTGTATCTAGTATGGTCAGGACAAGCTCCAACGGTTCCTTACTTCTCAAACCTCCAAACCAGGTCCCTCTAAAGTTCCCACGGTGAGGTCATCCGATAGAGCATGAAAGCTCTCCCAGGCCCTGCCAAGCCTGGTCTCTCGCGAGTACCGTTTGACCTCATACAAACTCTTTTGTTATTATCGTTACGTCCTTACAATCGTTATAGCTTACAGTCAATATAAACAAAGATACAACATGACTAATACAACAAGCTAAAATATAAGCTGCCTCGCTGAGTTGCCACGCTTGAGCTGCCTCGGTTGCTTAATCTCAAACACTGTTGCTAACTGGGGATTTGTCCCTAATGTCAAGATTACCTTCAAGGTCCCTCTACAATAGGGTTGTAATGTAGGTTTGGGGTTAGGGTACAAAATGAAAGGTATATGTACGGATTCAAAATGTTCGGGGATGAAAAACTTGGAATAATGGGAAGAATGCGGACAATAACGAAAATGGAAAACAAGTTCCAAAATCAAGCATTAGATATAACAATTGGAGAGTAACAAGGACTATTGAACTATACATACACAACATATATACAAACTTTCTCTTTTCTTTTCTTTTCTTCTTTTTCTCAATGTTTTCTTTTCTTTTCTTTTTCTTTTTCCTTTTTCTTTTCTTTTTCACTACACTTTCTTCTTTTCTCACTCTTTTCATATGCGTAAGTTGCAACCACACTACACAACATCATTCAATCTCAAGTATCATTCCAAAAAAAGGTATGGAAGGTAATGTGTATGGTTTAAAACTCTAATGTGGAGTTGGCTATGGGATTTTGGGTGATGAAATGAAAGGCTACATTTAGTCTCAAAGGGGTTGACTAGGGAAACATTAAAGGTGAGGTCAAGGCTAATATGGGTGATATAACAAAGATTGCCTATGATAATTTCATAAAGCTTATGCAATTCTTGAATCAAAATAATTTATGAAAATCATGCTCAAGTAACACATTTCATGAATGAACTCAATTAATAAACGATCAAATGAAAGAATAGTGAGATTACCAACGAAATTAACGTTTTCATTGAGGAATGAATAGTCTATACACTCACAAACGATGAAAGGTGCAAAGCTTAATCAGTATAAGTATATACAATGCAACAAATATTACCGAGCTATAAAAATCTTAAACCAAATCAATATAACAAGAAAAGCGCATGTGCTCATGGGATTAAAGTTTAATTCATGAAGTTATTCATAATATCAATGATTTGAGGACTAAAGTCTAATAACTTCTAAAATAGAGAACATGCATCGTTGAGCTATCTATTGTATCGGGCATTCATTAAAATTTATCATCGAAAACAAGGGCAAAATGCCCAACCAGGGAGAAAAAAGAAAGAAAATATTTTTGAAAATTTTTAATTTTTTAACAAAAAGCATGCTTAGTAACTAAATGTGAGCAAATCCATGGACAAAACAAAGAAATGGATAAAATATCCTACACCCCCTAACTTAAATGTTGCATTGTCCTCAATGCGCATTAAGAACACAACACAAAGAGAGGAAAAGAACGATATTACCCAAAATTAGAGCGATCTCCATAAGCATGAGTCCAAATGAATCTACAAAACAAGTTAGTACCTAGCATAAAAAAATAAATAAAAAAATTAACTAATTACACTAGACTAAATTAAAAAGGAAAGAAAAAATAAAGAAAGAAAGAATAAAAAGTTAACTATTTACAACCTACTATTTAGGCTTCACACTAACTATACACTAGAAGTCTAAATAGTTGAGGGTCCATCCAAAAAGGGGTTTTACTTTGAAAGATCAATGATGGACCCTCCAAAGCGAACATGCCTCCCGAAAAATAAGAATTTCATTTGAACAACGGAAGGCGTGTATAAGGCGTAAGAAATGAACCATCACCAATTAAAAATTTTAGTGGGGTGATGTGGAATTTGGATAACAATGGTGATAATACCACATTGATCTCGGGAAAAATGAAATCACCTCCCCAAGGTTTTTCAATTGGAAGGGGGGGCTAGTGCAAGTGAATAGCCCATGAGATGAAGGATCTCAAAATAACAATCTTGTTCAAGAATCGGGTCAAAGTCCTCAAGACTTTCAAATGATTATTGTGATAAACTTAATTGTTCGAGAATAATCGGGAACAACGAAAAAGAAGGACCATCAACCTCAATACAATAGAAATAATTAATAAGAGATTGAAATTCGAAAGTGCTAAAGCTTGGATCACTCTCAATTATTTCCTCATCAACAAGGGGTGGAGGTGAAACACAAGTTTCAACCTCAACCCGGTTTTGTGAAGAAATGATCTCATCGAGCATGGCATCATTTGCCAAAAACCAAGCTTGAGAACTTTCGGATTGGTCATTGATTTCCTTAATCATTAACTCATAATCAAACTGACAAGAAGACATTTCATCTTCTTGTGCGGGTTGCTCATAGATAACGGATTCCCCACTTTCTAAATTCTCCTCACAAGACAACGAGGGGATACTTCCATACTCTTGAATTTCACGCTCAATGCGCTCATCTTCAAGAATTTGTAGGCATTCTCTCATTGTTTTGGGAGTATAACTTGGAAAACAATTCTCATAACAATTAAGGTTATCTAAAGCATAATAGCGAGACATTTCAAAATAGGCCAATTCAATTGAGCAACAAGTGCCAAAATTTCAATTTCTCGAAACAATCTAGCACAAGTAAAAAAGAAAGAATACAAATATGAAAGAAAAAATACTATAAAATAATAAAATAATTACAATCTAAAACACACTCCCCGGCAACGGCGCCATTTTGATCGAGCGCGAACCGTGTGTCGTGTAATACGTAAATCGTTGTTATCGATTTGGCGACTCAATGCAAAAAACCTAAACTACAACTACACTTGACAAGAAAGAACAACGGTAAGTTGGGTATCGTAAGAAATCCACACTGAGTGATTGAATTTTAGATTTTAATTGCTTTAGAACTTCAAAAATAAAAGTGTAAAATAAATAAAAGAAAAGGTGAATATTGGGTGTAAGGACACAAATTTCCAATTGAGTCTTAATGTAGTGTTGGCTCAATTTTGGACAAAAACATTTGAGTTATAGGATAGTAATCATGATCATCCCTCAAACCTATGACATGTAAAGTTGAAGACGTTGCAGCCTTACTTTTTAAGATAACATCATTGCCGAGTTTCAGCGCCTCATTTCACGTCATCAACTTCATATTTCAAGTCTCCAAAGGTATGAATGCTTTTATATATTTGTAGGAGACTTGGAATAATTTTATAATGGGTGTAATTTTATTTTATAATAAATTTTATTTTTAGAAAGTTATTTTAGAACTTTGAATAAAAAAAATTTGGGCTTAAAATTGAAAAAATGAATTTCTGACATTTCATTCGAAATTGTCGTTCAAACGAAAATTTCGTTCGAACGAGTTTGCCAATGACTTTTCCCTTTTGGCCTCTGGAACTTCGTTAGAAGGTCGTTCAAACGAGTTTTCCGAGGGGAAATTTTTTTTGGCAGTTTTTTCTCCATTATCCCACTATTTTGTTCCCATTAACTCTTCCAGATTTATTAGTGCGGGAACCTCTTCTGAAAATATAACTTTTGACAACTTCTAAACACTTCTTGAGAGAATATTTTTGGAGAGAAAATTTCCCAACATCAAAAGTTCATAGTTTTGTATTTTTGTGAATCCATGAAATAAATCCTACCAAAAACACATACACCCAACTGTTTAGTTTATTCCAAGTATTTCTACTTCTATATATTTGCTTGGAGCAATTTGGCACCGGGTTCACTTTTCTACCCAAGAAGAAAAGAGTTTTGGGTTTGCTTCTATGTCCCTCAAAGAAGAAACTTGTGTTTCGCTACGGCATTCTCACATGGTGAAAGGCACCATGTGTGGTTGATGGAAGCTTGGTCTCAATTGGTGGACTCCAAGGTTCCGGTGGACTCCGAGATTATTCACTAGGCGGAGGTTGAAGATCGAAGGAGTGCGTCAAGGCTTGAAATGAGTCGAGTTAGTTGTGTAAGTCCTCTTGTCGAGTCTTTGTAAATTCATACCATATTTAGTGAATTTATTAGGCCAGGGTCGTCCGAGGTTTTTTTTCGATTTGGGTTTTTCCTTGTACATCGTCGTGTCGTGGGATTGTGAATTTATTTTATCTTTTGCAAAAACAACCTAGAACGCATGCTTAGGGTAAAAAGATAAAATTGGGTTTAATTCGCATTCTTGATTAAAATGGTGCATGTTTAGTAATTTAGGTAATGTTTAACTTAATTTAATTCAAGTTTAAATAATTTAATGTGAGAAAATTTGGGTTGGCCTATATAGAAAATTGAATTAATTAAGTTAGGCAAATTTTAGGACTTGCGATTAAATTAATTTGGTTTAAGTGAAATTTTAAGTGTGTGTGTGTGTAGACTTAATTTCACTTGTTGTTTAATTTTAATTTGTTTAGAAATTAAAATTCGTGTTTGATTTTAATTTTACATCTTTTAAAGAAAAGAAAATTAAATTAATTTTGAAAATTAAAATTGGTGTATTTCGAACCATCACCCGTTACAAGTGCGCTAATTTATTGCGTTAAGGTCCTAAATATTTTTGGTTAAAAATAGAATATTTCCCATTTTTAAAATCTTCTGTTTCCGATGGTTCCAATAACGCGTATTGGAAAGCGTGTATGAAATCGGCATTAAAATTTATCGACGATAGGGTTTGGTTGTCAGTTGTTAACGGATGGTCTCCACCCACATATTTGGTAGAAAATGAGCGTGTTCCCAAACCTGCAGATAGATGGAGTGAGAATGAATTTAAACTTGTAAATTTTAATTCCCGAGGTTTAAATGCCTTGTTTAGCACGGTCACATCGAAAGCCTGGGATATTTTACAACTCACTCATGAAGGAACTAGTGTCGTAAAAGCTTCTAAACTCCAAAACCTCACCACTCAATTTGAAAGTATCAAAATGAATAAAAACGAAACACTGGATGAATTTTATGCTAGACTTTCCGATATAGTTAATTCATCTTTTAATTTGGGAGAGAAAATAACCGACGACCGATTAGTAAAGAAAATTTTAAGGTCCCTACCCGGGAGATTTATCCCCAAAGTGGCCGTTTTAAATTCTTTACCCACCTTGAACTCTACCAAACTTGAGGTACTAGTAGGTGATTTACAAACTTATGAACTAGATATGTTCCCCTCCAAAAATGAAAAGAAAATTGATAAGGGCATTGCTTTGAAAGCCCGAAAGGAGGAAAAATAAGATGTGGATAATGAGAGTGATAGTGGCTCGGAGGACATGGCTATGTTTTCTAGGAAGTTTCATAAATTTCTTAAATTTAACAAAGATAAATTTAAAAACGATTTTAAGAAATTTGAAAATTCTAAGCATGACAAAGCTGAAAAGATCCCTAAAACTTTTAATAAAAATTTAAATAGGGATGAGTCTAATAGGTGTTACAGTTGTGAGGATCGAAACCACTACTAATTAGAGTCAAGACTCGAAATCAATTTAATCGAGCATTTTCAATTAATCTTAAACATCACGCCTTAAGGCATTTTAACCCAAAAATACTTGATAAAACATTTAATCAAAAATGGTCATATGCGGATTAAATTTGGATTGTCGCTATAAAATCTAACATTGCGTGACAAAAAAAGATAAATGCATAACAATCCAACTTTGATACGTTCGGTTTCAATTAAATGCAATTTTACACAAAACCTAGTTTTCGGAGCTCAAACCCATTAATGGCGGAACACAAACCCAGACCCTATTTATCTAAGGGTAATACATAAATTAAACTACTTTAACACTAGGAAAGTAATAAATAAATGAAATACAAGTTAATTTAGATAAGGAATTTAAATGACATCAATGGAAATAAAGAATAGATAAAGAAATACAACTATATTAATGGGAGGGGTAATGAAAAGTTCAACTTACAACACCTAAAGGGGTCAACCCCACAGAGAGAAGAAGAAGAGCTCTCCAAACCCTAACCCTAACCCAAACTAAAATGAAAGACTGATATTTCTCTAATGAGAGAAAATAGTATTTATACAATCTCACAAAAATGGCAAAATTGTAAATAAGGAGAAGAAAAAATGCAGACCTGAAACAATTCGGGACAAATCCGAATTGATTCGGATGGGAGATATTTCAAAGCTTCATAAGGGGTGAATCAATTCAGCAGAAATCCAAATCGATTCGCTCAGGAAGACATGCTTCACTAGATTGCAGTGAATTGATTCGCAAAGGGGGTGAATCGATTCGGAAACAGGGGTGTGGCACAATGTCTCCACCCGAATCGATATCCTTTGTTTTGGCTTGGTTGTAAATCTCTTCCACTTGAATCTACGTAACTTCTTCGTTAAGGCTCTGATTCACGCACCGTTTGAGGCCACGTGAAGCTCATCCAGGGGGATATAGCTTCCGTGAAGACATTTGGCCCCTTGCCCAACTTTTGAAATGACTAAAATGCCCTTGCACGTGAGGTTGTGTACGAAACTTTGCCAGAATGTGTCCGCACTTCATACTAAGCATCCAAATACCTACAAGAGCTCAATTATCCCCTGCATAGTAGGCATATATAGAAATCCGATGTTGTATGGTTAAATAGCATAAATATAGGGATTAAGATACCCGAGGGGGTTGATACTGCGTAGGTTAACGGGTGAAATACGTAATATTTGCGTCGTATCATAATGCGGGATAATTTCATTTTCACAATGACATGGATTTGGAAAATACTTACCTCCACATTCATGAGTTCAAAGAGTCATGCGATATCTTTAGAGATCAATCTCGCACACGAGATGTCGTTCGCCTCAAACTTTTTCGTTTCTCCTCGAAGGATAGAGCAAAGACATGGCTATGGTCTTTATTACCGGACTCAATTTGATTATGGAGGGAAATGCAATCCAAATTTCTCTTAAAGTTCTTTCCCTAACATCGAAAAAATTCCATCCAAGCTCAAATTCAAACATTCCAACAACAAGAAAATGAGCCATTTGATTGATGTAACGAACATTTCAATGAGCTAGTTAGTACATGCCATTATCGTGGTTTTGAAAAGTATCGTCTCATATCTTTCTTTCACCAAGGGCTAAGCATATCTTCTAAACAACTTATTGCGATAATGTGAGAGAGACGATTTTGGGAATTAGATGATGTAAGGACATTTTTGTCCATTATCAATTTGTATGTCGTACGTCGTTACACCGTTGAAGAAACTCAAGATCGCATCTACATCAACGGATCCGAATATCAAAGCGTCTTCAACATCATAGCCTCTGCGAGAATGAACTTGGTAAAATTTTGTTTTTAAGTTCCTTAAAGTTCATATTTAGTAGTGGGAATTTTTTATAAAATGTGTTTTATAAAAATAAGAAGTAAGTTTTTTCAATCAAAATGAGGCTTTTAAAAGTTTTTTATTTTTCTGGGAAAGACGGACCGGTCCTCCTCTATACCGGACCGATCCGCCACCGGACCGGTCCACCCCTCAACCGGACCGATCCGCCTTGCTCGAAAGACAGTAAACCCCGGATCGAATGCGAACCGAAGAAGGCTAATTTTAAAAGAACCGATCCGAGGTCGGACCGATCCGCCCCCAAGCCGGACCGATCCGCCTGGGATAAACTCGAGCAGTTCCGTCAGATTTTTATCCACCATCTTATATTTCCTATATATATAACTATTTCGATGGTGTATTTCTTTAAGTCTTTGAGAAAACGTTTTTATGAGTACAAACACAACAAGACTTCAATTTTTGATGTGCCAAACATCTTTTTGATTCACACACAAAAATCCCAATTACTTTTGTGAATCTTTTGGAACCCTAGAACACAAACTTTGTTATTGTTCATCTTTGTGGAGAGATCTTTGCAACCGAGGGCTGCGTGTCATTGCCGAGGGAGTCTCTACAAAGTTTTATGGCTGCGTGTCATTGAGGAGAGCTGCGGTTCTACCTTTGTTGTTTGGGCTGCGAGTCCTTGGAGGGTGCTGCGTGTATTCTCTTGCTGAGTTGAAGACTGCGTGTCTTTGTGGGTTGGCTGCGCATTGATCCATTGCAGATTTCTCTATGTAATTGTAAGTTGCGGCTTGTATATTCATAGTGAAATAAAGGTTTTACCCGAAAGGGGTTTTTTCCTGAAATCTGTGTCTCAGCATATTTTTTGTGTCACATGCTTTATTTATGGTTTGACACACACACGCACTTTAGATGCATGATTAGGGGCTGAAATTAAATAAGTGTGCTATATTAGAAAGTTGTGAAGTTAATCAATTATCACATAGTATTGTCTTTTCAAATTGGTATCAGAGCAGGTTACGCTAATTTATTGCGTATTCCTATTTTCCGCAAAATCGTGTGATATTGATTTTTTTTGAAAAATCAGTTTTGTGAAAATTCGCATTTTTTCTATGGAGCACTTATATAATCAGATGCCTATTTTTGATGGGTCTAATTATGCCTATTGGAAAGCTCGTATGAAATCGATTTTAAAATCTATTGACGAGCGGGTTTGGTTGCTTTGCGAAAATGGTTGGACTCCTCCCACGGTCACTGTTAATAACATCACCTCTCTAAAACCCGTGTCAGCCTGGACTGAGGATGATTATAAGTTGTCCAATTTTAACTCCCGTGGTCTGAGTGCTATTTCTGGTGCTATCACTCCTGATGAGTATCGCCGAATCATGACGTGCTCCACGTCTAAGGAGGCTTGGGATGTTTTGAAACTGACACATGAGGGTACGAACGCTGTTAAAGAGTCTAAGTTACAAAATCTGGCCACCCAATTTGAGACTATCACCATGTCTGAGTCCGAATGCTTTGATGAATTTTATGCACGTTTGTCGGACATTGTTAACACTAGTTTTAATTTGGGTGAGGTGATTGATAACACGCGTGTCGTTAAAAAGATTTTGAGATCTCTTCCAAAACGCTTTATTCCTAAAGTCACTGTTTTGAACTCTTTGGGAAATCTGAAATCACTTAAGTTGGAAGAACTTGTAGGAGATCTTCAAACCTATGAGATTGACATGTTTCCTAAAACCATTAAGGCTAAGGATAATGGTATTGCTTTAAAGACTCATTTTAAGAAAAAGAAAGAAAAAGTTTGTGAGTCTGATTCTGAGGAAGATGTTGATTTTGATAATATGGCCTTGTTTGCGAAAAACTTTAAAAAATTTCTCAACATGAAAAGAAATAATTCTTCCAATAAAAAGAATTTTTTTGAGAAAAATAAAAGGAAAGGAAAGGGAAAAGAAAGTGATGAGAGGAATGACTCTGATGAGGAGTGTGAGGAAGACTTAGAGAACATCACCTGTTTTGAATGTGGGGGTAAGGGACATAAGTCGTTTGAGTGTCCTACTTGGCTTAGAAAGAAAGGGAAGAAAGTAGCCATGCCTGCCACACTTAGTGATGATGAGGGAGATGAGTCGGATAAAGATTTAGGACATGGGATGGTTGTCGCCTTTTCTAGTCGTGTAATCACACCCAGTTTGTCTCACAAAAGTGCACACGAGAGCGATAATAGTGATTCATGCTCTTCAAGTGAGGGAGAAAGTGAGAGTGAAAGTGGAGATGAAAGTGAGCTCCAAAAAGCTTTTAGAGATTTGTACACCGAGACCTTGAAAACAAAGAAGTATAATAGGGATTTAGGTCGTCGGGTTTTAGATTTGGAGAAAGAGAAGGGGATTTTGAGAAAGGAGAAGTGTGATTTGGCCGACACGTTGTCTAGTCTGATGACACGTGTATCCCAACTCGAGAGTGATCTCGAACATGCCCGGGAGGTCAAAGTCAAGTTTGAGAACGCACCTAAGAAGGTTGAAAAGGTGGTTCTTAAGGGTAAAGGTGAGAAGTTAGGAATAAGTCATGACGGTGCTTCTTCTTCCCAATCAGCACCCGAGCCGGTTCCTACTTTAGTGACAGTTTCACATGTGTCTCACCCTAACCCACCTAGGCGTCCCATTCCTATTAGGAAAGTGCATCCTAGAGTTTTTGAGAGAGGTGTTCCTAGGCCTATTTATGTTTGCTAACATTGCAAGAGGAGAGGACACCTTAGGGAATTTTTCTTTAAGTTGGGGTATGTGTCACGTTTTGCTTCTACACGTGTTTCTGGCACACATGCACCCACACATGATACTTTACATGCTCCCGGAGACCACATGAGAGAGTTTGCACATTTAGGAGAGCAAGTTAAGTTTTTAGTCAAATCTTCACAAGAACTGATGGAGGTTTTTCATAAGTTGTCACCACCTTTGGAAAACCCCTCTGCACCTAATGATTGAGGATTGACTTGTTTACTAGCATAGGGTGATTTTCATGATGACATTGTGTGCCTAATGCTAGTATGTATCATTTTGTATGTTTTATTTTTTTTGAAAATTTTGAAAAAAATACAAAAAGATTTTTTTTCATAAAATTTTGAGAAAATCCAAAAAGATTTTTGGATTTTTTTGCACCGTTTATGGATGGAAACTTAGGATGACCAAGTCACAACATCATACCATTTTACATGTGACTATTTTATAGTGTTTTGAGACAATAGGTCAATTCATCCATGTGCTTTATAATGTTTGGAGTCATTAAGATGTAATTAAGCGTTACCTCCTACATGTTTGACTCATGTTTCCTTTATTGCACACATGCACGGATTTGTTTGATTATTGTGCTTATCTTATCACATGTTGGTTGGGTGTTTTCACTTCAATCCTGTCCTTAAAACGAACCAAGCGCGATAAATTTTGATAAGGAAATTGTGCATATACAAACCGTTTTGTGAGTTTGTGTGCTTTGTTTGATAACGGGGAGGGGTTGCGAAAGGTAATTCTCTATCCTTTGCGCAAAAGCCACCGTTAAAAAGGACCTAAAAAATTGAGGAATTTTATTATCCGAGGTCCAAAGAGGTTAAAAGAGCCCGAAAAAATTGAAAGGCAATAAAAAGAAATTCATGCCAATTATGGGCCATTTAGGTTTTTGCACCAATTCTCCAAAGTTTGAGAATTTAGATTACCTCTAAAAGAAAATATATATATGAGGGAGTTTGGTTGGAGAATTAAAACGGGTTTGCACGTCCTTGAAATTCTTGAAAATGCGCTATATAGTTTTGGATGTTATTGGTGTGGAAATCATTTGACTTTGATTTGTTGATTTGCATAAGACGATGTCATATAAATTCAACAAACTTTTACACCTAAGGATACCTTTGATGTTCATTCGTTAGGAGTACACGTATGCATCGTGCACATATGATTGATTGAGTTGATTTACCTATCGAATGTGTTCACACCCATTCATTACATTTCCATGACTTGGTTGTTTGAGTCTAAATCCATGGTGTGATTTTTATTTCATATTTGTTCATATTGGTATCCTATCTATGTATGAAAAATTTGAAAAATAAAAAATAGTTTGTGTTTTTTTTTGTATACCGTGACACCCCGATTTTGCTTATTTGATTCATTCTTCTCATTTGTCTATTTGGGGACATCATAAAAAGGGGGAGAAAGAATTATCATATTATGGGGGAGTTTGAATTTTGGGGGAGTTTTTGAGATGTAGCTTATGTCTTTATCATATATTGGTATCCATGCTTATCTCATTTCAAACTCGATATGTCACGTGGTATTTGCTTTGTCTCATGTGTGTAGGTATGAAGATTGAAGATCAATATGTTGCACACCCTAATGAGAAAAGCTTTGAGACTTGATGATTGTTGAAGATTGAAGAACAAACGATGAAGATTTAAACATTTGTATCATTCCATCTTTAAGGTTCATGGGAGGGTAGATTTGTATAGGTCATTAGTTGATAATTCAGATATTTTTTATGTATGTACCGGCATAGACATAGGGGGAGATTTGTAAGGACATTTTTGTCCATTATCAATTTGTATGTCGTACGTCGTTACACCGTTGAAGAAACTCAAGATCGCATCTACATCAACGGATCCGAATATCAAAGCGTCTTCAACATCATAGCCTCTGCGAGAATGAACTTGGTAAAATTTTGTTTTTAAGTTCCTTAAAGTTCATATTTAGTAGTGGGAAATTTTTATAAAATGTTTTTTATAAAAATAAGAAGTAAGTTTTTTCAATCAAAATGAGGCTTTTAAAAGTTTTTTATTTTTCTGGGAAAGCCGGACCGGTCCGCCTCTATACCGGACCGATCCGCCACCGGACCGGTCCGCCCCTCAACCGGACCGATCCGCCTTGCTCGAAAGCCAGTAAACCCCGGATCGAATGTGAACCGAAGAAGGCTAATTTTAAAAGAACCGATCCGAGGTCGGACCGATCCGCCCCCAAGCCGGACCGGTCCGCCTGGGATAAACTCGAGCAGTTCCGTCAGATTTTTATCCACCATCTTATATTTCCTATATATATAACTATTTCGATGGTGTATTTCTTTAAGTCTTTGAGAAAACATTTTTAAGAGTACAAACACAACAAGACTTCAATTTTTGATGTGCCAAACATCTTTTTGATTCACACACAAAAATCCCAATTACTTTTGTGAATCTTTTGGAACCCTAGAACACAAACTTTGTTATTGTTCATCTTTGTGGAGAGATCTTTGCAACCGAGGGCTGCGTGTCATTGCCGAGGGAGTCTCTACAAAGTTTTATGGCTGCGTGCCATTGAGGAGAGCTGTGGTTCTACCTTTGTTGTTTGGGCTGCGAGTCCTTGGAGGGTGCTGCGTGTATTCTCTTGCTGAGTTGAAGACTGCGTGTCTTTGTGGGTTGGCTGCGCGTTGATCCATTGCAGATTTTTCTATGTAATTGTAAGTTGCGGCTTGTATATTCATAGTGAAATAAAGGTTTTACCCGAAAGGGGTTTTTTCCTGAAATCTGTGTCTCATCATATTTTTTGTGCCACATGCTTTATTTATGGTTTGACACACACACGCACTTTAGATGCATGATTAGGGGCTGAAATTAAATAAGTGTGCTATATTAGAAAGTTGTGAAGTTAATCAATTATCACATAGTATTGTCTTTTCAGATGAACACGATGCAGATGCCCACATTATATTTATTGTTGAGTCAACTCAAGCGTGGGACACATCCGATCCCAATGCCCAAAATCGGGTTCGACAAATGTCCACATCTCCTTCTGCGTTTGAAATATATCATTTGGACAAGTAAGTCTAGTGGAATTATAAATTCAACCAACTTGCTAAACAAATGGCAAGCATTTGTCTAATTATGGGCAAGAGAAACACCCGAATCCACTCAAGCAATGGGGGTTTATGATATTTGTGAGGCGGACCATTCAATAGATGAATGCTCGACGATACCCGCCTACAAAGTCATATTCCAAGAGCAAGTGGAAGAAGTCGGAGAATTTAAGGGAAATTCAATGCCCCACATTGGAATACTTAAAACCCTTCATGGAGGAACCATCCTGGTTTTATCTATTGAAAATCGAATGCCGCATTGAATTCTAATTCACATGTTGCCCCCTCCACCACCACCACCGCATTTTCAATAAGCCCCAAATGTGCAAGAACCACCTCCCACAACATATATCAACCCATTGAGGAGAAATTTTAAGGATACCATCGATCAATTTATTCAATATCAAATGGCAACCAATGCTCAAAATACCCTCTTTTTCACCGAAATGAATGCGAACATTTCGAGATTGCAATCTTCTTTAAGTATCCAAGAAAAGGTTAAGTTTTCGGTGCAAGGAAAAATACCTCCCCAATGTCAAAATAATTTTAGCCCTACTTTTAATGCTAATAAAGAGAAATTTTGTGCGATAACCACTCTACGTAGTGGAAGAATTGTTGACTTGTCAAATCCTTCCCAAGACAAGCAAAATGACATGGAGATTTCACCCGGCACAAAAGCTGTCAAAGATGCCTCCTTAAGAAAGAATGGAAATATCGATACAATCAATTATGAGGTAGTAGTAAAACCACCAGCAGCTGCGCCGTTCCCCCAACGATTAGTCTTTCACTCAAAAGGAGTCTCTCGAGACAATGTGTTAGACGTCTTTAAGCAAGTAAAGTTGAATTTTCCTTTTCTCGATTCCTTAAAGAAAATTCCCGCCTATGCTAAAGTTCTAAAGGACTTATTGACGGTGAAAGGAAGGCTAAAGGTAAAGAAAAATGTGTTCCTAGCACGAATGTCAGCTTAATACTTTCGAGCGACCTTCCACTAAAATTCAAAGATTTAGGTGCACCCACCATTTCATACATCATGGGGAAGAATCGAATCGAGAGAGCGCTAATAGATTTAGGGGCAAGTGTTAACATTTTGCCCTATTCCATCTATAAGAAATTAGGTTTAGGGAACCTTAATCCCACAAATATGACTCTCCAACTCGTAAATTGTTCCATGAAGATACCTCAGGGAGTCGTTGAGGACGTGATTATCCAAGTTGACACTTTTCACTTCTCGATAGATTTTGTCATTTGGGATGAGGAACCCTCCGTTGTATCGAGCAATCATGTTCCCGTCATTCTCAGCCGCCCATTCTTAGCTATGCATAACGCATTAATAAACACTCAAAATGGGCGAATGCAACTCATATTTGGGAACATGACCCTTGAAACAAATATCTTCAACATCACCAAGCCCGAGGGCGATGAGGGAGAATTGTAAGTGATGGATCTTATGGAAGAGACAGTACACGAACACGAGATGAATCACATGAGAGATCCGTTAGGGGTATGCCGTGTTAAAGCAAGTGAGAACGATAATTCGAACATTAAGCTAGAGGCTGAGAAAGAGGAGTATTTAGTGACTAATGTGGAGAATGAGAAAGATCAGGTAGTTGAGTGTGAGAGATAGGATGTGGAAAGAAAGAAAGAGAGCAAGGCAGGCGATATGACCTCAGAAGATTGTGAAAAAGAATTCGGACCAGTGGATGGGATCCTTATTACCAAAGTCCAATCACTATTAGACTCGTATAGTCATGTCAATGAGAGCGAAGAAAAAATTAGGATGAATGAGGTCCTTTGTGACCATCCACCAATACCACTTGAGGCCTCGAACGGGATCGAGGAAGGGACTAGAGTCTCATATGATTTAGAGCCCGATCCATGCATTTTAGAAGTTAAGAGAGATCATGGGTTATCATGTCCCTCCAATTTCGGCTGGGATGCTCTCTCCAACCCGAGACAAGTAAGTTACAATTAGATTGGGCACTATGAGGATCCCATTCATGATAGACATCACAAACCTCAAGGTGACTCCGTAATCAATGGGATGGGTCCCAATTTATTACGACTATTGGTTTACGATGTTAGGACGGGGGAGACGAGGAGAGCATCAGACCCCGTATAGGGGGTCAGATGATTTTTTTAGTGGAGAGAGAGGTTGTCGCACCCCCAACGCGTATGGGGTGATTTTTGTTGCATTTTTGAGTTGTGTGTTGGATTTATATAATGTCGTTTTGCATTTTAAATATTTGATTGTTTTGTTTGTCGCACTTTGTGGAAACGTGAGTGGCCCGATGTGTGCATTTTCAAAGCAAAACCAATTTTTCTATGAGAAATATCCAACTTTTAATTATGCTTCAAACCAAGTTGTGAAATCTCAATTCTCACTTTAAACCAATTTTGTCTTTATTAATCCTAAACATGCATCTACTGATTAAAGCAAGTAATGCAAAGTAAAGAATAATCACAACGCCGGATGTACGAGGAAAAAACCCAAAACGGGAAAATAACCTCGGACGGCCCAAGCCAGACAATCACTATGAATAATGGTTTTACAAAGACAGATTAGCCTTACACTAAGACTCGATCCCCACGAGTCTTGATGCTCCTTCTGATCTTCAACCGTTATTAAATAGTGCCCACACAGAAATTCCGTCTTCCACGATCTCTGTCTACAACACACACGTCCACGTATTTCTCGGTGTCCACCGATATGGCTTTGATACCTCTACGATGTCGAACACGATGTCCGTCGCTTCTTCACCGCAAAGCCATTTGTGTTCAATGTGTAGAACAAACAACTTTGGTGCCGCAAGATCACTTGAACATATAAGAATGATAACTAGGATCTTTGCAAACTTTAAGGATGTGTTTATACTTTTTAAACCTTAGAAAACATATGCAAACAACGTTCTAGTTTTTAAAACTGTTTTCCAGAAAGCACACTTATGAAATTATGATGCAAACACTGTTTAAATATGATTTAAACACCACCTCGAAAATCGTGTCGTTCGAACGACTTAAGCATGTCGTTCGCGCGACATTGTATCTCATTCGAACAAGATCCAATGTCGTTCGAGGGATCTCGCGAAAGTTTGACTTTCAGATAAAAACGTTTCTTAACAAAGAGATACAAATTAGTCAAACTCTATTTCTAGCTTATCATCATAAAACGAAGTTTAAACCACTAAAACACTTTTAAAACATTTAAAATCATTCTTCTTTAAAAAAATTACATCCTTATCTTTTATAAAATAATTCCGAGCACCATTAATTATACGCATTCATACCTGAGTGATCTCGGAATGAAATTAACTTTGAAGACGAGTAAACTTGCACCAAATAAACATCGTCATGATTAAATCTTTGAAGCTTTGCCGCAACGTCTTCAATTTCTTCAATACGTCATAGACTAGTGGGATCGTGACAAAAATAAACATCTCCCTATGACATATTACAAACACAGTTTTGTTCACAGAATTAAGTCAAAACAATACATGGACTCAATTGGATATTTATGTCCTTACAAATCTCCCCCTTTGACTATTTCGGGACAAAACTAATTCAGTGAAATGCCTAACCGGGCCGTCAAGCCGTATGACGCCTAAATCCCATCCCATAAACCCAAAATCAAAAGTACAGGACACGGACTAGAATATGTAGCACCGGCAAGCATGAACTGTCTGAATGTGATGTAGACATGAAATCTCAAATCGCTGAAGCATACCTACACACATGAAACAGACAAACAAATACCAAGTGAAGTATGGATGAATAAATGAAATCAATATCATTTGACAGAGGTGATCAATTATTTGATACCAATTTATTATCAGTTTGAAACAAATATCATAAAGAAGCGCTCAACAAATCTCCCCCTACATCACATACATCTCTCTCCCTTTTTGTCACGAATAGACAATCCGGTGAAAAGATAAACCAATATGAAATATCTAGCATGAGAATATGATACCAAATATAATCAAGTTGATACCAATTGTGAAAGATGAAAACCGCTAGATAAACATGAATCAACCAGCTAAAAGAGATCATGCAATGAAAAATCAGTAGCCAGTAAACCAAGGAATCACACAAAGAGTATACCAATCAAATCAAGTTTGATAAACGGACTCATATACAAAATACCAATTTGGAACATAGAAGAACCTGCATATAAACCAAACAGTCCAGAAATGCTTCCCGCGGTACAAAAAAAAATATAACAAAATAACCAGAGGACTGCAAACCAATGAGAAGACATTTTTTCACCCTGTCATTCGAACGAGCTAGGGACTTCGCTCAAACGAGATGAGGAAGTCGCTCGAACGAAGGACATAAATCGTTCGCGCGAGATGAGATGTCGTTAGAACGACTTCGCGCGACCTGCCAAAATTTCTCAGTTTCCCAGAAATATTATAAAGTATTGCCGAGTGAAGAAATTTCCACAAAAAATTCCAGGAAGGGACTGACAAAAGTAAAACAGTGCTAAAACAGTAAGCTTTTAACACAAAATGCAAAAAATCATAAAAACTAAAATGCGAGTTACATGCAAACATAGTACCGATGTGCTCAAACATGGACATGGAATGAATGGGAGTGAAACTACAACAAATGCGTCATAATTCCAACACATCGAAATGATCAAGAAGCTCTAATTGATAGCGATAAATCATCAAACTTTATCATAGCCATATGACAATAAAAGTGTGAGCTTAATGAACTAAACATACTACATGCACACAAATCCAGAATTTTGACGATTCTACAAACAATAGCGTCAAATTGCAGTGTTTCAATATTAGGATTAGATGTGCAAACCCGTTTAAATTTTCTCCAACCAAACACCCTCATATAAACATACTTTTTCAAGTTCTTTTGAGGTTTCTAGCATTCTCAACTTAGAGAAAATCTTATTGGCCCTTTTCTTAGCATCTTGCCTTTTCTTTTTGGTCTCTTTTAAATGGTGGCTTTCACGACGAGTTAATTTTGAACTCTCGCAGCCCTTTCCCGTGAATCACTCATCATTTTTTCAATTCAAATCCTCACGGTAAATGGTTATTACATGCACCCTTCTCCTTAAGTTTACTAACGAATAGATGTCAAGATTGAGACAAGAATGCCTCACCAAATTCAAATATGCAAGAGAAGTCAAACATCCATATAAACTCGTGCATGTGTGCGATGTTGGCATATATACAAAGTCGAATCAAGATGCATATCAACTTCGAAACATCCCCATATAAACAATGGTTAAGATCATTCTAAGCATCAATAATAATGACCAAATATCCTAGCCACATGGATAATGAAACGATGGGGGGGGGGGGGGTCTAAGCACACCAATATGCCACATCAAACATGTAGACTCAAAAACAAAAAATGAAAATCTTTTTAGCTTTTCAAACATATTTTGACTCAAAGAAAAGCAAAATCTTTTTGGATTTTCAAAAGTTTTCTAAAAAAAACAAAATCTTTTTGTATTTTTCAAATAGGACTCAAACAAATGAAAACTATAATACAAAATGATAAACATGTCATAATACTGGCAATGAATATATCATGAAGCAAACTAGCATATGACAAACATATCAACACTATCATCCTTTAGATTTAGCATGTGAAGAATCAAGTGCACTCATGTGAGAATCAACCAACGAAGAATTTAGCATCTCCAAAACGGATTTCCTAACCCAAACAGGTGTATACCTAACACAACGGGTTTTGGGAACCAACGGGACACTACATTTAATCTTCCTAGGGTCTTTTCTAAGATCAAAATAAAAACTCCTAAGGTGGCCTTTCCTACCAAAATGCGAACATGAGAAAACACGACGAGGAACGGGACCTTTAGGTTGACCTTTTCTAATACCCTCAGATGTGGTTGACGCTCTAAAACAAACTATGGTTTTGTCTTTTACAATCGAACTACTAGAACAAGATAAGTCGCTACCATCACTACTCCAGTCATTTAAATCATTTTTTAACTTCAAAACTTTCGACTCAAGCAAACGATTAGACTCCTCAAACTTTAGGGACTCCTTCTTTAAAATTTCACTCACCTTTATAAGGTTATCTCGCTCCGCCTCAATGTGAGAAAACTTATCCCTAAGAGCCTTTTCTCGTGCCACAAAATCATTAATCGAAATATTTTCCTTAATGGCACAAACACTAGAATTTCTCAAATCGTCTAACTCTTTTTCTAAAAAGAGGACTCTATCATCACTCTCCTTTTTGCGCAATTTTAATATATTAAAATCTTTAAACAATGAGCTAAAGTGCTCATGACAAATATCTCTTTGAATTTGAAACGTTTGCAAATATTCAATCTTATTTTTAAAACCGAAATTTTCTTTTTCCAAAACTTCAATACGTTTTGCAAACTTTAAATTCAAACGATGTAAATCGTCAAAGCTTATAGAATCCATTGAGAGAAAACAAACACAGGAGAGGTAAATAAACACACGGGATCAAAAAACAAATAAAAAAAATTTCTACCTCTGATACCAATTTGTGAACGTGAGTAGACAAATTATATCAGAAAGTAAGTCCTAGAAAAATCAGGATCATGCGATAAATTAGCGTAACCCGCTCTGATACCAATTTGTGGAAATGTGAGTGGCCCGATGTGTGCGTTTTCAAAGCAAAACCAATTTTTCTACGAGAAAGATCCAACTTTTAATTATGCACCAAACCAAGTTGTGAAATCTCAATTCTCACTTTAAACCAATTTTATCTTGATTAATCCTAAACATGCTTCTAGTGATTAAAGTAAGTAAAGAAAGTAAAAAATACTCACAACGCTGGATGTACGAGGAAAAAACCCAAAACGGGAAAACAAACTCGGACGGCCTAAGACAGACAATCACTATGAATAATGGTTTTACAAAGACAGATTAGCCTTACACTAAGACTCGATCCCCACGGGTCTTGACGCTCCTTCTGATCTTCAACCGTTATTCAATAGTGCCCACGCAGAAATTTCGTCTTCCACGATCTCTGTCCACAACACACGTGTCCACGTATGTCTCGGTGTCCACCGATATGGATTTAATACGTCTACGATGTCGAACACGATGTCCGTCGCTTCTTCACCGCAAAACCCTTTGTGTTCAATGTGTAGAACAAACAACTTTGGTGCCACAAGATCACTTGAACATATAAGAATGATAACTCGGATCTTTGCAAACTCTAAGGATGTGTTTATACTTTGTAAACCTTAGAAAACATGTGCAAACAACGTTCTGGTTTTTAAAACTGTTTTTCAGAAAGCACACTTACGAAATTATGATGCAAACACTGTTTAAATAGGATTTAAACACCGCCTCGAAAATCGTGTCATTCGAACGACTTAAGCATGTCGTTCACGCGACATTGTATCTAGTTCGAATGACATCCAATGTCGTTCGAGTGACCTCGCAAAAGTTTGACTTTCTTTGACTTTCAGATAAAAATGTTTCTTAACAAAGAGATACAAATTAGTCAAACTCTATTTCGAGCTTATCATCATAAAATGAAGTTTAAACCATTAAAACACTTTTAAAACATTTTAAAATATTATTCTTTATAAAAATTACATCCTTATCTTTTATAAAATAATTCCGAGCACCATTAATTATACGCATTATAATACCTGAGTGACGTCGGAATGAAATTAACTTTGAAGACGAGTAAACTTGCACCAAATAAACATCGGCATGATTAAATCTTTGAAGCTTTGCCGCAACGTCTTCAATTTCTTCAATACGTCATAGACCAGTGGGATCGTGGCAAAAATAAACATCTCCCTATGACATATTACAAACATAGTTTTGTTCACGAAATTAAGTCAAAACAATACATGAACTCAATTGGAAATTTATGTCCTTACACACTTAGTACTTTTTCTTCTTTAGCTTTTAGTACTTTTGATTGAGGACAATGAAAAAGTCTAAGTTTTTTTTTTTTTTTTTTTGGGGGGGTGGTGGGGGGGGGGGGGGGCGGTGACAAGTGCGTCTTTTGAAAACTTCAAAAAAAAATTAAGTGTCCAAAAAAATTAGAAAATTTTCAAAAATGCCCAAAAAATTCGAAAATTTCAAAAAGTCAAAAATATTTTTTTCCTCAAAATAAATAAAAATTGGTCTTTAAAAACTTTGAAAATATCACAAAAATATGTTTAAAGTCTCAAATTGTTAAAAAAAATCAAATGCACAAAGCCAAAATTAACCAAAGATGAAAATTGACAAAAATTGACAACTTTACGAATAAGTGTGGAAATTAATCAACTCGGTGATATTTCGAGCCTTTCGATTTTTGTGAGTAATTAAATCAATTAGAGTTAATGATTAACTCAAAGTTCATTTTAGCGTTTAAAATAAGTCGTTGAGGATCTCGATTCCTTTGTTTTGATCGGTTATGGGAAATGTGTGTGATGTTGGCTTGAATAATGTGCTATAAATATCTCTAAATTAAATTAATCTTGAGACACATATGTAAAATAATGAGTAATTTGGATAAATGAAGTTAAGCCATCATTTGTTTACCCAAAAATATTATTCATGAAAATTTGTGAAAAATTATCCCTTTGCAACCCAATTTGAGCATAATAAAAAATTTCCCTTTTCGTTTGTAACTCGAAAAATCATTAAGTCTGGAATTTTGGAAATTGAACATTCATCAATTATGCCCTAAAAGTGCATAAAAAGGGTCAAGAAAAAAATAAAAGAAAAATGCTGAACAAAAATAGCAAGAAAAGAAAATTGTTAAAAATAGAAAAAAATAAGAGAAAAAAATAAGAGAAAAATGAGCAAAAAGCCCGAAAAAGTACTAACGGACATCATAAGAAAAATTTTCAATTTTGAATTTTCCAACCATTCCCAATTTTACCCAATACCTCTTACAACCCGAGAAAGTCCTAACCGAGTCCGAATTTTAAAATTAATTACCACCCATGGAGAGCTAAGACATGAAAAGATAATAAGAGAGACAAATTGGTGTGAATAAGAGGCGATGATTCCCATTTTCCAAAAACAGTATTCCGATGAAGAGATCATTTCACCATAAATATCTCGTCTTTTAATTTGCGTGCTTGAATTTGCGTTCCATTTGACTTACTCTTTAAATCACGCATACCAAGAGTAATAGCCACATTCCGAGTGATTCGTTTATGAGAGAATTCATGAGAAATTGAATCAAAAAGAATTTTCGAAAAGTAACGTAATGATCAATCGGTGGAAATTGGCGGTTAAATTCTCGGCTTCGCACACACACACTATGATTTCAGACTCATGAATATGAATTTACGGTGACTATTTTGTGGAGTTTAAATTGTAAATTTTTTAAGTATTTTGAGTTTTCTTTGAGTCAAAAACGAATTTTATGGGTATATTCACTGCAAAATCTCATGAGACACAACTCGTCCTACTAGAGTAACCTAGCGGTTTAAAGGCTTATTTCATACGCTCTATGCAATTTTTTCCCCAAGAAAGAGGTATTTTATCCTAATAACATGTTTTCTAAGTATTGGACCTTGCTTTGATTCTTTTACATTGCTCGGGGCAATCAAAGTTCTAAGTTAGGGGGTTTGACTAGGCATAAATTCTTTGTACTTATCCCCTTAATTTAGAGGCTTTTATCACCTCGTACGATGTAAATTATGTTGATGTATCTTATATACTTTCTACTGACATCTTCCATCGAGTTTTGGGTATTTCATTTACATTTTGCAGCTATTTTATACAAGTGATGAAAAGAGAAAACTCAAACTCAAGAAAGAAACAAGTGAAGGAAAGTCAAGGGAAAAATAGTAATTTTACATTAGGAATTCGGACATGGAACCGAAAGTAAAGTTGAACCTTGAGTCCACAATCACATAGCAACAAATGATATCCAAATATGAGACCCGGGTGAAAAGTTATGAGCATTTAAAGTTGAGAATAAATTAAAAAGAAAAAGGAAGAAAAATAGAAAGTGCAGAATCGAACCGATAGAGTCTCTACTGAACCGGTCCCAAACACTGGAATGACATAACTAAACCGCTAAATTAGAATATGGATTAGTCCCCTGTTCTATTTTATACTGGATCGGTTCACCAATTAAACAAGGGGAATCTGGACCGGTTCGGCGGACGGAAATTATATTTTTTTTTCTAGTAAAAAGAGTTTTGCATGGTGCAAACACTTCAAATAACGTGATGTATTTATTTCTTTGTCATACTTGACATTAGGGAGATTGGTTTTTGTTAGTTTTGAGGAGTTCTTGAAGCGAAGATGATTAGGATTCATATTGTTCAACTTTTGTTCATTAATTTGGATTAAATTCAAGGATCTTCTTCATTCCAAGTAATATTTTCTTTGTTGCTTTCATATTTTTAGTTGGTAATTCATTATTTTTTGGTTAGAATTATCTTTTGCATGTTTAATCTCACTTTTCACATAATTATGACTTCACGCAACGTACATTTCTTGATTAATCATAATTACACAATGTCCGACTAGATTTTTGAGGGTTGTATTACATGAACCCAACCCTAAATAGTTCGCATGGGTATAAAAACACGTTCTAAAAATAAATAGTTAATTGAAATGCGTCGGTTTTTTAGTACAAATATCGTAGGACTTTTAACCTCATTTGACCTAGGTAACTGGGGTATTTAAGAGTGCAATGCGCGTATTAATCAATTGACTTTGTACGTTGTTTATATTCTTGATTATGTATGGTGCGGCCTCGTACCCTCATATATGTAATGCTTGAGTTAAATAATATCGTTGTTTCAATTAAGTATTTAATTCGAGACTCGTTTTCATATCCGATGAACTCAGTAGGGGTTGGGGGATTGTATTCTGACCTTATTTCTCATTCATATTCATTAATTCGTAGTTATTTAATTCTTGCATGCTTTGTTAAATTCGTTAAGTTTTACTTGTTTATTTAGTCGAAATTCATAATTTCACCTCAAATCTTCTTTTCTTATTCTTTTTGTGCGTCATTACTTTAGGCTAGTCATCTTTCTCTACTCGTTTTCACGTCTTACATCTTAGTCCCTAAGATCGATACGATACCTAGTTTATCAGGATATTACTTACGCGACCGGTTCGCACTTGAATTGTAATTAAAATGCACTAGAGACACATTTTGAGTCACGTCACCAGCTAAGCTTTAACTTGTGTGTTCCCTGCTTGTATTTAACAATATTAACGTCGTCGGAATATCTCATAATTGTGTGTTACCTACTTGAATTTAACATATTAACATCATTGGAACAACTTATAACTGATGTTAAAATAATGTAGACCCCCTTCCCCAATCCCCCTGCTACTGCTACTACCCCAACCCTAATCCCCCTACTCCTCTTGCTTATGATGCTTTTACTACCTAAACACCTGCTTCTAAGATTTAAACTCCCGCTACTCTTACTTATATGATGCTTGAGAAAGTGATACCAAGAGTTTCAAGTTACTCTTGGGTTCGACATAAAGTGTTTCAACATAATGTAAAGTTGGAAAGACCAATATAAAGGTGTTGCAATATATCAACTACTAATTCATAAACCCATATTTCTTATTCTATTTAAATCTCCCCTAACCCCAATGATTACCCTATTTCTTATGCTATTTTCTATCCTTGTTCAAATGTAATCTAGACCCCCTTTGATAAGGTTCTAGGCTTGCTGGTTGGAAATCTAATCTTTTAACTGCAGGTGGGAGGCTTATTCTGATCAAGCACGTGTTAATTTCCTTCCCTCTGTTTCTATTGGAGTCTATATAGCCTCCTAAAACTATAATCCATAGAATTCACTCTCTTTTCAACATTTTTTTGGGGTGTAAATAGTGAGCAAGGTTGGAAATTTCAATGGAAAAAGTGGGAATTTTTATGTAGAGACTTTAAAGCAGTTTAAGGACTTCAATCTTATTTCTAAAGCCGCATCTATGAGATTGTTCTAGAAATTTAAATCTGAGAAATCTTTGTGGTCTTCTTTCATGGCCAACAAATACAAAAACTTAAATGCAGCCTCAAGAGGTGGATCCCAGTCTTGGAAGAGAATTCAATCAGTTAGAGAAGTCTGCTTACAAAATATGGAGGAAATTGATGGCCAGTGGATTTGGAAACCTCATGATTCAAGCAATTTAAACTTCTCATCTGCCTATTCTATTTCTAAAGAGAGCTTTCCCTCTTCTAGAGTTTTTTTATCAGATATGGGATTCTAATGTTTCTAAAAAGTGCTCTATTCTAACCTGGAAGTTGCTGAATTACTGTGTGCCTATTGACGACTACATTAAAAAGGTGGGTATAAGGCTATGTTCGAGATGTAAGGCTTGTAAAAGCAATGAAGAATCTATAACACACTCTTTTATTCATTGTCCAATCATCCAGCCTATTTGGAAATTCTTTGTTGATCTTATGGGAGTTTCTTTGGATAGCTCTTCGATGTCAACTCTTCTTCATAGTTGGTGGTTAAAAGCAGGTTCAAAGGATTACTTCAAATTCTTATGCAAATGTATCCCTATAATGGTGTGTGGGGAGATTTGGAAAAGTAGAAATTTATCTACTTTTGAAGACGTCAACATGGAAGCTTCTCAAATTATCTCCAATGCTTTTTCATCTATTTCTGCTATCTGTTCAGGTCTCATCTTTACAAACTCCCTCTTAAGTTTTGATGGTGGTCTAAAAGAGATTTTCAAAATCAATTCCAAAAATCGTAAGCAAGTTTGTTCAACTATTAAATGGTCTTTTCATCCTGCCAATAGTTTTAAACTTAACATCGATGATGCTTCTAAAGGTAATCCAGGAGATAGTGGATGTGGTGGCATGGTGAGGAATAACAAAGGAGATATGATATTAGCTTTTGCTCAATCTACTAACTCATATACCAATTCTTTTCCTGAATTAAATGGGCTTAGAATGGGCATAAAGCTTTGTATTGAATACCATATAGAGGAGATTCATATCGAGGTTGTTTGTATGCTTGTGGTGAATCTTATTAATAGAAATTGGAATCCCCCATGGAAGCTGAAAGGATTGGTGACTGAAATTCAAGAAGAGTTGAAGCTCCTGAAATATTCTTTATCCCATTATTTCAGAGAATATAATATGGTAGCAGATCTCTTAGCAAATCATGGCATTCATTGCAATTCGACTCAGATCTTTTTATCTCCTTTAGACCTCCCTCCTATGGTTAGGGGAGCTGTTAGGCTTGATAAGATGGGCTGTCATTACATTAGATCCTCATTTTTATAATTTAGTTTGTTCTTGCTATGTGTTGGGATTTTTATCCTTTGTTTTATTTTCCTAAGTTTTCTTTTCCTTGTAAGCCACTATGGAGAGGTTGTTTCTCCTTGAATAATATATCTATTGGGTTTTTTTTCCCTTTTCCATAAAAAAATAAAAAAAATAAACAAAGATTTTGAGTATCTTTAGGTGCCTTACATTAATTGTTTGGATTCTAATCGAACTTTTGATGATGATGATTTTTCAAATGAACAATTCTTAACTGATCTAAATAATGTTAATAATAAACAACATAACCACGTTCAAGTTAATGAAGAAGAGACTGTTGTTATTAATCTTAGGTTTAGTAGCCAATTACGCGAGATTAGGATAGGGGCTACCCTTAACGAGCATTAGCGCGCACAACTCGAAGAATTGCTAAAGGAATTTATGGATGTCTTCACATGGTCCTATGATGATATGCCCGACATTGATCCTAAAATAGCTCAGCACGAGATCCCCACTCTCCCAGATTACAAGTCGGTTAAACAAAAATTTAGAAAGCTCCGCACCGAATGGTCGCTCAAGGTCAAAGAAGAGGTGGTCAAACAGTTGAACGTGGGCTTCATTCGCATGATCGAATATCCTACATGGCTAGCCAACATAGTACCTGTGTCGAAATCAGGAGGGAAAGTTCAAATGTATGTAGACTACCGAGATTTAATCAAAGCTTCTCCAAAGGATGATTATCCGCTACCCAATATTGACATGATCGTGGACAACACAACCAGTCATGCTCTCAAGTCATTCGTCAACGGTTTTGCCGGATACAACCAAATCAAGATGCACCCAGACCATCAAGAAAAAATCGCATTCATCACCCCATGGGGAACCTTTTGCAACACCGTTATGCCATTTGGTCACAAGAATGTTGGGCCTACCTACCAAAGGGCTGCCACAACCATCCTGCATGATCTGATTCATAAAGAAGTTGAGGTTTATGTGGATGATATGATTATCAAGTCCAAAACTAGATAAGGTCATGTTACCTCTCTCTGGAAGTTCTTCGAACGACTACGATGGTATCAGATGAGACTCAATCCACAAAAATGTGCCTTCGGCGTTACAAAGGGAAAACTCTTGGGATTTATGGTCAGTGAGAAAGGGATAGAAACAGATCCCGCAAAGCTGAAGGCCATACTTGAGATGCTACCGCCCCGAACAGAGAAAGAAGTCTGGGGTTTTCTTCGGAAATTGCAATATATCAGCCGATTCATCAGCCAACTAACCTCCATCTGCGAATCGATCTTTAAGATCCTCCAAAAGGATTCAACCAAGGTTTGGAATGAGGCCTGCCAAGAGGCTTTTGACCGAATCAAACAATATCTGACCCAACCTCCAGTGCTCATGCCACCACATCATGGTCTCCCTTTGCTCCTATACCTAACCATAACTGACACTGCAGCTGGGGCTTTTCTAGCCCAATACCTTGAAGACTCCCGTAAAGAAAGAGCCATTTATTATGCCAGTTGCAAATTATTCGGGTACGAGGTCAACTACACTGCTTTGGAAAAGTCATGGGTCGCACTTATCTGGGTCACCCAAAAGTTGCGACACTACATGCTCGCCTTCCCCATCAAACTTGTATCCCAAATGGATCCTATCAAATACCTGCTTAAGAAACCTGCCTTATCCAGTCAAATGGCCCGATGGTTGATGTTCCTAACCGAGTTCGATATCGTGTACATCACGCAGAAAGCCATTAAAGGAAGAGCCATCTTCGACTACCTCGCTGATTACCCCATAGAAGAAGTTGATGTCTGGATCTTCAAATTCCCAGATGAAAATATCCTCTGCACCTCTCAAGATCACCTTCGATGGCAAATGTTCTTCGACGGCGCTTCTAATAAAAAAGGATATGGCGTTGGGATACTTTTGATCGCCCCTGATTACTCCCACACTCCCATCGCCATCAAATTGGATTCCCCTTGCACCAACAACATGACGGAATACGAGGCATGCACAGTAGGCCTCAAAGTTTCTCTCAAGAAAGATATTCAATACCTTGATGTCTACGGGGATTCTTCCCTCATCATCGATCAAGTGCTCTGAAAGTGAAAAGTCAAGGACGAAAAACTCCAACCCTTCCATGCCCACTTAGAAGATATGCCTCCCGATTCCGAGATATCACCTTCCATTACCTGCCTCAAGCAAAGAATAACCTAGCCGATGCTCTCTTTACCTCGGCCTCCATGGTTGACATGCCCGAAGGAATAACAATGACCCCCTTCCTAGTTCAAAACAAAGACAAACCAACCCACTGCTATCATATTAAGCTCGTCTCTATCGAAAACCCTGAACTAGTCGATTGCTAGTACTATGATATCTGGTGCCTCCTCAAACATGGTAGGTATCCCAAGGTTTCCAATAAGAAAGACCGAACAACCCTCCAAAGACTGGCCGCCCAGTACATCATCTGTCATAAAGCTCTACTCAAAAGGAACTTCGATGGAACTCATCTACACTGTATCACAAGGGCTGATATTGAGAAAATAATGTAGAAGATCCATAGTGGGGAATGCGGTCCCCACATGAACAGCCACATTCTTGCCAAGAATATCATTCGGCAGGGCTACTACTGGACCACCATGACCGAAGATTGCACAGCCCATGTTCGGAGGTGCCTCAAATGCCAACAGTTCTCCAATCTTGAACACCTACCTCGACGAGAATTATACAACATGACCTCTCCCTGACCGTTCTCCACCTGGGGTGTCGACATCATAGGGAAGGTTACACCGAAGGCTCCAAATGGACATGATTTTATCCTAGTTTCCATTGATTACTACACCAAATGGGTCGAAGCTGAGTCATACGCAATATTGAATGCCAAGAAAGTGGCCAAATTCCTTGAGAAAAATATCATCTGCCGATATGGGGTCACGCACGAGTTAGTGTCAGATAACGGGTTGAACTTCGAAGAGGAAGTCACATAACTACTCAACGAGTACGGGATTCAGAGACACAAATCTTCTCCCTACCGACCTCAGACCAATGGTGCAGTTGAAGCCACCAACAAGAACCTCAAAGCCATCATCAGCAAGATGATCGGAAGCTATAGGGATTGGACTGACCGGATCTCGTACGCCCTCTGGGGCTATCGAACCTTGATTCGAACCTATACTCCCCTTTCTCTCTGGTCTACGGCATGGAAGCAGTCCAACATGTGGAGCTAGAAGTACCCTCGCTAGGCGTCATGCTTGAAAGCAAAGTTAATGAAGAAGACTAGTGCCAGAGCCGTCTCGACGAGCTGACCCTCCTAGATGAAAGGAGATTAAAAGCTCTTTATCACATACAGGGGTACCATCGCCAAATAACACGATCATTCAACAAGAGAGTCAAGGACCGCGGTGTTCGAGAAGGGGATTTAGCCCTTAAGGAGATAATAGAACCTATCTGGGAACCATGGGGATATTCAAGCCCAATTGGAGCGGCCCCTACATTGTGAAGAAAATATTATCCGGCGGTGCCGCCATGCTCACTGACCTAGATGGGGAGGAGATGGCTCGCCCAGTCAACCTGCACCATCTCAAGAAATTCTACCCCTAGTCCGAAATCTCGGTGCGCTATGACTCTTCTCATCTCCCTTCTATTCTTAAAAAAAACTGTCTTCATTTCCCTCTACCCAGAACTATGTGGGCCTGATCCTCTGCAAAAAAAAACATTTTTCAAGAAAAACAAAAAAAATTCAAAATCCCCAGAGGTACGTAGGCAGCTCATGCATCTTACATGAGCACGGCCCTTTCTTTTTCACAAAATACTATTATTTTCTTCTCTCCGAGAACGGCAGTTCATTCTAACAAATACTAGTACAAAAGGATTATGTATTCCTTAGCGATCGGTATAGATAATTCAAAATTACAAAATTCATCAAAAGGCACAGATGGATGATAAAAAACTTTCTTATTTCATTAATAAGAAATTACAACACGGATTACATAAGAAAAGGAACGGATAACTCCCTTCCCCCTATTACCATAAAAAACCAAATAAAATCCCCACATCTATTCCCTATTAAACAAATAAACTTTCCAAGAGTCCTACCCATAGCTATCAGAGGAGCCTGCACCCTCATCATCTACATCGTAGGGCCCCCAAATTTCCCCTGCCTGAATAGAGTGCCGTAAACACTCCATGGACCGATAAGCCCGGACCAGCTTCGAAAAAACCACAACATCCCCTTCCATGGTGCTAAATAAAACAAACAACCTTTGTCCAGTATCCACTGCCAACATCTTACTGACTACTCTCCTCCATAACCACTTCATATAATCCCCAGGGACATGCCAAACTCTCCCGATAGATTGAGAGGGACGGGTCAACGGACGTCGATTCTCCCATAGAGATCCAAACAACTGACGCAGGCGCTCGATCAAAACGTGTACCAAAAGGAAGTCTAGTGTCTGAGGTGGCACGATCTATGCCCAGCCAAATTGACGCAGAAGCCCTCAAGGAAAATAAAAAGAGGTCTATCTGAGACCAACCAGCCGCACATATGAGTACTCTCCTAGCTCCAGAACAGGCTGCAACTGCCCCCACCAAGGCACTGACCAATACAAATTCCGAGCCCCATGATCCACTAACTAGTTCTCCCAGCTCGCAATATTCAAGCCAACATAGAAGAAGTGACACGAAAAGAAGTTGGGTACAGTCGATAAAGGATATTCTTTAGGAGTCACCAAGCGAAGTCTTTTAGACAACCACATGAACAGCATCACGGGGCTACCCCTCAGAAAGTCATAACGACCTTCTATCCAGGTATCCAGGCCATTCAGGGTCTCCGCCAGTATCACCGTCGTAGGATTACGACGGTATGACATCCACGAAGTAATGGCTGCAAGTTTCGGGTCCACCAGTAGTTTCCTAGTCATTAGCTGCAATTTTGAGACCAGGCCCAGAGCGACGGCTCCTGCATAGCCAGCATCACCTACTTCCCGCAAATGCATGGACTACAGCACCACCGGGAGGGAGATCGTTCCTCCAGTAACCAGTGAACTGGCCACCGAAGGCGAAATATGAAGAAGCCCGACCAACAAATCCCTAGGAGAACGAGAAAATTTGGGCAAAGCCGCAGCAACACTGGGATTTACACCCGGCTTGGCAGAAAATACCTTGTAGGTAGGACAAACTTCATCCAACCCAATGCGGAACACATGGTCTTCGGGTACCAGAATTATACCGCCGCCATCAGCATGTTCCACTCAATAGGCTGATTTTGCCACAAGGAGACTCGACGCATGTTGAAATCATCATAGTCGACATTATAAGAGCACCTTGCTTCCAAGGCTTCGAGGTAGTTAGCAAACTCAATTCTAGCAGGGAGAGCCATCTTGCAAGGCTAAGAGATAGTGGGCAAGTAAGTAAGATTGAAAAGGTGTGATGAAAACACTCCAGCCCTTACCCTTTTTTATACTTGAGAACCCTCACAAGAGACATAATCCCTGGAGAAATCGGAGGGAATCCTACCCCACAAAATTCAAAAGGATGAAGAGGGTACCAATAAAATCTTTGAATTGATGGGACTGGACTAAACTTCTGATAGGTAGGACAGGGTGCTTGCCGATCGGCAACCCCCCATTTTTAGAAATTTTCCTTTTTTCCTCTTTTGTCAAATCAGAAAACTCAATAAAAATAAATTGATATTCTCAATTGAATTTCAAAATCCCTTTTTCTCCTTATATAATTTCCCCTTTTAATTAAAAAAATTTCTTTCAAAAATTCCAAAAATACTCCTTTTTACGGTCTCAACAGCAAAGTAAAAAGCGCATGTGCATGCATTCATTCATCATTAATAAACGATAATAAAAAACTCCATTGCATTGCATCTATTTGTTTTATGTGTTACATCAATTTTGCAGGAAATAAAAAGAAAAAGCAAAAAATGGGACTCAGCAGAAACCCGCATTCTCTCTCTCTCTCACCTACCATTCTCTCTAAGAGCTTCCACCCCTACGATGTTCTCTCTTTCGCCTACGGCGAGATGATGCACCACCACTACCCGAGCCAGAGTCTTATTCGGACGAAGCAGATGGCCCCAAGCAAGAAGGAGAAGGAACCACATCCCGAATATGGGCAGTAGCCGAAGATATCCAGTCTCTTATGTCTCTTAGCTAAGTGGTCGACACTCGAACTTGCTGCAAGAAAAAGGAAAAATCAGTATCAAAGCGGAGATGATCAAAACAGAAAAGAAAGAAAGAGAAGAACATAAAGGTATACTACAGGTTGGAGGACCTCCTCCATCAAACCCAACTCCTCCGGATCCATCGCATGAGTACGATGTAGCATCATCACTATCCCTCCATCAGCCCACCGGATGTTGTGTGAAGAAGTGTGCAATCGCACAAAAGGAACCTCCGAGGTCGCCACCGCCGCAGATACCGTCGGACTGCTGCCACTGTGGGAAGATCCCACCGCCCGACTCGAACCCACAGGAGGGAAAGGTAGGGCATCATATATGCTGGGCGCCATCAACCATCTCATTACAAAGTCCATATAGTCATACGACGCAGCCGTATCGGTGTACAATAGGTAGGAATCGTCAATCATCGTCGTGATCCTCACATCCTTCGACAGTAGTCGCTCCCGCCTCATAGACGTAGGAGGCTGTGAAGGTGGTACCACCACCTCCTCCTCATCAATCTGGAGAACCATCCTCTCCTAGAGATACTAGTAATGTCCGAACTCATGCGCCAGCAAATGCCTCATCTGCGCGTTCACCCCGGTCGTCCCCACATACTGAATGGCTGTCCCCCAGAGATAAAAGGTCACCTGAAAATCTCGAAGCAGGCATAAATCAATACGAGATCAGAAGGCGCAAAAACTAAGAATGAAGATGGAAAGAGTCTTACCCTACCATCGGTCAGGTCATTCAAGACCTGACGCACCGCCTCTAGAGAGAGAGAGATCACTTCGACTGCCGATTGGCCTTGCGCCATCGATACAATCGACAGAAGTCCCCAATGGTATCGTCCTTCAGAGCGATCAGCGGGTTATTGCACCCAATCACCTCATAAAACCATATGTGTTAAAGATAAGAATTCATAAATAAAAAGAGACCCATAAGGAAAATGCAAATGTATGAAAGGAAAATGCGAATGCATGAAAAGAAATGCGCAAACTGAAGAATACCTCAAGAAGGTACATGGCTACAATAAAAGTCCGCCGGCAGCACCGACTGAATACATCCAGAGAAGAGTAAAGGGTCACCAAAGTCAGACTCCCCCAATCATAGAAAGGGATGTTAAAAAACATCCTCAGGTACGGCAAGAACCACAAATGGACGACGCGCCACTTGACGGCACCATGAAACTTCCCAACACCAGCAAAATAAATAACCGGGCCATCTGCCTCACTTGTAGCCCGTCCTCCATATCAATCACCCTACCCAACAGAACATCCTTCAGCAGAGACAGTCGAATAGAATCCCCAGAAATTATCCTCCCTACATCACCAAGTGCCGCACGCACTGCCTCCGATCTCACCCACAAAGAGTGATCCACCTATATCTGCTCTCCATCACAATCCAGCCCCAACAGCTGCTGAACGTCTATGGGAGTCACAATCATCTCCCCGAAGCCAAAATGGAAGGTGTGGGTAGTATCCCACCACCTCTCCCCCAAAGCGCACAGGACTGCTGTCGAACGAGGAGTCTCATCCAGCGCAGATGCCAACCTCCCAAAACCCGCTGATGATACCACCTAATGCACCATAAGTGGGAGATGCTCCAAGATATCCCTGAGCCCCGTCATCCCACGGGCGCGCATGTTCTTCAAAGAAATATCGAACTGGCAAAAAGGAAAAAAAATCTCAACAGAAGTCAAGATAGAAAGAAAAATCACCAAAAAGAAAGGAATGCGAAAGGTCAGGTTACTAACATAATCGCCTGGATTCACTTTCGAAGAGCGATGACGCGACGTCTCCCGCAGCAACGTCCGCTCATCCGCAACAGGATCAAACGCATCAAAGGAGTTCTTACTCCCCAAAGCAAGAGGTGCCCTGGCCCTCCACTCCCAATCATCAACGGTCAACCAGACCCTGTGGACTACGCTGCTCACAAAAGCGGCCATTTCTTGAAGATCAAAATGCTAGAATGCTTTGCAGAGGAATCATAGAAAGAGAGAAAGAAAAGAAGTTGTGAAAAAATAAAGGGATTTTCCCCCTTTATATAGGATGCCAAACGCCATGCCGATCGGCACTGACCCCCACCATACCGATCGGCACTGACTCCTTACCTTCCTGAGGAAGTCCAAAAGTCTGTGCCATTGCCAAATGGCACCCCTCATACCATGCTGATCGGTACCCCCTTAAATTTCGTAAATAAATTCCCAGAAAATAGAAGAAAGCCCCGAAAAATCCTCAAAAAATTCCTATAAATTCTAAGAAGTATTCAGAACATTTTCACCAGGAAAATTTCGCATTCCCTCAAGCGGAACCCCTCTTTCCCAGCAAAATCCTTAAAAACCAAGGGAATCTCCTCCCGGTAAAACCCTGGAGGATCTCTAAGGATCGTTTGATCACTTCCCAGGCGGAGTTTTTTATAGCACCAAAATTGGTTGTTCCCCCTTGCGAGGCCTCCTAAAGAAACAAAAGCTTCCCCAGCTATCAGCTCCCCAGCTCAGATCAAAATCACAAAGCCCTTTCTCCAGCAGAATCAAAATCCAATCTTTATCCACTCTTAGATCAAAATTGACCTCGGTCTTGGATCTCACCTGATTTAGGTTAAAATTGACCACGGTCTTCGGTTATCACCACTCTTAGGTCAGAATTGACCTCGGTCTTGGATCGTCACCTGAGTTAGGTTAGAATTGACCTCGGTCCTCGATCGTCACCACTCTTAGGTCAGAATTGACCTCGGTCTTGGATCATCACCTCAGTTAGGTCAGAATTAACCCCGGTCCTCAGTCGTCACCACTCTTAGGTCATAATTGACCTCGGTCTTGGATCGTCACCTAATTTAGGTCAGAATTGACCTCGATCCTCGGTCGTCACCACTCTTAGCTCAAAATTGACCTCGGTCTTGGATCATCACCTGAGTTAGGTCAAAATTGACCTCGGTCCTTGGTCGTCACCAATCTTAGGTTAAAATTGACCTCGGTCTTGGATCGTCACCTGAGTTAGGCCAGAATTGACCTTGGTCCTCGGTCGTCACCACTCTTAAGTTAGAATTGACCTCGGTCTTGGATCGTCACCTGAGTTAGGTCAAAATTGACCTCAGTCCTCGGTCGCCACCACTCTTAGGTTAGAATTGACCTCGGTCTTGGACCATCACCTCAGTTAGGTCATAATTGACCCCGGTCCTCGATCATCACCACTTTTAGGTCAAAATTGACCTCGGTTTTAGATCTCACCTGATTTAGGTCAGAATTGACCTCAATCTTCGGTCGTCACCACTCTTAGGTCAGAATTGACCTCGGTCTTGGATCGTCACCTGAGTTAGGTCAAAATTGACCTCGATCCTCTGTCGTCACCACTCTTAGGTCAAAATTGACCTCGGTCTTGGATCTCACCTTAGTTAGGTCACAATTGACCCCGTCCTCGGTTGTCACCACTCTTAGGTCAAAATTGACCTCAGTCTTGGATCATCACCTGAGTTAGGTCAGAATGGACCTCGATCCTCGGTCGTCACCACTCTTAGGTAAAAATTGACCTCGGTCTTGGATCGTCACCTGAGTTAGGTCAAAATTGACCTTGGTCCTCGGTCGTTACCACTCTTAGGTCAAAATTGACCTCAGTCTTGGATCATCACCCGAGTTAGGTCAGAAAGGACCTCGGTCCTCGATCGTCACCACTCTTAGGTCATAATTGACCTCGGTTACTATATCTTCACCCTAAGCCCGCAGAATTGGCTTTAACCCCAAGAATTGGTCACCCTCATCACTTAAGCCCGTAGATTTGGCTTTGACCCATAAATTCGTCATCCCCAGCACACCCCTCAGGTCCACAGAATCGTCCTCGACCCTCTTAATTGGTCATACTCCATCAAAAGCATCATGTGGTGTTTATTCGACGGTTATCATTTATTCCAAACTCACCCATCGAGGGGCTCTATAGACACCCCATTCCGTTACCCCTAACTCTCCTTAGGTCCCTAGTACCTCCCTTCATCACTAAAAATCCAGGTCATACCCCGAGTACTGACCTAGAAACGATCGGGCACTCCTAGGCTCCGTTTGACCAAAAAGTCAAACTCTTTAGATCGACCAAAGATGAATGAATCTTCGAAAGGCACTGAAATTTCTTTCTAATGGTCCGTCCCGTGCGTGATTATGACTTACCATGCGGACGAACGATCCATTTGCATCTGAAACTTGATCTAAAGTCCATTGGGCGCTCCCGGGCTCTGTTGGACCTAAGTCAACTCTTCAGCTCGACTAAGGCTAAATGAATCTTTGAAGGGAACTGAAACCCCTTTCCAATGGTCCACTCTATGCGCAATTTCAACTTACCATGCAGACGAACGATCCATTTGACTCTAAGAGGTCACCGAATACTTCCAGGGCCCAGTTGATCAAAGTCAACTCCCCAAACCGGGTCAAACTCTTTGGAATGTCTAAGTACATCTCTTAACCTTTCCAACGGTCTGCCCCGTGCACGATTCGGACTTACCATGCGGACAAACGATTCGTTTGCGTCCGAATAATTCCCCAACTAATGGACCGACAAATGCTTTCGAGCCATATTTGACCTAAAGTCAACTCCTGAACCCGAGAGTGGTCCAAAGGACTTTCAAAGGTCTCTGAATTACCTTTCCAACAGTCTACCCCGTGCACGATTCAGACTAACGGTTTTCCCTTGATAACCAATTTTCTGAAAAGGCCTGAAACACACTACCAAATGGCAGGTTCTAGACCCTACCATCGGCACGTGCCGATAGGCAGGACCAGGTCTATGCCGATCGGCAGTGACCTGGGTCTATAAAAGGATGCCTTCACCTCATTTACAAAGGGAGCCCAGATATGATAAAAATCTCTCTCAGCGAATCCTAGAAACCTTTCTCGAAGATAGCGCGATTTCAACATCCAAATCACTTTATAACTTCCACTTTTCATCATCCTTTTCATCAAACTTGGTGAATCAGACACTCCCCACCATCATCCAAGTGCAAGGTCCACTCTCCAACTTTCAAGATCAAGCTTAAGATCTTCAAGAAGGTCCAATTTTCTCAACTTTCTCTCTTAAATTCTCAATAACTTATTTTATTGCTTAGCACTATTACTATCCCATTTTACACAACATAATATACTTTTCATTTAGTATTATTGCACAACTCTTATTTTCATATAAATAAAACCCCCCAAAACAAGAAATAGGGGGTTTGCTCATAAATTCCAAATAGGGATTCTCATACTTTTCTCACACTTTTCTCACAACTAAAACACTTTTTCTACACAGACACATTCACAAATAAGAGATCCCCCATTTGGATTTATGGGATAAACCCCACCCATCATTTTGTATGCGAACTACATGGACTTTGATGCCTTTATAGGATACGTAGGCGTCTCGGGGTTAAACCCAAGACTCGAGTCCTATTCTCACTTCTCCATCATTTTCTATCTTCTCTAAATCCAATTTTCTTATATTCTATATACTTGTTCTTAATGACGTATTACCCCATATACGTTATCATTCCATTATAACGATCAACGTAAGGGTAATCGCGTAAATCTTATTTTTTAATATTATTGTTATACCTTCCTACGGATGACTCGCTTTATCTCTTCCATGATACAAGTCAAGGATTCCTATCTCCACTATATATATACACATGCACACATATCACAGGGAAAATAAAAAAGGAAAATAGCAAACATCCATGAGAGACCAAAAGGGCGGAATGGGTGACTAACACCTTCCCATTTCGTAACTTAGCCTCCGACCCCTTCTCTAATCATTTTGGTGTTGTATGCACCAGTATGTCTTTGGATGCCGTCCTTTGCGATGGCTTCCCCTTTTTCTTTTGTCTGTTTTGAGTAAAATAGACTGGCGACTCTAAATCTCTCTACATTTTTACACCTCATCTCAAACGACGCCGACCGAAGCTCTCCCGAGAGGGATGCGCGGGACCCAAGGATCCTCCCTTCACGCGCCCGCCCGCGACGAGGATCGGGGATGGCCACATCAATAAAATTATTTTTTAATTAAAAAAGTGAGGTTTTTTTAGGTATTTCTCCCATGTTTGATCTCTTTTATATATAATATTTTAGCACTTTTAACACTAAGTTTTAGAGCAACCATTAATGAGTATTGATTGCTCTTTGATCTTGTATACATATTAAGAGGATTTATGAGCTTGTGTACATTGTAACCCTTATCTATTTCATTAAATAAAGGAAGCCATCATCCGTGGACATAACCATATTGGTGAACCATGAACATCTTGTCATGTGCTTGTTGGTATTTATTTTCTCTTACTTTCTCATCACTTTTCATATACATTGTATTATCTCGTTATCTCTTTAGGTTATTACCATTTTGGATATTGGGTATGCATGAATCACTCCATTTGAGTGAGTATTCACACAAAAAAATGGTATTAGAGCTTTGTCTTGTAGGGTCTTTGCTTTGTATTTATCCAAGGTGTTAGATAAAATTCCTAAGTGAGATTTTGGTCTTTTCTCGGTTAGTTCTTATTGGAGACTACTTTTAGAGATTAGAGAAGGTCTATATCTAAGGTTACAAATATGTCAACGATGAAGTTTGACTTGGAGAAGTTTGATTATAAATCCATTAATTGTGGCATGTGGCAATGTCAAATGAGAGATGTGTTAATCAAACAAGGTTTGCATAAGGTATTGAGAGGCATTTTGGCTAAACCTGGGGATATGCCAGAGGATGATTGGAGAGAGTATGACTTTTAAGTGTCTCGCACAATCTGATTAAATCTCACACAAAATGTGGTATAATCTCACAAAAACATATGACGAAAAGAAAAAAAAATTATCTCTATCTCACAAAGAAAATGTTTCGATTTGATTATATTGATGGTATGTTGATGTTCGAACATCTTAATGAGTTTAATACAATTTTCTACAGTTTATTAAGATTATATGTTGATATTGACGATGAACATAAAGATTTGTTACGTCTAGATTCATTTTTGGATTCACATGAGCATTTGAGAACCATATCGTTATCTGGAAAGGAGAAAGTAAAGTCTGATAATGTGTCTTTAGCATTGTTGGGGAGTGAGAAGCGAAATAAGGGGAATAGTGATTCTCATTCTGATGCATTGGTTACACGGAGTAAGACTGAGGAAAGACGAAAGGTGAAAGAGGAAGCTCACGGTCCAACTCTAGGACCAAGGTTTTAGGGAATGTCATGTGTTACAAGTGTAAAAAAAAGGATCATATCAAGAAGTATTGCTCTTATCTAAAGGCAATAGATGATATCACTTCGAATGATGATGAATTTAGGAGTATGTTTATAGTTTCTTTACAGAATATCTCTTCAAATGGGTGAATACTTAACTCGGGGTGCTCTTACCATATATGACCGAATAGAGATTTATTTAATACCTTTAAGGAGATGGGTGGAGCTAAAGGGTTTATGGGTATTGTCCATGTTTGTCGATTGAAGAATATTGACTCAATTAAAATGAAGATGTATAACAGAGTGACTAGGACTCTCATGAATGTTTTGTATGTTTTGTAGTTGAAGAAGAATTTACTTTCTTTGGGTGGTTTAGTTTCCAATGGGTGCAATATTGTACTCGAGGGAGGGATGATAAATGTTATATTGGGTGCTTTTATTGTTATGAGAGGAAAGAAATAGGGAAACCTCTATTTTCTTCAAGGAATCACGTAAACATGAATGCATTTGGGACATGTCAGGGAGAAGGTCATGACAGTATTATGTAAGAAATGATTGCTAAAAGGTGAGAAGAGTTGCAAGTTAGGATTTTGTGAGCATTGCGTGCTTGGAAAGAAAACGTGCTTCAAGTTTGACACAACAATTCATTGCACAAATAACATACTTAATTAGGTTCATAAAGGTGTTTGGGGTCCTTCAAAAACACTACCCTTGAGATTTAGTCATTATTTTGTTACACTCATTGATGGATATTCATGGCGAACTTGATTTTACATTATAAAAATCATGAATGGGGTCTTTGGGGTATTTCTTAAATGGAAGAAGATGATGGAGAATCAGACCGATAAGAAGATCATGATTCTTAGGTCGAATAACAACGGGGAATATCGATCTTATCCTTACTTGAAGTATTACAAGGAGGAGGGTATTGTTTTGAACATTACGATTCGAAAAATGCCAAAATAAAATGGGGGTAGCGGAGAGGATGAATTAAAACTTAATTTAAAACGTGAGGTGTATGTTGTCCAATACGGGCTTTCCAAAGAGTTTTTGGGAAGATTCTTTATCATATGTTTTCTTCATTGTCAACAGTTTGCCATCTACTATAATTGACTATAAGATTTCTATGAAGGCTTGGTCGTGTTCACATCCTACTTATGAGACGATGTATGTTTTGGGATGCTTGACATATTTTCATATCAGTGAGGGAAAAATTGATCTAAGAGATCGAAAATAAATTTTCATGGGTTCAAGTAGTGCAGTCAAGGGATACACATTGCGGTGCCCAGAAGACACGAAGATGGTGGTGAGTAGGGATATGATTTTTGATGAGGCGTCAATGCTCAAGATGTAAAAGATAGATAAAGATGATTCTTTGGTGAAGAATGAGAGTGAAAAGTTTAATTGGAGGTGACTACTCCGATTTAATTTTCAAACGATGATGTGAAGGTTCCAAAATAGGGACCTAGTCAACAATAGGAAAGATTACCATCTTTGGCTAGTGAAAAAGAACCTAAGGTTCGAAAGACCACAAGAAAATATGGCTTCTATGATGACACGATTGCTTATGCATTATATTGAGTCTACTTCATATCATGAGATGATGAGTGAAACTCATTGTAACAAGTAATAGGTTACCACGGGTGAGGAGACTGATTCTCTTCACAAGAACCAAATTTGGGAGCTTGTGAAGTTGGATAAGGGAAAGAAGTCTATTGGGTGCAAATAGGTGTATGGTAAAAAATATGGAAATCTATATTTCGACGTTAATTATAAGGCAAGGTTAGTATCTAAATGGTTTTTGCAAATGAAAGGTGTTTATTATAATGAATTGTTCTCTCTGGTGGTGAAACACACTTCCATTAGGGTACTATTGGCTATGGTGGCGCATTTTGACTTAGAGATTTAATAACTCAACATCAAAGGGTTTCAAGGTTATTGGCAATGAATATCATGTGTCTAAATTGCAAAAGTCTTTGTATGGGTTGAAGAAATCGCATCAATAGTGGTACAAATGATTTAACACTTTTATGGCGGGATAGAAATTCACACGGAGGGATTTTGATCATTGTGTATACTTTAGGAGGATCAACAAAGTTACTTTCTTTTATTTACTCTTGTGTGTTGTTGGCATGCTCATTGCTTCTTTGATCATTGCAAAAATTGACAAAATGAAGGCTCAATTGAGCCGAGAGTTTGAGATGAAAGATTGGGGTAAAGTCAAGAAGATTCTCGCATGGATATTAGTAAATATAGGAATAAGGTAAGGTTGAGACTTGCACAAAGGCAATATCTAGATAAACGTTTGGAGCACGGTTCTAGATGCATGATGGAAAGCCTGTGAATACTCCTTTGGTACACACTTTAGACTCTCCGCTGGGATGAATCTGAGCATCGAGGATGATGTGGAGTATATTGTGACACCCAACCTAGTTAAACATTGGGTGATTAGTCTTTTATTAAATTAAAACAGATTTCTCATCTGGTCCATTCTTAGCATCACTTTTAAAAACTTTTTAGTTACTAACCACCTAAGTGAAATTTACGGTTGCCAAATTTTAACTTCAATTAAACATATAAAAACATGAGAAACAATATATAAATCAAATACCAACATAAGAGTCTGAATATAACAACTAAGATAAAACAATGTCTTACCGAATGAACCATCGGCCAAAAACCAACAAATAACAACTCCAAAAATGAAAGTATTGATGGACAACATGTTTGTACTGAAATCTAAAATCCTACACTAGATAAGAAAGTGTGTAGAGGGGGCTTGAAAGTAATCTTGAGATTAGGGACAAATCCCCAATTAGCAACAGTGTTTGCGATTAAGCAACCGAGGCAGCTCAAGCGTGGCAACTCAGTGAGGCAGCTTGGCGCGGCAGCTCATATTTTAGCTTATTGTATTTTCATTATTGATGACTATAAGCTTTAATGGTTGTAATGACGTAAGGATAATAACAAAAGAGTTTGTATGAGGTCAAACGGTACTTGCGAGAGACCAGGCTTGGCAGGGCCTGGGAGAGCTTTCATGCTCTATCGAATGACCTCACCGTGGGAACTTTAGAGGGACCTGGTTTGGAGGATTGAGAACTAAGGCACCGTTGGGGCTTGTCCTGACCATCTTAGATACACCTGGTAAAACGCCGAAGAACCCTGACCGTGGAACCTCAAGCGGAGCAGCTTGGAGTCCCATCGGGCGTTGAGTTATGAACCAGATAGCCCTTTTACTTAGTGTCACATCTACCGTAGGTGATGTTACTGGCCAGCCAAACCAATTGTAACAACCCTCGCATTTGGGAGCCCATTTTTATACTTATTTACTGTGTTGAGTAGTTGCATATATAAAATGCTTCATGTGGGTAAGTATTAATTTGATGAAATAAGATAATATTTACAAATAAGTTGCATGATACCATGTGTGTATGTGGTTGTTACCATGTGGTGTTCTATTTTGTCATGAAGATTAATATGGCAATTTTAATTAAAATGGAACCGGAACTTAATTTGGCTTATAAAATATCCAAATGATAATTTGGAGGGTGTAGTTAGTTCCAGGAGGTGCGAGACAGTCAAAATGTGTGCCATATTGTATTTTGAGATTTTGGGCACTTTTGACTGGTTTTGGCATATTGCGTATTAGAACTTAACTATTGCGGTATTTTTACTTAAAGGTTGGAGACTTTTAATCTTAAGCCACGTTTAGTCTTTCCTCAAGCCTTTCACTTCCTCTTAAATTGCCCTAAGTGTTCTAGCCCTAGAGTGAGAGAGTGTGAGAGTGGAAGATTGGAGAGAAAGGGGAAATCTTGAAGATTTGTGTTTGATCTTGCTTCCTTCTTCAACCAAGCCTGTTATTGAAGCCCCAAGGCATGTTTTCTACTTTCTATTGTATGGTTTAAGATGAATAATTAGTGTGGGTAGATATGTATAGTTTTGATGTTTTTTAATTGTGGTTTTTGGTTGGATTTATGGGTATCAATATCTTTGGTAGAGATAGATTGTTGATTGAGGTAAACAAAAATGTTGTTGGGAGCATTTATGATCTATTGGTATCATTAAATGTAGTTGGATGATTTTGGGTTGGTTATTGGTTTTGGGTTTAGAAGATATTAGAAAAAGGGGGTCTAGGTCTGCAATGGCCGGTCGACCGCGTATCTCAGACCGGTCGACCGGGCCTTCGGAAGAGGGCACACTGCTTTCTATCAAAGGCATAAAAATAGGGGTGCGGTCGACCGCGGTTATACCACAGGTCGACCGGTGCATCCGAAATGGACTTTATGCTTTCTTTCAAAAGCTAAACTTTGAGACGCGGTCGACCGCGGTCTTTGGATCGGTCGACCGGTCCCCTGTTTTCTCAACCCATTTGCTACTTTTGCTTTTAATTCTTTCCTTCCCCTAGGAACTTAGGAATCTTCTTGAATGAAGTAAACCTTGGCTTTTAGAGTCCTAGTTGAGTTGCTTGTCACCCTAGTGTTGAATGGATTTCACTTGGGGTTAAGTCCGGGGTAGGGATTGTCCTAAGTGATGTTAAGGCATCATTTTTCTTGGTCCATCCTATGAATATGGATGGGAATTGTAGGTCCATACTTGGAGACCTTAGGGGCTTAAATTGAGTTATATAAAACCTCATCTATGGGAAGTGAATATGATCCCTTGGAGATTTATTCGAGGCATAACCTAGAATGAGTAATGAACTATCCTATGATAACGGTTTCAACCAAAGGAAACATGTAAATGTAAATGAAAATGAAAAGTATGGTTTTTATAGTAAATGATAATTTACTTAAACACACCTCTCTAAATGATATCATAAGGGAAGCTCGCGCATGAGGTGATGTTCCTTGACTAGTGAATGAAGGGAGACTATAGTCCTCGGCCATATGCAGGTTTATTATATGTATTTTTCTGCGCTAGTGATGTAATTCCGGGTGTGGTTATGACTCACTCGCAGGCATATGGCCACTTCCCGACGTACGTTAGGTACCCAGGCTGCTTTGTTTGATGGGCCCCTGGAAGATGATAGTCATTTAGGGGCGCGCCCAGTGGGGAAACTCGGATCGGTGGTCTTAGAATCGTTATATGCATAAGAATATAGCTTTTCTAAATCTCAAGTGGGACTTGAGGGTTGTATAATTCCACTAAATGATATTATGACAATTACATTCTTGCTAAGGAATGGGAATTGGAATGAAATAAGAAGATAATGTTAGTATATTCCTGTTAAGGAAATGAAATTGGATTAAAGTGGAATTTGAGGAATACAAGCTCTTAATTTAGTTTAATTTAATCTTGCATAGTCTCATTCAATCATGTCATTTTCACTTATTTTCTTATGATCCATGATTAGGTTGTTAGAGTGTTGATTTCTATACCCATGTTTTGCTATTCATCTCTAGAACGCTTTTCGTTCATCTGGGAACTATATATAAACTGGGTCCTGACCCGTTCTTTTTCTTCTATGTTGTACTTGTTATTGTATCCGCCCAGGTGCTCCTCCGCAAGGACGCCCGTGTTGATATTCCTACTCTTTTGCTTTTAAGGAGCTGTATGAAATTGCGGATATTACAGGATGTTTTGTTAGACGCCGTCATTCTTTGGATATCTAGTTATGATCGGGTCTATCACTCGGGCGAGTGTCCCAATCTTGTAATTGTATAATGAATGTAAAGCATAACATCTAACCGTTGGGATTACTTTTGTGTAACTGTGAACCGACAGCATATTCGGTTCTTATCTTTGTATATTGTGGTTTTAGATGTATATTAATTATGTTTCTTTGAATTCCACTATTGTTCTAAAATGGGTTGTTTAAATTGTTTTCTTAACTTAACTTTTAAATTGCAAAAAAAATTGTTTTGGCAACCCATTTTCTGAATTATAGGGTGGTTTTCTCGGTTACTCTTACTATTATTGTGGTGCTGAGAATGATTTTCGTCCATGATTACCGTAGATGTCGGAGTATCGGGCTGGCCACCCCTTATTTCGGAGTGCGGGTTGTCACAGATGGTATCAGAGCACTGGGTTCTAGAGTTCTAGGATCTATGTGGACTTGTCACGATCTACCGTAGCGTTCTTTGATATAGAGCTTAATGATAAGGCTGCTTTGCTGCTATAATTGCGATCTTCTGTGAAATAGATTGTTGTGAATTGTATTCTAACACTATTGTCCCTTCATCTCAGATGCCGCCTAAGAGAGGCCGCCATGCGAGACGCAATAGAGTTGTGGAAGAGGATGTTGGTCCTCCACCACCCCAAGGAACTTTTAATGCTGCAGACGTAGCCAATATCATTGCTCATGCAGTTAATGCTGCTATGACTGCAGTAACTCAACAGATGCCAATAGCTCAACAATGGGCACAGGATGCTCAAGCACCTACGGGACCTTCTTCGTGGGAAAGAGTAAGGGAGTCCTTTTTAAAGGGCCATCCCCCAGAATTTGACGGAGGTTCTGACGTTGTTCGAGCAAATCAATGGAAGAAGGATATACAACGCCATTTACGAATGGTGGAATGTAGTGAGGAGAAGAAGCAAGTCCTTGCTACTTTCAAGTTGGTTGGGGCAGCGTTACATTGGTGGGAGTCGATGACTACGCCAGAACAGAGGGATACTATGTCCATTACTGATTTTTGGGCCTTGTACGATCGGAAATATTTTCCTCCCGCGATTCAGAGGGAGATGAGGAGGAAACTTCAAGAACTAGTTCAGGGAGAACGATCGGTTGCCGAATATGAGGAGGAGTTTACCCGGCAAGCTAGTTTTATGCCGGAAGAGGTAACCCCGGAGGAAAGGAAAGTCTCGAAATTTATGGGAGGTTTAAACTGGAGAATCTGGCATCATTTGCTGGGTAATCCGTCTTTACAAACCTTTGGTGAAGTGATGAATGCTGCATTGCTTCATTATCAGGAGCATCGGCTATTTATTCAGAATAGCAAGAAAGCTTCAGGAATTGGGCAAGTAGGGAAGCCCGGGGTGAGTGGGAATGGAGGAGGAACCTTTCCTTCGCCCCACCCAGCGGGTAATAAGCAACGAGAAAGGGATCCCCAACAAGGGGATGGATCGAAAAGGCAACGCTCTGGCGGGTTTAATGTGAGTGGAAATGCTAACAGGCAAGGTCAGGGTGTCGTACCACAGCAAGTGGGTCGAGGTGGCCAGGGAGGTAGGGGCCAACAGGGCCAAGGTTTTGGGCAGTTCAGAAATAACAGAGGTCGAGGTCAGGAGAATATGGTGGGGAAATGTTTCCAATGTGGGGAAGCTGGTCACTTTAAGAGAGATTGTCCTCGGGTGATTGGGGGACAACCTCCACGAATTCCTCAGCAACCTTATGTGCAGTTCCATCCACAAGCACCGAATCCAGTTGTCCCTCTGCAGCAGGATCAACTACAGTATGGGAGAGTCTACCACATTCAGGATACTATGCTTCCTCCTATTAAGCCAGCGCCGCCAGCTATAGAGGGTAAGTTCCTTATTCAGGGACACATGGGTCGCATTCTGTTTGATACGGGTGCGACGCATTCTTTTATTTCCAGAAGTTTTTCTCAGTCCACAGAATTGATAAAATCTGCGGAAAGTACCTTTTCTAGTGTGGAGTCCTCTATGGGTGACGGTTCCCTTATTTTCTTTGTTTGTAAACGCGTAGGGATCACTCTTGGTAATTTGTGTTTTGAGGCCGATTTACTCGTCCTAGACATGGTCGGGTATGATGTTATTTTGGGCATGGATTGGCTTGTTAAGTATCATGCTATAGTAAATTGCTACGGGAAGAGTATAGTCTTCGCCGTTCCGGGACAAGATATGTTCCTGGTGGTTATGCCTCGTTTAGAGGGAGATTCTGGTACTTATTTATATTGTATTGCGAATGAGAATTCTCGGGATGTAGTTGTTCCCTTACATTCTATTCCTGTTGTTCGAGATTTTTAGGACATTTTTCGGGAGATACCGGGTCTGCCTCCTAGTAGAGAGATTGAGTTTGTTATTGACTTAGCGCCGGGAGCTCGACCGATTGCGCGAACTCCTTATTGTATGGCTCCTGTGGAAATGAGGGAGCTAAGAGATCAGATTCAGCAGTTGTTGGAACATGGGTTTATCAGGCATAGCACATCGTCGTGGGGTGCTCCTGTGCTATTCGTGAAGAAAAGAGATGGTTCTCTCCGTTTGTGTGTTGACTATAGAGAGTTGAATAAGGTCACCATCCGGAACAAATACCCTTTGCCTCGCATAGATGATTTGTTTGATCAGCTCAGGGGAGCGACCTACTTCTCTAAGATAGATTTGAGAACGGGGTATCACCAGTTGAGGATACGGGAGCAAGATGTATCCAAAACTTCTTTTCTGACGAGGTACGGGTCTTATGAGTTTTTGGTTATGCCTTTTGGGCTAACCAATGCTCCTGCAGTATTCATGGACCTTATGAATAGAGTATTTCGGGACTTCCTGGACCAGTTTGTCATTGTGTTTATTGATGACATTCTTGTGTATTCTCAAACGGAAGATGACCATGCTACTTATTTGGGGTTGGTCCTGCAAAGGTTGAGGGATCACCAATTGTACGCTAAGTTTGAGAAGTGTGGTTTTTGGTTGCGGGAAGTGCAATTTTTGGGTCACGTTGTTTCTTCGCAAGGGATATCGGTGGACCCAGGTAAAGTTGTTGCGGTGAGGGAGTGGGGTCAGCCCACGACGCCTACCGAGATACGCAGTTTTCTGGGTTTGGCGGGCTATTACCGCCGATTTATTAAGGGATTTTCTACGATTGCTAGTCCTTTGATAAATTTGACCCGAAAAGGGGTTATATTTGTGTGGGATGACGCATGTCAAGCTGCGTTAGATGAGCTTAAAGATAGATTGACTTCGGCTCCAGTCCTCGCTTAACCCAAGCCAGGGTTGGAATATTTAGTCTTCAACGATGCATCTCTACAAGGTTTGGGAGGTGTGATTCAGCAGGAGCGACAAGCTGTTGCATATGCTTCTAGAAAACTCAAGCCTCATGAAAGAAATTATCCGGTTCATGATTTGGAATTAGCCGCCGTTGTCTTTGCCTTAAATATTTGGAGGCACTATCTTCTCGGGGAGAAGTTTAGTCTTTTCACGGACCATAAGTCGTTGCAATATTTATTTTCTCAGAAAGATCTGAATATGCGGCAGCGAAGATGGTTGGAGTTCGTGAAAGATTACCAATTTGATATTCATTATCATCCTGGCAAGGCGAACGTGGTGGCCGATGCCCTGAGTAGGAAGCCTGAGAGAGAGTTAGTTGATGTGTGGAAAGCTAAATGGAAGGAACTCAGTCATGAGGATGCGGTTGCTAGGGCGTTTATGTCCGTGATGACCGTTACTCCGACGATTGTGGCAAGAGTGGTGGAAGCCCAAGGCAGAGATAAAGAATGTCAAGACCACATTCGCCAGTTATTGACTGGGGGAGCGGAGTCCTACTCGGTAAGTTCTGAGGGTGGATTGCGCTTTCATGGAAGGCTTATTGTTCCGGAGGATGGAGATTTGCGACGGGCTGTGATGGCGAAATCTCACAGCTCTAAATTTTCGGTACATCCGGGAAATGATAAAATGTATCAAGATATGCGCCGTCAATATTGGTGGCCGGGTATGAAACGAGATATTTCAGAGTTTGTGTCTCGATGCACTACTTGTCAGCTAGTTAAAGTTGATCATCATCTACCGGCAAGTCTGTTGCAACCGTTGGAAATTCCTGTTTGGAAATGGGAGAGCATTTCAATGGATTTTATAACCGGTTTGCCAACGTCACAAAAGGGTCACGACTCTATTTGGGTTATCGTGGATCGCTTGACAAAGTCGGCGCACTTCCTTCCCGTCCGTACTGATTATTATACCGCTCGTTACGCTCGATTGTTCATTAAAGAGATTGTTAGATTGCATGGGGTGCCCTTGAATATTGTTTCCGATAGAGATAAGATCTTTGTTTCCCACTTTTGGCAAAGTTTCCAAGAGGCCATGGTAACCGAATTGAAATTAAGTACTTCTTATCATCCTCAAACAGATGGCTAGACCGAAAGGGTTAACCAAATGCTGGAGGATATGCTCCGTATGTGCATGCTTGATTTCAAGGGCAGTTGGGAACAATATCTCCTTTTGGTTGAATTTTCTTATAATAACTCATACCAGTTCACTATTGGGATGGCTCCCTATGAAGCCTTGTATGGTAGGCCTTGTAGATCTCCCACGTGTTGGTTAGCAGTGGGAGATAACAAGTTTCTCGGACCTGAAATGATTCGGGATACTTCTTTAAAAATAGAACTTATTCGAGATCGTATTCGGATAGCCCAAGACAGACAAAAGAGCTATGCCGATGCGGGGAGAAGTTATGTGGAGTTAGAAGTTGGAGACCAAGTGTTGGTCCGGGTGTCGCCTATGAAAGGCGTTAAGCGTTTCGGAAAGAAGGGGAAGCTTGCACCATGTTTCGTTGGGCCTTTTCCTGTACTTGCTAAAGTAGGCCCCGTGGCGTATCAAATTGCCCTGCCAGAACTGTTGCATCAGATTCACAATGTTTTCCACATCTCCTCTTTGAAGAAGTATAAGAGGTGCGATGGTGCCCTTTGGCACATTCCTTTCGAGGATATAGAGTTACAACCCGATATTTCTTATGAAGAGCAACCCGTGGCCATTTTGGAGCATGGGGAACGTAGATTGAGATCTCGTGTGGTGCCCTTGGTTAGAGTACAATGGAGTCATCATAGTGTCGATGAATCTATTTGGGAGCGTGAGGATGATATGCAGGAAAAGTATCCACATCTTTTTATCCAAGGTACGCTTGAATTTTGGGGGCAAAATTCCCTCATAAGGGGGGGAGTATGTAACAACCCTCGCTTTTGGGAGCCCATTTTTATATTTATTTACTGTGTTGAGTAGTTGCATATATAAAATGCTGCATGTGGGTAAGTATTAATTTAATGAAACAAGTTAATATTTACAAATAAGTTTCATGATACCATGTGTGTATGTGGTTGTTAGCATGTGGTGTTCTATTTTGTCATGAAGATTAATATGGCAATTTTAATTAAAATGGAACCAGAACTTAATTTGGCTTATAAAATCTCCAAATGATAATTTGGAGGGTGTAGTTAGTTCCGGGAGGTGCGAGACAGTCAAAATGTGTGCCATATTGTATTTTGAGATTTTGGGCACTTTTGACTGGTTTTGGCATATTGCGTATTAGAACTTAACTATTGCGGTATTTTTACTTAAAGGTTGGAGACTTTTAATCTTAAGCCACGTTTAGTCTTTCCTCAAGCCTTTCACTTCCTCTTAAATTGCCCTAAGTGTTCTAGCCCTAGAGTGAGAGAGTGTGAGAGTGGAAGATTGGAGAGAAAGGGGAAATCTTGAAGATTTGTGTTTGATCTTGCTTCCTTCTTCAACCAAGACTGTTATTGAAGCCCCAAGGCAAGTTTTCTACTTGCTATTGTATGGTTTAAGATGAATAATTAGTGTGGGTAGATATGTATAGTTTTGATGTTGTTTAATTGTGGTTTTTGGTTGGATTTATGGGTATCAATATCTTTGGTAGAGATAGATTGTTGATTGAGGTAAACAAAAATGTTGTTGGGAGCATTTATGATCTCTTGGTATCATTAAATGTAGTTGGATGATTTTGGGTTGGTTATTGGTTTTGGGTTTAGAAGATATTAGAAAAAGGGGGTCTAGGTCTGCAATGGCCGGTCGACCGCGTATCTCAGACCGGTCGACCGGGCCTTCGGAAGAGGGCACACTGCTTTCTTTCAAAAGCATAAAAATAGGGGTGCGGTCGACCGCGGTTATACCACAGGTCGACCGGTGCATCCGAAATGGACTTTATGCTTTCTTTCAAAAGCTAAACTTTGAGACGCGGTCGACCGCGGTCTTTGGATCGGTCGACCGGTCCCCTGTTTTCTCAACCCATTTCCTACTTTTGCTTTTAATTCTTTCCTTCCCCTAGGAACTTAGGAATCTTCTTGAATGAAGTAAACCTTGGCTTTTAGAGTCCTAGTTGAGTTGCTTGTCACCCTAGTGTTGAATGGATTTCACTTGGGGTTAAGTCCGGGGTAGGGATTGTCCTAAGTGATGTTAAGGCATCATTTTTCTTGGTCCATCCTATGAATATGGATGGGAATTGTAGGTCCATACTTGGAGACCTTAGGGGCTTAAATTGAGTTATATAAAACCTCATCTATGGGAAGTGAATATGATCCCTTGGAGATTTATTCGAGGCATAACCTAGAATGAGTAATGGACTATCCTATGATAACGGTTTCAACCAAAGGAAACATGTAAATGTAAATGAAAATGAAAAGTATGGTTTTTATAGTAAATGATAATTTACTTAAACACACCTCTCTAAATGATATCATAAGGGAAGCTCGCGCATGAGGTGGTGTTCCTTGACTAGTGAATGAAGGGAGACTATAGTCCTCGTCCATATGCAGGTTTATTATATGTATTTTTCTGCGCTAGTGATGTAATTCCGGGTGTGGTTATGACTCACTCGCAGGCATATGGCCACTTCCCGACGTGCGTTAGGTACCCAGGCTGCTTTGTTTGATGGCCCCCTGGAAGATGATAGTCATTTAGGGGGGCGCCCAGTGGGGAAACTCGGAGAGGTGGTCTTAGAATCGTTATATTCATAAGAATATAGCTTTTCTAAATCTCAAGTGGGACTTGAGGGTTGTATAATTCCACTAAATGATATTATGACAATTACATTCTTGCTAAGGAATGGGAATTGGAATGAAATAAGAAGATAATGTTAGTATATTCCTGATAAGGAACTGAAACTGGATTAAAGTGGAATTTGGGGAATACAAGCTCTTAATTTAGTTTAATTTAATCTTGCATAGTCTCATTCAATCATGTCATTTTCACTTGTTTTCTTATGATCCATGATTAGGTTGTTAGAGTGTTGATTTCTATACCCATGTTTTGCTATTCATCTCTAGCATGCTTTTCGTTCATCTGGGAACTATATATAAACCGGGTCCTGACCCGTTCTTTTTCTTCTATGTTGTACTTGTTATTGTATCCGCCCAGGTGCTCCTCCGCAAGGACGCCCGTGTTGATATTCCTACTCTTTTGCTTTTAAGGAGCTGTATGAAATTGCGGATATTACAGGATGTTTTGTTAGACGCCGTCATTCTTTGGATATCTAGTTATGATCGGGTCTGTCACTCGGGCGAGTGTCCCAATCTTGTAATTGTATAATGAATGTAAAGCATAACATCTAACCGTTGGGATTACTTTTGTGTAGCTGTGAACCGACAGCATATTCGGTTCTTATCTTTGTATATTGTGGTTTTAGATGTATATTAATTATGTTTATTTGAATTCCACTATTGTTCAAAAATGGGTTGTTTAAATTGTTTTCTTAACTTAACTTTTAAATTGCAAAAAAATTTGTTTTGGCAACCCATTTTCTGAATTATTGGGTGGTTTTCTCGGTTACTCTTACTATTATTGTGGTGCTGAGAATGATTTCCGTCCATGATTACCGTATATGTCGGAGTATCGGGCTGGCCACCCCTTATTTAGGAGTGCGAGTTGTCACAACAATGTCATACATACACTTGAGTAAACCACCGTGGTATTTGGGGCTGTCAGGTAGTTGGTGAGCCACCTCCGCGACAACAGTCCCCTGACACACAGTGGTTAGGCAAAAGGCATGTCTTGCCATTTAATGATTATGACGTGGAGGCAACTAGTACACCAGGCATTTAATGCTGTGACATAAAGTATGAGGGATGTCTTTCATAGTTTTAATGACTGAGTTGCCTCAGGGGTGGTGTGGGGGGCTATTTAAGGATCCCAACCACCTTTGAGGAAAGAGGATCTTTTTTTAGAACCCTGTAGTTATTACTAGAGATACACATCAGAAAGAGAGATTTATTGCAAACCAGAGGGTTTATCCCCTCACCATTGTCATTTATTGTAAAGCTTTTAATACTTGACAGAGATTCCTGAGGGTATATGGTGTGTTTTTTACCTGCCTATCAAGGTGTATCTAGGGTGATTACTTCTCTCACCCTCTAGCTAAGTTACTTCTAAGGTTCATTACTATTTCCTGAGTTATACACGAGGGTTTTGTGAGTTTAAGACGAGTTTATCTTCATTGGGTCTGTGTTCGTGTGTCCTATCATTAATCCAAAGCTTTGGCCAGGATTAGCTTATCTTTACCATACTCAAATAGGGGTTACGCCTCCATCTTATCTAAAGTACCCTCTTTCATTTGGCGACTCTGCCGGGGAGGCATTCTCTTAGATAGGGAGTATGGCGCAAGATAATGCTACTCGAAGACTCAACTTTGATGATATCCAGCGTAATGAAGAACAGTCCGTGAGGGAGCAAGAGTCCCTAAGGGATGGGGCTCCTCGAGTAGAGGTACCACCGGTTCCGACGATGTCAGACGTTCTTGGGGCGGCACGACCTGCCATGAGTGCGGGGTTGGGACCCGCCCAGATGGCGCTCCTCATGAGCAAATTTTATAAGTTTTTTCAAACCCCAGTAGCTTCAACTATGCTGGGAGGATTGGAGGCTAATGCCTTCGTAACACCAGGGGTAGCTCCAACGGCCCCACTAGATACAGGCATTGCGGTTGCACTCGCGAAAAGTGTACCCCCTATTGTGAGTCCCGCCGGTAATGTTCTCTTCAGTGGCAACGGACGCTCAACCCATGGCCCCGTTGCTGGTGGCCCCTGTGGCCTCGCCCATGGAAGAAATGAGAAAAGAAATGCAGAAGGAGATGTTGAAGTTCATGCGGGCCTCCTCGCAATCAGCCGGAAAAGTGGCTTCGGTTTATGATGACTTCCGAACACCCTACCCTCAAGTGTACAATGATGAGCCTTACCCAAAGGACTACATTCACCCTATCTTCGAAAAATATACAGGGAAAGGTGGGAACCCGAAGGAGCACATTAACCGGTTTGTTGAACACTTGGGAGCACATTGCAATGATAAGAAGCTTAGGTTGAGGGAGTTTTCCAAATCCCTAATCGAGAAGGAATACACCTTGTACTCTCACTTAGCTCCCAACAGTATTTCTACGTGGGAGGAGATGCACGTATTGTTTGTCCAAAAGTTCTTTTTGGCGGAAGACGGGTTCACCTTGACCCAACTGGGAAGGGAGAAGCAAAGGCCAGAGGAAGAAGTGGTGGCTTATGTTCGAAGGTTCAGGGAAAGGTCCCTCGAGGTGAGGGACGAGGCCAAAGAGTCCAAGTTATTACAAATTTGTGCTGAGGGACTGCTTCCTGAATACATCTGCCATCTCATCAACGAGACGCGTGAGGGAACTTTTACGGCATTCTTGAAAGCCGCAAGGAACATCTCTTTGGTGGTACGACCCAATCCGGTGGTAGTGCCCATGATGTTCAGGCAACCAATGCAACCAGCGGGGGGAGGTCTCAGCCCCCGCGGGTAGGGTACGCCGAAGGAGAAGATAGGAGCAAGACGTCGAGGAGGGACAGCAAGAGAAAATTTGGGAAAGATAGAGAAGACCCTCCACCGTTTCCTTGCACGATAGAAGAGGCTGTGAGTTATTATAACGCAATGGTCCAAGGGGGAACGATTTATGAACCAAAAGGCATCCCGATGGAAGAACCTAATGCTGCAACGAAGGAGGATATCCTAAGTACTGCCAGGTTCATCGAAAGATCCAACATCCAACAGAAAGCTGCTTCACGCTGCGAAGAATCATCGACAAGTACATGAAGGCGGGGACATTGCAAATTCCTTCACAAAACATTAACAACAACCCGCTTCCGGCACACGGGGCCAATTTGGTGATGGCCTATGATGGAGATAACTCACGCGATTTTGGACATTGCAGAAAGGAACGCAGTCCCCTCGCTAAGATGGAGGGGACCCATGGACAGGCTGGTTAAGAAATTCCTGTCAGAGGTAACCTTCAACAATGCGTATAGAGCTGTGAGGTTCCCCCATAACAGGCCTCTATATGTAACCGCTAGCGTCAACGGAGTTAGCTTTGCAAGGACCCTTAGGGATGGGGGTGCTTCCATCAATATTATGCCAATCAACTCCTTCCACGCGGTTGGTATTCCAAAAGAAAGGTTGGTCCCCATGCCCGTAATTTCGGGATATGACAATCAATCCTGCAAATCCATCGGGTATGTGAATGTTGGGATTGCGATGGGAAATCTAAGTTCCCACATCAAGTTCCATGTAATAAAAAGTGCAACTTCCTATCACTTACTAATAGGGAGAGTATGGATGCACAACAAGGCTTAGTTCCTTCGACTTATTATCAATGTGCCAAGGAAAATGTAAAGGGAATGGAGGTGACCATCTGGGCTACGAAGAAGACTTTCGCTATCGAAGAAGCGCACTTAGTGGATGCGGCGTTCTATACAGAACTGGAGGAGGATGTACGGGTCCTGACGAAGAGAATGGAGGGGGCATGGGTTCCCTCAATTAGAGAGAGAATGGGGCCCTTGAATGAGCAGGATAAAGAGGGTGGAAGTAGCGAAGGGGTGAGGACCGAAGAAGCCCATCAGGTGATCCCTCGACTCCAAAAGGTCTCGAGGAAACTCAAAGACAGGATGAGGTCGAGAACAGACCTGATGGAGCACGAGATCCAACGGCAAAGCGTGTTAAGTCACTTTTCGGGAAAAAGAATCGCTGAGGCTTCCAGAGAGAAGAAGAGGAAGGCCGTGGCAACAGCTACCAACAGGCAATGCAAGAAAATTGTCACTGAAGAGGGAAAAGTAGTGTACCGCTTATAACGGTGTGAACGGGTGACCGAAGAGACTAAGGATGAGGTTGACCCGGTGTATGAGTGTTTTTTGGTGGATCGACGGGGGCAGTGTATGGTGATAGACAACTCCAACATACTAGAATTCATAGAAGATATCGCCGAAGAACCAGACTACATGGGAGATCGACCAAGGCCCCAGGCACAAGAGTTAGACTAGCTAAAATTGGCAAGAGAATGGGAAGATCCAAGGCCTATCTTTATCTCAAAAGATCTCAGTGAGGGGAAACGAGAAGCCTTGGTCAAACTAATTCGGGAATTCATAGACGTTTTCACATGGAAGTACACTGAAATGGAAGGGCTGGATGAAGAGGTGAGTTGCCACAAACTGAACGTGATGCCTTCAGCCATTCCGGTGAAGCAGGCAACAAGGACTTACAAGCCTGAACTAGACTTAAAGATTAAAGAAGAGGTCCAACGCTTGTTGGCAGCATGATTTATCAAGCTAATACAACATCCCCTCTGGCTATCCAGCATTGTGCCAGTGGGGAAGAAAGACAAAAACCAAATAAGGATCTGCGTGGACTTCATTGACTTGAATAGGGCTTGCCCAAAGGATGAGTTTCCCCTACCCTCCATCGATAGTTTGATAGATGCCACGGCTGGTCATGAGATGTATAAATTCATGGATGGGTATGTGGGATACAACCAGATAAAGATGGACCCCTCTGATGCAGAGAAAACGACGTTCAGAACTCCGTTGGGCAACTTCATGTACAAGGTGATGCCGTTTGGACTCAAGAACGCTGGAGCTACGTACTAGAGGACAATGATGGCCATTTTTCATGACTTCTTCCACAAATTTGTAGAATTCTACGTGGACGACCTGGTCATCAAATCGAAGAAGGAGGAGTCCCATCTGAATAATTTAAGGAAGGTGTTTGCTCGGTGCAAGAGGTATAAATTGAGGATAAAGCCGTTAAAGTGTGTCTTCGGAGTAACAAGAGGGAATTTTTTAGGCTTCGTGGTTGATCGGCAAGGGGTGCAAATGGAATAAGATAAACAACGAGCGATATTAGAGATGCCATGTCCAAGAACGGCGAAAGAGCTAAAGAGTTTTCTCGACAAGGTCTCCTACCTTAGGAGATTTGTGCCTGGATTGGCCGAAATAACACACCCACTGATGCAGCTGTTGCGAAAAAACACGAAATTCAGGTGGGAGGAGGTTCACCAGGAGTCTCTTGTCAGGCTGAAGAAACTGCTCGTTTCACCACAAATCATGGTTCCTCCCCAGGCAGGAGTACCGTCGTAGCTATACCTCACGTCTACCACGAGGTCCGTTGGAGCGCTACTGGCACAAGAAGTGGACGGGCAAGAACGATCGGTTTACTACCTCAGCAGAATTATACATGGGCCAGAGATTAGATATAGTAGCTTAGAAAGGCATTGTTTAGCCTTAGTCTTTGTAGCATAAAAACTTAGGCATTATATGCTGTCTTTCACAATTCATATTGTAACTAGATAAGACCCAATTAAGTATTTGCTTGCGAGGACTATATTAATTGGTAGGGAAGCTAGATGGTTCCTTATCCTCTCTGAATATGACTTGAAGTGCGTGGTTCCTCGCACAATTAAAAGCCACGCGTACGCTGATCTGTTGGCCATCTTCCCTTCAGGAACCTTCGAGCCACCTAAGGAAGACATTTCAGGAGATGATTTGCAGGCTAATTACCTAGATACAACTAATGAGGAGTGGACGATGCAGTTCGATGGATCTTCGGTGGAAAATAAGGGGGGAGCAGGGGTTATTCTTTCAAAAGGGATGGAAGAGATTTGCCTTTCCTACAATCTAGATTTCCCTTGTTCCAATAACGAAGAAGAATACGAGGCATTGGTACTGGGGCTGCTAGAGGCTCTTTAAAGGGGATTTCGTTCACTCTGCATTAAGGGTGACTCGAACTTAGTAATTTAACAATTAAACGGAGAATATGCGTTGAAACACATGAGCTTGGCGCCCTATAGAACAATCATTCAAAGGCTTCTCAACCAGTTCCATCGGACCAAGATCAGAAGACATCCCAGAACGATGAACCGCCATCCAGATGCCTATGCCACTATCGCCCAGAAAATGGTCAAGAAGAATGATAAGACTATAGTTGTGATCCAACGAAGAACAGCTCCTTCGGTGGTACAGTCAATACTACCGATGGAGGAAGACGCGGACTGGAGGGGAGAGATTAGGAAGCAACTAAAGTCTGGAAAAGGAGCTATGTGATTAAGATAGTTGGCACAATACTTTACGAACCAGGGGAGTCTTTACTATAGAAATGCTGGGGGATAGTTGTCAAGATGCGTCAGCCCAGAGGAAGCCGAGCAAAGATTGAGGAAAACGCATGAGGAGCACTACGAAACGACTGAGATACCTATATATAGGAGAATTCAAAGAGAGGGGTATTTCTGGCCTAGAATGAAGCAAGATGCGGCAGAGTTGCAACGGAAGTGCGATAAGTGTCAGCTATTCTTCGAGGCAGCTGAGTGCCATTTCGTTGAAGCTCAAACGGACTGGAGGCAACCCTACATCGACTTCATTCAGGAGGGGGTTGTCCCAATGGAGAAAATGGATGCAATGGGTCTGAGGCGAAGGGCTCCAAGGTTCTATGTTCAGGAGGGGCATCTTTATCGAAGGGGGTACTTCAACATGACATTACGTTGCGTCACAAAGGAAGAAGCAGCGGATGTCCTCAAACAAGCGCACGATCCAGCACACATAGGAGGGGCCAAGTTGTATGATAAGTTGATGACGTTGGGGTATTATTGGCCAATGATGGAGAAAGACTCTGCTGAGTTCCTTCGAAAATGCAAAGCTTGCCAACTTCATGGAAATATGATCCATGCCCCATCGGTGGACTTACACTCTCTGTCAACACCCTATCCATTTCATACTTGGGCGTTTGACCTAGTGGGGGTAATACACCCTTCTTCGAGAGGCAAGATATGGATACTGGTAGCAACAGAGTGTTTTACAAAATGGGCCGAAGCGATACCACTCAGAAGAGCAACGACTGGGGTGGTGAGCAACTTCATCAGAGAATACATCATTTGCCGTTTCAGGATCCCAAAGGTTATTCTTTCAGATAACGGGACTCCTTTTGTCAATTCCGTAGTAACAATGCTCACAGACAAGTACTCCATTGTTCATCACACCTCAATGGTGGCATACCCAAAGGGAAATGGTCAGGCCAAAGCAACTAACAAAACCTTGGTTAATATTTTGGACAAGATGATGGAGGACTTTCCAAGGGCATGGGATGACAAGATACCAGCTATTTTATGGGCCTATCGAACAACCAAGTGAAAACCCACATGATACACGTCGTTCTCTGTTGTTTATGGGGCTGAGGCAATCCTTCCAGTAGAGTTGGAAGTTCCCTCTGCTCGTTATGCCTTGCGAAGTAGCATGCTCCCTCATAGTAGACACGTACAGCTGGAAGCGTTGGATGGACACATAGATAATTCGATGCAACACTTTCAAATATATACGGAACAACTCTCCAAGTCATATGACAACTTGGTGAGACCAAGGAAGTTCGTGGAGGGAGACCTCGTATTGAAAGTGGCAGTGAAGCACATCAGGGGACTTCCTCTACCAAAGTTCGCAGCGAACTAGGAGGGACCTTTCGTTGTGAATTTAATTTCGAAGTTAGAGGAAGACAAGCCATTTAAGATTAACAATAAATGGCTGAAGGTTTATCATGTGTAAACAATCAAGTTCGAACCAATGTTATGACTGTCTATTGTTATAAATATACAAGTTTTGGGTTACAATTTGAACATAATGAAAGAATTGCAGAAATATAGAAATCTATAGCATACAATAATAGTCACAACACACGAAGGGATTGAAAAGTATATATTCTTCATTCATAAATAATAGAGCATTACAAAATTTGTTTTGGGAGCTATCGCCCAAGAATTACATAGATAAGAGCAGATGGAGGATCTGTATACAAGAGGCAACTAGTCTAAAAGAAACGATAAATCTGAGGAAGAGAAAAAATCTCCAGGAAGGCCCGAAGAAGCTGCTGTGAAAGACCGTTGGGCATTAATAGAAACCTCCAGCCACGTTTGCACTTGTGTACGTTCGATGAGGAGTCTCTCGCGTTTTAGTTTGACCAGACACAAATCTTATTCGGCCTCATTTACCTCTTGATCCACTACTTCCAAAAGGGGTGCCAATGCGACCAACCTAGCTTCCTCAGCTTGCTGGTCCTCCTGGTTCTTTCGTAACACTTCCCTCTGGCCGATCATTTGCTGGTTCTTCAAAGTCTTCAAATGTGTTATACGCCAGTCAAAACGGAAGCCATCACGCTCTAGCTCCCTCAGGAAACCCAGAAATTGGTTAAGTAGGGATCGAGTAACGCTTTCAGTGGGAGTACCGACAATTTCAGCAATAACGATAGCCATGCCTTGAAGTCTTTAACTCATCACATAAATATTGGAACATAGGCAGTCTGATGTGAAGGTCTCGGGGTGACGATTCACCAGTTGTTCAATCACCAAGCAGTGATTTACAGCCATTTGAGGAGACTGCCGAAGCACCACCAGGCAGAAAGCGTGAGGAGCCAAGTCGGGAAGAGGAAGTTCACACGCAGATTCGCTCTCTGCGGCAGCACCAGTCATGGAACCTTGATCATCATGACCAGAATTTTCAGAAGAAGCAGGTTCCCGATGGGGGGAGGCCATAGGCGAAAGAACTGGGGGAGAATTTTCCCGAGCAACCTGAAAAGAGATAAAGGGCATGATGAGTTTATGAGAAATCTTAACAAGCATTTTCGTTGTTAAGTCACCATTATAAGGTGGAGTTTATGAAAAATCTTAACAAGCATTTTCGTTGTTAAGTCACCGTTATAAAGTGGAGTTTATTAAAAATCTTAAGAAGCGTTTTCGTTGTTAAGTCACCGTTATAAGGTGGAGTTTATTAAAAATCTTAACAAACATTTTCGTTGTTAAGTCACCGTTATAAGGTGGAGTTTACTAAAAATCTTAACAAGCGTTTTTGTTGTTAAGTCACCGTTATAGGGTGGAGTTTATAGAAAAATCTTAACAAGCGTTTTCATTGTTAAGTCACCGATATAAAGTGGAGTTTATTAAAAATCTTAACAAGCGTTTTCGTTGTTAAGTCACCGTTATAAGGTGGGGTTTATTAAAAATATTAACAAGCGTTTTCGTTGTTAAGTCACCGTTATAAGGTGGAGTTTACTAAAAATCTTAACAAGCGTTTTCTTTGTTAAGTCACCGTTATAAGGTGGAGTTTGTTAAAAAAATCTTAACAAGCGTTTTCGTTATTAAGTCACCGTTGCAAGGTGTAGTTTATGAAAACTCTTAACAAGACTTAACGAAAAATACCTCAGTCGCTGCAGGGGCAAGAACGTGAGTCAGTGTGGCAGTCGTAGGGACAGGAACTGTTGGGGGCGAGATCATTGCCTCAGAAGCCACAACGGGGTCCCTGCTCGCAGAAGCCTCAACACTTGGCAAAACTCCCTCACCTACATAAGGCACTAGGGCCAGCATAGCTGGTTCGTCGAGAGAATATGACGGGTTCCCAAACAAAGACCCAACACGAAGGGGTGCAGAAGCACCACTATGCTGGATTGAAGCACCAACATGGGCCTTGACTGCAGTAGAACCACCAAGATAACTAGGTGGTACAAGATCAGGAGAAAACTGTGACATGAGGGAAAGTGTTAGAAAAGAGGAATAAGCACAGAAAATATGAAGAAGTATCTCCACATACTACTTGCCTCGGTTATGGTGTTAAAGAGGGGAATGGCAGTCAGAGGTCTCATCAGCATCGTTGGAAGAAGAACGCCTGCTAACAACGAGGATACTTGAACCTGAGGCACCTAAAACATCTCAGGGTTCAGCAAGTCCAGCGGTGGAAAAAAAAAAGAGCACGCCTCGCTAAAGGAGACCTTAGGGTTTGACGATTGAAACACTGGACGTGGAGCCTCCTGATCAAACCCAAACTGGCGGCTGCATCGGTTGGGATTATAGTGCTCACCGGTATATCCCCACTCGGTGTAAGAAGGCAGATATCCGGGGGAGAACAGAAGAACCACGGCCAACGAGGGATCCTCGATATCTGGGGAAGGCGCCTGTACCATTCTGGCTTCATGTTGAAAAAATTCACAAGTGTGAAAGAAGACTTCCTCCTGATAAGGCATCATTAAAAAGTTCTCAAAATGATCAATCACAGATATTAACTCCTTTCAGCTTTGTCTCCTGTGATAAATAAAGGACCGTGGAGGCAGAATTGTTTCCCCCGAGGGAGGACTGTTGGCTTTGGCCGCTACGGTAGGAAAGCGAAAGTAAAGGAAGTTGGTCAAAAGAACGTTGTTGGCAAAATTGGCCAAGTTATAATGGCCAAGAAAGAGTTCCATATCGAACAAAGTTCTATCCAGTCAGGTGTAGAGGGATCCCAAGGCAATTGTAACCAGTGGAAGTTTTATGCCTCGGGCCAAACGAAGGGACATGTTGATAAGGTCCCTTCGGGGTTGGTCGTTGGATTTTCCCGTCAAAAGGAAACGGGAGAGAATCACAAGAATATAGGCGGGAATTTCCAACGGTGTACCTTGACCAGGAGCATCTGTTGAAGAACTGCCTTCACCAGAACCCTTGAAGAAATAATTAATCAAGGGAAAGAAAGTAGCTTTGTTGGATGAACCAATGCAGCTTCGGCATATGCGTTCCAATTCCAAACGATCGACAGTCTCTTGGGCATCAAGAGCCTCATCATAGTAGGGATCATGACCTATTGCATCGAGTCCCAAAAGATCGCACACGTCCTCTAGAGTTATGGTGAACTCGCCCCACGCAGCGATGAACGTATGAGTAGTAACGTTCCATCGAGAGACTAGGATAGGAAGAGCAGCATTGTTCTTCGAAAGAGTGAACTCACCAAACCACTTAGCCCGTTGCAACCCAAGCTTGGTGAGAATATCAGCATAAGAACTTTGCATGTGAGAATTCCAGGCAGCAAAGTGGGCAGGAGAACCCCCTGGCGCTTCAAAGTCAACATGGGACCATGGGAAGTCCCCTCGCTCCAAGCGAAATCGTAGAGTCCCCTCTACGGGAAGAAAGCCCCACTCTGAAGAATCCTCGTCTTCATCACCCAACAGTAAGGCATCGAACTTGGAAGAAAAATACACAGCCTTGCAGGCAACAGCAAAGTCATCACCCTCCCCAAAAATAGGAGAGCGACGATAAAATCTCAGTTGTTCCTGACGGGCAGCATCCAGGGAAGAGGCAGTAGTGGTGGTGGCAGACGGAGCACCAGTAGCAGAGATGGCGGGGTTGCTTGAGGTTGCCATGGAAAACGATGATGAAGACAGCAAAAAAGCTTCACGCAAGGGCGGTTTGAAGAACGATAATAGAAGACCACGACTACAGGTAACAGTTTAGAGGATGAGAAGGGAAGAAGGCGAACAAGAAGCTTAGCAACAATGGAGTTTTTGCAAGTTTTTTTTCTCTCTCTCTAAAAAAGAAACGAAAGTCTGAAGAAGATAGTAACAGAGTAAGAAAAAAAAAAGAGGGTTAAAGTGTTTTGGATATAGCTGTTTGAAAATTTCGGGGTTGTCGTTTCAGCCTCCCACCATCACACATGCAATGCCACCTGCAATCATTTCCAATGAACACGTGGCACCTTGGGAAGTGCTTTGACAGTTGAGAAGACTGCGCCACGTCATTTACAAAGTGACATCTGGGGAACACAAATCGTTGCCTTCCTATATAAGATTGAGTTTTGGCGCCAAAGAAATTTTTGTTAGACATATCTAATAAGACCCCCAACGAAGAAGATGTCCCAATGATTCCAAAAAGCTACGATGTTATCTCGTCATAAGTCTAGATGACTGATTAGTCATGACTAAGGTGCATCAGGCAGAATTTTACTTTTTCCCGAAGACTCTAACGCTCTGGTTCTGAATAAAGGAGAAAAGACGTGAATCTTTTCACACAAAGAAAAGTCCATCGGTTTGAGATATTTCGTGCAGACATTTCTTGTTCCAACAAATATCTCCACGAGGGGGAAAATGTTGAGGGGGGTTGAAGGTAATCTTGAGATTAGGGACAAATCCCCAATTAGCAACAGTGTTTGAGATTAAGAAACCGAGGCAGCTCAAGCGTGGCAACTCAGTGAGGCAACTTGGCGCGGCAGCTCATATTTTAGCTTGTTGTATTAGTCATAGTGTATTTTCATTATTGATGACTGTAAGCTTTAACGGTTGTAATGACGTAACGATAATAACAAAAGAGTTTGTATGAGGTCAAACGGTACTTGTGAGAGACCAGGCTTGGCAGGGCCTGGGAGAGCTTTCATGCTCTATCGAATGACCTCACCGTGGGAACTTTAGAGGGACCTGGTTTGGAGGATTGAAAAGTAAGTCACTGTTGGGGCTTGTCCTGACCATCTTAGATACACCTGATAAAATGCCGAAGAACCCTGACCTTGGAACCTCAAGCGGAGCAGCTTGGAGTCCCATCGGGCGTTGAGTTATGAACCAGATAGCCCTTCTACTTAGTGTCACATCTACCATAGGGGATGTTACTGGCCAGTCAAAACAATGTTAGGCATACACTTGAGTAAACAACCGTGGTATTTGGGGCTGTCAGGTAGTTGGTGAGCCACCTCTGCGACAACAGCCCCCTGACACACAGTGGTTAGGCAAAAGGCATGTCTTGGCATTTAATGATTATGACGTGGAGGCAACTAGTACACCAGGCATTTAATGCTATGACATAAAGTATGAGGGATTTCTTTCATAGTTTTAATGACTGAGTTGCCTCGGGGGTGGTGTGGGGGGCTATTTAAGGACCCCAACCACCTTTGAGGAAAGAGGATTTTTTTAGAACCCTGGATTTATTACTAAAGATACACATCAGAAAGAGAGATTTATTGCAAACCAGAGGGTTTATCCCCTCACCATTGTCATTTATTGTAAAGCTTTTAATAATTGACAGAGATTCCTGAGGGTATATGGTGTGTTTTTACCTGCCTACCAAGGTGTATCTAGGGTGCTTACTTCTCTCTCCCTCTAGCTAAGTTACTTCTAAGGTTCATTACTATTTCCCGAGTTATACACGAGGGTTTTGTGAGTTTAAGCCGAGTTTATCTTCATTGGGTCTGTGTTCGTGTGTCCTATCATTAATCCAAAGCTTTAGCCAGGATTAGCTTATCTTTACCATACTCAAATAGGGGTTACGCCTCCATCTTATCTAAAGTACCCTCTTACAAAGTGAAAGAGGTGTCTAATCAAAGCCCTGCAACATCCACCTATGCTGCATCTACGAAGTCCTTGGAATGAAGTCACGTTTGGCGTCCCTGTGGCTGGACACCTAAAAGGTTTTAAAAATATTTTACATAGCAAGAGTTAGTACTCAAAACGTTTTAAAAATATTTAGCAAGTAATTTATTGCAGTAAAGATTAGTTATTGATTACACATGTTAGGTTTATTCACACTCCCTTGAGTTTCCTCACCTCTTATGTATAGTGCACGCCTAACGTTCCATACTAGACTATTTAGCTACACTACCCAATCTATTTAGACTATATTAGTCGCCTGAACTTACCTATACGTCTAAGTTCCCGTACCGCCCATACAGGACCAAATTTTATTAACACTCCTCATGTGTGAATTAATTCCCGTTTAAGATTTCACATATGTTAGTTCCTTATTTTGAAAGTTAAGTCTGACCACTTAATCTTATTCATTAGATGTTCACTATCTAATATTATTGTTTTCCAATTACGTTTTCTCCACTTAACTTACTTTTTAGATGTATAGACGTCATCTAACTATCTACTACTTCTCCCTAGTAGATTATTCATATATAATATATTTTGCACACAATATAGACTATAAGGATCATTAGCTCGGTCTAATCATCGACTCCAATTCTCCCAATTTAGATTTTTTTATGTATATACGTCATAAAATTATCTACTATTTCACTCAAGTAGATTATTAATATAGTTTACATTTCACTCACAATAAGGATTATTAATATAGTATACACTATAAGGATTATTGGCCCAGTCTAATCCTCGACTCCAATTCTCCTTTCATTTACATTGGGCCGATCTAATCCTCGACTCCAATTGTAAATGTTATATAAAAGTATTGGCCCAGTCTGATCCTCGACTCCAATACTATATAGATACTATAGGTATTTCACACAACCTAAGTACATAATTTATAGGTATTCACACAACCTAATCGTTCACATTAGTATGTTGTATATTTCTCTCTAATACTCACAGTACAGTTTATTTTACGATTTCTCTCGTTATTGCATCTTCTTGAGTATTCTCCCAACTCTAAGGACCTAGTTAACCCCTTTATATTTTTAGTAGCTAAGTATAACTTACACTACTGGTATACTTATTGTCCATCCGAAGTTTCCGTAAATTATTATTTCACTAACCGATAATTTACGACACAAATTTATCCCAATCGATTCCCGTCTTACTTCCCTTGCTAAGAGAAATCTACAAATTGTAATTAGGCCTACTGTAGTATTAATAATTACCCCAAAAATACCTTAGTAAGGTTCTAAAGTTTACACCATAATCGGTTAGAAGAACTAAGTCAAAAAGGGGAAAAATAGATTTTTTGGGAACCTGACCAAATACCGGAGCAATCCCCTTTTTACCGAATCGATCATTGTTTTTAAACCGGATCGATCCCCTTTTCTGCAATTCACCAACCTTGTCCATTCATGCATTTTTCGCCTATGATCTAGTACCAACCTCCATTACTCTACACCGAGGTTTCAACTAAACATTCTAAACCACTTCTAGATGTATTATGAGGGTTCCTAACGTTTTAAACATATTAAAATCATCACATAATTTGACCAAGAACGAATCAAACTATGAAACTTCATCAAGGCCCTAGTTTTGTATTCTTCCCACATATTCAATCACAAGCCCAGATTTATTTCGTATTTAATGATCAAGTCACCCCTGTTGATTAATCCTCTACATAGGTTAACCCGTTCTACATGCAATTCCTAACAATTATACACCAAATCTATTCTTTCTATCTCTAAGAACATGGGATTAATCATCACTACACCAAATTTGCCTAATTGTCACGGTCATTAACCTTGACAAGTTGAACTTGTCAAGGTCAATGACCGTGACAATTCGGGGCGAGACAACTTTTTTTGTCATGGACGTGTCACGATCATTGATCGTGACAAGTTCGTTAGAATTGTCACAGTCGTGTCACGGGCCATGACCATGACAAGTTTAGTCACGGTTAATAACCGTGACAAAGGCTCGACCCTTTTAAAAAAATTGTCACGGTCATTGATCGTGATAATTCTGGGCAGAATTTAAAAAAATCTGTTGGGCAGTATGGCCACTGCCACTGCCCAGCAGTATATTTGTACCTATTATAGCAACGTTGTACCTGTTCAAACATCATATATCCAAACAAACGAAAGATAATGCAAATATATATTCAAAATAGAAACAATATACATGACAATATAACCCAAATATAATTCAAATATACCAAATTAAAAATAATGTCACTACATGTCCGGGGTAAATGTGAGGAGGTGAGTAGGCCACACAATATACGAATTGACACACCCACTAATATACATCGTGCCGCATTGTTCGCGCAACCAAAATAGGGAGTTCTCCTTCCCGGGTATCACATGAGTGCGTCTGTGGACAAAGACGCCTTGTCGGCATCAGACTGCGACTCATGCACTTCCTTAAGCTTTGCCTGAAATGACAAAAAACACATGATTAGTAAAATAAGTAAACTAAAAAATTATAACGTAATTAACAAAAATTAAACTGTCGGATTACTTACAATCGTGACCGCGACGCTCGGGGACACCTCCTTGTCCTTCCCCTTCTTCGTCCGAAGAGCCACATAAGTATCGAGCCTATGTGGCTTACCCTTGGGCCACTCCCTACCCCCTGAAATAAAATAAAGTAAAAATATTATCGGCCCCGCAGAGTAAAATAATGAAGAATAATATATTTCTGTAGTTGTAGAAAAATTAAATCTTACCTTCATCCTATGATCCACCTCGGCGTAAGACGTTCGACCAGAGTAGTGCACGTCCGTCTTTTTTGCCCGATTTTCCCTCCCCGATTGGCGAGATGCCAATTGTCGCTCCTCGATCTCATTGTCAATGAACTTTTGCCATTGTGCCAATGAGATCGGCTCCTTGGGAGGGACGGATTCACGCCATTGGATAATGGACTCTCGTGTTTTTCCAAAGTACCGTGTCCGCATATTTTTCTTCCACGTCTTGTGTTGCTCCCTCAAATGCTCCAAGACGGAATCGCGTAGCTTTGGATCCAAGTTGAATTGTTCCTGTCCAACAAATACAATGTTAGTTACGAATAAATATAAATATAAATATAAAATGAAATTGAAATCGAAATCGAAATTGAAATTGAAATTGAAATTGAAATTGAAATTGAAATTGAAATTTAAATTGAAATTGAAATTGAAATTGAAATTGAAATTGAAATTGAAATTGAAATATTCATATAAATATAAATATATTACCTGTAGTGCCGCCCAAATAGCTAACTTGAGCTCATATGGAACCTCCTTCCAACTCATAAACCCCGGGCCGATGACCGTCTTTAGCAGCTCGAAGGATCTCCCTAATAGCTCCGACTTGTTCTCAATGGTAATCCAAAATTTTCCATATTTGGGGAGCCTAGGAGCCGAGGAGCCCTCGTTGCCTCCGCTACCAACGAGCCCAGACGACATCATCATAACAAGCATCATCATCCTCGCCTTAATACCTGAAGGAGACATTTGCTGTAAAAAATTGTTATTAGTACAGATAAAAAAAATTAGAAGAAGACATGCAAATATGTACAATTACTACAAACCACCCCCTGCCCCCACCCCCACCCCCTCCCCCACCACACACACGCACACATACACGTACACGTACACACACCACCCCCTGCCCCCCACCACACACACAATAATCCAATAATGATTAATAATTATATATACTATGTTTCATTTAATTATGTCTTATTTATATTCAAATTCAAGTATTAATAATTATATATATTATGTTTCATTTAATTATGTCCTATTTATTTTCAAATTTAATTATTCAAAAGTTGAAAAATTCCACCCCCATATGGACAATAATCTAGTGGTCATGCCACTTTTAAAACTAACCAACCCAACATTTACTAAACAAAATAATCCAACAACAATGTCTACAATATTTGTGTATCCCGTACTCCTTATAATTCATCTACTCAATTAATTCATCTACTCAATTAAACTACCTTGCCCCACCCCCCTTCTCCCATCCCTGCCCCCACCCCCTCCCCCACCACACACACGTACACGTACACACACCACCCCCTGCCCCCCACCACACACACAATAATCCAATAATGATTAATAATTATATATACTATGTTTCATTTAATTATGTCTTATTTATATTCAAATTCAATTATTAATAATTATATATAGTATGTTTCATTTAATTATGTCTCATTTATATTCAAATTTAATTATTCAAAAGTTGAAAAATCCCACCCCCATATGGACAATAATCCAGTGGTCATGCCACTTTTAAAACTAGCCAACCCAACATTTACTAAAAAAAATAATCCAACAGCAATGTTTACAACAAATGTGTATCCCGTACTCCTTCTAATTCATCAACTCAATTAATTCATCTACTCAATTAAACTACATTTCCCCACCCCCTTCTCCCATCCCTGCCCCCACTCCCACCCCTCCCCCACCACACACACGCACACGTACACGTACACGTACACACACCACCCCCTGCCCCCCCACCACACACACAATAATCCAATAATGATTAATAATTATATATACTATGTTTCATTTAATTATGTCTTATTTATATTCAAATTCAATTATTAATAATTATATATAGTATGTTTCATTTAATTATATCTTATTTATATTCAAATTTAATTATTCAAAAGTTGAAAAATCCCACCCCCATATGGACAATAATCCAGTCGTCATGTCACTTTTAAAACTAACCAACCCAACATTTACCAAACGAAATAATCCAGCAGCAATGTCAACAACAAATGTGTATATTCAAATTCAATTATTAATAAATATATATAGTATGTCTTATTTAATTATGTCTTATTTATATTCAAATCCAATTATTAATAATTATATATAGTATGTTTCATTTAATTATGTCTTATTTATATTCAAATTCAATTATTCAAAAGTTGAAAAATCCCACCCCCACATGGACAATAATCCAGTGGTCATGCCACTTTTAAAACTAACCAACCCAACATGTACTAAATAAAATAATCCAACAGCAATGTCTACATCAAATGTGTATATTCAAATTCAATTATTAATAATTATATATAGTATGTCTTATTTAATTATGTCTTATTTATATCAAAATTCAATTATTAATAATTATATATAGTATATATTATTTTACTAATTTACAATAAGGAGCAATCATATATTAATTTACTAAAATAATTAATAATCAATCAATTCTTTACAAGGGACACTACGGGCACACACACATAGACACACACGCAGCCCCGCACCCCTACCCCTACCCCACCACCCACCCACCATCCCTGCCCGCATCACCCACACCCTCCCCCCTCACCCCACCCCTACCACACACACACACACGTACACCCACCCCCACCACCCCACCCCTCCCCCACCACATCCCCTGCCCCCCACCACGACTGCACACACACACAACCCACCACCCACCCCCTTCCCCCTCCCCCACCACCCACCACCCACCACCACACACATATATACACACACATACACACATATATCAACACATATATATACACACATATATACACACATACACACACATATAGAAATGAAAGAGAAAGAGAGGAAAAAAATATACCTTAGCGAGAGAGAGAGAGCGCTGAAATCGCTTGTAGAGAGAGAGAGAGGAAGCCAAAAAATGGTGGGAAAAAAAAGAGTCTAGGGCTTTTTTTTACTGAAGATATTGTCACGGTCGTGTCAAGGTCCTTGACCGTGACAATTATTCTAAGAATTGTCACAGTCAATGACCGTGACAAGTCTGTGATAAATATATTTGTCACGGACTTATCACGATCATTGACCATGACAATTCTTTATCACGATCTTGTCACGGTCAATGGCCGTGACAAGGGTGACCGACTGAAAGGTGACATTTTGGCCATTTTGGTGTAGTGCATGGTTATCATTAAATCTCTATGCATGGACATTATAACTTCATTTAAATACAATAAAAAAACTTGCCTTATACAGAGGTGATCTGATTTCGTGATGAAGATAATGATTTGATGTGCTTCCCTTCAAATCCCCACTCTTTAGATGCTTAGGGTGCAAGAATCCTCCTTAAGCTTTTGGGAAAGGTTCTTCTCTTCTCTCTAATGGTCTCTCTAAGATTTTGGAGTTATGAACCCTAATCCCCAATTCTAATTATCAGATATAGAACTCTAATTTTTGTAGGTCCTTTAACCTCTATTTTTAAAATGACCAATTGACCCGTGACTCAATTGACATCCTCAGGTATACTATTTTGATTAATTTTCCCCTTCCAGACTCACCCGTGACCTCTAAATTATCATTCGAGTCACCCAAAATATATTTATCATTTCCCACCTCAACATAGTCTAACACGCGACTCTCGATGAGGTAACATATAGTACGCCCACATCACTCGTTATGATGTATAATCTTAATTATCAATTATTTACTATTCACACTTAGTAAATATCATATCAGAAATATTAATCAGTATCTATCTCTCGATTAATATTTAATAACTACAATTATTATTAAATCACATTAAATTACTCTACTCACGTAATTTAAATTCAGACGTATTTCTATTTAATTAGTCAATTACTTAAATTCTAAATATGCCATAAATACGGGGTATTACATATATGGATCAAGTTTATTAAACAAGTGCGGTGGGTAGCTTGATGTATGACATTATTTGTACTCGAACGGATATAGCTCAAGTGATGAGCTAGGTGAGTAGGTATATGGAGTATCCGGGAAAAGAGCATTTAGATGTGGTTAAGTGGATTTTGTGACATTTATGGGAATCAATTAATGTTGAACTTATGTACTAATGGGTGGATAAGTCACATGTATGTGGATTCAGATTATGGGGGTGATTTGGACAATAGTCAGTTGACTATGGGGTATATTTTGACATTAGCTAGTGGTCCGGTGAGTTCATGGTTCAAAGTCTTAATCTCGGTCCCCGTATCGGATACTCAATTTTCAAATCGATCGCGATATCAAGCGATACACAAAGATACACTATTAGAGAATGCAAAAAATTCTAGAAAGAATATAAAAATGTTAAAAAATAAGATTGATAATGTTGACCAATAAGATACATTCAAAGTATCCTTTAATATGCATTGCATTGTACAATTGGTTATACTGAAGGGTGACAAACTTGTCACATTAAATATTCCATAATAAACCAATATTAATATTGTAAAATAATATAATGACAAATAAAACTTGATAAAAATTTTACGTTGAAGATAAATATTAATAATTACAATATTTTTTTTTATTTTTATATCCTTATTTAATTGCGATATTGATAATACAGATGTGGATAAGGGTAATTTCCTCCAGTAGGATAATGGGAGTGATAAGCACCCAAAACTGTACAATTTATACCCCAAATAGACGTACTTTAGTTGCTAATTCTCGACAATATGGGTCTTATGCGCTTAAATGTTTAATATGCAGGTTTAATGTACGTTGCGGCATTCAAACGCGTATTTCAAGGCAATTGTGCATTTTACGGAGCTAAATACCAAATTTCCTGACCCTAACCTAACCCATCCTAGCCTAAACTTGTCCATAAACCGTCACTTAAGACCCGTGTGTGTTGGTTTGTTTCCCTTTTATTTTATTTTAATTTTTTAGATTTTTAGTTTGAGTCATTTTAATTTTAGGATTATTTTAGCATTTTTTAGGTTTTATTTCCTATTTTTAGATTTTATTTTCTATTTTATTTTTATTAATATAATTTTATTTTATTTTGATTTTTATTAGTTTCTAGTTTTATTTTATTTTATTAAGATTTTAATTTTTAGGATTTCATTTATTTTTTAGTTTATTAGATTTTATATTTTTTTAGGACTTTAGTTTTTAAATTTAATAGATTTATATTTATATTTTTATTTTCATTTCATTTCTTTTTATTTTTATTGAGTCTTTATGTTATTTTATTTAGAATAGAAATTTAATTTTTAGATTTTTAGTTTTTATAGTTTTATTTTATTAGTTAGTTTATATTTTTTAGGGGTTCTAATTAAACACACACACAACCCTTATTACACACCCACTAAATTACCACCTATCCTACACCAAGTCCCCTTACCCTCATCCCCACCATACACCATACACACTCACACACCCTACACCCCCCATCATCTTCTTCAACCTCTCACCACTCTCTCTCATCTCTCCTAAACCTCCATTAACACACCTTTCTCTCTACCACATATACCCACAACTACCTTCTCTCTCCTCCATAACTCTCACTACCACCTAAACCACCAACATCAAACCCTTATATCATCATCTCCATTAACACCCACACAAACCACACTTCCACCTACCAATATCCTGCCGCCGCATCACCACCAGCCGGCGCCGGACCCGACCACCTGTTACCCCTTCAACCTCACCCGAACCCGCTGCCACCGTCCCTGCCCGGCGGCGATCCAAGCCCCTACCTCCGGCGCCTCTCTCTCACCTCGCAGCCAACTCCGACCCTCTCTCTCTCCTTCTGCGATACCCATCGCCGGCGGACTGCCTAGCCCGACCCTCTCTCTCTCTCTCCACATACTAAAACCCAAACTCCGACCCTGTCAACCCCCAGCTGAGTCCGGCAAAACCCTTTTCCAAACCCCATACCCGATGTCCATTTCCGACCGAAGTCCAACCTGCGAACTCTCCCGATCCAACCCGACCTCCAATTCAAACCAAAGCCAAACCCATTTTCCCCTTTACCCATTTCTCCTTTTCAAGCCACGATCTATTCTTCACCTGCCAACAAGCCAAATACTAATTAAAACCAAACCAAAGACTTAATTCCCCATGTGCCAATAACCACCTTATAACCCCTTTTCCTATTATACCCTCCAACTAACCACTCAAAACCAATTTCCAAAATTACCCCCTCACCCAATCTGATTTTATCCTCACCTCACACCCCAATGCACATGTGCTCTCACCTTATACACATGCACCTCTAGCCAATTCCCATTTTGACCCCTCATGCTCCATGCCTCCTATATATTGAGGATGAAGAGTTCATTTGAAGAGATCTCAAAATTAGTTTTAAGCTAGGTGTGATAAAATTCTCCCCACCCCTCTATGTTGAGTATTTGCATTTTTAGCAAATACCTCAATATAGAGGTGTGTGTTGAAAATTATCTCTTGGATGAATTTCACCCCACCCATCTATTATGAATTTTTGCATTTTTAGCAATTATTTCATAATAGATTGATGTAGTGAAATTTATCCCTTATGGGAGATAAATTCTAACCCATTCATTTATGTTGAGATTTTGCATTTTTAGCAATTATCTCAATATAAATTAATGATCTAGAATTTATTTCTTTGGGTGAATTCTAATGTATAATTTTATAATTTTAAGATGTGCATTTTTAGCAAATCTCTTTTATTATTCAATTGTCCATTATGAATTCATCCACTATCCTTTTAGTTTTTAGTTTGTAATTTTTAGTTTAGCTTCAATAAATACATGAGTGAAGAATTGTAATTGAGAGATTGATGATGTAATTGAAGATTTCATGTCAATTCAAGGCTTAAATGGGTTTGATCTATTCCTCTCTTTTACTTTTAGTTTAATCATCTCATGCTTTCAATTGTTTAGCTTATATTTTTGGATGATGATTATTGAGGGCTAATCTCCCATTTATGGGATGAAATTTTGAAGCCCTCATGAGTCCAATTTAGTTAGTTTACTTTTTAGCTCAATTTTATTTACCTAATTTTTATTAGCTTTTGCATCTTAATTAGTAGTTATAAAATTAGTATAGTTAGTTAGTTAAAATATTCCCTTGAAAAATTCATAAAAAAATAAAAAAAGTAAAAATAGAAAAAAATATAATAAAATGCAAATGAATCTATATATATGTCCTCTCCAATTTTGTGTTTCACCCTTAGATATGGATTGACTCCCTTACTTACCTCTACACTAGTTTTGTTATAATTTTGTAGGTTCAAGGGAAATTTTGATAGAGAGAAGTTGCAACAACGACAAAATCTACATAAGAAAAGCAAGTTATCAAATGGCGCCGTTGCCATTCTTGGGATTGTGAAGCTCGGAGCGGATTCCATTTTGTGATTCATTTATCTTGTACTTTTTTTCATTTTTGTACCATTTTTTATTTTTTTTTAGAAGGCTTGTATTAGGATTTTTATCATTGCTTGTATTGCGGTGCTCAGAGACACCATTTATTTTTCATTTAAATTTGTAATAATTGAAGCCAAGCGTGATAGGGAAACCGGACAAGGTAGAGAGATGGCGTCCATTGGCGAGGATTTAGAAGCCTCTCTACCTTGGGTCGGTAGGACTCCCGGGGACGACTGAGATTGGCGTATTCTCCCCCCGGTCGACTCAACATTTTTCGGCACCCCACGGCCTAAAAACCGTGGGAGGTATATTTCTTAAATCCTCGCGCCTCTCCTGTTAGCGAGTCAATTCTTTTGTGTGCTCTTGTGTGCTCTTATTTGATTTTATTCTCGCATTTATTTTTGAATGGTGTGATGAATTAATTAATTAAGACCTACACCCGGTCACTCACGAGAAGGGATTTCATCACCCGACTCACTCGCTTACCATTTTGTGCTACCCTAGCCATCACTAAATTTAAAATCAATCAACTAGGTGGCCCAATAGGAGAATATTTTTTCAATGGCGATCACAAAGAGATTTCCGTGAATTTTTATCGCCCGCGGACTTAATTAAAATTTGACTACCCTCTCACTAAATTTAAAGATAAAAATTGGCTATGTGCTAGTTAGGAATTTTTCTTGACTTGTGTGTGTGTCCAATTCCACTTTCGGTAGTCGGTTTTAGTTGGTTCGTGCCAATTCAAGAGTCCATATTTTCCCCACCTTTTCTTCCAAAAAAAAAAATCCAAAAATATTTTTCTTCCTTTATTTTTTATAAAAAATCCAAAAATATTTTTCTTTCTTTAATTTTTAGAAAATCCCAAAAATATTTTCTTTCCTTTTGAAAAAATTTCAAAATATCAAAAAAATATTTCTCTCCTCATGGCCGAAGAACGTCCTTTACGGGACTACTTTGGTCATTTTTCATTGACACGTGACACGTGTGAGAGTAATCCCGAGCGGTCTCTTTATGATATTCTTCATGATTTCACCTCTCTCACGAGTACCGTTGGTACTCTTGACCCATCTATGCATGCACCACCTATTCCATCACCCTCGGTGTCAAGTGTCGACGTGCCTCATCCTTTATTGTGCACCCACTGTTCTTATGCCGATCACATGTCCCATGAGTGCCCATACTCTTCATATCCCTACGCACCTACCATGGAACATGTGTATCCATATGACACTGTCCCGGAACCCACCTCGGCCCATTATCCCGATGTATCCAATCCCGAGTTGTGTGAGTACCCCAGTTATTCGTGGAGGCCTGATCACCCTTCCATGCAATATGTATCCCAACCCGATGTTGTGGATCCTCACACGTTCCAACAGTTGTCATGGCAAACTTGTGCACCTGTTCACGATCAGTTTCCTCACTACGCACCCCATGCGCATCAACCATTTGTCCATCACGAAAGCGGTCCTTTCGTGTATGAATAACTTGGCCCACCCCACACACTTCATATGAGTATTCTCCATATACTCCCGGTTATAGCGTGTTGTGTCCACCTCAACCACCATCACCACCCATCATTCCACCAACACCTTCATCCACATCCACTCTCGAAACCCTCTTGCAAAAGTTCATACTTGAGCAAGAGCAAGCAATTCAAACTCAAGCTCTCCAAAGGCTTGAACAACGTTTAAATGAATTGGAGTGTGAGCGAGAGTCGGATATTCCCATGACCCCACCCATCGTTGCCACCGAGTGTGACGATGACGTGTCCCTTTGTGACACAAAATTTGAGTGTGACCAACCCTACCACGTCGAGAATCTCGAAGTTGAGACCATTCCATGGTCCGGGTCCCAAGTCGACAATTGTGTTGACTTACCTTTCGATAGTAAGCCTGATCAAATCCCACCCTGTCCTTATGAACCCATCATTGCGGTTCCCACTCCCGAGATATTAAAAAACATGCCCGAGCTTTTACCTTATGCCCCAATTGCCTATGTCTCTGACATGACCATATCTTTTAGGTTAACTCCGGCTATGAGTGCTCACCATTTTCCCGAGATAGAATCCGTGATAGTTCCTAACTATTCGGATCTGGATGATGTCCCACCATGCATGGCTCCCGTTGAGCCCGATATTTCTATCGATTCCTCTATCTCCGATCTTGGTGCCTCGTTTTACCCACCCACCCCATTTACCGATGCTACTATTATGGAGAAGTTGATCACTCCATCTTTAGAAACCACACTCCCTTGTGAGTATTCCTTTACTCCTCCCAATGAGTGTGTGTCTCCCACGCTTGAGTTGGATCATCTTCCTCCACCATTTATCCCACCCGATACACCGTTTATCCCACCCGACCCACCCATTATATCTTCTACCCCACCACCTGGTTTGGATCTTGATTTTGCACATTTCAAGTTTCCATTGACATTTTTAGATCCTCACCTAAAACCATCCTCTATCCACGATAGTATTTTTGGTGCTACTCTCCACTCCCGTGACACCGAGCTTGTTCCTCCATGCACGCCACTCTCTTGTGGTGTTGATTTTTCGCAACATCTCCCTGGCGTGTCACGGCGCGACCATTACCATCGCCCATTCATAGAACGGTCGTGTGATTTTTATGAGGCACATCCCATTCCACTTACCAAACCATATTGCCTCCCTCACCAATTAGAGCACTATGATTATAGGGCCCTTGTTGCCCTCACCTTTACGCTCAACAAGGCTCGAGACCGATGCCTCTTCACCCTTACCTTAATACCCACCCACCCATGGTCCACCGATGCTTTGCATCGTGTGATGCACTTTGCCATACAAGTGCATTGACCCCTATAGTTCTGATCCAGCAAGACTGACGCTTCAGTCTTGTTTGGGGGTGATTCTCATCACCCAATTTTTCTGCCACCCCGCACTATCATAGATCCTATCCTTTGGGTGAGATTTCATCGGTCTGGCTGAAGACGTTAAACTTAGCGCTACCGGGAGGCAGCCCGATTTTCTTGTACTAGTCTCATCCTATTTGGGGGTGGTGTTTCACATCACCCTATGCTTTATCATGCTTATAGACTTGTACATCTTTTATTCAGGTTTATTCTTGGCTTCACATGTCCACTTCATTAGCGGTTCATTCTGGTAATCTCTTTCCTACCTTATGCTCTCAATTTTAAAAATCATTTTACCTAACATCGAGGACGATGTTCCTTTTTGTTTGGGGGTGGGGAATTTTATCAAAATCGTACCTCTTTTGAAAAATTTTGATTTTTAAACCTGATTTTTAAAATTTTCGTGTAGTTTCTTTCATCTCAATCATTAATGTGAATTTTCAATCATCCATCTTGTCAAGTCTAGGAATCAAGCTAGAGAATATTTTTTCTAATAGCTTATGTAATACATAACAAGGCATTTTGCACCATGAATTTCTAGACTCAACAAAATTTGCGCACTTATCACGTCAATACGGTTTAGAGTTGAGGAGTACTACAATTCTAAAGAAAACCTTAAGGATCACTAGTAGAGACTTTAGCTTGTGAGATTTGTGCCTTTCACCCTTTTTGAGTGTTTTACGCAATCTCCGAGTCACAAGTTGATTCAACTTCGTTTGGGTCCGCACTTTAAATTGTTGCATGATCTCATTATCTTTCATAAAATTTTGGTTGATCACTGAGAACGACATCATTTTCGAGTTGTAAGAAACGCGTGTCTTGATATTTGTCCCGATCACTAGGATTTTCATCCATACACCTACCACTTTCCCCCATATCATATTTCCATTCACTTCACCCATTATATTCCCATGTTCTTCCAAATTCCCACATATTTCCCCACACACCCACCTATCACCTCCATTTATATCATCCATCATCATTTCAAATAAAAGAGTGTTGATTCCAAATGTAAATGTCTTCATTGTTAGTTTGAAAAGTGAAAAAAAAAAAAGAAAAAAAAAGAAAAAAAAGAAAAAGAGAAAAATAGAAAAAATAGGAAAAAAAGAAAAGAAAAGAAAAATAGCAAGAAAAAAAAAAGAGAGAAAATAAAAAAAAAGAGTTTGTAGTTAATTTTTATGTAATAAAGACATTTGTGCCTAAAGTGTATACACTCTTCTATCGCATACTCATCCATTTCCCATCGCATTACACATCCATCATATTATCTCATCCATCACTCATCCATTATCCATCATATCACTAACCTACCTACCTCATCCCATCCATCCTACCTATCATATCCTTCTCATCCCATTTCATTTCCCCTCACCCATATACATCCATATTTCCCATAGGTGTTCGGGCAAATAATAGTCAACGTGGTGAATAACTCGACGTTCTCACTATAGTGATTACCATTCTTTCATGAGATCATTTTTCTTTCTTTTCGTTCGTTCTTTCTTATACGTGTGTGAGACGTTTGAACTTGATTACATTTACTCACCTCCTCACACACAAGAGCGATACACTTACCCATATCACGAGAGTTCGTTTGAGAGTGATATATCCGTGAGATTTGAAGTTGAAGCGTTGATTCCGATATGGCAATCTGGGAATTACTCTTATGATACTCGACCCGTTTTGACTGATTCACACTACACACGTTGAGTTCTAGGAAGGATGTGCCTTGAGTATTTACTTAGCTTAAACTTTTTATACATTATAGCTTGTATTTCTCAAAATATTTTCTTGTGATGGATTGTGCGATTATTCTATGTCTAATAAGAGATTGACTGCCCTTCAATAAATTTTTGCAAAATAAGAATTTTGTGGGTATATTCCCTGCAAACCCTCACGAGACACAACTCGTCCTGTAGGGCAACCTATAGGTTTAAAGGGTACACTTTTGGTTACTTATCTTTCTCTTTCTCTCTATCTTATTGCTCGAGGACTATCAACGCTCTGTTTGGGGGTGGTGTGATAAGCACCCAAAACTGTACAATTTATACCCCAAATAGACGTACTTTAGTTGCTAATTCTCGACAATATGGGTCTTATGCGCTTAAATGTTTAATATGCAGGTTTAATGTACGTTGCGGCATTCAAACGCGTATTTCAAGGCAATTGTGCATTTTACGGAGCTAAATACCAAATTTCCTGACCCTAACCTAACCCATCCTAGCCTAAACTTGTCCATAAACCGTCACTTAAGACCCGTGTGTGTTGGTTTGTTTCCCTTTTATTTTATTTTAATTTTTTAGATTTTTAGTTTGAGTCATTTTAATTTTAGGATTATTTTAGCATTTTTTAGGTTTTATTTCCTATTTTTAGATTTTATTTTCTATTTTATTTTTATTAATATAATTTTATTTTATTTTGATTTTTATTAGTTTCTAGTTTTATTTTATTTTATTAAGATTTTAATTTTTAGGATTTCATTTATTTTTTAGTTTATTAGATTTTATATTTTTTTAGGACTTTAGTTTTTAAATTTAATAGATTTATATTTATATTTTTATTTTCATTTCATTTCTTTTTATTTTTATTGAGTCTTTATGTTATTTTATTTAGAATAGAAATTTAATTTTTAGATTTTTAGTTTTTATAGTTTTATTTTATTAGTTAGTTTATATTTTTTAGGGGTTCTAATTAAACACACACACAACCCTTATTACACACCCACTAAATTACACCTATCCTACACCCAAGTCCCCTTACCCTCATCCCCACCATACACCATACACACTCACACACCCTACACCCCCCATCATCTTCTTCAACCTCTCACCACTCTCTCTCATCTCTCCTAAACCTCCATTAACACACCTTTCTCTCTACCACATATACCCACAACTACCTTCTCTCTCCTCCATAACTCTCACTACCACCTAAACCACCAACATCAAACCCTTATATCATCATCTCCATTAACACCCACACAAACCACACTTCCACCTACCAATATCCTGCCGCCGCATCACCACCAGCCGGCGCCGGACCCGACCACCTGTTACCCCTTCAACCTCACCCGAACCCGCTGCCACCGTCCCTGCCCGGCGGCGATCCAAGCCCCTACCTCCGGCGCCTCTCTCTCACCTCGCAGCCAACTCCGACCCTCTCTCTCTCCTTCTGCGATACCCATCGCCGGCGGACTGCCTAGCCCGACCCTCTCTCTCTCTCTCCACATACTAAAACCCAAACTCCGACCCTGTCAACCCCCAGCTGAGTCCGGCAAAACCCTTTTCCAAACCCCATACCCGATGTCCATTTCCGACCGAAGTCCAACCTGCGAACTCTCCCGATCCAACCCGACCTCCAATTCAAACCAAAGCCAAACCCATTTTCCCCTTTACCCATTTCTCCTTTTCAAGCCACGATCTATTCTTCACCTGCCAACAAGCCAAATACTAATTAAAACCAAACCAAAGACTTAATTCCCCATGTGCCAATAACCACCTTATAACCCCTTTTCCTATTATACCCTCCAACTAACCACTCAAAACCAATTTCCAAAATTACCCCCTCACCCAATCTGATTTTATCCTCACCTCACACCCCAATGCACATGTGCTCTCACCTTATACACATGCACCTCTAGCCAATTCCCATTTTGACCCCTCATGCTCCATGCCTCCTATATATTGAGGATGAAGAGTTCATTTGAAGAGATCTCAAAATTAGTTTTAAGCTAGGTGTGATAAAATTCTCCCCACCCCTCTATGTTGAGTATTTGCATTTTTAGCAAATACCTCAATATAGAGGTGTGTGTTGAAAATTATCTCTTGGATGAATTTCACCCCACCCATCTATTATGAATTTTTGCATTTTTAGCAATTATTTCATAATAGATTGATGTAGTGAAATTTATCCCTTATGGGAGATAAATTCTAACCCATTCATTTATGTTGAGATTTTGCATTTTTAGCAATTATCTCAATATAAATTAATGATCTAGAATTTATTTCTTTGGGTGAATTCTAATGTATAATTTTATAATTTTAAGATGTGCATTTTTAGCAAATCTCTTTTATTATTCAATTGTCCATTATGAATTCATCCACTATCCTTTTAGTTTTTAGTTTGTAATTTTTAGTTTAGCTTCAATAAATACATGAGTGAAGAATTGTAATTGAGAGATTGATGATGTAATTGAAGATTTCATGTCAATTCAAGGCTTAAATGGGTTTGATCTATTCCTCTCTTTTACTTTTAGTTTAATCATCTCATGCTTTCAATTGTTTAGCTTATATTTTTGGATGATGATTATTGAGGGCTAATCTCCCATTTATGGGATGAAATTTTGAAGCCCTCATGAGTCCAATTTAGTTAGTTTACTTTTTAGCTCAATTTTATTTACCTATTTTTTATTAGCTTTTGCATCTTAATTAGTAGTTATAAAATTAGTATAGTTAGTTAAAATATTCCCTTGAAAAATTCATAAAAAAAATAGAAAAAGTAAAAATAGAAAAAAATATAATAAAATGCAAATGAATCTATATATATGTCCTCTCCAATTTTTTGTTTCACCCTTAGATATGGATTGACTCCCTTACTTACCTCTACACTAGTTTTGTTATAATTTTGTAGGTTCAAGGGAAATTTTGATAGAGAGAAGTTGCAACAATGACAAAATCTACATTAGAAGTAATTTTTCAAGTTATCAGGGAGAAATATGAACCATGTTGTTGCTCATACGGTTGGGGTGAGTGGATGAATGACCCATAATTTGAAAATTGTGGCTCACGATCTCCTGATTGACTACCGCGATGATAATATCCAAAATCTATGTACTCAACACCATTAGTTGAACATACACCACAATATTTTCATTGATTATATCCATAGTAACCACCACTGGTTATGTTGCTATTAGTAGCTCCACAATTGTCTCTATGGCGATCTTAGTATCCACAAGTACTAGTACTAGTAGATCTCAGAAGTTATGCTAACTCATAATTATTTGTGACACTTCCACCCATAGAGATACTATGTCCCCCACTGTGATATGTACGATCCGTTATTAAACCCAATGCCCATAATTGATCATTAAGACGTTGCAGATCATATCCTCTTAAATACTCGTCACTACTAGGGGATCTCGCCAAGTTGTCTAAATATCTTTATTTTTCACTAATTTTTGGGAGATACCCATGATATGTGTCTTGTGTGGCATAGTAGTTTTAATCTCTTTATCCCCATGTCATACCACCACTGTGTTGGGTAGCAGTATTGTAAGAACCACCATTTTATTGGCTACCACCAACTTCAATCCTTTGTCGGCTACCACTAGAAGCTCCCCTACTAACATCTCCCCTACCACCACATTGGTCATCATCATCATCATCATCATCATCATCAACATCATCATCATCATCATCATCATCATCTTCATAATTACCATAAGTACCAAGAATATCTTGCCAACCATAATTACCATAACCACCTCGATCATCATCAGAACTGGAAACAACAGTAACTGACTTCGATTGATTGGAACCCCCTGTCCTCCATCCTCTTTATTTTGTTGAATAACTTCATCTGGCCAATCTAAGTCATCGGTTAGTAAGACCCCTTCATAATTCTCCTGGATATACTTATCCAAGATGTTATCCTCCTCAAATATAGTATTCAAATCTATCAAGTTGTAGTAATATTTAGTATCTCACACGTACATCAAATTCCTGAATTTAGGTTGTGAATTGTAATGTATATACACTAATTTATGCAATTTTTTTTATTGTCAGTCAGTTGCAAATATTTATATGGATTAGAGACCATGTGATCCATTTTTTCTCATAACCCAAAGATGACCATATTTGACTCAGAACTTTGATAGCAATGCGCCTAAGATTGGGGGTTTCCTTACCTTAATTGTTCCACCACTCAGTGGAAGAGAAGATTTGATTGCTTTTTTGATAAGAGATGAGCCAAACTCCCCTATCCCATCCACAAAGAATTTAACTTAAAAATTAAACAAATCAATATAGAAAAAACACACATATGAAATTAATATAACTTGATTGAAAAAATGTGATACCTTATTTATTGTTATGCCTTTTTTTCTATGTCTGGTTCTAGTCTTTTGATGACCTCTTTCATTCTGGATCTTACCTCATGATAGTTTGAAAACTTACTCGAATACTAAAACACTGGATTTAAGAAATATGTTGAGGCATGCAAGTGTTGGTGCAATTGTCTCTCCCATCTTCCATCAATCACTTATCAATACTTTGTCTAGTTTTGTTAGTTATCTAGATTGCTCGTTTTTCTTTTTACACCCCTTCATAAATTAACGAGAGTGCAGGCTTTGTTATCTTGATCCATTATCTTTGAAAGAAAAACTATGGGCTCCATAATCTTGGCAACTTCAACAGCTCGCTGCCATAATTAAGTCTTACACTTTAGTGGCTGTACTCCTACGAATCCTCACACAATTGAATTCACGCCATTCATTTTTGGTGCACATTCTCTTTAACTTAGATAGATAGTGAGTCAGACTGTCAAGTGAAAGAAACTCAACGGAGAATTTCGTAATGCCCGATTATAACAACTCCATATCTCTGGTATGTACTCCTTAATTAAATTCACAACTTTTTGATTGTTGTATATGGATGATGTAATTGATTTTTCATCCTCCAATACTAACTCGATTGGATTTATGTTCCCAATTTCCTCAAACATCAAGTCATGACAATGTTCTGCACAAGCAGCCCAAAACAAGTGTCGCCTCGTCTATATTAATAACTCAGCATTCGCCTTAAAATTAGGCTCATTATTAGTAATAATATGTACAATATGAGCCTCACAAACTCGTGCCATAACTTTATCCATAAGGGAAAAAATATATTCTGTCGACTTGATTTTGTTAGCTGTGTTCAAAGTATATCATGAAGTTAATGATAGTCTTTTTCGTCCTAAAACTCCACCCATCACATATGATTATGGAACCATATTAGGGAATTTCTCCTTCAGAGTTGCTATATAATCATCGACCTCTTCTACCTCCTAATAAAATTACACACCTCCAATTTGATAACCTATAGGACCTTTAATATACGGACCCAACTCAGCCATTGTATCAATTATACATTGATATGAGGGACCACGATCAACTGCATGAAATGGGATGGAATTAAAATAAGAGAACTTGCTAATGGCCTTCTCAACCCTATTTACTTCGTTTGTAGAGAACATAAACTTCACTATTTCTGAGTAGACTTCTTTTACTTGAACATGGAAATATGAATTCCTTTAGCAGGTAATTTAACCCCATCTTTCAATGACCATGATCTTGACACGTGTGGTCGCTTATGTCCAGACATGGATAGCCTCCTAGAAAAAAAATGTATATGGTGTTCTTCGATCATTCTGTGACTTTCTTTCATAATAACTTTCAGTTGTGTCCATTCTAAATGATTAAGGCCATCTTCATGAATGCCATCATCATCATCATCATCATCATCATCATCATCATCATCATCATCATCATCATCATCATCATCATCGTTGTCTTCTTCATCATAGTGTTTGTTTGGTCACGTAAATTATCTACATGTTTCTCTTTCTTTCTCTTCTCAAGGTTCTGATGCTTGGCAATATCTGTAATAAGTTTTTTCATTGTAACTGCTATTTTTTGGGGGCATATGATGACATGGTTCCACATTCACCTGTACACCTAACCACTGTTCTTTTAATCTTGTAATATCACCACTAATGAGCCTGCTACATGATTTACAGGCAGCATTCCTCCTATTTCCACAAAGAGCAGTTCCATACTCCCATCTAATATCCAGTTTATGAGCCATTCTACAAAATAAAAAGCATTTTTAGGAATTTTTAGAAATGCTAAACATTTTTTTAACAATTCTAAACATTTTTGTACAAAACATTATTTTTATGAATTCTAAATATTGTTAAGTGCATAATTTTTAAGAAAATTCTAAATATTTTTAAGTCTAAACATTTTTGTAGAAAACATTTTTTGTAAGAATTCTAAATATTGTTTTATACAAAATATTATTTTTATGAATTTGAAATATTAAGGTTTTCTACGACCTTTTTTTGAATATAAAAGCAGTTTTTTTCCTACCAAAATAGATTGTACAAGATAACATGGTAAAAAAGTTTCAAAAGAAAAATAATGTGGTACAAAACAATAGGGGACATTAATGAGTGGAAAAAACATCAGGCCGACGCACAAGGTTTGAAAACATGCGCGGTCTTTAAACAAAAAAAAACATGCTTAAAAAATGAGGCAATGACTAAACATAAAAAAAACATAAGAATAGGGTTTGCAAAGAGGGGCGCATGGGGGTAAAACAAAAGGAAAAGGAAGTTAGGGTTTTGGCTTACACAAGGGTATGATTTTTTGCCGACTTAAGGAGAAAAAGATGATGATGATGATGATGATGATGATGAAGATTCTTATTTGTGTCAAATACACAAAATAGACACGTGAATTATAATTGAAATAATACAACTTCTTCACTCCATGACCCATATCAGTCTAAGAGGAATCTCCTCTACTAGTAAGCTTTCAATAAAACATGGTTCTTTCAATAATTGTGTTCTCCATGATTATCTGTTGTTTTTTGCCATAATGCATGTCGATTGATGAGTGCATTATTTTGTATATTTTATACCCAAATTTATACTTTGTTAGTCCCATTTTAGTGTATTTAATAATTTCTTAGGACTATTTTATTAAAAGGAGGAAAAAATGCGAGAATGATTGAATTCATATTGAAAATGGAAATTTTAAGTCAAAAATGGGCACTTCGATAATTTTATAATATTCTTGTGCTAATTTGTGAAAAAAGTTGCCTAGTGAAATTTTTGCAGATAATGATGGAATTTGGTGCAAATTGATGATCAATTCAAAAAAGGAGCGAAAATGCTGATTTTTACGGTCGTTCGAAAATATGCTATTTTTACATCTTAAAAAAGTCGGAAATTTTTATTCTCCGATTTGGACGAAACTCGGCATGCGTGTTCAGGAAGAAAAGATAAGAGTTTTCGAGTGGGGGGAAATTTCGTCCCTTATCACGATCCAAAGATTAAAGAGGTGGAGAGATAGCTACCAACACTATTCGGCCAATCAGAAAGAGTCCCACCACAACTCAAATACCTCACCACTTGTCCTATAAAAAGGACCCTTGGGCTCATAATTTCGGAGACAATTAGAGAGGACTTTCGTGGAGGATTTCAGGGAGCAACTTTGAGTGATTGTAATCAATTTGAGGGCCAAGTTTTTATCATTTTTTTAGAGGATTCAAGATTGGTGTGAGAGAACTATTTGTAAGTTTGGTTTATTAATGAAGATCTCTACTCATTCTTGCAATTTCTCTTTCATTATGGTAGCTTGATTCTTATATTAGGAGTAGGGTGAAGTTTATCATAGTTAACTAATATTGTCACGTTAATTTTATCGTTGTTTATTCCCTACTTGTTTTAATTGTTATTAAAGATTCGGTATTCATTTTAAAGCGACACGAGAGTGTGTTTTAGAACCTTCAAGATTGTTTTGTCAAATCAAGTTTTGAGATTTAAAAATAGTAATTTTTGATGGATTATGCTTGCACTTTGATTGTTTTGATAGTCCATGCTTAAATACATTTGCGAATTTTAAAACTTGTATTTTCTAAGGGAATAGGGATTTTAGCCGTCTATTAAAGAAGTTAAAAATATTTTGATCATAACCGTCATATTTTCCGAATTAAACACGGCGAGAGTCGGTTTAATTTGAGTTATAAAAAGGGAATGTCAACATTAAATTAGTGTGCAATATTAGTTACGTGATAAATGGACCCCGAATCCTAATTATTTCCTAATTGTTTACAAATCTCTTGCGTTACTCTCATTTATCGTAGTTGCTTTTATTTTGTATAATTTATAATTATTCTCTACCCCATTTGATCTAGTTGGACAGTTGTAATTCTTTTAATAATTAAAATTGACAAATCCTCGTGGGTTCGACCCGTACTTACACTCGTTATTCTATAATAGCCCGTGCACTTGCGGTATTTTATAAATTGACAACATCGATCGATATCTCGTCCATTTTCTCAGCTTAATCTCGGTTTTGCCCTATATCTCATATTCACCGAGATATGGTGATATTTAATTGATTTAATTGTTTTTGAAATCTGATTCGGATTCGTATTGCTGGGTCTCAAGATTGACTCAACTCGGTCGAGACTTTGAACAATGGGTGAGTTGGAGGTCCATTTTGCAGGCCACAGTTGCTTTGTCTGCTAAGGAGGTACATTATATAGTGGCAACGAAAGCCATGAAGGAGGCTTTATGGCTTCAAGGTCTTATTGGTGACATGGGAGTTACAGATGATTGTATGAAAGTGAACTGTGATAGCCAATATGCTGTCCACTTGGCCAAGAACCAAGTTTATTATGGAAGGTCTAAGCACATTGATGTTCGATTTCCTTTCATACTGAAGGTTATCGATGGGGGTGTTGTTGTTTTGAAGAAAATTAGCACCAAATATAATTCGGCCGACATATTGATGAAGGTGGTAACGGTGATCAAGTTAGAGCATTGTTAAAACTTGATTAATGTCCTACATTGTTGAGGCCATTTGTGGTTTATTTTATAGAGGTGATCTTAGATAATTGAGTTTATGTATGGGTTGTTGTTGTTGTTTTTAGCCAAGGTGGAGATTTAAGTTGTTTTTGGCTCAAAACCTTTTGCCAAAAAATTCTCTACCCAAACGCATGACCTTAATTCATTGCAATGAAGATTTTTTTCGTAGAAATATTGATGGCCATGGGATTTTCCAACGGTTTAAGTAAAGTTTGATGTGGAGCTTCCGACCAGCAAAGTTAAGTTCTCTAGCCCTGTAGAGAGCGGGGATAAAAAGGGCGGGAAATGGGTTTTAAGTGAGTTATTTTTTGTATTTCCCCCTTGTTTGATCCCTTGTATAAATAGAACATTTAAGGGAATTTAACCCTAAGTTTTAGATTAGCCATTATAGAGTATTTATTTCTCTTTGCTCTTGTATCCACATTTAGAGGATTTGTGAGCTTGTGTGTATTGTAACCTTTGTTGAATTAATCAAAGAAAGGAAGACGTCATTCGTAGACGTAGCCATATTGGTGAACCACATACATATTTTCTTGTTCTTATTGGTATTTGTTTTCTTACTTTATCATTACATTACATTTAGTTTTTATTCTCTCATTATCTCTTTGAGTTGTTTCCATCTTGGATCTTAGGCGTGCATGAATCACTCCATTTGAATGAATATTCGCACAACAATGTCGTAGCTCTTTGATTATTGGAATGGTTGGATCATTACATCACAACTAAAGCATATATTATAGCCTTCAAAGTAATGCCCTTGAACCTTACCTCGCTGCAGCTACATCCATAATATCGGCTTTTAGATTTTGGTACATATCTCTAATTTTTATTTTCTCTAGTACCGAATAATAAATGACCATGTATATTGTTAGTAGCTTTGTAACATTATTGAACAATGCTACAAACACCAACTTTCACTACCAACTCAGTATCGATTGTGCTTTAAATATATTGTACCATTATGGGACCTACACTTTAATACATGGGACCTACACTTTTGTACAATCATTTAAAACACATTCGGTACTTGATTGGTACTAAGAGTAGGTGTACATATCATTATTCTTTCAGATATTGTACACTGAGAACACTCATACTATTATATAGACAACAACTGTCATAAATAAGTACTGATTCTACTCCAGGCCTTTAATGTGATATAAGACCAACTTGGTTAACTATTCACTATATTATTTCTAACATAGTTACTTTTAACAACTATTAATTATACTTTTTTCCCTCATAATGGTGGTTTCTCCTAAAGACAATATCACTTCATCTTCCCCTAACTCGAGTAGTGCAACATAAAATATCAATATCTTGTGCCACTCTTTACTTAGAACTTCCTAAGGTTGATTATTTTGAGTTTTTTACATTTGAACACCTTTTCTCGATAAGTAAACTAATACAACAATGATAATTGATCCATTCCTTTAAGGTGGTAGTAGTTACCACTCAAGGTGTTAAACATCATTTATATTGTACGCAGACTAACTTGATCTCCAAAATGCCACGGTTATAGTCATACTATAGAACATTCCACCAATTCATTTACCCTTGGTTATTCAACCTATCAAGTGTTGAAGTTTATTTCACACGATATATCCTATTTTTTGAAGTTTATATATTAACTAGCATGAACGAAATTGTTATAATTCACACTATAGATATCCAAAAAACGTGTTCCCGAAATCATGAAAAACTTTTTTTAGTGATAAATAAATCTCTATATACTATAAAATGCAAAACAAGGCATTTATAAGCATTTAAGACTCCTCCTCATTGAGAGTGTCCACGTGGCACTCTGTATTTTATATTTCTATAAAATACTATACAAGCAATTTAATAGATGCATTGAACTATTGAGTTTTCTCTCTCTCTCCTTCAATTTAATCTAACTACGAGACCAAGTCAAAAGCAATTAAGAATAATACATTTTTTCGTCCCAATATATAAATATTATTTTTAACTGCTACCGACCACCATGGTCATCACCATATACTTCCCCAAAGACCCCAAACCTTCTCTTGAACAAAGGGTTGCACGTATGTTAAATTGCCGCCAAAGTTCTCGGCAGGTAATTTCCTTCTTTTCTTTCGTTGATTAATTTGTTAGTTAAGATTAGTAAGGTTTGGAGGTTCCCCACTATTGATAAACCATTTGCTTTCTCTCTTTTTTGGGTTATTTCTTTAACACTGTTTTTTATAACCATTAAATTATATAAAAGCAATGTTTTTCTAAAAAAAAACAGTTTATAATTGTTAAAAGGTTCTTTTATAAACTGTTTTTTTAACTTTTCTATAAAATTATTTTTTTACATAAAACGTTAAAAACATTAAAAAAAAAGTTGATATAAAAACGTTCAAAATACTATATTTAGTTGCATTTTTTTATCAACGTTAAAAAATAATTTATATAAACCACTATTTTTTTTTAAAAACGCCGCTTTCAAAAACGTTACAAAACACTAATTTTTTAATTGCTTTTTACAAATGGTCAAAAACATTTTATATAAAAACGTTTCTTTTTTTTTTAAAACACTGTTTACTAAAAACATTAAAAACTCCTTTTAATAAACTTAAAAAAAAATTTATATAAAAACACTTTTTTTAAAAAAAACAGTTAATATAAAAATAATGTTTTTAATTTTTTTTTTATAAACGTGAAATGTTTTTTTATAAAACTTTTTTAACGTTTTTTTTATAAATCAATTTTTTTTTATAAACATGTTAAAAAACAGTTTATATAATAATGTTGAAAAATACTGTTTTTTTAACGTTTTTAACATTTTATATGAAAACTGTTCATATAAAAAGTTGTTTTTAATAGTTGATAAAAACTTTTTTTTTAACATTTTTGATGTCTTTTTATAAAAAAAAATTGATTTGATAAAAAACAGTTAAAAAGAGTTTATTAGAAAACCTTTTGATGTTTATAACTGTTTAAAAAAAAGGGGTTTTGTATAAGCAGTTTTTTAAAAAAACAGTAAAAAAAATAGTGTTTTTTTAACCTTTTTAAAAAACAGTATTTTTAACAAAAAGTGTTTTTATATAAATTATAAGAGCTTTTCTCTCTCTTATCTCTCTTATTCTTACTTTCTCTCTTTTTTGGATTATTTTTTTAAACGTTAAAAAAACACTGTTTTTTTTATAAACATCAAAAAACAATTTATATAAAATCAATGTTTTTAAAAAAATCAGTTTATAATCGTTAAACGGTTTTTTTATAAACAATTTTTTTAACTTTTTTTATAAAATTATTTTTTTACGTAAAACATTCAAAAACAGTTGATATAAAAATGTTAAAAACACTATGTTTTATAAATGTTAAAAAACTGTTTATATAAACCACTATTTTTTAAGGAAAAAACACTGTTTTTAAAAAACGTTACAAAACACTGAATTTTTAACTGTATTTTATAAACATTCAAAAACAGTTTTATAATTCTCTTTGAAAAAATGTTGTTTTTATATAAACCATTTTTTAATATTTTTTTAAAAGAGTTCTTTTTTTTTTTTAAGAACAGTGTTTTTACATAATTTTTTTAACGTTTATACAAAAAACTGTTAAAAAAACATTGTTCTTAATGTTTTTATATTAAGTGTTTTTTACGTTTTTAATTTATTCATATAAAGAATTGGTTTTATGAAAAAAGTTGAAAACAATTTACAAAAAAACTTTTGACATTCATAAACTGTTTTTTATAAGATTGTTTTTATATAAAGTTTTTTCAACGTTTATAAAAACAGTTAAAAACAATATTTTTTAATGTTTGTAAAAAAAGTGCTAAAAAAAGTTTATAAAAAAACCTTTTGATTTTGTAAAACTTTTTGATTTTAAAAAAAAATACTTAATAAAAAAAGTGTATAAAACTTTCTCATTTTATAAAAAAGTGTTAGTAAAAAAAGTTTTACTATTTAAAACAATAAAATATAATGTAAAATTTGTTTTAATACACTAATAAATACTTATACTAATGGGTAAAATAGTCTTTTTGATTGGAAAGTGAGTCAACTGACCATCAAACTAGCTAACTAACGTTTTTTGTCGATTTTGAATCCTAAACGAGTAGAATGTAAACAAATGGAATAAAACTCTAAATAACTATTGGACCAAAATATTAAAAGATCCTTATAAAATTGACAAGGAGTCATAGAATAGACTGTGATTTGGTTTAAGTAGAATGTGTTATGTGAGGATTGAAATAGTATTTTTCTTAAGATAATTTCGATTGAATCTTTATATAGAAATATGAGTTTAATTAGTTAGAAGCATATTATGTGAATTTAGTTAGTTAGAAGCATATGGTGTATGTTGCTCTATTTTAAAGGAAGTGAGGTATGCCTCCATGTTTAATAACATTGTTTTTTAAATAAAATATATAATATTCCTTTTTGGATTTTTCTCTTTTTATATTGTGATTGGACAATTATTTGTGTGCTTTGTTATAAGGTTTGCTATTTTTATTTTGACTCATTTTCAGATTTTTTTTATACAAATTATAACCTTTATGCTTTATTTTCTTAACACACAACTTCTAATTGTTTGTCATTTTTGCCTATCATGTCCATGATACTATTCATTATATTTTTCAAAATTTAGGGATTAAAGTATAATTTATGTAAAGTTGATTAAGTGCCTAAGTAAAATATTTTGAAATATATATATATATATATATATATATATAGGGAGAGGTTCACAAATGGACCAAAAGAATGGACTTTTTAATGGACCTTAACAAAAAATACATAATAACACATTAATTTTAATTCCTATAGTGTAATTGGTCCGCGCCAGCGGCACCAAATACGCGTGTCGATCGATCCTCCACCCCACCCCCCATGGCAGCCCTGCTGTCATAAGGGCTGCCACAAGGGCTGCTTTGGTGATGGTGGTGGTTGGGGGGAGGTGGGGTGGGTGGGGGGCGGCGGTGGGGGTGGGGTGGGGGGGTAGTGGGGTGAAGGTGTGGTCTCGGGTGCCGCTAGCGCGGACCAATTACACTATAGAAATTAAAATTAATGTGTTAATATGTGTTTGTTTGTTAAGGTCCATTAAAAAGTCCATTCTTTTGGTCCACTTGTGAACTTCTCCCTATATATATATATATATGATAGTAATTATCGTAATTATATATGAGTGTCCATTTTCTCTCTATCTATTATTAATTAATACTTATATAATGTGTCAAATAGACATAAAAATATAATTATGTCTTAAATAAAAAAAGTATCTCAGTGTTTAGTGTATACTAATCATAAAACTATCATCTCTACTAAAAAATATAAATATGTAGTTGATTTGTAATTTTAAAATGGAGGCATGTTCATATGTCCCAAATTTTTTATTCATTTTTTCATCTCATATTAACATTAGTTTAAATGTAATGATAATATTATTTATGTGACATATATTTTACGAATAAAATTATACCACGCTCGCACATCGCGCGGAGTTTAAAACTAGTTATTACTATAATTTGCCAAACATAATCTAGCAAACTATGATAAAACCAAACTTTTAGTTTCACTACTAAAGAAACCTGATCGGTAAACCCAATACCAAAACCGAGAAAAATGCGTCCGACAATGAGCATATAAAAGATATAAGATCCACCAAATACAAATAATGATATTTTCAAAAAAAATATGGTTCTTTGTATGACTGTATATTAATCTAAATTGCTTGTGCTATCACGAATATTTTTATGATGGATTTCTCATCTCATATGATGACTAACCTAAGTCGGAAATAACCATATAAGCTTCGTCCAGAGAGCCGAGGGTTACTTGAAAATGCATACCTCAGTCCCAAATCTGGCACCCCGTTTTGTTGTAATTGGTAGAAGCATAGGCAACACATGAATAGTTATTCCTACAAATTGACTCGCAATCAAAGAGACTCAAGTTTCCAGTTTCATCAAATGTGAGCGCATTGATATATATAATACCTTCTCTCCTTATTAAAAAAGCAAAAATTACACCTCTTACATGAGGCCACAAAAGTTTCATACATATTATACACATATAAATATATAAAAATAAAAACTAACAACTGAAAAAGTGCATGTATACCTTGATGGCCAAAGAGTTGGATATGGACTTTCTCATTCTGAAGTCGAAATCACCCGCATGGACATTTTATCAAACACGTGCCCTATAATTAGTCCAACATGATAATCAATTGGTGTCTATAAAAGGATATGGAAAGATGATACACTTTTACAAAATGTCCAGTAAGTTATTAACATAAAAAAAAATAAGAATGAAATAAATGAAAGCAACTCATTCGTTGTGATTGAAAAAAAATGCAAGAGAATCAACAGTTGGGACATACCTGTTTTCAAGTTAATTGAAGACTCTATTAGTAGTGTAATAAACTTATATATGAAAAGTCATTCTAAAATTTAGGCCTAAAAGTAGAGCAATCAATTTGTTTAGGATAAAGATGATTTTTTTCCTTTCTCATTGAATGCACAATATGGTAGACATGTGATGTTCGTATCCATTACTCTTTCTGTTATATCTTATTCAAGTTAGTGTTGGACTTTTAATGTTCTTTGCACCACAAAAAGTAGAAGAAATCAATTTTAGTAGTTTCAAGTAAAGAAATAAATGATATTTACAATAGTTTCATATCAAGAAAAGTTCTTCCATCATTTATTCTTCTTATACTCATATCATCTAGCCAAAAAAAAGAAAGAAAAAAACTATACATTTTAAGAATACTCAAATCACCCGGAGAGCCCACAAATCAAACATTTTGGATTAACCTTGAACAGTAACATCCAATTAACCTGCAATCCATATCAGGTGGTTGTAGGCATGTGTTACGAAGATGACTGTTGAATTTCTTAACAGTAAAGACCAAAGATATGTAATTGATGGAGATGATTAATGATTTGTACACGTGACTGCCATAAATGTTGATATTGTATTTTACTGTCAAATTTAATTATATACTATTAAAATAAATTTGAGTGATGCTGAATTCATGAACTCCTTCTTCACAATAAAGCCAATGGTTTCCGTTTAAATTATACCTTTAATGACATAATTAATCTAATGGATCAACTGGTTAATATTTGAGTTCCTTTAATTTTAAGTCATTTTTTAATTGTTGAAATTCCTCATCCATTTCAACATTTTTTCCTTTTAAAATGATTTGGAAGGCGCGGATCCTGCACAAAGTTCAAGTGTTTGTATGGACAATAACTTTAAATAAAAATGAACATTCGTGCTTGTTATAAAAAAATAGGCCAAATGCATGTCTTTCTCTAGTTTGATGTGCTTCGTGCAAGGAAAATGAGATTTTGATCATCTCTTGTATTGTGTTCTTGTGGGTTTTCGGTAAAATTTCTTTTTGGGAGTCGGGATATCTTAAGTGATACCAAGATGTTGGAAGGTGACTATGTTGATTGTTTTTGTTGAGTACGGGACATGAAATATATTCAGAGATGTATATAGCTCTTGTTTGAAAAGTTGGTGGGAGAGAATAGGGCTTTTGAAGACAAGAAGGAAGGTATGAGTATCATTTAAGAGTGATAATGTTCTTAAGTTCATAACTTCTTTTTGAGGATCCTATTTAAACTGTTTGAGGACTTTGATTTTGTTACAATTATAAGAAATTAAAGAGTAATTTTATCTAGATTGCAAAATAATGGCCTTTTATTTTCCTTTTCCTTTCCTTTTTATAGTGTGTGAGGATAACTCCTTATATTCTTGGTTTATGTATTCATATTTTATTTTCTTTATCGAATATTCTTTAAAATACATCTATGATATTACATCTCAGACAGATTAAAATGATAATGAACTCAATCCTAGTTTCCTCGAGGTTATATATAAATTATAGTACCTTATGCCCGAGCGCGCGCGCGCGCGCGCGCACACACACACACACACACAATGTGAACGCTTTGCAAATTGGCTCACATATGGAAAACATCATGTTACTTAATAAAGATATCTCTACTCAAAATCGTGTCTCGAAAAGAAAAAGGTTTTGGACTTGGCTTTTTTGCTTCAAGCAGTATTCAAGGCCCGTTTACAAAGATTCTAGCAAGCCCCTAAGGCTTTTTAGGTGTAGAAATTATTTTTCTGTTTTTAGTTTTCATCTCCATTTTCACTTTTCATTTTCCGTGAATTTTTTTGGCAAACTAGAAAACCCGCTCATTTGTTAAAAATATGAAATCATTTTTTACATGCTAAAATTCAAAAACTGAAAATTTTGTTAAAAAACTAAAAAATAACAAATTTATAAAATCAACCAATCACCCAATAATTACAAACCCTAGGTACCTTTTGTGCAAGATATGATGAGAGGTTGAGCTTATCAAAATTGTGATCAAATCCTAGATGAGAGTAATGAGATGTTTAAACATGTGATGAGAGAAATGAGATGAAAGAAATGTATTGAGAGAAATGGGTCTCCATGTATATTAAGTGATACATATGGATATACGGTCCTCACTATTAAAATGGGCTGAGAGAATTGTGTCCCTCTTTTAAAACAAAAAAAAATAGAAAACATAAAAAAGATGTTTTCTAGTTTTGTGGAAAATTAGAAAAATAAAAAAATAGAAAATTATTTTTCAATTTGAAAAACTGCCTTATTTGAGTGCATTCTCAAACGCTTTCTATAAACCATCCTCATTTTTCTACAACTAAACAACCCCTAGGTTTTCATTCAAGTCGAGAACTAAATAGTGAATTGGATCTTGCATTTACAATGGCATGTTTAGCATCTACACCCTACTGAAATGAAATTCTTAATACCAACATATTATATTATCAAAATTTCATAATAGAATTGTTAGAACTGTATACCTGAATCCATATTTGTGATTGAGACTTGGGGGTTAGAGATCTTCCACAAACTAATTCCTCTCTCTCTATATATATATGGGCTCTCTCTCAATAATGGGAAACGGATGAGGAGAGTATATGAGTGCATTAGCATTAGAGACCAAAATCATTCGTTATATAGGCATCTAATTAGAACCTCGTAAATTCTAATTAGGTGAATCTTGAGTAATCAATAGGTGACTCTTGAGTTACCATGGCTCTTGAGTAATCAATAGGTGACTCTTAGGTAACCACACATTACAAAGCCTATACTCATTTCAAATGTCTTATTGAACTCTACTAATTATATCACTTAATTAGCCCAATTAAAATAAAAGCCCAATTACAATTGCTATTCAACATGTAAGACCACATTAGAATATTAAAAATAGTCTAATAATCTCCCACTCCGGCTACATATTAATTCTAAAAGTAATTACATTTGATAACCTTAGGTACGCACCATATTTGCTATTTATTCTTAAAACATCTCCCGAATCAATTTGGTCCATCTCGTATACCAGTATGAGACCAAAGAGACCTTTGTTACATTTATTTTGTAACTTTATTCATCAATGATCACCATACGAAATATATTTAATGACATAAATCAAGTATGGATGTGTGGCTAGAAACTACATGCAATGTGATATCAGGCATTCCTATTTCCAGTTAGCCCTTACTTTATTTCGAAGTGAGACCAAACCATAGTCTTTCAAAACTTATGTTATACCACAATTAAAAGACAGTACATTCTGTAATGCCCCGATCCGAATTTAAGGGTTAATAAAGAATCAACCCGATCCGGCTTGCGCATTAATTTTGAAGTGCAATATAACAACCTAAATAATATTTTTAATCCAATTTTATTATTATTTGACGTTACACTTATTAGCATGTGATTTCAATTTTCATCAAGCTACGTGATGTGACTCAAGGGGTTCCCTTAAGGCCAAGTAAACAGAGCTACTAATGTAAGTGCAAACTAAGTATTTTCCTGGACAACGCTCTCAAAATACAGAACACCATACAACCTGTCGTAATAAAAGGAGGGAGTGAGCCGAATGCTCAGTAGGAACTTATACAAATGCGATATTGAAACGAACGGCAAAAAGGACTACTCACACACAATAACAACATACATGTGAAAATACGTATCTATCTACATATATACCTTTTTAAAATACATGTCCCAATGTATTCAATTGTTTTATTCCAAAAACGTTATTTGATACCGTCTGTTCTCCTTATCTTTATAAAATAATAATTTTGTGCCTTTATGCTTAAAACTAGCACATTCTTTTCAATGACTCGCACAGTCTAATAATTTACGATTTTTGGGAGAATCTTCCATTTACTTTCAAAACGTTTATTACTCAACATAAATGAACACACACAAAAGTTTCTTAATCATTACTTGAAACTTTCTTTCAACATACACCCAAATCGTGTTAGAAAATGTTCATTAACACTAAAAGCCTTATATAACACGCACACTTGTGCTATTATGGATTTAGACCACATTAGGTAGCTTAATTACCCATTAAGTCACCTTTCTTAACCATTTTGCTTTTCTTATGGACATAAGACATTATTATTATTAAATTATTTGTCCACATTACATTAACTGGAACTTTAAACATTTACACAATCCATCATGTTCCAATAAAATTCCATTATCTTTTCTCGGAATCCACTAATATCCCTGGACTTCAGGGGCTCTATGTAAAACTGTTACTAAAGCCGTTTAATACAAGATTAAACTATTTAAGTAACTCCAAACTGTTTTTTTAGGAAACTCTTTTCTAGAAATCAAATCAGTTTAATCACAAGATGTGTTTAAAAAATATGCACGAGATCAGTTCAAGATTTGTTAACAAGTTTTGAAAAACAAAACTAAAACAGTTTTAAATCAGCATACTAGTCAGAATGAGATGAGGAGATGTAGAAAGATTAATGACAAGAGATTTTTAACGTGGTAAAACCTTACCCAACTGAGGAAACATCCATGACTCCCTCTACGGAGTAAAAAGAAAAATCCACTAAAACAAAATATAACAGTTACAAATTATATAACACACATACACACAAATCAGACATATACAAGTTTAGGAATGTACCCACTGGTGTCCTTATAACTTTTCTACAGTTCTGATTGTTGATGTTCTCCCAGTTTGCTAACTTTCACTTTGTTCCAGTCTTTATGTCGACTCTTGTCTTCAAGATCTTATTACCAGCACTTTCAGTATTGTAGTATGTAAGTCTTTTGTGATGGTGATCTAACACATGCATGTACACATTCACACTTATTTTACAAATAGTCCTAACCAATTACAAATAAGATCTATATGTTGTGATTTTCAGTTTCTCTCTTCTTAGGAAACTTGAACCTTATTTGACCTTTTAAAATAAACCTAGAATCCACGGCTATCTTGCTCAGAAGACGTATCAAGATCTTAATCAATTTCAGAGTTTTGAAAATGCTTTTGAAATTGAAAACCGCCAAGTGTGATTCCAACTAGGTCAAAGGTCTTGTTTCAAAAGAACTACAAAAAGAAAATGTTATTGTTGATTTTGATGTTAAAAACATTTACAAAAAAGAATCAACAATAGATTTCTCAAGATGAGAAACTAAAAATGCAGATCTAGGTGTAATATAACATAAAATGCTCAGATCTAAAATTTCTATGAAACAGAAACCGAGATCTAACTTAATGCTTAAGTTGGACACACGATCTTAAAACGAAGAGGTTGCATCATGAAACCACTATCAAACCACTCTCAAAAACTCTCAAACACTCAAGGTTGTGTTTGGTATATATAACTGATTTTGATAAAAAATTAGGGTTTGAAAAAGGGTTTGGACGATTTTAGGGTTAGGGTTTCTAACTCTGGGTTCTCTCTCTTTTTCTCTCTTCTCTCTCTAAAATGACGAAGTGGCAAAAGTCTCTGAAAGGCTGAGGGTTAGCCTCCTTATATACAAGGCTGAGAAGGATCGAGAAGGAGGTTCGTAATCAATGGATGAGATCAAGTCTTGCACCATTGACTTCCATCCAATGGTTAAAGGTAAGCGGTTGGTTAAACGCTCTATGATTGGTGGATAAGAGTTTACAGGGATTATAACAAGAACGCATGCAGAGCGTTGATTAATTTAATTCAAGGGTTAATAAAACACGCCGGTTTACTCTCTTCCAAGAAACACACATACAGTGAATAAGAATGCAACAGGTGTTAGGTAAATACCGGATAAAAAACGCGCACCCCAAAATAATTACATAAGCACCCTGATGTCTATTGCGCTTTCGGTTCCTACCCAATTAAACTTTCCAGGGATAAAAAACAAAAACCAGAATTAGAAATTGACCCCAAAACTTTTAAATCCAATTTTTAATTAATGAAAAAATTGTTTTAAAATCAAAATTTATTAAAAAATATTTTAAGGGAAATTAACACACACAACACACATACAATCAAATGATACAATATATGAATAATGTATGCAGTCTTAAAGTGTGTGAGTGACAGTGCATATACCTTAGATCAATCAAACAAGAGGAATGAACTGTATAGAACGGTCTGAAGCTCTTTGGTTTCTAGGATGTGGACTCAATTTGATCTCTATTTCCAAACTAGATGAGCACTTATACAATGTAGACTCAAGTGAGTCAAGAGTATAACACTCTACACCGTCGGTTCCAGTCACCATATGCTAACTGCGCAGTAGGTTTGAGGTCTTTCACCACTAGGGATGTCATTATGACACCCCGCTAAATTAAATACTGGGTGATCAGTCCTTTATAAAATTTAAAACAAAATATCCTGTTGGTTGATTCTTAGCATCACCGTCGAAAGAATTTTTCTTTATTAATCACCTAATAATTAATTAAGCCAGTGTTAAAATATTTTACCCAATAATTAATGTCAATTAATTTAAACCATTCAACACATTCACCATTCTAATGAATAAACAAATAATGAATAAAACACCATCTAACTGAATATGATAAAACTGGAGTAATCGTCCCAGTTAAACAAAATCCAAACCATCAATCGTAATAATACTAAATCCAACTAAAACTGAAATACTGAAATGAAATGAGTACAATGTCTTTCGGATATAAATAAAATGAGAATGGGAGTCACATGCCCTAACTGAGAAGCCTAAATAAAGGAACTGGAATCATAGATGTGGAGGCATCTAACTACGAGGACCTGCAACTCCCACAATAGCTGCAGTACGTCAAAAGGTCCAACAGTCTAAGCTTGGTGTCCTTGTGGCTGAACACCTAAAAACAATTTCACTAGGAAAGAGATTTTTCAAGGGACGGGTGTCACACACTGTGAAATCCAACAGACGGGGTGGCCAGCCACCGTCGCAGAACTATTCCGAGCGTGAACTAAATAAATACCATTATTAGCATGAGATAGATATGAGACATAAATAAATCAGTCCATAAGATAAATAATTGAATCAATCTCAAATGATCATAAACAACTAAGTGATAAAAGATTCATCACAAGCTAACTCCTAATAAATCCAATCTCTAATAATGATCAAATAAAATCCGAGTACCAAACCGACTGAATAATCCAAATGAAAACCTCTAACAACTTTGGAACCGAATGACCCAATAAAACTCAAATGAAGTCTCATAATTAAATACGTCTGGAAAGGAAAGTCTAACTAAATAATGCAATAAAATAAAAAACTCCAGCTGCACCTCCAAATGATAACTCCGATAATCCTATGCAGATCCTCCAAAACTTAGCCTAAAAAAAGTTAGTCAACGCACGAGGTCAGAGCCCCGAGCATGAATACACACTACTCCCCTCAAATAGGATCCTTGAATCCAGACAGTAGCATTATACGCAATAAATATCACAATAGAATATTTTAAATTAAATGGGATAATTAAATGTGATAAATATAAATTACTAACTACCCGTAGAGATCCCATTTATAAAGGCACACCAATATGATTTTAAATTCCCAAGTCCCACGATGCTAATTTTATTTTTGTTCTCACTTTTTATTATGACTGTCCTCCCATCCCGGGTGGTAATCCACCAAAGTGTCACACTTTCCCTTGTCAATCTCCCTCTGACCTGTTTAAACTGTCGACCCCGACACATGACAAGGTTCCACACACGACACGACATAAATAGCCCTCTGATCCGTTTAAATTGTCGGCCCCCACACATTATGTCACCACAAATTTTAATACCCATTTTTATCTTATGCATTAATTCTAAATTTCTCAATTTCACAATTTGTAAATTACCTCGCCCTTTTATTGATGTGAGATACTCAAAATACCCCTTAGTCCCATACCTAAGGGTCCCCAAGTTATCAATCCGTCCTACCCTATGTATAGGATGAATTTCTAACCTAAACCTCGACCTAGTCTCATGCATAGGCTAGCATAACGACGATAAAGTATCAAAAATCAGTCCACCCCTGACATAATAAAGTCGCAATAATCTACCCTCACTAGTCCCATACCTAGAAGGCGTAAATTATCAAAAGGCCTACCAACTAGTCTCATACCTAGAAGGCATCCTAAAATATAGGGAGAGCAAAATTACCCAACAACCCAGCGTCACAAAGGCAATATAATAATACCAACAAGTCACACAAACAAGCATAATTAATCAACGTATAAAACTGCACATGATAGTCCAATTCAATTAAATCTTAATTTAATTATCATAACGTCAAAATACCTAGTTAATCTCATTTAATTATTTTAAATTAAATATACCGAGTTTTCATCATTTACACATCAAAAACCAAATTTCATTATATCTACACAAATTACATGAGTTATACGCCCCCCCAACTTCATTTATTTCAAAACTAGGGTTTTTCTAAATGCAACGTACACCAACAAAATCCAAAATTCACTCCTGAATCCGATGTACCCAAAGGTTATAAATCTTAATCATACTAAAGGATTTCATAAAAACAACCCCAAGTTTTATGTGTCCACTTTCTCTAATTAGATTGCTAATTGATTTTAAGAAAACATTGAATTAAGGTTTAGGCAACACTTAAAATGTATAATAAAGGAAAAGAATAGAGTATTCATGCCTGAATAAAAGTTTGTTTAGAAATCTGATCTTGAATGTGTATTCCTCTAAAAAAAACAAAGATTCGTTCTTGACGCCTCTTGAGAAAATCCGGATAATCTTGACAAAACTTGAGTTGAAAGTTATGTATAATGGGGTTAGGGTTTGGAGGTAGAAGAAGATGAAGAAGATGAGAGGTTTCTGATTTTTGAGAAGGCTAAAATGTGTTTTAAAAGACCTAACCTCATAACTTTATGTTTATATACAAAAAAGAATTAGAGTCCTAATAAAATACAAACACTCGAAAAATCATTATGGACGACCATACCGTCAGAATCGATTGCAATTTTAGTTTCTTGTAGAGAACGGCAAGACATGGTTGCTGTGAAAAATTTAGCTCGATCGGACGGTCGGATTTCTAACAATATTATTTTTATCCTCATCTCGGATCCTCCCCCGATTTTATACAAAAAATTATAATTTCCAAAGTTTAATCCCGATTTAAATTCAACTTAAAATCTTATTTTATTTTTTAATAAAATCCAACATTTTTACATACCAAAATTAAATAAATTCCAATAATTTTTTTGAATACCAAATTAATTAATTAATTAACTAATAAAAACACGGGGTGTTACATACTTCCCCACTAGCAAATAATTTCTTCCTCAAAATTAGATGAAGCATACACATCAATCGTAAATTGCGAAACATAAAAATAAGGCTCACATATGCCTACCCGTAAAATGCCACAATTGGGCACCCATACACCCAATCCTACGCACAGCTACCCCTCGTACACCCAATATAATATATATACACACACACACACACACACACACACACACACACACATAACTATGAAAATAATGGCGTATCACGCGCTCTCGCAAATCACCACTCGATTCTATCTTCGATAATATTCGCTACACATAAATCCTCAAATCAAATCACATTGTTGCATCGATATGAGATATACCCAAAATTTATACTAATGATCTTCCAAATAATTAACATCTCCAAAATCAACTCTAAGGATCCTCACATCAAGCTTACTAATTCTAAACTCAATGCCTACAACGTCCTTAACACTAAACTCCATATCTCCAAGAAACACATCTAACACGTATGCTAGACCCTCTACCTTAAGGAGTACGAATCAACAAAGGGAATCAAAGATCGAAAACGCGAAAGCTAAACAGACTCATAACCTACGGAACCTAATACCATGCTCTGATACAATCTGTCAAACCCCGCAAAACTCGACAGACTGGGTGGCCAGCCACCACCGTCGAACTATGCCGGGCGTGAACTAAATAAATACCATTCTTAGAATGAGACATAAATAAATCAAACCATAAGATAAATAATTGAATCAATCTCAAATGATCATAAACAGCTAAGCGATAAAAGATTCATCACATGCTAACTCCGAATAAATCCAATCTCCAATAATGATCAAATAAAATCTGAAAACCAAACCGACTGAATAATCCAACTAAAAACCTCTAAAAACTTTGGAACCGAATGACCCAATAAAACTCAAATGAAGTCTCATAATTAAATACGACTGGAAAGGATTGTCTAACTAAACAATGCAGTAAAATAAATAACTCCAGCTGCACCTCCAAATGATAACTTCGATAATCTTATGCATCTCCTCCAAAACTTATCCTGAAAAAAGTTTGTCAACTCATGGGGTCAGATCCCCGAGGATGAATACACACTACTCCCCTTAAATAGGATCCTTGAATCTAGACAGTAGAATTATATGTAGATACCCCATTCTATTACCCCTAAACTCTCCTTAGGTCGCTAGCACCTCCTGTCATCACTACCAACCCAAGTCATAGCCCAGGTACTGACCTAGAGGCCACCGGGCGCTCCCAAGCTCCGTTTGACCAAAAGTTCAAACTCTTCAACTCGACTGAGACTGGATGAATCTTCGAAGGGCACTGAAACCCCTTTCCAACGGTCCATCCCGTGCATGATTCTGACTTACCATGCGGACGAACGACCCATTTTCCCCCGAAACTCGATCAGGAGGCCACCAGGGCACTTTCGGGCTCCGTTTGACGAAAGTAAACTCTTCAGATCGACCAAGAATGAATGATTCTTCAAAGTTCACTGAAACCCCTTTCCAACGCTCCACCCTGTGCATGATTCTGACTTACGGTATGGACGAACAATCTGTTTTACTCCGAGAGGTAATCAAATGCTTCCAGGACCCGGTTGACCAAAGTTAACTATCCAAACTGGGTCAAACTCTTTGGAATGTCAAAGTACATCTCCTAACCTTTCCAATGGTCCACCCCGTGCGTGATTCTGACTTACCATACGGATGAATGATTCGTTTGCGTTCGAAGTTTCACTGTCCAAAGGACCGATGAGCACTTCAGAGCCACATTTGACCCAAAGTAAACTCCCGAACCCGGGAGCGATCCCAAAGACATTCAAAGGTATATGAATTAACTTTCCAATAGTTTTCCCCGTGTATGATTTGAATCCACATTTTTTGCTCTACGATCGATTTTTTGAAGGATACTGAAAGAGACTGCCAAACGGCAGGTTCCAGACCCTGCCTATCGGCAGTGTGCCTAAACTCACATGCCGATTGGCAGGACCAGGGCTATGCTGATCGACAATGCCCCGGTCCTATAAAAAGGAGGGCCTGACCTCATTGTAATGGGAGCTCAGATCTGAAATACATCACTCGCAGCGAATCCAAAAAACCTCTCTCGAAGTCAACATGATTTCCACATCCAAATAGCTTTCCAACCTTCACGTTTCATCATCATTTTCATCAAACTTGGTGAATTAACTACCCTTCATCATCATCCAAGTGCAAGGGATTCTCTCCAACATTCAAGATCAAGCTCAAGATCTTCAAGATGGTCCAATTTTCTCAATTCTCTCCTTAAATTCTCATAAATTCGCATTAATCGGTTTTATTACTTAGCACTTTCATTCTCTCATCTCGCATATCCTAATATACTTTTTATTTAGTATTGATGATGCTGGAAATAGCACCACCCTTCAAGGTGTTCGTAAGCTCAAATTAGCGATAGTAATGGCAGCACAAAAGTATATTAAATATAAGAGATTGAGATGAGGAGAAGAGGATGGACACAAATATATGAGTGGTTTAGCCAATTAGGCCTACGTCCACTGTGCAAGTGAGTAAGTAAGGCCATCAGAATAAGTCACTAATGGCCATGGATACAATCTCTTAAGCTTTCTCTCTCTACTGTGTAGCTGGACAGAGTTTCAGTTAGGGTTGTAAATTTTCGATCCCCCTCCATGTAGGAGTAGACAAGCATATATAGTGTTGGGGGGGGGGGGGGTGTAATGCACCCCCCATGCATGCAATGAGAATGTGTGTGTTGATTTTTCCAATCCAATGAAGACATCTATCACTGTCACATGTAGAGAACGATGATAAAATATTCCCCCACGTAAGGGGATTGATTTGTTACAACTGATTTAGTACACGTGTTCCCAGCCACACATATGCGAGTAAAGGCTCGGTTGTCTTCGATTGTCACCAACCTCGGTCTGGAAGAGTACGAGGTAGGTGGAGTGTGGCTGCTGCAGAACAGAGGTTACTCATGATGATCTCGGCTCAGTACAAATCTGAGGTAAGGCAGGTGGAGTTATAACCTCGGCCTGGGCCGGGGTTATATAGGAGTAGTTGGAACATCGACTGATTCCCAGCCGAGGTTGATTATGATGATGGTGTAGTCCTTGCTTCCTCAGCTTATACACAGCCGAGGTTGCTATATGAGGTAGACGTGATGTCAATTCCGGACGACCTGATGAATAACTGCCCCCATGGATCATGAAGACCTCAGCTGTTGTTTGACTGTGAGACAACTAGTAACGTCGTCCATAGCGGACCTTGCTTTGAACGAGACCGCTGGTTGCCAATCTGGGGCCCTTGTAACCTCGACCATTTCCTTGGTCGAGGTTAGTGTCTCTGAACTGTTGGGTACATATAGGGCATATCAATCACCCCTAGCCCTTAGTTACCTATGTGAACAGGTGACTAAGGGGTATATATGTCCGAGGTTGGATTTCTTTATGTGCCCACATTTTCTTGACAAGTGTCAGCTTCTGAAGTAGGTTGCGTGCTTGGCAAGTGCAATGATGATGGTCTTTTGGGCTCCCAAGGCAATGATGGGCCTTGGGGTGCGTGCAAGTGGATTTTGAGGTTTTAACCCTTTTCTCTCTCTTTCTTCTTCATTTCCTTTCATTATCCCTCCTAAACCTTCTTCATTTCCTCTCTCTTTCAGAGCTTGATCGAGGGTGCTTTTTGTGGATTTTTCTTGACTATCTTCCCCTTCTTCTCCTCATATTTCACCAGGTATTGTTTATTACCTCCTCTTTTCCATTTTTCCAGCCTTGTTTTTTCATTTGTTGCATTTTTCGGTGAGTTTATGAGTTTTCCGATGAGATTATGAGTTTTTCGGTGAGATGTTCTTGACTGTCTTTGGTTGGCTTTCTTTACAAATAGCCATATTTGATCTTTAACGGTTGTGTCATCCTGTTTGTTTTTACCTTGTGTCCGCAAGTGTAAGGTCGTCCCCATATGCTCAGGCCCCTTTATCAACTCTTAGAGGAATTCCCTTCTCTTAGGGAGAAAACCTTTGATAAAATTAGATAAATAGAAGGAGCCCAAGAGGAAGCTCGTAGGGCAGAGGCCTTCCCTATCAGGCCTATATTCCCACCCCCTCTGAAAGTGATATACCTTGAGCCACCTGTGTCTGCAGAGGTCCTAGTAGAATCCGTTCCAATGTCTGAGTCTGAGTCGTCAACCTCAGACCCTATGCATGTGGATTCTTTATAAGAGGCCATGGACTATTCCATTCGGATGGACCAAACCCCTAACCAAGCCGAGGTTTCCAGCCATGACTCGTATCACAAGAGTTCTAGCACCTCACATTCTTCCTCTGATGTCAAAATTGTAGGACCTAGTGTGGTTGTTCCCCCCATCCTTGACGATATTCCCTTGTCGGCCGCCACATGAGCTGAGTTTGCTCAGAGGTTCCCTGATGGTGCTCCCTCGTCTGCTCGAGCCGATGTTGGTCGGGATGAGGATAATGGTAGCGAAAGCGATGTTGACACCTTGGAGGCAACCGAGATAGAGAGCACTGTCAGTGAACTTGACCTCATAAGTTTCAGACATCTGTGTTCTATAAGTCCATCCATAAAACTTAGGAGATCTATGAGGGACGAGAGGGCCTTTGGCGGCCAAGATGGTGAGATCTGCTTATACGAGAAGATGTTTAAGTTAGGGTTTTGTCTTCCCATTCATCCAATAATTAGGGATTTACTGTCCTATAATAACCTAGCTCCTTACCAATTATCCCCCAATGCCTGGAGGGTGATAATTGGAGCTATAGTCTTATAGAGGGCAGTCCATCATTCAGACCTTTCCCTTCAGGTCTTCACAAGGTGTTACGTCCCCTCCTCTGCTAGGAATCATCCGAGTTATTACCACTTTGTAGCTCGAAAGTCCAACAAGAAGATATTGTTGGTTACCCAGACTTCGAACTACAACTAGAAACCATGATATTTCTTCGCCTCAGGGTCATGGGAGTTTGGACCCTATGCCCCCTCTTCCTCCCTAGATCTGAGAATACCCCTAAAATGGGGAAAGGTGTCAATGGATGCTAGGGCCAACCCTGGGTTAAGCCAGAATAACCTTCAGAAGGTCAAAGACCTTCAAGATCAGGGAGAGCATGGCCTGTTGCTCAAGTACGAGCATTTGATGACCCCTTACTATCTCTCTGAAACTGGCCTTGGGGGGAGTCCTCTAACCGAATTCCGTAAGTTACTTTATCATTTCAAAAAGTTATACCTCTGATTTTGTTATGTTTTTTATCTTTTAACTCAGATATTTCTATTTGCAGAGCATCAAAAAGGAATTTCGGATGACCTTTGGGAGATGGAAGCCTCCAGTCTTACAAAACTTGTGAAGAAAGCGGGTCTGAATGCGCCTCCGCCTCCCCCCACCACTTTAAGGGACGATGCCTCAAAGAAAAGGAAGTCCAGTGACCCTACCCCTAAGGATCAGAGGCAGAAGAAGAAAACTTCTAAGGGGGATCGCGTGATCCCTATCTCCTCTGAGGACGCGTTAGTTGCTCGTCTAGAGCAACTGAAGATCGATGAAAGTCTTATCGGCTAGAGTCTGAAGGCCCTGGATGCTATCGGCTTCGTCATGATCGACTCTGACAAAAGGTTCTGACGTTCTCTAGACACCCCTCTGTTGGCCGAGTTCTCCCTCCATTGATCAATCCAAGTAAGACTTTTTTCTTTTGCTGAATAAGTGTAACATCGGCTTTGAATTATACCACATCTTGAACTAACATTTCTGCACATGCTTTGCAGGGTCTTATCACCATGCACCAGTTTATTGACTGGACTCTAAGGAAACATCCTCTGATTGAGAAGGGCAAGGAGGCCCAAAAGACTAAGGCTGCTCTGAATACTTAAGTGGAGTGTCTGAAGGCTTCCTTAGAGAAGTCTGAGGCTAATGTTAAGCGGTTGGAGAAGGATATGGACAAGCTCAAGAATGATCATAGTTCTGCCCTGAAGACTCTGGCTAACTCTCTTCAACGCAAGGTCGATGTCGCTGTGAAGGATACTTTGGATGATGCCTCAGAGAAGATTTTGGAGGACTATAAGGTCTCTGACGAATTCGTCAGCTTTGGCTTTGAATACCTCGAAAGGGGTGTTAAGGCCACTGGAAAATGGGCTGCAATGAAGGAGAAAGAGTCAGGGACCTTGGTAGCCTCTGACTTCGTTGGTCTGGGTTATGCTGATCCTCGGTTGCCGCACCTAATGAGACTGTTCTACAAGAAGATACCAGGACTGAAGACGTTGGTCCTCACAATGATGGGGTAGAAGTGACCAACCTCGGCCAAGGAGATGGGGGCATGACTACTAACCCTGAGACTGCAGATACTTAAATCCATTTTGTGAACATCATTAATTTTTATTTCTGATCCATATCGATCTATAATTTCTGATAACATTTTATGTTAGCTCTTGACTTATAATTCTTAACTTCATGCTATATCAACCTCTGAAGAGAGCTTTATTTCTTCTGTTGAATGTTTTTTTGAATGGTTTTCTATGTCATGCAATATGCTTGTATTAAGGTCTGAAGAGTCAATATAACGGTGTCTCTATCATCCTTGTAACATTATTTTAAGGTTTGAGATCATCAACTAAGATATTACCTCCATAAAATATTCACCAAATTAATGATGTTTAATGTCTGAGGTCATCAAAGTGTGATGTTCACCTCAGACCTTGTCAAGAGACTATGATGTTTTAAGGTCTGAGGTCATCAACTAAGATGTTACCCCCATAATATATATACCAAATTAATGATGTTAAGGTCTGAGGTCATCCAAGTGTGATGTTCACCTTAGACATTGTCACCAAACTATGATGTTTTAAGGTCTTAGGTCATCAACTAAGATGTTACCCCCATAAAATATTCACCAAATTAATGATGTTTAAGGTCTGAGGTCGTCCAAGTGTGATGTTCACCTCAGACCTTGTCACCAAACTATGATGTTTTAAGGTTTGAGGTCATCAACTAAGATGTTACCCCCATAAAATATTCACTAAATTAATGATGTTTAAGGTCTGAGGTCGTCCAAGTGTGATGTTCACCTCAGACCTTGTCATCAAACTATGATGTTTTAAGGTCTGAGGTCATCAACTAAGATGTTACCCCATAAGATATACACCAAATTAATGATGTTTAAGGTATGAGGTCATCCAAGTGTGATGTTCACCTCAGATCTTGTTACCAAACTATGATGTTTTAAGGTATGAGGTCATTAACTAAGATGTTACCCCCATAAAATATTCACCAAATTAATGAACCAAGAGTTGACACAGGAACTGATCTTCTCATTAATAATATCCTCATAAGTTGATACATTTACATAGGAATCATTGCAACATCATATGTAATACTTTTTCAAATGATCAGGATTCCAAGGATTGGAAAAAGGTTCCCCCTCAAGGTTTTCCAACCTGTAGGTCCCGGGTACAACCTCTTCGATCACTTTATAAGGGCCATGCCAATTTGGGTGAAGCTTGTTTGCCTTCTGCAATGTCTTCTTCAACACTAGGTATCCCACGACTATGGGTCTTGATTTCACCCTTTGATTGTAGAACTTTGTTGTTCTCTGTTGTTAGGCTGCCTGTCTGATCTCTGCGTCTTCCCGTCTCTCTTCAGTCAAATCTAGGTCGATTCTTCTCTCCTCCCCATTCTTCTCAAGGTCATAGGTCTGAACCCTGTGAGTGGGGAGTCCTATCTCTATTGTTATGATAGCTTCTGAGCCATGTGCTAACATAAATGGGGTTTCCCCCATTGGTGTCCTAGTTGTTATCCTGTAAGCCCATAACACAACATAAACCTCTTCAGTCCATCTCCCCTTAGCTTCTTCTAACCTCTTCTTGATCTCGTCAAGGATCGTTCTTTTTGTGACTTCGGTCTGACCGTTTGCCTGAGGCTAGCCTGGAGAAGAGAAAAATTGCTTGATCCCAACTCTCTTGCAATATTTCTCTAAGGAAGAGTTTTTGAATCGAGTTCCGTTGTCCGAGATGAGGGTGTTAGGGAGGCCATGTCTTCATATGATGCCCTTCCAGATGAATTGGAAGGTCTTCTACTTTGTAATCATGATCATCGGCTCAGCCTTCACCTATTTAGCAAAATAGTCATTGGCAACTATCAAAAATCTGTAGTTGTTCGCAGCTCTTGGTAAGGCACCCACCAAATCAATTCCCCATACTGAAAATGGCCAAGGAGAACTTATCGACATCATAGGCTGATGAGGTTGATGGGGGATAATGGAGAATCTTTGGCATTTGTCACACCTCTTCACATAGGCTGCAGCATCCTGTTTGATAATCCTCTTGGATAAAGGTCTTCCTCCTATGTGACTGGAGCAAGAACCCTCATGTACCTCTTGTAGGACACGGGGGACCTCTGTGGGATGAACTCACCTAAGGAGGGGTAACAGAAATCCCTTATTATATAGGACATCTCCTATTATAGAGAACTTTGCAGCTCTGTACCTCGGTTTCCTCCTCTATGGCTTTGATTCCAGCAGCTATCCCTCGCTGATATATCTGATAAGGGGGGACATCCATGAGTATCCTAGGTTTAAATTGAGGCAAGGGTTAGTAACCTCTTCTTCTTCAATGGTCGTCTTAAGCAGGATCTCAACTGGAACTGTCCTTCTGATATATATCCTTATTGCCGAAGCCAACCTTGCTAGTGCATCTGTGCGGCTGTTATTTTATCGAGGTACCTTTTTCATCTTTACCTCTTCAAAACCTTCTAGCATCATTCTTACCCTCTTCAGGTATTTGGCCATCCTTCCATCCTTGGCCTCATAAACTCCAAACACTTAGTTAACAACTAACCTTGAGTCACTTTGAAGTAGGAGTCGTCTTATCCTAAGGGTCTTTGCCAATGAGAGGCCCGCTATCATGGCCTCATATTCTGACTTGTTGTTTAACCTTAGTGCATATTCAAAGTTGGTACCATTCAGAGCTGAGAGTATTAGCCCTACACCAATTCCACTTTCACAAGAAGACCCGTCAACAAAGAGGTTCCAAATATCTTTATCTGATGAGAAGCTCCCCTCTGACATGATTCCTTTCTTGAAGAGGTACCGGTCTTCCTCATTCTCATCTATTCCGTTTCTAGCTCTATTGGACACAATCTCTTCCGGGTCTCAGAAGATGTTGCTGTTTGATCCCTCTGCAGTCTCTAGGTTATTCTCAACCTCGACCTCTTCCCATGTGAACTCAGCAACAAAATCTGTAAGTGCCTACCCTTTAATGGCCACACTGGGTTGATAAGTAAGGTTATACTCACCCAATTCAATGGCCCAGGTCATCAACCTTCCTGACTTCTCAGGATTGTGGACGACTTGCCTTAATGGGGAGTCAATGAGGATGACCATAGAGTGGGCTTGGAAATAGGGCTTCATCTTCCTAGAAGCATGTATCAAAGCGTAGGCCAACATTTCCATCTGAGGGTAGTTCTGTTCAGACCCTTGAAGGGCCTTACGGTTGAAGTATACAGGTCTTTGGACCCCAATGTCTTCCCGTACTATGGCTGCACTTATAGCTGACTCAGAGACCGCTAGATAAACATACAACCTCTCTCCCACTATGGGCCGAGATAAGATCAATGGAGATATGAGGTAGGACTTGAGTTGATTAAAATCCTCATCACACTCTTTGTCCCACTCGAATACCTTTCTAAGCACCTTAAAGAATGGAAGACACTTGTCCATCGCTTTGGAAACAAATCTGTTGAGTGAAGCTACTCTTCCAGTGAGCCTCTGTGCGTCCTTGATACTTCTTGGTGTCTTCATATCGAGCAAAGCTTTGATTTTCTCACGGTTCACCTCTATTCCCCTCTGATTGACAATAAATGCAAGAAATTTCCCCGCTCCTACCCCGAAGACACATTTCATGGGATTGAGTTTCATTTTGTACAAGTCTATGGTATCGAAGGTCTTTTCTAGGTCTGCCATGTGAGTACAGGACTTTAAGCTCTTCGTCATCATATCGTCTACATACACCTCTATAGTCTTGCCTATTTGATTTTAAAACATCTTATTCACAGGACGTTGATACGTCGCCCCTGCATTTTTCAATCCGAGGGGCATAACCTTGTAGCAATATGTACCCTTGTCAGTGATGAAGGTTGTCTTATCTGAGTCTTCAGCATCCATGAAGATCTGATTGTAGCCTGAATACGCGTCCATGAAGCTCATAAGTGCATGCCCTGCAGTGGCATCTACCATCTGATCGATCTGAGGTAAGGGATAGCTATCTTTTAGGCAAGACTTGTTCAGGTCGGTAAAGTCTATGCACATCATCCATTGGCTTTTGGCATAATGACTGCATTTGATAACCACTCCGGATATAAGACTTCCCTTATAAACTCGGCCTCTTCCAACTTTCTGACTTCTTCCCAGATGACGTCGTACTTCTCCCTAGAGTAAACTCTTCATCTTTGTTTGATTTTCTTAGCATACTCAGTCACGTTGAGTTTATGGCACATAACCTTAGGGTCAATGCCAGGCATGTCCGCGTGGCTCTAAGCAAAGACACTCATCTTGTTTCTCAAGAAATTTATCAGATCTTCCTTGATCTCTTTTTTAAGGCTTTACCGACCAGGACGGTTTTTTTTGGTTTGTCCTCACTGAGGACGATGGATTCTACCTCTTCCACGACCTCTCCTTTCTTCAACTTCATTTCATCTCTTGTGTCAAGTATATCAATGTTATAGGTGGTAGTTTCTTTCTTATGGGCCTCTCTCTCTTCGTCTAAGTTGAAGTAGCATTCTTGTGCTATAGTCTGGTCACCCTACACTTCCCCTACCCCATAGGGGGTCGGGAATTTTAGCATCTGGTGGACCATCGACGGCACGGCTTCAAAATCCTTAAGGGCTACTCTTCCCATGATGAGGTTATAGGCCGAGAAGATGTTTTCTTCCATAACGAAAAAATTAATCTTCCGGGTCAACCTCTTAGGCCACTCATCTCCCATTTGCACGTCCATCTCATACATGCCCAATGGATGGACTTTTTCTCCGCTGAAGCCCAATAATGGATGATGATAGGGTACCAGCCTGGCTCTGCTAAGGCCTAAGCTTTTGAAACAAGGCTAGGACATCACATCTGCTGAACTTCCTCCATCTATAAGAATTCTATGTACCTCGCATCCATGCATACTTGTTGTAATTACCAAAGGATCATCATGCAGGGCTAAGATGCCTTTGAAGTCGAGTCGGGAGAACCCGACTATAAGAGTGTCCATATCCACTTTCTTTTTCTTCTACTTGGTTTCTGAAGACGCCAAATTTACCACTTCTAGTCTGGCCACTGACTTGGTCTCTGCCGCATGAGCTTTTCAGTCAGCCACTTCAGAGCCACCCCCTGCTAGTCCTTCGCATATAGTGTTAACACCGAAGGAGATCATACCAACCCTCTTCACTGGGGCATTGTCATCTTTTGGTGGGAGGTCTGGATCGTCTTCATCATCATCATCCGAGTTATCGTCTTTTCTTGCTGGAGTATCGTCACGACATCTGTCGTTTCTCTTCTTTTTAGGGTCATCTCTTCCCCTCTTAGGAGCCTTGCCATCAACATACTTCCTCAACTTTTTGGATTTCAATATCTTGTCGATCTCATCCTTTAAGGCGAAGCACTTGTCTGCCACATGGCCATGGTCCTGGTGGAACTTGCACCATAAGTTCTTATTCCTCTTATGCAGAGGAGCCTTCAGCTTCTCTGTCCATCTCAGAGACCGATCGTTCTTGATCTTATTGAGGATGTGTTCGCAGCTCACAGTTAGAGGGGTATAACATGAAAACTTTTCGTCAGTTGACCTCTTCTTTTCGTCCTTCTTTCTTTGGAACTTCCCGCTGCCACTGTCGTTCTCATCCTCATACTTTGCGGCCATGGGCTCTTCAGCATTCATGACCTTACCTGCAAATGCCAATAACTCTGCCATGGACTTGGGAGCGTTTTCTGCGAGCTTCCACAACAACTTCCCTTTCTAGAGACCTCCTATGAGAGCGGTCATAGCTATATTCTCTTCATAATCTTCAATCTCCAGTTTTTCTTTGTTGAATCAAGCAATGTAGTCTGTTAGACTTTCGTTCTTGCCTTGCTTGACATACAACAGATGGGTGGTCTTCTTTTGAGGTCTTACCCCAAAACAGAAATTGTGAATGAATCATTCAGCCAAGCCCTTAAAGTTCTCTATTGAGTTGTTCGGAAGAGAGACTATCAAGTATTATTGTACATCTCTTATTTTCATATAAATAAAAACTCAAAAAAATAAGAAAAAAGATGATTTGCTCATAAATTCCAAACGGGAATTCTCACACTTTTCTCACACTTTACTCACAACTAAAACCCGTTTTTACACACACACACATACAAGAGAAGTCCCCGGTTGTATTTATGTGATAAATCCCATCTCTCATTTTGCATACGAACTACTTGGATTTTGATGCCTCTATAGGCTACGTAGGCTTCTCGGGGTAGAACCCGAGACTCGAGTCCTTTTTCTACTTTTTTCCTATTTTTCTATATTCTTTAAAAATAATTTTTACAAATTTTATCTATTTACAAATATATATATATATATATATATATATATATATATATATATATATATATATATATATATATATATATATATATATATATATATATATTTGTTCTCAATGGCATATTATTCCACATGCGTTATCATTCCCCTATAATGATCGACACTAGGATAATCGCATAAATCCTATTTTTTAATATTACTTTTAGGAACATTCCTATGGATGACTCGCTTTATCTCTTCCATGATACAAGTCGATGATTCCTATCTCCACTACGTATACACATGCACACATATCACGGGGAAATAAAGGAAATAGCAACAACCCATGAGAGACCGTAAGGGCGAAATGGGTGCCTTACACCTTCCCATTTTGTAACTTAGCCTCCGGACCCTTTTCGAATCATTTTGGTTTCGTATGTATCAGTATGTCTTTGGATGCTGTCCTCGAGATGGCTCCCTTTTCTTTTGTCTGTTTTGAGTAAAATAGACTGGCGACTCTATCTCTCTACATTTTTCACCTCATTCACCGACGCCGACCGAAGCGCTTCCGAAAGGGACGCACGAGACCTAGAGGGATCCCCTCTCCCGCCGCGCCGCGAGGGGATATATCCGGGGATGGCCATAGTGGCGACTCTACTGGGGACTTTATTTTGAGGGCTAGACTCTATTTACATGGATTGTTATGCTTGTTTATATTTTTTCCCATTTTGCATGTTCCCCTTTTCCATGTGTACCCAATACTTATGCTTCAATTCACACACTTGTAGAAAATTTCTCCATGTACACTTCACACCACGTGCGCCTAGGATCACATATATCCATATATTACACGCATCACCCATCCATACTTGATGTACCATTGGTACTCATACTTTGCTCCCTGTTGGGCATGATCAAGAAAGACACTCTCATCATAAGATACTAATAAGAGGATTATGCATGATTCGCACGATATCACCCAAGAGCATTGTGATTGACCAAATTTTGCCCAGTAACTTGAGGGTCACTTCGTGATGGGCGCTGGTCCTGCAGGGCGCAGTTAGCCTAAGCGATATGACTCTCACCTTCTATTGTCCAAGTACCTTCGACGTATATCGAACGGTTCCCCCGCATTGTACCGCTTGGCCGAAGTCATGACGGGAGGTATATCGCAGGGAGCTCATTCACATACACCGAGTATATCAAATTTGATGTCACACGTACCATCCCCACGAGGTATATGGTGATGAAAAACTGTTACTAAAGCCGTTTAATACAAGATTAAACTATTTAAGTAACTCGAAACTATTTTGTGAAGAAACTCTTTTCAAGAAATCAAATCAGTTTAATCACCAGATGTGTTTAAAATTATGCACGAGATCTGTTCAAGATTTATTAACAAGTTTTGAAAAACAAAACTAAAATAGTTTTAAATCAGCACACTAAACAGAAAGGGATGAGGAGATGTAGAAAGATTAATGATAAGATATTTTTAACGTGATAAAACCTCAACCAATTGAGGAAACAACCACGACTCCCTCTACGGAGTAAAAAGAAAAATCCACTAAAACAAATATAACAGTTACAAACTATATAACACACATGCACACAAATAAGAGCTATACAAGTTTAGGAATGTACCCACTGGTGTCCTTATAACTTTTCTGCAGTTCTGATTGTTGATGTTGTTCTCCCAGTTTGCTAACTTCACTTTCTTCTTGTCTTTATGTCGACTCTTGTATCAAGATCTTATTACCAACACTTTCAGTGTTGTAGTATGTAAGTGTTTGTGATGGTGATCTATCACGTGCATGCACACACTCACGCTTATTTTTACAAACAGTCCTAGCAAATTACAAATCAGATCTATATGTGGAGATTTTCAGTTTCTCTCTTCTTAGGAAACTTTGAACCTTATTTGACCTTTAATATTAACCCAGAATCCACGGCTATCTTGCTCAGAAGACGTATCAAGATCTTAATCAATCTCATGTTTTGAAAATATTTTTGAGATTGAAAATCACCAAGTGCGATTCCAACTAGGTCTAAGGTTTTGTTTCAAAAGAACTATAAACAAAAAATATTATTGTTAATTTTGAGTATGAAAACAGTTACAGAAAATAATCAACAATAGATTTCTCAATATGAGAAACTATAAATGCAGATCTGGGTGTGATGTAACATAAAATGCTTAGATCTAAAATTTCTATGAAACAGAAATGGAGATCTAGCTTAATGCTTAAGTTGGAACACAAAGAGGTTACAGCACGAAACAGCTTAACAAACCAACTCTCAAACACTTAAGGTTGTGTTTGGTATATAACTAGTTTTGAAGAGGTTAGGGTTTGAAAGATGTTTTAGACGATTTAGGGTTGGTGTTTCTAACTCTCTCTCTCTTCTCTCTTCTCTCTCTAGAAATGACGAAATGACAAAAGCTTCTAAATGGATAATAGTAAGGCTCCTTATATAGGGGGCTGAGAAGATTCGAGAATGGGGTTCAAAATCAAGGGCTACGATTTAGTCTTTAGTTGTTGACTTTGATCCAACGGTATAAGAGAAGCGGTGGATTAAAAGGCTTTTGATTGGTTTAAGAGGGATTCACAGGGATTAATCCAGAGTGCATGCAGATCGTTTATTACAACAATCCAAAGGTAGGAAATGAGCAAGGCTTATGTCTCACAGAAGAAACACAAATCGGACCGTTATCAGGCTGACAGGTGTAAGGCTGGGATTGATGCTGAAACGCGTGTTTTGGAAATAATTACTCAAACACCTTTAAGTCTTTAGCGCTTTCAGTTTCTACCCTAGTGAATTTCCAGGGATGAAATCATCAATTCAAAACTGTAGATTTACCCCAAAACTTTTAATTCCATTTTTAAATTAGAAAAAAATGGGTTTAAAAATTATTTAAAATTCCCCAAAAATCATTAAAATTCAATGTAAGGGAAATTAATATACACGACACACTTATAACCAATTATATGCAATATGCAATGTAGGAATGCAATACTAATGTGTGTGAGTGTTGGTAAATATACCTTAGATTATGAGGAATAAAAATAAGAGAAGGATTGAGGCTCTTTGGTTTCTAGGATGGGATTCAATTTTGTTTCTATTTCCAAACTAGATGAGCACTTATACAATATAGACTCAAGTGAATCAAGAGTATAAGATGCTTCAATCTCCCCCTTTGGAAATATGAGATAAAATCTCCTTTGAGTCAAATTGGACTCGTAGGGAAACATAAAGACAAGGAAAAACCTATTCATATACAAAAATTTTGTCTACCCATTTCCTAGAACCGAAAATTACATAACTCAACTAAATACAATTCAATACCCTATTACAACTTTGAACATAACAGAGAATAACTGTGCAGAATCCTGCAAAAAATACTAAGAACAAGTTCTTTAGAATATGTACAAAATAAATGAATTCTTATAAGACTCAAATTTCTCCCCCATTTTGTCTCCAATGGACAAAGGGAAAAATTATATAAATCTAAGAAATTATTCAGCACACACCATTCCATTTGATTTACGCAAGGCAATAAACCTATTATAATCAAACAGTTTGGTAAACATATATGCGAGTTTCAAATCAGTAGGAAGATAATTGATTTCTAATTCCTTAGTTTCAACTAATTCGCGAATAAAGTGATGTCTTATTTTTATGTGTTTTGTTCGCGAGTGTTGAACAGGATTTTTAGAGATGTTGATCGCGCTTTGATTATCACAATAGAGATGTAATTGTTCTTCTTTAATACCATAATCACTTAGCATTTGCTTAAGCCAAAGTAATTGAGTACAGCAATTGCCAGCGGCTATGTATTCAGATTCAACAGTGGATAATGAAGTGCAATTTTGTTTCTTACTACTCCAACCTACCAAATTATTACCAATATAATAACATGCACCTGATGTGCTCTTACTATCGTCCGTATACCCTGCCCAATCAGCATCGGTGTATCCTATTATAGTGCTAGGAGTATCATTGGTGTACCAAAGTCCTAAATTTAGAGTGCCTTTAATGTACTTGATAATTCTTTTAACACAAGTTAAATGACTCTCTTTAGGATTGTTCTGGTAACGGGCACAAATGCAAACAGGGTAAATAATATCAGGATGCGAGGCAGTAAGATATAGTAAGGTTCCAATCATACTACGATAAAGGGTGGGATGTACGGATTTCCTTGTTTCATCCTTAGATAGTTTGACAGTAGTACTCATGGGAGTTTTACCATCTTTTGCACTTTCAAGACCAATTTTTTTAATAATCTCTAATGCGTATTTTGATTGCGAGATAAATAATCCTTCTGAATTTTGTTTAACTTGAAGACCTAAGAAAAATTGCAACTCCCCCATGAGAGACATTTGAAATTCTGTATGCATAATTTCATAAAAGCATTTAACTTCTCAAGGGGAAGTTGATCCAAAGATGATATCGTCTACATAAACTTGAGCTATAATGATATGTTTGTCAAAATGTTTGATAAAAAGGGTTTGATCATTTCCACCTCTCTTAAAACCTTTGTCTAAGAGAAAGTTGGAAAGGCGCTCATACCAGACTCTTGGCGCTTGTTTTAGGCCATACAAAGCCTTCTCAAGACGAAAGACATAATTTGGATATTTAGGGTCAATGAACCCTTTTGGTTGTTCTACATAGGTCTCCTCAGTCAATATTCCATTAAGGAAGGCAGATTTGACATCCATTTGGTAAAGCGTAAAATGTAAGTAGCAAGCTATGGCAAAGAGAAGACGAACAGATTCTAATAGAGTAACGGGAGCAAAAGTCTCGTTAAAATCTATTCCCTCTAATTGAGATTATCCTTGAGCAACTAATATGGCTTTGTTTCTAATGACTATCCCACTTTCATCAGATTTATTTTTAAATATCCAACGTATGCCAATAACCTTTTTGTGATCAGGCTTAGGTACAAGATACCAAACATCATGAGTGGAAAATTGAAGAAGTTCATCCTGCATTGCAGAAATCCAATGAGGATCATTCAATGTATCATTAACATTCTTTGGTTCCACAAGGGAAACAAAACATGCATAATGAGCATAGTTTCTTAATTGAGATCTTGTACGAACAGGTTCACTGGGATTACCAACAACGTTGTCTATGGGATGGTCTTTTGCAACCTAATTAGGTACTTCAGGTGTCTCAATTGGTAAAGAATCATATATTTCTGGTGAGTCATTTTTTAAAATATTTTCAGACTCTACCACAATAGTTGGTTCTCCAGTCTTACTTTCTACAGTAGTGTCACTTACAATTACGTTTATGGATTCTATTATGGTCTTAGTGCGAAGGTTATAAACATGATAAGATCTACTGTTAGGAGAATATCCTAGAAAGATGGCTTCATCTCCTCGAGTCTCAAATTTGGATAAGTGTTCTATGTCTTTGCAGACATAACACATACAACCAAAGGTTCTAAGATACTTAAGATTGGGTTTCTTCCCATACCAAAGTTCGTAAGGAGTTTGTTTAGAATTCTTTCTAAGATAGATCCTATTAATAATGTGACACGCAGTACGAATGGCTTCTACCCAAAAATACTTTGGTAAAGTCTTAGCATGAATCATAATACGTGCCATCTCTTGAAGGGTACGATTCTTTCTCTCAGCTATATCGTTCTGTTGAGGAGTCTTAGGAGCACTAAATTCATGATTGTAACCACTATAGTCACAAAACTCTACAACACATGTATCTAAGAACTCTCCATCTCTATCACTACGAATCCTATTTACCTGAGAGTCTTTCTCATTTTCAATTCGAAGTAAAATCTTCAAAAAGGTTTGGAATGTGTCAGAATTTTGTTTTAAGAAAGCTACCCAAGTAAATCTGGTGAAGTCATCAACCATAACTAGAATGTAACTATGTCCACAAAGACTAGCAGTTCGAGAAGGACCCATTAGGTCCATATGGATGAGCTCCAAAGGTTTATAGGTTAGGATATCTTTGACTTTCTTATGAGGGGATTTAACAATTTTACCTTCCTGACATGAACCACAGACAATATTAGAAATATGTTTGATCTTAGGAATACCTTTAACTATATCTTGAGAAGTCAGTCTACTAAGGTTTTCGTAATTTATGTGACCCATATGATTATGCCATATCTCATTGTCATCCATTCTGGCAATGTTACAGACCTCAGCACTATTTTGAACAGTGTAAAAGTTGTCCGGAGTCATGAGTCCTGTAATAATGCACTCACCTTTTTCATTTAAAATTTTATAATTATTCTTTGAAAAGGTGACTGTATGATTTGAGTCACAAACTTGCAAAATACTAAGTAGGTTTGCCTTAAGACCTTTTACTAAAAGAATATTTTCAAGTAAAGGTAATCCTTCTTCTTGGAGTGTTCCTTTACCAATGATTTGAGATGATACACCATCACCAAAAATAAATTTTACTCCAGCAAAGCTGGTTTTGTTTAAGAGTTTGGTATCATCCCCAGTCATGTGTTTTGAACATCCAGAGTCTAAATACCAACCTGATGGAGTGTGTTCATCTTTTAAGGAGGTAATAACAATATTACACTTCATCTGGGGTAATAGCTCATCTTTTCTAACCCAAACAACTCTTGTTTTTATTTTGCGCTTATTTGCTCTTAATTGATCAAATTTGCGAGCATTAGATTTTTGATGAAAAATGTTTTGCGCATGAGGCTGAATTTTATGGAAGGTGAGAGCATTTGGTTTAAATAAGTGTTTAGAAATCCTTCTTGGAAATGATCTTTTAGGTTTGGTCTTTTTCTTTCTATAGTTAGTGTTTTTGTCTGGTTGTCTAGGAAGAACATAATTTTTGCGACTTCTCCTAGAATAGTTAAAGTTTTGATACACAGGAGAATTAAAGACAGGGTTGACTATACATCTAGAGTAGCATCCTTTAAAGGAATGACCATATAGATCACAGTAAGAGCAGTATAGATTGCTCGATGATGGTATCTCCTTAGGAAAGTCTCTAAACAAGGGCTTGATGAGATTTTGATGTTGAACCTTTTTCCTAGGGAGTACAGTTTGAAGGATCGAATCACTGTTCCTAATGGGGGCAGACATATTTAGTCTTAAATGTACTTTCACACTTAAAGTTACTTGTTTCCCCAAAATCAAACTTAGATTGGTTTTTGTCAAACTCATTTTTCAGATAATGAAAGTCTGGACAAGTTTCTACAGGTCTTTTGCCTCCTGACACAAACTTAATTGGTTCAAAAGTTTTAGTTTGAGTCTACAAATTGGGTAAAAATCCTATTCCAGTTCGCTCATCAGAATTGGTTTTGGAATCAGTAACAAATCCATTAAAACAGTTCGAGTTATTTTCAAATTTAGCAAATTTTTTGAAAGCTGTTGCTGTCTTTTCTTTAGATTGTTCCAATTCTAATAATGTCCATTTATATTTTGTCTCCACGGTTTCATTTTCTTCGATCAAATTCTTCAATTTTTGATCAAAAGTTTTAACTTCATTTTCATGAGTTAGACATTGGGTAGTATACTCTTCAGTGTTAAGTTTAACCATCAGACTTAATTCTTCTAATTTCTTAGTGAGATCTTTCACTATCTTTTCTAGTCTAGTGTTTTTCTTAAGCATTTTCGCATAAAGTGTGTGAGTGTCAGGGAGGTCTTCAGTGTCTGAGTCACTAAGTACAGTGTGTGAAGTGACCCTTAAGGATTCATTTCTTGAACTCACGCACCCATGGACATCGTCATTATCGCATTCCCTTTGACTCACACACCCTGTGGTTGAACTAACAATATTCTCAGAGAGTAAAGCATCTAAACCAGTAGTAGTATGATTCACAACAGCAGGAGTAGAGTTACTATCATCATTCTCATACATAGGATTATCATCATTGTATATTATCTTAGCAAAGAAAGACATGCAAGGATCAAAACAATCAGAAGATTCAGGTTCCTCATTCTCAGAATCACTTGAATCATCCCATGTTTTGCAAATGTTGGACCTAGTATGTTTATTAACAGTGTTTAGTTTCACTTTACAGTCTTTTGCTATGTGTCCTAGTTTTCCACATCTAAAACACTCAATGTTCTTGAAGTCTTTGTTGGGTCTCATATCCTTGTGATGTTTGTCTTGACCTTTCTCATGAGGTTTGTAGTTAGCCTGACTTGGATAATTTGGCTTACCTTGTCTGTTTGCCAATTTATTTCTAAATTTGACAATTTTCTTAAATTGTTTTGACATCAAGGAAATTTGATTATCCAAACTATCTATATTACATTCCTCATCAGAATCATCAGTGGGAATAGTAAACTCAGGTTTCATCAACTTAGAAGAAAAACTCAAGTTGCAACTAGTCTGTTTCCTATGGGACTGGGTCATTTGTTTCTTAAATTCTAATTTCATTTTCACAGTTCGAAGTTTACTACTGAGTAATTCAGGAGTGAGATTTTGATCACACATTTCCTCAATAGCATATCTTTTATTATCAAATTTCTGTGATAATGACCTTAGAATTTTAGATACAATTTCATGTCTGTCATAAGTTATCCCATTAGCATGCAGTTTGGTCACAATGTCAGTTAATTTCATGTAGAAATCATCGAAAGTTTCAGAATCAGACATAATTAGTGAGTTATACTACTGAACAAGCATTTGAGTTTTAGCAACCTTAACTCTAGTGTCACCCTCATGTGGAGTGATCAGTGTATCCCAAGCTTCCTTAGAAGTGGCACAAGATGAGATCCTTTTGAACTCATGTTCATTTATGGACATAAAGATAGCATTCTTGCCTTTGTTATTATTATGAGAAGTATACTTCTCTTCTTGTGTGAACTCACTTAATGCTTTCTTAACCCTCTCATTACTTCCTTCAGTGGCTGGTTTAGTAGGATAAGAGTATCCATTTTAAACAATATCCCAGACATCATCTCCCAAGGTTCCTTGTATGAAAGCAACCATTCTTACCTTCCAGTAAGCAAAGTTGTTTCCATCAAAGAGTGGGGGTCTGGTCAAGTTACCAAATCTTTCATTTTTCTCATCCATTGTTATGATTTTAAGAAAACAATTTCAGACACACAAGATCTTTTAAAAAGATTTCCAAAACTCTGATACCAATTGAATTTTTTTTACTAAAGCCGTTTAATACAAGATTAAACTATTTGAGTAACTCTGAAACACGTGTTTTGAAAATAATTACTCAAACACCTTTAAGTCTTTAGCGCTTTCAGTTTCTACCCTAGTGAATTTCCAGAGATAAAATCATCAATTCAAAATTGCAGATTTACCTCAAAACTTTTAATTCCATTTTTAAATTAGAAAAAAATGTTTTTAAAAATTATTTAAAATTCCCAAAAAAATCATTAAAATTCAATTTAGGGGAAATTAATATACACAACACACTTATAACCAAATTATATGCAATATGCAATGTAGGAATGCAATACTAATGTGTGTGAGTGTTGGTAAATATAACTTAGATCAAGAGGAATATAAATAAGAGAAGGAGGCTCTTTGGTTTTTAGGATGGGACTCAATTTTGTTTCTATTTACAAACTAGATGAGAACTTATACAATATAGGCTCAAGTGAGTCAAGAGTATAATGTGCTTCAGGTGAGCCAATTCACGTACACTCAGGTATATCAAATGGCTTGTTCACACGTACCGGTTGCCCGCAAGGGCAAGACGTGGAAGTCACACCAAAGGGGGGAACCCTCTCCGATTCACCCAACCAACTGCATACCCGCATATAGGTGTCAAGCCTAGGTCACACTTGTAAGATTGTCGGTTTCAACCCGAAACTCTGTTAAAATTTCGGGTCGTCCTGCCACCCAAATTTTCACGCATTTTTAAAACGGGACCCCGACCGTGAGCCTGGTTACAAGGCCAGCCATAACTTTGCATATATTACAAACCCAACTTTTCCAGGCTCGGGTCCCGTCCGACATTTCATTTTTCATTTAGGAAGAGTTAATACAAGTGAGAACATAATAATCATAATAATCATGTTGACCGTCTCCCCCCAAAAAAACATTTCTCCTTTCTTTATCAAGAATCCAAAAAAAAAACATTTCTCTTTTGTTTATCAAGAATCCAAAAAACATTTCTCCTTTCTTTATCAAGAATCCAAAAAACATTTCTCCCTACTTTATCAAAAATCCAAAAACATTTCTCCCTTCTTTACCAAAAATCCAAAAATATTTTGTCTTTTAATCTCAAATAGAAAAAAAAATTCTAAAATACTTTTCTTCTTTTTCTAAAATATAAATCCAATTTTACACCCTCTCAGGTCAATCGCACGCCCTTGGCCTGGCTCCTTATTGGCTTCGGTCTTTAGTCATGTCACCCCGGAGTTTCGCCCGTTCCCCTACTACCTTTTTCGAGTCTGGTATTCATCCACTTTTCATGGAGAACACAAATCAAGCACTAGTTGCGCAGCCAGATCTGACGGCACTTTTAGCTCAACTTGTGTCCAAGATTGACAACGTTCAAACTGAGGTCCAGGAGATGCAAAGAAACCAGGTTCCTGTTCCTCAAGAGCCCGAGGACCTATTCCCTTGCGCTATGTGTCCACCCGATCCTATCTGGATTCTCAAAGAATATCAGCACGCTCCACGTGCCCCTCCTGCTAATGGGCCACCGCCCGCCTAGCTTCCGATGCTGAACCTTGCCCAGCCTAGGGCTAACTTGCCTGAAATCGTTGATCCGAAAGAGGAAGAATTGAATAAAGTCAAAGAAGATCTCAAGATACCAACTAAGAAGTTCGACCAAGTTCGAATCTCTGGGAATTACATGGATTACACCCGCATGTTTCCTTATCCTAAAGCAAAGTTATCCGAGAAGTTGAAGATGCCAAATATTGAGAAATTCGAAGGAAGTGGACCCCCGATCATCCATATTCGTAGTTTTCACCATGCCATGACTCTCCTAGGGGCTTATCAAGAGGTGATGGCCCAATTGTTTCATCAAACTTTGAAGGATAGAGCCCTTCGATGGTTTTTGTCTCTCGAGGAGTCCAGAATTCGTAGCTGAGAGGATGTGGACCGAGAATTCATGTCACAGTACAAGTACAACGAAGAGCTTGAGGTCACCCGTCATGATTTAGAGCTGCTCAAACAAAACTCTGGGGAATCAGTCCGTAACTTCATAGCCCGATGGAGGGAAAAAATAGCTACCATGACCAATCGGCCTTTCGAGGATGAATAAGTCAGCATAGTGAAAAAGAACTTCTTACACCATGTCCGAGCAACGATGGGAGGAAAATATTATCCCACTTCCGAGCTCTCAGAGAAGCAAGAGTGGAAATCGAGAAAGTTCTTACTAAAACAGAAGTTGAACCAAAGAAGGTGTCCGGATAGTTCACCCCTAGAAAATGTGACAAACCTGCCAGTACTGCAGTCTCAATCATCAATAACATCTCTCAACCAACCACTTCATGGGCACCAGAAAGCTGCCCTGTCCTAGTCCTAAAAGAGTACACCGATATCTATGCTCCCCTCTCCAAAGTTTATCAAGCCCTGCTAAGCTGAAACCTTATCAAACCCTTGGATCCCCATTCATTGCCAAATCCACTCCCAAAAAACTTCAAGGAAAATGCCCATTGCGCCTTTCACCAAACCGCTGGCCATACCACTGACCAATTCTTTCACCTTCGAAACATAATCCAAGGTCTAATTGACCGGGGTACCATTGCCCTACCAGCCAATCCTGAGCCGAACACTACTCACAACCCACTCCCAAATCACGCCAATGCCATATTCTTAGAAGAGAACCCAAAATTTGACCCCTCAACTCAAATCACACCCATATACTCTCCTAAATCTCTCCAAACTTGCCCATAGTTCCTCCTATACCCTACTAGCCTTGTTGATTATGCACTGCCACTCCTTACTAGAGCATGCATCGCCGTTCGTACCTATTCTGAAAATGGAAGTATGGAATTATCCGAAGCGTTAAACCAACTCTTGGAGTTCGAGATGAAATTGCCCTCACAAATGACCATTGATTGCCAAAGGTTCAGTATGTTGTTCTTGGAAGAATGAAAATGGTCCAGAGAGTCAGACCGTTGGGTAGTACCGACCGATTAAGTAAGCCTAGATGATGTTGTCCAGATCATGACAGCATTATTCAGGCAAACCAACAACATCTACAGTATGACCGAGTTACTTGATACTCTGAAGCTACAAGGGCACCTGATCCCTTCACCTTTACATATCCCTACAGAATGGGAAGACCTGTATGAAGAAGCCATTGAAGTTGTGGAATGCATTGACTTTTTATGGAAAGACAGAATTATTGCCACCGGATGGGGGGAAGAATTTAAAAATTCAAGTGAAGAGCAAGATTCAGAGAAAACTGGCTCGGTAGCTGACATGTGTGGGATAATATCATTTAAAGAACTCCACGGAGAAATAAATAAGATGGCAGAACAACCCGAGTTTGACGAGGAAATATGATTCATGTTCTTCCCTCCTTTAGTAAATCACATTTCCGGATCAGGGATGCATTACCAGACCCCAAGCTCGTTACCGGTAAATGACAAAGGGAAGGGTGTTGAAAACCTTCCTATGCCAGAAATGACCCTCGAGGAGAGCAAGATCCTCAATCAACTGAAGAAAAATCAAGCTAGCATCACTTTATGGGGGCTTTTCATGTCTTCCCAGCTGCAAAGAAACGCTTTGATCAAGTTGCTCACTGGACCCGTAGTTCCTCCTTCTACCACACCAGAAGAAGCGGTAAATTTGGTCAGAACCTTGACCTCTACCCGAATGCTATCCTTTTTCTAAGAAAAAATCCCTAGAATTGGTCCAAACCACAATCATGCACTCAACATCTCCGTCGAAGTTATGGGGAGGGTCTCACCACTCTCTCTGGTCGATAATGGATCCACCTTGAATGTTTGCCCACTTAGAACCTTCAAATGCTTAGGACTGAAGGATAGTGACCTCACTCCAACCTCCGCTGCTGTACTTGCCTATGATAATACCCGTCGGGAGGTGATGGGATCCATAATACTTGTAATAGGGGTTGGCCCTATAAACCCTGTCGTTGAATTCCAAGTTATTGACATCCCATCTTATTTCAACCGGTTACTCGGATGACCTTAGCTCCACGGTATCAAAGGTGTGTCTTCCTCACTCCATCAAAAATTGAAGTTCTTTACCGACGGACGAGTCATTACCATTTTGGGAGATAATGATAATACCGAGGGTGCAAGTACCAACAATCCAATCTTTGAGATACAATACAGGTTAAATGATATGATTCTATCAGGATTTTGAGTTGAGCCACGTTTATTCTCGACAGGGGAAGATTTCAAAGAAAGGGTTTATCCAGAATACAACCTTCATGGCAACGTCAATGTGATTCAGATGTTCAGAAACATGCACTTCATGCCCGGACTGGGGCTAGGACAAAGACAGCAAGAGATACTTGATCCCATTGAACTGAAGAAAACTTTCCCTCCTTGTGGTTTGGGGTATCAACCATCAGAACAAGAGCTCATAATGATCCGCCAATCTCGACTAAAGAGAAGATTGGATTGCATTCAAACTATCCTAGGTGATTCTTTGAATGGACGATTCATTAAAGAGGGTGAAGACTTCCCCTTTTGCGACTTTCCGGAACCATGGTATGACCATACAGACAAAAAGATGAAACCCGGAATGGAGATATTTTCCAAGACAGCTACCCATGGGCTGAAAGTTCCCAACACCGTGTACAATCGCTCATCAAAGATACCAAATATTCTGAGGAAAGTGACTCCGAGGACTCATTCAACTTACAAACACTGGGGCTGACACTATGCATGGTTGACTCAAGCACTACATCATTGGATTCATCCCACCTGATTAAAGCTGTTAATACACCTCTCCTCAACGGGCATGCTACGCCAATTCTACTTGTTAAAATCCCCCCTAATCCCAATGTTTACCCTATTTATTCTTCTATTGTCTATCCTTGCTAAAATGTAATCGAGTCCTCCTTTGATGTGGTTCTCAATGCTGTTTTTCCTATCAATGAAATAACAAAGATTTTGAGTATCTTGTTGATAGTACAAATACAATACCCTACCGCGGATGATACTCTGCACCGCATATGATTATATGCCGCGACCCTTCTCAGCATAGGGTGCGTCCCTACTCAACACAGGGTGCGGCACATACCCCTTGCCATTAAGAAAAGGCCGCGGCGCTACCCATTATAGGGTGCGGCACCTTTGGCTCTAGCATGATGCAGGATGCATCACTCACATTGCTTGCCTTATTGGGCGCATCCCTCTCTATTACAGCAGCTTCAGACTTTATGTACATCACGTACTCAGGGTACGTGAACATATCTCTTATAAATAGAGGACCACACCTCGAAATAAAGGATCGATTCCACACCTTCGGTGGAGATTCTTCAATACATATTCTCTCTACACAACCTCAACATACGACTTGGAGGCCACACATCTACAACGCAGCCACCTCTTCGGCACACCAAAATCCTCAATACTGCTGTGTGCTCTCCTTTATTCTCATACTTGTACGCCTCTATAGGCACGATTATATTGTACAATGCAATGCATATAAAGAGAACGGAGCACACATTGGACGTAGGCCTATTTTAAAGGTTGAACCACTCAATATCTTGTCTTCTCTCTATTTACTCGCTTTATTTGTTTATTATGCACTTTATACTTGATTTGCTGATATGGGAACGACTTATGGGCGATTTCTTATATCATCAATCTGGCACCGTCTATGGAAAACGAAATATTTCAATCTTGTTTCTCTGTGTTTTGAGTTCTTAAACACCTTATTCTATTCATGGGGATCCTCTGGATCATCATCCCATGAGTAAATTTTGGTTATTGATCTCTATTTTATACTTACACCCTTAAATGGGTATTTCGTACCTTCAGATCTGCTCTCGGGTCTCCATTTTATGACCTTAGATATATTTTACATCCCCCTGTGATATCGCCCAACCTAGATAAAGCTTGAAAGCTTGATGGGCTTTAGCCCTGTAAAGGTGGGTGATTAGGGAAGAGTTATGTTTACTCCCTTTTTGTTGTTCTTTGCCTATGATCTAGGGTTTATCATTAGAATTATGCCATTTTGTGCACCGAGAGGTTATTCTCTCATGGATAGACCCTAGTAGGTTTGCTCTCCACGAGTTTTGGGAGAAAAACTCAGTTTCTGGGATTTAATTTTGGGATTGTCCCTTCACTGCCTAGGTAGGGATGCGGTGTGGTAGTTCAACTACCTTACATGCCGCGGCCTCTTCTGGGGCAGTTGCATTACAGAAGCTTCAAAACATTAAGGAACGGACTGAGGTGGTCTCCAGCTCAACCTTGGTGAATATCATACAAAGGCCACGACAGTGCACCTATGTGCCATACTGGACGCGGCCTCAACAACAATACCATATAACAGTGCAAACGCTGCATCCCCATTTCCTACTTGGTTACTCCAATATTTTTGAGATTACTCACTTCTGTTAGTTTTGTCTCAGATTATATATACTTTGTAAAGACTAATAAAAGCATAAATGGAAGGAGAATCCAGCCAGAGCACATAAGTCAAATATGAGATTGTGCAGCTGTACAACCACCTCTACGACAGTCATTCCTCACTCCAGACCCAGGTCAACTATTTGACTCAGATGGTCCTAATGCTAGAGGTCGCGACCTCACCCAATGTGGGAGAGGCACCCAGTAATATTGCTTCAACAGCCTTTGCTGCCGCGGCAGTACCAAATGATCCATCCGCGGAAGCAGTCAGCAGGATCCAGAAAAGGAAATCAGAGAAGGAAGAAGGGAGCTCTAAGTCTTACACCCCATTGGCCTTCCCAATTGAAGACATCTTTGAGTCCATTAAGGAGGACAAGCTGTTGAGGTGTCCAGAGAAGCTCAAAGCTCCACCCCACAAGAGGAACAAAATCAAGTGGTGCAAGTTCCATCTAGACCATGGCCATGACAATGAGTAGTGCTATGCATTAAAGGATGAAATTGAAAGGCTGATTGGGCAAGGGATGCTGCGGAGGTTCCTCAAAGATGTTTAGGGGATGAAGTGTAGTCTTACATACCACATGCCTTTTTTTCATGCTTATGTCTTATATTCCCCCTGTCTCTACTTTACAGTGACAACTCTTCTTATGATATTTTAAACTAAACTTTGTATTATCCTTACAAAGTCATATATATATGAATAGCCATATGAAATCAAGTTCACCTTTATAGTGCCATATTTTGATTCTCATTTCCATGAAATGTTATCTTATAAAGACCATTTTCGTCTCAAACAGATCTCGATTCGAGACAATATGTTATATCGGGAATGATAATATCTAAATGGGCCCACAACGCTCGTCAAGATGCCTGATTTTCTTAAAGCAATTGTCCGAAAGCAAGTGACAATCGGAAATGGCAAAAGCAACCATCGAGAGAGGCTATTTAAATTGGTCTGTAACATCACTCATAAGGGATTCCAATGCCCATTCTTAGCTTTCGGGATGCGTCATTAACCGCAAGGTCTTCTAATGCCCGTTCTTAGCTTTCGGATGAGTCATCTAGCCACAGGGGCTTACAATGCTCGTTCTTAGCTTTCGGTATGCGTCATTAAGTCGGGAGACTTGTAATATCTAGTCAGTGATGGTTTTATATATATCCATAGTTGTGGGTGGCTTAATAACATAACCCAGCCTGGGGAGGCTTGAAAGTATCCCGTATATTAGCTGTGGGTGCCTTAATAACATAACCTAGACTGGGGAGGCTTGAAAGTATCCCGTATATTAGCTGTGGGTGGCTTAGTAACATAACCCAGCCTGGGGAGGCTTCAAAGTATCCCGTAAATTAGCTGTGGGTGGCTTAATAATATAACCCAGCCTGGGGAGGCTTGATAGTATCCCGTATATCTACGAAGGCCCATGTTCAGATGGAAGGGCTAGAAGAGTGCAGTAGCCCTGTCAATACAGCTGTAACCATTAGAGCGACTAAGAGTTGATGCGGTAATGTCTTAGATTTAGATCTGATTAAATCTACAAAAGAGGGAATTCAAACATTCAAAAGTGACACATCCTTGTCAATATGGTTGCGGCCATTAAGTAATTTTATTTAGAAGATGCGATAGATAAAGGCAGGTTGTCAAATTTCCGCGGCCCTGTTCAAGAAGAGAAGCTACTTCCAGTCATGAAAAGGGAAAAGGTTCGCAACCCATGTAAGGGAAAAGGGCCGCAACCCATGTAAAAAAACCATCCACATCTCAGTGCCGCGACCTTAAGCTAAATACCATTTTGTTTTCTAAATATGGCAGCAGCCTATGACCCATACGTCATAGTTAAAGTGCATTTTTTCAAGAAGTAAATGTACAATTCAAAGCAATCAAAGATGTATAGAGAAGGCATTTATTCAAGGGTTGAAGCTAGAAAAATAGAAGAACAAAAGCTACTAAAAAAAAGGAGGCAAAAAATAGTCAACATTAAAGGTGGCCACAACCTTGATAATAAAGGGTGCCAAAAATTATTAAGATTACAGACGAAGGTACGCAACCCATATATGTAACAAGTTCAAGAAAATTCTAAGGGATGCATCCCTGAATCGATAGTTTAAAAATGAAGTTAAATGTTATAACATTCAAGAGGGTGCATCATCATTGACGTCCCCTTCATCACCCTCCACAGTTGTCTCAGTCTCGTCTTCGCCTGCAGCCTCTTCAGTAAGCTTCATCGCCCTTTCATCTACCGCGACCCTAAGCTCAGCTACACACAGGTCATGCGCAGCATCGCCCAATTTCCAGGACATGATTTGATCCTTAGACTCTGGGAAGTTCTTGACAACTCTGTGCCGCAACTCTTGAAAGTCGCGGAGATAGGCGTTATTGTTGATTAGGAAAAAATCCTTATATTTCTTAAAATTGGCCACAGCAAGGTCCGCAGCTTGGCTTAGGTATGTGGTATGATTCTCTACTTTTAATCTGATGGTCTCAGAATGACGACTCTCAAGACTTCTGAGGGTTGTGTCATGATCGACAACCATCTTCTCCATTTGATTTTCGGCCACATCAAGATTATTTTGGGCGATAGAGGCTTGTTCCGAAGCTTCAAGAGCTTGAGCCTTGGCAATTGACAAGGCCTCCGCGGCCTGAGAGAAATTTTGCTCATCCTTATCCTTCGCCTTAAGGGCAGCATTTAAGTCTTGCTTAGCCGCCTCAAGTGTTGCAGTTGAGGAATCCTTGCCTGCCTGAAAGGAGGAAGATTTGGCTGCGTCCAGGTCATTCTTATGGGAAGTCTTCGCAGCCCTATAAAGCTTGAAGAGCCCTTCGTACTTCATTATTTGGGTCACCATGACATCCGTGGCTTGTTAGAATTCTAAAGAGTCAGTACAAGAATTAATAAACCAACAAAAAAGTGCCAAGTGGGAGAAGTTGTTACCCACAGTAAGCTATAAAGGGCGAACTCCTCCAAATCCTCGTGATCTTCCTCCACAAGACGATTCAGATCCACCTCCCCCAAAACCTTTCACATTCTTCGGACGGCCCTTGCGGTTTTATCCCAGGAGGAATTGGGATTTTATTCCCTAAGATGGGCCTGCGAATGGCCATCAGGGCCAACCCTTGGCCTAACTTGAGGTGGTGGCAAGTTGGCATTTACAGCCATGACAGTGTGCGAAGGGGAACGACTGGCAGAAATAACAGGTGAAGAGCCACGTCCACTATGCCCCTTAGACTCAGAGGGTAGCAGGCCAAACGCGGCCAGGTGTTTGCCAATGTCAACGTCGTATTGTCCTTCTCGTTGTAGTGCTGCGACATTATCCTCAATCACAACATGAGTTGCGGCCCTCCCTAATGTGGGATTTGTCACATTTGCCTCTTCTATGGCAGTGGGCTTAGCATTGTTTGAGACCGCGGCAGGCACCTTCTTTCTCTTCCTTCCTCGCATAGCAACATTATTAAGGGCAGCTGCATCCTGATCCATCTCTACTAATTGTGCTTTCAAAAGCTCCCTATCTATCTCCTCACCTGAGGAAAAAGTAAATCAAATATTTGAAGTATTTATGATTTAAAGATAAGTGCTACGGAGGGATAAATATTTGTCAATCAGTTGGGGTGTTGGCTCAGAAATAGATATAAATAAAGGTGATTGTTACCTTCCGCAGCCATCTCTGTTGGCTGAGACTTTCTGGGGAAGTAGCCTGCCTCAAAAATGGAAGTAGAGGTCACTAAGGTGCTGAATCTTTTCTCTTTATCCTTGATAGCCGCAACCCTTCCCACTCTTCTCTATTGCCGCTCACTGAGATGTAAATCATCAAGAGCCGGACAAGAGGATTATATTAGTGCAATACAATAAAGGGAACCGTGTGAATCATGAAACAGGACGCGACATGATTATCAAATATATAGCCTTGAGTACCTAGTTTGGATGGATGTCCCCATTTCCACAGCATCCTGTGTGATTTCTCTCTTTCAAATTCCTCTGGATAAACCTCCCATCCTTCTCCGAAAATATAAAAATACTTCCCTTTCTAATTTTTTACACTTGTTGGACTTCCAGAGTAAAGGGTTTCATCCTTGATGCAGACAGTAAGGTAGTAATACCACGCAAATTTCACGGAGTTCTCCTTTGGCATGTAAAAATGGAAGAACTCCGCGGGAGTTATGTCCCTGTTAAACTTTTGTTTCCATAATACTATTGAGGCAAGAATTTCTCTCCAACCATTGGGGTTTACTTGGGTTAGGGCTAACTTCATTGGTTCAAAAATTCTTCTAACTGGAACTGGGGAAGGTAGCCGCAGCCCATACACAAATGCATGAAAATGGAAACAGACCCCATTATCAGCAAGAGCCATGCAGGGCCTTTGTTCCTTGGAAGGAGCTGAGCACATCAAGCCCTCGGGAAACTCGAAGGCCTCAGCTACTTGATCAACCCATTCTTGGGTCATAATGCTGCGGATGTCAAGTGCAGCAGGAGGCCTCTCAGCCCTCCCGGAGGGGCCAGCTGGTTCATCCCTAACACTAGTTTCACCCCCAGTCGCGTTGTTATCTTCCACATCCATTGGTAGGTTATTAGAGTTGGCTTCCTCTTCCATCGGCATGGTCTCAGAATCCTTCCTAGAAGCAGAGTCCGTGGAGTCTGAGTCTAATACTACGCAGTTAGGGCAATCCTTCAGTTGGCAAGGCCCTATTGGCATCAAAAGAGGCACGAAAGGAAGTGTAGGAGGAGAGGCTCCAAAATGTTTTGGCCAAAAGCACCTCAAAAATTCGTCTGGGTCAAAGTTCATATGGCTGCAGCAGTACCTGAAAAGCAGAATCCGCAGTTAGGCACATCAGCTGATATGGTTCTAAAGGAGTCTCTAAGAAGTCGTAGAAGGACTAGTTATATTAATATTGAAGTGAATAGAAATGATCAGCAAGATTGGCTAAATATGCCAAGTGTTGGGATCTAAATCCCTAGAAGAAACTATCGCCGTGGCATATTGATTTGTTAGGTGTTATTTTTCTTTGCATGTCGTAGTTATTATGAGCTAAAACTCCGCCAACCCTAATCTAAGAGCCTAAGGCCGTAATCATCAACCTATGGGCTTAAATGCCGCGGAGTTTAAATATTACCCTTTAAAAAAAATCTATCGGCCGCAGCCATCAACCACAACAGCCGCGGATAGGAATCAAAGCCAAGGAATGTTGCATGTGTTAAGGGTAACCCTAGATTACTAAATGGGTACTTTATCCTGCCGCGGCCATTCACTCAAACAGTTTAGTATCTAATGTTTATTTATTTAAAGATTGAAGACCTGGAATATGAAGTGTTTATCTAAGAACATCAAGAACAGTTATTTGATTTCAATACGATTCGACACAAATACAGTTTATATGATCTAAGCATTGTAAGTTTAAGGTTTCATTTCATCATATGAAGATCGATTCAAAGAACAAATCGACAATTACTACAACTATTTATCATTCACATGTGTTCGATTCTTAGGAATTGACAGATTATTCAATCAGAACCCTAAATATTTGTCAATCAGTTGGCGTTTTTTCTCAGAAACAGATATAAATTTAGAAAAGTCTAATACGAATTTAGAAAGCAATAGATTCAGAAGGGGAAATGCATAAATTCAGAAGTTCTGAAGATGAATCATGAACTACAAAGTTATTAAAGAGGTTGTTGGTTGGAAAACTACTTGGAAATGGAGAAGTTAGTAGTGATCAGCCTCAGACTGCCTTAGAACCACCACACTCAGCCTTGGAAGATTGCTGGAAAATGCAAGAAGACAGACGTGCTGGAACTCACTCTCGATATGCTCCCAAAGGTTTAGAAAATGTAATGAAGTCCACGGCCGGAACAATTTATATAAGAGGGTGAGGGAAGACGAAGTGTCACCTTGAAGCCACCACGACATCATAAGAGGACTCAAATAGGCCGCAACCCCAATCGCAATCACTTGGCACTACGAATTGGTGGATTATTGATAGTACAAATACAACCCCCTACCGCGGATGATACTCTGCACTGCATATGATTATATACCGCAACCCTTCTCACCATAGGGTGCGGCACTACTCAACACGGGGTGCGGCACTACCAAATACAGGGCGTGGCACATACCACTTGCCATTACGAAAAGGCCGTAGCGCTACCGAGTACAGTGTGCAGCACGTTTGGCTCTAGCCTATTATAGGATGCAACACTCACATTTCTTGCCTTACATGCTGCATCACTCTCTATCACAGCAGCTCTAGACTTTATGTACGTCACGTGCTCAGGGCACATGAACATATCTCTTATAAATAGAGGACCATACCTCGAAATAAAGGATCGATTCAACACCCCCGGGGGAGATTCCACGATACAGATTCTCTCTACACAACCTCAACATACGAGTTGGAGGCCATACATCTACATCACAACCACCTCTCTGGAACACTGGAATCCTCAATACTGCCATGTACTCTCCTTTATTCTCATACTTGTATACCTCTTTAGGCACGACTATATTGTACAATGAAACGCATATAATGAGAACGGATCATACAGTGGACATAGGCCTATTTTAAAGGCTGAACCACTCTATATCTTGTATTCTCTCTATTTACTCGCTTTATTTGTTTGTTATGCACGTTATACTTGATTTGCTGATATGGGAACGGCTTATGGGCGATTTCTCGTATCATTACTTGTTGTTCCTTACATTAAATGTTTAGGTTCTAATCAAACTTTTGATGATGATGATTTTGCAAATGAACAATTCTTAACTGATCTAAAGAAGGTTAATAATAAACAACATAACCGCGTTCAAGTTAATGAAGAAGAACATGTTGTTATTAACCTCGGTTCTAGTAGCCAACTGCGCGAGATTAGGATAGGGGCTACCCTTGACGAGCATGAGTGCGCACAACTCGAATAATTATTGAAGGAATTCATGGATGCCTTCGATGGTCCTATGATGATATGCCCGACATAGATCCTAAAACTGCCTAGCATGAGATCCACACTCTTCTAGATTATAAGCCGGTTAAACAAAAGCTGAGAAAGCTCCGTACCGAATGGTCGCTCAAAGTCAAAGAGGAGGTGGTCAAACAATTGAATGTGGGCTTCATTTGTGTGATCGAATATCCCACATGGCTAGCCAACATAGTGCCGGTGCCGAAATCAGGAGGGAAAGTTCGGATGTGTGTAGACTACCGGGACTTAAACAAAGCCTCTCCAAAGGATGATTGCCCGCTACCCAATATCAATATGATCATGGACAACGCGACCAATCATGCTCTTAAGTCATTCGTCTACGGGTTTGCCGGATACAACCAAATCAAAATGCACCCAGACCACCAAGAAAAAAAATGCATTCATCACCCCATGGGGAACCTTTTTCTGCACTGTCATGCCATTTGGTCTCAAGAACGCTGGGGCTACCTACTAGAGGGCTACCATAACCATCCTGTACGATATGATTCATAAAGAAGTTGAGGCCTATGTGGATGATTTGATTATCAAATCCAAGACTAGAGAAGGACATGTCCCCGCTCTCTGAAAGTTCTTCGAACGAATGTGACAGTATTAGATGAGACTCAATCCACATAAATGTGTCTTCGGGGTTACAAAGGGAAAACTCTTGGGATTCATGGTCAGTGAGAAAGGAATAGAAGCAGATCCTGCCAAGATGAAAGCCGTACTTGAGATGCCACCTCCCCAAATGGAGAAAGAAGTCTGAGGTTTCCTTGGGAAGTTGTAATACATCAGTTGGTTCATCACCCAGTTAACCTCCATCTGCGAACCCATTTTCAAACGACTCCGAAAGGATTCAACCAAGGTTTGGAACGAGGCCTGCTAAAAATCTTTTGACTGGGTCAAGAAATATCTGACCAAACCCCCAGTACTCATGCCACCACAGTTTGGTCTCCCTTTGCTCATATACCTAACCATAATCGACACTGGAGCTGGGGCTTTGCTAGCTCAATACCTTAAATATTCCCACAAAGAAAGAGCCATCTATTACTCCAGTCGTAAATTGTCAGGATACGAAGTCAACTACACTGCTTTAGAAAAGGCATGTGTCACGCTTGTCTGGGTCACCCAAAAGTTGCGGCACTATATGCTTGCCTTCCCCATTAAACTTGTATCCTGAATGGACCCCATCAAATACCTTCTTAAGAAACCCCCTTATCCAGCCGAATGGCCCGGTGGTTGATGCTCCTAGTCGAGTTCAATATTATGTACGTCATGAAGAAAGCCATGAAAGGAAGAGCCATCTCTGACTACCTCGCTGATTACCCTATGGATGAAGCTGATGTCTAGATCTCTGAATTCCCAGATGAAAACATCCTCTGCACTGCCTAGGACAATCTCGGATGGAAAATGTTCTTTGATGGCGCTGCCAACAAAAAGGGATATGGCATTGGGATACTTCTGATTGCCCCAAATGACTTCCACACTCCCATCGCCATCAAATTGGATTTCCCTTACACTAACAACATGACTAAATACGAGGAATGCACGATCGGCCTCAAAGTTTCTCTCAAGAAAGGTATTCAATACCTAGATGTCTATCGGTATTCCGCCCTCATCATCGGTCAAGTGCTCAAAAAGTGGAGAGTCAAGGACGAGAAAATCCAACCCTTCCATGCCCACTTAGAACAACTAGCCTCCCAATTCTGAGACATCACCTTCCATTACCTACCTCAAGAAAAGAATAACCTAGCCGATGCCCTTGCTACCTTGGCCTCCATGATCAACATGCCCGAAGGAATAACAATGGCCCCCTTCCTGATTTAAAAGAAAGATAAACCTACCCACTGCTACCACATTGAGCTCGTCACCGAAGAAGATCCCGAGCTAGCCAATTGTTGTTACTATGATATCTGGCACCTCCTCAAACATGGTAGGTATCCCGAGGGTTCCAATAAGAAAGATCGAGCAACTCTTCGAAGACTGGGCACCCAGTACATCATCTGTCATAAAGCACTATTTAAGAGAAACTTCGATAGAACCTATCTACACTACATCGCAGGGGCTGACATTGAAGAGGTAATGCAGAGAATCCATAGTGAGGAATGCGGGCCCCACATGAACGGTCACATGCTTGCCAAGAAGATCACCCAACAAGGCTACTGCTGGACCACCATGACCCAGGATTGCACTGCCTATGTTCGGAGATGCCTCAAATGCCAACAGTTCTCCAACCTTCAGCATCTGCCTCCGCGTGAATTATACAACATGACTTCTCCCTGGCTGTTATCCACCTGGGGCATCGATGTCATAGGGAAGGTTACACCCAAGTCTTCTAACGGGCATGAGTTTATCCTAGTTGCAATTGATTACTTCGCCAAATGGGTCGAAGCTGAGTCATACGCAGTGCTAAAAGCCAAGAAAGTGGCTAAATTCATCAAGAAAAATATCATCTGTCGATATGGGGTCCCGCACGAGCTAGTATCAGACAACATGTTTCATTTCAAGGAAGAAGTTACAGAAGTGGTCAACGAGTATGGGATTCAGAGACACAAATCTTCTCCCTACCAACCTTAGACCAATGGTGAAGTCGAAGCCTCCAACAAGAACCTCAAGGCCATAATCAGTAAGATGATCGAAAGCTATCGAGATTGGGTCGACCGAATCCCTTACGCCCTTTAGGGCTACCGAACCTCAATTCGAACCTCTACTGGCACTACCCCTTACTCTCTAGTCTATGGCATGGAAAAAGTCCTACCCGTGGAGTTAGAAATACCCTCGTTACACGTCATGCTTGAAAGCAAGGTCAGTGAGGAAGACTGGCATCAAAGACGTCTCGACGAACTGCTACTCTTGGACGAAAGGAGACTAAAAGCGCTATATAACATACAAGGGTACTATCGCCGAATAGCTCGATCATTCAATAAGAGAGTCAAGGACCGCGGTGTCCGAGAGGGGAATTAAACCCTCAAAAAAATGATAGAACCCATCTGGGACCCCAGAGGAAAATTCATGCCCAATTGAAGTGGCCCGTACATTGTCAAGAAGATCTTGTCCGGCGGGACCTCCATGCTCACCGGCCTAGGTGGAGAAGAGATGGCTCGTCTAGTTAACCTAGACCGTCTTAAAAAATTATACCCCTAGTCCAAAATCTCAGCACACTGCGACTCTTCTCATCTCCTTTCTATTCCAAAAAAAATCTTCATTTCCCTCTACCCAAAACTACGTGGGCCTGATCCTCTGCAAAAACCATTTTCAAGAAAATTGAAATTTTTTCAAAACCCCAGTGGTACGTAGGCAGCTCACATATTTTACATGAGCACGACCCTTTCTTTTTCATAAAAAAACTATTCTTTTCTTATCTCCAAGAATGACAGTTCATTCTAACATGTGCTTGAACAAAAGGATTGTGTATACCTTAGCGATCGGTATAGATATTTCAAAATACAAAACACATTAAAAAGGCTCAGCTGGATGATCAAAAACTTATTTATTTCACTAATGAGAAATTACGGTACAATTACATAAGAAAAGGAACGGATAATTCCCTCCCCCTACCTTCAAAGACAAATAAAATCCCCACACTAATTTTCCATTACAAAATAAACTCTTCAAGAGTCCTATCTACAGCTACCAGAGGATCCTTCTCCGTCATCATCATCTACATCCTGGGGTCCCCAAGCTTCCCCTACCTGAATAGAGTGCCGCAGACGCTCCATGGACCGATAAGCTCGAGCCAGCTTCGGAAAAACCACGACACCTCCTTCCATGGTATTAAATAAGATAAGACACCTTTGTACAGTCTCCACTGCCAATATCTTGCTGATTACTCTCCTCCACAACCACTTCATATAATCCTCAGGGTGTGCCTTACTCTTCCAATAGACTTAGAGGGACGGGTCGATGGGCGCCGACTCTTCCACAAAGAACCAAGGCGCCTACGCAGAGGCTCAGTCAAATCTTCTACCGGAAAGAAATCTATTGTCTGAGGTGGCACGGCCTGCTCCCAGCCAAATTGGCACAGAAGCCGCCAAGATAAATAGAAAGAGGTCTGTTTGAGACCAACCAGCCGAACGTATGGGTCTTCTCCCCACCAAGACACTTACCAATACAGATTTAGAGCCCCATGCTCCACAAACCAGTTCTCCCATCTCTCAATATCCAAGCCAACAATGATGAAATGATGCGAGAAGAAGTTAGGTACAACCGACAAAGGATATTCTGGAGGAGTCACCAGGCAAAAGTTTTTAGACAACCATATGAACAGCATCATAGGGATACCCCTCAGAAAGTCAGAACGAGCTTTTCGCCAGACATCCAGGCCATTCAGGCTCTCCGCCAATATCATCGTCGTAGGATTGCGATGGTAGGACATCCATGAAGTAATAGTTGCAAGTTGTGGGTCCACCAGTAGCTCCCCGGTCACCAGCAGTAATTTTGAAACCAAGCCCATAACAACATCTCCGGCATATCCAGCATCACCAACCTCTTACAAATGCACAGACTGTAACACCATCGAAAGGAAGATCATTCCTCCAGTGACTAGTGGCCTAGCCGGTGAAGGCAAAATACGAAGAAGCCCGACCAATAAATCCCTGGGAGAATGGGAAAATTCAAGTAAATCTGCAGCAACGCTTGGATTTATCCCCAGCATGGCAGAAAACTCTTCGTAGGTAGGACAAACCTCATCCAACCCAAAGAAGAATACATGGTCTTTGGGGTACCAAAATTCTACCACCTCCATCAGCATGTTCCACTCAATGGGCCGATTGCTCCACAAAAAGACTCAACGCATGTTGAAAACATTTTAGTCGACATTATAGGAGCACATTGGCTCCAAAATCTTGAGATAGTTGGTAAACTTAACACTACCAGGGAGAGACATCTCACAGAATAATAAAGTAAGAATGTGAAGGTGTGATGAAAAACCCTCCACCCTTACCCCCCCCTTTTATACTTGAAAACCCCCACAAAAGACATAACCCTTATAGAAATCAGAGGAAATCCTGCCCCACATGGTACCAAAGCCTGAAGAGGGTACCAATCAAATCTTTAAATTAATGGGACTGGACTGACCCGCCGATAGGAAAGACAAGGTACTTGCCGATCGGCAACCCCCTACTTTTGGAAATTTTCCTTTTTCCTCTTTTATCAAAATTCAGAAAACTCAAAATAAATTGATATTCTCAACAGAATTTCAAAATCCCTCGTATAATTTCTCCCCTTTAAAACTTTCCTTCAAAATCCCAAAAAATCTCTTTTTATGGTCTCATCAACAAAGACAAAATCACATGTGCATGCATTCATTCATCATTTACAAAAGACCCCATTGCATTACATATATATGTTTTTCTGTATTACATCAAATTTTGCAGGAAATAAAGAAAAGGAAAAACAACGGGACTCAGCCCGAACCCACTTTCTCTTTCTCTTTCCCTCTAACCTAAACTTCACCCCTGCGACGCGTTCTCTTCCCCTTGCGATGAAATGACGCACCACAGCTACCTGAGCCAGACTCTTCACCAGACGAAGTAGATGGCACCAAGCAAGAAGGAATCAGGACCGCATCCCGAATATGGGCAGTCGCCGAAGATATCCACTCTCCGATATCCCTCAGCCAAGTGGTCGACAACCAAACTTGCTGCAAGAAAAAGGCAGAATCGATATCAAAGCAGAAAAGAAATCAAAAAGAAAGAAAGAGAGGAACAGAAAGGTATACCACAGGATGAAGGACCTCCTCTGTCAAGCCCAACTCCTTCGAATCCATCGCATGAGGGCGATGAAACATAGCCACCACCACCTCCTCCTCAGTAATCTGTCGAATCACCCTCTCCCCGAGATACCAAGAGTGGCCAAGCTCATGCGCCAGTAAGCACCGTAGTTTTGCGTTCACCCAGTCAACCCCGTGTCCTAAATAGCAATTCCCCAAGGTTAAAATGTCACCTGAAAATCCCAAGCATGTATAAGCCAATACAGAATCAGAGCATACAAAGAACAGGACTAAAGAAGGAAAAGTATTACCCTATCACTGGTCAGGACATTCAAGACCTGACGCACCGCCTCTATAAAAAGAGATCCCCTCGACTGTCAATTGGCCTTGTGCCATCGATACAACCGGTTAAAGTCCCAAACAGTCTTATCCTTCAGAGCGATCATCTGGGTATTACACCCAATCACCTCATAGAACCACGTCTGCCAAAGACAAAAAGTTGCAATAAAAAAATAAGATGCATAAGGAACGTGCGAATGCATGAAAGGAAAATATGCAAATTAAAAAATACCTCAAGAAGATACATGGCTCCAGTAAAAGTCTACCGACAGCACCGACTGAATTCATCAAGAGAAAAATAGAGGGCCGCTAAAGTCAGTCCCCCCCCCCCAATTATATAAAGGTATGTTCGAAAACACCCTCAAGTACGACAAGAACCACAAGTGGATTACGTCGCCGCTCGACGCCACCATAAAGCCCCCAGCACTAGCAGGAAAAATAACCAGGCCATCTGCCTCACCTACAGCTCATCCTCCACGTCAACCATCCTACCCAAGAAAACATCCTTCAATAGGGACAACCGAATAGAATTCGCAGATACTATCCTCCCCACGTCACCGAGCGCCGCACACATCGCCTCTGATCTCACCTGCAGGGAGCGATCCACCTCTATCTTCTCCCCATCGCAATCCAGCCCCAGCAACTATTGCACATCTATGGGAGTCACATTCATCTACTCAAATCCAAAATGGAAGGTTTGGGTAGTATCCTACCATCTCTCCCCTAGAGCATACAAGACCGCTGTCGGACGAGGCGTCTCATCCAGCACAAAAGCCAACCTCCCAAAACCCGCTGATGATACCACCCAACGCACCATAGGTGGAAGATGAGCCCAGACATCCTTATGCCCCGTCGTCCCGCGGGCACGCATGTTCTTCAAAGAGACATCGAACTGTCAAAAAGAAAAATCCTTGTCAAAATCCAAGAAAAGAGGAAAACACAAAAAGGGAATGCCAAAGGTAATTTTTTCTTACATAACCGCCAGGGTTCACCACCCTCAAAGTGTGATGACGCGACGGCTCCCGCAATAGGGTTCGCTCATCCGTAATCGGCTCGAACGCATCAAAGGAGTTGTCGCTCCCCAAAGCAAGAGGCACCCTAGCCCTCCATTCCACGTTTGCCCAGTTATCAACAGTCAACCACTCCCGTTGTACAGAAGTGCTCACAAAAGCAACCATTTTTCAGATTACAGAATGCTAGAACAATTCGCAGAGGAAAATCGCAGAAAGAGAGAAGGCAAGAAGCTGTGAAAAATGAAGGGAATTCGCCCCCTTTGTATAGGATGCCAAGGGTCATGCCGATCGACACTGACCTCCCATCTACCGATTGGCACTGCCCTTTTACCTTCTCGAGGAAGTCCAAAAGATCGTGCCACTGCCGAATAGCACCCTCTACACCATGTCGATCGGTACCCTCCTTAAAATTTCGTACAAAAATTCCCCAAAAATATCAGAAGACCCTAAAAAATCCTTAGAAAATTCCTAAAAAACCCAGGAAATATTTAGAACATCTTCACCAAGGAAATTTTGCACTCCCTCAAGCGGAACCCCTATTTCCCCAAAGGAACTCTTAAAAGCCAAGTGAATCTTCTCCCGACGACGTCCCCAGAGGATCTCTAAGGATCGTCTCCTGTACCCCAAAGGTCTCAAACCTCCCTGAGAAATACGTCCAATACCTAAACCATCTAATCACTTCCCCAGTGGATTTTACAGCATCAAATTTGCCTTTCCTCTGCAAGATCTCCAAAATCACAAAGATTTCCCCACCAATCGGCTCCCTATCATCACAAGGTAATTTCCCTGTTAGAGTTCCCCGACAACACCTCTACATAAGCTCGTAGAATTGGCTTCTACCCGCATAATTGGTCATCCCAACTTAAGCCCGCAGAGCTTCGACCCACAGAATTGGTCATTTCAACTTAAGCCCGCAGAATTGGCGTCGACTCGCAGAATTGGTCATCTCTACATAAGCCCGCCGAATTGGCTTCGACCCGTAGAATTTGTCATCTCAACCTAAGCCCACAGAATTGTTCATCTCATCCTTGAGCCCGCAGAATTGGCTTCGACCCGCAGAATTGGTCATCTCAACCTAAGCCCGCAGAATTGGTCATCTCAACCTAAGCTCGCAGAATTGGTCACCTCTATATAAGCCCAAAGAACTGGTCACCTCTACATAAGCCTGCAGAATTAGCTCCGACCTGCAGGATTGGTCATGTCACTTTAAGCCCACAGAATTGGTCATCTCACTTTAAGCCCACAGAATTGGCTTCGACCCGCAGAATTGGTCACCTCTACATAAGCCCGCAGAATTGTCTTTGACCTGCATAATTGGTCACCTCTACATAAGCTCGCAGAATTGGCTTCGACCTACAGAATTGGTAACCTTTACATAAGCCCGCATAATTGGCCACCTCTACATAAGCTCGCAGAATTGGCTTTGACCCACAGAATTGGTCATCTCATCCTTAAACCCGCAGAATTGGCTTCGACCTGCAGACGTGGTCATTTCAAAATAAGCCCGCAGAATTGGACTCAACCCTCTGAATTGGTCATCCTCGTTTCCTTAGGTCCGTAAAATCAACCTCTTTTAAAAGGCATCATGCAGTGTCTATTCGACGTCTATCATTTGTTCCAAACTCACCCGTCGAGGGGCTCTATAGACACCCCATTCTATTACCCCTAAACTCTCCTTAGGTCCCTATCACCTCCCATCATCACTACCAACCCAAGTCATACCCCGAGTACTGACCTAGAGGCCACCGGGCGCTCTTTGGCTCCGTTTGACCAAAAAGCCCAACTCTCCAGCTCGACCGAGACTGAATGATTCTTCGAAGAGAACTGAAACCCATTTCAAATGGCACATCCCGTGCATGATTCTGACTTACCATGCAGATGAACGATCCATTTTAACCCCAAAACTCGATCAGGAGGCCACCAGGGCACTCCCGGGCTCCGTTTGACCAAAGTCAACTCTTCAGCTCGATCGTATCTGAATGACTCTTCAAAGGGCACTGAAACCCCTTTCGAATGGTTTGCCCTATGCACGATTCTGACTTACGGTACCGAGGAATGATCCATTTTACTTCGAGAGGTCATCAATTGCTTCCAGAGCCCGGTTGACCAAAGTCAACTCCACAAACAGGGTCAAACTCTTTGGAATGTCAAAGTACATCTCCTAACCTTTGTAACAGTCCACCCCGTGCGTGATTCTGACTTACCATACGGATGAACGATCCGTTTGGGTCCGAACTTTCCCCGTCCAAAGGAACGATCAGCGCTTCAGTGCCACATTTGACCCAAAGTCAACTCCCGAACTCGGGAGCCGTCCATTTTTCCATTTTTTGATTCTTTGGAATTTGTTTTTCCTTCGCCTGGCATCTTAAGGAGTGTCTTAGGTCTTTGAATTACCTTTCCAATGGTTTACCCCGTGCGTGATTCGGATCAACGGTTTGCGCTCTCCGACCGATTTTCCGAAGGATCCTAAAAGAGACTCCCAAACGGCAAGTTCTAAACCCTGCCTATCGGCAGTGTGCCTAACTCACCTGTCGATTGGGAGGACCAGGGCTATGCCGATCGGCAATGCCCTGGCCCTATAAAAAGGAGGTCTTGACCTCATTGCAAGGGGATCCAAGATCTGAAATACATCACTCTCAACGAATCCAGAAAACCTCTCTCGAAGTCTGCGTGATTTCCACATCCAAATCCCTTTCCAACCTTCACTTTTCATCATCCTTTTCATCAAACTTGGTGAATTAACTACCCTTCATCATCATCCAAGTGCAAGGGCTGCTCTCCAACATTCAAGATCAAGCTCAAGATCTTCAAGAAGGTCCAATTTTCTCGATTCTCTCCTTAAATTCTCAGAAATTCGAAATTAACTAGTTTTATTACTTAGCACATTCATTCTCTCATATCACATATCCTAATATACTTTTTATGTAGTATAATTGCACATCTTTTATTTTCATATAAATAAAAACTCAAGAAAATAAGAAAAAAGGGATTTGCTCATAAATTCCAAACGGGAATTCTCACACTTTTATCACACTTTACTCACAACTAAAACACTTTTTTACACACACACACACACACACACACACACACATACAAGAGAAGTCTCCGATTGGATTTATGGGATAAATCCCACCCCTCGTTTTGCATACGAACTATGTGGACTTTGATATCTCTATAGGCTAAGTAGGCGTCTCGGGGTAAAACCCGAGACTCGAGTCATTTTTCTACTATTTTCCCATTTTTCTATATTCTTTAAACTTAATTCTCTCAAATTCTATGTATTTACATATACATATATATATATATATATATATATATATATATATATTTGTTCTCAATGGCGTATTATTCCACATCCATTATCATTCCCCAATAATGATCAACGCTAGGATAATCGCATAAATCCTATTTTCTAATATTACTTTTAGGAACATTCCTATGGATGACTCGCTTTATCTCTTCCATGATACAAGTCGATGATTCCTATCTCTACTACGTATACACATGCACACATATCACGGGGAAATAAAGGAAATAGAAACAACCCACGAGAGATCGTAAGGGAGGAATGGGTGCCTAACACCTTCCAATTTTGTAACTTAGCCTCCGGACCATTTTCGAATCATTTTGGTTTCGTATGTATCAGTATGTCTTTGGATGCTGTCCTTCGGGATGGCTCCCTTTTCTTTTGTCTGTTTTGAGTAAAATAGACTGGCGACTCTACCTCTCTATATTTTTTACCTCATTCACCGATGCCGGTCGAAGCGCTCCCGAGTGGGACGCGCGAGACCTAGAGGGATCCTCTCTCCCGCCACGCCGCGAGGGGATATATCCGGGGATGGCCACATTATACACAATAAATATCACAATAGAATATTTTAAATTAAGCGGGATAATTAAACGTGATATATATAAATTACTAACTACCCGTAGAGATCTCCATTTATAAAGGCACACCAATATAAATTCCCAAGTCCCACGATGCTAATTTTATTTTTGTTCTCACTTTTTATTATGACAGTCCTCCCGTCCCGGGTGATAATCCTCCAAAGTGTCACACTTCCCCTTGTCAATCTCCCTCTGACTCGTTTAAACTGTCGGCCTCGACACATGACAAGGTTCCACACATGACACGACATAAATCGCCCTCTGACCCATTTAAACTGTCGGCCCCGACACATTATGTCGCCACAAATTTTAATACCCGTTTTTATCTTAGGTATTAATTCTAAATTTCTCAATTTCACAATTTGTAAATTATCCCACCCGTTTATTGATGTGAGATCCTCAAAATACCCCTTAGTCCCATACCAAAGGGTACCCAAGTTATCAATCTGTCCCACCCTATGTATATGATCAATTTCTAACCTAAACCTCGACCTAGTCTTATGCCTAGGCTAGAGTAACGACGATAAAGTATCAAAAATCAGCCTACCCCCGAAAAAATAAAGTCGCAATAATCTACCCTCACTAGTCCCGTACCTAGAAGGCGTAAATCATAAAAAGGCATACCACTAGTCTCATACCTAGAAGGCATTTTAAAATATAGGGAGAGCAATAATACCCAACAACTCGTCGTCACAAAGGCAACATCATAATACCAACAAGTCACACAAACAAGCATAATTAATCAACGTATAAAACTATGCATGATAGTCCAATTCAATTAAATCTTAATTTAATTATCACAACGTCAAAGTACCCAATTAATCTCATTTAATTATTTTAAATTAAATATACCGAGTTTTCATCATTTACACATCAAAAATAAAATTTCATTATCTCTACACAAATTACATGAGTTATACGCCCCCAACTTCATTTATTTCAAAACTAGGGTTTTTCTAAATGCAACCTACACCAACAAAACCCAAAATTCACTCATGAATCCAACATACCCAAAGGTTATAAATATTAATCATATTAAAGGATTTCATAAAAACTTCCCCAAGTTTTATGTGTTCACTTTCTCTAATTAGATTGCTAATTGATTTTAAGAAAACATTGAATTAAGGTTTAGGCAACACTTAAAACGCATAATACTAAAGGAAAAGAATAGATTATTCATGCCTGAATAAAAATTTGTTTAGAATTCTAATCTTGAATGTGTATTCCTCTCAAAAAAATTGACAAAGATTCGTTTTTGACGCGTCTTGAGAAAATCCGGTTAATCTTGAGAAAACTTGAGTTAAAAGTTATGTATAATGGGGCTAGGATTTGGAGGTTGAAGAAGATGAGAGGTTTCTGATTTTTGAGAAGGCTAAAATGTGTTTTAAAAGTCCTAAACTCGTCACTTTATGTTTATATACCAAAAATAATTAGAGTTCTAATCAAATACAAACACTCGAAAAATCATTATGGACGATCGGACCATCAGAATCACTTGAAATTTTTGTATCTTGTAACGAACGGCGAGACAGGGTTGTTGTGAAAAATTCAGCTCGATCGGACGATCGGATTTCGAAAAATATTATTTTTATCCATCTTAGCTCGGATCCTCCCCCGATTTTTATAGAAAAAATTATAATTTCCAAAGTTTAATCCCGATTTAAATTCAACTTAAAACCTTTTTTTTAAAACCAACATTTTTACATACCAAAATTAAATAGATTCCAATAATTTTTTTGAATATTGAATTAATTAATTAATTAATTAACTAATAAAAACACGGGGTGTTACAACGGGTCACAACCCAAGTGTAAAATATTTTAAAACAGTTTAGCAAGTATTTAAAATGCAATAAAGAAAATATAATACACATGTTAGCTTTTTAAACACTCACTTGAGATTCTCACCTCTCAACTATTGTACATGCCTAACGTACCTCTAGATCATCCCAGTTATTGTCATCAATTTACTATAAAGTAGGCATCCTCTTTCCAACTATCACTCGTAGTAATAACCCGTATTTCCCAAAAACTATTATTATTAATTTTTCTTGCATTTATTATTCCGAATAAAAGTTTCACAACAAGTTTAAGTGTTCACATACTTAAGTTACTTAAAACTTCATCACCTTCCTTATCTTAATTTCACATAATAGATAATATCACAAGCATATATACATATTCAACACTATATATTATATATACTAATACGGCACCCTTGGGCTCAGCTTTGGTGCATGCCTACTCTGCTATCTAGTCCCGGTTCATCTCGTACTAAACAAGTACTAACGATTCGGATTTACTTACGAACCGTAAAATACAAATCACACATATTAAAGGCGAACATAGTCCTAAGCCTTTGGATTATGCACATACCTACACACCCTAACGACCGTTCAATACCATTGTTCACACAAATGGCAATCCAACCTAAGTCCGACTTTCTAAGGCACAACTTTAAATCCCCCCGAAGGCTCCTCAAGATAAGACAGTCACCTTCACAACCTCCCGAGATAGCAAGCAGCGTAGGTATGCCATACATATAATAAATCAATCATATAATATGTATTTGTCTCACCCCTCTCTCTCTCTCTCTCTCTCTCTCTCACTATATATATATATATATATATATATAGGAATACTCACGTCCCATATCATAAATATCATACGTAGTATATTATTATCCCGAATATCCTACGTTTACTTGGATACCAGTTTCACTCTACATCGTATGCTCTAGAGTATTCCTCTCCACTCAAAGTGTACCCTTTATTCTACCCATAATATCAGTAGGTAACTCACTATGTCCTACTGGTCTAATTTCATCGTTGTCCTCAAATTTCCACCACTCTAATTAAACTCCAAATTAGGTAATCCTCTCGCACTAACTCAATTACGTTCATCCTAAATACATCAATATGAGATCAAGCCTAATAACCAACCTAGGCCTACTGGTCCTTTAAGATATGGCCAAATAATTTAAAATAATTCCCAATAATAAATTCTAAATGAATTTCTAACCATAATTAATAAAAGGAGAAAACTGGGCGAAACTGGACAGCCGAATCGATTCGGCTTGGACCGAATCGATTCGGCCCTAAAGGTCTGGAAAATCCACACTTATGTTCTTACGAGTTTCATCAATTTTCCACTCCAAATATTGGTTGTACTACCCCCAAACACCAATTCAACATTGCCAAATGTTTTACTAACACATAAACAAATTCTAATGATTACAAATCACAATTTCCTCGAAGACATCAATTTATTTGGGTTTAATTCAAGAATAATCATTATGAACCCTAGGTTGTTATCTTTTTCAATAACTTCCATAAAAACTCAGATTTGTTCATCAATTTACATCAAATTTCCTAAGTAATCATCTACCTATCATGGGGAAACAATCCTACATAATTTTCAGTCTTCAATTATGATTTAATTTCTCCAATTTCATCAATTTCAACCTACACTAACATGGGTTATATTATTGATCTAATTAACCAAGATTTAAACACTTGCCTTTCGTATGTAGGTGTGATCCGTTGGGGAAGAAGATGTATAGGTGTTCCTCCTCCTCCGATCTAGAATCCGGCGGTGGTGCTAAGTGGTGGTTCTAGCCTTATAATCCCCTTCCTCTTCCTCATATGGTCTCTCTGTATCTTTCTTCTAATTCTCACGCATTTTAACCTAACCCCCTTTTTCCCAATCAGATATAATGCCTTAGAATTTCGGAGGCACTATTTACCCAAAAATACAAATTACCAAAATGCCCTCCCGGGATGCCGATTTGGCCTAAAAATGCCCCAAGACCCAAACTAAACCCCTGTGTAGAATTTTTTGACTATCTCGACCCTTATGGACACATTGTCGCACTTAAAATGACCATTTGGGCAACTTGTAAACAATTTACTTTTTATTCCATTAATTTAGTCCCGACTCGACTGACACGTGCATCCCGATTTAATTACCATAATTGTCAATTGTCGTATTTCTCACTTGCGATAATTCTTATAAATTCACAATCATATATTACTTTATTCACTCAGTAATATTCAATATGATTCTCACTAATAAATACTAATTCTTATCTAGCTAGTTAATATTTATTTTAATCTGGATTAATTATCAATTAATTTTCCCATAATTAATTTAATTATTCCAATATTTATAAAGCTTTAAAAATACGGGGTGTTGCATACTTTCCCCCTTACAATGGTATTTCATCCTGAAATTCGAAAAATAAAGGTATACCTGGTAAAAACAATTCTGGATATTTTTCACGCATCTCATTCTCGCGCTCCCAGGTAGACTCCTCAATATTGTGATGTCACCACTGAACACGTACTAATGGTACTACATTCGATCTCAGTTTCCTCTCGCTACGGTCTAGGATTACAACTGGCCCCTTCTCGTAGGAACTATGGAGCTGTAGATCAATATCCTCTAAAAAAATATGAGTGTGTGCCAACTCATCCCGAAGATATCTCCCCAACGAGGAAATATGGAACATATCGTGAATCCTACGTAAGTGATTGGGTAACCTAAGTCCGTAAGCCACTGGCCCCATCCACTCAATAATAGGTAATGGCCCTACATAACTCGGCGCCAACTTCCTTTTCTTCCTAAACCGCATTATCCCCTTCATAGGAGATACTCGTAGCAATACTCGGTCCCCCACATTGAACTCCCTAAAGAACTTCTTGGCATCGGCGTAGCTCTTCTGTCTATCCTAAGAAACCCATAAGGGACCCCTAATTATCTCAATCCTAGCTGACGTTTCCTGAATCACCTTTGGCCCGAGTAGCTTTTTGTCCCCCACCTCTAACCAACAAGGTCTATTGTACAACTCCTCAAATGGGACCATGCCAATAATAAACTGGTAAGAGTTGTACGCAAACTCCACCAGTGGAAGGTAATGCTTCCAACCTCCCTTAAAATACAGAATACACATACGTAACATATCATCCAACATCTAATTAGTCCGCTTGGTCTGCTCGTCTGACTATGGGTGGTAACCCGTACTCAAACGCAACTCCGTACCCATGGCCTCCTGGAAGCTCTCTAAAACTAGACACAAAAATCTTTTCGCGGTGGGACATAATATTTAGGGGCACTCCGTGTAATCTCACTATCTCCGCAATAAAAATTTGGTTATATTGTGCCGTAGTATAGTCACTCCATACTAGAAGAAAATAGGCTAGCTTAGTTAACTGATCCATAATTACCATAACGAATCGTGACCCCTCTGAGAAGTAAGTAACCCTATGATGAAATCCATGGAAATGCTCTCCCATTTCCACATAGGAATATCTAATAGATGTAAAAACCCTGTCGATTTCTGATGGTCCACCTTGAGTAGATGACACATGGCACACTTTTAGACGAACTCAGTAAAGTCTCTCTTCATGCCACTGCACCAATACTGCCACCTCATAGCCTAGTAAATTGATATCCATGCGACTCTATCATCACCGCATGTCGCAAATCCTCCCGCTTTGGAACAACAAGATGTCCATTGAAGTACAAGCCTCCCTTGAAGCTTATTGAGTAAGACTCAGATCCCTCTACTAGAAGATGTCGAGTCCTCTCCTGACAAAATGGATCCGTTGCTTGGGCTTGTATAACCCTCATCACTATCTCGGGAGTAACTGCCATAACTGACATGAATGATTGGGAAACTGCATCTTACTGTCCTAACTCTTTCCATTTCACCTTCCACACCTCTGCCACCTCACCTACTGGCCTACGACTTAATGCATAAGCTACTACTTTATAGTACATCACAAATTCAATCAACCTGCGCTGACGCATATTCAACTCTCTCTGAGTGAAAAAGTACTGCAGTGACTTGCGATCTGTGAACATACAAAATTTCTCCCCCGAGAGATAATGTCTCCAAATTATAAGTTCAAACACGACTACTACTAACTCTAAGTCGTGGGTGGGGTAATTCTTCTCGGGAGGCTTAATCTTGTGGAAAGTATAAGATATATAATGATCCTTCTGCTGTAGCACTCCACTAAGCCCCTACAACGATGCATCAGTATAGACTAAGTACTCCACTCCCGACCTGGGCAGTGCTAGAACTGGTGCTGAAGTCAGCTTTTCCTTCAGCTCAATAAATGTCAACTGACATGCATCATACCAAACAAACGATACACCCTTACGGGTCAAATTAGTCATAGGGCCCATAATCTTCAAAAACCCTCGGATGAACCATCTCATATACTCGACTAACCCCAAGAAGCTATGCACCTCTGTCGGTGTCGTGGGATATCCCCACTCCATCACGGCTGACACTTTTCTCGGGTCCACTAGTATCCCAATTCATAAATGATATACCCCAAAAACTGAACCTCCTTCAGACAAAATCCACATTTCTCATACTTAGCATCCAGGTGATGCTCACATAGTGTCTATAGAACCCGACGCAAATGCTCGGCATGCTCCTCCTCGATCTAGGAATAAATTAGGATGTCATCTATAAAGACAATGACAAACTGATCTAGGAACTCTTTGAACACCCTATTCATTAAGTCCATAAATACTACTGGTGCGTTGGTTATCCCAAACAGCATAACTCGAAACTCGTAGGACCCATATCTCATCAAAAAGGTCGTCTTAGACATGTCTTGCTCCCTAATCTGTAACTAATGGTATCCCAAGCTCAAGTCTATTTTTGAGAAGTAGGAAAATCCTCCCAATTGGTTAAATAAGTCATCGATGCGAGGTAACAGATACTTATTCTGTATTATGACTTTATTCAACTCCTGATAATCCATGCATAATTGCAAGTATGTATCCCTCTTCTTCACAAACATAACCGGGTCACCCCAAAGTGAGGTACTCCTATGAATGAAGCCCTATCCCAAAAGCTACTCAATTTGGTCCCGTAACTCCCTCATCTCCACCGAAGCCATATGGTAAGGCATACGGGCCATCGATTGAGTGACTGGTGCTAAATCCATCTCAAAATATCTCTCTTTACTCGACGATAGTCCCAATATATCCTAAAAACACATCAGCGTACTCACGAACAAGAGGAATCGAATCAAAGGGAATCACAACTCCCGTAGAGGTATCATCCTTTAAATAAAACAAGTGAGTGGATGATCCTCCCTCGATAAGAGGCATCGCAACTATAAACATCTCTTGACCATGGATGGAGAAAACTATACTCCTACTAAAGAAATCTATCATGTACCTATATGCGACTAGCCAATCCATCCCAATAATAGCATCGTACTTAAACATGTCTAAAATAGGCTTATCAGCTGGAAAAATAAGACTCCCAATCACTATACCCCCACCCCGGCACATAAAGAAAATGATCGACCCATTACTCAATGGTGAGTCTACACAAGTCACTGTACTGTCGACCGTGTCTAACAACCCTAGGTCTCGTGTAAATCTAGTGGCTATAAAAGAGTGTGAGGCCCCCGTGTCAAACAAAATACACCCCATAGACCCGTGAATAAAAAACATACCCTCAATTGTGGGTGGAGCTGCTGCCTGGTGGATGTTGTAAACACGCCCATACTATAGCTGTCCCTGCTGAATCGGGGCTACCGGAATGGCTGGCAAAGCTAGAACTGGCACTGATACTGGGAGAGCGTCTGGGAAGATCGGTCCCTGGGGTTCCTTGTGAACACCCTGCTGCTGAGGATACTTCCCCTTATAGGCGCAATCAATCATTTGTGGCCAGTATTGACACAAGTAAAACATCTACCTGCATAGTTACCTCCTCTCTACCCTTGTTGGCCTCGGCCCTGTTGGCCGTTTCCACCTCTCCCTTGGCCCTGATGGAACTACTATTGGCCCTAATGGACCTGATGGCCCTGCTGACCCTGGTGACCATTACTGAAACCTCCTTGTCGATGACGAAAGCACCCTGATCTGAACCTCTTAGCAGAACCCCCTGATGGAAACCCTGATCACTCTACCTCTGCTGACTCTGAGCTTTTAGTTCCCCACTAGCACTACCCCCACCTATCATTCCCTCCTAGATGGACTCACCTCCTCTGTTGCTCCCCTTAACATGGAAGCAGTGATCTTGGTAGTGTGGTAATGCAACATTGAGTACATCGGTATAGAACTACAAAGGGAGATTACCCAGAAGATGTTGTTGAATCTTCCAGTTCAGGCCATCCATAAACATTTGAATCTTCTCGCGCTAACTCACTATGTCCTACTGGTCTAATATCATCGTTGTCCTCAAATTTCCATCACTCGAATTAAACTCAAAATTAGGTAATCATCTCGTGCTAACCCAATTATGTTCATCCTAAATACACTAATATGAGATCAATCATAATACCCAACCTAGGCCTACTGGTCCTCTAACATACGCCCAAGTAATTTAAAATAATTACAAAGAATAAATTCTAAAAGAATTTCTAACCATAATTAACAAAGGAGAAAATTGGGAGAACTTGGTTTTGTTCAAAATATTAAAACATTTTAAATATAAAAACCAAGGAGACTTTTCTTGGAAGAATTTATCTCTCAACTCCTTAGGAATAATGGAAAAAGTAATAAGGAAAAATTTGTTCCCGCACTTCTTAAAATATTTCAAAACAAAGTGGGGAAGTGGGTGGTTGAAAAACAAAACTGGCAAAAAACTAACGAAACTGAAATCTCGTTCGAAGTTCGTTTTAACGAGTTCGTTCGAACGTATCTTCTAACGAGAAAGTCTTTTAAAATCTCATTAGGAGTTCGTTCGAACGACCTTTCTAATGAGATTTTGGACCATGATTCTAGAAAATTTCGATACGAACATGTGGCCGCCAGTTTCGTATTTTTCTGATTTTGCTTGAATTTGATATGATTTTTCTTCGGAAAGGTGTTCGAGAACAAAATCTTTAGGTACTATGAATTCAAAAAAATATTTAACAAAAAATACTAACACCCAAAAATATTTTCCAAGTTCCTATATATATATATATATATATATATATATTAGTGCATTCATATCTTTGGAGACTTTGGAAAATCAAATGTTGATGACGTATACACTTGGCACAAAAACCGATAATGATGCAATCTTTAAATTCTTGGCAGTTACGTCTTCAATTCTTCAAACATCATAGGCTTTGATAGGTACATACTTCTATCATATGACACAAATAGTTTTGTTCGATATTGAGCCAACACTACAAATTGACTCGATTGGAAATTTATCCTTACAAATACTCACAATATCCTCGAGTCACAACCTCAAAACCTAAGACCAGGTCATAACTAGTTATACCGATTAACTAACTAAATATATTAACCTAAAGAAATTAAGTAACATATATAAACTATATGCAATAAATGCGATATCACGTGTACACACAAACTAGTGTAGAACAAAGGTGCCTCCGAAGAACAGCACACTAATTTACTGTGACACATCAACCACAATCGGCTTAACCCGCATCACTAATGAGATCATGCAGTGTGAGATCCAACTCCGAACTGATCGATAACTTTCCACTACTGGGATCAAGAAGACACAAGGAATGAAATGAATCAGGAGACTGTCATGCCAACATGAAACAATCAAATTCCGATAACGGATTGTGCCACAAGAAGTACGAACCCACAACGTACACTTAAAATCTATAGCTCTTACTAATATCTACTAAAGTCTTAGCCTTCCCACATACCCTGGCTTGGCTCATTAACCCTGATGGGTCCTGATCGTGAATCATCCATCCTTGCAGAATGAACGAAGTACAAAACTAATTTTTTTTGGAAGCTGAAATGCAAGGCTTACCTCCTTAAGACCAATGCCACCTTTCCATCATTAGTAAGCATAACTACCTAAAATCAAGGCAAAGTTACATCTCTTGGTGTTTTTAATTAGTGACCAACCTATCATACCTAGGCCTTCACAATTTTGACACGTGTTAGCTAAACTCAATTTTCAAGATCACTCTCATTAAGTGAAATATAACGCTCACATTATTTCATATATTGAACTCATGTACAACTGCTATGACTCTCAACAAAGTCTTATGTGATCCCGAATCATAAATATTCTAATGGAATCTCAAAATTTCAAGCATAAACCATTCCTAAGACCTAATAATTTCCCTTACTACAGTCATACCCAACCATACAAGTAGCAGACGTAGGTGCTATAATCAATCCTAACACTCCATTCCGAGTGCTATATCTAAAACCATGATGAACATCATGATATTCTAAGTCTCCCAAGTGCATAACCTAGCACGTATCATCTTACTTTCGACATTATCCACAAAGGTCATATCACGAAATAGTTTTATGAACAAAATCCATGGCATTAATTCCAAAGTACTGCCACAAATCAATATGACCTAACCATACTACAATCATAAATGATTTACCATTACCCAAATAAACCTCAACACAACATTGATTCTTTCAGATTCTTCATGGAAAATACAAAAATTCAATCATCCCCAAATGGACACACACATCCCAGTGTAGGAGTCTTTATGGAGGAATCCTATTATGTATGAAAACTTATTACGGCCACCAACTCATAATCTCAAGGCATCAATCCTAGTCACTACGTGTTATACCAACCGTAAGGCTATTTCCTTGACATTATAAGGAATCCCAAAGGTTCAATAAGAGGCATCATTATATCATAATATATGGTACACAACATTAAGATCATCATTACTAGGGAATGCCTATTACTTGTACTAAAAATCCATTAACTAAACCTTAGTACACATATCCAAAGAAAAATTAATATGGATTCATATGCCTATCTGAAAGGCTAACCCCAAATTAAATTCACCAGACCACATTACTTAATCTTCAATGAGTGTTCAACCATGATGACTAAATTGTCTTTCTATGTAAACATCATACTTTGTGCTAATCTATAAGCTAACACAACTATATATTTTGGTAGGATACGGGACATCGAGTATTGCCTTTAAACACCAAGGCCCACACCACGGACGCCATAAGGGATCTAATTCCCCAATACTATATTATTATCTCAAAAAATATAGATTAATACTACTAGAGTTTCGGTACGACATAGGATATCGGGTACTGCCTAATGAGGAGGCTCACCTTATTTACACTATAAGAGGACCTATTCTAAAACATCACAATGCCAATACTTAACACTAAATCACCAAGATTATCTAGGTTCACTCCTAGGTTACTTAAAATCATCATGATATCTAGACCCACATTATAATCATGATATACTAAATCCAAGTCCTCAGCCAAAGGACCTAATACATTCTCACCATAGAAACAATACTTATGAATTCCACTTAGTCACCTAACTTCCATAGATGAAATATACAACCATTATAGTTAGGTCGCGGAGAAAACTACTCGATGTTACTACTAATACTAAGGCTACTCTCATTAGCACAGTTACCACATAATACATCTCACGCAATAGATCAAGGTGTTGCTACACTGATACCCAAGACTTACCAACACAACTACATCAAAAATGCTACGGAAATGAATGGCTACTGAATTATACGCTTACCATCTCATAAGATTTGTACATCGTGCTAATGTTCTTGACTTCACCATTCGGGAAACGAATCAAATCCATCACTAATCTACCGTGACCAACCCAAACCAACATTGACATCAAGAAGATACGCTACCGACCTCCCCACGTCACACCTGAAAGGAGCATTGAACCTAAATCTCTAATATCAAGTTATAACACATCGACCCTAACTTAAGGGTTAATAAAGGATCAAACCAATTCGGCTCGCGCATTAATTGTGAAGTGCAATGGAACAACCTAAATGATATTCCTACACTACACCAAAAACATCAATTTGGCACACCTTGATATTAAAAATCTGGCACATTTTAAAAATGTGCCAAATTTTGGCACGGTTTAATGATAATCTGGCACACTTTAAAATAGTGCCAAAATTGAGGACACCTCACTAAAATATAAATATCTTTAAAAAAATTAATCCCTCTAACATTTTTGGGTCTCCCTCTCTCTCTCCTCTCTCAATAGCAGGCTCCCGCTCTCTCTCGCTCAATCAAATGACACCTAGATTTTACTGCTTCTCCTCTCTCAATATCAGGCTCTGGCTCTCTCTCCTCTCTCAATACAGTCTCTCAATCTCTGTCTCTACAACTCACAGCCCTACAACAGAGGTACGCTTGTTGATTTTCATTTTTTCTTTCGTACATTTCTTTCCGTTTGTTGTTGATTTTCATGTTGTGTTATTTTGTTATTTTGTTGTGAGGTTGAGAAATTAGGGTTTAATGGGGAATAAGTTGGGTAGGAGGAGACAAGCGGTTGATTAGAAATACACCAGGCCTCAGGGTTTGTATCAGCATAACGATGTGGATAATTAGAAACTTAGGAAATTGATACTCGATTTTAAGCTAGCTCCTTGACACCCTGAAGATGATGAATGTGGATGTGCTTTTTGTTTTTTTCAACTTGACAGATTCTTGGGATAAAATGGAGGTCGGCTTGATCTGTAGGGAAATAGGAAAGCCTAACTTTACTTTAATGATGGATTTTTTTATTTAGACATTGGTTTATTTTTCTTATCTGGATAATTGTTCAGTTGTTGATTGAATTAGAAATTGTTAGGATATTTATTATTAATTTTCTACAGTATTTATCTTAAGTTAGGTATTTTAATCCTAGTAGAATTAGGTTTATGAAACCTATAAATAAGGTTAATCTTTGATGTCACCTTTATGATGAATTGAGTCCCGAATTAAGTTTTATTTCAATTTAGTTAAGTTTTATTTCAATTTAGTTAAGTTTGATATCACCTTTTTGTTTTTTTCAGCTTGACAGATCCTTGGGATAAAATGGAGGTCGGCTTGATCTGTAGGGAAATAGGAAAGCCGAACTTTACTTTAATGATGGATTTTTTTATTTAGACATTGGTTTATTTTTCTTATCTGGATAATTGTTCAGTTGTTGATTGAATTAGAAATTGTTAGGATATTTATTATTAATTATCTACAGTATTTATCTTAAGTTAGGTATTTTAATCCTAGTAGAATTAGGTTTATGAAACCTATAAATAAGGTTAATCTTTGATGTCACCTTTATGATGAATTGAGTCCCGAATTAAGTTTTATTTCAATTTAGTTAAGTTTATCATCTTTAAATATATGTTCTAGGTCCTACACCAGACAGAGCAATGGTCTAAGTTCTATCTTTGGTTATTATAGCTCAACTCATCATGTCCCTTACGTTTATTTCCATGTCAATGTTCATAATTCCTCATTTGAATTTCCCCATAAACTAAGAAGCTTTTGTGTGACAATTTCTCTAGAACTTGGTAAAACTTTGAAGCTTATTATAATGTTGCCTCATTTACTAATAGATTAACTAGTTGTGTTGAGTTGGTAATTTAATTTTTATAATGATTTTTATAGTGATTGAAATATCTTAAAACCATACGATAAATTATTCAACTTGGAACTCGTTTGGCACTGTTGCAAAGATTTGTGATACTGTCATTGAATGTATTCTATTATCAAGTGTTATGAGTTATATATATCTAGAAATTTTGTGTCTTTTTACCTTTCTTAAATTAATGATTTTATGAATAGGTGTTAATCATTGATGATGAAAGTGTGGATTTAACAAAGATTAGCTTTTGACTTTGTGAGGATATACTCTTTAGACAAAATAAGGGTAATTCTTCTTGGAAGAAATTATGGCAAGGGAGAAGCTATAAGAAAAGTGAGTACAATCTTAACTGACTCATTCACTCGTGATATGGTCGATGATGTTTTGCCTGACTCTAAAGAGAACACCTGATGTTTTGCCTATCAGATCGTCACAGTCGCCAAAGAGCAACATTTTGGGGATCTCTCTTCTTCTGATTCAAGTCTAAGAATTCCAAAGATGCCAGTCGTGCTATTTGTATTTCTCGTGCTCTTCTCTATGACAAAGCTCTAGCTACAGTTAAGTATTAATTCCCCTCACTACTTGAAACTTTCATTTTCTTTTTCAATGGCTATTTTTTATTGAATATAACAGAAGTATCTGGAAGCTATTGATAGGTGAATCTTTTGGTAGGTTCATTTGTGTTATCATTTTGTTGCATCCCCTATTTGGAATTAATCTCTGTCACGAATTTCTTGTATTTAATGTACTTTTAAGTCTTGACCAAGCAAAAGCGGTTGAGATTCTTGTGAAGGATATAAAGGTGTTTTCCTCTCTTAATGAAGAACTTTTCAAGGAGATCACCCAACTATTTATACTTGACAATTTTAGGTACTAAAGCTATCATTTATCATTCTTGACGATTGCGGACATTAATAATCAAAGGCACTATAGTTTTTAGCAGGTTATTTTAGTTAATCCCACATAATCCCCAAAAGATGAAAAACACTGTTACACATTTGTTAAATAGAAATCCTCTAATTTACTTAACCCCCACATATTTTGAAGACTAAAATACCTATTGAGATGAGTCACCTTATCTGTTGAGAAGTGAGTCTGCCATTGACAATTCACTAAAACTCTACAAAGTCTAAGCCATATTCTTTTACTGCCATCCCTTTTATTAATAGATAATTAAGGTAAAGGTCATGTTCCTTCCTATATTTGGATTTTTAAGACAATGCTTTTCAAGTTTATAAATCTAGTCCCTGTGGTACAATAGCATTTATAAATCTGGTCCCTGTGGTACAATACCTTTATTTTTTGGTCCGCACCAGCGACACTATTTTTCACCTTTTTTCATTGTATTTTTAGTACAGGGACTAAATTTATAAAATTACATAGAGTGTCCTATTTTTATACACTTTGAGCACTATGAGGACCTTTTCCCAAAACCCCCTTTTATTAAACTAGGTGAATCTAGATCCTGAGTACCCAATGTCCAAGGGGAAGAAACTGCAAAAAAAATTGAGGTATTCCTATAGGGGAAACCTCTATCTCTTAGTACACTTGGCATAAATGAAAGAAATTTGAACTTGAAAGAAATTCTAGATATAGGGAACTTGATAAGGGAAACCTCCCCTTTCCATTGATTTGGAGTTTTCCTTGGATAGTTATATAGTCTGCTTCACTAATCTCCCAGTTTCTTCATGATGCAATGTTTGTCGTCACCACCATCAGATGCAATGTTCTACCAATGTGGCATATTTTTCACTCGTTTCTTCTCAGACCTATGGAGACTTTGATACATAGCATCTCAAGAAGACTAAAAAGGGTTTTTTCTGAGCCGAGCGTGTCTCACATCATTATTTATACAAATTTCTTTTGTCATATCCCATGGAGAATATGACTATGGTTATTGAGTTCTACGTGAACTTATTTATTTTGTTATATAATTCTTTGGTTATATCCTCCTTTGTTTGTGACCGGGACATTATCTTAACATCGAATGTTCTCGTTGAGTACTAATGATTATCTTGCATTGACCGATCTCATTTCCTTCCCCACTACTTTCTCTATATATGTGGTAACACGTGAAATTCATTTGTATTTCATCAAAAATCAAAAAAGTTAGGGAATATGTCACGAACCCAATCATCTCCTTTTCATTTCTTTTTTCCAAATGATGAAAATTGAACTGTTTTTCAATAAAATTTTAAACCTAATCAAACGCACCTTAAAAGGATAATGTTGTGAAAAATGGACCATCACTTTTTTTCGTTTATCTTTTCCGGGACAACTACGAGGACAACGTATCTTGAATACTAAGAGATATCATGAGTATTTAAGACGCTAGGAGGTGCCAAGTCTTTTTAAATCCTAGGCGCAAGCCTAAAGCAATGGTGCGCTTGACCCAAGTATGACACATTTTACAGAAAATGCATACAATTGAATTTATTGTATATTTGTGACAAGAGTAATGTTGAATTTTAAATTTGAAATAGTGTAAATCGCAGTTACAATAATTTCAAAGCAATCACAGCCATTTGAGAGCAATTATATGCAAGAGTATTTGAATTGAGTTAAAATATATAACAATTTCAGAGCAATTTTAGCAATTAGGAGGAGATGGTTTTATCTGGAACAATACAAAGCATTAATATAAAAGCATCAATGTTTGACCAGAATTGCAACCAATTAAACGCCGACAAATTGAAATCTAAGTTTACGAAACATTTCCCTAACTTTTCTTCTTATCTCGTACTTTAGTTTGGTATGTGAGCGTAAGGGCATCATACAATGAGCTTTATGGAATAGTAAATATGATTATGTGGTGTGGAGAAGAAAATAACTTGAGTAATCCAATACTTTGCTTGTTTAGACTCCCCTTTTTATAGTGTTCATGTTACGATTCACCTTGCTGAGTTCCTTGTACCCCAACTAGGTGAACTTCAACTTCAATTTCTCCAAAACACATTACATATAGCCACAAAGATAGTGAGGTCTGGTTCTCATATATTTCGAATGGATTCAAATCCAGAAGCTGCTACTGGATTCCTTGGTGTTGAGTTCCTTACTGCTGCTACTGAAACTGTTGCAACTTACTTCTCTAGTTTTAGCACCTTATGTGCTATATATGGTAGAGGGGGGCATCCATTTTCAAGAAATTCTTATGAAGATGTTATAAAACATAACTAAGCATCTCTAAGTGTATCAGAATCATAAATGAATTGTACTATTAATTCCACCACAGCCCAAGACCTATGGGAGTTCTCTGAAAAATTATCTGCTCAATATACTTTCCAATAAAAATAAAGAGGTGATGGATTTGTAGCCGTCAATATGCGTTATAACTGTTATATAACTGTTATATAATAGTTTATATAAACTGTTATATAACAGGTTATATAACAGTTATATAAACTGTTATATAATCAGTTATATAATCAGTTATATAACTATTATGAAACTGTTATGCAACTTCTTTGTCTTCTGCTTAGATTTTTGTATGCGTACATACTTTATTTCTGTTGGCAAGTTCACAAGAAAATACTCGCTGGATAGAGCTACTTGTTATAGGAACCTGATACCTACTTTATTTATGTTGGATGACACCCCCTTAGATTTTTTGATTGACTAGCTACCATAATTCATGATGTTAGTATGCATGGTGGATGTCTATAACTATTAATTCTCAATACAACTCTCTCTATCAATGAAGATCTTTCTATCAACTGGATTGATTGCAATACAACTCTCTCCATCAACTGGATTGATTGCAAAACTCTAAACCAGCAGTTCCTTTTTGTCAAGTAACCTTTAGTTCTCTATCTTTTTATACAAATATCTTTATTTTATTGTAGGACACATAATATTATTCATATCTTTGCCTCATTTCTTAGTCTGAAGAACATTTTTCTATCTTACATTATGTCAATACTATTTTTTACGAGTTTTAAAATTTGAACACTGTTGCGTTCATCTTGATTTATCATTGCAGGGTCCCAAACTCAATTATCTCTTGAAGGTGATATTAACTGGTTTGAGTTAGGTATTGATATTTAGGTCTATTATAATGGCCATTAATTGAGATTTTGAATGATAATTGAGAAAATTAAAGCAAAATTAGATCAAGAGTTCAGGTGTTAATCAAAATTTGTGTTATCATCTACTTTACACAGGCCAAAAGTGTGCTTGATCCGTTAGCTTGGGAGCTGATTCTGTCCAAAGAGATAATGATTCTGAATCTGACAGCGAGGTGAAGCATCAAAACTAGTTTTAATTCACGTTGAGTTTAAGATAAAACAAAAACTTTAATTTCATACATTACATTATGAGTATTGTTTACTTAAGGGTATCGCTAAGGGTCAAAATTAGACTTTGGTACCTCTTTAGTACATTTTTTGGCATCGAATATAAAATGGCTTACTTTCTGAGCTTATTTAGTTAAATTGGTGGAAGGGATTTGCTGGTGGTTTGGTTTTGGAATTTGATGTTGTTGTTGAGTTTATTTCAAATGTTAAAACATGTTGGATTTAACGAATAAACAAATGAAACTATGTCAAAATTTTCTAAAATCAATAAACACTCTAAATTGATTAAAAACATATCGTTAGAGGATGAAAACCCAAAATAACCTCCAAACAGCCCCAAAGAGGCAATAACACCTCGTATGGGATCAATGTAAGCCGTTAAAGGGTGATAACCTAAACCAGCCCCCAAACGACCCCGTAAGAGGCACGAACACCTCGCACGGGACCAATGCAACATGTACGAACTGACTGCGTAGTCGCGGGCCTCCCGATTTGAGATGATGACGATAATTTCAAAATATGTAGATTAGGCTTGAAAACAAGCCGTTTGAGGGTGAAAACCCAAACCAACCCCAAAACGGTCCCGTAAGAGGCACGAACACCTCGCACAGGACCAATGTAACTTGTATAAACTAACCGCGTAGTCGCGGGTCTCCCGGTTTGAGAATATGACTATAATTTCAAAATACGTACATTAGGCTTGAAAACAAGCCGTTTGAGGGTGAAAACCCAAACCAACCCCCAAACGGCCCCGTAAGAGGAACTAACACCTCGCACGGGACCAATGTAACTTGTACGAACTGATCGCGTAGTCGCGGAACTCCTGGTTTGGGAATATGACGATAATTTGCAAAAATAACACTTAGACTTAAAAACAGGCCTTTAAATGGTGAAAACCTAAACCAGTCACCAAACACCCCCGTAGGAGGCACGAACACCTCGCACGGGAGCAATGTAACTTGTAGGAACTAACCGCGTAGTCCTGGGTCTCTCGGTTTGAGAATACGCCGATAATTTGGAAAAATCAACACTTAGATTTAAAAACAAGACGTTAAAGGGTGAAAACCTAAACCAACCCCCAAACGGACCCGTAAGAGGCACGAACACCTCGCACGGGACCAATGTAACTTATACGAACCGACCGCGTAGTCACGGGTCTCCCGGTTTGAGAATATGACGATAATTTGCAAAAATCAACACTTAAACTTAAAAACAGACCGTTATAGGGTGAAAACCTAAACTAGCCCCCAAACGGACCTGTAAGAGTCACGGACACCTCGCACAGGACCAATGTAACTTGTAGGAACTGACCGCATAGTCCCAAGTCTCCTGATTTGAGAATATAACGATAATTTGCAAAAATCAACACTTAAACTTAAAAACAGGTCTCTAAAGGGTGAAAACCTAAACCAGCCCCAAACGGACCAGTAAGAGGCACGAACACCTCACACGGGACCAATGTAACTTGTAGGAACTGATCGCGTAGTCACGGGGTCTCCCGGTTTTAGAATATGACGATAATTTGCAAAAATAACACTTAGACTTAAAAACAGGTCGTTAAAGGGTGAAAACCTAAACCAACCCCCAACCGTCCCCGTAGGAGGCACGAACACCTCGCAGGGACCAATGTAACTTGTAGGAACTGATCGCGTAGTCATGGGTCTCCTGGTTTGAGAATATGACGATAATTTGCAAAAATAACACTTAGACTTAAAAACAGGCCGTTAAAGGGTGAAAACCTAAACCAACCACCAAACGTCCCCGTAGGAGGCATGAACTCCTCGCACGGGACCAATGTAACTTGTAGGAACTGCTCGTGTAGTCCCGGGTCTCCCGATTTGAGAATACGACGATAATTTGCAAAAATCAACACTTAGACTTAAAAATAAGCCGTTAAAGGGTGAAAACCTAAATCATCCCCCAAACGGACCCGTAAGAGGCGCGAACACCTCGCACGGGGCTAATGTAGCTTGTACGAACTGACTGCGTAGTCACGGGTCTCCTAGTTTGAGAATATGACGATAATTTGTAAAAATAACACTTGGACTTAAAAATAGGCCATTAAAGGGTGAAAACCCAAACCAGCACCCAAACGACCCCGTAAGAGGTACGAACACCTCGCACGGGACCAATGTAACTTGTACGAACTGATCGCGTAGTCGCGGGTCTCCCAGTTTGAGAATACGACGATAATTTGCAAAAATCGACACTTAGACTTAAAAACAAGCCGTTAAAGGGTGAAAACCCAAACCATCCCCCAAACGGCCCCATAAGAGGCACGAACACCTCGCACGAGATCAATATAACTTGTACGAACTGATCGCGTAGTCGCGGGGTCTCCGGTTTGAGAATATGACGATAATTTACAAAAATAACACTTAAACTTAAAAACAGGCCGTTAAAGGGTGAAAACCTAAACCAGCCACCAAACGACCCCGTATGAGGCACGAACACCTCGCAAAGGACCAATGTAACTCGTACGAACTGACCGCGTAGTCTCGGGTCTCCCGGTTTAGGAATATGAAGAAAATTTCCACTCCTATATATAATTTTTTAGTTTGAGTAAGTTTTTTTTTATAAATGACTGGGTTACTAATATTGTATCTTTTTTTTATGCTATTTTTTTTGCAGGATAACATTTTATCGCTGGCATTTATTCACGTGAAACACACAGAGAACTCAATGGTTTACAATAAGGGGTTTATTCATGATTCTATTTTTTTGTGTTATGGCCGTACGGGCTTTTGTAGTTTTATTGTTAACTTTTATAGCCGTGCAGGCTTTTGTAAGTTAATTGTTATATTTTGTGGCCGTGCGGGCTTTATATTAGGCAGGTTTTGTATTAGCAGGTTTTGGAATGTTCAGAAAATAGAGGAAACCCTGCCTAATTTTTTTTGGCCTGTGAACTATTAAAGACTTGTAATATTTTGAAGTTTGTATGAACATTAGTTTATCAACAACGTGCAATATTTTCAATTTGTGAATTTTTGTGCTTTCAAATAATTAATTTTTTTTCTCTTTATAAAAAATTTGGCACAGTTCAAAACCGTGCCAAAAGTGTATTAAATTTTGGAACACTTTTGAGCTGTGCCAAAAGTTTTTCAAACTGTGCTCAATCTGGCACAGTTTAAAACTGTGCCAAAAGTATGCCAGAAATATCAAATTCTGGCACGGTTTAAAAGTGTGCCAGAAGTGTTCCTGTTTGGTCAAATCTGGCAAACTTTTGAGCCATGCCAGAAAAAATGGCCATTGTGGAACACCCTGGCACAGTTCAAAATCGTGCCAGATTTGATCTGGCACAGTTTTAAACCATGCCAAATTCCTATTTTTGGTGTAGTGCTAATAGAGTTTTATTACTATTTAACGTTACACTTATTAGCATGTGATTCCAATTTTCATCAAACTACATGATGTGACCCAAGAGGGCCCCCCAAGGCCAAGTAAACAGAGTTACTAATGTATATGAAAATTAATTACATATCTAAACAACGCTCTCAATATACGGGACATCATACAACCTGTCATAATAAAAGGAGGGAGTGATTTGTATGCTCATTGAGAACATATACAAATGTAGTATATAAATAAACGACAGAAAGGACTATACACACGCGACAACCACATGCATGTGAAAATAAGTATCTAATTACATATATACCTTTTTAAAATACATATCCCAATGTATTCAATCGTTTTATTCCAAAAACGTTATTCCATATAGTTTGTTCTCATTGTCTTCACAAAATAATCATTTTGTGTCTTTATGATTAAAACCGGCATATTCTTCCCATTAGCTCATACGGTCTAATAATTTACGATTTTTGGAAGAACCTTTCATTTACTTTCAAAACGTTTATTACACAGCGTTCATTAAGTCACACTAAAGTTACTTAATCATTACTTGAGACTTTATTTCTACACACGCCCACATCGTGTTAGAAAATATTCATTAACATTAAAATCCTTATATAACATGCACACTTGTGTTTTTATGGGTTCAGACCTCATTAGGTAGCTTAATTATCCATTAAGTCCAATTGCTTAATCATTTCTCTTTTCTTATGGACATTAGTTATTATTCTACAGTTGGAACTTTAAACATTTACACAAGTTAGATTATTTCCATCATGTTCTAATTAAATACCATTATCTTTTCTCAAAATCTACTGCAATGAAAAAAATGAAAAAAAATGGTCGTGGCCAAACTCCCTGACCCCTAACCACGACGAAAAATGGCCACGACCAAAGTCCATGACCCATACCGCTACCATTTGTTCCAATTTTTTTCGTCCCACTATGGGTAATGGACTTTGGCCGCGACCATTTTGCGTCGCGATTAGGGACCAGAGACTTTGGCCACAACCATTTTTTTTATGTTTTTTTTGTCACGGTGTGGGTCACAGACTTTGGCTGCGACCATTTTTCGTCATGGTTGGGGGTCATGGACTTTGGCCTTGACCGTTTTTATGCACGACGAAAAAAATAAAAGTAGTCATGGACAAAGTCCATGACTATATTTAACTATAATAAAAAAATGGTTTTTTTGGGTCCATTCCTAAAATTGGGTCTCGTGACTGCGCGATGAGTTGCAACGTGTTACATTGGATGCGCACAAGGTGTTACAAGTATTTATTATTGGCAAAATAACAAAAAAAATAACAAATTATGAAAAGGGAACATTTTTAATAAACAAATATACATAGAAACTTAAAAATATTATACGTCTTAATAATTCACGAGCTAAAAAAAATTGGGCAGAGTTTCCTCTATTTTTTGGACATTCCAAACACTATTAATATAAAACATGCTTATTATAAAGCCCTCACGGCCATAAAATTTAACAATCAAATTATAAAAACTCGAACGACCAAAAAACTAAACAATAAAACTATAAAAGCCCGCACGACCGTCACACATAAAAAATATAATTCTGAATGTAAACAACAATATATAAAAAAAAAATCATGTTGTAAACCATTGCCTTCTTCATGTGTTCCACGTGCATAAAAGCAAACGAATCAATGTTATCTTGCAAAAGATAGGATACAAAAAAGGAATGAAATCAGTAACCAAGTAGATTTGAATCGTATTCAAGATGAAAAATTGCATATACGAATTATAATTATCATCAAATCAGTCCCTACGATTTACATTGGTCCCGTGCGAGGTGTTAGTGCCTCTCACGTGACTGTTTGGGGGTTGTTTTGAGATTTTCACCTCTAACATCATGTTTTTAAGATAAAGTTTAGATATTTTTAAATTATCATCGCATTCTGAAATCGGAAGTCACGGGATCATGTGATCAATTCCTACGAGTTACATTGGTCCCATGCGAGGTATTGGTGCCTCTCACGGGGCCATTTGGGGGATATTTTGTAGTGCCACCCTCTAGTGCCATGCTTTTAAGACTAAGTCTAGATATTTTTAAATTATTGTCGTATTCTCAAAACAAGAGTCACGAGTACATGCCGTCATTTTCTACGAGTTACATTTGTCCCGTGCGAGGTGTTGGTGCCTCTAACGGGGACGTTCAGAGGATGTTTCGGAGTGTCTCCCGCTAATGCCTTGTTTTTACGCATAGTCTAGATATTTTCGAATTATCATTGTATTCTCAAATCGGGAGTCCCGTGATCGTGCGGTCAATCCCTACGAGTTACATTGTCCCGTGCGAGGTATTGGTGCCTCTCACAAGGCCGTTCGAGGATTGTTTAGGGTTTTCACCCTCTAACGCCAAGTTTTTAAGCCTAAATATAAATATTTTCAAATTATCATCGTATTCTGTAAAATCATGTGTGTGATATTGATTCAAATGGATTTGCCAATTTCCAAATCAAACTTATTTAATTGGATGTCTAAATTTTCTCAAACCAAAAAATAATTTTATTCAGCCCCTAAACATACATCCACATGTCTAATCAAATCAATAAATTAAACCATGCAATGATTAAGCTGACAAACAAAGATTTCAGGAAAAAAACCCTTTCTATTAAAACCTTTATTTCACTATAATTTGTAAGTACCTTACAGGAATTATCTGCAGTGGTTCACACTAAGCTATACCACAAGAACCACAGTTCGAATCAGCCTAGGAATACCGCAGCACTCCCTATGACACCCAGTCGATCAACCCAACTGCTCCCTCAAGTGGTACCCATTTTCAGCCCAGTACCTTCAACGGTACCTAGTTCAGAAACATAAAATCCCCATAAAATATGTCTTGGTTCCATAAAAACAACTCAAATAAAAGTAATTGGGACTATGGATTGAAAAATAAAAGCTTTGAACCCTTAAATGGTTGGAGAAGAATACAAACACTAGAAAAAGGTAATCTATCAAAAGAAGTGCTTCTCCACGCCTAAAATAAATAGTTTGACGCCCAATATATAGCAGCAATTAAGGCGGTGACATGTCAAACTAAAGTACACATCGTTTGAGCGACATACTTAGTCGTTTGAGCGAGATTGTATCTCGTTCGAACAAGATACGTTGTCCTTTGAACGACGAAGGCGGTGATCCCAAAAAAAACTTCAGACTTTGAAACAAGTTGGAAACCTCAAAACCAAAACTTGTTACGGGATCATAAATGTTTTTACAAAAAACTTTTATAAGAAAATGTTTTTATAAAAAACATTTATATCCCAACACTTTTAATATGAAATGTAAATGGAACTTAAACATACTTTTACCAAATTTATCTTGTTGGGCTTGAATGTTTAAGTTCACTTGTAATTCGGATCCGTATTTTGTAGAAGTTAGCTTCCTCAATTCTTCGACGAATTGTAGCGGTATTTGACATAATTAATTGTGACAGACAATGTCCTTACAAATCTTCTCCTATGTCTATGACGATACAAAATGAAAACATCCGAATTATAAATAAAAAAAATGACCTATACAAATCTACCCTCCCAAAAACAAAAGTTGAAAGATAAAATGTCAAGGCTTCAAACTTTGCTTCAACAATCAAATCTTCAAAACTTTAAACTTTTATCATCAGGTTGCCAACATAATGATCATCAATTGTACCTATACACATGAGACAAAGAAAATACCTCATGACGTATCGAGTTTGAAATGATATAAGCATAAACATGAAAGCATAATCAATTCTCCCCCATACTTAAACTCCCCCATATGGTCATAATTTGTTCCCCCCTTTTTATTTGTCCAAAATAGACAAGGAAAATAATAAACCACATAAATCAAATCTGGGTCTCACGGTAAACCAAGACAAACAAACTATTTTTGATTTTTTCAGATTTTTTCATACAAAAATGCAAAAACGATGTTACAAAATTCACACACCATGAATTTTCACTAAGACAACCAAATCATAAAAACGTAATGCATGGGTGTGAACAAATTCGATAGAAAAATCGACTCAACCATGACATGTGTGCACGATGCATAAGTGTACTCCTAACGAAATGAACATAAAAATAGTCCTTAGGTGTAAAATTATTGAATTTATATGACATCCTCTTAATCATATCAACAAACCAAAGTATAAATGATTTCCACACCAATAACGTTCAAAACTATGTAATGCTTTTTCAAGACTTTCAAGGACGTGCAAACCGTTTTAAATTCCATCCAAACTCCCTCATTAAAAGATAAAGATTTTTATTTTTCTTATGAGGTGATGAAACTAAAACCTATTGTCCCATTTTTGGCATATATTTCTTTTTATTTCCTTTCAAATTTTTTTCAGACTCTTTTAAACCTCATTGAACCCCGGATGGTTTTCAATTCCTCACTTTTTAGGTCCATTTAAATGGTGGCTTTATCGCAAAGGGAAAAAATGAAATATCTTTTGCAGCCCTATTCCGTTTTTCAAAATGAATCACAAAAACTCACAAATGATTTATAACATGCACTACTTTCTTGTCAAGTTTTATCACATTTGGTTCGTTGTATAGACAAAATTGAGATGGAAACACTCACCCAACATGTGATAGACAAGCACAAAAGTAAAAAAAATTCGTGAATTTGTGCAATGAAGGACAAATGAGTAAAACATGTAGGTAGCAACACTATATATCATCTCAAAGACTCCAAACTTTGTAAACCACATGAATGACACAACATATTATCTAAAAACACTATCAAATAGAAACATGGATAAATGGAATGAAATTGTGACTTGGTCATCCTAAATGTTCATTCATATACCGTGTAAACAAAATACAAAACTCTTTTCGGATTTTTCCAAAATTTCTCAAACATAAATGAAAATATTTTTGTATTTTTCGAACACTGTTCAGAATCAACCCATTAGTACCAAAAAATATAGCAAGATGAAGCAGGGGAGTGCAAACAGATAAATGCCAAAAACCAACCAGGTCGTTCAACCGTAACCCAATGTCACTTGAACGAAAGTTCTTGTTGTTAGAACGACAACTTCGCACGACAGGAGATCTCGCTCAAACGAGAAAATAGAAATCCCCCACACTGCCCAAAATTTTAAACAATATTGCACAGTGGAAACATTTCCAAAAAAAAAATACTTGAAAGGTGCTGACAAATCCAAAATAGTGCTAAAACAGTAGAAAAAAGATAAAAAGAAGTTCAAAAAACCTTAAAGATTTATATGCTAACAAAGTGCAAAACAAATGGCACATACTAGTAATAGGCATAAGATAACATCATGAAAATCAACCTATGCTAGCAAACATGTCTAGACTTCAACTAGTAGGTGCGGTGGAGTTTTTTAAATATGGTGACATCTTTTGAAACAACTCCATCAAGTCATGTGAAGTCTTGACCAAAAACTTTACCTACTCCCCAATATGTGCAAACTCTCTCATGTAATCATCCAGAGCGTCTGGTGAGGGTGCATGTGAGTGAACACGTGTAGTAGCAAAACGTGACACATTACCCATGTTAAAACAAAACTCCATAAGGTGTCCTCTCTTCTTGCAATGGGAGCAAACATAAACAGGTCTAGGTACAACCCTATCAAAATTTCTCCTACGCGCTCTCTTAACAGGTACAGAACGGCTAGGTGGGTCGGGTCGAGAGCCATGCGAATCTCTTACTAAAGTAGGAACCGACTCGTGGGCAATAAAAAAAGTGGATGCACCGTCATGACTTACTCATATACTCTCACCACTACCCAAAATGTGATTGAGAACCATATTTTTAATTTTCTTATATGCATTCTCTAAAGGGACTTTGACCTCCCGGGCACGTTTGAGATCACTATCGAGTTGGGATACACGTGTCATTAGAACGTGTCGGTCAAGTCACACTTTTTCCTCCTTAAAACTTCTTTTTCTCTTTCTAAATCTAAAACCTGATGACCTAAATCCCTATTATACTTTTTTATTTTCAAGGTCTAGGTGTACAAATCCCTAAAAGCTTTTTGTATCTCACTTTCATCTTCACTCTAAAACTCGCTCTCACCTCCACTAGAAACACTCGACTCATCACCGTCGCTCTTGTGAACACAATCATTATGGGAAAAAATTGGCGTACTTACACAAATTGAAAAATCTAAACACATACCATGTGCTAAACATTTACCGGACTCATCTCCCTCATTATCAGTAAGAGTAGTAGGCATGGCTACTTTCTGCTTAGCCTAGTAGGACACTCAAATGCTCTATGTCCTTTGCCTTTACACTCAAAACAAGTCATATCATCTAAATATTCCTCCCTCTCTTCCTCTTTATCACGCTCTTTCCCTTTTCCACAACCCTCTTTGGCCCTTTCTTTCTTTTTATTTTTCTCAAAAGAATTTTTATTGGAAAAATTATTTTTGTTCATTTTGAGAAACTTTTTAAAATCTTTTGCAAACAAGGCCACATCATCAATGCTAAACTCTCCCTCAAAATCAGAATCAGACTCATAAACTCTATCTTTCTTTTTCTTCCTAACTTGAGTCTTTAAAACAACGCCTCTATCCTTAGCCTTAATGATTTGAGGAAACATGTCAATCTCATAAGTTTGTAGGTCTCCTACGAGCTCTACAAATATAAGTGAATTTAACTTCTCCAACGAATTCAAAATAGTGGCTTTAGGAATAAAACATTTTGGGAGAGATCTCAAAATCTTTTTAACGACATGTATGTTGTCAATTGGCTCACCTAAATTAAAACTTGAGTTAACAATGTCCAACAAACATGCATAAAACTCATCAAAACATTTAGACTCAATCATGGTGATAGTCTTAAACTGGGTGGCCAAACTTTGTAACTTTGATTCTTTACCCGCGTTCATACCCTCATGTGTGAATTGGAAGACATCCCATTCCTCTTTAGACGTGGTGAACGTCGTACTTTGGTGGAACTTGTTGGGGGTGACTTCTCCAAAAATAGCACTCAAACCATGGATCTTAAAATTAGACATTTTAAAATCATCTTCAATCCAATCCGACACAGGTTTCAAAGAGGTGATATTATTAGCAGTAACAGTGGGAGAAGTCCACCCTCTTTCACAAAGCAACCAAACACGTTCGTCAATGGCTTTTAATTGTGATTTCATACAGGCTTTCCAATAGGCATAATTAGACCCGTAAAAAATACACATTCGATTATATAAGTGTTCTATTGGACAAGTTGCAATTTTTCACAAAACGGATTTTAAAAAATCAATATCACAAAATTCTTACGAAAAATAGGAATTCACAATAAATTAGTGAAATTTGTTCTGATACTAATTTGTAAAATATCGTGTGTGATACTGATTCAAATGGATTAGCAAATTTCGAAATCAAACTTATTTAATTCGATGTCTAAATTTTCTCAAAACAAACGCTAATTTTATTCAGCCCCTAAACATACATCTACATGTCTAATCAAATCAATAAATTAAACCTTGCGATGATTAAGCTGACAAACACGTATTTCAAGAAAAAAACTGTCAGGTAAAACCTTTATTTCACTATAATTTCTAAGTACCTTACACAGATTACAATGAAATATACAGTGATTCACACTCAGCTATACCACAAGAACCGCAGTTCGAATCATCCTAGGAATACCGTAGCACTCCCTATGATATGCAGTCGATCAGCCCAGTACCTCCATGTAAGGACATTTGTGTCCGTTATCAATTTGTATGTCGTATACCTCTACACCGTCGAAGAAGTTCAAGATCACATTCACATCAAGGCGGATTCGAATAATCAAGGTTCTTCAACAAATAGCCTCCGTGAGATTTACTTTGGTAAGGTTTTGTTTTAGAGTACCTTAATAATCCACTTAGAGTATTGGGATATTTTTAATCAAAAATTTTCTAAGTGTTGGAGCGGAGTTTTAAAGTTTTTCGTCAAAAATTAATTTTCGGAGCTTTTGAGTCGGTGCATTTACTGAAAAAATAAAAAGAAAAATATTTATTTAATAAGTCTCATTCGAATGACAGCCTATGTCGTTCAAATGACAGGCTATGTCACGCGATACTTCAAATGACATTGGACCTCATTCAAACGACATCCAATTACGTTTGAACGAGCCACCGCCTTAAGTCTTTATAAGTAGGACTTTCCAACTCTGTTTTTCTTAAGAAGTCTTTCACGTTTTTCATTCTGCAAACACTGCATATCGGCAGAATACTTTGGCTTCTTCATTTAAGGCTTAAAACCCTTTTTGTTTTCAATTCAAAAAATCCCAATATCTTTATGTGAATTGTTTTGGAACCCAAAGAACAACTGTGCTATTGTTCAACCTTTGTGGATAAGGCATCTCCATATTTGATCGGTGGACACCGAGCGCAGGTCTCTGCATGTGGACGAGCCGAAGACTACGAATCGACACCTGTGAGTTTTTTTTCTGTCACTCGTAGCTTTGAAGGTTTGACTAAGACACCATGTGTTACACTTGTGGGCGATTATCAGATTGTATGTAAGTCAATGGTCATTTAAACTTTTTAAAGTGTTAAAAAGGTTTTACCCGAAAAGGTTTTTTTCCTGAATTTTGTCGTATGTTTTTTATATGCATGATTTGAATAATTTAATGCTTTATGACACTTAGATGCATGCTTAGGGGCTGAATTAAAATTGAATTTTTTTTGTTCAAATTTAGACACCTAATTAAATAAGTGTGTTTAACTCCATTGGAGATTTTCAAACTCGATTGATATTGCGTTTACAAATTGGTATCAGAGCAAGTTTCACTATTTTATTGTGAATTCCTATTTTCTGTAAAAAAAATTGTGATATCAATCTTTTTTTTGAAAAATTTGATTTTGTCCCAAGTTTTTCAATGGATCACATATATAATCGGGTTCCCATCTTTGACAGCGATAATTATGCCTATTGGAAAGCACACATGAAATCTATTTTAAAAGCCATAGATGAGCGAGTTCGGTTGTTGGTTAAAAATGGTTGGACTCCTCCCACTATGACTGTTGATAATGTCACCTATTTAAAACTTGTGTCGAACTAGACTGAGGATGATTATAAATTGTCTAACTTTAATTCCCCTGGTTTGAGTGTTATTTCTGGAGTCGTCACTCCCGACGAATTCTGCCGTATTTTGATGTGCACCATGTCTAAATAAGCATGGGATGTTTTAAAATTTACACACGAAGGTACAACCGCTGTTAAAGAGTCAAAATTGTAAAATATAGCCACCCAATTTGAGACCATTACTATGTTCGAGTTGGAGATTTTTAATGAGTTTTATGCACGTTTGTCGGACATTGTCAACACTAGTTTTTATTTGAGTGAGGTAATTGATAACACGCGGGTTGTGAAAAAGATTTTGAGATCCCTTCCAAAATGTTTTATTTCAAAAGTCACTATTTTAAACTCGATGGGAAATTTGAGCAACCTTAAGTTAGAAGAGTTGGTAGATGATCTTCAGACTTACGAGTTAGATATGTTTCCACAGACGGTCAAACCTAAAGATAAAGGGATTGCACTTAGGTCACAGTAGAGATCGAGTGAGGATGTTTCGAGGGAGAGAGATAAGAAAAAGAAAGTGAGTTTATGTGAGTTCGAGGACGAGTCTGATTCTGACATGGCCTTACTTGCGAAATTTTTTAAAAAGTTTCTCAAAATGTCTAAAGAAAATTCTTCCAATAAAAAGAGATCTTTTAAGAAAAATAAAAAGAAAGAGGAGGCCAAATAAAGTGATAAGGTGGATGAGATCAGGTTCTTTGAGTGTGAGGGTAGAGGGCACATAGCTAAAGAGTGTCCTAGTAGGATAAGGAGAAGTGGAAAATAAACCGCCATGCCTGCCACACTTAGTGATAGTGAGGGACTTGAGGAAGATGAGGGAGATGAGTGTGATAAAGGTTTAATACATAGTATGTGTGTACCTTTTTCTAGTCGTATGAGCACACCCACTTTGTCCCACGATGATTGTGTTCGTGAAAGAAATAGTGATGACTCGAGTGTTTCTAGTGGAGATGAGAGCGATTTTGAGAGTGGAGATGAAAGTGAGATCCAAAAATATTTTAGAGATTTGTACACTGAGACCTTGAAAATGAAGAGTATAATAAGGATTTAGGTCATCGAGTTTTAGATTTAGAGAGAGAGAAGGAAGTTTTAAGGAGGAAAAAATGTGATTTGATCGACAAGGTGTCTAGTCTGACGACACGTGTATCCCAACTCGAGAGTGATCTCGAACGTGCTCGGAAGGTCAAAATCGATTTAGAGAATGCATCTAAGAAAGTTGAAAAGATGGTTCTCAATCCCATTTTGGGTGGTGGGAAGAGTTTAGGAAAAGGTCATGACGGTGTATCCACTTCTTTTGTTACAACCGATCAAGTTCCCACTTTAGTGATAGATTCACATGGTTCTCATCCTGACCCACCGAGGCATACCATCCCCGTTAGGAGAGCATGTCCTAGAGTTTTTGAGAATGGTGTTCCTAGACCGGTTTATATTTTCTCACATTGCAAAAAGAAAGGACACCTTAGGGAGTTCTGCTTTATATTAGGTTATGTGTCACACTTTACTTCTTCACATGCTCACCCACATGCACCCACCCATGATACTTTGCTTGCACATAATTATCAAGAGTTTTCATATATTCGAGACCAAGTAGTGTTTTTGGTCAAGACTTCACATGATTTGATGGAGTTGTTTCAAAATATGTCACCATCTTTGGAAAACTCCACCGCACCTACCGGTTGAGGTCTAGACATGTTTGCTAGCATAAGGTGACTTACATGATGACATTTTTGCCTATTGATAGTATGTACCATTTGTTTTGTACTTTGTTAGCATTTTTTATTATTTTTCTTAATTTTAGCACTGTTTTAGATCTGTTTGCCCATTCCAGGAACTGTTTTCTCAAATTTTTTGTTAGTGGATAAAACTGCATTATTTTCTGGGATTACTGTGTTCTCGTTCGAGTGAGATCACATGTCGCGCGAATTTTTCGTTCTAACAACAACAATTTTCGTTCGAGCTACTTTGTGTTTCGTTTGAACGACTTGGTTGGTTTTCTAGATTTATCTGTTTGCAGTCCTCCGGGTTATTTCTGAACATTGTTCGAAAAATATAAAAATATTTTGAAAAAACCAAACGGATTTTTTTATCTTGTTTGTAGATGACCAAGTCCCAACTTCATGCCATATCCATGTTACTATTTTATAGTATTTTGAGATAATATGTTGTGTCATTCATGTGCTTTACAAAGTTTAGAGTCTTTGAGATGATATATAGTGTTGCTACCTACATGTTTGACTCATTTGTCCTTTATTGCAATATATGCATGAATTTGTTTAGCTTTTGTTCTTGTCTATCACATGTTGGTTGAGTGTTTTCATCTCAATTCTGTCTATACAATGAACCAGATGCGATAAAACTTGACAAAATATAGTGCATGATATAAACTGTTTGTGAGGTTGTGTGTTTTATTTTGAAAAACGGAAAATGGCTGCAAAAGGTATTTCATTTTTTTCCTTTGTGATAAAGCCACTGTTTAAATGGACCTAAAAAGGTGAGGAATTAAAAAAAAATCGGGGTCCAATGAGGTTTAAAAGAGACCGAAAAAAATTGAAAGGCAATAGAAAGAAATATATGCCAAAAAAGGGCCAATAGGTTTTAGTTTCATCACCTCATAATAAAAATAAAAAGCATTATCTTTTAATGAGGGAGTTTGGATGGAATTTAAAACGGTTTGCATGTCCTTGAAAGTCATGAAAAAACATTAAATAGTTTTGGACTTCATTGATGTGGAAATAATTTATACTTTGATTTGTTGATATGATTAAGACGATGTCATCTAAATTCAACCATTTTACACCTAAGGACTATTTTATTCTCATTCGTTAGGAGTACACTTATGCATCGTGCACACATGTCATGATTGAATCGATTTTCCTATATAATTTTTTCACACCCATTCATTTCGTTTGCACGAATTGATTGCACTACACCAAAACATGCTTTTAGTAACACACTATTTTTTTGATTACTAACAGTATTATACCATTACTATTTCTCACAATAAAAACCGTTAGTAATCTTATATAAGTGTTACTAATATTGGTTTAATATTTTAAAAGTGATTTTTTAAGAGAATAAAAGTTACTTTTCCCCTGATGAAAGAAATATCCCTCACTAAAATTTTCATCCAACCCCCGCTCACAGACACGAAACTATTTCATCTCCTACCCGCCCAAAATTTCTTCCCCCTCTCTTTCTCTCAAAGATCTGGCCACATCCATCACTCATTCTTTGCTCTCAAAATTTCTTCCAACAACGTTGATTAATTTAGCGATCGTACTTTGGTCCAAAGATGGAATGGTATGATAGAGTCAGACGATGAAGGGATTTCGATACCCATCCCCACTTCTGGGACCTTGCTGCCGCTGTCGATAGTGGCGATGTTCAACCCCTTCGCCATGCCCTTGGTATATACATACATCATCATATTTCATTTTCTATATACTTTTGATTTTGTTTTAGTATTAGTATTAGTATCACTTGCCTGTTATTATTACTTCCTTAATGCCTTTTGTTTTCCTTACCCATGTAAAAACCATGACTAATATGGGAGAACTTGTTATTGCTATATCAAGTGGTAAGATTTAACTGGAAATATGTGTGTTGTGTGATTTTTTTTTTCTAATTAAAAAATCTAAACCTAGGGTTTAACAATAATATGTTGGAAAGTGTTGAAGGTTCATTTGTGTGTGGTCTTTTTTTTCTTCCCTTAAAAAATCTAAACATGGGGTTAATAATATGGGTTTTTGGAATTAGGAGGAGAAGTTGTTGGATTTGGGGAAAACGTTGAAGTGAGAAAGAAGGGCATTTTTGTCCAAATAAAATGAGGGGTAAAGTCATATAAAGATCACCCAATTTCATTTTTTAGGTTTGTAGTCATTGAAGCTACTGACGGATGCGAGTAAGGCGTCGATTTTGTCGATTATGCCGTTGATGGGCGAGAGCATCGTGCCATTACCTATGCTAAAAATCAGGTAATTTTTGTGTTTTTTAAGTGATTTTTGGTTATTTTTATGTGCGTATGCATTGATATTAGAAGAATTGATTATTTTATGTAGGTGATCAGGTATATTCAATCAAATTTATGAATATTATATCTAAGGACTTATAGGATTGCTAGAGGAGAAGGTTGTGCTTTTAATGTAGAGTTGACAGATGAAGATGTAAGCAATATTTATTTTTTTCATAAGCATTATATGCCTATTTGATGATGTAGAAACATGACATGTAAATGATTAACTGAGAGTAAATTGATTTTTATGATTCAGGGTACACAAATACAAGCAACCATGTTTAATGAGGCTGCAAGGAAGTTTTATGACAAGTTTCAAATGGGGAAGGTCTATTACATATCAAAGGGAACTCTAAAAGTTGCTAACAAACAATTCAAAACTGTAAAAAATGATTATGAGATGACTTTTAATGAAAATTTCGAAGTGGGGGAGGCAAGTAATGAAGCAATATTTATTCCCGAAAAAAAATTCAATTTTGTACCAATTGATCAGTTGGGTCCATATGTCAATCAGAATGAGCTTGTGGGTAAGGATTTCTACTAATTGATGTCTTGATGCTTGAACTGTTCTTTGTTTTTATGTTTTGTATAATAAGACTATTTAAATGCTTATGAACTGTAGATGTTATTGTTGTTGTGCAAAGTGTATCTCCCACCATGAGTATTCCAAGGAAACTAAACAATGAAACCATCCCAAAACATGACATTACTATTGCAGATGAGACGTAAGCTTCATTTAATGTATTTCCATCACATATTCTTCGTTTCTCGTTGTCCTGTGGTAGATTGAGTAATGCTTATTCTACAGGAAGAAGACTGTTGTGCTTATTCTAAAGGAAGAAGACTGAATCCCCAATTCATGAAAACGGTGAAATTACCTTATGAATTTATATTGTCATTTGATGCATTGTAAAAAACATATGTTATCAAGAGAACCGTACCTGTATATTATTTATAGTGTGTTTGATTATGTTCTTATCTTTTCTATGTAGTTGTAGATGAGTAATCTGACCAAAGAAGTATTTGTGCACATACTCTGTCGCAAGAGCACTGGTTTCTCAAGGGGAAGTTTGAAATACAAATGGTGACACTGCACAAATATGACAGATGGAAATCTCACATGGGATAGTTACTTGGGAAAAGGTGAGGCACTATACCATCTTATTTTAATTTCAAATTCTTGTCCTAGGATTATCTATTAAACTCATTAAGTTCTCTCTTTTGCGTCTTTGGCTCCCTGTTCAGTGAACTCATTCAGCATCAATGAAATGCCATTCGTTAAATCTCAGAAGTCAAAAGCTTACTTTAAGTGGTGCCAAGTTAAATTCAAATGAAGGAGAGAGGATAAGATAGATTACCAAGCCAGGACTCGTCTTATTAACCAGGATAAAAACAAGTACAACACTCCAAAATATCTATTCAGTGACAAAATCAAAGAATGGAAAACGTAAGATTTAGTTTTGTTTAACAAAATAATATGAAATGAAAATAAAAATACAATTATTTTGTTCTACACAGAGGATTTAAGAATTTAAGTTTTTTTGGATTACTATTGGGATATCAACAGGCAGTTGTTTTATATAAATTTCAGTTTTGTTTGACGGGAGAACTGAGGCAAACTTTCAATAGTGGAAGAACAAAAAGCGTGACATGGAGAAAGGCCCAGGTTCGAGCAATCTTCAAGCTCATTGATGATAATGAAGATAAGATATTCGAAGCACTTCAACGTGATCTTGGGAAGCACCCTGTTGAAGCTTATCGCGATGGAGTGAGTATTATTCATTTACTTATTCAAATGGTATTTCAAATTCTTAGCAAAACCTGAATGTTTTTTTTTTACAAATCACGTGAGTAATTTTTTTTTTGTCGATATAGATTCATATATAGGGCATTTTTAAACAGATAAGGCTACTAAAAAGTATGTATCCCTTTGTTTACATTACCAGGGCGTTTTCCTTCTTGGGCATAGGGCTTTAACATTTCTGTCCTTTAACACCCAAGGAGGTTGGAGTATTTCTACAAGGTCTCGGTTATCCTTCATCGACACTGAATTATGTTGCTGCTGGGGAAATTTATGGTGGTAACTCTTGCCTTTCAAAGCTCACTTCACGCTTTCCAAATGTTGTTTTTAAGGTTAGTCAAGTTAAAATTAGAGCTAATGTCAAAACAATCCTTTTACAACATTTCTGTACAAAAACATCCACCTCCAAAAGATTTCCCAAATAGTTTGATGACTCAAAACCTGCCAATGTGCTACAGGAAACGATTGCAACCCAAGAAGAATTGAAAGAATTTGACAATCACGCTTCTCAAACTGCCACAATTGATTATATAATCTGTATAGAGAGTGATGCATTCATCCCCTCATATTCGGGTAAAATGGCCAGAGCTGTTGAAGGGAATCGCAGATTCTTAGGCCACAGGAAGACGATCACTCCGGATAGGTAATTAAGGCGTTCCAGTGGATCCCGTGTCACTCAATTCTTTGAAAAATCAGGAAAGCCGACTGTAATTTTGGGCTAATTGTCACCTTTTGGTACTAAAAACTCGTGAAAGACCCACATTACAATAAGTTATTTTCAACTTAACCCAGAATTGCAAATAAGTAAAACACTACGTTGAGCATGATGTCCTCTTTTATACAATTAAACCTTAAAAGTTCTGATCCAATAAACTTTTCCTTAATTTTCTTTGTGATGCTAAAAAGAAAAAGGCAATATAGTAGTAGGTAAAACCAGTGACAACATACATGCTTTAAGCAGCTAAAGTATATTTTTTCCTTCTTTTTTTGGTGAGGAAATGCTCTTCCAGTGAAACAGGATGAGGCTCTAGTCTGTATGTGCATGTGTATGAAGACTAGGAAGATTGTTGTTTTTTTGCCGAAGCTCGAACTTCTCGACTTGGGGTTCAAGCTCGGGATAGAGTCCATTCGATTGTAAACGTTGTTGAATGAGGTGTCTTTACTTTCTTATTATTCAAACTAGTTGGACGAGCTGCATTTACTCGAAACCATCAGTGGATTCTTTCGGAGAACTATATTGTTGAAGCCCATCCACCAGAGGTATGCCATACGATGATGAAAAGTATTTTTACCCATTTAATGTTAAAATTATTGTTCACATAAAATTGTTAGGGGTGGAAATTCGGGTTAGTCGTGTCATTTTCGGGTCACGTTGATTTTTATTTGAGTATAAGTTTTGGGTACTCTTAAATCTATACAATCTAATCGTGTCAAGTTCGGGTCATTTCGGGTTATTACCATAAACGGGTTATCGTGTCAAAAATTGCCAGCCCTAAAAATTGTTTATAACTATAACGTAATGTCTATGAAGATGGTAAACCTTGTTGAGCTAAATTGCGTAAATTTTTTGAATCCTCGCTTAACATTTTACAGTGCACCCACTGTTTGTTAGTTGGATTTGATGTTCATGTCAAATGTTTTGTGCTATATTCCTCAATTTTATGGTAGGAAAGGAAAATTCTAACTTTTTTTTAATTACTATTGAGGGTCTATCTATGAATTCCTTGAGGTTGAAACAAATATATCGGATAGACACCGGAGCAAGTTCTCTCCCTTTAAGCTTGCAAATTGCAATTATGTATTTATAACTTGTTTGGTCTGAGTTCACTTTCTGATCATTTAGGTTGCAACTTGTATGTATAATTAGTTATGACTAATTATTTATTATGGTAGGTACTTTTTCTTTGTTACTGACAAGGAAAACATACCATAGCACTATGAATATCTTATGACATTTGGTCTACTGATACGCATTTGACCTCAAGTTTGTATTCATACTAAACAAATTTTCAATAAGCAATCTTTATTTCTATAAAGAAAATATTTATTTTCATGTTAGAATATATTTGTATTGTTCCTGATTCTAACTTGTACAAGTCAAGGAACATTATCATATGAGGAGCCCTAATGTTCGGTACTGTCATAACATATGTAGTACTAGTTGGTCTTCATGTTTATTTGACAACATATTCTCTAAATGACATATCAATATATTGTTAGTTGTGACTAAGTGATGAATTTGGGAAACTAGGCGCGGTCATACTGCCTTCACTACATAGAATCAAATGGAATTACATTATAAACAACTATTAGCGGACATTATGGTCAGAAGTAGGTATTTCTTTTGCTGCATAAAATGATAACCATTGAAATTTTTTCAAAGATATTACAAAATATGCAATATTAATTATTTCGCATATATGTCATTTGTTAGGAGGTAGAGCCATTTGTTGTATAATGTTGTGTGCCCTTCACTGGAACACACTGCTGTAGTTTGTTCCACTCAAGTCATTTGTGATATAATATGTTGTACGGGCCTCTGATATATAAAGAGTACTTAGATTCTTATTCACATTTCATTTCTTAAGTTTATTTGTTTCGCATTCCTTTTTATTTTTCCTCTGGGCTACATTTTCAATTCTTGAATTAATGATATGTGATGTTTAATGCGATTTCAGTCTTAGGTCCCATTTCGTTTGGAGTAATATATGTTCCATGAGTGGAACGTATTTGTGCCTATTCGGAGTTGCATTGTTTTGTTTGTGTTAAATTATCCAATTTGTAGGAACTGCAAGGCCTTCAATAAGACCAAATTCTGGTTTTAATCCAAGCAAAGCCTTTGCTTTATCCACCGATGCAAAGAGATGCTGGTCATGGAATGGAAATGCTTTCTTTTTACCAAAATCAAACTCCTCGAAGGTCACCAAAAGAGATTAACTGGCCTTGCCTTCTCTACTGTTCTAAATGTTCTTGTATCATCAGGAGCTGATGCTCAGGTCTGTTTTTTGTGACTACATGAGGCGAACTCTTTCTTTCTGGGCACACGCATGCATATCTTTGTAAACATGCATGTATTATCTTCCTTTTCTGCCTGAATTTTATCCAAGGGAGGGTGTGACTTACATTGAGAGTTTGTTTTTCAGCTTTGCATTTGGAGCACAAATGGATGGGAGAAGCAGGCTACTACATTCTTAAAGATTCCTGCTGGACGAACCCCAGATGCTCTCGCTGAGACACGAGTTCAATTTCACCAAGATCAGAAGCATGTTTTGGTTGTCCATGAAACACGGATCGCTATATATGAGGCCCCAAAGCTTGAATGCATCATACAGGTGCCTTAACCATTACTTCAACTATAATATTTTGGACTTCTGATAGATTTTACAACTTTATGACTTTTATTTTATGATTTCATATCTTCGACTTATGTGATAGTTTTATAGTAAGTAGGAGATGTCATTTTGTTTTCTTTTGGCAGTATGTTCCCCCAGAATCAACTATAATTACCGATGCTACAATCCTAATTGATAGCCACTCAATATACGCAGGCTTTAAAAATGGTAGTTTGACCGTCTTCACTGCCTCAACACTCGGATAGAGGTGTCGGATTACCCCCGGAGCCTATTTCCCCTCTAAGCCAAAGTAGGTGTTCTTAATTACAGACGAGCAAACGAAGCAATTTTGAAATTTGATTTATGCCCACTTTGTCCTATTTAACTGTGTGATAATACTTTTTTATCCGGTTTAAGACTCGACAATCCCATTTTTTATAGGGATCGAACTCTGAAGGAATGATTAGTTGAAAAACCATGGATGGGCAGCTTAAAACATGTGCTGATTGTGGAACAACTAAAATCCCTTTGTGGAGAGGTGGTCCAGCTACCCCTAAGGTAATATTTTGTTATTTATTTCACACACATAATAAATCTTTGATATGATTTATTTAGGTTGTGATGGTGTGATTTGTGTGTGTGCAGTCACTGTGTAATGCTTGTGGGATTAGGAGCCGGAAATAGAGTGATTTTACCATCACATTGCTTTCTGTTTTTTTCACTAAGGACTGCCAATTATACATTCCACTAATTTACACCTCATTCACACCTATGCTATTCTTATTTTTCATGTTTTTCTTGTATTGATTTCTTTATCATACAGACACGACAAGGGGGCTTACATGTTTGGACGAGTAGATCTATGTGATTTTTTCCTTGAGCACCCCATCGTCTCTCGATTTCATGCAGGTACATCTTCTTTTTTTTGTTTACTCATACATTTGAAATTTTCCTAGTGCTTGTGTTACCTCAATAAGAAATTGTAGCCACTAAAAAATTGTCATGAAATATCACATGTCCAAATGTCTGCCTATCAATTGAGTAGATGATGTCAACTTCCCTGAATATGATTTTTGATATTTCAACTAATTGAATTAAAAAATTTGGAGATGATGAAAAACCTTCTTCTTTTCGGATGGGGGATAGTATTCTGCCTATATCTAATGTGTGTGTAAATTAGCCCGGCTTCCTAAATATAACTAATAAATTTAAAGTTCAAACCACTTTCATTATTGTTTTCGTTTGAAAAAGAAAGATGTATGAGTAAACAAATGGCTCATGCTACACAACTGAATTTGTTTAACAACCGAGTTTAAGTTATACAACTGATTAGAAGTAACTACACAACTTAATTTGATTTCTTTATTGAGTTTGTGTTTACCAATAGTTATGATTATGAATTCAAGGTATTGATTTGATTTCTTTATTGAGTTTGTGTTTAAATTTCTATTGAAGTCCTAATGTATGTTTTGATTTGTCTTTGCTCACTTATTTTAGGTTTCGGCGATTCAAAAATTGGGAGAAAATATTTTTTGATAAAAAAGGTGACAGTACTGGGACCTATGGACATGCATACAAAGCAATGAGCAATGCAGGATATCTTGACTCTAATCTCATAAGCGTCATATGTTGAATATTGTTGTGTTATTTTTTTATTTCTTAAACAGGGTGGATAGGTCCTATAAATAAATGAAGCTCTGTTTAATTTTTTTTATATTGTTTACAGTTATTAGTGTTATGTAATAAATATTTTTGAATTAAGTATTGGCGTTATTTTCACGAATTGAGTTGGCATTTTTTTATATCATGTTTATGATGGATTTTTGGTATTATTGTTCGAGTATTTTTTCTTTCTTAAATAAGGTGGGCAGTTTTATAACAAAGGAAACTCTCCAAAAAATTTAAATTGTCCGTGTTTATTTTCGAATTGGTTAGTTTGAAATATGATTAGGTCACTATTTTTATATATGTTCTTAGGATTTAATTAGTGTTCCTAATTTTAAATTTAGGATATTGGATCCTGAAAAATATTTTTTTTTAAATATGTATTAAAATTAGTAACATAATTTTACCGTTACTAATTTTGAATTTTACCGTTACTATTAGTAACACAATTTCACTGTTGCTACTCACGAATTTTCCGTGACTATTAGTAACATAAAATTTCCGTTAGTAATTATGAATTTTTCGTTACTATTAGTAACAGAATTTTTCCGTTACGAATTTCGAATTTTACCGTTACTATTAGTAACAGAATTTACCGTTACTAATTCTGAATTTTACCGTTACTATTAGTAATAGAATTTTACCGTTACTAGCTTCGTGCCCCGCGCCTTTTTTCTAACGGAAAAATTGTGTTACTAATATTTTTAGTAACGGTAAAATTGTGTTACTAATAGCGTGTTTTGGTGTAATGAAAATTCATGGCGTGTGATTTTTATAACATCATTTTTACATTTTTGTATGAAAAATTCAAAAAAAATAGTTTGTTTTCCTTGTTTATCGTAACACCCTGATTTGTTTTATGTGATTTACTCTTTTCCCTGTCTATTTCAGACAAATAAAAAGGGGGAGAACGAATTATGCTTTTTATGAGGGAGATTTGATTATGCTTACATGTTTATGCTTTTTATGGGAGAGTTTTAGTATGGGGGAGATTTGATTATGCTTACATGTTTATGCTTTATATCATTTCAAACTTGATACATCATGAGGTATTTGCTTTGTCTCATGTGTGTAGGTTCAATTGAAAATCATTATGTTGCACACCCTAATGAGAAAATCTTGAAGTTTTGAAAAGTTGTCTGTTGAAGATTGGAAAAAGTTTGAAGACTTATCATTTACCTTTTCAGTTTTGGGTTCATGGGAGGGTATATTTTTATAGGTCATATTTATGTTTGATAAATTGTATTTTTTATTTTGTACCGGCATAGACATAGGGGGAGATTTGTAAGAACATTTGTGTCCGTTATCAATTTGTATGTCATATAACGATACACCGTCAAAAAAGTTCAAGATCACATTCAAATCAAAACGGATCCGAATAATCAAGGTTATTCAACAAATAGCCTCCTCGAGATTTACTTTGGTAAGGTTTTGTTTTAGAGTACCTTAATAATGCACTTAGAGTATTGGGATATTTTTTATCAAAATTTTTCTAAGTGTTGGAGTGGAGTTTTAAAGTTTTTCGTTAAAAATCAATTTTCGGAGTTTTTGAGGCAGTGAATTTACTGGAAAAAGAAAAATATTTATTTAATAAGGCTCGTTCGAACGACAGCAATGTCGTTCCAACGACAAGCTATATCGTACCATTCTTCAAATAACATTGGATCTCGTTCAAAAAACATCCAATCTCGTTTGAATGAGCCACCGCCTTAAGTATTTTATAAATAGAACTCTCCAACTCCATTTTTCTTAAGAAGTCTTTCACGTTTTTCATTCTATAAACACTGCATATCGGCATAATACTTTGGCTTATTCATTTAAGGCTTAAAAACCTTTTTGTTTTTGATTCACAAAATTCCAATATCTTTATGTGAATATTTTGGAACCCAAAGAACAACTATGATGTTGTTCAACATCTGCGGAGAAGGAATCTCCATATCTGATCGGTGGACACCAAGTGTAGATCTCTGCGTGTGGACTAGACGAAAATGACGAATCGACACCGACGAGTTTTTCGCTGTCACTCGTAGCTTGGAAGGTTTGACGAAGACACCATGCGTTACACTTGTGGGCGATTATCAGGTTATATGTAAGCCAATGGTATTGTAAACTTTTCAAAGTGTTAAAAAGGTTTTACCCGAAAGGGTTTTTTTCCTAAATTTGTCTTCTTTGTTTAATATGCAAGATTTGAATGATTTAATTCTTTATGACACTTTGATGCATGCATAGGGGCTGAATTAAAATTGAATTTGGTTTGTTCAAATTTAGACACCTAATTAAATAGGTGTGTTTGATTCCATTGGATATTTGCAAACTCGATTGATATGGCATTAACACACCCTCAAGAAGTACCAATTTTCAGCCCGGTACATTCAACAACACCTAGTTCAGTAACATAAAATCCAAGTAAAACACGTCTTGGGTTCCACAAAAACAACTCACATAAAAGTTATTGAGACTATGAATTGAAAAACAAAATCTTTGAAACCTTAAATGGTTGGAGAAGAATACAAACCCTAGAATAAGGTATTCTATCAAAAGAAGTGCTTCTCCAAGCCTAAAATAAATAGTCTGACGCCCAATATATACAAGCAATTAAGGTGGTGTCATGTCAAACTAAAATACACGGCGTTCGAGTGACATACGTCATCGTTTAAGAGAGATTGTATCTCGTTCGAACGAGATACGTTGTCGTTTCAACCATGAAGGCGGTGATCCCAAAAAAAACTTCAGACTTTGAAACAAGTTGGAAACCTCAAAACCAAAACTTGTTACGAGATCAGAAAACTTTTTACAAATTTTTTTTATAAGGAAATGTTTTTATAAAAACCATTTATATCCCAACACTTTTAATATGAAATGTAAATGGAACTTAAACATATTTTTTCCAAATTCATCTTGTTGGGCTTTAATGTTGAAGTCCGCTTGTAATTCGAATCCGTCTTTTATAGATGTTAGCTTCCTCAATTCTTTGACGAATTGTAGCAATATACGACATAATTAATTGTGACGGTCAATGTCCTTACAAATCTCCCCCTATGTCTATACCGGTACAAAATAAAAATATTTGAATTGTCAATATAAAAATGACCTATAGAAATCTACGCTCCCCAAAACAAAAGTGGAAAGATAAACTATCAAGGCTTCAAACTTTTCTTTAACAATCAAATCTTCAAAACTTCAAACTTTTCTCATCAGGGTGTGCAACATAATGATCTTCAATTGTACCTACACACATAAGACAAATCAAATACCTCGTGACATATCGAGTTTGAAATGATATAAGCATAAACATTAAAGCATAATTCATTCACCCCCATACTTAAACTCCCCCATAAGGTCATAATTAGTTCTCCCCCTTTTTATTTGTCCGAAATAGACAAGTAAAATAATAAACCACATAAATCAAATCAGGGTGTCATGGTAAACACAGGCAAACAAAATATTTTTTATTTTTTCAGATTTTTACATTCAAAGATGTAAAAATGATGTTATAAAAATCACACACTATGAATTTTCATTAAGACAATCAATTCGTGGAAACGAAATGAATGGGTGTGAAAAAATTCGATAGGAAAATCGATTCAATCATGACATGTGTGCACGATGTATAAGTGTACTCCTAACGAATGAGAATAAAAATAGTCCTTAGGTGTAAGATTGTTGAATTGAGATGACATCGTCTTAATCATATACACAAATCAAAGTATAAATGATTTCCACGCCAATAACATCCAAAACTTTGTAATGCTTGTTGATGACTTTCAAGGATGTGCAAACCGTTATAAATTCCATCCAAACTCCCTCGTTAAAATATAATGCTTTTTATTTTTGTTATGAGGTGATGAAACTAAAACCTATCAGCCCTTTTTTGGCATATATTTCTTTCTATTCCCTTTTAATTTTTTCCGGGATCTTTTAAACCTCATTGGACCCCGGATAATTTTCAATTCCTCATTTTTTTAGGTCCATTTAAAGGGTGGATTTATTCTCAAAATGGGAGTCCCTATATTGTGAGGTCAGTCCCTATGGGTTACATTTATCCCGTACGCGGTGTTAGTGCCTCTCACGGGGCCGTTCGGGGGTTGTTTGGAGTTTTCGCCCTCCAACGTCGTGTTTTTAATTCGAAGTCTAGATATTTTTGAATTATCATCATATTCTCAAATCGGGAGTCCCGTGACTGTGTGGTTTGTTTTTATGAGTAACATTGGTCGCGTGCGAGGTACTAGTGCCTCTCACGGGGCCGTTGGGTTGCTGTTTCGGGGTGTCGCCCTCTAACATCGTGTTTTTATGCCTAAGTCTAAATATTTTTTAATTATCATCGTATTGTCAAATTGGGAGTCTCGTGATCACGCAGTTTGTCTCTACGAGTTACATTAGTCTCGTGCGAGGTGTTAGTGCCTTTCACAAGGACATTCGGGGTTTGTTTCTAGTTTTCACCCTCTAACACAAAGTTTTTAAGCATAAGTCTAAATATTTTCAAATTATTATTGTATTCTCAAAACGGGAGTCCTTATATTGCTCGATAAGTCCTTACGGGTTACATTGGTCCCATGAGAGGTGTTGGTGCCTCTCACGGGGCCGTTCGGAGGGGGGTTCGGGTTTTTTCCCTCTAACGTCGTGTTTTTTAGCCTAAGTCTAGATATTTTCAAATTATCATCGTATTCTCAAATTGGGAGTCCTGTGACTCTGCGATTAGTCCCTACGAGTTACATGGGTCCCGTACGAGGTATTGGCACCTCTCACGGGGCTATTTCGAGGTGTCGCCCTCTAACATCGTGTTTTTATGCGTAAGTCTAAATATTTTGGAATTATCGTCATATTCTCAAATCGGGACTCCCGTGATCGCGCAGTCAGTCTCTACGAGTTACGTTGGTCTCTTGCGAGGTGTTGGTTCCTCTCACAGGGCCATTCGGGCACCGTTTCTGGTTTTCACCATCTAACGCCAAATTTTTAAGCGCAAGTCTAAATATTTTGAAATTATCATCGTATTGTCAAACCGGGAGTCCCGTGACTACGCAATCAGTTCCAACGAGTTACATTGGTCATGTACGAGGTATTGGTGCCTCGCATAGGGCCGATTGGGAGTTATTTTGGGGTTTCTGAAGCACCCTATATCTTTGACTTACTTAAGTCTATACTATATAGGTTCTCATCTAGTTTGGAAATTGTGACAAAATTTGAGTCCCATCCCTAGTTACCAAATAACCTCAGACTCTACAATGATGCCTCTATAAGTTCTTTAAGGTATCTCACCAACACCACACACTAGGATTGCATACATACATTATATCATGCTATATTTGGTTGTGTGTGAGTTAAATCCTTTTAGATTAATTTTTTACTAATTTTTGGGGAATTTTTAAATAATTTCTAAGATTTTAAAATGATTTTTAGAAATTAAAAATAATGGCTTAAAAACCTTTGGGGCTGGATTATAATTTTTTTTAAGGCATAAAATCTGGTTGGGTAGAAACCGAAAGCGCTTGAGAATATTGTGGGTACAATTTGTATTTTTAACAATTCAGAAACACGCGTTTTACACTGCATCTCAGCCTTAAACGTGTTGCTTATATAACAGCCAGATATGTGTTTTCTCCTTCTCACATACTTAAGCCTCACTGTGGACCATTGGATCTATTCTAATCAACGAACTTCGTGTGTTTTCACTTAATCGTCGTGTTTAATTTTAAACCAATCAAAACTTTTTCTTAAAACGGTGACTTGGTATCCATTAGATTAACTTCGAATTAATCATGTTCGTCTATTTTCCCTCGATGTTCCAGATCCTTCTTCTCTCAGTATATAAGGAGACTTCGTCTTTAATTTTTTAACTTTTATCATTTTACCCTCTGAGAGAAAATAAAGAGAAGAGAGAGAAAGAGCTAGAGAGAGAGAGAGAGAGTTCGAAGAGCTTTTTCACAAACCCTAACAACCAAATCCAAAGCAGAAAATATTTTTCTAAGTGTTTTTAGTTCGAGATTTGTGAAGTTTCTTCCTCTACTGTCTTATATCTCTTTGCCAGCTTAATCACGTTGATTAAGTCTCTATTTCTTTGCATAGAAATTTGAGAATTGATTTATGTGATACAGATCACTTAATTATTTGCTCGATCTGATTTCCTGTTTTGAGAAATCTAATTTTTGTTGGTTATTTTCAAAATAAATGTTGTTTTGAAACCCTAAACCAACAAAACCATTTTTAATTTTAACTTACTCAAACTTTCAGGCTTAGATCTAGTTTGGGATCTTGATTGGGGATTTCACTTTCAAAATTATTTCACATTTTGTGAAATAAGTTAATGTTTTCAAATAAAAAAAGTGTATGTGATACCCCACCTAAATAAATACCGGGTGATTAGTCATTTATTAATTTAATCAGAATATCCAGTGGGATCAGATTATGCATCACTGTCAAAAATTATATTATTAAAACTAACCACCTAATATTTAAAAAGGTTGATGTCAAAATTTTATTTTATCAATTAAAAAAAAATATTTAGGGAAAATAACTAAATCATTCACCATTCAATCCAATCTCATAAGAAATGAAATAACTGACATAATAAAAGGGACTGGAGTAAACACTTCCAGCCTAAAGTCAATTACAATAATTCAACTAAATAAATCCAACAAATGAAGAGAGTAATGACTAAATCTCAAATCTCTGAATATATAAATAAGAGGGGCGATATGTCCAACTAATGCAAATAACTCAAAAGTAAGGAATGATAGACTCAGAGGCGTCTACTAAAAAAGTCATGTAGCCTCCACAGTAACTATAGCTCGTCGAATCAATGGAAATCCTAATTCTGGTGTCCGTGTGGCTAAGCACCTGGTATAATTTGACAAGAAAAGAGATTTGCAGAAAACGGGTCAGATCCCGAGTTGAAAACCGTTTGAAAATTAGCAAGTGCTTAAAATGATTTATTAGCACATATATTTTTCATGTTAAATTATCGAACTCACATGGGATGCTCACCTCTCATCTACTGTTCACCCCTAGAGAATATTCAAATCCCACTAATTATATTCCCATGCTAACTAGTTCTTCCTCTCTAATAACCCATCATAATCCGATATCGTTCTCGATTATTGCCCTCGCAATGTATAATACATAGGACCAATTCCTCTTTGGCATAAATAGACACTTTTAGTCTAATATAATTAAGAGTCTGCTACTTAATTCATTTCAGGTTTCATTATTAATTCTACCTAGTAAATTCACACAGTAGATATCATTACAGGTATATATATACACTCTATCTTATATATATACAATATTGCACCCCGAGACACAACTGTGGTGCCTGCATACTTTGTTATCATGTCCTGTTGCATCGCTCATTTGCATAAAGGACTAAAGGTTCAGTCTCTCGCGAACCATCAAAATTAAACACATATATTGGAGGCGAACATAGTCCTAAGACGATGGGCTACGCACATATCTGCGCACCTATATGATCGCCATCACTATCTCCCTCACAGATAGTCCATACCTAGGTTTTATGCTCTAGTGGTACCAATCAATATCCCACCAGAAGGCTCCTCAACGCATGATTGACCACAACGCGTAACCTCCGCTCGATAGCAAGCAGCGTAGGTATGTTATACACATAATAGTTTATTCCATAAGCATACACACAGCTTAATATATATAATAGGTATTCTCTCAATCCAATTCCTCGAGTTTATAGATTGTATTATCGTCTTAACTACAAAATGTTGCAACCCTTCAACTTATCTCTCTAACATATGCCTTCTCTCTAAGGCACTTTTACCCCGCTATATCCCCTTGGGTATTCTCTCTCTCAACTCATTACTAAGTAGGAGTTTAAGTCATTCTATGATAGCGTAGGTTAATTTCTCTCACTTGGACCAACCTAGAAGGGTTCTAACTTTTCCGGGCAAAAAATAGGGATTCTGGAATCTCGTTAGAAGTCTAGGATTCTCGTTCGAACGAACTTCTCACTTCGAACGAACTCCAAAATCTCATTAGAAGTCTCATTGGAATTCTCGTTCGAACGAGGTCGTTTGAACGATCTGGGCAGGTATATGAACAAGAATTCTGAGACTACCCCTATTCTTCCAAACTTCGTTTTTCCAATCCTTTCCTCATCCAAACTCGTATAAATTCATTCCAACTCCCAATCAATGATTCTAATCCATTCCTAATCATAATAGGACACTTTCTAACATAATTTAGATGACAAACCCTTACATAATCAAAGGGAACCTAAACAAATTCCTAAATCTTTAAAAGTCCCTTAATAATAAACCTACCATTAAAAATCATTCAAAACTCCCAATTATAACTCGTGATTTTAACCTAAAATTACCAGATTTATCATTATAAAAATAGGGTCATTCATCTACATGTAAACCTATCTTCTATTTTCTAAATTAGTTGACAAATTAATGTCAAATTCACGGTGTCATGGTCATCTCATCAACTAGGGTTAACCTAAATCATATATCCACCGAATTTTAGCAAGATAAATGCTTGCCTCTTTGTGAACCTCTGAATCGTTGGAAGAAATTGATATGGGGATGATCCTCTCCTCGAAATCTATGCATTGATGTGATTTCTAGTAGAAGAACTTGAATCCCTTTCCCCAAGCACTTGTGTGTTCTCCTTCCCCTTCTTTGGTTCTCTCTCTCTCTCTCTCTCTCTCTCTCTCTCTCTCTCTCACACACATGTAGGTTTGGAAACCGTCAGATAACCCAATGCCCTTATTCTTTCACTTTTTAATTTCCTATTTTCGTCCATATTAATCCCCAAAAATTTTAAAAGACCAAAATACCCCTCTGGGGTGTCGTTTTGGGTTAAAATGCCCCGGAATCCAAATAAAACACCCGAATAGTGTTTTCTGACTATTTTGACCCTTCAGACACACCGACGCACTCAAAACGGCCATATGAGTTACTTAAAAATAAATCATCCTTTTTAGCTCAATAAAGTAATACTGATACGACTCACACACGCGTCCTAACTAAGTGTATTGTAACTGTCGTATTTTTCACTCTCGATCAAAATAATATTCTCGTTTACATAAATTACTTTACTCTCTAAGTAATATTCAACATAATTATTTCTGATAAATACTAACTCTCATCACGCTAGTAATTATTACAATTAAGTCTGAATTAATTATAAATTAAATTTTCTCCTTTTAAGTCAATTAATCCAAATTCCATAATTAAAATAAAAATCACACAAAATTACGGGATATTACACACTTCCCCCCTAATAACAGAATTTTATCCTGAAATTCGAAAAAAGAACCAAATGGAAGTATACTTGGTAGGAAAAACTCTGGATATTTTCCTCGTATGTCATCCTCACGCTCCCAGGTAGACTCCTCTACATTATGATGTCGCCACTGCGCTCATACTAACGGCACTAGATTTGACCTCATCTTCCTCTCACCACGGTCCATAATGGCAACTGGTACCTCCTAGTAGGAGCTATCGGGTTGTAGATTAATATCCTCTAAGGCAATATGGGTGTGGGCCAAATAATCCTGTAGATATTTCCTCAGTGATGAAATGTGGAACACATCATGAATCCTATGCAAGTGCTCCGATAATACAAGTCGATAAGCTACTGGTCCAATCTGTTCAATAATAGGGAATGGCCCAATATACCTCGGTGCCAAGTTCCCTTTCTTCCTGAACCGCATTACCCCCTTCATAGGAGATACTCGCAACAACACCTAATCCCCAATGCTGAACTTTCTGAAGAATCTTTTGGCATCGACGTAGATCTTCTGCCGGTCCTAAGTAACCCGAATTCGACTTCGTATCAACTCAATCTTAGCTGAGGTGTCCCAAATCACCTCTTTCCCATGTAATTTGTCGTCCCCCCCCCCCCCCCCCCCTTCAAGCTAATATGCTGGATAACGACAGGGTTTGCCATACAATGCCTCAAACGGAGCCATGCCAATCATAAAATGGTAAGAGTTATTATAAGCCAACTCCACCAGTGGAAGGTACTACTCCCATCCCCCTCCAAAATCCAGGACACGCATCCGTAACATGTCCTTCAACATCTGATTCGTTCGCTCTGTCTGCCCGTCTGTCTGCGGGTGATAGGCCAAACTCAACCATATCTCCGTACCCATGGCCTGCTGGAAACTTTCCCAAAATCTAAACATAAAAAATTTGTCTCGGTCGGATACAATATCAAGGGGCACCTCGTGGAGTCTCACTATCTCGGCAATGAAGATCTAAGCATACTGCCCCATAATGTAGTCTGCCCGAACTGGAAGAAAATGAGCTTCCTTGGCCAATCGATCCACAATCACCCATATGGAATCGTGACTTCTCTGCGATGTAGGTATCCCTGTAATGAAATCCATGGAAATGCTCTCCCATTTCCACATAGGGATCTCTAATGGCTGCAGTAGTCCTCCCGGTCTCTGATGATCTGTCTTCACCAACTGACAAGTGTCACACCTCGAAACAAACTCGACGATGTCCTTCTTCATTCCAATCCACAATACTGTCGTCTCATATCCTGATACATCTTATCCCTTTCGGGATGTACCATAAATTATGAACCGTGCAATTCTTCCATCACCGCATGACGTAGTTCCTCCCCTTTTGGGACTACTAGTCTGCCATTAAAATGTAGGCCCCCATCTAAGCTCACTAAGAAGGACTCTGCTCCCTCAGCTACAAGCTAGACAATTAGATCCTGATAGAATGTATCAGTTGCTTGAGCCTGTATCACCCTAGTATCTATCTCGAGTGTAATCATCATCGCTGACATAAATGAGCATACAACTGCATCCTGATGCCCAAGTTCTTTCCATTTTTCCTTCCACACCTCGTCCACGTCACATGCTGGTCTATGGCTCAACGCATCTGCTACAACATTAGCCTTCCCTGGGTGGTAATGGATATCTAACTGGTAGTCTTTCACAAATTTAATCCACCTCCGCTGACGCATATTCAGCTCCCGATGCGTGAACAAATACTGCAGTGACTTATAATCCGTGAATAGGCGACATCTCTCTCCCAAAAGATAATGCCTCCATATTCACAATGCAAACACGACTGCCACTAACTCTAAGTAGTGGGTGGGGTAGTTCATCTCGTGAGGCTCAAGCTTACGAGAATTATAAGCAGTTGCCTTATCCTCCTGCTGAAGTACACCCCCAAGTCCTAATAAGGACGCATCAGTGTAGACCAGGTATTCTAACCCGGGCTTGTGTAGTGCTAAAACTGGTGCTGAAGTCAGCTTGTCCTTCAGCTCGTCAAAGGCCAACTGACAGGCATCATCCCATATAAATGGCACCCCTTTGCGATTCAAGTTTGTCAACAGACCCGCTATCTTTGAGAATCCCCAAATAAACCTCATGTAGTATCCCGCTAGTCCCAAGAAGATATGTATCTCGGTCGGCATCGTGGGCTATCCCCACTCCCTTACTGCTAATACCTTCCCTGGATCTACCGATTTCCCCTCCTCAGAGATTATGTGACCCAGGAACTGAACCTCGCTCAGCTAGAATCCACACTTTTCATACTTTGCATACAACTCGTGCTCACGAAGTATCTACAAAACCATACTCGGATGTTCGGCATTCCCCTCCTCAGTTCGTGAATAAATTAGGACGTCATCAATGAAAACGATGACAAATTAATCTGGGAACTCTCTGAACACCCTGTTAATTAAGTCCATGAAAATGACTGGAGCATTTGTCAGTCCAAATGGCATCACCCGAAATTCATAAGACCCATATCTCATCAGGAATGCGGTCTTTGATACATCCTACTCCCGGATCCGTAGCTGGTGATAGCTCGATCTCAAATCTATCTTTGAGAAGAAAGTAGCCCCTTTGAATTGGTTAAAAAAGTCATCGATTCGGGGCAACGTATACTTATTCCATATCGTGACTTTGTTCAATTATCTATAGTCCACACACAACCTCAATGACCTATCTCTCTTCTTTACAAAGAATATAGGAGCACCCCAAGGCGAGGTACTCCTACGGATGAAGCCATATCCCAACAGCTACTCAATCTAGTCCCATATCTCTCTTATCTCAGCTGGAGCCATACGGTAGGGTGCTTAAGCTATTGATCGAGTGCCCAGTATCAAATATATGATGAAATCAATCTCTCAGCTAGGAGGTAGTCTCGGTATATCCTAGAACACATCTAAAAACTCACGGACTACGGGAATTGAATCAATGGGAATCACTATATCTCTAGAGGTCTCCTCCTATATGTAATATAAATGGGTGGACGATCTTCCCTCAGGATGAGGCATCGCCACTAGGAACATCTCCTATCCTGATATAGCAAAGATGATACTCCTACTAAAACAGTCAATCATAGCTCTATAAGAAGCAAGCCAATCCATGCCAATAATGGCATCATGATCGTGCATATCTAAGACTAGAATATCTGCTAGAAAAATCAAACTCCCAATCTCTATACCTACTCCCCCATCATATAAAGAAAATGAATGACCCATTCCCTAGCGGTGAGTCTACACAAGTCACTGTACTCTCTGCTATGTCTAACAACCCTGTGGCCCATGCAAAACTAGTAGCGATAAAGCAGTGTGATGCACCCGTGTCAAACAAAATGTGCCCCATAGTCCTATGGATAGGAAACATACCCTCAACCGCGGATGGTGCCTGATGAACTGGGGCCTGATGGACGTTGTAGACATGCTCGTACTGTAATTGCCCCTGCTACACCGGAGCTGCTGGAATAACTGGAAAAGATGGAATCTGTAATGGTGATGGGAGGGCAGATAAAAATAGTGGTCGCTGGGGCTCCTTACGAGTACCCTACTGCTGCGGGGCTCTACCCTCTGAGGACAGTCCTAACATTTGTGGCCAGTATTGCCACAAGTAAAACACCTCCCTGGGAAGTGTTCTCCCCTCTGTACCGGCTGACCTTGGCCCTGATGGCCGTTACCTCCCCTCCCATGGACCTGCTGAAATTGCTGCTGCTCCTGCTGGCCCTACTGACCCGACTGACCCTTCCTAAAACCTCCTTGTCGCTACCTAAAATCTCCAAAACGGAACTCCTTAGAAGGATCCCCCTGCTGGAAACCTTGTTCACCCTAACGGACATGTCCCAGAGCTGCGGGTTTCCCACCGGTACTACTACCTCCTGTCTAACTCTACTGGATGGACTCCCTAACTCGTTTGCTTCCTTGCTGGTGGAAGCAGTGGTCCTGACAATGTAGTAGGGCAACTGTAATACCCCGTATTTTTATGATATTTATTTATGGGATTAATTGAATTAAATGAGTATTAATTGGGAATTAATCCGGATAAAAATACTAGCGAAATGCGAGTTGGTATTTGATATTAATGAGTATATATGGCTATATATGAATATTGAATTACGAAATTTGTCGTGAGATTGAAATACGGCAATTTGAAAATTTTGTTGAGACGCGTGTGACAGTCGCGTCAGGAATATATTTATTTTAATTAAAAAGTGAATTTTATTTCTATTAACCGTATGGTCGTTTTGAGTGTGCCAATGCGTCCGGAAGGGTCGAAATAGTCCGAAAACACTAGCCGGGGGTTTAGTTTGGGTCCCGGGGCATTTTTAGGCCATACCGGTAACGTATAAGGGTAGTTTGGTAATTTTGGATTTTTGGGAATTAAAACCCACGAAAATTAGGAATTAATATCTGATTTGGAAATTACTAAACCCACTAATAACCTAATGGGCTACGGAGGTTATTGAAATTAGTTCCAAAAGAGTTCCTAAGGCAAACCCTAGCCACCATTGTCACTTTGGAGAAGAAGGCTTGTAGAGAGAGAGAAGAGAGGAGAATTCTGCAGAGAGAGAGAGAGAACACTTCATCAATTCGACATCAAAATCAGGGATACACATAAGGCAAGTGGTTTAATTACATATTTTGCAAAGAATGCTTCTTCCATGCGTAGGAAATTTATAAAATTTCATTGTTCTTGGAGAATGATAAAAACCCATTGAATTGGATATAGAGATTTATAAAATTTATGAGGAGATTGCATGTAGAACAATGATAGGATGATTATTCAGAGAAAAATACATCTTTTATACCATAAAAACGGATTTATTTATGTCTATGGATGAATTTAATTTCTAGGGTTCATGTTATTGTGATTGGGGAAGAAGATGTAGAGATTTGATATTTGGATGATATTTAGGGTGAATTAATCCCACAAAACATGTTAGTATGTGACCTAAGTTTGTTTAGGAACAATTAGAAACCTTGAACCATTGTTGGATTGATGTTTAGATGAGATTTTTTTTTTTTTTTTTTTTTTTCTAACTTTATAAGGTTTATTTGCAATAATTAGAAGACCTTGCCTCTTCTAAATGGCTTACATCCAAAGAACACAGAGAACTTTATATGGAAACATAAATGAGGATCTTTATAGATTAGATCCCTTACAGAGCCATATAATACCACCTACTGACAAAATAGAACTCCAATGACCACTATACATGTCTGATGGATGGGAGTCTCCATTTATCCACTACTAGAAGACCTTTGAGATGCTTTGGAAATTCTCGAAGGACTATAGAGAAACAGTCCTTTTTCTCAGATGCTCCTAGCTTTGCAAGAAAATCAGCCACTTTATTCGCCTCTCTATATACATGAACAAGATTTATCTTCATCATATCCATTAAGTTCCTGATTTTATGAATAACCCAACTTATTTTCCAAGGAGGATTTCTTTGACAATTGATGATGTTCACAAGAGCCTCTGAATCACTTTCTACCAATAAATCATAACCAATAAAGTCTAAAAGGAATTCAAGGCCTTTTAGTAAAGCCAAAGCTTCAGCTTCCATATTAGACACCACACCAAAATGCGCATGAAACGCCCAAACCATATCTCCTGATTGATTCCTAAGCACTCCACCTCCTCCTCCCTGCCCAGGATTTCCTATAGCACTCCCATCCACATTTAACTTCAAAGAGCCATATATAGGAGGATTCCATTTTATAAACATTATATCTTTTTTACCATGCTCCATACGCATAACAGCCCTTCGAGAAATTTCATTTTTAATTAGAACCAAAATTGAAGCCACACTAGGAGAGCAATCATCATACCGACATTTGTTTCTATAACACCATAGGTACCAACATACAATTGATGGCACCACTTTGCTAACAATTTGGTCTATCTTAACCCCATGAATCCACCATTGAAAAAGCTGATTTCGCACACCTCCACCTCTTATTCTAGTAATCCCATATTCTCTATTAATTTGATCCCATATAGCAGAAGGAAAATCTCCAGCCTCAAATATATGATCAACATCTTCTTCTCTAGGCTTTTGACAACAACAACATTTTGAAGGCCCTCTAAAACCAATAGCTTTTATCTTATCATCAGTAGGAAGAAGATTATTCATCATCTTCCACATAAAAACAGACATTTTTATGGGAAGATGTTTATGCCAGATAAACTTCGAACTCAAACATGATGAACTAGACTGCCTACAAATGTTCCAAGCAGAGGTTATATTGAAGATACCTGTGCTAGATGGTTTCCAAATCAGGGAATCAGCAGACTTAGGCATAATTTCTTCAAAATTTAACACTTTATAAGTGATCTCATAGTTGAAGACCTGCTCTAATTTCTCTTTTTCCCATATTTTGCTTTGGTTCCAGTATTCTTTAATCTGCCCCGCTTCTACCGCATTTGATAATTTACATTCAGGAACACCCCAGTTATCCTTTGCTATATTAATATTTCCTTCTCCAATAATCCACATCATGTGCTCTTCAGCTTTGTCCCTCACATTGCACATACGATTCCAAGTCTGAGCTGACCCTCTCTTTGAAGCTGAGCATGGGTGCTGACCCCTACAATAAGCTGCCATCATGAATTTTGCCCAAATAGATTTTTGCTGTCTAAAATTCCACCATAATTTCATACTCAGAGCCGAATGAACATCATATAAGTTTCTGATTCCCAACCCACCCTCAGATATGGGTTTTGCTATTTTTTCCCAGCCACACCAGTGATGCCGAGACTCCCCAAAGCTGTTACTCCAAAAAAAATTTGCAATACTAGCAGTAATTTTATTGAGAATTGCTTTTGGAGGATTCAAAGCAGATAAATTGTACAGATACATGGAAGAGAGCACTGAGTTTATGAGAACAACCTTACCTCCAAGACTCAAACATTTAGACTTCCAACCTTGAATTCTATTCTTTATATTCTGCACCATCTCTATAAAATAAATACTCTTTTTCCTTCCACTGAAAATAGGACAGCCTAAGTACTTTATTGGATCTGACTTCAGTTGCATACCAGAAATTTCCTTGATTTTATTGATGGCTCTGAGATTAATATGCTTCGAAGCCATGACATTACTCTTTCTAGTATTGATAAGTTGACCCGAAACCTGCTCATAGAGTCTTAGCACTCTCATAATCTGCTTCACTTCCTTCACATTGCCTGAGCTAAAAATGATAATGTCATCTGCAAAAGACAAATGATTAAATCGAGGGCTACCAATTGGCATTTTATACCCCACATAATTTGAGTTAGTAAGCAAGAATTCAAGGTTTTTGGATAGGACATCTGCCATCATAATGAATAGACTTGGGGATAGAGGGTCCCCTTGCCTTAAACCTCTAGAAGATTTGAAAAATCCAGAAGTCTCTCCATTAATTATTATAGTGAACCATGCATTAGAAATAATCCTCCATATATAATCCAACCATATTTCGCAGAATCCCATTCTTCGCATAATCTTTATAAGAAACATCCAAGAGACCCTATCATATGCCTTAGCCATGTCCAATTTAAAGATGATATTCCCTCCAAAATTCTTATGATGAAGACGAGAGATACATTCTTGAGCCAACAATACATTTTCTGTAATGGACCTGCCTTTGATGAAGCCTGATTGAACTGGAGAAATTATTTGATTCAAGAATTTTGAAAGCCTGTCATTCAAAATCTTTGAGAAGATTTTATTTATAAAATTTTGCATGCTTATAGGTCTGAACTCATTAAACGATTGAGGGTTTAAAGTTTTTGGGATCAAAGCAATTTTGGTAGTTGTTGAAATTTTTGGAAGAATAGATCCTGCAAAGAAACTATGGACTGCCTTCAACACATCAGCTTTTATTATACCCCAAAAAAATTTAAAAAAATACCCAGGGAAGCCATCAACACCTGGACTGCTAGAAGAACTTAGACCTTTTATAGCTTGTTCCACCTCCTCCATATCTGGCCACACAATCAGAGCTTTGTTCATATCTTCTGTAATGGTTTTTGGAATATGCCTTAGCAGATCTTGTTCCCCTTCTGGATACACATTCTCATCTGATCGAAAAACTGCAGAAAAATGATCAATTGCTTCAGCTTTTATCTCCTCTTTTGAATGAATCCACGTACCATCATCCTTCTTTATCTTATCAATGGCTAAACGACGCTGCCTATTTTTAACACACTTATGAAAATAGGCAGTGTTCCTATCCCCATCTTGAACCCATCTCTCATTTGCTTTTTGCGACCAGAACTCATATTCTATTTTTAGGCAATGATTATGGGAAGCAGTTACCTGGGAAAGGACCTCTCTATTAAATTCAGAGGGATCATTTTCATAAGAAATTTCTGCTTGCAAGAGTAAGTCTTCAGCATGCCTAGCCGCCTGAAAAATGTCCCCATAATATGATCTACTCCACCTGCTAAGTTTACCTCTGATAGCTTTGAGTTTGAGGGATATAGCTACTATAGGATTAGAGCACTCCACTTCCTTCCAGGTTTCTTCCACAATTTTGATGCAGGCCTCTTTCTCAGTCCAAAACTTAAGGAATACAAAGGCTTTTGAAATCTGATGACTAATTAAGTTACCAGATAGCAATAGAGGATTATGATCAGACATACTGCGATTGAGATGATTAACTGTCCATTTAATTCCACAATCTAAGCACTGCTGATTCATTAAAATTCTATCAAGCCTACACCATATACTGCTCCCTCCACTTCTCTTGTTATGCCAAGTGAATTTCGACCCTTTATACCCCAAATCTTCTAGGCCATTACCTTCAATGCACTCAACGAATTCAAACATAGCACCAATATTAATATTATTACCTCCAGCCTTCTCATCCTGATTCGTTATAATGTTGAAGTCCCCACATATCATCCAAGCTGAGTCTATACATATATCTGACAAGTGCTCCCACAAAACTCTTCTTTCCAGTCTGATGCAGCTAGCATAAACAAAGCTACACTGAACAGACTGTGCTACACCATTAAGCTTAACTTTCATTGTTATACACTGCGACATATCAGAAATGAGTTCCCATTCCACCCCTTCCTTGAAAAAGCACCAGATTTTACTATTTAAATTAGATTTGCATGATGCAAAGCCTAATTTAATCATATAGCTTTGGATTTTCCCCAATTCCTGTTTTGGCTCTAAAATGACCATTACTTGCAGCCTATGGATTTTGTTAAGTCTACTTATTCTCCTCATTGCCCCTTTCTTAGAAATTCCCCTAACATTCCAGATCATAGCTTCAATCATATGGACTTATTAGATTTTTTTGAGTTTGAGTTGGACCTTAATATTCTAATATTTTTTAGTCCCTTCATAATTGGAGATTTCCTCTTCCTTACTACTGTTGTAAACCCATCCATTTGCTCTCTATCATCAGAAGAACAACCTTCCCCAAAATTGTTTTGAATGGCTTCTTCCTGATATGCTTGGACAAAATCCTCATCATTGCAGGACTTTTCCCTTACACCAACCATAGACTCAATACAATTATCCACATCAGCCTCTTCTAGATCTGAAACAGGCATACATACAGTATCACCTGTAGCACAAATTTCTCCTACTTCTGGAACATTTGTAAGGATCTCCTTTCTAGAATTTTTCACATTATATTGTTCTTCTACAGTATGCCTCAACTCCACTACCATATCCTGTTTTTTGAAAAAATTTGAAATCAAAGTTTGTCTTACTTGTATGGGGCTGGACTGATTCTTCTCCAAAATCTCTCCATCTTCTTTCTCCAATGCTATTGCACTAACAATTTGATCTTCTACTGGATTTGTCTCAAACGATCTAGCTACCCATTCTTTTGTAGACTCTTTCTGATTTTGCTTCGCTCTCTGAATTTCCTTGTTGCTCATCCTATTCTTTTCAGCGTCCGAAACCTTCTTGAAATGACATTGACCTTGATCATGACCTTTCTTACCACAAAAATAACAAAATGGTGGTAAATCTTCATATACTATAGGTTGCCAGAAACCAGAATCTTTATCCTTATTGCCAATCCAGACCCTTGAAGGCAAAGTTTGTTTTAAATCAACTTCAACACACAACCTAGCAACACTTGGTCTAGCAATTGAACCAGTCGCACCATCAATCTTGAGAGGCCTCCCTACTACTTGTCCAATAGAGAACATAGCACTCTTATTATACAAATGAATAGGGAGGAGAGGAAGTAAAATCCAAGCAGGAACAATTGATGATTCCTTATTTGGATGAAAATCTGTATCCCATTTGAAGGATCGCATAGGGAAACCATGAATGAACCAAGAGTCTTTAAGCCAAATACGATGAAAGTCTTCTTCATGGTCAAGACGGATCAATACATGTTTGTTGTCAATCAATCCAATATGAGCAGAGGCTTTAAGGTTGAGAGAACAGAAAAACTTACGAATATCATCCACCGAAGGTCGACCATGTGAGAACTTTCCAACCAAGGTGTACTTGAAAGGTGCAGCCATTTCTTGAATACTGGAATCCTCATATATAATAGCAGGTTCACCTTTATAAGAAGATATGGGCTGAAGAATGGTTTGAGTCATGTTTTTGGAACACACAACATCAGCAAAAGATTTGTTTTTTGGGTCAAGTTGGACGTGGTTTTGAAGATTAGGTGAGGATTTTGAAAGGAAAGAAGGAGAAGCATTCTGATGGAGGGGTTGCATGCCTTCTCCTACGATAGGAGAAGGTAGAAAAGCCATGCAAACCCTATCTAGGGTTAGGGTTAGCTAGAGAGAAGAGAAGACGGCTATCAACCCACCCACCCTACTTAGATGAGATTAGAGTGGAAGAAAAGATGGAAAAACGAGTTAAGGAATTTCTGGGCTCGAAACTGGCCTCTCGTTAGAAGACCTACCCAGGTCGTTCGAACGAGCTCGTTCAAACGAGCTTCTAACGAGTGGATAGTTTGCCTTCTAACGAGTTGAATGTTCATTCGATGCCTTTCGTTCGAACGAGATCTCGTTAGATACCCAGTTCGTTCGAACGAACTCTCGTTCGAACAGCCTTGTTCGAACGAGACTTCTAACGAGCTGACAGTTTAGGCTTTTTAGCCTGTTTTGGTTCCGAGTGTCCCGTAACCTTGTTTATATGTATAGATAACACTTCCTTGTGGATTAATTGATATATTTGGGATATAATGAGGAGTAAAACCTAGAAGTGTAGTTTGAACCTAAGGGAAATTATGGATTAGGACGTGAGTGTCTATTACGATGCGAGAACTATTAACGGCCTAAATAATTATATTAACCAGGGACATATAAATTGTGTAGCATTATATGTCGGTACGAGAATAAGAAGTGTACAACAAATAAATTATGGTGATTACTAAGATGTGTGCTTACTTAGTACATGTATATGATTTTGTGTATGACATACCTACCATACTTGCTATCGTGGGAGGTTTACGTTCGCTTAGGGCCATCTAATCCTTGTGTTGTTCGGATTTAGATTGGTACCTCGATGAACATAGGTCAGAGAAGGACTTATTGGGATGTTAATAAGTCTACTGATCGTGGGAGCGTAGGTATGTGTGTGACCCATGTGATGTGACTGTGTTCGCCTCCATTGTTTGTGATTGTTGTTATCTGAGAACGATTCCTGAGAGATTCGGAATGCGTGATCCTTATGTACGTGATGTACCGGGATGGATAGCAGAGTATGTGTGCACCGCAGCTTAGTCTCGGGGTGCTTGTATTGTATATTTATGACGTGAATAATATACACTTAATTAATGGGAACTTTCATGTTGGTATCGTGAATATACTTAAGGTAATGTTTTGAGAAAATATAATGGGTTAACCGATAGTGAATTGTATTACTAATTGAGAATCTGAGTTTAAGTAAAGCCCTCTATTAAATTGATAACGCTAGAATGTAATATGGGAATCGAGTAGTAAGGGGTAGAACGTATTACGTTTTGGTTAGATATGTATGTTATTTAGATGGGTACGGTACGTTAGGAGTGCACATGTAGTCGAGAGGTGAGAATTTCATGTGAGTGCACGTCCTAACATGTATTTTGCATTTAATGTTTTAATGTTATTAAAACACTTGCTGTTTTTAAAATGATTTCCACTTTCGGGCTCTGACCCATTGCTTTCAAATCTATTTTTGTGTAAAAACCATTTTAGGTGCCCAGCCACAAGGACACCATGCTTAGGATCCTCATTTAGGTGATGAGCTGTAGATGTTTGTGGAAGTTACAGGATTTTGCTTGTAGACGCTTCATCTATCTTGACTCTATATTCAGCATTTATCAGTTGTAGGACATGTCGCCCATTTCTTTTAGAGGCATTTCATTTATTTCAGTTATTTAGACTTCGGGCATGTAATTAATTCAGGATTCAGACTTGTCATATTATTTTCGGTTGTGGGATTGTTGTAAGGAGTTTTCCTCCGGACTTCTTATTATTTTGTTGGTTATTATATTGCTTCGTTATGGTGAATGGATTATGTTGTTCTTCCATTATTCTTTTATTGTATGTTAATCAGACTTAAATTAAAATTTGGCAGCTTACTTTTTAAATACTAGGTGGTTAGTAACTATAAAAATGTTTTCGACAGTGATGCTATTAACTGGACCAACTTGGCATTTTGTATTAATTTAATAAAGGAGTAGCTACCCGGTATTTAATTAGTCGGGGTGTCACAGGTGGTATCAGAGCATCAGGTTCTAGTGTCCTTTAGGATCTGTACGGCTTATTATGTTTCCGCTGAGCTTTCTTTGATGTAGAGCCCTATATTTTAGGACTATTGTATTCTTTTGTATATGCTACGTTCTTCAGCTATTTTGAGTTTATAACTGCGAACTTATAGACTTTATTCTTGTTTCAGAATGCCTCCACGACATGCACAAAGGATTCCCAGGGATGCAATGCCAGAACCACAGCCCGCACTAGTTCAGGGCACGATGAATGCCGCCGAGGTTGCAGCCATTGTGGCCAAGGCGGTAAATGCCGCACTAGCCGTAGTTCAGCAGGCACCACCTCAAGCGCCGATAGCCGCGCAAGTTCAGGCACATGCATTCCCGTCTGCTTGGGAACGTGTACGTGATGCTTTTCAGAAAGCACACCCTCCGGAGTTCGCAGGTAGCTCCGATGTTGTGGTTTCTAGTCAGTGGAGGAAAGACATTCAGCGGCACTTGAGGATGTATGAGTGCACCGATGTCCAGAAGCAGATACTAGCTACCTTTAAGCTAGTGGGGTCTGTACTGCAGTGGTGGGAGTCTATTACCACCGTGGAGGAGAGAGATACTCTCACTATCCAGGAGTTTTGGGTGCGGTTCGACTGCAAATACTTTTCGTCGACTGTTTACACGATAATTAGAAGGAAGTTGATGAGCCTCAAGCAGGAGGGTAAGACTGTGGCCGAGTATGAGGCCGAATTCACTGATCTTCTGAACATTGTTCCGGATGAGATACCGATAGAGGAGAATAAGATACAGAAATTTACAGACGGGTTGACTTGGAGGATCCGTCAGCATTTGTTGGGGAACCTATCGTTGGCCACTTACTCTGATGTGGTTAACGCTGCACTGTTACACTTCCAGGACCATCGCTTTCACATGGCTGAAGGCAAGAGGTCAGGAGAGTCCAGCCATCAGGGCAGGACTGGGGGAAATGGTGCCAGTGGGGTACATTCTGTTCAGGGGCAGAGGCAGGGTGATCAGGGTTCCCAGCAAGGGGATCACAAGAGGTTCAGGTCGGGAAATTTCAGGCACGGACAGGGAGGTTTCCGTCAAGGCCATCAGGATCCGAACGACCATCAGAACCAGCAGGGCCAGAATGGTCAACAGCAGTTTCAGCAAGGCCAGTGGAGGAACGGTAAAGGCCACCAGGGCCGGGGGCAGCAGGGACAGAGAGGGGGGAACTTCCCAGGGAAGTGTTTCGTTTGTGGCAAGACTGTCCATAAACGCCAGGACTGTCCTGATACGGGCAGGGTCCCGCAGCAGCAGCAGGGTGCTCGACATGAGCCACAGAGGCCACTTTTTCCACCTTCCCTCCCAGCTCCAGCCCAGGTGCCAGCACTACCAGCCATTCCGGAAGTTCCTGTGCAGCAGGGGCAGTTACAGTATGGACATGTCTATAACGTCCACCAGGCAGCAGCTCCACAGGAACCACCCGCAATTGAGGGTATGTTTCCTATCCATGGTACTATGGGTCGGGTTTTATTTGATACGGGGGCAACGCATTGTTTTATAGCTACACATTTTGCGAAAGCCTTAGGGTTGTTAGCCACAGCAGAGAGCACAGTGACGTGTGTAGACTCACCATTGGGGAGTGGGTCACTTATTTTCTTTATATGCCGGGGAGTGGGGGTAGAGATTGGTAGTTTGGTATTACCTACAGACATGTTGGTATTAGATATGCATGTGCACGATGTGATTATCGGTATAGATTGGCAACTAGACTATAGAGCCATGATTGATTGCTTCGGTGGGAGCATTGTTTTTGACATTCCGGGGCAAGAGATGTTTGTAGTGGCGATGCCTCTCCCAGAGGGAGGCTCGACCGCTCATTTGTATTACATAGAGGAGGATACCTCTAAGGAGGTTGTGATTCCTTTAGATTCGATCTCAGTTGTTAGGGAGTATTTCGATGTGTTTCAGGAGATACCAGGTCTACCCCCCAGTCGAGAGATAGACTTTGTCATAGACTTATTACCAGATACGAGACCTATAGCACGCGCACCGTACCGTATGGCTCCAGCAGATATGCGAGAGCTACGAGATCAGATTGAGCAGTTGTTGGGTCAGGGGTTTATACAGAGGATTACTTCGCCGTGGGGTGCCCCTGTGTTGTTCGTGAAGAAGAGAGATGGTTCACTGAGACTGTGTGTGGACTACCGAGAGTTGAATAAGGTTACGATACGGAATAAGTATCCGTTGCCTCGAATCGATGACTTATTCAACCAGTTGAGAGGAGCTTCTTTCTTCTCAAAGATTGATTTGCGATCGGGATACCATCAGTTGCGTATCAGGGAAGAGGATATCTCGAAGACTACGTTCTTAATGAGATATGGTTCTTACGAGTTTCGGGTTATGCCTTTTGGTTTGACCAATGCTCCAGCCGTGTTTATGGACTTAATGAATAGGGTGTTCAGAGATTTCCTAGATCAGTTCGTCATTGTCTTCATTGATGATATTCTGGTTTACTCCCAGACAGAGGAGGAGCACGCCGAGCATTTGAGGCAAGTTTTGCAGGCGCTACGTCAGAACGAGCTGTATGCAAAGTATGAGAAGTGCGGGTTTTGGCTGAAGGAGGTCCAGTTTTTGGGACACATTATTTCCGACTGGGGGATATCTGTTGATCCGGGGAAAGTATCCGCGGTGAGGGAGTGGGGCCAACCCACGACACCGACGGAGATCCGTAGTTTCTTGGGCCTAGCAAGATACTACAGGAGGTTCATTCGGGGATTTTCGAAGATAGAGGGTCCTTTGACACATCTGACTCGTAAGGGTGTGCCATTCATCTGGAGTGATGCCTATCAGTTGTCATTTGATGAGTTGAAGGATAAGTTGACCTCAGCACCTGTGTTAGCATTGCCGAGACCGGGAGTTGAGTATCTAGTTTACACCGATGCGTCCTTGCAAGGACTTGGAGGTGTATTACAGTAGGAGAGTCGGGCCATAGCTTATGCTTCCCGTAAGCTTAAGCCTCATGAGAAGAATTACCCCACTCATGATTTGGAGTTGGCGGTAGTTGTATTTGCCCTTCGGATTTGGAGACATTACCTTTTGGGGGAGAAGTTTCGACTGTTCATGGACCACAAGTCCCTACAGTACCTATTCACGCAAAAGGAGTTGAATATGCGGCAGCGAAGGTGGCTTGAGTTTGTGAAGGACTATCAATTTGATATCCAGTATCACCCGAGAAAGGCTAACGTGGTAGCAGACGCGTTGAGCCGTAGGCCAGTAGATGAGGTGGCAGGGGTGTAGAAGGCCAAGTGGAAGGAATTGGGACACCAGGATGCAGTGTCCCGATCGTTCATGTCTGTGATGACCGTTACACCGTAAATTGTCACGAAGGTAGTAAGGGCACATGCAAATGACTCGTTCTGTCAGGAGCAGATAGTTCGATTACTAGCAGAGGGAGCCGAGTCCTATACCGTTAGCTCAGACGGGAGATTACGCTTCAATGGGAGATTGGTAGTTCCGGAAGGGGAGGAATTGAGGCATGAGGTGATGGCAGACTCGCACGGCTCACGGTTCGCGGTACATCCCGGTGGGGATAAAATGTACCAAGACATGAGACGACAGTATTGGTGGAGCGGGATGAAGAGAGATATTGTCGTGTTTGTTTCTAAATGCGCCACTTGTCAGCTAGTAAAAGTGGATCATCAGAGACCGACAGGACTTCTACAGCCATTGGAGGTCCCGATGTGGATGTGGGAGAGCATATCCATGGACTTTATCACGGGGTTGCCTACGTCACAGAGGGGTCATGACTCCATTTGGGTAATTGTGGACAGGTTGACCAAAGTCGCTCATTTTCTACCCGTAAGGACAGACTACACTACGGGACAGTATGCCCAGCTCTTTATTGCAGAGATAGTGAGACTTCACGGTGTGCCCCTAAATATCGTGTCTGACCGAGACAAGATATTTGTTTCATAGTTTTGGGAAAGTTTTCAGGAGGCCATGGGCACGGAATTGCGATTGATTACGGCGTATCATCCGCAGACAGATGGGCAGACCGAGCGTACGAACCAGATGTTGGAGGACATGTTGCGTATGTGCATCATTGATTTCGGAGGTGGATGGGAGCAGTATCTTCCACTGGTGGAGTTTGCCTACAATAACTCCTACCAGTTCACCATTGGCATGGCTCCATTTGAGGCGTTGTACGGTAGACCTTGTCGTTCCCCAACATGTTGGTTGGAGGTCGGGGACAGCAAATTACTTTGGTTGGAAGTGATTCAGGATACTTCGGCGAGGATAGAATTGATTCGGAATCGAATTCGGGTAGCTCAGGATCGGCAGAAGAGCTATGCTGATGCGAAGAGGTTCTTCAGAGAGTTCTAAGTGGGGGACCAGGTTTTGCTAAGAGTATCTCCTATGAAGGGGATTATGCGTTTCGGGAAGAAAGGGAAGTTGGCACCGAGATATGTGGGACCATTTCCTATTATTGAGCGGATTGGACCGGTTGCGTATAGACTTGGGTTACCGGAGAATTTGCATCGGATTCATGATGTATTTCATATTTCCTCGCTAAGGAAATATCTTAGAGACGATTTGTCTCATTCTCATATTGCTTTGGAGGACATCGATCTCCAGCCTGATAGCTCCTACGAGGAGGGTTCGATTGCTATTTTGGACCGAAATGAGCGGAAACTGCGGTCAAAGATAGTTCCGTTAGTACGTGTTCAGTGGCGACATCATAATGTCGAGGAGTCCACATGGGAGCGCGAGGATGAGATGCGCGAATGTTATCCAGAGTTGTTCTTACCAGGTACTTTCTGGTTCCGAATTTCGGGACGAAATTCTGTTATTAGGGGGGAAGTATGTAATACCCCGTATTTTTATGATATTTATTTATGGGATTAATTGAATTAAATGAGTATTAATTGGGAATTAATCCGGATAAAAATACTAGCGAGATGCGAGTTGGTATTTGATATTAATGAGTATATATGGCTATATATGAATATTGAATTATGAAATTTGTCGTGAGATTGAAATACGGCAATTTGAAAATTTTGTTGAGACGCGTGTGACAGTCGCGTCAGGAATATATTTATTTTAATTAAAAAGTGAATTTTATTTCTATTAACCGTATGGTCGTTTTGAGTGCGCCAACGCGTCCAGAAGGGTCGAAATAGTCGGAAAACACTAGTCGGGGGTTTAGTTTGGGTCCCAGGGCATTTTTAGGCCATACCGTCAACGTATAAGGATAGTTTGGTAATTTTGGATTTTTGAGAATTAAAACCCACGAAAATTAGGAATTAATATCTGATTTGGCAATTACCCACTAAACCCAATAATAACCTAATGGGCTATGGAGGTTATTGAAATTAGTTCCAAAAGAGTTCCTAAGGCAAACCCTAGCCACCATTGTCACTCTGGAGAAGAAGGCTTGTAGAGAGAGAGAAGAGAGGAGAATTCTGCAGAGAGAGAGAGAACACTTCATCAATTCGACATCAAAATCAGAGATACACATAAGGCAAGTGGTTTAATTACATATTTTGCAAAGAATGCTTCTTCCATGCGTAGGAAATTTATAAAATTTCGTTGTTCTTGGAGAATGATAAAAACCCATTGAATTGGATGTAGAGATTTATAAAATTTATGAGGAGATTGCATGTAGAACAATGTTAGGATGATTATTCAGAGAAAAATACATCTTTTATACCATAAAAACGGATTTATTTACGTCTATGGATGAATTTAATTTCTAGGGTTCATGTTATTGTGATTGGGGAAGAAGATGTAGAGATTTGATATTTGGATGATATTTAGGGTGAATTAATCCCACAAAACACGTTAGTATGTGACCTAAGTTTGTTTAGGAACGATTAGAAACCTTGAACCATTGTTGGATTGATGTTTAGATGAGATTAGAGTGGAAGAAAAGATGGAAAAACGAGTTAAGGAATTTCTGAGCTCGAAACTGGCCTCTCGTTAGAAGACCCAGTTTGCCTTCTAACGAGTTGAATGTTCGTTCGATGCCTTTCGTTCGAACGAGATCTCGTTAGATACCCAGTTCGTTCGAACGAACTCTCGTTCGAACAGCCTCGTTCGAACGAGACTTCTAACGAGCTGACAGTTTAGGCTTTTTAGACTGTTTTGTTTCCAAGTGTCCCGTAACCTTGTTTATATGTAGAGATAACACTTCCTTGTGGATTAATTGATATATTTGGGATATTTGGGATATAATGAGGAGTAAAACCTAGAAGTGTAGTTTGAACCTAAGGGAAATTATGGATTAGGACGTGAGTGTCTATTACGATGCGAGAACTATTGACGGCCTAAATAATTATATTAACCGGGGACATATAAATTGTGTAGCATTATATGTCTGTACGAGAATAAGAAGTGTACCACAAATAAATTATGGTGATTACTAAGATGTGTGCTTACTTAGTACATGTATATGATTTTGTGTATGACATACCTACCATACTTGCTATCACCGGAGGTTTACATTCGCTTAGGGCCCTCTAATCCTTGTGTTGCCCGGATTTAGATTGGTACCTCGATGAACATAGGTCAGAGAAGGACTTATTGGGATGTTAATAAGTCTGCTGATCGTGGGAGCGTAGGTATGTGCGTGACCCATGTGATGTGACTGTGTTCGCCTCCATTGTTTGTGATTGTTGTTATCTGAGAACGATTCCTGAGAGATTCGGAATGCGTGATCCTTATATACGTGATGTACTGGGATGGATGGCAGAGTATGTGTGCACCGCAGCTTAGTCTCGGGGTGCTTGTATTGTATATTTATGATGTGAATAATATACACTTAATTAATGGTAACTTTCATGTTGGTATCGTGAATATACTTAAGGTAATGTTTTGAGAAAATATAACGGGTTAACCGATACTGAATTGTATTACTAATTGAGAATATGAGTTTAAGTAAAGCCCTCTATTAAATTGATAACGCTAGAATGTAATATCGGAATCGAGTTGTAAGGGGTAGAACGTATTACGTTTTGGTTAGATATGTATGTTATTTAGATGGGTACGGTACGTTAGGAGTGCACATGTAGTCGAGAGGTGAGAATTTCATGTGAGTGCACGTCCTAACATGTATTTTGCATTTAATGTTTTAATGTTATTAAAACACTTGCTGTTTTTAAAATGATTTCCACTTTCTGGCTCTGACCCATTGCTTTCAAATCTATTTTTTTGTAAAAACCATTTTAGGTGCCCAGCCACAAGGACACCATGCTTAGGATCCTCATTCAGGTGACGAGCTGTAGCTGTTTGTGGAAGTTACAGGATTTTGCTTGTAGACGCTTCATCTATCTTGACTCTATATTCAACATTTATCGGTTGTAGGGCATGTCGCCCATTACTTTTAGAGGCATTTCATTTATTTCAGTTATTCAGACTTCGGGCATGTAATTAATTCAGGATTTAGACTTGTCATATTATTTTCGGTTGTGGGATTATTGTGAGGAGTTTTCCTCCGGACTTCTTGTTATTTTGTTGGTTATTATATTGCTTCGTTATGATGAATGGATTATGTTGTTCTTCCATTATTCTTTTATTGTATGTTAATCAGACTTAAATTAAAATTTGGCAGCTTACTTTTTAAATACTAGGTGGTTAGTAACTATAAAAATGTTTTCGACAGTGATGCTATTAACTGGACCAACTTGGCATTTTGTATTAATTTAATAAAGGAGTAGCTACCCGGTATTTAATTAGTCGGGGTGTCACAGCAACCTTAACCACATCAAAGTAAGTGTCAAATGAAAGATTCCCTAACAAGTGCTGGTGAATCTTCAAAGTCAAACCATCTATGAATCTCTGAATCTTCTTCTCCTCTATCGGTATCTCTTCTGGAACTAGATTAAGAAGGTCTGTAAACTCCTCTTCATACTCAGTAACTATCTTTCCTTCCTTCTTGAGGTTCAGCAGCTTCTGCCTCATCTCGGTCTGCATGACGGAATGGAAGTACTTGCAGTCAAATTGCACACAGAAATCTCTGATAGTCAAGTTATCTCTCTCCTCCGTAGTGGTGATGGACTCCCACCACTGTATCCCTTCTCCTACTAACTTAAAATTAGTAAGAATCTACTTTTACACCTCGGTGCACTCATACATCCTCAGATGCCTCTGTATATCTTTCCTCCACTAGGTCGCCTTTACTACATCGAAACTCCCCGTGAACTCTGAGGGGGTGTGTGCCTTCTGAAAGGCATCCTTGATGCGCTTCCATACATAAGGGAGAGCGTGGGCTGGTGCTGGAGCCACTACTGGTGCCAATGGTGGAGCATGTTGTACTAAGGCTAATCTTGCGTTAACTACCTGTGCTATAATAGCAGCAACTTCCGCATCGGTCATTAACCCCTGGATCGGAACTGGCTGGGGAAGGGTTGGGCATCCCTATTAGCTCGCTGTGCATGTCTGGGAGTCATATAAAATGAAAGAGAAGCTTTATAAGTCCACAGTTAATATCTCAAATAGTTGAAGACGTAAAATGCACGAATAATGAATTAAACATTCCTAAATATAGGGCTCTAAATCAAAGATAGCTACACAGAAACATAATAAGCCATAAAAATCCTAAGGACTCTAGAACCTGATGCTCTGATACCACTTGTGAAACCCCGCCTAAATATATATCGGGTGATCAGTCCTTTATTAATTTAATCAGAATATCCGGTGGGTTCATATTATGCATCGTTGTAGAAAATTTTATTTAAAACTAACCACCTAATATTTAAAAAGGTTGATGTCAAAATTTTATCTTATCAATTAATATATAACCCTTTAAGAAAAATAACTAAATCATTCACCATTCAATCCAATCTCATAAGAAATGAAATAACTGACATAATAAAAGGGACTGGAGTAAACACTTCCAGCCTAAAGTAAATTACAACAGTTCAACTAAAGAAATCAAACAACTGAAGACAGTAATGAACTAAATCTCAAATATCTGAATATATAAATAAGAGGGACGACATGTCCAACTGATGCAAATAACTCAAAAGTAAGGAATTATATACTCAGAGGCGTCTACTATAAGTCCGGTAGCCTCCACAGCAGCTATAGCTAGTCGAATGAATAAAACTCCTAAGTCTGGTTTCCCTGTGACTGAGCACCTAAAATAATTTGACAAGAAAGAGATATACACAAAACAGGTCAGAGCCCGAGTTGAAAACAGTTTAAAAATTAGCAAGTGCTTAAAATGATTTATTAGCACATATATTTTTTATGTTAAATTATCGAACTCACTTGGGATGCTCACCTCTCATCTAGTGTGCACGCCTAGCGAATATTTAAATCCCACTAATTCTATTCCCATGCTAACTAGTTCTTCCTGTCTACTAACCCATCATAATCCGATATCGTTCTCGATCATTGCCCTCGTTATGTATAATACATAGGACTAATTACTCTTTAGCATAAATAGACACTTTCAGTTTAATATAATTAAGAGTCTTCTAATTAATTCGTTTCAGGTTTCATTATCAATTCTACGTAGTCAATTCACACAATAGATATCATTACAGGTATATATATACACTCTATCTTATATATATACAATATTGCACCCCAAGATATAGCTGCGGTGCCTGCATACTCCGCTATCATGTGTTGTTGCATCGCTCATTTGCATAAAGGACTAAAGGTTCAGTCTTTCACGAACCATCAAAATAAAACACATATATTGGAGGCGAACATTATCCCAAGTCGATGGGCTACGCACATACCTACGCACCCATACGATCGTCATCACGATCGTTCTCACAAATAGTCCGTACCTAGGTTCTATGCTCCAGTGGTACCTATCAATATCCCACCCAAAGGCTCCTCAAGGAATGATTGACCACAATGCGTAATCTCTGCTCGATTGCAAGCAGCGTAGGTATGTTATACACATAATAGTTTATTCTATAAGAATACACACAACTGAATATATACAATAGGTATTCTCTCAACCCAATTCCTCGAGTTTATAGATAGTATTATAGTCTCTACTACACAATGTTGCAACCTTTCAACTTATCTCTCTAACATATGCCTTCTCTCTAATGCACTATTACCCCGTTATATTCCCTTGGGTAGTCTCTCTTTGAACTCATTACTAACTAGGAGTTTAAGTCATTCTATGATAGCGTAGGTTAATTTCTCTCACTTGGATCAACCTAGAAGGGTTCTAACTTATCCGGGCTAAAAATAGTCATTCTGGGATCTCGTTAGAAGTCTAGGATTCTCGTTCGAATGAGGTCGTCTGAACGAGGTCATTCGAACGCACTTCTCACTTTGAACGAACTCAAAAATATCATCGGAATTCTCGTTCGAACGACCTGGGTAGGTCTTCAAATGAGAATTTTGAGACTACCCCTGTTCTTCCAAACTTCATTTTTGCAAACCTTTCCTCATCCAAATTCGTATAAAATTCATCCCAACTCCCAATCAATGATTCTAATCCATTTTTAATCATAATAGGTCACTTTCTAACATAATTTAGAAGACAAATCCTTAATAATCATAGGGAACCTAAACAAATTCCTAAATCTTTAAAAGTCCCTTAATAATAAACCCACGATTAACAATCATTCAAAACTCCCAATTATAACTCATGATTTTAACCTAAAATTACTGGATTTATCATTATAAAAATAGGGTCATTCATCTACATGTAAACCTATCTTCCAATTTCAAAATCAGTTGACAATTTAATCTCAAATTCATGGTATCATTGTCATCTCATCAATTAGGGTTAACATGTATCATATATGCTCAGAATTTTAGCAAGATAAACACTTGCCTCTTTGTGAACCTCTGAATCGTTGGACGAAATTGATATGGGTATGATCCTCTCCTCGCGATCTAAACGTTGATGTGATTTCTGGTGGAAGAACTTGAATCCCTTGCCCCAAGCACTTGTGTGTTCTCCTTCTCCTTCTTTGGTTCTCTCTCTCTCTCTCTCTCTCTCTCTCTCTCTCTCTCTCTCTCTCTCTCTCTCTCTCTCTCTCACGTAGGTTTGGAAACCGTCAAATAACCCAATGCCCACGTTCTTTTTTTTTTAATTTCCTATTTTCGTCCATATTAATCCCCAAAAACTTCAGAAGACCAAAATACCCCTCGAGGGTGTCGTTTTGGGTTAAAATGCCCTGGAATCCAAATTAAACACCCGAATAGTATTTTCTGACTATTTTGACCCTTCCGGACACACCAGCGCACTCAAAAAGGCCATATGGGTTACGTAAAAATAAATCATCCTTCTTAGCTCAATAAAGTAATACTGACACGGCTCACACGCCCGTAGCAACTAAGTGTATTGTAACTGCCGTATTTTTCACTCCCGGCCAAAATAATATTCTCGTATACATATATTACTTTACTCTCTAAGTAATATTCGACATAATTATTTACGATAAATACTAACTTTCGTCACGCTAGTAATTATTACAATTAAGTCAGAATTAATTATAAATTAAATTTTCTCCCTTTAAGTCAACTAATCCAAATTCCATAATTAAAATGAAAATCACACAGTGTATCTGATCTTGGCTAGTTTGTATTGCAAGATTCTCTCTTGATTTGCGGTTATATAAAAGATCCAAAGTTTGATTTATTCGACTAAGTTGATTTTATAAAGCCTTGCATCTTGAGACATCTGTATGTAATTTGATACTCACATTTTTTGTAATTAAGTGTGCGTGAGTTGCATGCATGAGTTTAGAGCACTACACCACATACACCTTTAGACTACTACACTGAAAAGTGTTGGTATTGAGATATTGTACTTTTAGAGTCGACGTAAATCTAAAAGGCGTAAAGTTACGAAGCTGTAAGAATATCAGCGACATCAGAACATTGGGAGAAGTCAAAAAACGCCAAAGGAGTTAGTACATTTCTGAACTTAGTTTAGGTTTGATTGGGTGTCTTGATTGTTATATAGCTTGTATGGTACTCATTTTTAGTGGACTTTTGAGGTCACCGTGGATGTTTCCCCAATTGGGTGGGGTTTTACCACGCTAAAATTTCTTGTGTACGTTTCCTCTTCCTCTCATCCTTTTTCTTAAGGTTGTGTTGGTTTATTTTGTTTAAAGTTTTATTTTTCAAAACTAGTAAACCTATAACTAAAATTACTCCTTCATACTGTTTTACACATCTTGTGTTAATTTTTTTTTAAGAAAAGAGTTTCTTCAACAAACTGTTCGGAGCCATTTAGATAGTTTAATCTTGTATTAAACAACTTAAGTGGTACTTTTTCAGTTTCTCCCTCTAACGCCATGTTTTTAAGACCAGGTCTAGATATTTTCAAATAATTGTCATATTCTCAAATTGGAAGTCCCTTGATTGCACGGTCAGTCCCTACGAGTTACATTGGTCCAGTGCGAGGTGTTAGTGCCTCTCACGGGGCCATTCGGGGGTTGTTTCGACTTGTCTCCCTCTAATGCCATATTTTTAAGCTTAAGTTTAGATATTTTCTAATTATCATCATATTCAAAAATCGGGAGTCCCTGTATCGTGTGGTCAGTCCCTACGAGATACGTTGGTCCCGTGCGAGATGTTGGTGCCTCTTACAGGCGGTTCGGGGGCTATTTTGGGTTTTTTCCCTCTAACGTCATTTTTCTAAGCCTAAGTCTAGATATTTTTGAATTATCATTGTATGCTCAAATTGAGAGTCCCGTGACTGTGCGGTCAGTCCTTATTAGTTACGTTGGTCCCCTACGAGGTGTTGGTGCCTCTCACGGGGCCATTCGGGGCTATTTTTGGGTCTCACCCTCTAACGTCGTGTTTTTATGTCTAAGTTTAGTTATTTTTTAATTATCATCAAATTCTAAAATTGGGAGTCCCATGATCTCGTTGTCAGTCCCTACGAGTTATATTGGTCCCGTGTGAGATGTTGGTGCTTCTCATGGGGCCATTTGGGGGCTATTTCGACGTGTCTCCCTCTAACGCCATGTTTTTAATCTTAAGTTAAGATATTTTCAAATTGTCATTGTATTCTTAAACCGGGAGTCCCTAGATCACGCGATCAGTCCCTACGGCTTACATTGGTCCCGTGTGAGGTGTTGGCTCCTCTAACGGGGCCGTTCGGGGGTTGTTTCAGGTTTTTGCCCTCCAACATCATTTTTTTATGCCCAAGTCTAGATATTTTTAAATTATCATCATATTCTCAATTCGGGAGTCTCGTGACTGTGCGATCATTCTCTACGAGTTACATTAGTCCCGTGCGAGCTGTTCGGGCATCTCACGGGGCCGTTAGGGGACTATTTCATGGTGTCGCCTTCTAACATCGTGTTTTTATGTCTAAGTCTAGTTATTTTTGAATTATCATTGAATTATCAAATCGGGTGTCCCATGATATCGTGGTCAGTCCCTACGAGTTATATTGGTCCCATGCGAGGTGTTGGTGCCTCTCACGGGGCCGTTAGAGGGATGTTTCGACGTGTCTCCCTCTAACGCCATGTTTTTAAGCTTAAGTTTAGTTATTTCAAATTTTCGTCATATTCTCAAACTAAGAGTCCCTAGATCACGCGATTAGCCTCTACAACTTACATTGGTCCCGAGCGAGGTGTTAGTGCATCTCACGGGGCCGTTCGGGGCTTGTTTTTTAGTTTTGGCCTTCTAACATCGTGTTTTTAAGCCTAAGTCTAGATATTTTTGAATTATCATCATATTCTCCAACCGAGAGTCCCGTGACTGGGTGGTCAGTTCCTATGAGTTACATCGGTCCCGTGCAAGATGTTGGTACCTCTCACGGGGCCGTTTGGGGGCTGTTTTGGGTTGTCACCCTCTAACGTCGTGTTTTTATGCCTAAGTCTAAATATTTTCAAATTATCGTTATATTCTCAAATTAGGAGTCTTGTGATTGCACAGTCAGTCCCTACGAGTTACATTAGTCCCGTGCGAGGTATTGGGGCCTCTCACGAGGCCGTTCGGGAGTTGTTTCGGGTTTTCTCCCTCTAACATCAAGTTTTTAAGCATAAGTCTAAATATTTTCAAATTATTGTTGTATTCTAAAATTACGAGCCCCTATATTGCGCGGTCAGTCCCTATAGGTTACATTGGTCCCGTGAGAGGTGTTGGTGCCTCTCACAGGGACGTTCGGGGGTTATTTCGGGTTTTTACCCTCTAACGTTGTGATTTTTAGCCTCAGTCTAGATATTTTCGAATTATCATCATATTCTCAAATCTAGAGTCCCGTGACTATGCGGTTAGTTCCTACAAGTTACATTGGTCTCGTGCGAGGTGTTGGTGCTTTTCACGAGGCCATTAGGGGGCTATTTCGGGGTGTCGCCCTCCAACGTCGTGTTTTTATGCCTAAGTCTAAATTTTTTTAAATTATCGTCATATTATCAAATCGGGAGTCCCGTGATCATGCAGTCAGTCTGTACGAGTTATATTGATCTCGTGCGAGGTGTTGGTGCCTCTCACAAGGCCAATCGAGGGTTGTTTCGAGTTTTCTCCCTCTAACGCCAAATTTTAAGCGTAAGTCTAAATATTTTCAAATAATCATCATATTCTCAAACCGAGAGTCCCATGACTGCGTGGTCAGTTCCTACGAGTTATATTGGTCCCGTACGATCTGTTGGTGCCTCTCACCGAACCGTCCGGGGGTTGTTTCGGGGTTTCACCCTCTGATGTTATTTTTAAAGCCTAAGTCTATATATTTTCAAATTATAATCATATTCTCAAACCAGGAGTCCCATGACTGCGCAATTAGTTCCTATAAGTTATATTTGTCATATGTGAAGTATTGGTGCCTCTCATGGGCCAATTATGAGTTATTTTGGGGGTTTGACTTCTAACGCTATGTTTTTAAGCCTAAGTCTAGATATTTTTGAATTATCATCAAATTCTCAAATCGAGATTCCCGTGACTGTGCGGTCAGTCCCTACAAGTTACATTGGTCCCGTTGGAGGTGTAGGTGCCTCTCACGGAGCCGTCTAGGGGCTATTTCGACATGTCGCCCTCTAACATCATGTTTTTATGCCAAAGTCTAAATATTTTTGATTGGGAGTCTTGAGATCGCGCAATCTGTTCCTACGAGTTACATTTGTCCCATGCGAGGTGTTGGTGCCTCTCACGAGGTCGTTTGGGGGTTATTTTCGATTTTCTCCCTCTAACACCAAGATTTTAAGCGTAAGTCTAAATATTTTTGAATTATTGTCATATTCTCAAACCAAGACTCCCTATATTGTGCAATACGTCCCTATGGGTTACATTCGTCCCGTGCGAGGTGTGGGTGCCTCTCACGGGGCCATTCGGGGATTGTTTTCGGTTTTCGCCCTCTAACATCGTGTTTTTTAGCCTAAGTATAGATATTTTCAAATTATTGTCATCTTCTCAGATCGGGAGTCCCATGACTGTGCGGTTAGTCCTTACGAGTTACATTGGTCCCGTGCGAGGTGTCGGTGCCTCTCACGGGGCCGTTAGACCATCGCTTTGGGGTGTCGCCCTCTAACGTCGTGTTTTTATGCCTAAGTCTAAATATTTTTGAATTATCATCGTATTCTCAAATTAGGATTACAGTGACCGCACAGTTAGTCTATATGAGTTACATTGGTCTTGTGTGAGGTGTTGGTGCCTCTCACAAGGCCATTCAGGCGTTGTTTATTTTTTTCGCCCTCTAACACCAAGTTTTTAAGCCTAAGTCTAAATATTTTCAAATTTTCATCGTATTCTCAAATCGGGAGTCCCGTGACTGCACAATCAGTCTCTACGAGTTACATTGGTTCCGTGCGAGGTGTTGGTGCCTCTCACGGGACCGTTCGGGGGTTGTTTCAGGGTTTCACCCTCTAATGCCATTTTTAAGCCTAAGTCTATATATTTTCAAATTAGCATCATATTCTACAATCAGGAATCCCGTGACTGCGCAATCAGTTCCTATGAGTTACATTGGTCATGTGCGAGGTATTGGTGCCTCTCAATAGGTTGATTGGGAGTTGTTTAAGGGTTTCACCCTCTAACGCCATGTTTTAAACCTAAGTCTAGATATTTTTAAATTATCATCGTATTCTCAAATTGGAAGTCCCTAGATCATTCGATCAGTCCCGATGAGTAACTTTAGTCCCATGCGATGTGTTGGTGCCTCTCATGGGTCCTTCGGGGGTTATTTCGACGTGTCACCCTCTAATGCCATGTTTTTAAGCTTAAGGTTCGATATTTTCAAATTATCATCATATTATCAAATCGGGAGTCCCTAGATCGCGTGGTCAGTGCTTATGAGTTACGTTGGTCCCGTGAGAGATGTTGGTGCCTCTCACAGGGCAGTTCGGGGGTTGTTTCGAGTTTTTTCCCTCTAACATCGTGTTTCTATGCCTAAGTCTAGATATTTTTAAATTATTGTCATGTGCTCAAACTGGGTGTCCCGTGACTATGTGATCAGTCCCTACGAGTTACATTGGTTCAGTGAGACATGTTGGTGCCTCTCACTAGGCCGTTCGGGGGCTGTTTTGCGGTGTCGCCCTCTAACGTTGTGTTTTTATGCCTAAGTCTAGTTATTTTTGAATTATCATTGAATTATCAAATCGAGAGTCCCATGATCTCGCGGTCAGTCCCTATGAGCTATACTGGTCTCGTGCGAGGTGTTGGTGCCTCTCACGGGGCCGTTAGGGGGCTGTTTCAACGTGTCGTCCTCTAACGCCATGTTTTTAGTCTTAAGTCTAGATATTTTCAAGTTTTCATTATTTTCTCAAACCAGGAATCAGTAGATCACACGTTCAGTCCTTACGGCTAACATTGGTCCTGTGCGAGGTGTCGGTGCCTCTCACGGTGCTGTTCGGGGGTTGTTTTGAGTTTTCTCCCTCTAACGTCATGTTTTTAAGCCTAAGTTTAGATATTTTTTAATTATCATCGTATTCTAAAACCTGGAGTTTCGTGATTGCACAGTCAGTCTCTACGAGTTATATTAGTCTTGTGTGAGGTGTTGGTGCCTCTCACAAGGCCATTCGGTGGTTGTTTCTGATTTTCTCCCTCTAACGCTAAGTTTTTAAGCATAAGTCTAAATATTTTCACATAATCATCATTTTATCAAATCAAAAGTTTCGTGACTTCGCGGTTAGTCCCGATGAGTTACATTGGTCCCGTGCGAGGTTTTGGTACCTCTCACGTGACTGTTCAGGGGTTGTTTCGGTGTTTCACCCTCTAATGGCATTTTTCAAGCCTAAGTCTATATTTCATCAAATTACCATCTTATTCTCAAACTGGGAGTCACGTGACTGCGCAGTTAGTCCCCACGAATTACATTGGTTATGTGCGAGGTATTGGTGCCTCTCATCGGGACGATTGGGAGTTATTTTGGGGTTTCGCCTTCTAACGCCATGTTTTTAAGCCTAAGTCTAGATATTTTTGAATTGTCATCGTATTCTCGAATCAAGAGTCCCGTGAATGTGCGATTAGTTCCTACGAGTTACATTGGTCTCGTGCGAGGTGTTAGTGCCTCTCATGGGGTCGTCCGACGGCTGTTTTGATGTATCACCCCGCTAACGTCGTGTTTTTAACCCTAAGTCTAAATATTTTCAATCGGAAGTCTTATGGTCGTACAGTCAGTCCCTACGAGTTACATTGGTCCCGTGTGAGGTGTTGGTGCCTCTCACAAGGCCGTTCGGGGGCTGTTTCGGGTTTTCTCCCTCTGATGCCAAGTTTTTAAGCGTATGTCTAAATATTTTCAAATTATTACCATACTCTCAAACCGAGAGTCCCTATATTGCGCGGTCAGTCCCTATAGGTTACATTGGTCCCGTGGGAGGTGGTGGTGCCTCTCACGGGGCCGTTCGGGGGTTATTTCGATTTTTCTCCCTCTAACGTCGGGTTTTTTAGCCTTAGTCTAGATATTTTCAAATTATCATCCTATTCTCAAATCAAGATTCTCATAACTATGCGGTTAGTCCCTACGAGTTACATTGGTCTCGTACGAGGTGTTGGTGCTTTTCACGGGGCCGTTAGGGAACTGTTTCAGGGTGTCGCCCTCTAACGTCGTGCTTTTATGCTTAAGGCTAAATATTTTTTAATTATCATTATATTCTCAATTTGGGAGTTCCTTGATCACACAGTCAGTCTTTACGAGTTACATTAGTCTCGTGCAAGGTCTTGCTGCCTCTCACAAGGCCATTCGTGGGTTGTTTCGGGTTTTTCGCCCTCTGACGCCATGTTTTTTAGCATATGTCAAAATATTTTCAAATTATCATCGTATTCTCAAATTGGAAGTCCCATGACTGTGCGGTTAGTCCCTACGAGTCATATTGGTCCCGTGTTAGGTGTTGGTTCTTCTCACCGAACCGTTTGGGGGTTGTTTCGGGGCTTCACCCTCCAATGCCATTTTTAAGCCTAAGAATATATATTTTTTAATTATCATCATATTCTCAAACCAGGAGTAGTCAGTTCCTATGAGTTACATTGGTCATGTGAGAGGTATTGGTGCCTCTCATGGCGCCGATTGGGAGTTGTTTTGGGGTTTCGCCCTCTAACTCCATTCTTTTAAGCCTAAGTCTTGGTATTTTCAACTTATTGTTGTATTCTCAATTTGAGAGTCCCTTGATCATGCGGTCAGTTCTTACGAGTTACACTGGTCCCGGTGAGGTGTTGGTGCCTCTCACGACGCCGTTCGGGGGTTATTTCGATGTGTCTCCCTCTAATGCCATATTTTTAAGCTTGAGTTTAGATATTTTCAAATTATCATCGTATTCTCAAATTGGGATTCCCTAGATTTCCTGGTCAATCCCTATGGGTTAGGTTGGTCCCGTATGAGATGTTAGTGCCTCTCTCAGGGCTGTTCGGGGGTTATTTTGGGTTTTCGCCCTCTAACATCGTGTTTTTTAGCCTAAGTCTATATATTTTTAAATCATCATTCTTTTCTCAAATCGTAACTCCCGTGACTGTGCGGTCAATCCCTACAAGTTACATTGTTCCCGTGCGATATGTTGGTGCCTCTCAAGGGGCCTTTCGGGGGTTATTTTTTGATGATGCCTTCTAACGTCGTGTTTTTATGCCTAGGTCTATATATTTTCAAATTATTATAGGGAGTTCCATGATCGCGCGGTCAGTCCCTATGAGTTACATTGGTCCCGTGCGAGGTGTTGGTGCCTCTTACGGGGCCGTTAGGGGGTTGTTTCGACGTGTCGCCCTCTAACGTCTTATTTTTAAGCTTAAGTTTCGATATATTTAAATTATCATTGTATTCTCAAATAGGGAGTCCCTAGATCATGTGGTGAGTCTTTACGGGTGACATTGGTCCAGTGCGATGTGTTGGTCCTCTTATAAGGCCGTTCGAGGGTTGTTTAGAGTTTTTGCCCTCTAACGTCGTGTTTTTAAGCCTAAGTCTAGATATTTTTGAATTGTCATTGTATTCTTAAACTTGGAGTCTCGTGACTGTGCGATCAGTCCCTACATGTGACATTGGTCCTCTGCGAGGTATTGGTGCCTCTCACGGGGCCGTTCGGGGACTATTTCGGGGTGTCACCCTCTAACGTCGTGTTTTTATGCCTAAGTCTAAACATTTTTGAATTATCATCGAATTATCAAATCGGGAGTCTTGTGATCACACATTCAGTCCCAACGAGTTACATTGATCACGTGTGCAGTGTTGGTGCCTCTCACGAGGCTATTCAGGGATTGTTTTGGGTTTTCACCATCGAACGCTAAGTTTTTAAGCGTAAGCCTTAATATTTTAACATTATTGTCGTATTGTCAAATTGGGAGTCCTTATATTGCGCTGTCAATCCATATGGGTTACATTGGTCCCATGTGAGGTGTTGGTGCCTCTCGCGGGGCTGTTCGAGGGTTATTTCGGGTTTTCGCCCTCTAACGTTGTATTTTTTTAGCCTAAGTATGAATAATTTTGAATTGTCATCGTATTCTCAAATTAGGAGTCCCGTGATATCGCAGTCAGTCTCTACGAGTTACATTGGTCTCATGTGAGGGGGTTGGTGTGTCTCACAAGGCCTTTTAGGGGTTGTTTCGGATTTTCTCCTTCTAACTCCAAGTTTTTAAGCGTGAGTCTAAATATTTTCAATTTGTTGTCATATTCTTAGAACGGGAGTCTCTATATTGCGCGGTCAGTCCCTATAGGTTACATTGGTCCCGTGCGAGGAGTTGGTGCCTCTCACGGGGCCGTTCGGGGGTTGTTTCAGGTTTTCTCCCTCTAACGTCGTGTTTTTAGCCTAAGTATAAACAATTTTGAATTATCGTTGTATTCTCAAATCGGGAGTCCCGTGATCACGCAGTCAGTCTCTACGAGTTACATTGGTCTCATGCGAGGTGTTGGTGTCTCTCATAAGGCCGTTCGGGGGTTGTTTATAGTTTTCTCCCTCCAACGCCAAGTGTTTATTCGTAAGTCCAAATATTTTCAAATTATCATCGTATTCTCAATTTGGGTGTCCCGTGACTATGCAGTCAGTTCCTACGAGTTACATTGATCATGCGCGAGGTATTAGTGCCTCTCATAGGGCCCATTGGGAGTTATTTCGAGGTTTCGTCCTCTAACGCCATGTTTTTATCCTAAGTCTACATATTATCAAAATATCATCATATTCTCAAATCGGGAGTCCCCTGACTGCGCGGTCAGTCTCTACAAGTTACATTGGTCCGTTGCTAGGTGTTGGTGCCTCTCACGGGGCCGTTCGGGTGTTGTTTCGACGTATCACCCTCTAATCCTATGTTTTTAAACTTAAGTTTAGATATTTTCAAATTATCATCGTATTCTCAAATCGGGAGTCCCTAGACCGTGCGATCAGTACCCTCGGGTTACATTTATCCCGTGCGAGATGTTGGTGCCTCTCATGGGGCCATTCCGGGGTTGTTTCGGGTTTTCGCCTTCTAACATCGTGTTTTTAAGCCTAAGTCTGGATATGTTTGAATTATAGTCGTATTCTCAAATTGGGAGTCCCGTGACTGTGAGATCAGTCCCTACGAGTTACATTTGTCCCGTGCGAGGTATTGGTGCCGTTTAGGGGATGTTTCGGAGTGTCGTCCTCTCACGTCGTGTTTTTATGTCTAAGTCTAGATATTTTCAAATTATCATTGAATTCTCAAATCGAGAGTTTCATGATCACGCGATCAGTCCCTATGAGTTACATTGGTCCCGTGTGAGGTGTTGGTGCCTCTTGCGGGGCCGTTAGGGTGATGTTTCGACGTGTCACCCTCTAACGCCATATTTTTAAGATTAAGTTTAAATATTTTCAAATTTTCATCGTATTCTCAAATTGGGAGTCCCTAGATCACGCAGTCAGTCCCTACGGGTTACATTGGTCCCGTGCAAGGTTTTGGTACCTCTCACGGGGCCGTTCCGGGGTTGTTTCAAGTTTTCTCCCTCTAACAATGTAATTTTAAGCCAAAGTCTAGATATTTTAAAATTATCATTGTATTCTCAAACCAGGAGCCCGGTGACTATGCGGTTAGTCCCTACGAGTTACATTAATTCCGTACGAGGTTTTTGTGCTTCTCATGGGACCGTTTCTGTGCTGTTTCGGGGTGTCTCCCTCTAAAGTCGTGTTTTTATGCCTAAGTCTAGATATTTTTGAATTATCGTCAACTTTTGAAATTGAGAGTCCCATGATCGCGCGATCAGTCCCTATGAGTTACATTGGTCCCGTGCAAGGTGTTGGTGCCTCTCACGGGATCGTTTGGGGGCTGTTTTGGGGTGTCGCCCTCAAACGCCTTGTTTTTATGCCTAAGTTTAGATATTTTCCAATTAAAATTGTATTCTCAAATTCGTATTCTTGTGATCATGCGGTCAGTCCCTACGAGTTACATTGGTTCCATGCGAGGTGTCGATGCCTCTAAAGGGACTGTTCGAGGGTTGTTTCAACGTGTCGCCCTCTAATGCCATGTTTTTAAGCTTAAGTTTAGATAATTTTATATTATCGTCGTATTCTTAAACCGGAGTTCCTAGATCGTGCGATTAGTCCCTACGAGTAATATTGGTCCCGTGCTAGGTGTTGGTGCCTCTAACGGGGCTGTTCGGGAGATGTTTCGAGTTTTTTCCCTCTAACATCGTGTTTTTAAGCCTAACTCTAGATTTTTTCAAATTATCATCAAATTCTGAAATCGAGAGTCCCATGATCGCGCGATCAGTCCCTATGAGTTACATTGGTCCTGTGTGAAGCGTTGGTGCCTCTCACGACGCCGCTCGTGGGTTGGTTCGGGGTGTCGCCCTCCAATGCCTTATTTTTAAGCCTAAGTCTAGTTTTTTAATTATCATCGTATTCTCAAACCGAGAGTCCTATGATCGGGCGATCAGTCCTTACGAGTTACATTGGTTCCGTGTGAGGTGTTGGTGCCTCTCACGGGGTCGTTTGGCGGTTGTTTCGGGGTATCGCCCTCCAACGCCATGTTTTTAAGACTGATTTTAGATATTTTCAAATTATCATCATATTCTCAAATTGGGAGTCCCTTGACCACGCTCTCATTTTTTAAAAGCTATATTGGTCGCGTGCAGGGTGTCTGTGCCTCTCACTGGACGGTTTGGAGGCTGTTTTGAGGTTTCCCCTCTAGCGCATTATTTTTAAGCCTAAGTCTAGATATTTTCAAATTATCATTGTATTCTCAAACTGGGAGATCCATGGTCCTGCGATAAGTTCCAACGAGTTACATTGGTTCCATGCGAGGTGTTGGTGCCTGTTATGATACCGTTTAGGGGTTGTTTTTGGGTTTTCCCCTCTGACGCCATGTTTTTAAGCCTAAGTCTACATATTTATGAATTATCTTCATTTCTCAAACTGGAAGTCCCTCGATCGCGCGATCAGTCCCTATGAGTTATATTGGTCCCATGCAAGGTATTGATGCCTCTGACGGGGCCGTTAGGGGGCTATTTTGATGTGTCACCCTCTGACCCCATGTTTTTAAACTTGTCTATTTATTTTTATATTATCATCGTATTCTCAAACTTGGAGTCACATGACCACGCGATCAGTCCCCATGGCTTACATTGGTCCGTGCAATGTGTTGGTGCCTCTCACGGGACCGTTCGAGGGTTGTTTTGAGTTTTAGCCCTCTAACGTCGTGTTTTTAAGCCTAAGTCTAGATATTTTTAAATTATCATCGTATTATCAAATTGGGAGTCATGTGACTGTGCGATCAGTCCCTACGAGTTACATTGGTCCCGTGCGAGGTGTTGGTGCCTTTGACGGGACCGTTCGGGGCTGTTTCGAGGTATCGCCTTCTAACGTCGAGTTTTTATGCCTAAGTCTAGTTATTTTCGAACTATCATTAAATTCTCAATTTGGGTGTCCCATGATCTCGCGATCAGTACCTACGAGTTATATTGATCCCGTGTAAGGTGTTGGTGCCTCTCACGGGACAGTTAGGGGGTTCTTTCGGCGTGTCGCCCTCTAATGCCATGTTTTTAAGCTTAAGTTTAGATATTTTCAAATTATCATTTTATTCTCAAATCGGGAGTCCGTAGATCATCCGGTCAGTCCCTACGGCTTACGTTGGTCCCGTGTGTGGTGTTAGTGCCTCTCACGAGGCCGTTCGGGAATTGTTTCGAGTTTTCACCCTCTAACGTCGTGTTTTTAAGCTTAAGTCTAAATATTTCTAATTATCATCGTATTCTCAAATCAAGAGTCCCGTGACTATGCAATCAGTCCCTACGAGTTACATTGGTCCCGTGTGAGGTGTTGGTGCTTCTCACAGAGCCATTCCGGGGATGTTTCGTGATGTCACTCTCCAACGTCGTGTTTTTATGCCTAAGTCTAAATATTTTTAAATTATCACCGTATTCTCAAATGATGATTCTTGTGATCGCACAGTCAGTCCCTATGAGTTATATTGGTCCCGTACGAGGTATTGATGCCTTTTACGAGGCCGTTCAGGGGTTATTTCGAGTTTTCTCCCTCTAACGCCATGTTTACGCAACTGATCAATACATCAAGGATGACATTTTTAAACAAATTTGTAAGAGTTTTTTATTCCACGACCGTTCAAAGAAAAAGGTTATTTTCCAGGTTGTTGAACGGATGAGAACATATTAGAGGAACCTTCGGCAGAGACATTTCTCGAAGGAGGCATAAAGCTTCAATATTTTTTCTATGAAATATAAAGTCCCCACAAATGTTGAAATGTCGGCCGATCAGCGGAAGAACTTTTTAGAAAATGAGGTGATGGATAAAAAGCTGGTCTAGAGGGAGAAAAATAAACAAAATAAAGAAAAGAAAGTTTATGTCCATAGGTTGGGATCTAAATAACATGAATATTTGCGGATTAAAGGGTCAAAAGGGTCAAAGGATGGTCTGGATACCAACAGAAAGCGAAATCGAGATAACTTGTACGTACATGCCTGACGTGACAAAGATAATAATTTTCACCACACTTGGACAAACTTTGGTGAGTATGATCAATTATATATATATATATATGTATAATATTGTTAAATTTATAAGACTAAATATAATTTCATGCCATAGGAATTGATAAAAGCCATTAGCAGTCTGTCCGCTTCGAGCCCTTATGATGACATTGAAGATAATTCCCTGGCCTGGACCTTTGGAATTGACAAAAGAGGGAGGACGAGAGGTGTTGGATCACATATGCCGAAAAATAAATTAAAACACACTGCACCTATCATGGATGATATGTCTTCGATGGGAAATCGTATCTCTGGCCAAGAGGAAAGTCATTCCAAGATAGATGGGGATGTGCAAGAGATTAAGAGTAGCCTGGGAGTGTTGGTAGGTAAAATCAAGCGCATTGTGTCCTTATTTACTCAAGGTTTTTTACTCTAAATGCCTCCTCAAGGTTACCCCTATCCTATAGCTCAAGGTTTCCCCTCCTAAATGCTGCCTCCTTCAATATTCCCCTCCCCAGTTCCTTCTCCTGTCACAATACCCTCCCATAGAAAGAGTTAGACCTTAGTTTGAATTATGAATGTTTAGCATGATTTAAGAATTAACTAGAATGGCACGATTCTTTACTTTGAATTGTCAACTTCACTATTACAATATTGCTTAATTGTATATGAATTGGTTTCTGAATATAGTTTTTTTTTTTTTGGGGGGGGGGGGGGGGGGGGTACCGAATATTTTTTATTAATGGATATGGCCATGAGCCAAATCCATTACCCCTATTTTTTTAAATAAATAAATAACTTGTCATGGTCCAAGACCGTGATAAATTATTTATTTATTTTTAACAAAATTTGGGGGTCACGGATTTGGGCTGTTACCTAATTTGAACATTGTCCCACCCATGGTCACGGACCTTAGCCGCAACCAAGAGGTCACGATTTATGTCTGTGATCATGGAGTCAATATTTTCCCACTCTGATCACGAATTTGGGTAGTGACCATGGAGTCATGCACTAAGTCCCTGACCATGTGTCCAATATTATGTTACAAGAGAGACTGTGACCCCCATTTACGGTCACAAATTATGTCTGTGACCACTGGTTTTGATCACAGGGAAAAGGGTCATGATCGAGATTCATGACTCGTAGCCCTGGTCACGATCGAGGTCCATGGACATCTTCGGTATATGGTGTAGTGATACACCACACCACGTTTTAAATTTTGGTTCAATGAAGGCACTCTCTCTATTTAGAATTCAAAATTATAATTTCAGGTATGAGCTACCACTCTATTATTTGTTGTCTCTATTCAAGTATGAGCTACCACTATTTTCATCCACCCTTTCAGAACCCACCAACCAATTCTATCTCAGCCACACTGCAAGTCACCTGCTCCATGATCTTCGCTCTTCTTTATTCTAGAGTTGTCTCACTCATCTCTCTTTCTTTCTGGTACAGTCTTTTTCACTAGTGATTTTGTAATTTTTTTAATATTTATCCTCCAAGCATATTTGGTTCTCTATAATCAAGTGCGACCTTTAAAGCCATGGCTTCTCAAAACAACAAAAAATATACAAAGGTAAACACATAAAATGTATAAATGTATCTTTAGTATATAATATGGTTCTTTTGAATATTTCGTTGTGTTTTCTTTAGATTCTCATGTCAACGGGTATAACACTTAATGTGTAATAATGTTTCATACATTTTATAATGTCACATATGTTAGTTTGGTGAAGTTTAAAGGTATGGATATCAACAATAACGCCATTGGCACAGGCATATGCTAGTGTGTGTGTGTGTGTGTGTGTGTGTGTGTGTGTGTGTGTGTGTGTGTAACAATTATCCTATACACCGTGCTTCCTACATGACCCGTACATCACACCTCCTTTTAGGCCCGAAAAAACTTTTTCCAATTTTTTTATTTTATCCATGGAGTTAACCTTCCAATAGACACATGTTCAAAAAATTAGATCAAAATTCATTTTGTAGCTATTTTTCAAAAATCCAACAAAAAAATACTAAAAATACCTTAAATATAAAGGTCTGCGTCAACTGAATTTTGTGAGTTTTATCATAGACAACGAGCAATTCCGAATTTTATGTGAAGTTCATGGGCCATTTTTCCCAAATTTACAACACGCCTCATAAAATAATTAGTCAGATCAAAGGGTTTACCAAATAAATTATTAAAATTTTTGACACATTTAAGGAGACAACCTCTGCGTACGTGATGTTCATCAATTGATGGAGGCATCCTAGGGTTGAATCCAAATGTTTGTTATAATATCAAGGAATTAAAATGACCACAAACGATTTCGTTTGGGCAATGTGAATCGCAAATATCGCTACCAAACTAAGAAACGTTGAAAGTAGGACATACAAATGTAATCATATTTTTTAATTTTGTAATTTTCTTTGCTGAATGTATTTGTTACCATCCTATTGTGACAAGAAAAATTGATAATAAAATTAAAATTCATACCGTCATCAATAGCAGTTATGAGTAATGGAAAATATTTTACTAAAATACTAATTGGTACCGCAAAAAATCCACATATGTATGACAAAGTCATAGTTAATAGAATGATCGGGTTACGATGGTGAGTTTGTGAGTAACAAAATCTATGTGATTGTTATTGAGTAATTCAATAGCTTTCTTCTTTAGTAAACAAGTATTTTGTTATTGTGGTTTTGAGATTTTCGTTTCGTTCATCTTCAATGATCATATTATGAAAAATGGTACGATTTATCAAAATGCATAATATATTGTGTTGGTACTAGAAATAACTCATATCTTTCACAATAAAAATGCGAGCTTGCAAAACACTAAACTCTAAATCCTTGTGCACAACCTCTTAGCGCTCAACGATGTTGTTTAATTTTTGCATATTTTGACTGTGAAATTATTTTGTCAAAAGTTCCTCACTTTGGGTATAATATTTTGCGAGGAAGTAACTCATGTAGTATGTATGTCTATTGATAACATTGTTGCATTGTAGAGATATTTACTGTATAATTTCCTCGAGGACGTCCGATTGATCTAGGACGTTTAAACCGTAATTGGCACCTAATATACCAAAATGTATGCCTCAACTACAGGTTCTGGGTTAACCAAAAAAAAACTACAGGTTGTGGTAGGCTCCAGACATAGCAAAATGTATTCCACAACTAAAGGTCATTGTCAGCTACAACCACTAGTATAATTGTAGTCTTTTTCACTGTGTTCGCGATGTGTGCTTTGAGTTACCACAGGACAATTCATCCAGTCTATGCTATCGAGCGTACCCATCAAATCTTCATTGTTACCTCTTTATGAGTAGGCGTTGGATATCCCCACACGTAGGTGTCCTTACATATAATCCGGGGGTGTGGTGGAGTGGTAGGGACTCCTCCTCCCTTAACCAAGTGTCGGGGGTTCGATTTCCGTCTTGAGCATGGACCAGCCTTAAATCTCTGGATCAGCTGTCCCACCCTAAGAGGTGCCTACAATCAGCGAAGGGATTAGTCACTGTGATACAGTGGACACCCTGGTATTACAAAAAAAAAAAAAAAAGGTGTCCTTACATATTTGGTTGAATGCACGACGTACATCACGTCGTAAAACCTATTTAAAGTCTCGAGGGAGGTAGTCTCCACAATTTAGACATACGAATCAATTGCATCAGTCGCGACCGTACACGAGAATTCAAAGAGTTTTGGTCCCTTTTTGCTGACTAAAAATTTCCTTAAGAAATAGTCGTCGTCACTAGAAGAAATCTCGATAGATATAATCGAACAAGTAAAGCTTGAGGCAAAATCAACGACGAAAGACCTTTATGTTGTATGTAAGATCTTTGATATAAACTATTATTAACTGATGGTGTCCTTACTTATTATTGCAGTTAACAACTTTACGATCCTACACAAAATTACGATGGCATTTCCAGTTATGTTACTCTTCGGCATTATGAAGATTGAGAATAACACCCAAGTAAATAATGACTTCTTCCTTGGAACGTGAGGCTAAGAATTGCTAACAATGTCATCGAATGAAAAGAAGACATTCGTGTTGGAAACTATTATGTTTTACACAAATTAATATTTTGATCTTAACTTAATATATTGGTCAACTTTGACCCATGATAAAAGTAGGCTCCGCACTTTAAACGTGGTGAGATTAAGTACGTACGCATTTTTTGCAGCAAAACACGTCACGTGGGTACTCATTTGTTGAAAATGGACGAATGGTGAATGAGATATTTAGTTTAAAAGTGTCCCGTTTATTTATGAAATGATTGACATAATTATTTAATTTCATGGGATAATTTTATAAACCTCTCGCTAAAGGGTGTCAATGTTCGCTATATAGTATTGGTTGTTTTTTCAGATTCATCACTAAAGAATGTGACTGTTCACCATTAACTATGACTATTTATGAAAAACATTCCTACGGCGTTTGTTAAGAAAAAAATATTTATTTTCATGAAAGAACATTTTATTTCCTATAAATACAAGACTTGACTTCATATTATAGAAGGGAGAAAAATGTTTTTAAATACTTTTCATTCCTAATCGATTCGGAGAGAGTATCAAATATAATTCGTTTTTGTGTGACATGCACATTAAAGTACTTCTTGTGCGTGTCGAGACTATTTCATTTTAGGACGCAAACATTCATTGTTCACTACCATAAGCACCACAATAGGAGAGCAATTTTTCTTAAGGAGAGAACGTCCATTATTCGACTCTGTCATCTTCTTCATTTATAAGTTTTCTATTGATCTATTTTTTTATTGCACAAATATGATTTGTTTCATCATTTAATTGGATAAAACACAAGCAAATGCATTAGAATAATAATTCTTACTACAAAATTGGTCGTTTGTGACAAAAAAAGAAACTATTATGGATAGAATTTCAAGGTATAGTTATATATGGGGGATATGTATATTTAACATTGTTGTTGGAGAAAGTGTAAAAGGATTCGATGGTGTCGCATTATTTGGATTGCAACGGGAGGGCCAACTGGGTCTAGTTCTAAATATCGCGGGGCTACTCGATTGCCTAATCCTTTGAAGTTGCAAGCAATATAGGATCCGTTTGATAGCAATATTTGTCATGTCAAATATGGAATCTTTCTCATTTTTCATCTTTTATACACATTTGATAGCATTTATTTGCCATGGCAAATAATTCTAAGTTACACTAAGGTACTAACACCTTATGCACAAAAATCAGATTTGCCATGGAATTCAATTCTTTGGGGGGGAGTTAAGAATTGAATTCCAGTTTTTCAATGACTTGAAATTCAATTCCAGCCTATTCTATTAAACGGACCCATAGAGTTAATCAAACTGCATTTTTCGTATCTTGCAAAATGCTTAAAAGGTCTAGATGGTCTTGTAGAGCTCATTGAGGTTGAATTTAATAGGACTTCTACCCCGGGGATTTCGAAGCCTAATGCAAACTTCTCAAACTGGGTTTGTTTCCATAATTATTTTTTTTGCTAAAAATCTAGTATGTATTCTTATGAGATTATAAATTAATAGCAATAGAATAAAATGAACAAATTAGTATAAAAAAATTAACAACAAAAAATTTACTACAAAAAATTAACATGAACTAGTTAATAGTAAAAATTAACAACAAATTAATAATTTCATATTAACATAAAAAAAATTAAGAGCAACAAATTAACAACAAAAAATAACAGGAACAAGTTAACAGAAAAAACATAACAACATTAAATTAAGATCAAATAGTTACAACCAAGAAATTAAGAACCAAGTTATAGGTTAAAAAAAATCACAACTACAATTATAGATTTAGAAAAAAGACGAATACAAGCCTATTGAGTGTAAAATGTTTTGAGTGCCGAATATTTTTTGCTTGAGAGTTCAAAGTATTGTGCTCAAATAATTTATACTCAAATGCTTTTAAAATGTTGAAGTCATTTGGACTTTATGCTTTGTAGGAGAATTGTGAAAGGTTAATGGGTTTTTGGGTTCACACATGAATCTACACTATCCAATTTTGGATATTGCCTTTTAGAAGTTAGAAGGTTAAAGATTCCTTCTTGTTGAGTTTAATAGAAGATGGACATTTTATTTTAATATACATTTTGCTCACTAATTATGTGGCTTTTTAATTTCATTAGTAAACAAACTGATTTGGGCCACATGTTTACTCAAAATAATTGAGATAACATAAATATGATAATAAAAAAATTCATATTTATGTCCTACCCTTCGGCCTTGTCTGAAATTTTTCAGAAAAGCCCATTGCATTAAACAAAAAAATAGCATTGGGAGACTCTGTCCATTGTCCAAGCTTTTCCGTTTTTTGGTGCATTTGGGACTTGGTTCGGTAAAATAGGCTCCAAAGTCCAAATATATCATGAAAAGTTTGTAATTATATTTGGGCTTTTGACTCAATACCCATTTTTAATGCCTTATTTCACTTTACCGCACCTTCATAACTTTTAATTTTTTGACATTGTTAGTTCTTCTTTAAAATCAATTATTAAATATTAGACTTGACCCTTTGATCATTTTTATAACTTAGATACCCTTTACATTTAAATCACCCCTCAATTAATTAATTAAAAAAATAAAATCCCAATTTTTCAACAAATCCTAAATTTTGAAATAAAAAACAACTATAAGTGAAGATAGAAAGATTAATATAACTTCATGAATCGGGATTTGATAGGTCCAAGTGGGTGCTATATCCTTGAGTTTTTTCCTCATTCAAATACAAAGGTTAAAATCAGATTTACTCAATATCACATAGTTGCCCCAAATTCAAGTAGCCTGGGATAACCGTTTCTATCATTAACACAAATTGACAAGTACATATTATTTATTACAAGCATATATACCATCATCAATAACTAAATGGTCATTTTGGCATAATTTTTGAATTTTAATGCAACTTACCCCTTAGTTTTTATAATCTTTTGACTTTATCCCAACATAGAAGGTTGAGTGTAATTTGACGTTATAAATAAGAACAAAGTCAAATAAATCATTAGTCTTGACTCCCTATTTCTATGCCATATTTTGAGATAATCCTCTTATGGAGAGGGTTGTATAAAAAATATTAATAAAGTGGGGGTTAATTCAAATATTACATTAAAAGTAGGGGTAAGTAAAATAAAACCATAATTAAATCAATAAAGAGGCAATTAGCTAAAAACAACACTAAAAATAGAAAATTTTGGTTCGTCACGTTCTATCCTTGGGTTAATTAAAGAATCCGCTGGCAATATAGTTTGGAGATTGAGAAAATATATCAACTTGTGAAATTTAAGGGGTGCGTTTAACGAAAGGGATATGAATGGATGAAGAAATTTCCAGGGGGATGTCACTATTTTTATAACTAATTAGGATGAAGAGGCAAATAGGGGTATGTCCTTGAATTGAATGAAGATTTCGCTCAGTGATCTCAAGTTTAATTCTAGAATTTACTAAGAATATTAAATGTAAATTATATTTAGGTCATAAAAATTATGAGGGAGTCAGGTCTAATAATTAAATAAAGGGGTTTCAATGGAGAACTTATGTTGTGAGTTAAGTAAAATAATCCATGTTTTTTTTGTGTGGTACGCAATGAGATTTCACTTTTCGGCTAAAGTTTTGTCAGTACTGAATTGTCAATACTTCCCAAGTGATTCTAGGGGAACATAGTTTTTCGACAAAGTTTTATTAACAAACTGATGTGCCTATTTTTTATTGGTTGAATTTTAGATTTCACTGGTGTAGATCCCAAAAACTAATTAATAAAAAACAGTCTCATTAGTTTTTCACCTCAACTTTGTCAAAAAACTAAGTCACACTAGTATTTTTGTTACTTCCCAAAATAAAGTATATTTCTTTAATAGTTTATTGGATTAATTACACCTAGGCCCCCTGAACTTTGTCTCTATTTGCACTTTTCACCCCATTCTTTCAATTTTTCCAATTTAAACACTTACCTATGAAAACGACTACATTTTACTCTCTGCAATTTAACTCAATTAACTTTAGACAAAAATTGTTAATCATGTACGTGCACATGCATTAAGAAATAACATTTTTGTCCGAACCTAATTGTTTGTAAAAAAAATCTTCAAATAACAAAAAAATATTTAAAAAATACAAAATTCCAAAAAATATTTTTAAAACATAAAAATAAACATGAAATAAATTGCGAAAATATGAACATATATTTAAAAATTCCGAAAATAGCAAAAAATATTTTTAAAATATAAAAAGACCTTGGAATAAATTATGAAAATATGAATATATATCTAAAAATTCTGAAAATAGCAAAAAATATTTAAAAATATATAAAAAAAACTTGGAATAAATTATTAAAATATCATATATATATTTAAAAAATATAAAATAACATTGGAATAAATTCTAAAAATATGAATATAAATTTAAAAATTCTAAAAATGTCAAATAATATTTTAACAATATAAAAAAACTTGGGATAAAAATTATATCAGAAAAATAATTCAGCAAATAAAAAAAGATTTTCAGCAATTAAAAAAAATCTTTAAATAACCGTAAAAACATTTAAAAATATCAAAAAACATTTGAAAAAATTCTAAAATTTCGAATATATATTTAAAAATTCTGAAAATACCAAAAAATATTACGAAAAATTATAAAAAAATACTTCAAAAATGATTCCAAGATTGCAAAATTATAGGAAAATATTTTATTTCCCGAAAATATATTTATTTACTGAAAATGATTTCTAGCATGCAAAATTCTAAAAAAGAAATTCAGAAAAATATATTTATTTTTAGCAAATAAAAATTATATCAAAAAATAAATTAGAAAAATAATTCAGGAAATACAAATAATTTCTTGCAACTATAAGTTATATCCAACAAATAAAAATTATTTCCACCATTATAAAATCATTTACTGCATATAAAAATGATTCTAGCAAATAAAAAATAATTTTTTGCGACATTAAATTATGTTCATCATTTTTTTTTTAAGAATATAAAGGCACTTTCAGCATTCAAAAATGATTCCATCAAATAAAAAATAATTTTTTTCAACATGAATTTATTTTCAGCGTAAAAACTGATAAAAATTATTTCGAGTAAAACTAAAAAAATTTTTGCATATAAAAATAATTTGAACGAATTAAAAGTGATCAAAACCGTAAAAAAAATATGAAACCTAAAAAAAATTAGAAAAAAAAAGAAAAAGAATATGTATAGAACGTGTCTAACCAGAGGGGGGCTGGATCGGGGCTGAAATGAGACGGGGGGGTGGAGCAGAGGGCTGGATCGGGGAGGTAGGGGATGTAAATCTAGGTGGGCAAGGGAGGGGGCAGTGGGGGGAGGGGGGAAGAGGGTTCCCACCAGGTCTGATCGTATGTGTGTGTGTGTGTGTGAGAGAGAGAGAGAGAAGAATAGAGGGGGAAAAGAGAAGAAGAGAGAGAGGGGAAAATGAATCGTGAGAGAGAGAGAGAGAGAGAGAGAGAGAGAGAGAGAGGGAGGATTTTAGGGATTTTTAAATAGGGTAACATACCCAAAATACCCTTTTGAAAAAGTCAAAAGAATTGCCACGTGTCAATTAATGTTAAAAATTAACGGATTTAGACAGCAGGAGGTTAATTGTCGTCGTGTTCAAAGTTTGGGATGTTATTTGTCAATTGAAGAAAAGTGTAAATAGGGACAAAGTATAAGAAGTCCAAGTGTAATTAACCCTAGTTTATATTATTTGTTAGGTAAATAGTGTCGCACTTTCAAGACTTTTACTATTATTACTTAATCATGGTTTGAAAATATATTCATGGATCCTTTTATCCTCTTTAGAAGACATTTCTGACTCCACTCTCCATATCTTATGTGCTCCATTAACTAAGAAGTAGCTAACCAAAATGCATTAATGCAAGTCACCGACGTGGGTAAGAGCCTATTTGGTTTGCAATTATACTTCTGTTTTTTGTATTTAAATTTAATTCTGATAAAAACTTGTGTTTGGCAACATGTTTTTAAACACTCAATTATAATATTTCTGTGTAATAATCAAGTTTTCCAGAAAACAGGTTGAGGATGTTTTATAACTTCTGTTTTTTATTTTTCAACTCAGAATTATTCATTCTTAATATTTTAATGCATTTATACCTTAATATAATATATATATATATATATATATATATATATATATATATATATGTGCGTAATTCTTATAAATAAAAAATATATATGTATATATACACAAAATTACATATGGAATAATATAAAGTTAAATAATATTAATAATATATACATGATACTTATATATAGTTTTATACATGTATTTTTAATATATGGAATAATATAAAATATACATATAGTACATATATATTAAAAAATATTATCAATTCATGTATGTATATAATTTTATAGTGAATTATACATGTAATATCATTACATATATATATATATATATATATATATATATATATACGGAAAGGATCAAGTGAGGTCCCAGTTTGAGGACCCTGAATGAGGACCATTGTTTTAAAATAGTAAAAAAAATATTTTTTGACGGATTTTTTTTATGATTTTTAAGCATTTGAATATGACCATAAAAAAATAATCAGCTCAAAATGAATTTTTTTTACTATTTTAAAAAAATCGGTCAAACTTTGTCAGTTTTTAAGTTGTTAAAAACTGACAAAGTTTGACCGATTTTTTTAAAATAGTTAAAAAAATTCATTTTGTGCTGATTTTTTTATAAGGTCCTACTGAAATGTTTAAAAACTATAAGAAAAATTATCCCAAAAATATATTTTTTACTATTTTATCAAAATTGGTCCGCGCCAGAGGTATGCAAACAGAAGTCCTCATGAGATCCTCTCTCTCTCTCTCTCTCTCTCTCTCTCTATATATATATATATATATATATATATATATATATATATATATATAAACATACATAAAACTTTCATACATGAATTTATGCATATATACATACATACATTATAAATTATATACTATATATAATTTATATATATAATATAATGCATATATACATACATACATCATAAATTATATACATGTACATAATATAATAATTTATGAATGCATTATATTAAATGTAGGATTATATTAAATGTGCATGTACATTTAATATAATGCATTCATAAATTATTATATAATGTACATGTATATAATTTATGATGTATGCTTAATAATTTATGGATGCATTATATTAAATGTACATGTATACATGTATATAATTTATATATATAATATAATGCATTATATATAGGGAGAGGATGACAAGTGGACCAAAAGAATGGATTTAACAAAAAATACTAATTACCCATTAATTTGAATTCCTATAATTTAACTGGTCTGCGCCAGCAGCACACGAGACCCGAGACCGCATCTTCACCACCCTTACACCCTATCCCCCCCCCCCCCCACCCCCACACCTGCTACTCCATTTTCGACGAAAATAAAAGAACCCGGCCTGCTGCCATAACCGCTTTTTCCCAATCTATTAAGTCTCCGGTCACGATTTGGGGCAACACAACGGGTTGGAGCACTTGTATCCTGTAAGGCAAAGGGGAAGCCAGGAGGGCCATAGTTGGAGAAAGGTAAATCGTTTTGGCGGTGACGATGGAAGATAGCAGGTCATGCTGCCATAGCCAGTAGTGGGTTTATTGTTGGTTGTGGGATCAAACCGGGCTCTACCCGAGTTAAGATATACATGGTAGTGGTCATGGGTATGGGGTTTTGGGGCGGAGTTGGATAGACAAGGGTTTCGCCGGAGTGGCGGGTTTGTGGAGGTCGTTGGCTTGTGGTGGCAACAAGGGCATGGTTAAGGGAAATAGTTGGTACTGTCAGTGTCGGGGTATGGGATTTCGATTTTGATGGGTTTTGGAGAAAAAGAATGTATGGGAAGAGAGAAAAAAAGAGGTAGGGGTGTAGGGTGACACCCCGACTAATTAAATACCGGGTAGCTACTCCTTTATTAAATTAATTCAAAATGCCAAGTTGGTCCAGTTAATAGCATCACTGTCGAAAACATTTTTTTTACTCATTACTAACCACCTAGTATTTAAAAAGTAAGTGCCAAATTTTATTTAAAGTCTGATTAACATGCAACAAGTGTAATAAAGAATAATAACACCATTCACCATAATGAAGTAAATAGAATAACCATCACAAAACGTAAATAACGTCTGGAGGAAAACTCCTCACCACAAATCCCACAACTGATAAGTAAACCGAAAACTAAAACAATACATGCCAAAGTCTGAAAACTGTAATGTAAATGTAACTCTAATAGAAATGGGCAACATGCCCTACAACTGATAGATAATGAATCTGGAATTCAAGTGAATAGAGGCGTCTACAAGCAAATCCCTGTAGCTTCCACAAACAGCTACAGCTCGTCACCTGAATGAATATCCTATGCATGGTGTCCTTGTGGCTGGGCACCTAAAATGGCTTTACAAAGAAAATAGATTTGAAAAGCAAACGGGTAAGAGCCCGAATGTGGAGTTATATTTTAAAAACCTGCAAGTGCTTTAAAAACATTTAAAACATTAAATGCAAAGTACATGTTAGGACGTGCACTCACATGATATTCTCACCTCTCGTCTAACTGTGCACTCCTAACGTAAGTACCCATCTAGAGTGATACCAACTACTAGCTAAGTGACAACATATCTAGCTAGACTATCATAGGTCCTACCCTTATTACTCGGTTCTATTAACATTATAACGCTCGTAATTAAGTAGGGGTTCAACGTAAACTCAGATGCTCAATATGCAATATATTACACTATTAGCTAACTCGTTATGTTTCTCAAATCAATACCGTAATTATTTCACAACATTAACATGAAGGTTCTCATTAATTAAGTGTATATTATTCACATCATAAATATACAATACAAGCACCCCGAGAACTAAGCTGCGGTGCACACATACTCTGCTATCCATCCCGGTACATCACGTACATAAGGATTACTTATTCCGAATCTCTCAGGAATAGTTCACAGATAACAACATTGATAACTTGACTTTTGTGTATGGTCGTTGTTGAAAGCCAAGTTAGTCAAAATCCTCAAATAATAATAAACTCAAGTGTAGAGGTAAGTAAGGGTATCAATCCACTTTCTAGGGAGTAAAGCACATGGAACAAATTCAATTGTAATTCACCTTTTATTTTCTTTTAGTGCTTTTTCACTTTTCTATTTTTTTTAGCTTTTTCAATATTAAAACAAAAGGGTGAGGTGAGGTCTAAACTAAAATAAACTAAATGAAAATAACTAACTAGAAAATGACTAAAATAAAAAATAAGGTCTAACACTAAAATAAAAGATAAAGTGAGGTAAATAGTTGTGAGAACAATCAAGGAGTGGGATTACACCACAAATTTTAATTATTCTAATTAATTAATTTAATTATTTGAATTCTCCCAAATTAATATTAAAATTACAAACCAACTCTCGTTGCAAGTGTAATTAGAATAGTAATCTTTTAGAAAATTAAAATTAACACCCCACAACTCTAGAAAATTAGATCTACACTCCTTTTAATTAATCACCCGCTAGGATCGATCAATTAGAATTTATGTCAATCTTGGAAATTAAATTTAGAGTTGAAATTCAAATGATAATACCCCACTTAAGAAACCCCTATCTCTAGTTCGAATCTAAAATGGGTATTATCACTAGAATTTCGATTTTCTCTCGAAAATCATTTACCCTCTCTCGAGGCGTAAATCTAAGGTTGAGGGATTAAAATTAACATTCAAAGGGATTTTTCAAGTGATTAAACTAATTAAAATACAATAACATCAAATAAGGGTTTTACCCCACCCCTTGAAAGGGGTTTTAGCCTAACATGGATTCAAACATACTAAACAAAGATTCAATAGGCATTTAATATATAAAAGAGTAGAGAGAAGAATAATCAAACCAATCTCTTGAATTTGACACTTTGAACTCTATTCTTGAATTTGAAGCATACACCCTCTAATTGAGCATCCAAGTATTGTGAAATAATATGAGCACTCAATTAAATCTCTTACAATTTTTACACTCACAATAATCTAAAAATAAAAAATGAAAAACTATTTACAAGGGTTTATTTTCTAAACTAAACTATCTCTCTCTCTAATTTCCTATCTCTCTAATCTAGAATTCTCCTTTCAAATGGGTCTTCATCTTCTTTTATACTATGCATGGAGCAAAGGGGCATAATGGTAAAAAGGTAGGGAGTGCATGTGGAAATGGGTGAGGTCACATGTGCATGGGGGTGTGAGGATATTTGGAAAAAATCTGTTTTGGGTTGAGGGGTAATTTTGGGAATTGGTTTTGGGTGGTTAGTTAGGGGGTATTATGGGTAAAATTGGGAGAAAGGTTTAATGGCATGTGGGGTAATTAGTTTGGTCTTGGTTTTGTTTTGGCAGGTGACAGATCGTGGCTCTTGGTTTGAAATGGGTATTTGGGTTTTAAATGGGTTTGAGGGATAATGGGTCTGAGGTCGGATCCGGGTTAGAGAATGGGACGGGGTGAGCTACCGGCGGGAGCTGGGCAGGGGAGAAGATGGGATTTCGGGACGGTTTAAGTGGAGGTCGCCGGCAGATCGGGGGTTGGAGTTGGGTAGCAGGCGGGAGAGGTTTAGCAGCCGGCGGCGCTGGGACGAGAGAGAGAGACGCCGGAGGTAGGGGCTTGGATCGCCACCGGGCAGGGACGGTGGCAGCGGGTTCGGGTGAGGTTCGACGCTGGTGGCTGCCAGAGGTTAATGGCCGGAGTGGAGGGAGAGGGTTGCCGGCGGGTTTAATGAGGGAGCGCCGGAGCAGGTAAGGGACAGGGGTGAGTCAAGGTTGGTGGTGACTGGAAGGAGGTCGCCGGTGAGGGTTTATAGGTGGAGAAGATGAAGTTGTGGGTATTATGGTGTGTGAGGGTATAGGGTGTTAGTATGAGGGTGAGGTGGTGTTAGGTGTAGGATAAGTGTGTGTGTCATTTGGACCCTTAATAATAACACTACAAATAAAAAATAAAACTAAAAAAAATTAAAAATCTAAAAATAAATAAATTCCTACTAAAAAATAAAATAAAGATTAAATTAAAAAAAATAAAAATAGAATTCTATTAAACTAAAAATTAAAATCCTAAAATATAAAATCTAATAAAACTAAGAAATAAATGAAATCCTAAAAATTAAAATCCTAATAAAATAAAATAAAACTAAAATAAAATTAAAAACTAATAAAAATCAAAATCAAAATCAAAATAAAATTATACTAATAAAAATAAAAATAGAAAATAAAATATAAAAATTATAAAATAAATCCAAAATAAATCCTAAAAATAGAAAAGACTCAAACTAAAAATCTAAAAAATAATAAAATGACACAAATAAAACACACACAGGCTTGGGGTAAGTTTGGGCTAAGTTTAGGGTAAGCTAGGGTACGGGAATTTGGTATTTAGCTCCGTAAAATGCACAATTGCCTTGAAATACGCGTTTGAACACCGCAACGTACATTAAACCTGCATATTAAACATTTAAGCGCATAAGACCCATATTGTCGAGAAATAGCAACTAAAATACATCTATTCGGGGTATAAATTGTACATCACAAATAATGGAGGCGAACACAGTCACATCACATAGGTCACGCACATACCTACGCTCCTACGATCAGCGGACTTATTAATATCCCAATAAGTCTTTCTATGACCTATGTTCATCAAGGTAACCAGTCTAAATCCGGTCAACACAAGGATTAGAGGGCCCTAAGCGAACGCAAACCTCCCGTGATAGCAAGTATGGTAGGTATGTCATACACACAATTCATATACCAATACTAAGTAAACACACGTCTTAGTAATCCCGTAGTTTAATAATAGTACATATCGCATTCTCGTACCAACTTATAATTATCACAATTTATACTATTCCGGTTTATAATCATACGCGCCATAATTCATTCTCACGTCGTAGTAGACACTCACGTCTCAACCCAAACCGTCCATTGATTTAAATCACTCGTATAGAATTTACTCCTCATAATAATCCAAAAGTCCCAAATTTATCCATACATCATCAAAGGAAGGTTATCTATATCCTCGAACAAGTTCACGGGACTTCAAAAAATCGAAACAGTCCAAAAAGGCCCAAACTGTCAACTCGTTAGAAGTCTCGTTCGAACGAGACTGTTCGAACGAGATTCCACTATCAGCTCGTTAGAAGTCTCGTTCGAACGAGACTGTTCGAACGAGATCCAGTTCGTTCGAACGAACTGCTCCTTCTAACGATATCTCGTTCGAACGAGATATCGAACGAAACTGCCCTTCGTTAGAAGCGACTGGTCAACTCGTTAGAAGCTCGTTCGAACGACCTGGGTTGGTTTCTAACGAGCTGCCAGCTGCGAACCCAGAATTTCCAAAATCATTTTTCACCCAATTTCTACTTCTCAAATCTCCTATAAACTTCGTCCCAACTATGTTATGAGGTCTCTAACCAATCCTAAACATATATAGTCACATCCTAACATGATTTTAAGGGATCAATCCATCCTAACATCAATCAAATTTACAAATCTCTACACTTTTTCCAAATATTTCAAGAACATGAACCCTAACTTTATGAATCATGAATTAATCCAATATAAATCCGTTTTAATTTCTTCCAACCACAATCATCATGAGAATAATCATCTACCTATCATTCTACATGCAGTTCTCCTCAAGATTTTCAGATTCTAAGTTCTAAACTACATGGGTTTTTCATATTTCACCAAGAACAAATCATAAATTTGAATTATCTAACATGGAAAGAACATTCTCTGAAATTAAATGGAATAAAGTCACTTTCCCTTGTTGTCTCTGAGTTTGGATGATGGTTTGATGAAGCTTTTCTGCAGAATTTCTTCTCTCCAAGCTTCTTCTCCAATGGTGGCTTAAAGTGGCTAGGGTTTGATTTGGGGAACTTAGAAAACTCTTCTAATAACCTACGTAACCTTCTAGGTTAATATGGGTTGGTTAGGGGCTTAGTGGGTCAAATCCACATCAGATGTAATTAACCAATTTTCGTCACTTTTAATTTCCCAAAATACGAAATTACCAAAATACCCTTTATGATGCCGGTATGGCCTAAAAATACCCCGGGACCCAAACTACACCCCCGGCTAGTGTTTTCTGACTATCTCGACCCTTTCGGACGCATTGGCGCACTCAAAACGACCATACGGATAATAGAAATAAAAATCACTTTTATAATTAAAATAATATACCATGACGCGGCAGTCACACGCGTCTCAACAAAATTCCCAAATTTCCGTATATCAATCTCACGACAAATTTCATAATTCAATATTCATATAAAACATGTATGCACATATAATCAAATACCAACTCGCATCTCGTTAGTATTTTTAACCCGGATTAATTTCCAATTAATACGCATTTAATTAATTAGTCCCAAAAATAAATATAGCCAAAAGTACGGGGTATTACATACTTCCCCCTAATAACTGAATTTCGTCCCGAAATTCGAAACTAGAAAGTACCTGCTAAAAATAACTCTGGATAACGTTCGCGCATCTCATCCTCGCGCTCCCATGTGGACTCCTCGACATTGTGATGTCGCCACTGAACACGCACTAACGGAACTATCTTTGACCGCAGTTTCCTCTCGCTTCGGTCCAAAATAGCAATTGGCCCCTCCTCGTAGGAGCTATCCGGCTGGAGATCGATGTCCTCCACAGCAATGTGAGAATGAGCCAGATTATCTCTAAGGTATTTCCTCAGGGAGGAAATATGGAACACATCGTGAATCCGATGCAAATGCTCCGGTAGTCCAAGTCTATACGCAACCGGTCCGATCCGCTCAATAATAGGAAACGGTCCCACATACCTTGGTGCCAATTTCCCCTTCTTCCCGAAACGCATAATCCCCATCATAAGAGACACTCTGAGCAAAACCTGGTCCCCCACTTGAAACTCTCTGAAAAACCTCTTCGCATCAGCATAACTCTTCTGCTTGTCTTGAGCTACCCGAATGCGACTCCGAATCAACTCAATCCTTGCCGAAGTATCCTGAATCACTTCCGATCCAAGCAGTTTGTTGTCCCCCACCTCTAACCAACATGCTGGGGAACGACAAGGCCTACCGTACAATGCCTCAAACGGAGCCATACCAATAGTAAACTGATAGGAGTTGTTGTAAGAAAACTCCACCAGTGGAAGATACTGCTCCCATTCACCCCCGAAGTCAATAATGCACATGCGTAGCATGTCCTCTAACATCTGATTTGTGCGCTCTGTCTGCCCATCGGTCTGCGGATGATAAGCTGTACTCAACCGCAATTCCGTGCCCATGGCCTCCTGGAAACTCTCCCAAAACCTCGAAACAAATATCTTGTCTCTGTCAGACACGATATTTAGGGGCACACCGTGAAGTCTCACAATCTCTGAAATGAAGAGCTGGGCATACTGTCCCGTAGTGTAGTCAGTCCTTACGGGTAGAAAGTGAGCGACCTTGGACAACCTGTCCACAATTACCCAAACGGAGTCGTGACCCCTCTGCGACGTAGGCAACCCCGTGATAAAGTCCATGGATATGCTCTCCCACATCCACACCGGGACCTCCAATGGCTGTAGCAATCCTGCCGGTCTCTGATGATCCACTTTTACAAGCTGACAAGTGGCGTATTTCGAAACAAACTCAGCGATATCTCTCTTCATACCGCTCCACCAATACTGGCGTCTCATGTCTTGGTACATTTTGTCCCCTCCGGGATGTACCGCAAACCGTGCGACTCTGCCATCACATCGTGTCGCAATTCATCCCCTTCCGGAACTACCAATCTCCCATTGAAGCGTAATCCCCCGTCTGAGCTAACGGTATAGGACTCGGCTCCCTCTGCTAGTAATCGAACTATATGCTCCTGACAGAACGAGTCATTGGCCTGTGCCCGTACTACCATCGTGACAATCTGCGGTGTAACGGTCATCACAGACATGAAAGATCGGGCCACTGCATCCTGGTGTCCCAATTCCTTCCACTTAGCCTTCCACACCTCTGCCACCTCATCTACTGGCCTACGGCTCAACGCGTCTGCTACCACGTTAGCCTTACCCGGGTGATACTAGATGTCGAACTGGTAGTCCTTCACAAACTCAAGCCACCTACGCTGCCGCATATTCAACTCCTTCTACGTGAACAGGTACTGTAGGGACTTGTGGTCCGTGAACAATTGGAACTTCTCTCCCAAAAGATAGTGCCTCCAAATCCGTAGGGAAAATACCACTGCCGCCAACTCTAAATCGTGCGTGGGGTAATTCTTCTCATGAGGCTTAAGCTTACGGGAAGCATAAGCTATGGCCTGTCTCTCCTGCGGTAATACACCTCCCAGTCCTTGCAAAGACGCATCGGTGTAAACCAAATACTCAACTCCCGGTCTCGGCAATGCTAACACAGGTGCTGAGGTCAATTTATCCTTCAATTCATCGAATGCCAACTGACAGGCATCACTCCAGATGTAGGGTACACCCTTACGAGTCAGATGTGTCAAAGGACCTGTTATCTCCGAGAAACCCCGAATAAACCTCCTGTAGTATCCTGCTAGACCCAAGAAACTACGAATCTCAGTCGGTGTCGTGGGCTGTCCCCACTCCCTCACCGCTGATACCTACCCCGGATCAACAGATATTCCCTGGTCGGAAATAATGTGTCCCAAAAACTGGACTTCCTTCAGCCAAAACCCGCACTTCTCATATTTTGCATACAACTCGTTCTGACGAAGTGTCTGCAAAACCTGCCTCAAATGCTCGGTGTGCTCCTCCTCTGTCTGGGAGTAAACCAGAATGTCATCAATGAAGATAATGACAAACTGATCTAGGAAATCCCTGAACACTCTGTTCATCAAGTCCATAAACACTGCTAGAGCGTTGGTCAAACCAAAAGGCATAACTCGAAACTCGTAAGAACCATATCTCGACAAGAATGCAGTCTTCGAGACATCCTCCTCCCTGATACGCAACTGATGGTATCCCGATCTCAAATCAATCTTCGAGAAGAAAGAAGCTCCTCTCAACTCGTCGAATAAGTCATCGATTCGAGGCAACAGATACTTATTCCGTATCGTGACATTATTCAACTCTCGGTAGTCCACACACAATCTCAGTGAACCGTCCCTCTTCTTCACAAATAAAACTGGAGCGCCCCAAGGTGAGGTACTCCTACGAATAAATCCCTGACCTAACAGCTGCTCTATCTGATCCCGTAACTCCCTCATCTCAGCTGGAGCCATACGGTACGATGCGCGTGCTATAGGTCTCGTACCCGGTAGCAAATCTATAACAAAGTCTATCTCTCGACTGGGGGGTAAGCCTGGTATCTCCCGAAACACATCCGAATACTCCCTGACTACTGGGATAGAATCTAAAGGAATCACTACCTCCTTAGAGGTATCCTCCTCAATGTAATACAGATGAGCGGTCGATCCTCCCTCTGGGCGAGGCATCGCCACTATAAACATCTCTTGCCCCGGAATGGCAAAAACAATGCTCTCGCTGAAGCAATCAATCATGGCCCTATAAGTTACGAGCCAATCCATACCGATAATCACATCGTGAACATGCATATCTAATACCAATATATCTGCAGGTAATACTAGACTACCAATCCCTACTCCCACTCCCCGGCATATAAAGAATATAAGTGACCCACTCCCCAATGGTGAGTCGACACACGTCACTGTGCTCTCTGCCGTGGCTAACAATCCTAAAGCTTTCACGAAGTGTGTAGCTATAAAATAGTGTGTAGCACCCGTATCAAATAACACCCGACCCATAGTGCCATAGATAGGAAACGTACCCTCAATCGCGGGCGGTGCCTGTAGAACTGCAGCCTGGTGGACGTTGTAGACACGTCCATACTGTAGCTGCCCCTGCTGAGCTGGGACTGCTGGAATGGGTGGCAATGCTGCCATCTGTGGCGGTGCGGGAAGAGCGGCGGGAAACATAGGCCTCTGTGGCTCCTGGCGAGCACCCTGCTGCTGCTTCTGTGGGGTCCTGCCCCTATCAGGACAATCCTGTCGCTTATGGCCAGTCTTGCCACAAACAAAGCACTTCCCTGGGAAGTTCCCTCCTCTCTGCCCCTGCTGTCCCCGGCCCTGGTGGCCGTTACCGTTCCTCCCTTGGCCCTGCTGGCCCTGGTGAAACTGCTGCCCATTCTGCCCCTGTTGGCCCTGATGGCCGTTTGGACCCTGATGGCCCTGACGGAATCCTCCATGTCCCTGTCTGTAGTTCCCCGACCGGAACCTCTTATTATCCCCCTGCTGGGAGCCCTGCTCATTCTGTCTCTGCCCATGACCAGATTGTGCCCCGCTGGCACCATGTCCTCCAGTCCTGCCCTGATGGCTAGACTCCCCTGACCTCTTGCCCTCGGCCATATGAAAACGGTGGTCCTGGCAGTGTAATAATGCAGCGTTAACCACATCAGAATAAGTGGCCAACGATAGGTTCCCTAGCAGATGCTGACGGATCCTCCAAGTCAACCCGTCCGTGAACTTCTCAATCTTCTTCTTCTCTGTTGGTATCTCATCTGGAACGATATTCAATAGATTCGTGAACTCGGCCTCATACTCGGCCACAGTCTAGCCCTCCTGCCTCAAACTCATCAATCTCCTCCTCATTTCCGCATGAACAGCTGACGGAAAGTACTTGCGGTCGAACCGCACCCAGAACTCCTGAATCGTGAGAGTATCCCTCTCCTCCATGGTGGTAATAGACTCCCACCACTGTAGCGCAGATCCAACTAGCTTGAAAGTAGCTAGTACCTGCTTCTGGATGTCCGTGCACTCATACATCCTTAAGTGCCTCTGCATATCCTTCCTCCACTGGCTCGAGACTACCACATCTGAGCTACCTGCAAACTCTGGCGGATGCGCTTTCTGAAAAGCGTCACGTACACGCTCCCAAGCAGACGGGAATGCATTAGCCTGTACTGGCGCCTGAGGTGGTGCCTGATGAACAACGGCAATGGCGGCATTTACCGCTTGGGCTACTATAGCTGCAACCTCAGCGGCGTTCATCATGCCCTGAACTGGAGCGGGCTGGGGTTCGGGCATTGCATCCCTGGGAACTCGTCGTGCACATCGTGGAGGCATCTGAAATAAGAACAAAGTTTATAAGTTCGCTGTTTATAAACTTAAGATAGCTGAAGAACGAAGCATACACAAAAAGAGTACAACAGTCCTAAAATATAGGGCTCTATATCAAAGAAACTTAGCGGAAACATAATAAGCCGTCAGATCCTAAAGGACACTAGAACCTGATGCTCTGATACCACCTATGACACCCCGACTAATTAAATACCGGGTAGCTACTCCTTTATTAAATTAATTCAAAATGCCAAGTTGGTCCAGTTAATAGCATCACTGTCGAAAACATTTTTTTTACTGATTACTAACCACCTAGTATTTAAAAAGTAAGTGCCAAATTTTATTTAAAGTCTGATTAACATGCAACAAGTGTAATAAAGAATAATAACACCATTCACCATAATGAAGTAAATAGAATAACCATCACAAAACGTAAATAACGTCTGGAGGAAAACTCCTTACCACAAATCCCACAACTGATAAGTAAACCTAAAACTAAAACAATACATGCCAAAGTCTGAAAACTGTAATGTAAATGTAACTCTAATAGAAATGGGCAACGTGCCCTACAACTGATAGATAATGAATCTGGAATCCAAGTGAATAGAGGCGTCTATAAGCAAATCCCTGTAGCTTCCACAAATAGCTACAGCTCGTCACCTGAATGAATATCCTATGCATGGTGTCCTTGTGGCTGGGCACCTAAAATGGTTTTACAAAGAAATTAGATTTGAAAAGAAAAAGGGTCAGAGACCGAATGTGGAGTTATATTTTAAAAACCTGCAAGTGCTTTAAAAACATTTAAAACATTAAATGCAAAGTACATGTTAGGACGTGCACTAACATGATATTCTCATCTCTCGTCTAACTGTGCACTCCTAACGTAAGTACCCATCTAGAGTGATACCAACTACTAGCTAAGTGACAACATATCTAGCTAGACTATCATAGGTCCTACCCTTATTACTCGGTTCTATTAACATTATAACGCTCGTAATTAAGTAGGGGTTCAACGTAAACTCAGATGCTCAATATGCAATATATTACACTATTAGCTAACTCGTTATGTTTCTCAAATCAATACCGTAATTATTTCACAACATTAACATGAAGGTTCTCATTAATTAAGTGTATATTATTCACATCATAAATATACAATACAAGCACCCCGAGAACTAATCTGCGGTGCACACATACTCTGCTATCCATCCCGGTACATCACGTACATAAGGATTACTCATTCCGAATCTCTCAGGAATAGTTCACAGATAACAACATCACAAATAATGGAGGCGAACACAGTCACATCACATAGGTCACGCACATACCTACGCTCCTACGATCAGCGGACTTATTAATATCCCAATAAGTCTTTCTATGACCTATGTTCATCAAGGTAACCAGTCTAAATCCGGGCAACACAAGGATTAGAAGGCCCTAAGCGAACGCAAACCTCCCGTGATAGCAAGTATGGTAGGTATGTCATACACACAATTCATATACCAATACTAAGTAAACACACGTCTTAGTAATCCCGTAGTTTAATCGTAGTACATATCGCATTCTCGTACCAACTTATAATTATCATAATTTATACTATTCCGGTTTATAATCATACGCGCCATAATTCATTCTCACGTCGTAGTAGACACTCACGTCTCAACCCAAACCGTCCATTGATTTAAATCACTCGTATAGAATTTACTCCTCATAATAATCCAAAAGTCCCAAATCTATCCATACATCATCAAAGGAAGGTTATCTATATCCTCAAACAAGTTCACGGGAGTTCAAAAAATCGAAACAGTCCAAAAAGGCCCAAACTGTCAACTCGTTAGAAGTCTCGTTCGAACGAGACTGTTCAAACGAGATCCAGTTCGTTCGAACGAACTGCTCCTTCTAACGATATCTCGTTCGAACGAGATATCGAACGAAACTGCCCTTCGTTAGAAGCGACTGGTCAACTCGGTAGAAGCTCGTTCGAACGACCTGGGTTGGTTTCTAACGAGCTGCCAGCTGCGAACCCAGAATTTCCAAAATCGTTTTTCACCCAATTTCTACTTCTCAAATCTCCTCTAAACTTCGTCCCAACTATGTTATGAGGTCTCTAACCAATCCTAAACATATATAGTCACATCCTAACATGATTTTAAGAGATCAATCCATCGTAACATCAATCAAATTTACAAATCTCTACACTTTTTCCAAATATTTCAAGAACACGAACCCTAACTTTATGAATCATGAATTAATCCCATATAAATCCATTTTAATTTCTTCCAACCACAATCATCATGAGAATAATCATCTACCTATCATTCTACATGCAATTCTCCTCAAGATTTTCAGATTCTAAGTTCTAAACTACATGGGTTTTTCATATTTCACCAAGAACAAATCATAAATTTGACTTATCTAACATGGAAAGAACATTCTCTGAAATTAAATGGAATAAAGTCACTTGCCTTGGTTGTCTCTGAGTTTGGATGATGGTTTGATGAAGCTTTTCTGCAGAATTTCTTCTCTCCAAGCTTCTTCTCCAATGGTGGCTAGGGTTTGATTTGGGGAACTTAGAAAACTCTTCTAATAACTTACGTAGCCTTCTAGGTTAATATGGGTTGGTTAGGGGCTTAGTGGGTCAAATCCACATCAGATGTAATTAACCAATTTTCGTCACTTTTAATTTCCCAAAATACGAAATTACCAAAATACCATTTATGATGCCGGTATGGCCTAAAAATACCCCGGAACCCAAACTACACCCCCGGCTAGTGTTTTCTGACTATCTCGACCCTTCCGGACGCATTGGCGCACTCAAAACGACCATACGGATAATAGAAATAAAAATCACTTTTATAATTAAAATAATATACCATGACGCGGCGGTCACACGCGTCTCAACAAAATTCCCAAATTGTCGTATATCAATCTCACGACAAATTTCATAATTCAATATTCATATAAAACATGTATGCACATATAATCAAATACCAACTCGCATCTCGTTAGTATTTTTAACCCGGATTAATTTCCAATTAATACGCATTTAATTAATTAGTCCCAAAAATAAATATAGCCAAAAGTACGGGGTATTACAGGTGGGTGGGTGGGTGGTTAGGGCTGAAGGTGGGTCTCGATTCTCGGGTGTCGCTGGCACGGACCAATTAAACTATATAGGAATTAAAATTAATGGGTTATGAGTTTTTTTTTGTTAAGTCCATTAAAAAGTCCATTCTTTTTGTCCACTTTTGAACCTATATATATATATATATATACAGTCCTGCTCTTGTGCGGACTAGTTCACATTTTAAGAATGCGGATCGGACATGTGTCACCTGGCGGTGAGCCCAGAAAAGAGAGATAGTGTGTCTATAATTTAGGCGATAATTTTTAGGCGCACCGTTAAGTGACACATGACCGATCCGCATTCTTAAAATGTGGACTAGTCCGCACAAGAATATTATATATATATATATATATATATATATATATATATATATATATATATATATATATATATATATATATATATATATATATATAGGGGCATATACTAAATAGTCCCTTGAATTTTTTTTTAATACACGTTTAGTCCAAGTCTTTTTATTTTGCACCAAAAAGTCCTTCACCATACTAAAAAGGCTTTACCATGCCGCTGGCGCAGACCTTAAAAGATAAGAGAATAATTGACTTTTGGTACGAAATAAAAGGCTTGGACTAAATGTGTATTAAAATATGTTTGAGGAACTTTTTGGTATTTGATCCATATATATATAAGAGAAGGCTCACCTACATCATGCTCAATATATCATCCATACATCACACCTAGTTGTAGGTACTAAAACTGTTTTTTTCCAAATTTTTATTTTTCTCTTGAAATTAACCTTCCAATAAACCCATGTTCAAAAAATTAGGTCAAAATACGTTTTGTAGCTATTTTTAAAAAATCCGCAAAAAATTGCTCAAAATACCTTATTTATAAGGGTATGTGATTAGCCGCGTGAAAGGTGGCGCGTTGTCAGCACGCCAGTCGTTGTTTTTTTATCACTGCGATAATACAAATAAACCTAAGTTACGACTACACTTACGAGGCAAGCACAGCGGTAAGTCGGGTATCGAAAATCCACAGGGACGAGATGCTAGAATTTATATGATTTAATACTTCGAAATAAAAGTGCAAAAGGTGAATTACAAACTAAAAAGGAAAATATGCATAAAAGGTAAAGATTAATCTACGCGAGTGTATTGAAACTAGATTAACTAGGTTGCGTCGAATATCCCTCACCCGAGTTAATTTGCATAAAATGGATACATGGGTCGAAGAGTTATTACAAATGCGTCTCATTACGACAGTTAATTAAATCAAGTGTTGTCACGCCCCTAAATTTGCATAAAAGCCCAATAAGATTTTGGCGTCAACAAATACTCTGGATATTACGCACGCAAAGTTGTAAGCACGGGACATACATGATATGCCCCGTCAAATCTCCTAGGCGCAATAACTAGGACAACGCACCCGAAATAGACCCGTAAACATCATCACCAAAGCAAAGCAACGCGTCAACTCGAGTGAGTTCCATTCAACACAACCTAGACTAAATTAGTTAGAAAGCATGTTTAAAACGCGGTAAATAAATGCTGTAAATAAAAGTGGTAAATCTACACTAGAAAGCAAGGAAAGAAAGCATGTGAATCTAATTAACAAAGCATGTAAATTAACTAGAAAGCAAGAATAAAGGAAATACACACTACATTAATGGAGAGGGTAATGAATAGTGCAACATACAAGCCCAATTGGGTGTCAATCCAAAGATAAATGAAGAAGAACTCTTCAAAAATCCAAACCCTAAGATAAAACTAACCTAAAAACGAAGTATATATCTTAATATCCGATATTTACAACAAAAATCCTTTATATAGTAAAAGGAATTAAATTAGAAAAGAAAAGAAGAAAGAAAATAAAAGACAAAATATCGGCCGAAAATAGGGGATCGATCGATCGATCCCTTGTGATCAATCAATCGATGATGAAAATTAAAGCCCACTGTCTCCTAACGAATTGCAAAAACTGAAGGACCGATCGACCGATCCTTTTGATCGATCGATCGATCAAGCAGGTCTGCAACTCCTTCCTCCTGTTTTGATTGTTTGCATTTCTCCTCCGCTAGAATCGTCGTAACTTCTTCGTTCTGAATCAAAACCGCGCACCGTTCGTAGCCACACGAAGCTTACGAGGAGGGCTACAACTTCCGTGTAGATGTTGGGCCAGGTGCCCAAGTTGTGAAAATACTAAAATGCCCTTGAACGTGCGATCGTGTACGGAAATCAAGCGGAATGCGTCCGAACTTCACACTTAGCATCCAAATACCTATAAATGCTCAATTAACCCCTGCAAAACATGTTAACATAGAAATCCGAGGTTGTCTAGTTAACAAGCATAAATATAGGGAATAAGATACCCGAGGGGGCTAAAATGCGTCGGTTTGAGGGATGAAATACGCAATATTTGTGTATTATAACACCCCCTAACTTACACATTACTAGTCCCTAGCAATGAAATAGGATGCAACAAGAACTATAAGCAAACCAAAAGCAGGAGATAGTACAAAAGTATGGTATAAAAGAAAAAGGTCACTTTCGCTGGCGATTCGATTGCATTTAACATGTGCAATAAGCCCTTAAACCCCTAGGTCACCCTAGTAGACGAATGTTGTCTCGTGATGGTTTTCAGGGATGATGCACACAAATATCACATGGTTTCCTCAAAATATGCCCAAACCAACATGCGACAAGCTCAACAATGGAGAAAAAGATTTCATACGCATTATTAGCACATTGAACGTATTCAAACAAAAGTCCAAATCATTAACATTATAGAATGCACCTCATAGAATTGAAACCTTAAAATGTGGGAGGGGAGTGAGCATATGTAAAGTGTGATTTGGAGAAAAACTTATATAAACCGGATAAATATTAAAGCAAGCATACATTCAATCCTCACGGGCATTACACTAATCAAGTGAATTCACTCGAAATAGGGAGCAAACACACGGAACATGCGGGCATAAAGAGTAAATGTAAATGGAAATTAGGCCGCACACATGTCACAAATGAAGAACGCTATATATAAACTAAAAAATTGTAATCTCAATGAAAGATACCGCACATTAAAGGAGGCGAAATGTATTTTCACAGATTATCAAAACTATTATGACTTTTGAATTACATTAACCTAAGATCACATAGGACTTTAATAGGGTTATAATGTAGGCTAGGCTAGGGTACGAAACGAAAGGGATGTATATACGAATTCAAAGTGTTCGGGATGAAAACTCGGGATAATGGGGAAATGCGGGCAATATCAAAATTGGAAAACAAGTTCCAAACGAGCATTAGATATAACAATGGGGAGAGTAATCAAAGCTTATTGAATCACTATAGACAATATATACAAATTTCTCTTTCTTTTTCTTTTCTTCTTTTTCTCATTTTCCTTTTTTTTTTCTTTTGCTTTTTGCTTTCTCTTTTTCATCACTTTTTCTCTTCTTTATTTTTCTTTACTTTTCTCACTCTCATATGCCTAAATTGCAACCGACATCACAACAACATCATTCAATCCCAAGTATTATTCCAAAAAAAGTTATGGAAAATGTATGTGTGGTTTAAAACTCCAATATGGAGTTGGTTATGGGATTTGGGTAATGAAACGAAAGGCTATATTTAGGCTCAAAGGGGTTAACGAGGGTAAACATATAAGAGTGAGGTCAAGGATGATATGGGTGATATGCAAAGATCGACTATGATCATTTCTTAAAGTTTATGCAATTCTCGAGTCAAAACAATATATGAAAATCATGATCAAGTAACACATTTGAAGATATAAACTCAATTAATGAACGATCAAATGAAAGAATAGTGAGATTACCAACGAATTCAACGTTTCAAAGAGGAAAGAATAGTGTATACACTCACAAATGACGAAAGTTACAAATCTTACTCGGTGTAAGTATATACAATGCAACAAAAGATTATCGAGTTATAAAATCTTAAACCAAATCAATAGAACGATAAAAGTGCATGTGCTCATGGGATTAAAGTTTAATTCATGAAGGTATTCATCATATCAATAATTAAGACTAAAGTCTAATAACTTCTAAAATCGAGAGCATGCATCATTGGGTTGTCTATTGGATCGGGCAATTATTGAAATTTATCATCGGAAACAAAGGCAAAAATGCCCAACAAAGGAGAAAAAAGAAAGACAATCTTTTTGAAAATTTTCAATTTTTCTAAGAAAGGCATGCTAAGTAACTAACATGTGAGCAAAAACATGGACTAAATATTGAAATGGATAGAATATCCCACACCCCCTAACTTAAAACCTGACATTGTCCTCAATGTGAATTAAGAACCAAGTTAAAGAGGGGAAAAGAGCGATATTACCCACATTGGAGCGATCCCCATAAGAACAAGTCCAAAGAATCTACAAAACAAGTTAGTAACGAGCATAAAAAAAACAAATAACAAAGAGTTAACTAATTACACTAGACTAAATTAAAAAGGAAAGAAAAAATAAAAAGAAAGAAATAATAAAAAGCTAACTATATACAACCTACTATTTAGGCTTCACACTAATTGTACACTAGAAGTCTAAATAACTGAGGGTCCACCGCAAAAATGATTTGACTTTGGAGGATAACCGGTGTACCCTCACTCACAATAATGCCTTTAGAAAAATATGGATTCCGTTTGAACAACGGAAGGCATGTGTAAGGCGGAAGAAATGAACCATCGCCAATTAAAAGTTTTGGAGGGGCGATGGGGGATTTGGATTGAACGGGTGACAAAAATATGTGGGGACCGAGAAAAATTGAATATCCTCCTAAAGATTTTGAAATTGGAATGGGAGGTGGCGCACACGAAGGCAAAGATGCGATCGTAGAAGGTTACTCAAGCAAGTACTCCTCATCGGCGAAAAGGTTTAAAACGTTGAAGTTTGAAACCGAATCATCGGGTACTTGTGACGATGTGATAACAGAGAATGAAAATGGGGATGAAAGAAATTCAAACTCATGAGATGAATCATCATCGCATGAAGATTGTGTTTCGAAGGAAATAATATCATTTTCAATGAAATGTTCTTCTTTGGGGGCCAAAGAAGAAATCATTTAATTGCAAATAGATATTACGTCATTTTCATCCTCACCTTCAATATCTATTACGCAATGGGAAAAGTCGACAATGATTTGTTCCAAAGTAGGCGCAAAGTCCTCATTTGGTTCAAAACATTCTTCGACTTCAAAAGTCTCGGAAGCAAAATTGTCGTCGGACTCAAATAATAAATCAAATTCATGTTCCCACAAAAGATTTTCTTCCCGATAACGATTTTCAATTTTCTCATTCTCATACATACACAAGCCCTCACCGAATGTCATAGGTCGAGGTGCGGATCCATGAAAATGAAAACTTTGAAAATTACCATCGGACTTAAACGAAAGCTCATTATTATAGGAATTTTGAAAACTATTGCAATTCGTTTCAAAATTCCTATTATAAGGAGGTAAAGGCCCAAAATCATTATCATCATCATCGAAATTCCAATAACCTAAGTTTTGACTTTCGTTATACTCGCCCAAAGTCATATTTGAATTTGTAATTCTTTGGAATTCTAAGTATTCACCAAAAGTCATAGGTTTGCGAGAATTTTGAGAATTATCATAATGATTACCGAAAGAATTAGAATAAGACATGCTTACCCCAAAAATGGCTCAAGTGGTGAATCCCACAAAATAGGTGCGCGCTGGAAAAATTTGAGTGTTTCTAAGTGCTCAAATGTGGAAGTCCTGCAAAAAGATTGGCAAAATAATACAAATAGAAAGAAGATACAATGAAATACTAAATCAAATAAAGTCTAAAACAATCTAGTCCCCGGCAATGGCGCCATTTTGATTACGCGCGTGAAAGGTGTGCTCGTGTAAGGGCACAATCGTTGTTTTCATTTCACCGCGATAATACAAACAAACCTAAGTTACGACTACACTTGCGAGGCAAGCACAGCGGTAAGTCGAGTATCGATAATCCACAGAGATGAGATGCTAATATTTATTTGATTTAATACTCCGAAATAAAAGTGCAAAAGGTGAATTACAAACTAAAAAGGAAAAGATGCATAAAAGGGAAAGATTAATCTAGGCGAGTGTATTGAAACTAGATTAACAAAGCGAGTAAAAACTATAGGTTGGGTCGAATATCCCTCACCCGAGTTAATTTGTATAAAATGAATACATGGATCGATGAGTTATTACAAATGCGTCTCGTTTCGACAGTTAATTAAATCAAGGGTTGTCACTCCCCTAAATTTGCATAAAAGCCTAATAAGATTTTGGCGTCAACAAATACCCCGAAAATTACGTACGCAAGGTTGTAAGCACGGGACATTCATGATACGTGCCGTTAAATATCCTAGGCGCAATAACTAGGACAACGCACCCAAAATAGACCCGTAACACCATCACCAAAGCAAAGCAATGCGTCAACTCGAGTGAGTTCCATTCAAACACAACCTAGACTAAATTAGCTAGAAAACATGTTAAAAATGCGGTAAATCTACAATAGAAAGCAAGGAAAAAAAGCATGTGAATCTAATTAACAAAGAATGTAAATTAACAAGAAAGCAAGAATAAAGGAAATACACATTATGTTAATGGAGAGGGTAATGAATAGTGCAACATACAAGCCCAATTGGGTGTCAATCCAAAGAGAAATGAAGAAGAACTCTTCAAAAACCCAAACCCTAAGCTAAAACTAACCTAAAAATGAATTATATATCTTGATATCTGATATTTACAACAAAAATTCTTTATATTGTAAAAGGAATTAAATTAGAAAAGAAAAGAAGAAAGAAAATAAAAGCCAAAATATCTGCAGAAAATAAGGGATCGATCAATCGATCCCTTGTGATCGATCGATCGATGGTGAAAATTGAAGCCCACTGTCTCCCAACGAATTGAAAAAATTAAAGGATCGATCGATAGATCCTTTAGATCGATCGATCGATCAAGCAGGTCTGTAACTCCTTTCTTCTGTTTTGATTATTTGCATTTCTCCTCCATTAGAATCGTCGTAACTTCTTTGTTCTGAATTGGAATCGCGCACCGTTCGTAGCCACGCAAAGCTTACGAGGAGGGATACAAATTCCGTGTAGTTGTTGGTCCAGGTGCCCAAGCTGTGAAAAGACTAAAATGCCCTTGAACGTACGATCACGTACGGAAATTGAGCGGAATGCATCCGAACTTCACACTTAGCTTCCAAATACCTATAAAAGCTCAATTAACCCCTGCGCAATATGATAATATAGAAATCCGAGGTTATCTGGTTAACGAGCATAAATATAGGGAATAAGATACCCAAGGGGGCTAAAATGCGTCGGTTTGAGGGATCAAATGCATAATATTTGCGTATTATCAATATGCGCCAACAGTTTTTTGTGCATTTTTAAAAAATAGCTACCAAAATGTATTTTGACCTAATTTTTTGAATATGGATTGATTAGAAGGTTAATTTCAAGGGGAAAATAAAAAATAGCGAGAAAAAGTTTCTTAGGACCTCGAACTAGGTGTGATGTATACATCATGATGTAGGTGAGCCTCTCTCTCTCTCTCTCTCTATATATATATATATATATATATATATATACATGTTTGTCAATTTTTTCAATTTTTTTTAAAAACTGTATTTAAAAAAATGTTTAACAAACGCATACTAATAATTATCAGCACAAAAAATTAAATTTTAAAACTGTATTTAAAAATAGCATTTAAATCGAGTTTTCTGAATACCGAATCAAATGAACCCTAAGCATTTTGGATTGTAAAATTAAGAGAGTAAAAAAGTAATATAACTAAAGAATGCCATCAATTCGAAAGTTTTTTATTCTTAAGTTTTGATAGTTATTAAATGAGATTCAACATCTAATTAATGCTACACGTTTCAAAGTATCTCTCAAATACATCTCAAAATATATTAAATGCTTGTATTATATTGGAACTCACCTCAACATACATACCGTCAATACATTTTGTGAGAAGGTTTTGTGGATATGTTTGGGCTTGTATCATTATTCCTGTGGTGTCAAAAAATCTGGGATACGGGGGGTGCCTATGTACCACGATGTATGCACAATAATAAATAAAAGAGAGACAAAGATTTACGTGGTTCGACCATGAATGGCCTACGTCCACGGGGCTGCTATTTTTTTCCATTAGAATGATGAGAGAGTTTACATGAATGTGTTTCTCTAGTTTCTAAGCCCCCCTTTCACAATGGGGGGTGTCCCCTTTATATAAAGTTAGGGGTTACATTAGGGTTGCAAATATGAATGAGTCCTATCTTCGTGAAGCTTTATTTGACTCAGATACTGCTCCTCCATCTTCTCATTTATCAAGGACTCTAGTCGTCCTTATCTCGTTGGAGCGTCCGTTGCTCGCCATCTTGACCTGGGTGCTCGCTACGTGTCATGCTATTATGTAGGCATATTTTTTGCTCCCATAATAGCCCTACAGGTCGCAGTTCAGCTGAGTTGATTTCGAGATGAGATGGGAGCTAGTCCATAATCTCTCTAAATGTGCATAGTTACTCATATGAATTGGACTGGCGTTCTTTGACCTGTCATTCAACTTTTAGCCTTCTTTGGTTGTCCTTCTTACACTTATAAGTTTTTTAGATGAATGTTTGGCTTGAGTTGATAGACGTTCAGTTGATATAGGAACCGGACTCGAGAGTGTCGAGCTGCCTATGTACCCACATGGGATCAGGTCGAACGTAGTTCATTGTTCTATTTTATTGTATGGCCCAATTCGTGAGGCCGACCACAGGCCTGCTTAAAATTCGTTTGCTGAGGCTTTCTCGAGCATGAATCAAGTTTAGGGTATCTCCTTATATTTTGATCTTATATGGTCCATTTGGTAAGGCCGATCATAGGCCTATGTGTCGAGCCTTGCTCGAGCATGTACCTAGTTGGGGGTAAGACCCTGCATTAGGTTTATCATATGGTCCATTTGGTGAGGCCGACCAAAAGCCTATGTGCCGAGCCTTGCTGGAGCATGTACCTAGTAGGGGTATTACCTTGCATTAAGTTTTTAATATGGTCCAATTTAAGAGGTCGACCACAGGCTTATGTGTTGATCCTTGCTTGGGTATGTACCTAGTCGGGGTAAGACCCTGCGTTAGGTTTTTCATATGGTCCAATTGGAGTGGCCGACCAGAAGTTTATGTGTCGAGCCTTGCTCGGATATGTACTTAGTTGGGGTAAGACCCTGCATTAGGTTTTTCATATGGTCCAATTGGAGAGGCTGACCAGAAGCCTGTGTACCAAGCCTTGCTCGAGCATGCACCTAGTAGGCGTAAGACCCTGCATTAGGTTTTTCATATAGTCCAATTGGAGAGGTCGACCAAAAGCCTATGTGCCGAGGCTTGATCAGGCATATACCTAGTCAGGGTATGACCCTGCATTAAGTTTTTCATATGGTCCAATTAGAGAGGCCAACCACAGGCCTATATGCCGAGCCTTGCTCGGGCATGTACCTAGTCGGGGTAAGACCCTGCATTAGGTTTTTCATATGGTCCAATTGGAGAGGCTGACCAGAAGCCTATGTACCGAGCCTTGATCGAGCATATAATTAGTAGGGGTAAGACCCTGCATTAGGTTTTTCATATGGTCCAATTGGAGAGGCCGACCAAAAGCCTATGTGTTGAGGCTTGCTCGGGCATGTACCTAGTCTGGGTATGACCCTGCATTAAGTTTTTCATATGGTCCAATTGGAGAGGCCGACCGCAGGCCTATGTGCCAAGCTTTTCTCGGGCATGTACCTAGTCGGGGTAAGGCCCTACATTAGGTTTTTCATATGGTCCAATTGGAGAGGCCGACCAGAAACCTATGTGTTGAGCCTTGCTCGGGCATGTACCTAATCGGGGTAAGACCATGCATTAGGTTTTTCTGTTTGATATGTAATCAGTATGCTTATTATACTTAGGCCTTTTTTGCAAGTCAATGTAATACCAATTTTGTTCGCATTTTTCCATTTTGTAATGCCTTGCATATAAATATTCGTCTGTTTTACCTTTTAGGTTGTGCCGTCACACTTCCTTAGGCCTAAAAGACGATAGCAAAAATGCACCTAGTTTAAGGGCCATCCACCTGTTCAGGATTTTAGTCGACCAACATAGTTGGCGACTAACCTGAGTTGGCTTTTTGCCTAGGGATCCCCCGTAGGGATTTTATTATTGTCGGGGCAACTCATGAGGCCATTTGTGTTTGGAGATGACAAAGGCCTACGGACTTACTTGATTTAATGGGAACAAGCAAGAAGGCTGTTTTGATTAAACCAAGCTTAGTCTCGATCGTCATTTGAAGGACTAATTTCGGTGTTAACCATGTTGGCATCCATCCTGAGTTAACCTCTTCTATTTTGATTTAAAGGTTGCAGTGAATCTATTCACGTGGTATCGTTGCCATGGAGCCCCCAATTGGGTTGTGAAGAGAAGACTGCCTGACCGTCCATTATGTTATTTGATCTATATAATCGAGATGATAAGTGTTCCCGATCGTTCCTCGGGGCTTTGGTGTGTTGAAGAGTGTCACGTTGATCGTTCGTCGAGCTGAATGTAATTAAGGATTGTCTTATTCATATAGCTTCATGCAATGTATCGTTCCTCGGGGTACACTTGTTCGTTGACCATACATGGTGGTTCCAGGAGGCTATGGAAGACTCCATATATCTTGTGCACCTAAAGAAATTGATATGAGTTCAAAGCATCTTCACGCAGAAATGCATTGATTTAATATGGCGTTTAAGAAACACCGTTCCTCTGGAGTGGATATCTTACTGTTGATGACGCGTTAATTTATTGCTTAGTGATCGCCGATCACCATGGGTTATTTGATGATATTGCTTGATACATTCAGGGTGGTCTAGTGTTGTTATCAACATGTTCTGTTCATTGACTGTGATTTTGGTGGATATGTGACTTCTTACATGTTGGATTCATCCTTATTGATAAATATACGTGATCGTTGCTCTCTATGATGCTTTATGTGTTATTGGATCTTTGTTCTACAGATCACCCAACTTCTCATTCGCCGAGGTTGAATTAAATGAGAATTGTATTGCCCAACTGTCCATTGGAGCTTGAGACGTGTTCACAGAATGTCGACTATCCATCGAAGCTGAGGGTCCGTCGAGGTAAAAATGCAAAGGACTTAGTGTAACAACCCGTCTAATTAAATACCGGATAACAACTCCTTTATTAAATTAATACATAATATCAAGTTGGTTCAGTCTTAGCATCACTGTCTAAAAACATTTAATTAATTACTAGACACCTAATATTTAAAAAGAGAGATGTCAAATTTTATTAATTAAGTTATCAAATGACCAAGAATTAAATCATTAACCATCAAGCTCGTAAACAATCTCATATGAATAACCAACGAAATGAAATCAACCGAGTCTCGAGTAAACACCCCAATAATAATAATGCCAGAGTAAATAAAGTCCCAATACAAGAGTCTGAATAAATAAACCAAAAATCGAAATAATGATAGTCTGTAACTACAACCTCTAAATAAGAATAGGCGACATGCCCTAATTGATAAAAATGACTCTAAAGGAATGAAGGATAAATATGAAGGCGTCTAATACCAAGATCCTGTAGATTCCACAGCAACTACAGCACGTTATCATAATGGAACTCCTATGCTTGGCGTCCCAGTGGATGGGCACCTAATATGTTTTTACAAAACAAAATAGATTTGGAAGAAAATGGGCCAGGGCCCGAGGTGAAAATAGTTTAAAAGTTTAGCAATTATTTAAATTACAATTAAACAACACACATTATAAACATGTTAGTTGCGTACTCTCACATGAGTTTCTCATATCTCCACTAATGTGCACGCTTAATGTATTGCCTTAACCCATCCTAGTTATGCCGCTAACTAACTAGTCTGTATCACTTCCGCTTTCACATTATACCATAGGATGCCTACTATTAGTACCCAAACCAGTTATATATATAACCCATATTCGCATTCATTAAAATTACTTATCCCAAGTGTTACTTAAATTCTCATTCTTAGCCCATTCAAATATCTTAGTTATTCACATCTACTAAGAAACAATGAACCAGTCATAAGTACATATATAAATCACCCACAGTATATATATACATATATGGCACCCTTAGGCTAAGCTGCGGTGCACGCATACTCTGCTATCAAATCCATGTACATCACATACGTAAGGATCACGTGTTTCGAATCACTCAGGAACCGTCTCAAAACAAATCACACATATTGGAGGTGAACATAGTTCACATACCCACGGGTCACGCACATACCTACGCTCCCATGGTCACCTGACTTATCAATTCATAAATAAGTCATTCACAGTCCTATTTCCTTAAGGTACCAGTCTAAATCCCCCCCTAAGGCACACAAGGATAAGAGGGTCCTTTTCCAAAAAAAAAACTAACCTCCCGTGATAGCAAGTTTGGTAGGCATGTCATACACATAATAAATCCATTCACTAACCTTAGTAATCATATTTCAATATAGATATTCACATTCTATCAAGTAAGTCTTGTACGTAGTAAGATTATCCTGAACATCATACGTAGTTATATATTTAACTTGATAACTCACTCTCGTCGTATCAATTTGAGTACCTAAATCATCCCCAAAAGCTTACTAGGTCTGCCATTAATTTCAAATGTTATCTCAGTCTTAAAGTCCCTCCGTTACTGTTCTTACCCTTACATCATCATTAATTCCCATTATAGTTTCAATTCGAACGATTTCTAATCGTACCTCACTCGATAGACCCTCGTAAGCCATAGCATTCTATTCCATAAGGTAAGCCATTTTTCTGGCATCAACTAAGACTCTACTGACCTTACTTAAGTCCCGCAATATCAAATTAATCACCCTAAGAATCATTATCGGCCTTGGGATTTCCATTAAACCTCAAAGGAAAATAATTACCAAAAATCATAAGGGGTCGATCGATCAAAGAAAAGGGGTCGATCGATCGATCGTCGATCGATCGACATTCTTGAGTCGATCGATCGATCAAGCAGGTATTAGCCCAGAATTTCTTAAACAATTACGGGTTTTCCTCTTTTTACACCTCTAATTCATCATTACAAGGTCCTAAACTCCAAACCAAGTATACTAATAATCATACCAACATGTTTGCATCATTTTCGACATTTTGGAATCATCAAATCAAAATAGAACATCAAATTCTTGGATCAATTTACCTAATTTACTTATAAAAATCCTAGTTCTTTTATTTCTTCAAGAACACTATATAATTCCATATAATTTCATAATTCTCTACCCATAAATCATAACTTCGTGGCTACTATTATCTCCAACATTAAACTACATGCAAGACCTACCCAAATTATGATTTAAATTCTCCAAATCCATTCAATTTTTTTCATTATTTAAGGTTATTCTTAAATTCTAACATAACATGAATGATATATGTGCTAAATTATTGCAAGTTAAATCAATTGCTTGATAATGAAGATTCTGATCCGATGAAGTAGACGGTATGAGGATGATCCTTGCTTTCCGATCTATCCGATGGTGGTGACGGTGGTGCAAAAACCCTCTAAGTGGTGGTTCTCCATTGAAAACTTCCTTCTCTTCCATTCTAATGGTCGTTTATAATCTTTGGTTGTGAAACCCTAAGGGCCTCAAGTGTTGGCTGATATTAACTATCTAAAATTCGTGGGTCACTATTCACCAAAAAATAGGAATGACTAAAATACCCTCCCAGGTTGCCGGTTATGTTTAAAAATGCCCCGGGACCCAAACTAATCCCCCGGCTAGTGTTTTCTGACTATCTCGACCCTACCGGACATGTTGGTGTACTCAAAATGCTCATACGGATGACATAAAAATAAAATGCTTTTAAAGCTATTAAATTGGGTCCTGACACGACTGACACACGCGTTCCAACTTAATTACCGAAACTGTCGTATTTTCAACTCACGATAATTTTAATAAATTCAATAATTACATATTACCATAATCACTCAGTAATATTCAACAACATTATAATAATCAAATACTAACTCTCGTCTCGCTAGCATTTAAATCCGGATTAATTTTTCGAATTAATTATCCCAAATTAATTTAATATATCTCATAATTAAAAGCCATTTAATAAATCTCATAATTAAAAGCCATAAAAATACGAGGTATTACACCTAGTAGATGTTGCGAACGATCCATGCTCGATCATCTGTCGGAGCACTGACAAGATAAATGATGTCTGAATGCCTGTCGAGGCAAAAATTGTAGAGGATCTGGTAGATATTACGGGTGATCCATGCTCGAGCATTCGTCGAGGCAAAAAGGACTAAGCAAGTATTACGAACGATCCTGCAGTGATAGTGAAAACTAAATTTCCAAACTGTTTATTAGGGTTGAATAACAATAATAAATGTGACGTCGATCCTTAATCGACTGTGCCAACTATTTGTCGGGACTGAATATAAAAATTATCTTGATCAACCATTTATTGGGGATAAAATGCGACGTGTGTGGCAAATATCTTTGGGACTAAATATATAGAAATATTTTACCGATCATTTGTCGAGATGAACCTTGAATATGCCCGATCATCCTTCAGGTCAAGAATCATAGAGCCAGGTAATCAATACTGAAATTGAAGAAATATCAACGTTCGAGCATCCGTCGGTTATCACAAATAATATTGCCCAAGCATTTGTTGGGTCCAAAGTGATGTAACGTGCTCGACCATCCGTCAGAGCTTTAACGAAGTAAGTGGTTCCTGGGTCGTCTGCCGGGGCAAATTTGTACATGTCAGAGTAGATATAGAGAGTGATCCGTGCTCGAGCATCTATCGATGCATTAATAAGATTTCCATGAGCTTAAGATTGTGGCCGAGCATTCGTCGGGACTGGATCTTGTACGTGTGGGAGTTAATAAGTTGCTTGACCATTTTTCGAGGCTAATTCAAATAAAAAATTTCATGCAATTCGTTTATTCAGTCAAGGAATATATGATGTGCATTTTCTCGACCATGTGTCAAGTAAAAGATTCATAGTATTAATTGAATGACATGAATGATCCCATAATTTTTATGATAAAATCTCACGAGGATAGCCGTGCCCGAGCATTCGCCGGGGCTACGCTAAGTATTAGTAAAGATATTACACCGAACATCCATTGGTATAACCAATAATATCTAGATGACAATATTGAAAATTAAATGATCGAATAAATGACATGAGTGCTCTATAAGTGCGCCCCAATATTTATGTGGATAAAATAATTGCAATAAAGTCGAATGAAAGATGCAAAATTTATCAAATATATCCAGATGTACGACATAGTTGTTGATTTGGAATTTTTGCAAATAACCCTAGGCAAATACTCATTCGTAAGTCACAAAAAATTTGTGTAGTGACAATTGTGAAGCATGCACTATAGATAGTCACAGAAAATTTGTGTAGTGACAACTGTGAAGTATGCAGTATAGATAGTCATATAAAATTTGCATAGTGACAATTGTGAAATATGCAGTATAGTGTGACAACCCGCTCAAAATAATAACGGGTGGCCAGCCCTATACTACATTAAATCAGGTATCTCAGATGGCACAGTCTCAACATCAACAGACAATACTAAATAATATAAGGCTAACTACCCGAAATCATTAAAAGTGGATTGTCAAAAATTTAAAACTTTTTATTTAACGACAACAACAAAACCAATAATGCAACTCAACCAATAATATACATCTAACTATGATGAGTGATAAGTGTAAACTCCATTAATGTACAAGAATGCAATACAAAGAACAAATAAAATACCCGAATATGCTGTTAGGTAACAGACAATACAATAATCTGAGAGATGACATATGAAAGTGTTAATCTACAACACTTGAATGCTAACTCAATACATAACTGAATCCTGATCTAGATATACAAAGATAGGAATCGACTAAAGCAAAGTGCCGCAACAGTCCGCTACTGCCACAGCTCCACGAATCCTGAATGGATGAACATCAAAGGCGTCCTTGCGGAGGAACACCTAAAGTAGTACAATATATACATGGAGGAGAAAATATAAACGGGTCAGAGCCCGAGCTGAAAAATATTTTATAGCAAGTGTATTTAAATGCATAATAATTATAAATGAATTATTACATGATTAAGGTGGAATCGAACTCTCCATAATAATTCATCTCACCTCTCATATAAAGCGAGCACTAAACGTATGCACATGATCTCCAAATGGATGCCCGATTCTAATTGAGGTAAGAGGATTCTAACTTAAACCCAATTGAAGTATTTAAATCAAGTCATCTAACCTATCTCCCAATCTACACTTATTTCTACAATCTATAAGTTATGTACATTACTTTAATGTAATAGTTATAGTTATCTTTATAATGTTCATTTGTTGAACATATAAAGTTACATGATCCATCTCATAACCACATCGTAACAATATATCAATGCTCTCATTTACTAGAATATTATATTCTAGTGATGCCCTTACTTGGCATGTAAACAATATATATGTAATTATTATATATGAGTTATTAGCATCAAGAGTTAAGGACTAAACTCCTCTCGATTCTCAACACGGCACTGTGTTTCGTGCGTGGGACGTCTCGCCGAAGCTAAATCCAAACAAGGAACCCCCCCGTAACACTACTCCAGGCCGTATTGATCCTCGAGGCTCATTATGCCCTCAATGAAAGATGCAAGAAACCCAAATTATTATTATCCAATTTTAATTAATTAATATTCCCAATTCTCAACAGTACCCGGCGTTTCATGCGTGGGACGTCTCGCCGAGGCGAAATCCAAACAAGGAACCCCCTCCCGTTACAGTACTCCTGGCACTGTCGATAGTCGGGATATGTGATATATATATATATATATATATATATATATATATATATGATCATTAAGGACTAACTTATCCCCAATTTCCAACATTACACTGCGGTTCGTGCGTGGGACGTCTCGCCGAAGCGAAATCCAAACAAGGAACCCCCCGATACACTAATCCTGACAATGTCAGTCCTTGAGGTCCATTATGCCCTCGATACCCAAGTACAAACACAAGAAATAATAACCATCCAACCGAGCTATAACTCGAAGGACGCAGGCTCACATGTTATCATCTTCCAGCAACCCATATACGTAGCAAACTGAGGTCACCTGGTGGGGTTCAACGACACCCACCTCGTGATCAACTCACGCACACAACATCTGAGAAGCGGTCATTGCTCCTAACCGGCAAGTGAGAGCGACACATACCCATGATCTCTCACCCCCAAAATAGATGAATGTATATATGTATGTCATTTGCTGACCACTATGGACGACTATGACTTGGGGAATATCCACACCCTGCTCTTTGAGCCAGGATGCTCACCCTCTACGCACGAAACTTCCCAATGATAGCAAGGAGAGGGTATGCCTAACATGCATATATACCATCATATAAGGTATACATACATCCCACATAATAAAGATATACAATTATATAAGGTATACCTGCCACATCAATATCATTTTCATTATATGCTCTTAGGCGCAATAGATTTATTGTAATTGTTTAGTATATCTCTCTCTTGATAAACTAATCGTCAATTCTCACACACCTTCCCCACTTAGTATACGCTATACCATTTCTCGCTTGAAGCTCACACGTCACTTCTAATTATGAATTGTCTCTCAATTCTAATTAAGTTAAGTATATTCTATATCCGAATGCACCTTAATTAGCATTTCTCATTGTGTGAGATATCTCCCAATTCAAACATTAATAAGGATATTTCTATATCCGTATGCACATCGAATAGCATTTATAAATCTCCATCCATAATGGGGTTCAATTCATTTTATGAACCTTTTAAAGTTATCCCATTTGGGATTTGATCCTAAGATCCAATGTCTCTAAACTTATCTCATTCTTTCATGTGATTATAATTATCATCTCCAAATTAAATCTCCAATCAATATGGGCTTCCCCACTTAGAATATACCAAAATCTTTAATCAGTATTCCTCAAATTTAGTCAATATGACTCCAATAATTTCTTATAAGGGAAACTCTCTAAAAGTCTCCAAAACATACTCCAAATATCTCCTATAGAGGTCCCCAATCGATAACCTCGAACATAATGGGATGAAATTCTTTGTTTTTTTTTTAGAAAAACTATCTCTCAAAAACCCTGTTTCCGAATCGATTCGGCCAGGAAGTCGAATCGTTTCGGGTCATCAGACCTGGGATTCTGTCTCAGGCCGAATCGATTCGGTTGGGGTCCGAATCGATTCGGTCACTCAGACCTGGGCACCTGCATAATTCCGAATCGATTCGGCCCTTCAGAAACCTTGAAAATGGCTACTTTTTGTAAGCCTAAAATACCTAAAATCCATTTTAATCATTTTCTCTCCATATCTCTTCAACCCAATCACATATATATCATTAGTAATCATCCTAGAATACATATAAACTAATTTCTATCCTCAAATCAAAGATCTACATATCAAATCTAAGATTATACCCAAAAGTTAGGTTTTGTTAAACTAAACCTAAAACCCAAAATATCAATCCACAAATCATGCAATAAATGGTACACAATAATTATTTAGCAAGTTTAATCACTTGCCTCGGGTTCGTAGGGTCTGAATCCGCCTTGAGATCGCGTAGATGCCGAAAAATCTCCACTTTCTCTCTCTTTTCTCCCTCCTTTTCTTCTTCTCTCTTCCTTCTCTCTTTCTTCCTTTCTTTTTCTCTTTCTCTCTTTGGAGAAATAAGTCTCCCGTAGGCTTTTAAGCCCTAAATCCCAAGATACACATCTTTAAATGATAATACACACTTTAAATGACCCGGTAACTTTAAATTCGAGTCAAACGGTCCTAATTTATTTCGAAACCTAAATAGACCCCAAGTACAGTCATTTCGACTTTCTCGACCCTTCCGGACACAACTACACCCTCAGAATTGCCATTCGACACTCTTTCTAACAACTTCAAATTTTGACCTCAATTGCCAATTTAATTATTTCTCCAATAAAATATTATTTATTTCTCCCAAAATAAATAAATCCTCGTCTCCAAAACCACAGATTGTTACAAACTTCCCCACTTACAAAAATTTCGTCCTCGAAATTTTAGCTAAGACTAATTCTCCAAAGCTCAACTAGTTCCTACTACACTCACCCTTACTAATCCTATCTCCAAACTTCTAACTACCCGCGATGAATTTATTTTATTAATTTTATTTTGAGTTGATTATGAGTTATATAAAACCAATTTCCACAACAAGGGCGCCCATACACCCTTTATATTTGAGCTTTATGCTCACAGTAATCATAATGAGGCTTTATTTGCCTCCAAGTTCCATATTTCCATAAATATAATACTAATATTTTAGTAATGTAAAAATTTTAAATGGTCCAAAGAAATAACTCCTCTCAATTCCTGACATTCGCCACTTTCGTGCGGGGGACGTCTCGCAAAAGCGAAATCCAAATCATCATATATATATCAATATGCAGCTCACAAAAATTATCATAATTATGAGCTAAACTTTTCCTGCGTCCCATCAATCCACAATCTCAACTTTCAAACATAAACAACATCTTACATCATTTCAATATATTGCCATTTATAAGGCTCATCCATATCTGTAATATAACAATTATAATAGTCTATCACGACTATATAAAAAGAAGTACTTTATCATTACTACTTATCACCATAACCATTCTTACATTTACCACAAGGTTTATAGCCCTTTTTGAGCACCTTGCAAAATCATCTATCCTTTTACAAAATAATAGAATAAGAGCCTATCTTGCTCAAACTTCCCCTTAGGGTCATTACATACATAATAGGGCTATAGTACTACCCTTTCACAAATATCTCACATACGATATCCCCAAAACTCATTTTAGTAATTATCCTATTTATAAATGAAAATTATCTGAAGTCATCCACCTCTAGTCCGATCGCCCTTCCTCATCAATGGGCTCCCAAACAAAGTCCCTCGGTCTAAAACGACCTCGAATCTGCTGTAGGGGTTGAACTTCCAAGACTTCATCAAACCGTGGTCCTTTACCTCTTTTAGGAGAGTCTCTCTTTTTATGACCTATTTCTTTACAAAAGAAACACTTACCCATAAATCCTTTCTGCCCACTCGCATTACTAGAACTCTCATCGCCAAACTTACTTGATGAACTCGAATCTCATAAGTTCTTTCCCTCTTGCGAACGAAGACGATATTCATGACACTTTAGTAGTGCCGCATTTACTACCTCGATGAACGTAACTAACTTAGGACTTTCAAATAAATGTTGTCGGATTTTCCAATCTAAACCTCGAACAAACTTTAATATACGCTTCTCTTCCGTATTTACCTCATCAGGTACTAATTTTACCCATCTAGAAAAATCTTCCTCATATTCTGCCACTGTTCTATTTCCTTGAAAAATCTTTATATCTCGAGAAGAGGAAGGAAAGTACCTTTGATAAAAAAGTTCCCAAAATTCTCTTATAGGTAAAGTATCTCTCTGTTCAGATGTGGTAACAGACTCCCACCAATGGAGAGCTGCACCCGATAACCTAAAGGTGACTAAAAATTGTTTCTGCACCTCACTACACTTAACCATATGAAGGTGCCTCTGTATACTATTCTTCCATTGGCTTGCAGCCATTGCATCAACTCCCCCTGCAAACTCGGGAGGATGCCCCTTACTAAACTCTTCCTTCACTCTCTCCCATAACGACAATCCTAAATGGGGTGGGGCTGCTCGAGCGGCAGATTGCTGAGCCATCGTAGAAATGGCAGCAGTTACTGCTTGTGCCACAATATTGGCAACATCATCCGTAGTCATGTTCCTTTGAGGCATTTGGAGTAGCCCTTTGTTTGCCCTGACGGAACGACCTCCCTTCGGTGGCATCTGAAATAAGAACAATTGTATCAGAATGCCTTTTAAATATCTTCGATTCACAGAAAGATATGGACGTATTAATGTAACCGTCCTAGCAATAAAGCTCTATATCAAGAACGCTTACGGAAGATCGTAGTAACGCACACAGATCATAAAGACACTAGAACCTGATGCTCTGATACCATCTGTGACAACCCGCTCAAAATAATAACGGGTGGCCAACCCTATACTACATTAAATCAGGTATCTCAGATGGCACAGTCTCAACATCAACAGACAATACTAAATAATATAAGGCTAACTACCCGAAATCATTAAAAGTGGATTGCCAAAAATTTAAAACTTTTTATTTAACAACAACAACAAAACCAATAATGCAACTCAACCAACAAAATACATCTAACTATAATGAGTGATAAGTGTAAACTCCATTAATGTACAAGAGTGCAATACAAAGAACAAATAAAATACCCGAATATGCTGTCGGGTAACAGACAATACAATAATCTGAGAGATGAAATATGAAAGTGTTAATCTACAACACTTGAATGCTAACTCAATATACAACTGAATCCTGATCTAGATATACAAAGATAGGAATCGACTAAAGCAAAGTGTCGCAACAGTCCACTACTGCCACAGCTCCACGAATCCTGAATGGATGAACATCAAAGGCGTCCTTGCGGAGGAACACCTGAAGTAGTACAATATATACATGGAGGAGAAAATATAAACGGGTCAGAGCCCAAGTTGAAAAACATTTTATAATAAGTGTATTAAAATGCATAATAATTATAAATGCATTATTACATGATTAAAGTGGAATCGAACTCTCCATAATAATTCATCTCACCTCTCATCTAAAGCGCGCACTAAACGTATGCATGTGATCTCCAAATGGATGCCCGATTCTAATTGAGGTAAGATGATTCTAACTTAAAACCAATTGAAGTATTTAAATGAAGTCATCTAACCTATCCCCCAATCTACACTTATTTATATAATCTATAAGTTATGTACATTACTTTAATGTAATAGTTATAGTTATGTTTATAATGTTCATTTGTTGAACATATAAAGTTACATGATCCATCTCATAACCACATCATCACAATACATCAACATTCTCATTTACTAGAATATTATATTCTAGTGATGTCCTTACTTGGCATGTAAACGATATATATGTAATTATTATATATGAGTTATTAGCATCAAGAGTTAAGGACTAAACTCCTCTCGATTCTCAACACGGCACTGCGTTTCGTGCGTGGGACGTCTCGCCGAAGTGAAATCCAAACAAGGAACCCCCCCCCCCCCCGTTACACTACTCCTGACCGTATTGATCCTGGAGGCTCATTATGCCCTCAATGAAAGATGCATGGAACCCAAATTATTATTATCCAATTTTAATTAATTAATATTCCCAATTCTCAACAGTACACGGCGTTTCATGCATGGGACGTCTCGCCGAGACAAAATCCAAACAAGGACCCCCCCCCCCCGTTACAGTACTCCTGGCACTGTCGATAGTCGGGATATGTGATATATATATATATATATATATATATATATATATATATATATATATATATATGATCATTAAGGACTAACTTATCCCCAATTTCCAACGTTACACTGCGGTTCGTGAGTGGGACGTCTCGCCGAAGCGAAATCCAAACAAGGAACCCCCCCGATACACTAATCCTGGCAATGTCAGTCCTTGAGGTCCATTATGCCCTCGATACCCAAGTACAAACACAAGCAATAATAACCATCCAACCGATCTATAACTCGAAGGACGCAGCCTCACATGCTATCATCGTCCAGCAGCCCATGTACGTAGCAAACTGGGGTCACCTGGTGGGGTTCAACGACACCCACCTCGTGATCAACTCACGCACACAACGTTCGGGAAGCGGTCATAGCTCCTAACCGGTAAGTGAGAGCGACACATACCCATGACCTCTCACCCCCAAAATAGATAAATGTATATATGTATGTCATTTGCTGACCACCATGGACGACTATGACTTGGGGAATATCCACACCCTGCTCTTTGAGCCAGGATGCTCACCCTCTACGCACGAAATTTTCCAATGATAGCAAGGAGAGGGTATGCCTAACATGCATATATACCATCATATAAGGTATACATACATCCCACATAATAAAGATATACCATCATATAAGGTATACCTGCCACATCAATATCATTTTCATTATACGCTCTTAGGCGCAATAGATTTAATGTCATTGTTTAGTATATCTCCCTCTTGATAAACTAATTGTCAATTCTCACACACCTTCCCCACTTAGTATACGCTATACCATTTCTCGCTTGAAGCTCACACGTCGCTTCTAATTATGAATTGTCTCTCAATTCTAATTAAGTTAAGGATATTCTATATCCGAATGCACCTCAATTAGCATCTCTCATTGTGTGAGATATCTCCCAATTCAAACATTAATAAGGATATTTCTATATCCGTATGCACATCGAATAGCATTTATAAATCTCCGTCCATAATGGGGTTCAATTCATTTTATGAACCTTTTAAAGTTATCCCATTTGGGATTTGATCCTAAGATCCAATGTCTCTAAACTTATCTCATTCTTTCATGTGATTATAATTATCATCTCCAAATTAAATCTCTAATCAAGGTGGGCTTCCCCACTTAGAATATACCAAAATCTTTAATCGGTATTCCTCAAATTTAGTCAATATGACTCCAATAATTTCTTATAAGGGAAACTCTCTAAAAGTCTCCAAAACATACTCCAAATATCTCCTATAGAGGTCCCCAATCGATAACCTCGAATAAAATGGGATGAAATTCTTTGTTTTTTTTTTAGAAAAACAATCCCTCAAAAGCCCTGTTTCCGAATCGATTCGGGCCAATTCCGAATCGATTCGGCCCAGCGAATCGATTCGGCCAGGAAGGCGAATTGATTCGGGTCATCAGACCTGGGATTCTGTCTCAGGCCGAATCGATTTGGCTGGGGTCCGAATCGATTCGGTCACTCAGACCTGGGCACCTGCATAATTCCGAATCGATTCGGTAGGAGGCCGAATCGATTCGGCCCTTCAGAAACCTCGAAAATGGCTACTTTTTGTAAGCCTAAAATACCCAAAATCCATTTTAATCATTTTCTCTCCATATCTCTTCTACCCAATCACATATATATCATCAGTAATCATCCTAGACTACATATAAACTAATTTCTATCCTCAAATCAAAGATTTACATATCAAATCTAAGATTATACCCAAAAGTTAGGTTTTGTTAAACTAAACCTAAAACCCAAAATATCAATCCACAAATCATGGAATAAATGGTACACAACAATTATTTAGCTAGTTTATTCACTTACCTCGGGTTAGTAGTGTCTGAATCGCCTTGAGATTGCGTAGATGCCGAAAAATCTCCACTTTCTCTCTCTTTTCTCCCTCATTTTCTTCTTCTCTCTTCCTTCTCTCTTTCTTCCTTTCTTTTTCTCTTTCTCTCTTTGGAGAAATAAGTCTCCCGTAGGCTTTTAAGCCCTAAATCCCAAGATACACATCTTTAAATGATAATACACACTTTAAATGGCCGGTAACTTTAAATTCGAGTCAAACGGTCCTAATTTATTTTGAAACCTAAATAGACCCCAAGTACAATCATTTCGACTTTCTCGACCCTTCCGGACACAACTACACCCTCAGAATCGCCATTCAACACTCTTTCTAACAACTTCAAATTTTGACCTCAATTGCCAATTTAACTATTTCTCTAATAAGATATTATTTATTTCTCCCAAAATAAATAAATCCTCATCTACAAACCCTCGGGTTGTTACATATAGATAGCCCCCTGCTAACAAATTTATGATGATAAAAGTCGTGAGCATAATTTGTGAGCAAATAAAATATTATGAGACAGAAACGAACAATGCACGGATAAATGTGCATATCCATTAATTGGGGATGTGCTAAATATAAGAATTAATATGTCCAACGATTTGGTGGGGATAAAAAGTGACTTGTGCGATAAATGTCTTCGGGACTAAATATATAGAAATATTTTTTCGATATGATTCTTGGATATGCCTAGTCATCCTCCAGGTTAAGAATCATAGAACCCGAGCATCAGTCGGAGTAATAATAATTTTGCCCATGCATTTTTTGGGTCAAAAGTGTTGTAGCGTGCTCGATCATCTGTCGGAGCAATAATAAGATAAGTAGTGCCTGCCTAGTCCGTAGGGGCAAGGTTTTACACTACCGAGTAGATATAGCGAGCGATCTGTGCTCGAGCATCTGGCGGAACATTAATAAGGTTTCCAAGAGCTTAAGATTGTGGTCGAGCATCCGTCGGGACTGAATCTTGTACCTGCGAAATTTAATAAATTGCCCGACCATCTGTTGAGGCTAAATCAAATAGAAGTTATCATGAGAATGATTTGTTCAGCAAAGTATATAAGATATGCATCCGCTCAGCCATTTGCCGAGGCCAATAAAAAAAATTCATAGTAGCGTATGAATGTAATAAATGATCCAATGATTTTTATGATAAAAATTCCACTGAGATAACCGTGCCCGAGCATCCATCGGGGTTGAGCTAAATAACCAATAATCTCATTTTGCCGAGATTAAATAGTTGTAGCTGGATGACGATATTGAAAATTAAAATGATCGAATAAATGACATGAGTGCTATATAAGTGTGCCCCACTTATTTATGTGAGAAAAATAATTTGTAATAAGGTCGCATAAAAAAGTGCCAACTAAAATCGTTGTAACAATTGTAATTTAGTCATATGGTCCCTCAAAAAAATTTCAGAGAGAATCAAGCAATACAAAAATTATACAAATATACCTCAAATGTAAGTTGTAGGTTTGATTTAAAGTTTTTACAAAAATATTTGGACTCCAAGCAAATAGTCTAATATAGGTTGGTTTCAAAAAATCCTCATTCACATTAAGATGTGAAGTATGGGGAGGTACCTCTCCTAAAATTGTGATCACAATTAATAATCAATTAAGAACTATGAGATAGTCTTAATGGGGCAACAAATATGTTTCCTCATAAAGCCACATAAGGCTGTCAAGGAAGAAAAAAATAGTAGATGTTAATTTTGAGAAAGTTAAGGAGTTTTAAAACCCAGTTGGACTTGTGCCCTAAATATATTTCAAATGCGTTAATTAAAACACACAAGGCGTGCTGAGAAGCCTCAAATAGTCGTCACCGTCCAGTGGCGAGCTCCCTCTGAGCATGCCACACTGTTGGCCGAGCTCGTCCATGTGGTACTCAATTCGCCGACCTTGTCCATGTGGTACTCTGTTCGCCGACCTTGTCTATGTGGTACTCTGTTCCCCGACCACGAAGGATGATCTGGCGTCGTAGCTAGTGCTCTCTATTCTGTTGCCAACGATTATGATCGCAGTTGAAGAAATGCCCCTCCTGGCACCTCGCTGTAGCATAGTAGTGGTCACCGGCTAAGAAGGATGGTCGGGCGACGTCGCTGATATGTAGAGCCTCATGTATAGTGGTTCGGTGACTACGAATGGTGGTTCGACGACCAACAAGATATTCTGGCGACCTGATTCTAGGGCCCTCGCTCGATTTCCCAAGTATATACCAAAGCCCTCCTTGCTGTCATCCATCGCCTGAAGGATTTGTAACTGGAGTGGGTACCACTTTCCTTTCAAATCACGAAGTCAAAGCAGATCCACTAGTTGTAGTGTCGTTTGAAAGTAGACGAGACTCCACAATGGAGGAAATTTGAGGAGATAAAAACCTCTCGCCGGAAAGAAGATGTGATTTTTCATTTCCTGTAACTTTCTTTCTGGTCGTCGGGGTTTGCTCGGATATGGGGCCTTTGCGCCCAGGGCTAGTGGATACTGGTATTTGTTCAGTCCGCCGTCGCCGAACAAGATTATAGAGGTGGTCGGAGGAGGGCTCTTAGGTCGGCGTGGCCATGCACCATGCTGACAAGTGACGAGTAACAGATATGTACATCACCTGCTGGTGGTGCTCGTACTGGGTCTGCCATTTTTTTGTTATAAGAAATTTCACCACGTGAGAGAATTTTGTGCATCTCAGTTAAAAACAAATTGGCTGAATGGAGATCGAAATTGAAGGACTGATTGCGCGCCCAGAATCTGTACATCTTTGTGAAAACATATTTGTTCAAATAATATCTTTTTTATGTTTGTAAAGACGTAGCCAAGATCAATGGGGAGAGAAAAACGTATTAGACGGTTATCCCTTGCCAGAAAATTAGGGATATGGGAATCAAGATTATGATGTAACCAAGTAAATAGCTTTGTTAGCCCAGAAAAATCTCGAGAACTTCCATATCTCTAAGGACTCATAAAAAACTCAAGATTGTGAAACTGACTGTTATGCAGATTCACAAATGAAAGTTCAACACAAGATTTACGAATATAAACATGTGAGAATCACGTTTGAACAAAAAAAATGCGTCAAGAACATATAATTTATTTGTATGCAGAAAAAGAAAAACTTAACTCTTGATAATCATGCGTGTACACCATGAGGTCGCAACGTAAATCTCCATCTCGTAAACAGGAAGGAAAGATTTTTTGTGTCGTTTTCCATAGACAACGCCAATTGTGGTGTCAAAAAATCTGGGATATGGGGGTTATCCATGTACCACGATGTATGCACAATAATAAATAAAAGAGAGACAAAGATTTACGTGGTTCGACCATAAATGGCCTACGTCCACGACGCTGCTGTTGTTTTCTATTAGAATGATGAGGGAGTTTACATAAATGTATTTCTCTAGTTTCTAAGCCCCCCTTTCACAATTTGGGGGGGGGGGGGGGGGGGGGGGGAGTGTCCCCTTTATATAGAGTTATGGGTTACATTTGGATTACAAATATGGATGAGTCCTATCTTCGTGGAGTTTTATTTAACTCCGATACTGCTCCTCGGTCTTCTCATTTATCAAAGACTCTAGTCGTCCTTATCTTGTTGGAGCGTCCGTTGCTCACCATCTTGATCCAGGTGCTCGCCACATGTCATACTATTATGTAGGCATATTTTTTGCCCCCACAATTCCTAATATTGAGATCTATGTTTTTTTTGTTGTTCAGCAGATGCAGTCTTATATCTATCGTCCTTTTTCTTACAGAAAAAAATCCCGTATCTTTTGGTAATTTGGCCAAGCTAGCAAGGGTCCATCATCAGATGCTGGGCCTAATTCAACGTAGTAAAAATTGACATAAGAGAAGTACTATACACTATAAGACATTATGTAAGTTATAATACAACACGACATTTTCCTTCCATTTCACTAGGGGTGGCAAATTGCGACACGACCCGTTAACCCGACACGAAACCGACACGCTTTAAGCGGGTTTGAATATAGCCTTAACGGGTTCGGGTCATAAACGGGTGGACCCGCCAGACCCGTTAAGCAAACGAATCGGGTTCGTGTATATTCGCGAAACCCGTTTATGACCCGCCAGACCCGTTTATTAAACGAATTAAAAATGGGTCGTGTGACCCATCTAACCCGATAGACCCGTTTAACCCTTAAGAGAGAGGGGTATTTTTGTATTTTCAAAGTAAAAAGAATCCAAAACAAAACCCTACTCTTAGTCACTTTTAACATTTCATTCCAAATCCAAAACACAACCGAGCTGCTGCTTCTCCCTTCTTCAAAACCATCACCAACATTTCATTCCAAATCCAAAAAAAAAAAGTCGACCTGCTTCATTACCACCATTGGAGCCACCGACCTGTTTCTCCCTTGCTGCTTCGTTACCACTATTTTCGGTAAGCTTCCATTTTCGTTTCTTTTTTTTTTCAACTTCGTTTAATAGATCTGCTTCCATTTTCCATTTTTGGTTAGCTTCAAAACCTCTTTTATCTACGTTTTTCATCTGTGTTTTTTATCTGCGTTTTTCATTTTCCATTTTTTTCATCTGCGTTTTTCATCTGCTCCTTTTTTTTCAACTTCATTTTTTTTTCATCTGCTCCGTGGTAAAAAATATGGCCCATTTTTTTCAACTTCATTTATTTCATCTCCTTTTTTTTCATCTGATATTGTTTTTTTCATCTATTTCTATTAATTATTCGTTCAATAATGGGACTGTATGTCCAGCTTCAGAATACTAAATAAATAGACTACATGTTTTCAGAATACTGATATTTTCATGCTACATGTTTTTTATATTTTTTCAGATGGATTCATTTGAGGCGACAAATTTGGATGATGTTGACGATAACACTGAAATTTGGATGATGTTGACGAATGAAATGGGTTAACGGGTGAAACGAATTAAACGGGTTAACGAGTGAAATGAATGAAACGGGTTAACGAGTGAAAACGGGTCGTGTTGGGTCACACGGGTTAACGAGTGAAAACGGGTCGTGTCGGGTCACACGGGTTAACACGATTCGTTTAGTTAAACGGGTGAAAACGGGTCGTGTCGGGTCACCCGCTAAGCAAACGAATCGTGTACGAATTCAATTTTTTCACCCGTTTAGTAAACGAATCGGGTATGGGTGAAGCCATTTATCACACGATTCGTTTATCACCCGACACGAACCCGGCTCGACACGACCCGTTGCCACCCCTACATTTCACCCTTCCTGTTCAAATGCAAATTGACAACCGACGGTCCAATATTAATCCAAATTTTGCCAAACCCAAGAATCTTGTTTCATCTACTGTTTTGCTTTAACAGTTAGCAATATGGGCAAAGGCACAATGGATGTGAAAGGTCACTAAACACTCTAGTAGTTCCAGTGGTACCACTGCAGTAATAGTAGAAGAAGACTAGTAGTTGTAGTAGTAATAACATTCTGTGTCGGCAAAAATATCAGTTTTAAACTAAAGAACGATGGAAAAGAAGCTTCCCAAGAGCTTTCCTAGAAACGTGGCCTCCACAACACCTCACCGCATTTGCAGCCATTTTTATCTCCTCCTGTGTGTGAACAGTCCTTTCACTGGATTCTCTTGCTTCTCACCTTCACCTTCACCTTAAATTAATGCCAAATAAGCCGATTGCATCTACCGTGCCCTGGTGTTTGTCCTTGTATAATAAAGTAATACGTATATGTTGCTGGCTAGCTTAGCAAGTAGCCACGTGATAAATGTTTTGTGAATATCTTTGCTCCCGATAGAATATATATATTTTTTGTCCTTTATGTATTGGACAATTTAATATTTAATATAATGATAAAATAATAAGCGATTTCCGAATTATTCTTTGGACTTATTACCTTCAACATTATGCTAGTTATGTATTTTTTATTTTTGTTTCGACGCCACTGTAAAATTATATGCTGTTTTGTGAACGATTAATGACTTTGTATATTTATGTAGTGTAAAAGATGTCCATCTCTGTAAATGAAGTGTGAATACCATTTCATGGATACATAATAAATTTATTTTGATCTATAAAATTAGTTGATTTGTTTCATATAATTATTTTGGGTCAATAATTATTTGAACGTATAATTACATGTTTGCCTATATGTACTATTAATGGTTTTTCGGCAATGTAATGATGATTTTATATGCTTTCCAAATAAAAATAAATCATCGATAAAATCTCACTTTAAATGTTTTTGATAACTATTACTGCTTTAAATATGAAAAACTTAGGATCTACCCACAAATGACCACCCACAAATGACCGTAAATTAATACATGTAGTGTTTAAACTTGAATTAGTCATATGTAAAAATGTTATAGTCTTATAGATAATATTCAAATGTAAAGAAAGATGGTGGTCATTACATACAATATAATATTGTTAAATGAGTTACTCATCTTCATTGCAGGCCTTGACCTTTTTAATAATGGAGATCGAACTTAAATTGTACTCCACTTGAAAAAAATCCTAGGCCAAGTTATAAGGCATGGTCGGTCCTGGTCATATGTCAAATGAGCAATGTCACATGATCCATTTTAGAGTATGCACCTGCATATGTATATTATAGGAGTTCAAAAATATTTTGTGTATATTAAAAATATCAATTTTTATAATAAGTTTAATTTTTTGTGCCCATTTTTTTAACTACCTAAAAACAATCTGTACAAATAATGATTCAACTATCTAAAAATTTCACCCAACTAAAATGGGCCCTAAAAAATAAGTTTAATTTTTAGGGCCAATTTTAGGTATCCTAAATTGATTTCCGCACAGGGTTAACTGATTAAACCAGTGCAGTCTTGACCCAAGAAAATGCTAAGATTGATTAATTCTATCGGTTCCAATAACAATGCCAAAATTGGATAAGGTCGGGACGTAAACACCCCTAAAGAATGCATCTCAAACAAATGATTATGATTAATTTTCTTCCATTTAATTTCAAGCATTTCCTTTCTTTGTTAAAGTATATTTAATAATTTTAGATCATTTTCTTTACACGTAATCGTTAGTTTCCAACTCTTTATCAATATCTAGTTTTTTGCTTAGCTTTCATTTTAAATTTAAATTCCATAACATTTATTTTTCATCTTCCCATGACTCTTTTATTTCAAATGTCCTATTTGAATACTTAAGAAATTATTAAGCCCTTTTCACTCACCCAATTCAAATATGATCTATACACACGTGATGTCCAATCATTGCCATTTGATTAATATTGATAACCCAATTATCATCCCAAATTCTTATGTCAGCCCCATTACCCACTTACCACAAGGCTTGAGATTTTAAAAGTTCACTCACATGTATGCTACTATTCCAAATTCAAATAAATTTTCTTGTGGTTAGGACTTCCCAAAATTTACAATGAGGTAAATAAAGGCTTTATAGTATCTTGCTCCAATGGGAGTCAGGGTTACAAGTAATCTCCATTCCTGTTTGGCCAATATAAGTTGGTGTTGTTTTTCAAAATCATTAAACTCCAAACCCCCAGTAAGCTCTGAGAGTAAAATTGGATCCCAAGCCTTCCAGTGGATGCCCCTCTTGTCTTTACCCCCATTCCACCAGAAATTAACAACTTTTTGAGAGAGATCATAGAAGAAAACTTTAAGGAACTGAAAAATGGACATATCATAAAAGATGGCAGTTTGTAAGATTACTTTGATCGGGATTTCTTTGCCAACCTGACTAAGAAATATATCTTTCCATTCCTCAACTTTATTGATGATATTCTCTTTTAGCTAAGCAAGGGTTTCTTTCTTTGACTTGCCTCATTCAGTAGGGAGTTCAAGATATTTTTCAGGTTTGTCAAGGATAGGAACATTAAGAGCGACAGAGAGGGGAACTTTGATAAGAGGTGGTGTTTGACTACATATTAACCCTAATTTATTAAGGTTAATTTGTTGTCTAGGAACATGGTAATACTTTTGAGGTAGTATAATATAGCTCCACATTCGTCCTCATTCCACTTAAAAAAGAAGAGTGAATCATCAACAAATAGCATGCGTGTGGTGGGAGGGTTAAAGGCAACAATTCAAATACCTTAAAGGAGAGTATTATCCAAATCTTTAGTAATGAGAAGGAACAAACTATTGTCAGTAATGATAAAAAAATAGGAGATATATGGTCTCCCTGTCTTAGTCCTCCTCTAGAGGGGGTGAAATAATAATGGTTATCCCCATTGTAGGCCCTTTTTTCTTTCGAATGTGTTTTTAAAGATTTCAAAACCAACATTCTTTTTTAAAAACCTCTTTTAAATTTTATACGCACCAAGTATGTGAACCAATTTTAGTTAAGCCCAATTTTATCTTGTTTAATTCTAGACATGCATTTAGGTGATTAAAGTAAGTAAAATAAATAAGTTCACAAAAGTGACGCCGAATGTACGAGGAAACCACAAAGAGAAAAAACTTTGGACGGGCCAAGCCAGACAATCACAATGATGTGGTATTACAAAGTACAAACGGTAGACTTAGTCAACGACTCGATCCCCCACAAGTCTTGACGCTCCTCTGATCCTTCAACTACTCCTCCACAGTGCCCATGCAGAAGTCCTTCTTCGATACTCGTCCACAACACATGCGTCCACGTATGTCTCGGTGTCCACCGAGGCAGCTTCACAATGTCTACGATATTGAACAGGAAATCCTTCGCTTCTTCACCATAAAACCTAACGTTCAAAGTTATGAACAAACTCCAATAGTGCAAACCAAGATCTCTATAGCATAAGAGTATGAAAGATCGAATCTTAAAACTCTAAGGATGTTTTTAGATTTTGAAAACCTTAGAAAACTTTTGCAGAAAACGTATTGTTTGTAAACTGATTTTCTGGTTCTATAACTTCTGAAATTCTGAGTAAAACACGTTTTAAATAGAAAACTTAAGTTGGCGCATCGTTTGAACGCGATCAACATGTCGCTCAAATGACATGTTCATCTCGCTTAAACGACATTGCAATGTCGCTCGAACGACTACAAGTGTCATTTGATCTTTTAAACGCAAGGGAAGGTTCAATATGACTCTAAACAATTCTTATCTCAGAATAAATAAAATTAAAACTCTTTAAAACATTATTTTAATAAAAATAACATCCTAAAAATATTTTTCGAGTCCCATAAACATTATGCACTCATACTGAGAGATCGGAATGTAATGAAGACGTGAAACGCGCACAAAATTAATTTCGGCATGATAAATCTTTAAAGCTTGGCCGCAACGTCTTCAATAAACTTTGTTTTATAGACTGTGTGGAATCATGAGAATAAAACATCTATCCATGACTCAAAAATAATGTTTTGTTCCGGGAATAAGTAAAATACATACAAGGACTCAATTGGAAATTTTTTCCTTACAAATCTCCCCATTTGACTATTCCGGTACAAAACCCAAACAGTGAAATGCCTAAGTTGGACCGTCAAGCCGTATGACACCTAAAATCCGTCTCATAAAACTCAAAATTAAAAGTTACAGGACAAGACTAGTAAATGATGGTCCGATACGCATGAGCTGTCTGAATGTGATGTAGTGCTTAAATTTTGACTCGTTGAAGAATACCTACACACATGAAACGGAGAAATACCCAATGAAGTATGTAGGAACAAATGATAAAAAATATCCAATATGTAAAAACAAACCATTCGTTAAATATGTGAGAAAATTATTTTGATACCAATTTGAAAACAATTCTGAAATCAGGATATCAAATTGTGCAAACTAATTAATACTATATTTAAGCATGAAAGCATATGATATCAATTTGTAATGCAACAAAAGTTATGTGCTCAAAACTCCCCCTACATCATATACATCTCCCCCCCCCCCCCCCCCCCTTTTGTCTCAAATAGATAATAAGTGAAAAAAACATCAAATCTAGAAAGAATAATCAATAAAGCATATCTAGATAAACATATGTATATAGCCATCTAAACATAATCATAATGTACCAAATCATAGCTAGAAAACAGTAGTCACTTGAAAGAAATAATCAAAATTAGTGATGATGTGACTAAACGAATAATGCATTGTTAGCAATTACGCATGGATTATCAAGAAGAACTGCATAAGAACTATCCAGAAGTACGAAAACTGAAGAAAATCATCATATAACTGAAACACGAACAATTCTAAAAAAATCCTTAGGTTGCTCGAACGATAAAGCTAGGTCATTTGAACGACTTTGCATGTCGTTTAAACCAAGAATCAAACGACCTTAAAAACACCAAACCAGTTGGCACTCACGCAAATACCCCTTCTCGTAACCAACTCTCGATTTATACCTGACACTTTTCATTACCTCGCTTGAACCTCGCGAGATTAAAACTTCAAGAGACATGGACTTATCGCTCGAACGAGGTCCAAATGTCATTTGAACAACATTAAAATTTGTCAATTCCAGTTCTAAAAATGATCAAGTTTTATCGAGTGAAAAAAAAATATCCTAAAAACTTCAAGTAGAAATACCAAATAATAGCAAAATAGACTTAAAACAGAAAAAAATAAAACTAGTAAAACAATGTGAGTTTCATGCTAACATAGTATCAATGTGATCAAACATGAATATGAAGTGAATGGGCGTGAACTACAACAAATGAATCACAACTCCAACACATCGAAACAGTCAAGAAGCTTTAATTGATAGCTAAATGTCATCAAACTTATTTTTCGCCATATGTGACAATTAATATATTGAGCTAAATGAACTAAACAATTAACATACATACAAATCCAGAATTTTAACGATTCTACAAATAATAACGTCATGATACAATTTTCAACATAAAGATTTGTGGCGCAAACTCGTTTAAATTTTTCATCCAAACTCCCTTAAATATATAATTTTTTTTTCAAGATCTTTTGAGGTTTCTATTTTTCTCAACTTGGAGAATCTTATTAGCCCAATTTTAGCATATGATTCTTTTTACTGCCTTAATTTTTTCTTGGCCTTTTTTAAACGATGGCTTTCACGGCGAGTTAATTATACTCTCGCAGCCCTTTCCCGTGAACACTCATTATTTTTCTAATATATGCAATACAAATCCTCACGGTAAACGGTTCTTACATGCACACCTCCTTCTAAGTCTACTTACACATAAATGACAAAATTGAGATAAGAACATCTTACCAAACCCAAATATGCATGAGATGTCAAACATTCATATAAACTCATGCATGTGTGCAAAGATGGCATATATACAAAGTCGAATTCAAATGCATATAACTTCGAAACAACCCCAATAAGACAATGGTTAAGATCATTCAACGTATCAAGAATTATGACCAAATGTCCTAGCCACATGTATAATGAAATGAAAGGGGTCCAAGCACACCAATATGTTATATCAAACATGAAAAACTCTCGACACAAAAGAAAGCCAAAAATCTTGTTGTGTTTTTCTAATACTATTTTTACTCAAAAATATAATCTTTTCGTATTTTTCAAATGAGACTCAATAAATGAAAAAAATATATAAAAGATACACATGTCATAACACTAGAAAGATATAAATCATTATGTAAAAACTAACGTATGACAAACATGGCAACATAATTATCCTTTAGATCTAGCATGGGAAGAATCAAGTGCAACCAAACAAGAACCGTGAAGTTTAATTCCTAAAGCTTCTAAGTCCGATTTCCTAGCCCAAGTAGGTGTGAAATGACGCACGAGGGTTTTGAGAATCGAAACGACTTTATTCCTAAACTTCCTAGGAGCATTCCTAAGGTCATAGGAAAAACATCTAAGGTAACCTTTCCTACCACAATGAGTGAAAGTGTAAACATGACGGAAATGATTACCAAAATTTCAACCTCTTCTAACATTCCTAGTGGGCTCTCTCACACGATTGGTATTGGCTTTGGGAATGGGAACAACTCTATCATCGTAACTTATACCAAACCTATCTCCCTTGATTTGGACGATGCCTAACATCCTATCCAACTTCTTTAATCTAGCCTCCAAATCAAACTTCACATTACTCGAGTCTTTCAATCTCTCCTCGAACTCACTAATCCTAGACTCAAGCAAATTCCTAAACTCCTCAAACTCTAGAATCTCCTTATTTAAAGCCTCCATCAAACCGTGAAGACTATCTTTCTCTTTCTCAATATATTCTAGCTTCTCCCTAAGAGTATTATCCTGTTCCCTAAGTTTCTCAATCAAAGCATCATTATTCTCCATGGCATGCTCATTCAACTTAGATTGCAATTTCAAGTTGGCCTTTTTGACCTTTATCGCTTCCGTATAGAAGTCATTAAAGATAACTTGCAACTCTCATACATCAATCTCCTCATCCTCATTAGCTTCACCCTCACTATCTTCACCCTCACTCACTTGAGATTAACACTTAATGCTTGGGATTCACACTTAATGGCCTCGAAAGTGTCATGCACATGAGAATCTTCATGGGAAAATTTATCGTCATCACTCACATGACATGCCATGAACGCTACAAAGTTACGCTCAATGGGGGAACTCTCTCCCTCTTTCGGTTCATTATCACTTAAGGTGGCGTTATATGCTATCGGTTTCTTACTCTCCTTCTTAAGTCCAGTGGGACACTCGACAACCTTGTGACTATACCCCTCACACCCAAAAAACCTATCCGGCTCAACCCTTATAACATTCTCACTCTTATGGGTGGGATCGACCTTGTTGTTCTTAGATTTCTCAAGTCGTTTGGCATCTTTCGATTGCTTTTGGAACTTAAGAAAATTTTTGAACTTCTTTGACAACAAGGCTACATCCTCAAAATCAAAATTAGAATTGTCATCCGAAACTTTAGTCTCATCCTTACGGTCTTTCAAAGCAATGCCCTTTTCTTTCTTTCGGACTTGCTTGGAGGTAAACATATCGAGTTCATGGGTTTGTAAGTCACCTAAAATAACTTCAAATTTTGTCGATTCAAGCATACCTAAGGAGTTCAAAACGGTCATTTTTGCGTCAAATCTACTCGACATTGATCTTAAGATTTTCTTTATGACTCAGTTATTGGGTATTTTTTTATCGCAAATTAAAAGATGAGTTGAAAATATTGGATAACCTAGCGTAAAACTTATTAAACGACTAACTCTCTAACATCTTAATCATCTCAAACTGCATAGTGAGGTTTTAAAGTTTAGACGGCCTAATCATGCTAGTGCCCTTGTGAGTAAGTGAAAGTATATCCCAAACTTCTTTCAAAGTTTCACACGCCATGATTCTATTATACAATTTTGGTGTGACATGAGAGGAAATAATATAAAGACCTTTAGAGTTGTAAAGTATAAGTTTATGTTCGACTTCGATCCATAACTCAATGGGTTTTAAAGTAGTGGCCTCACTCTCTCATGTGACTGGTGGAGTCAACCCTTTTAAACTGCAAATCGCAAACGCTCATCAATAGATTTTAAAGAACTTTTCATTTTCATTTTCCAATAACCATAGTTAGTTCGATAAAAACTAGGAGCTCTAAAACTTTCAAAATTTCTGAAATCCATCCTTAAAAACATAAGGGATCAACACACACACACACACACACACACACACAAAATATGTTTCTAGCTCTGATACCAATAAATAGGCCCCTTTTTCTTTCGAATGTGTTTTTAAGGATTTCAAAAGCAACTTTATTTTTGAAAAACCTTTTTTAAGTTTTATACATACCAAGTATGTGAACCAATTTTAGTTAGGCCTAATTTTATCTTGTTTAATCCTAAACATGCATCTAGGTGATTAAAGCAAGTAAAATAAACAAGTTACAAAAAGCGACGTCGAATGTACGAGGAAAAAATAATGGGAAAAAATCTCGGATAACCCAAGACAAATAATCACTATAATGTAGTATTACAAAGTACAAATGATAGAGTTACTCAACAACTCGATCCCCCACAAGTCTTGACGCTCCTCTGATCCTTCAACCACTCTTCTATAGTACTCATGTAGAAGCTTAGTTTGCAACATCTATGATGTTGAACATGAACTCCTTGACTTCTTCACCATAAAACCCAACGTTCAAAGTGATGAATAAACTCCAAAGGTGAAAACCAAGATCTCTATAGGATAAGAGTATGAAATCTCAGATCTTTAAACACTAAGGATGTTTTTAGACTTTAAAAACCTTAGAAAAATTGTGCAAAAATCGTACTATTTGTAAACTGATTTTTTGGTCCTGTAACTTTTGAAATTCTGAGTAAAACACATTTTAAATAAAAAAGTTAAGTTGGCGCGTCGTTTGAATGAGATTAGCATGTCACTAGAATGAAATGGACATGTTTCTCGAACGATATGTTCATCTCACTTGAATGACCTTGCAATGTTGCTCGAACGATTGGAAGTGGCGTTTGATCCTTCTAAACACAAGGGAAGGTTTAATACGAATCTAAACAATCCTTATCTCAGAATAAATGAAGTTAAAACTTTTTAAAAATATATATTTTTTAATAAAAATAACATCCTAAAAATATTTTTCGAGTCCGATAAACATTACGCATTCATACCTGAGAGATCGAAATACAATGAAGACGTGAAACATGCACCAGATTAATCATGACATGATAAATCTTTGAAGATTGTTCGCAACATCTTTAATAAACTTTGTGTTATAGATTGTGTGGGATCCTGACAATAAAAAATTATCTACGACTCAAAAATAATATTTTGTTCTGGCAATAAGTCAAATACATACAACAGACTCAATTAGAAATTTTATCCTTATACCCATTGATCAATATCTTAAAAGTAATAGTGGTGGAGCCTACTTACACATGTTGTATGTTATATTATGATCCAATATAAAGAGCTATATCTTTGATATTATATATATAGATATGAAATGTTATGGACTTCGGTGAGTATGTTATCCCATTATATTTGATCGTGGTGCATAGGGACTTTTTACTGATGCGATTGAGGAGGCTTTATGTTCTTTATTGATCGAAGATATATAGCTCGTTATCTTTATAGCACAAAGAAGTTATGATAGTAAAAGAGACGTGTTGTTTGTCGTCTTTAGTGGCATGAGAGTGGACGAGTAGACTTTATGTCAGCAAACGGGGATTCAGGGGTACATATTGTTGACTGAGACCTAACATATTTCGATGACCAACAATGTTAGATATTAGTGTATCGGGCGGTTCCTTATTTGGATTTCTCTTTGCGAGACATCCCACGGATGAAACTTAGCGAACGTTGGATGTCGGTAGAGGTTTTTTCTTTAGTACACGGGTTTAGCACCTTGGTTATTAGACATATACGTGAATATAACTGAGAGTTGATAGTTCTATTTTGATTTAAGGCCAGTAGAGCTGTATAATCCTGATGTGAAAACTAGTGAACATTTTCACCACGAATAAATTTGATGGGGCAACTTAGAAAATAACGGAGTTACAACTAATTGGGTGGTTGCGTATAACCTTACAGTATAGTCATGCCAAGTATATTACGTTAAATGCAAGTATATGACGCCCAGTTGATTTGTGTTGAATTGCACAGGACATAAGGTGTATGGGTGCCCTAGTTAGTTGAAAGTTTTAGTATCATTCTCGAGGAGAAAATGTGGAAACATATGAAATGAACGTAGACGCACAGGTAATATAGAGATGGACTAAAATAATGAAAATAGAATATATTTTCACTGAGAGCAAGGCGTGTCACCAGAAATCAGAGAGTAAACAAAAAAGGGGTGATTAGAGTGTTGAAAAGTACAAATAATTGCATTTTTATTTTCGGGGATAATAAAAAACTACTCCACATAGAGGAGTAATATGATGATAATTACGTCATAAACAATCGAAGGTTTGAAAGTCTGAATTGGGTAGACGAGAAGTAATTAGGATGTAATTTTTGTAAAATTCAGGAAGTTGGTGAGAGTAAACCACCATACACCAAGTTTGGAATCTGACATAAGTGGTCAGGGGTGGTTAGGAATGTCTCCCATGGAGAGAGTTACGATATTTAGCATCAAGAGAAATGGGCACTTAGGCAATATGGCATTTTCCAACACAAATGATAGAGCCAGTAAAGTGTAGGCTCATTTTTTGAAGCATTATTATTGGGTTCACGATAATACGGTGTGCCATTGTATATGCGATACTTAAAGAAATATATCAGCATATAAGATTGGAAATAACTCGTAGCTAATCTGAAGTAGTACCTTCAGCAAAAAATGGTGGAACTTCCATAAGTATAGTGGGAGAACCAAAATATTATAACAAGTTAACTTTGAATATGTTCGGATGCGTTGAGTGTTAGAATCCGAAGTTTTAATTTCAGGACATATCCAAATTTTGAGGACGAATCAAATATTGGAAGATACACTGCTAGTGTGTATACTTGACTTGAGCAGAGGTTGGGAACAATATATTTCAGTAGTGTAGTTTGTGCATAATAACTCTTATCAGTTTATAACTGGCATGACACCATTTGAGGCGTTTTATGGTAGGACTTATAACTCTCTTGCTTGTTGGCTAGTGATGGGGGACAATAAGCTACTCTGGCTAGAGTTGATTCAGGATACTACGACCAGGATACAGATAATTCGGGGTCGTATACGGGTAGCTCAAGCCAAAAAGAAAAGATACTCCGATGCCAAACGATTATTTCGAGAGTTGATGTGGGGGACCAGGAATTACTACGAATATCTCTTATGAGGGGGATAATGAGATTTAGGAAGGAAGAAAAATTGGCACCGAGTTACGTGGGGCCATCTATTATTATCGAGAAGATAAGGCCTATTACATATAGAGACTTGGTTTCCGAAGCACTTGCATCGTATTCATGTCGTGTTCCATATTTCTTCGCCGAGACGGTATCTTTGAGATGAGTTGACTCACACTCACATCATGTGAGAGGGGATTGACTTATAGCCTAATAGTTCGAATGAGGAGAGACCGGTGGCTATCCTAGATCGTAGCAGGAGGAAATTTAGGTCGGAGGTAGTTCCACTTGTGTGTGTCCAGTGGGAGCACCATAATTTCGAATAGTTTACTTGGGAGAGCGAGGCTGAGATGCGCAAAATATCCAAAGTTGTTCATACCAGGTATACTTTTATTTTTCGAATTTCGGGACGAAATTCTGTTGTCAGGGGGGAAGTATGTAACATCTCGTATTTTTAATGATTTTTAAATATATGATTAATTAAATTAAATATAGGAAATTAATTTATAATTAATTCAGATTAAATAAATATTAACTAGCGATATGAGGGTTAGTATTTATTGATGTGAATTATATTGATTATTACTTGGGGAATAAAGTAATATGTGACTATGAATTTATTAAAATTGTCGCGAGTGAAAAATATGACATTTACAGTAATTAAGTGGGGACACGCGTGTCACTTGTGTTAGGACTCAATTTAATGGAATAAAAAATAATTTATTTTTAAGTCATCGAAATGGTCATTTAGAGTGCGCCAAAGTATCCGTAAGGGTCGAGATAGTCCGAAAAGTATACCTATGGGTTTAGTTTGGGTCTCAGGGCAGTTTTAGGCCAAATCGGTACCCCGGGAGGGCATTTTGGTTATTTGCATTTTTGAGAAAATAACACCTACGAATTTCTAAGTTCATTATATCTGATTAGAGAAGGGGGGTTAGGTCTAGTTATATGAGAAACAAAGAGAAGCCACACAGAGGCCATAAGAGGAAGAGGAGAGGAGTTCCAAGGCTAGAAATCACTTTGTTGCACCACCACAACCACCACCACCGTCGAATTGTAGATCGATGAGAGGAAAACACCAATATACCCATCATCTTCAATGGATCAGACCTACTAAAAGAGGCAAGTGTTTAATCTTGCAAACTTATAGCATATATAATATCCATGTTAGTGTACGTTGAATTAACTATGAAATTCATGTGATTTGAATGAACTTTTGAAGACAAATATCATTATCTTGGGTGAAATTGATAAAGAATAGGATCCTCCATATAGGTAGTATGAAACTCACGAAATTATATTGAATCTTGATGAAGAAATCTAGGTTTTGATGGCTATGATTGAAGTGTAGAACAATTTCTTGATTTTGAAGAAGTCTATGAAATTTGGTTAAATTAAATCGTCGTTTTAGAAATTGTTTTGAGCCGTTTTGGTTCCAAAAACGGTTATTTTGTCTGCATTGCCATGCAGCAATTCTTTTTTTTTTGCAATTTGTTCTCAAATACAATTTCTCCAAAAATGACTCCGAAATGCCTAAAAACTGCATTTTAAAAATCTGGGCAGATTCATGGAGGGAAATTTTACGAAATGTTATTTTAGTTGTCGTTCCATTAGAGGTTTCCTAGATTGATTGATTGCGATTGTTGTTCTATAATAAGGACATTAGGCCTAAAGTGGAGATTAAGTTTACATAAAGTAAGATGAATAAATATTGGGATAATTGAGAAAATTATTTCATTTTAGTTAAAATCTTGCGACGTTGTTAATTCGAGGGAATGTAATAACCCACGATGATTATTAGGGTAAATTAATAGTGGGAGAATTGGGTTAATTATGTTAAAATATTCTTCGATAGTGAATCATCCTTGGGAAAATATGATGGAGAGAATATTCGTAAGTTAATAAATATATCAGTAGTATTAGTGAGAAAAAGAGAATAAATAAAATAAGATAAATAAATACTACGTATGAATTCCGGTTGTGCGTAGACCTACTAATTTTTATAGGTTGTGTGAATACCTATAGTATGATTTATTATGTGTATGACATACTTATGAAACTTTCTATTTGCGGAAGGCTTTAAAAAGGGGATAATCTTATCTTGATGAGCCTTCGGGGGGATTTTAGATTGGTGCCTCAGAACATAGGTGTAGGAAAGACTTATCGGTGAGTTGATAAGTTTACGGTCATGTGGATGCGTATGTATGTGCGTATCCCATAGGGATGGGGACTACGTTCGCCTCAAATATGTGTGATTTGTATTGATACGGTTCTAGAGTGATTCAGAACTCGTAATCCTCATGTACATGATGTATTGGGATTTGATAGCAGAGTATGCATGCACCGCAGGTTTAGCCTTTTGGGGTGCCGTATTAGTAGATATGTATGATAGTGATTTATATATTAACAATTGTGATTATTCTACTGTGTTTCTTAGTAGATGAGAAAGATTACGACATCTAATATTAATCAAGAATGTGGAAACTTAAATGAGTAATTAGATACTTGAATTTGATTAAATTAATATTGAGAATGCAAGAATGTAATATTCGTGTAATACGAGTGGGCATAATGACTTAGGCATCATAGTAAGAGACTTAATTTAAACTAGATAAGTGGGATAGCATAATTAGGATGGGTTGGGATCTTACGTTAGGCGTGAACATTTAGTTGAGAGGTGAGAATCTTAAGTGAGGGCACATGGAACTAACATATATATAATATTTACTGTTTAATGCATGCTAAACACTTGATGATTTTAAAATATTTTCAACTTGGGTGCAACCCGTTTTCGTCCAAATTTATTTTTCTTTTGTAAAAACCTTTTAGGTTCCCAGCCACACAGGGAGCCCAAGCATAGGAGTTCTTACCAGTTGACGTGTTGTAGCTGCTGTGGAAGTTATAGGACCTCGGTACTAGACGCCTCCATACCTATCCTTGATTCTTTCTAAGTTATTTACTTCAGTCGGTCATGTTAACCATTGTTATTCAGATGTATTCAGATATAGTGATTTTAGACATTTATTTATATTTCAGTTGTTGGGATGTATTTCATTTCAGACTCTTGTATTTAGAATTTAGACTGGGTGTGTTTACTCCGGACTCAGTTATTTCTATATGTCATTTTACTTTCTATGAGATTGTTTATTAGATGGTGAATGTTTAGATAATCATTTATTTGGTTGCATATTAATTTAAAAGGATAAAATTTGACACCGGACTTTTTAACTACTAGTTGGTTAGTAATTAATAAATTTTTTTCGACAGCGATGCTAAGATTGAACCAATCGGATGTTTTAAATTTAATAAATGACTGATCACCCCGTATTTAATTAGTCGGGGTATCATACCTAATCCCTAGAAATAATACAATTTACTTATGTTGGCTGGTTATCGAAGGCCGAGGCCGAGGCACCCTGTACTTCTCCATGGATCGGGTCAGTTTGGCCGAGTCTTACCTGACTGATGTGCAACACCCACTTCTGGGAAATTGGTGAAGGTCGGCTATGGCCGAGGCTGTGTGATCATGGAGGAGGCCACAATTGGCTTATCAACAATGATGCATTCTATGAGAAAATCCCACTTAATCATTGAATTAATGGGTTTTGAGTGTAGATTGAAGGGAAAAACATGTCAGATTTATTCTTTAGCATGTTGTTTTATCCAAAATTTACATAGAATATGGGTATAATTACTACACATTTCTTAAATTTTGGTTAACATGATAAGTTTGGGTGTTCACTGGTAGGAGAGTGGTGCTTAACAATAATTAAAGAGATAACTAAATCCATAGAGTTGCTCTCCTATTTCGAGACTAGAACTTCCAATGGTTATAACATCCCTGTCAGTCTTTGGTGGTTTATTTTCACAAGATTGGATGTAGTGAACTTCGCGACAAACTCTGATGTGTCCCGTTACATCCTCGACTACCAGTATTGCCTACGAATATCTGAGTACATATTATCCCTACTAGGATGTACAACAAACCTCGAATCGTGAGACTCAATCATCACTTTCTATATCAACTCCTCATCCCCTAGAATAATAAGTGTCCCGTTGAAGCATAATCCTCCCTCAGAACTGATCGAGTAGGAATCCACCCCATCTGCCGACAACTGGCGCACCATACCCTGACAGAATTAATCCTCGACCTATGCTTTCACCACCCGCATAATGATCTTAGGAGTGATAGATAATACTGCCATACATGCTCTGGTGACCTTGTCATCATGCCAAAACTCCTCCCACTTCTCCTTTCAAACCTCCGTTATTTCCCCTGTAAGTTGTCGACTCAATTCGTCTTCCCCTAAGTTAACCTTCCCAAGATGATACTGAATCTCAAACTAGTAATCCTTCACGAACTCTAACCATATCCACTACCTAATATTAAGATCCTTCTACATGAATAGATATTATAGCGCTTATGGTCCATGAATAGATTGAGCCGCTCACCTAAAAGATAATGCCTCCAAATCCTTAAGACAAACACAATCACTGCTAACCCCAGGTTGTGCATGGTGTAATTACTCTCATGGTGCTTAATCTTGTGGGATGCATAATATATATTCCTATCCTCGTACTACAATACACCCTTAAGTCCCTGTAGGGATGCATCCATGAGAACACTGTACTCCACCCTCCTTTAGGTAATGCGAGCACAAGCACTGAAGTCAATTGGTCCTTTAGCTCATCAAAATAAAACTAAAAATAGTCATCCCAAATGAACGGTACCCCCTTGTGAGTTAGATTAGTCAACGAACCCGTAATCTTCGAGAAGCCCATTATGAAGCATCGGTAATACCTGGCCAACCCTAAAAAGATCCAAACCTCAGTAAGTATCATGGGTTGTCCCCAGTCCCTCACCGATGATACCTTACTCGGATCCACATAAATACTTCTTTCTGATACAATATGGCTCAGAAACTGTACCTCCCTTAGCCAGAATACACACTTCTCAAACTTGGTGTAAAGTTAATGGTCCCGTAGTGTCTGCAAAGCCATACGTAGATGCTTTCCTTAATCGTCCTCTGTTCGAGAATACACCAGAATATCGTCTATGAATACGATCATAAACCTGTCCAAAAAAATCCTTGAACACATTGTTCATGAGATCCATGAACACTATTGGCGCATTAGTCAGCCTAAATGGCATCACCCTGAACTCATACGATCCAGGTCGTGTCAGGAATGCGGTCTTAGGATTGTCCTCCTCCTGATGCACAACTAATAATGCCTCGATCTTAAGTATATCTTAGAGAAGTATGTTGCTCCTTTTAATTACACAAATAAGTCATCGAGTTGAGGCAATGGATACTTATTTCGAGTCGTGACTTTGTTCAGTTGCCTATAGTCTATAAACAAACAAACTGACCCATACTTCTTCTTCACAAATAATATTAGCGCTCCCCACGACGATGTATTCTGCCTGATAAAACCCTATCCCATGAGCTAATGAATTTGATCCCTAAATTTTTGCATCTCTAGTGGGGCCATACGATACGATGCTCGTACAATCGGCCTAGTCCCAGGCACTAAGTAAATACAAAATTTTATACCTCTTGTGAGGTATCCTCCTCAATATAATAAAGGTACGTGGTCGATCCTCCCTTGGGAAGAGGAATCACCACAAGGAAGATCTCCCGTCCTAGAATAGAAAATACAATCGTCCTACTAAAGCAATCCACCATTGCGTGGCACCCTGCCAACCAAATTATACCCAAAATGACATCATACCCCACCATATATTAAACAAGTAAGTCGGTTGTTAAACATGATCTCCCAACATCTTTATCGACTCCCTTATAAAGGACGAGAATAAGGTGATCTTCTTAAAAGCTTTGATATTAATTTATAAACTTGTGTAGTGCAGCGGAATACATCAAGTGTTTTCAAATTGATTTAATTGTATAACAAATCAACCAAATTCAATTAATCTCAAATTTTAGTTAAACCCTAAACATGCATCTAAGTGATTTGAAATCATTAAATCAGGAAGCATGCAAAGGAAACCAATTTTCAGGAAATAATCCCCGAAGGACAAAAACCTTTTATTTCACTAATAATTTGCAAATCACAACTTACAATTGTAAGAGTGGCCCTTATGCGTGTGTTTCAAATCAAACCAATTTGCACAAAAAATTATTCAACTTTTAATTTGCACCAAACCAAGTTGTGAAAAAATAATTCTTACTTTAAACCAATTTTATCTTGATTAATCCTAAACATGCATCTAGTGATTAAAGCAAGTAAAGTAAAGTAAAGAATACTCACAACGCCGGATGTACGAGGAAAAAACCCAAAACGGGAAAACAACCTCGGACTAGCCAAGCCAGACAATCACTATGAATAAAGGTTTTACGAAGACAGATTAGCCTTACTCAATAACTCGATCCCCATGGGTCTTGACGCTCCTTCTGATATTCTACCATTCTTCAATAGTGCCCACGAATAAATTCCATCTTCCACGATACCTGTCCACAACACACGTGTCAACGTATGTCTCGGTGTCCACCGAATGGCTTTGATACGTCTACGATGTCGAATAAGAAGTCCTTCTCTTTTCTTCACCGCAAAACTCTGATGTTCAATTGTAGAACACACCTTCTTGGTGAAGCAAGATCACGTAAACATATAATAATGATAACTAGAATCTTTGCAAACTCTAAGGATGTGTTTAAGCATTTTAAACCTTAGAAAAACATTTGCAAAACTCGTACTGGATCATAAACAATTTTTCCAGAATGAACACTAATTTAATTTTGACGAAAACACGCTTTAAATAGGAATTAAGCGCCGTCTCGAAAACTGTGTCGTTAGAACTACATAGCAATGTCGTTCGCATGACATGAGCATCTCGTTCGAATGAGAGCTTATGTCGTTTGAAGGATGCCGCGTATCAGTTTGACTTTTTGACTTTTTGTTTAAAATGTCTTTGCCAAAGGAGATCCAAATAAGTCAAACTCATTTTCGAGCTTATCAGAATAAATACATAGTGTAAACATTTAAAACATTTTTAAAAAACATTTTGAAATATTTTCCTTATAAAAATTACATCCTTATCTTTTATAAAAAAAATTCCAAGTACCATTAATTATATGCATTCATATCTGTGTGATCTCGGAATGCAATTAACTTTGAAGACGAATAAACTCGCACCAATTAAACTTCGGCATGATTATTTCTTTGAAGCTTTATCGCAACGTCTTCAATTTTCTTCAATACATCATAGACCAAGTGGGATCGTGACAAAATAAAATATTCATATGACATATTACAAACACAATTTTGTTCACAGAATTAAGTCAAAATAATACATGGACTCATTTGGAAATTTATGTACTTAAAAATATCCCCCTTTGACTATTTCGGGACAAAACTAAACTAGTGAAATGCCTAAGCCAGGCCGTCAAGCTGTATGACGCCTAAATCCCATCCCATAAATCCAAAATAAAAAATTACAGGACACGGACTAGAATATGTAACACCGGCAAGCATAAACTGTCTGAATGTGATGTAGACTTGAAATCTTGAATCGCTGAAGCATACCTACACACATGAAACAGACAAACAAATACCATTGAAGTATGGAGGAACATATGAAACCAATATATATATCTAAATGATATCAAAACTACAATAGATACCAATATGAATAAACTCTGAAAAACATTTGTTAAACAATTTGAGCACCAAATGATACCAAATTTAAACTACCAATTTGTAATACCAATTTGTAAAATATGTAATCTAAAACATGCTCAAATCTCCCCCTACATCACATCCATCTCTCCCCCTTTTTATCTCGAATAGCCAATCTGGTGAAAAGATTAACCAATTCATAAGTATCTAGCATGAGAATATACCAATTTGAATCAATTTGAAATCGCTAGATAATCATGAAACAACCAACTAAATATGATCATGTAAGGACAAATTAGTAGCTAGTAAACAAATGAATCACACAAAGAATATAGCAAACTAATCAGGTGTGATAAACAGACTATGTGGAAAATATCAATTTTGAACCAATGTAACCTGCATATAAACCAGCTAGTCCAGAACGCTTCCAGCAGTAACAAAAAAATATACCATAATAACCAGTGGACTGCAAACCAATCAGAAGCAAGTACTCAGGTTGTCGTTCGAACGAGAAAGGGACGTCGCTCAAATGAGATGAGGACGTCGCTCGAACGAGACTTTACACGACATAGTAATGTCATTCGAATGAGATCTCGCTACATGCCAAACTTTCACAAATTCCCAGAAATATTATATATTTTTTCCCAGTGAAAAAATTTCCAGAAAAAAAATCAGTGGAAGGACCTGACAGCAGCAAAACAATGCTAAAACAGTAAGCTTTTAACATAAACTCAAAAACGCATAAAAACTAACAATTCGAGTTACATGCAAACATAGTATCGATGTGCTCAAACATGGACATGGAATGAATAGACGTGAAATTACAACAAATGAGTCATAATTCCAACACATTGAAAAGATCAAGAACCTCTAATTGATAGCGATAAATCATCAAACTTTATCATAGCCATATGATAATTAAAGTGCGAGCTTAATGAACTAAACATACTACATGCACACAAATCCAGAAATTTGACGATTCTACAAACAATAGCATCAAATTTCAATGTTTTAACATTAGAATTAGTTGTGCAAACCCGTTTAAATTTTCTCCAACCAAAATCCCTCATAAATATATACTTTTTAAAGTTCTCTTGAGGTTTCTAGCATTCTCAACTTAGAGAAAATATTATTGGCCCATTTTCTTAGCATATTTCTTTTTCTTTTGGGCTCTTTTAAACGGTGGCTTTCACGACGAGTTAATTTTGAACTCTCGCAGCCCGTTCCCGTGAATCACTCATCATTTTTAAATTAGGTACCAATTCAAATCTTCACTGTAAATGATTCTTACATGCACCCTCCTCCTTAAGTCTACTTACGCATATATGAAAACATTGAGATAAGAACGGCTCACTAGATTCAAATATGCGAGAGAAGTCAAACATCTATATAAACTCATGCATGTGTGCAATGTTGGCATATATACAAAGTCAAATTAAAATTAATATCAACTTCGAAACAACCCCATATAAGATCATTATAAGCATCGATAATGATGACCAAATGTCCTAGACACATGGATAATGAAACGATGGGGGGGGGGGGGGGGGGGCGTCCAAGCACACCAATATGCCACATCAAACATGTAAACTCAAAAATAAAAATCGAAAACAGTTTTGGCTTTTTAAACTTATTTTGACTCAAATAAAAGAAAAATATTTTTGGGTTTTCAAAAGTTTTCTCAAAAACAAAATCTTTTTGTATTTTTTCAATAGGACTCAAACAAATGAAAACTATAATACAAAATGATACACATGTCATTATACTAGCAATGAATATATCATGAAGCAAACTAGCATATGACAAACAAGGTCACACTATCATCCTTTAGATTTATCATGGGAAGAATCAAGTACACCCAAACGAGAATCATGAAGTTTTATTCCTAAAGCCACTAAATCCGATTTCCTAACCCAAGTAGGTGTAAAACGACGCATGGGGGTTTGGGGAACTGGGGCAATTTTATTCCTAAACTTTCTAGGAGATTTTCTAAGGTCGTAACAATAACGCCTAAGGTGACCTTTCCTACCACAAAGCGTGCAAGTGTAGCGATGGTGGGAATGATTACCTATATGTGGACCTTTTCTAACCTTCCTAGTGTTTCTCACACGCGCGCGTGTGTGTGTGTGGGGGGGGAGGGGGAGATGGGAACAACTCTCTCATCAAACCTATACCTCCCCTATCTCCCTTAATTTGGATGGTGCCTAAGATCTTATCTAACTTCTCCGACCTAGCCTCCAAATCAAACTTAACTCTAGACGAGTCTCTCAATCTCTCCTCCAACTCATGAATCCTAGACTCGAGAAAACGCCTAGACTCCTCAAACGCTAAAATGTCATTTTTCAGAGATTCCATAAAACCACGGAGATTATCTCTCTCTTTCTCCACAAACTCTAGTTTCTCCCTAAACTTCTTCTCTCGTTCCCTAAAATCCTCAATCAAACTATCATTATTTTCTATGGCACGCTCATTCAATTTAGCTTGCAATTTTGAATTAGACTTTTTCACCTTCACCATTTTGGCATACAACTCATTAAACGCATTTTGTAATTCTTTCACATCTATCTCCTCCTCATCACTCTCTTCGCCCTCACTAACATGGGATACACTCAAAACCTCCTCGAAAGTGTCATTCACATGAGAATCATGGTCGCTCACATTCCATGCCATAAACGCAACGAAATTACGATCAATGGGGGAACTCTCTCCCTCTTCCGGATCACTATCACTTAAGGTGTCACTATAGACAATGGGTTGCCTGCCCTCTTTCTTAAATCTAGTGGGACACTCCTTAACTTTGTGACCGTACCCCTCACACCCAAAACACTTATCCGACTCATGTTTATTAGGATTCTCAAACTTATCCTTAGAGGTGGGATCAACTTTGTTGTTCTTGAATTTTTCCAATTTCTTGGCATCTTTCGATTGCTTGTGAAACTTAATAAAAAATTTAAATTTCTTTGCTAACAAAGCAACATCCTCAAAATCAAAATCGGAATCAGAATCCGAAACTTTAATTTCCTCCTTCCGGGTTTTGAAAGCAATACCTTTTCTTTCTTAGGCACTTGCTTGGAGGTAATCATGTCGATTTCATTGGTTTATAAGTCACTTAGAATCTCTTCTAGTTTCATCGACTCTAATTTACCCAAGGAGTTTAAGATAGTCACTTTCGCATCAAACCTATTAGGTAACGACCTAAGGATTTTCTTAATGACATAGTTGTTGGGAATTTTCTCACCTAGGTTAAACGACGAGTTGACAATATTGGACAACCTAGCATAAAAGTCATCAAAAGTCTCACTCTCTAACATCCTAATGGTCTCAAACTGTGTAGTGAGATTTTGATGCTTCGACGCTCTAACCGTGCTAGTGCCCTCGTGAGTGAGTGCCAAAATATCCCAAGCCTCTTTTGATGTTTCACAAGTCATAATTCTATTATATTCTTCCTGTGTGACATGTGAAGAAATAATGTGCAGACCCTTAGAATTATATTGTGAAAGTCTTTGTTCAGTTTCGGTCCATGACTCAACAAGCTTTAAACTAGTGACCTCACTTACAATACTAATAGGGGGTGTCCAACCTTTCTCAACTGCTAGCCATACACGCTCATCAATAGATTTTAATGCACATCCCATTCTCATCTTCCAATAAGTATAATTAGTGCTATCAAAAATAGGAGTTCGAGAAAATTCGTTATATCCAAAATTCATCTTTGAAAGCACACGGGATCACAAAATAAATAATATATGTTTTCTAGCTCTGATACCAATTTGTGGAAACTTAGGGGTGGGTGTCCCTTATGTGTGTGTTTCAAATCAAAACAATTTATACCAAAAATTATTCAACTTTTAATTTGCACCAAGCCAAGTTGTGAAAAACCAATTCTTACTTTAAACTAATTTTATCTTGATTAATCCTAAACATGCATCTAGTGATTAAAGTAAGTAAAGTAAAGTAAAGAATACTTACAACGCCGAATGTATGAGGAAAAAACCCAAAACGGGAAAATAACCTCGGACGGCCCAAGCCAGACAATTATTATGAATAAAGGTTTTACAAAGACAAATTGGCCTTACTCAATGACTCGATCCCCACGGGTCTTGACGCTCCTTATGATCTTCTACCGTTCTTCAATAGTGCCCATGCAGAAATTCCGTCTTCCACGATACCCTGTCCACAACACACGCATCCACGTATGTCTCGGTGTCCACCAAATAGCTTTGATACGTCTAAGATGTCGAAAAATAAGTTCTTCTCCTTTCTTCACCGCAAAACCCTGATGTTCAATTGTAGAACAAAACTTCTTAGTGCAGCAAGATCACATAAACATATAAGAATGATAACTCGGATCTTTGTAAACTCTAAGGATGTGATTATGCTTTTTAAACCTTAGAAAACATGTGCAAAACTCGTACTGGATCGTAAACTATTTTTCTAAAATGCACACTATTTTAATTCTCAGGAAAACATGCTTTAAATAAGAAGTAAACGCCGCCTCGAAAACTATGTCATTCGAACGATATAGCCACGCCGTTCGCGCGACATGAGTATCTAGTTCGAACGAAGGACATATGTCGTTCAAAACATGCCCAAATCTCCCCCTACATCACATACATCTCTCCCCCTTTTGTCTAGAATTGACAATCCGGTGAAAAGATAAACCAATCAACAGGTATCTAGCATGAGAATATAACAATTTGAATAAATTTGAAATCGCTAGATAATCATGAAACAACCAGCTAAATATGATCAATAAATGACAAATCTGTAGCTAGTAAACCAATGAATCTCACAAAAAATATAGCAATCTAATCAGGTGTGATAAATGGACTACATGCAAAATATTAATATGAGACAATATAACCTGCATATAAAACCAGTCACTCCAGAAAGCTTCCAGCAATACCAAAAAAATCACCAAAATAAACTAGTGGACTGCGTATCAATTTGAAAGAGTGGCCCTTATGCGTGTGTTTCAAATCAAACCAATTTGCACAAAAAATTCTCCAACTATTAATTTTCACCAAACCAAGTTGTGAAAATCCAATTCTTACTTTAAACGAATTTATCTTAATAAATCCTAAACATGCATCTAGTGATTAAAGCAAGTAAAGTAAAGTAAAGAATACTCACAATGCCGGATGTACGAGGAAAAAACCCAAAATGGGAAAACAACCTCGGATGGCCCAAGCCAGACAATCACTATGAACAAAGGTTTTACAAAGACAGATTAATCTTACTCAATGACTCGTTCCCCACGGGTCTTGATGCTCCTTCTGATCTTCTACCATTCTTCAATAGTGCCGACGCAGAAATTTCGTCTTACACGATGCCTGTTCACAACACACACATCCACGTATGTCTCGTTGTCCACCGAATGGCTTTGATACGTCTACGATATCGAATAAGAAGTCCTTCTCTTTTCTTCACCGCAAAACCCTGATGTTCAATTTTAGAACAAACCTTTTTGGTGCAGCAAGATCACGTAAACATATAAGAATGATAACTCGAATCTTTGCAAACTCTAAGGATGTCTTTAATCTTTTTAAACCTTAGAAAAACATGTGCAAAACTCAACTGAATCGTAAAAAGTTTTTCTATAATGCACACTAATTTAATTCTAATGAAAACACGCTTTAAATAAGAATTAAGAGCCTCCTCGAAAACTATGTCGTTCGAATGACATAGCCACATCGTTTGTACGACATGATCATCTCGTTCAAACGAGAGCTTATATCGTTTGAACGATGCCACGTGTTAGTTAGACTTTTTGACTTTTTGTTTAAAATGTCTCTTCCAAAAGAGATCCAAACAAGTCAAACTCCTTTTCGAGCTTATCAGAATAAAAACGTAGTGTAAATAATTAAAACACTTTTAAAAAACATTTTAAAATATTTTCCTTATAAAAATTACATCCTTATCTTTTATAAAAACAAGTCCGAGCACCATTAATTGTACGCATTCATACCTGTGTGATCTCAGAATGCAACTAACTTTAAAGATGAATAAACTTGCACCGATTAAACTTCAGCATGATTATATCTTTGAAGCTTTGCCGCCACGTCTTCAATTTTCTTTAATACGTCATAGACCAAGTGGGATTGTGGTGACAATTATTATTCAACACAAAGAGATAAGAGAAACACAATCACCTAGCAGAATTAGGAATACAAAATACCAATCACACAGTAAGAGATGTATGTGGTTCAGCAAAGGTACCTACGTCCACGGTGGTGCAGTCAATATTATTTCTATATACTTCGGAGAGTGATTACATAGAATACCGTGTGTCTCATGCCCCGGACCTAGGGTTTATTATATACATGTTCATTTTCAGGGAGTGGGGGCGTTGAACTCCCCCACATTTTTCATCTTCTCTTAGAACCCCTCTTAACGAGAACATGGGAGAAGACTAAATCATAACCGATTAAGATAGGCAGGGTCTGGACTTTAGGCCGCTATAATTGGGCTACTCGTCTAAGCCCATCTTTTTAATTTCGGGTACCCATAATTTCCCCTAAGTTTGTTAGGCCATGCTTTGGGCTCAATAAATTTAAATGATTTGTAATAATGGCTCCTTTGTACATCGTGCAACTCTTCCCAAAGTTTGAGGACTGATTTAGGCTGCACCTGCTTCGTGGTTTGTGCACTATGATTAGCTACAATCAAAAGTTATTCAGAGCAGTCGTTTCCCCATCGTCGTTTCAAGCTTCTCAGTACTCTTCCATTTTCTGCGAGTTCTAGCTATTCTAGCTATTCACATTCTCTTCTCCCGATCTTCATTCTTATTGCTTTTAATCTTCCTCGTCATTTGGGCTTGTAATTCTTCATCGTTCAAGTCGAACTTTCATCTTGTAAGTTCCCTATGCCTTCTGTTTGTATTTTCTCTTTGAATTTGTAGCTTTTTAGGGTTTTTGAATGGCAAAGATTGGTAATAGATCAGTGTCTGAGTTTAGGAAGTTTTATAATGTCCCAGAGTGGGTAGAGATTGAGTGCGCCTCTCCCCCTAGAAATGTTAGAGAGATAGAGGGGGCCCATTGGTTCCATGTCTTGTTGCTTTCCCAAGGGGACTTACTTTTCATCCCAACAATCTATTCTTGCACTTCTTTGGTTATTTCAACCTTATTCCTGCACAGTGTTCGCCCAATGTGTGGAAGATAATCAATGGTGTCCATAGAATAAATCAACTCTATGGCACTAAGTTAGGGCTCGCCGAAGTCTGCTTTTGCTATTATTTTTCTCGAACTAGTTCTGGTGTTCTCTATCTCAAATCCAGGAGTCCTAACAGGGTATTGGTGGTAAACCTACCTGATTCCCATAAGGAGTATTGGCAAGATGGTTTCCTTGCTAGAAATTGGCAGTTTTCCCCCCAGACTGAGGGGTCGAGGTCTGATAGGTTCTCTGTTCCCTTTTATGGGGAAGAATATATAGGTAGTCTTTGCTCTGTTCATTCAATTTCTTTACTGATTTGTGATCTTTCTGACTTTTCCTATTTTTTCTTCAGTGAGGTCGAAGAACTTGGAACCTGCTCTCAGCGAGGTTCGTCTTTCTGAACTGGTCAAGGACTGGAATATTAGGGAGCTCTTAGCCGACGGAGAGCATCCCCGGTCTGCTGCTTTCTTACTCGAGTACAAAAATGTTGGTTCTAGCTTTATAGCGAGGCCGGTAGATAGTATTCCTGAATTTGATACCTCTAAAGAGACTGCTGCTGATCCCATTCAGTTGGATGAGGAGGAGAGGAGTTCTGAGATTGATATCGTAGGCGGTGCTGAAGGCAATTTTAGTGAGGGGAGCTCCAGTGGTGATAGTTCTTCTGACTCGGAGGAGGTTTCTGAAGCCCGAGAATCCTCGAGCACGTCCAGAAGTTTAAGCGAGGAGATGGTTCCTCTAAGGAAAAATTTAATTCGGGATGACGATGATGATGATCATGTGCTCCTCGCTCAGAGGTCGAAGAAGCAGAAGTCCAGTACTGGGGCTGTTGCTACTGGATCTCGGTCTACTGCTCAGGAGCAGGAGAGGAAGAGGAAAGAAGAAGAACAAATGAGGGAGAGAGAAAGAAAAAATGAAGAGGAGAGAAAGAAGGCAGAAGAGAAGAAGAGGAAAATGGAGAAAGATAAAGAGGAAGAGAGGAGAAAGATGGAATCGAGGACGAAGGTTGGGCAGGCCTTAGTCCTGGTGTCCGCATTACCCGAAGGGGCATCATTTGCCATTTCTCCTCAATTGGCCCCCGCGCTGCTCTAGAGGGCAGTTCTTCCTGCAGATCGCCAAAGGGCGCTGGGGTCTGATCAATTGGCCCTGTAAGATAGCCAAAGGCTAGCCTTGGTAAGACCTTTTCCTTTCTCTAATGCTTTAATAAGTTTTAGCTATTTTCTTTTCCTGATGTTTTCTTTGCTTTTGCAATTTGTAACTGACTTCGCCGTGCTCTATCGCTCTCGCGATGAGCTGGTGAGCAGGAACAGCGAGCTGGAGCAGCAGAATGCTGCCTTGAAAGTGAGGGGCACTCAACTGGAGGATGATCTGAAGACTGCTGACAGTGCCCGAGCTTCTTCTGACCCGACCCTCGTTAATTCCAACCGAGAGAGGGATACGGCGGTTAAAGAGCTGAACGAGCTGAGGCAGGCCTATGACCTGGTCTGCTCGAGCAAGTTGTCCATCGTAGAGGAGAATAGTGTGCTGACCGAGCAACTGAAAGAAAAGGATTCTCAGGCAGCTACCATCAAGGAGGGATCTTATAACTCTGGGTGGGCTGCTGCATATGAAGATGTCGAGGTTCAGATAGGCTACATCAGCCGTCTGAACTTCAATAAAGGTTGGAACAAGGCCCTCATAGCCGCTGGTGTCGATGTCGCCTCTCCTCTGTTCGACGAGCATGATCCAGGCCCGAGGACAATTGTGGAGGAAGCCCCTGCCCCAGCCATCGAAGGCGTTGACCCTGCCGATGTTCTCCCTGTTTAGGCGATAGAGGTTATCCCTGCGGAGGAGGATGCTTCTACTGCTGCTGACAAGGGGAAGCAGCCAGCTACTTCTGGGAAGCCTGAGGTTACTAGTTAATTTACTTCTAGGACTACTTTGTATCTTTGATTGTAATTTTCCTTTTTGCTGCTCGATGTACTTTGACCCTTATTAATGAAATGAAAAGGTTTCTTTTCCCCAGTGCACTGATTTATTTTTCTTTCCATTAACTTTTTATTGCTTGTAGTCGATTGATGTTGATGATTATATACCAACCACTTCTCAATTGGGAAGAATGCTTGGACCTGATGTGAGCTCTGAAGTTCGTCATACCTTTGTGAGGATTTGCAAATCACTGCCATTAAGGAACAAGCGCTTCATAGAGCAGACTGAGCTTGTTGTTAAACTGAAGGACAGGCTCCAAGAGATGGAGGAAGTTGGTGCCTCAGTCTAGGAGGAGGTGAATACATTAAGAGCGAAGGTTCTAGATGCTTCTGAGATCAACCAGGTTGGGGAGATTCTTCAGCAGGAGAACGAAGCTTTGAGGAGAGAGGTCTCGTGAATTAGGGAGCATGCGTCGAGCATCGCTCTTGCAGTGTTGCGAGGTTCTTCCTCGTCGCGAGCTAAAAATGGCTCGAGCGACGTTCCTCCTGTGCTGCGAGGCTCTACCCATCCAACCGTTCTGCGAGCTGGCTGGAGCACCAAGAGTTCAACTAGGGAAATGGAAGAGCTTTATGGTAATGTCCAACGAGCGTATGTGATTACTACTGGGCTCCAGAGGGACGTCACCTGGTTGAGGCATTTATTTAAGAAAGGACCTCGATGAGTGTGGGCCGATGGTTACAATCAGGGTTGGCTAGATGCTCCAACGAGGCTGATAGAGTTTGAAGAGATCACCTTCATCAGGGGTGGTTGAGTGCCTTGAGGGAGCTGAAAGTTCCAAGGAATTCAATGCTCTCGTATCGGCATGAAATATCTCCTTCCACTCGAATGCCTAACTCCTTCCGGATAGATGATCAGTGGATACCCATTGATGCCATTCCTCGACAGCTATTGGAGTCGTATACGAACGAAGTCGAGGAAGAGTTAGTTCCCCCTCCTGATGATGGTCAAAGAGCTCAAGTGTTTGATTATCTTGCTCGGAGGCCTCACCCTCACTAATATTCTCTCAGTAGTAACTCTATGTATTTTGTATTGAAGTGATGTAAAGTCGATGTTTTGGGCGAGCTCGCTGACTAAACATGTATAGTATTTGCTATAAATGTGATGAATTAATATAAAATTTATGTTTTGGGCAAATTTGCCGACTAAAAAAGTGTCTTATATTTTCCACATCTTTGCTCAAAAATCCTGAGCCTATCTTGGCTGACTAGATTTGTATGTTCGCATTATCAAGTAAGTGTCCTTCCAGTCCAGTATGCCAACGATATACCATTCTGCCTCACTTTACCTTTTAGGTTGTGTTATCACACTCCCTTAGGCCTAAGTGTGGCAATTGGCGAGGACACACCTGGTGTTGGATTCTCTATCCGATCAGGATTTTATTCAACCGAACATTGTTTGGTGACCAATTTTGACTTGGCCATATTGCCTAAGGATCTTCTGTAGGGCTTCATATATTGCCAGGGGCAATGCTAAGAGATCTTTCATATTTCATAACGAAAACCCGAGGACGATAATTTCCCTGCTATAGTGTAATGGTCAGTTTTCCTGTTACTTGGAAAAGGTGTGTGGGTTATAAAGTTTATACATTGACACCTCGTAAAATGAAAATTATTTAACTGATACTTCGTAGAATGAAATTGCCAAATAACTTTTCATTAATGATAAGGAAATGAACTTCCAGTTTCATAATTAAAGATCAAAAGAAGAATCTAGAAATACAATTTCTTAAGGTTGGCTGCATTCCACGCTCGGGGTATCTCTCTGCCTTCCATCATTTCCAAGTGATAGGCTCCCTATAGATCATCTCTAGTTATCTTTAATGGTCCTTCCCAGTTTGGCCCTAGCTTGCCGTCTGATGGTTTTATTGCACTGCCTAGGACTTTCCTCAGGATATAGTCCCCAATTAGAAATGTCCTTGGATTGACCTTCTTGTTATAGTGCCTTGCGAGCTGCTGCTAATAGCTTGCTAGTTTTACTAGGGCCAGCTCGCGGCGTTAATCGGCTAGGTCAAGCTCTACGAGCAATGCTACATCATTATGGCCCTAGTCGACAAGACTGGACCTCATTGTTGGCAAGCCTGCTTCTAATGGGATGACTGCCTCCATTCCATATGTTAATGAAAATGGGGTTTCCCCCATTGCTCATCATGGAGTGGTACGGTAGGCCCATAAAATATGCGGTAGTTCATTTACCCATGCGCCTTTAGCTCGCTCTAATAATTTCTTTAATCTTTCGATCACTATTTTGTTGGAAGCCTCGGCTTGGCTATTGCTCTGGGGATAGGCCACCGAGATGTAATGGTGTCTGATTCCATGCTCATCACATAAACTCTTAAAGGAGTTGCTCTCGAACTGCGTTCCATTGTCAGGGATGATGGTTCTGGGGATGCCAAAATGGGTGATTATATTTTTCCATATGAATCTTATCATATCTGTATCTCGGATGTTTTTCAGGGGTTCTGCCTCGATCCATTTGGTGAAGTAGTCAGTTACGACCAATAGATACTTATGATTGCCGACAACGGTAGGAAGTGGTCCTACAATGTCCATTCCCCATTGTGCGAATGGCCATGGTCTGGAAAGTGATGTTAGGTTGCTAGCAGGTTGGTGGACCATAGGATCATGAAGTTGGCATTTCTCGCACTTGCGAACATATGTCGCAGAGTCCCTTTGCATATATGGACACTAATATCCTTCCTTCATTGCTCGGAAAGTCAGATATCTTCCTCCAATATGGCCTCCACAGATTCCCTCGTGAAGTTCATGTAGAACCTGCTCGACATCTCTTGGGTGAACAAATTGAAGGTAAGGACCAAAAAATGATCTTTTGTATAGCTTGCCCTCAGGGGATAAGTGAAAGCGAGCGGCTTTGACTCTTATCTGGTGAGCAGTCTTCTTATTGGTCGGAAGTATACCATCCTTCAAATAGTTCCTTATAGGACCGATCCAACTGGGTGCTGATTTAATTTGGAACACATGTTCCATGGTTGGCAGTTCATTATCACGATTAATGCTCGAATGAGCGAGGAAGTCGATGGGGATTGCCCTTTTTAAATGGGAATCGATTGCCGAACTCAGGGCCACTAGGGTGTCAGCATGGCTGTTCTGCCCTCTTGGAAAGTGCTGGACGCTGACTTCCTCGAAGCCAGCCATTAGCCTTTTTACCAAGTTGAGGTAGGCTGCCATCCTTTCATCCTTTGCATTATAGTCTCCACTTATTTGATTGGAGACCAATTGCGAATCGCCGAACATATGTAAGTATTTTCCCCCCAAAGTGTGTGCCTTATGGAGGCCGGCTATTAAAGCCTCATATTCTGTTTCATTGTTGGAGGCTACAAATCCAAGCCTGATACCCTGTTCGAGGATTTTATTCTCCGGGGTGATGAGGACAATGCCTACTCCTGCCCCCTTTGAGTTGAAGGCTCCATCAATAAATAATTTCTAGACTCCCTCCGTTGCGTGATTCTCTCCTTGCTTTCCTGGTTGAGGTTGGTGGAGCGGTTGTTCTCTTGTGAATTCGGCTATGAAATAGGCAAGGACCTTCCCCTTTATTGCGTTCCTTGGTTGAAATTGGATATCAAATCGTCCGAGCTCGACTGACCATTTAGACAGTCTGCCCGATAAATTCGCTTTCCTTAGGAGTGCTTTAAGGGGGTACGATGTAAGTTCGATGATAGTGTGTGCTTCGATGTAGTGTTTTAGATTTCTTGAAGCCACTACTAGTGCAATGGCGAGCTTCTCCAGTGGTAGGTACCGCTCCTCGGTGTCTAGTATTCCTACTTTTTTGCACATTAATGCAGAACTGACAGTATGGTCGGAAATCGAGAGGTATAAGTATAGGGAATCTATTTCCTGTGGTATGACGAGTAGTGGTGGGGAGCTAAGGTAAGCCTTGAGTTCATCCAATGCCCGTGAGAAATCTTGATTCCATTCTATCGTTTTGTTTCCCTTCAGGATCTGGAAGAACGGTTTGCACTTCTCGGAGGACTTTGATATAAAACGGTTCAGGGCATCGAGCATGCCAGTGAGCTTCTATACATTACGAATTGTTTGAGGAGGTTGTACCCTATTTATTGCATCAATCTGGTCTAGGTTAGCCTTGATGCCTCTCTTGATGACCAAGTACCCAAGAAATTTTCCTGACTGGACACCGAAAGAGCACTTACTCGCATTAAGTTTTATTTGGTACTTCCTGAGGATTTCGAAGGTTCTTGATAGGTCCGAGATTTGGTTTTCTTTCTTCCTGCTCTTGACAAGCATATCATCGATGTAGACTTCCATGGTGTTTCCCATTTGGTCCTTTAACATCTTGGTGACCAGCCGTTGGTAGGTTGCCCCTGCGTTTTTGAGCCCGAAGGGCATGACCTTGTAGCAGTATAACCCAACTGTGGTGATGAATGCTGTTTTGTCCTGGTCTGAGGTATATAGAGGGATCTGATGATACCCTGAGTATGCATCCAGAAAACTCATTCTCTCGTGAGCTGTAGTGGCGTCTACCAGTTGATCAATTTTTGGGAGGGGGAAACTCTCTTTAGGGCATGCTCTATTGAGGTCTATGAAGTTGATGTAAACTCTCCACTTCCTGTTGCTCTTTGGAACTACTACTGGGTTGGATAACCATTTGGGGAATTGTACCTCCCATATAGATCCTGCATCCATCGGTTTTTTCACTTCTTTTTCCACGGCTTTTGCCTTCTCGGGTGCTGTTTGTCGTGCCTTCTGCGCGATTGGTTTGAAGGTGGGATCGACATGCAGCTGATGCCAAACCATACTAGGATTAATTCCAGGTAGCTCGTATGGTTACCATGCAAAGACGTCTATATTGTTCCTTAGCAAGGTCGTCAATTCCTTCTTCTACTGATCTGTGAAAGAAGGTCCAATCAAGAAGATCCTGCTGTCATTGCAATCTCCAGCTGTGATTTCCTCCAGGTCCTCAATAACACGTTCAGAGGGGAGGAGCCTGGTCTCCTCTACTCTGGGCCTTCTATATTTTAATTTCTATTCCAAGGTTCAAGATTTATGATGGTAAAACTGATCCTATTGATCACGTCAGGCAGTACCGACAGGCCATGACTCTCTGGAATAATCGAGACGCACTGATGTGCCAAATTTTTCCCTCGAGCCTGCATGACGTGGTGCAGAAATGGTTCGAAAGGCTCTCCCATCGGTCCATCAGTACTTTCAAGTCCCTGGCCGAGGTCTTTACGACCCGATTCATTACCAGTAGCTCCCATCCCAAAAGGATGGATGCTTTGCTGATAATGAAGCAGACACCTCAAGAGACCCTCTGAGACTACGCGAAGAGGTACTAGGAGTTATTCAACGAGGCCGACGACTTCTCGAAGCAAGCGAAAGTGGCCTCTTTCAAAATTGGGCTACCCAGCTCTTCCCTTCTGTACCAGTCCCTGACGAAAGAAGAAGCCATGACCATCGACGACCTAATGGCCCGCATCGAGAAATATGCCAAGGTGGAAGATGTGACTCGCCTTAGCACAAGGGAAAATGGTCGAACTAAGCTCACTGCCAAGGGCAGTGACAAGATTGAAAACCAGAAGAAAGGAGGAAAAAATAGGGGCAAAAATGGTTCCAAGAACGGAAGAAACAACGATGTGTCAAAAGCATTTCAGGCGGTTAACACCGTCTTCAAAGAACCATCAATGGGATCAGTTTTACCATCATATATCTTGAACCTTGGAATATCAAACTTCTTAGGGGCTTCCTGTTCCTCTATTTCCCTCGAGAAAGGTGATTTCATCTGAGTTTTGAGAGCTCGCCTACCGAGTTCTCCAGTCGATCTGGTACCGTGATGTGCAGGGTGTTGGTCCATCTCCCTTCGGACCAGATTTCGTATGTTCTTGTTGCTGCGATACGGGCTCCTATGATTGCGAGCTAGTCGCAGTTGCTCGAGCAAGTCGTCCTCTGACTCGTTTCCCTAAGCTTTTTGGGATCCGCACCTAGGGCTCCTTCCTCGGCTGCGAGACTTGCTCGCCTGAGGGATAGGAGTGCGGTATGTACGTCTCTTGGTACCACGATAGAGTTTTCTCTCCATTCTTTCTAATCTTCTTTTGAGGCGATCATTCTCAGCTTCATGCTTGCGAGAAGGCTCGCTTTACTCGCGGAGCCTCGCCTCATATGCATCAATTAGCCTGGATATCTGTGTGGACCTCGCTGGTCCTTGGATTTCTTCTGAGGCTGGACTTTCTAAGCGGGCCCTTTGATCTGAGCGTCGAACTTCAGATCTAATCCTGCGACGAGCAGGTGGTTCTTGGATATCCCCTGCCTGGGGAGCATTACTACTGTGACCAGACATTTCGAACTCTTTTCTGGGCGTGGGATTTCTCACGGAAGATAAACGTTCCCACAGACGGCGCCAATTGTGGTGACAATTATTATTCAACATAAAGAGATAAGAGAAGCGCAATCACCTAGCAGAATAAGGAATACAAAATGCCAATCACACAACAAGAGATGTACGTGGTTCAGCAAAGGTACCTACGTCCATGGTGGTGCAATCAGTATTATTTCTATATACTCCGGAGAGTGATTACAGAGAATACCGTGTGTCCTATGCCCCGGACCTAGGGTTTATTATATACATGTTCATTTTCAGGGAGTGGGGGTGTTGGACTCCCCCACGTTTTCCATCTTCTTCTAGAACCCCTCTTAACGAGAACATGGGAGAAGACTAAATCATAACCGATTAAGATAGGGAGGGTCAGGACTTTGGGCCGCTATAATTGGGCTACTCGTCTATGCCCATCTTTATAATTTTGGGTACCCACAGGGATCATGACAAAATAAAATCTCCCTATGACATATTACAAACACAGTTTTGTTCACATAATTAAGTCAAAACAATACATGGACTCAATTGGAAATTTATATCCTCACAACAATATAACAAGAAAAATAAACAAATAATTTATCGTAGCAAACTCTCATAGGCTGCAACTAAAATCAATAATGGACTCCTGTAGAGAATCCACAAGATATTAAGGAACACCCGCAAGCACTCCCAATGGACGCAGTAGTAGTCAGCCAGTACCTCCCTCAAGTGGTACCAAATCAGTTGTAGATTTACCCTCTCTACATGAGAAAATTCAACAAAATTGTGTTCTTGGGTTCCAAAACAATTCACATAAACTATTAGGATGATTGTGAATTGAAAACAAAGGATTACAACCTTAAAATTGAGAAGACAAAGTATTCTGCCAAAGCAATTTTCGTAGCTGATAAAAACGCAGGTCTTCTTGTGAAAAATGGAGTTGAACAAACAAGTTTATAATGCCACTTGAACGAAGAAGGACGTCACTCGAACGAGATCGCGCGACAGAGCCCTGTTGCTCGAACGAGATACTGTGTCGCTCGAATGAAAATATGTAAAAATTAATTATTTTATTTCGTCTTTAAAATCTCCCTCAACACTTAGAAAACTATTTTTGACAAAAAACTCCGCTCCAATACTTAGAAAATATTTTGTAAAGAATATCCCAACACTTTAAGTGAAATGCTAAGGTACTAAAACACAACCATACTAAAGTTGATCTCGAGGAGGCTTAAATATTGAGGAACGTTGATATTCGGATCTGTCTTGACACATGATTGAACTTGAATAAGTCTTCAACAGTTATAGTGGTATACCATATACTCACATGTAAGTCGGATAGTAAAATAATGTCCTTACAAATCTCCCCCAATGTCTATGCCGGTACAAAATAAAAACATCCAAATTATCAAATCAAAATACCTATGCATATCTAATACTCTCCCAACACAAAACTAAAAAGGTACTAAAGATGCAAGTATCAAACTTTTCTTCAAAATCTTCAACATCAAATCTTCAAGTTTTTCTCATCAGGGTGTGCAAACTTTGATCTTAAATTTTGTACTTACACACATGAGGAAAAAAAAAATACTTTCATGAGTCATCGAGTTTAAAATGATCAATAATCAAATAATCTTCCCCATAATGCAAAAACTCCCCCATAATTCATTTTGCCCCTTTTTATTTGATCGAAATAGACAAGGAAATGAATAAACAATAGAAGCATGGAGTTGTCACGACAAAAATGCGTAGAAAATATGGATCAAACTATGCTTATGCAAAGGAGTAACTCAAAATCTTCCACAAACTATTTTTGATTTTTCAATTTTTTCAAACAAAAATGCAAAAATAATTTTACAAAAATCACACACCATGAATTTACAGTAAGATAACCAAATCTTCGAAACGGAATTAATGGGCGTGAACATATTCCATAGGCAAATCAATGCAATCACGCATAACATATGTGAACGATGAATATGTATACTGCTAACGAATGAACTCAAAATCGTCCTTAGGTGTCGAAAATGTGAATTTAGATGGTATCGTCCTAATCAAATCGACAAATCAAAGTCAAACATGATTTTCACACCAATAACGTCTAAAACTATGTAATGTTTTTTCTTGACTTTTCAAGGACATGCAAATCCGTTTCATATTTCATCTAAACTCCATTAATAAATAATAATTCTTTTTATTTTTTCTTTTAAGGTGATGAAACTAAATTCTCTCCTTAGAGAAATCCTATTGGCCCATTTATCTTTTTATTGCCTTACTTTTTTCTTTGGGCTCTTTTAAACGGTGGCTTTCATGAAAAATTAATTTTGCACTCTGGCAGTCCTTTCGCGTGAACGCTCATCATTTTTTACAATTTAATACCTCATGGTAAACGGTTATTACATGTACTACTTTAATTGTCAAGTATTATCACTTTTGGATCATTTTAAAGACAAAATTGAGATGAAAACACATCGACCAACATGTGATAGACAAGAACAATAATTAAATAAATCCGCGCATATGTGAAATAAATGAAGGCACGGTCAAACATGTAGATAGTAACAACTAATCACATCTCAATGACTCCAAACATTATAAAGCATATAGATGGGATGATGACGCATATCAAAACACTATTAAATCGTCACATGGATATGGAATGAAATTGTGACTCGATTATCCTAAATGTCTATTCATAAACGGTGCAAAACAAAATACAAAAATCTTATTGTCTTTTTCAAAAAAAATTATCAAAATAATGTCTTTTGGCTTTTTCAAATTTTCTAATAAAAATGAAAATCTTTTTGTATTTTCAAAAAAAAAATTAAAAAACCAAAACTAATACAAAACGTACAGAAGTCATAGCACTAGAAAGAATATAGCATGAAGCATAACTAGCGTATGACAAACAACCAACACAATCGACCGAGAGATACAACATGAGGTGAATCACGTGAAATTAAGCAAGAGTCATGAACAATCAATCCAAAAGCCTCTAAATCATATTTCCTAACCCAAACATATTTATATCGGCACGTGGGGGTTTGAAGAATCAAATTAATTCTCTTACTAAACTTCCTAGGAATATTTTGAAGTTTGTAACAGAAACACCTAAGATTACCTTGCCTACCGCAGTGTGTTCGAGTGTAAATCGGGCGGTGAATGTTACCTAAAGGCGACCCTCTCCTAAAGTTTCTAGGTGGCACTCTCCTAAAATTCCTAGGTGGCTCTCTCCTAATAACTCTAGGTGATTCTCTCTGAACAACCCTAGGAGACTCTCTCACTCGTGTGGGGTTGGCTTTGGGAATGGGTGAAACACTATCATCAAAGCCTATACCACACCTATCCTCCTTAATTTGGACAGTGCCTAACATCTTATCTAGCTTTTTTGACGTAGACTCTAAATCAATCTTTACCTTACTCGACTCTCTCAAACTCTTCTCAAGCTCACCTATCCTCGACTCGAGTACACATTTAGAATCCTCAAAATCTAAAAGCTTATTTTTCGTAGTCTCCATCAACCCTTTAAGACTATCTCTCTCAGCCTCAACATATCTTAGCTTCTCTCTAAGCATCTCCTCATGTGTCATATCACTAAGTGAAGAAACATGAGATGTCAATTTATTAAAAATCTTTATTATATTAGTGGGACACTCATCTTTTGTATGACTAATTCCCTCACAACCAAGACACGTCTCAGAGTCATGTTTGACGGATGATTTAAAACAAGTGTAAACTTTCCAATTAGACCTTTCAAAAAGTTGACATCTAAAATCATCAATACCACCAAAATCCATACTTAAGAAAATCTTGATCAAAACACAATTACTTAGCACAACATGTTTAGATACTAATTTGACAAGATCATCGCATTCTCAAAGGAAGTGTGTAAGGGCTCCACTACTTAATGGTGATTTTACACCCATAACGGTACCGTCGCCTGTCTCTAGTAGGCCAGCTGTACATGCAAATCTACTAGATACAAATGTGTGGGAAGATCTCATATCAAACAACATCCTACCCATATGTCCATGAATATAAAATAAACCCTCTGCTGCTAGCAGGGCCTGCTGTGCCTGTGGTATGACTGCATTCTGGACGTTGTAGATATATATGTACTATAGCTGCCCCTAAGGTTATGGGGCTGGTCGAGCTGGTGCTGTTAGTGGTAACTATGCCTGTTGTCCCTACTGGGGCTCTTTGCCTAGATGCGAGCAACTCCTCTTCCTATGGACCATCTCATCACAAGTAAAACATCGATTGATGAAGTCCCCCTATTTATGTCTCTCGTGGCCCTATTGAGGTTGTCCCTATCATTGGAGTTGATGGCCTTGTCCCTATTGGCCTCCTTCGTTGTTCCCTTGACCCTGATAGACTTAGGGAACATACTGCTGGTGCTGGTAGTGATATTGAGGGCCTCACTGACTCTGTCTGAACCCATTACTCTCTTATCAAAAACCTCTTAACTAAATATCTTATCCAAATCCCCTACTAAAATCCCCGCTCTTCTATCTGCCCCCATATTTTTGTGTTCCTTCACTGACACCATTCACTCCTGCTCTGTCGGCCTGACTAGTATCTCCAGCTCTCTCGATTCCCTTCAGATGGAGTAATGGTCATGGAAATGAATTAGTGCATAATTCAAGACCTCATAGTAGGTGGTCAATGCTGGGTCACCAAGCAATTGATGTTTGATCCTCCAAGTGAGTCCATCCATGAACTTTAGCATCTTTTTCTCCTCTATGTTCACCTTGTCAGGCATAAAGTTATCCATATGGGTAAACTCCTCCTCATATTCAGTCACCGACCTGTCTCCCTGAGTATCATTTAGATATTTCCACCACATCTCTGTGTGGATTAGTGATGGAAAATAGTTACGATCAATCTGTTCCCAGAATTCTGCTATAGTCATAATATCCCTCTCCCCTATCATGGTAATCGACTCCCACAACTGCATTGTTGCACCTACTAGCTCAAAAGTGGCCAATATCTATCTCTGGGTTTCACTTCACTCCACAAGGTGCAGATGACTGTAATACCACGTATTTTTATGGGATTTTATTTTAATTATGGAATTGGGATTAATAAAATTAAACGGAGAAAAAATATTTACAATTAGTCCAGATGTAATTGTAATAATTACTAGCGTGACGAGAGTTAGTATTTATCAGAAATAATTATGTTGAATATTACTTAAGGAGTAAAGTAATATATGAATATGGGAATATTATTATGTCCGGGAGTGAAAAATACGACAGTTGCAATACACTTAGTTGGGACGCACGTGTGAGTCGTGTTAGTATTACCTTATAGGGCTAAAAATGAATAATTTAATTTTTAAGTAACTCGTATGGCCATTTTGAGTGCGCCAGTGTGTCCGAAAGGGTCAAAATAGTCAGAAAACACAGCTCGGGTGTTTTATTCGGATTCTGGGGCATTTTATCCCAAAACGACACCCATTTTAGGGAAAAATTATGGACGAAAATTAGGAATTTAATTAGGGATGTACGTGGGTTAGATGGGATTTGTCAGTTTACAACCTACATGAGAGAGAGGGAGAGAACTTAGAGGAAGAAGGAGAACACATAAGTGCTTTGGGCTAAGAATTCAAGTTTTTCCACCGGAAATCACACCAATGCGTAGATCACGAGGAGATGATCATACCCATATCAATTTCGTTCAACGATTCAGAGGTTCATAAAAAGGCAAGTGTTTATCCTGCTAAAATTCTGAGCATATATGATTCATGTTAACCCTAGTTGATGAGATAACCATGATACTATGGAATTGAGACTAGATTGTCAATTAATTTCGAAATTTGAAGATAGGTTTGCATGTGGATGAATAACCCTATTGTAGGAATGATAAATCTGGAAATTTTATGTTATAATCACGAAAATAATTGGGCATTTTGAATGATTGTTTACGGTGGGTTTATTTTAAGGGACTTTTAGGGATTTGAGGTATTAGTTTAAATTCCCTATGATTATGTAAGTATTTTCCATTTAAATTATGTTAGAAAGTACACTATTATGATTTGGAATAGTTTAGAATCATTGATTGGGAGTTGGGATGAATTTTAGATGAATTTGGATGAGGAAAGGATTAGAAAAATGAAGTTTGGAAGAACACGGGTAATCTCGGAATTCTCGTTCGAAGACCTGCCCAGGTCGTTTGAATGACCTCGTTCAAAGACCTTCCCAGGTCGTTCAAATGACCTCATTCGAATGAGAATTCCAATGAGACTTCTAACGAGATTTTTGAGTTCGTTCGAAGTGAGAACTTCGTTCGAATGGCCTCGTTCGAACGACCTCGTTCTAACGATAATCCTGGACTTCTAACGAGATTCCAGAATGCTTATTTTTGTCACGAACAAGTTAGAATCCTTCTAGGGTAGTCCAAGTGAGAGAAATTAACCTACGCTCTCATCGAATGGTTTAAATTCCTAGTTAGGAGTGAGTTAAGAGCGTGACTATTCAAGGGGATATAGCGGGGTAATAGTGCATCAGAGAGAAGGTGTATGTTAGAGAGATAAGTTGAAGGGTTGCAACATTGTGTAGTAGAGACTATAATACTATCTATAAACTCGAGGAATTGGTTTTCGAGAATACCTATTGTATATATATTAAGTTGTGTGTATGATTATTGAATAAACTATTATGTGTATAACATACCTATGCTGCTTGCTATTGAATGGAGGTTGCACGTTGTGTACAATCATGCCTTGATGAGCCTTCGGGTAGGATATTGATTGGTACCACTAGAGCATAAAACCTTGGTACGGACTATCTGCGAGAACGAGAGTGATGATGGTCGTATGGGTCCGTAGATATGTGCGTAGCCCATCGGCTTGAGACTATGTTCGCCTCCAATATATGTGTTTTGTTTTGAGGGTTCGCGATTGACTGAACCTTTAGTCCTTAATGCAATGAGTGATGAAATAGGACATGATAGTAGAGTATGCAGGCACAACAATTGTGTCTCGAGGTGCAATGTTGTGTATATATATACCTGTAATGATATCTACTATGTGAATTGAGTAGGTAGAATTAATAATGAAATATGAAATGAATTAAGTAGCGAACACTTAATTATATTAAACTGAAGGGGTCTATTTATACTAAAGAGGAATTGATTAAATGTATTATATATTACGAGGGAAACCCATGGGAACGACGTTGGATTATGATTAGTTATTAGACATAAAGGACTAATTAGTATATGAGGAGAACTAGTGGGATTTGAATATTCGCTAGGCGTGCACATTAGATGAGAGGTGAGCATCCCAAGTGAGTTCGATAACTTTCATGAAAAGTATATGTGCTAATAAATCATTTTAAGCACTTGCTGATTTTTAAACTGTTTTCAACTCGACCTCTGACCCGTTTTCTGCAAATCTCTTTTCTTGTCAAATTATTTTAGGTGCTCAGCCATAAGGACACTAGGCTTAGGGGTTCCATTTATTTGACGATATTTAGCTTCAGTGGAGGCTACAGGACTTTGGTAGTAGACACCTCTGAGTCTATCATTCCTTACTTTTGAGTTATGTTCATCAGTTGGACATATCGTCCCTTCTTATTTATATATTCTGAGATTTGATATTTAATTCCTTACTCCTATCAGTTGTTCAATTTATTTAGTTAGATTATTGTATTTAATTTTGGCTGGAAGTGTTTACTCCAGCTCCTTTATATTATGTCAGTAATTTCATTTCTTATGAGTTTGGATTGAATGATGAAAGTTTATTTACTTCCTTAAATGGTTTATATTAATTGGTAAGATAAAATTTTTACAGCAACCTTTTTAAACATTAGGTGGTTAGTATTTTAAAACAAGTTTTCGACAGTGATTCATAATCCGAACCAACTGGATATTTTGATTTTAATTAATAAAGGACTGATCACCCAATATTTAATTAGGCGGGGTGTTACAATGACGTGTAATGTCCTTCTTCCACTAGGCAGTTTCCACTACATCTGAGCAACCCTAAAACTCTAGCGGATGCCCTTTCTGAAAGGCCTCCCTTACTTGCTCCCAAGCTGACGGGCCCAGGTTAGTTTGAATGGTTGGTGCCACCTATGGCTAAGGTTGGGCCTCGGGAAAGTGTTGTGCCATAGCACTCATTTCCGCATTTATAGCCCGTGCCACTATATCGATCACATATGTGGTTGTAATGTTCCCTTGTGCGGATACCTCTCCAGTACTTTCTCGCGTCTGACGGATTCTCTTTGGTGACACTTGAAATGAGATTGAAGTTATATGAGTCTATAGTAAAATAAAAAGTACTGGCAGAAGAATGTAAGCACGAAAATGCAAAAGTATGAATGCAATAGTACTAAAATAGGGCTCTATATCAAAGAGCGCTGTGCTAAAATCGTAGTAAGGCCCACATATCCTAAAAGACTCAAGAACTCGATGCTTTGATACCATCTGTGACACCTCACCCATTAAAGTAATGGGTTGCCATCCCTCTACCAAAATAAAAATATAGTCTCATATGTCTCATTCTTAGCATCACTATCGAAACATAATTAATTACTAACCACCTCATTAATTTAATAAGAAATTTCAATTTGTATCTTCCATTAACATACAACAATATTAACCGATCCACCATAATTCCATGTATACTAATCATAATAAATGAGATCACAATATAATGTTTGAAGCTAAGATAAATAAATAAAGTTCACGGATAAACCATGAGGTTGAAATCCACTAACTGGCTAAAATAAATTGAAATACATAAGTCTAAATAAAAAAGGCAACACGCCCCAACTATTAAAATTGAGAACCTAATATAGATAACAATAAATGAAGAGGCTACTTTGAATCCTGCAAGCCTCCACATCAGCTGCATCTACGTGTCCCTGAAAAGAATAATCATAATTGGCATCCCTGTGGTTGGATTCCTAAAAGTTTTTAAAAATATTTGATACGGGTCAGAGCCCAAAATCCTTAAAAAATATTTAGCACGTATAGAAGTTGGAAAATTGAAAATGTAAAGCAATTTTCATATTTAAAGTGATAGTGCACTCGCATGAGACAATCCTTACCCGTCATCTAATGTGCGCACCTAACATATGCTCGTAACCTTCCTAGTTATGATACCTCGCCTAGCTAGCCTCATCACTAATTTCAGTGTAACGTATTACCTTGCCTCGAGTATTTTTTATCACTCATTTGATAATTAGGCTACTTTTCTTCTTAATTGATTATCTCATTATTTTTCATTTTTGTAATCTTACTCCGGTTATTAAGAATATTCGTAATTAATGTCTTATGTCCATATATAATTGTCTACCTCTTTATATACGTCTAATAAAAACACATCAAATGCATATAAACACATATTCTGTGATTTTCCAGAGTGATCCCCCACGGCGCAACCTCCATCGATAGGATATCTTCTATGATGAGTATGTTTCACATAAATATCATGCACACAAATATTAATACTCATATATATATATATATATATATATATATATATATATATATATGTATGTATGTATGTAATACCCGCACTTTTTATTACGTAATTGTATTTCGACCTATTTATATGTCAACGTGCCATTAACAAAAAAATCTACATTTGCATGTCTCACATGGGAATTTATTTGTGTTTATATGGTTTATTTAAGCACCTTAGTAAAGTTTTACGCAATTTGGTCTCTCTCTCTCTCTCTCTCTCTCTCTCTCTCTCTATATATATATATATATATATATATATATATATATATATATATATATATATATGTATGTATGTATGTATGTATAAATAAATAAATAAATCATTTTTTCGTCAAAAAAATAAAAGTGCTCAGAAAAATTTGAAACTTTGGAAACAAATATAAAATTTAGTTTTGAACAACTTTCCCTTTCTTCGTCATCCCAAAAAAATGGTTTAGACCCCGTTTTAGATGGATTTATGTCAAAACAAAAATTATTTTAGGTGGTGTGGTTGGCTAATTTATTAGGAGGTTGGCTCATTTATTGGGTGGTTGGCTTTTGTATTTTCCAACTTGGGAAAACGTGTTTCACTTATATTTTCAAGCGTAGAAGACTTAAATGAGTCAAAATATTGAAAAGAGAAGCTTAAAATTGATATAAATAAGGGTTGGGGGGGGGGGGGGGATTCATGAACCTAGTAAACCAAAAAAATATAAACTCCTCCATCTTCTTCCTCTCTCTTATATCCTCAAGGGAATAAATACTTTTAAATTTCATAGCTCACCCTTATACCCATATTCTGTCTCCTCAAACACCATTAAAAAAGCTCAAAACTCCATTAAAACATCACACAAAGGGTGGGACAACTTGGTGTAGCTTAAAAGCTTGATTTTGGGAGCATATGAGTGGAATTTAGGAGCATTCTAGGAGGACTTGAAGTTTTTTTCTCCAAAGTAATCTGCTCTTCATAAATCAAGTAGGGCTTTCCTCTTCCTAAATTTATATTTTTAAAGCTTAAAACACCCATGTTGATGAAAGATGATTTCTTGTAAAAAAATTGCTAGTTCTTGTGTTTTCTATCATGCAAACCCATGCTTTTATGTGTTAAAATGAACAAGCTTTGTTGATTAAATTTCATAATATCATGCTTGTATAAGTGAATGATTAGAACATGAAATTTGTTAAAGAAAATGTTATAATCATATACTACTTGAAAATGAATGTGTAGGATGCAAATACATGGATTTCTTAGGTAGAAATCCTCATTTCATGTGAATATACTTGAATAATTTTTTTTAGCTATGATAAATGATATGTTTTGAAATGAAATAGATGAATTTCATCACGTTTTGAAAGAATGATAAATCTCAGCCTCTATTTTGATGATGTTAATATGTGATGATAATGACTTATAATGGTGTAGAAAACTCATTTAAATCTTTATATTTGAACCGTACATTAAAATGGTAATTTTAATAATTAAGTTTATGATTAAATGAGTAAAATATTATAGAAAAACAGTAGGGTCTTATAAAGATATGTTTTTCCTTGAAAACCCATTTAAAGGATGCATTTTTGGTGTATAAAATGGCATAATGGCAATTTTGGTAATTATGTAAAAAACTAGTGAAAGATAATATTTTTTTACTTTAAATGCAAGTAAAATCATTTTGAAGGTACTAAAATTATGTTAATGCTTTAATGAATAAATAGGGTAAATGGTGATTGGATGTCAGTGTTCAAAGTACGATGTTATTATTAGTTTGCCTCCTCGGCTATTTTAAAAGTAAGGCAAATAATGAAGTAAAGAAGTAACACCGAAAGACTAATACGAGTACTTGGGATAATGAGAATAATTGCAAGAATGTGAATATTTGAGAGAATGTGAATATATGAAAAGATAATGATATTTAGATGTTTTCGGAAAGAATAATTAAGGAGGGCATGACGTCCCTAATGGTAAAAGATCCCAAACAACCTGGCCAGTGTAACATATATGTGCTCGATACCGATGGTGAAAGGCCGTGAAATCGTGGATGTTGGCAAATCCCAAAGTAATATTCATGAATGATTGGGAAAATGAATGGATTAATGAATTTGAATAAATGAATCTTATGAAATGACAACATAGTTGGATTAACAAGTTAAGCCTCTGGCACGAGACATGAAAAATACTTAAGTGTGAGTTGGGCATATAGCCCGAGTGCATTTCATTAACATTTAATGAATTGAAAATTATTTTACAAAATAACGAAAGACATTGTATATGTATAGTATTTTGATTATCAACTTATTGCTTAGTATTTCCCACCCTACTGGGCATTCGTTCACCCCCTTACTTTTTCTCACCCTAGGTACTTCAGTTGGTGACACTGAAAAGGATCTTGGTAAGGATGCGGAGGGTGTGACTCGACGTTAGACGCTCTACTGACCGTTTCATAATATGTTTAAGATTTATATTTGTAGCACTTTAATTAATATTTTGGAACTTTATTAAGGGATTTGGACTATTGTGTTGTCTTACTCAGTGAACTTTATTTCGGTAGATTAAGTGTGGTATTACATGTTTTTTCATGGACAAATTCATAAGTTGAATTTATTAGGCATGCGAAACGTTTATTCTTTTTTTAAATTAAAATTTGACAAATGAATATCATGTCCTTAAATCGATTAAATAAATATTTTTCTTAAATAATAAAGTAAACTTCCCCCCCCCCCCCCCCTTTAACACCCCAATTTGGATTTGGGTTATCCCAACGGTTATCTAAATCCGGGTCCAGGAATTACAACTTGGTATTAGAGCATTGGGATCCATATGTGTTACGGAGTGATAGCACGTCTTTGTTGTTTATGTTTCCCTGAATAAACTAGTATATTAAATTACATGTTCTTCTAGGATCGCATCTAGGCGTAACAATGCTGCTTCTGGGAATAGCGAGCTTCAACGCATGGAAAGGGCCGTGCGTCATTTAGCAGACACTCTCTCACAGCGAGAGAGGGGTAATCGTAGCGGGACTGTGGAAAGTACTACTGTAGCTTCTATGCTGAAGGACTTTCGACGATTGAACCCTTCAACTTTTAGTGGTACCAAAGGAGATTATGCTGCAGAATAGTGGCTTGATGAGGTCGAGCGGAATATGGATGTTCTTGATGTCCCGACTGGGAACAAAGTCTATCTTGCTACTTTCCAATTGACTGAGCAGGCCCAGCGTTGGTGGGCCACGCACATGGCAAGTTTGACTGAGCCCTTGGATTGGGATGGGTTTAAAGCTGCTTTTCTTGATCGATACTTTCCTAAAGCCTACCCGGATGCTAAGAAAGATGAATTTTCCCAACTCACCCATGATCAATTATCTATCAATGACTATTTAGTACACTTAGAGAGTTTGTCAAAGCATGTGAAGGCTTTGAATACTGATAAGGATGAAAAGACTAGACTGTTCATTAAGGGATTGAACCCCCACATTCGTAAATTGGTGGTGGGGTTTGATCAGTTGAGCTTTGGTGAGGCGGTGAACAAAGCTATCCGGATCGAAATTGAGGCAGAAGATTCCCGTACTATTCGGGAAAAAAGGAAGGAGTCCGGAGGTTCTCCAAGGAGGGAGACTAGTGGATCCCAAGCTGGTGGAAACAAGAGGTTCAAGGGTGGACCGAGGGGTATTATTTCCCAACTAAACTCAACATTTAGTGCCGATTCCCTAGGGCAGTGGAGCAGTGATTAGGATTCCACACATCTCCCGAATACTTGTTATCTTTGCTGATCCCCCGGTTATTTCAAGAGGGATTTCCCCTGAAACAATGGTTAATAGGTTAGCCTATAGGGTAACAGTTTTATATCAGGAAGGAACTCGAGTTTTTCGGGTCCCAATCAGCAGTGCCATCAGTTCTCCTTTGGAAAATATAAACAGAACAAACAAGGTTCTGAAAATCCTTTCCAGGGATACATGAATCATGGGCAGACTCAGGTGCCGAGTGTCCAGACTAGCATGTTTACCCAGGGTCATGAATATGCCATTTCTCAGTAGTCAGTCCTCACTCAGAACTCAACAGTTATGGAAGGTATGGTTTTGCTATTTAGTACTTGGGTGAAAGCCTTATTTTATTCAGGAGCATCTCATTCATTTATATCTAGTTCGTTAGCTTTCTGTTTGGGATTAGAGGTAGTTGAGTTTAGCCCACCCATATTTGTGGGAATGCCCATAGGTGGCGGTGTCATCCTTAGCAAAGTTTGTCATAATTGTGTAATCATACCTGGAGAATATATTCTGGAGTATGATCTTTTATTAATGGATATGGATGGATTTAAAGTTATCCTCGGTATGGATTGGCTGTCTAATTTTGATGCCACTATCGAGTGCCATCGGCACAGTGTGTCAGTATCTCTCCGAGATGGGTCTCGATATCGCTTTGGCAGTGAGCAGAGCATAAATTATCCTTGTAAATTATCTTCTAACCGAGATAAAAAACATTTCTTTGGATGGTTAAGCAATATTGTGGCGTAAGAAGAGCCTGTATGTGTGATTGCAGATTATCCTATTGTGCGGGATTTTCTCGATGTATTTCCTGAGGAACTTCCCGAGTTGAGAGATTGATTTTGCTATTGATATTCATCAGGGCGTTTCACATATTTCCATCCGTCCTCATCGGATGGCCCCGACGAAGTTGCAAGAATTAAAACTTCAGTTGGATGATCTCACTAGCAAGGTTTTTATACGCCCCAGTGTGTCCCCTTGGCGAGCACCGGTCCTTTTTGCAAAAAAATGACAACACTCTCAGACTCTGCATTGATTATCAGTAACTGAATAAGGTGACGGTGAAAAAAAAATATCCTATGCCTAGAATCGATGATTTATTTGATCAGTTATGGAGAGCGGGCAGGTTATCCAAGATTGATCTTTGATCTGGGTATCACCAATTGCGAGTTAGGGAGGAAGAAATCCCTAATACAATTTTTGAATGAGGTACGGACATTACGAGTTTTTTGTCATGCCTTTCGGCTTGACAAATGTCCCTGCTGCATTCATGGACTTCATGAATCGTATTTATCGACCATACTTGGAATAATTTATGGTGGTCTTGGTTGATGATATTCTTATATGTCTTATCATGTTGATCACGAGGAGCATTTGCGTAATACATTTCAGATACTCAGGGAGAATCGATTATATGCAAAGTTTAGCAAATGTGAATTCTAGGTGGATGATGTCAAATTTCTTGGCCATGTAGTGTCCGGTGCGGCCATTTCTGTTGATTCATCCAAGGTTGAATCCGTCCTCGGATGGGCAAGACCGAAGACAGTCACAGAGATTCGGAGTTTTCTTGGCTTAGCTGGATACTACAGGAGATTCGTTCAGGATTTCTCTCTAGTTGCATCGCCCCTTACTCGATTGACGTAAAAAAAATGTTCATTTTGTGTGGTCAGGTGAGTTTGAAGCTGCCTTCCAAGAGTTGAAGTTTAGGCTCACCTCAGCACCTATTCTTATTCTTCCCGAGTGTGGAAAAGGGTATATAGTGTACTGTGATGCCTCCAGATCTAGTCTTGGTGAAGTTCTTATGCAGGAGGGTCGGGTTATCGGTTATGCATCTCGACAACTTCAGACGCATGAGAGGAACTACCCCACTCATGATCTTGAGTTAGCCGCAGTGGTGTTTGATTTGAAGAGTTGGCAGTATTACATATATGGCGAGCGATTTGAGGTATTCATGGATCATTAGAGTCTTCGGTACATCTTCATTCAGCGAGATATTAACCTTCGACAACGAAGGTGGATCGAGCTTCTTGAAGACTATGACTTTACGTTAGAGTACCATCTGGGAAAGGCCAATGTTGTGGCTGATGCCCTTAGCAGGAAGTCCAGTCCTGCCTTAGCAGTGATGAAATGCTATCATGGAAATATGTATGCCGAACCTCAGTGGTATGACTTGCATATTGAGCGAAATAATGATAGGGCATATTTATGGGGTTTGATGGTTAGGCCAGTCATTCATCAAAAGGTCTTGGATGCTCAATTATATGATGATAAGATCATGATTTTTCGAATCCGTATTCAGCGCGGTGAGGAATTTGATACTCCCACAGTTGATCAGGATGGTGGTGTTCAACATAAGCGTAGGTTGATTGTCCCAGCAATTGAGGAGCTTCAAGATGAGATTCTGGTAGAATTTCACCATTCTCTATTTAGTATACATCCGGGAGCTACTAAGATGTATAGGGACCTTTGGACAAATTTTTGGTGGTCAGGGATGAAACGAGATGTGGCTTTGTTTATGGCAAGGTGTTACACAAGCCAGCAGGTGAAGGACGAACACAAGAAGCCAATTGGATTGTTTCAACCACTTCCAATTTTCGAGTGGAAGTGGGAGCATATCACTATGGATTTTGTTATAGATTTGCCTCGGTTTGAGCGAGGGCACGATGCAGTTTGGGTTCTAGTAGATCGTCTCACTAAGTCAACACATTTTCTACCGATTAGAGTCACAGATAGAATAGCAAAATTGGCTAGATTTTATATTCGGGAGATTATTGAACTACATGGTGTTCCGCTCACTATTGTTTCAGATAGGGATCCTCAGTTTGTCTCTCGATTCTGGAGGAAGGTTCAAGAGGAATTGGGTACTAATCTGAATTTGAGTACGGCTTATCACCCGGAGACTGATGGGTAGTCTAAGCGTACTATTCATATTTTGGAGGATTTACTGCGAGCGTGTACTTTAGACTTTCAGGGTAGTTGGGATGAGAACTTGCCTCTTGCAGAATTCTCTTACAAAAACAGTTACCAGTCAAGCATCGAGATGGCCCCCTTTGAGGCACTATATAGGAGACCGTGTCGTTCCCTAGTATGTTGGGCAAATGTTGGCGAGAAGCATCTCATGAATTCCGATATGATTAGGAAGATGACTGAGAAGGTTGAGTTGATTAGACATAGAATTGTTACGGCCCAGATTAGGCAGAAGAATTATGCTGATAATTTTCGTATGCCTCTAGAGTTCCGAGTAGGCGACCATGTGTTACTGAAAGTTAGGGCCCGAACCGGTAGCAAGAGGTTTGTCCAGAAGGGCAAGCTCGCCCTCGATATATTGGCCTTTTTGAGATCTTGGAGTGGGTTGGGGAAGTCTCTTACCGTTTGGGATTGCCTCCTTAATTGACTCATGTTCACAATTTGATCAACTGGCAAAATATCGAGTTGCAGGAAGATACTACGTGTCTGATGCGACCTTTAACTATTTTGGATTGTGAGGATAGGGTACTGCGCAACAAGGTTATCCCTTTGGTGAAAGTCCTTTTGGAATCACAAGGTGTTGAAGGTGCTACTTGGGAGCGAGAAGCCGAGATGCGGGAGAAATATCCACAGTTGTTTGAGTGACTTAGGATTTATTTCGGGAACGAAATTTTCTGAGGGACCCGCACTTTTTATTACGTACATGTATTTCGACCTATTTATATGTCAACGTGCCATTAACAAAAAATTCTACATTTTCATGTCTCACATAAGAATTTATTTGTGTTTATATGGTTTATTTAAGCACCTTGGTAAAGTTTTACGCAATTTGGTCAATATATATATATACATATATATATATATATATATATATATATACATATATATATATACATATATATATATACTAGCGTAATGCCCGTGCCTGAAGGCACGGAGAAAATTTCTAAAATACGTAATCGCAAAACGTCAAAAATTTCCAAAGTTTGTAATTGCAAAACGGTAAAAATTTCGTTCCCGACAAAATAAAGTGTAATTTTAAGAAATATGGTCATGAGATCATTAATTTATAGTACTATCCACCATGTTTAACAAATAATAAATAGTCCAATAACTTATACGCGGAGTTGAATCACCTACTACATGACACGGTCAAAATAGATAAAAAACTGACGAAAAAACCTTAGATGAACCCAGTCCAACAATGAAAAAACAGAATCGCGGACTTTAAAGTCGATTTTGACCCCAACAGGAGCACCGAAAATAGCCCGAAACGTGTCATGTAGTATTAAGGCAATGGCGCCAAAATACGAATCCAATGGCGCCAGAATCGCCTCATTCTGATTTACAGTTAAAAAGTTACGTCATTTCTCCCAAATCTTATTATTTTAACTTGAAACATAATAGTATTAAGGCAATTCAACTACTTAGAAACCATGTGGTAGATTAGTTCTGCATCTCATGAAATTACAAACCATTTAAAATCCATATGTACACAACTCTAACTAATGACAGATAATTCTAACTTTTCCACAATAGATGTAATAACCACAAAACTCCTCATCTTCAAATTCCTCTTGGCAGTTATTCAAAAGGACCTGATTAAACATTAACTCTTTACCATTGGTCTCATCAGATGCAAATGGGGTCAGCTTCTTATTAGGATCGGAACACAGTAGCGCAAATGTGGTACAGAAATGGCTCATACATGGAACACATCAGCGCGAACATGGCGCAGACAGCAGCGCACATCAGCACAAACAGCAGCACAACAACGCAGCTTCTCAGTCCAAACTCTAGCTTATGAATATAACCTTGTTTTCAAACATCAACAACCCACAATAACATTATGTGAAACGCTCAAGTCACACATAACATTTAATCAAGAAAGAAATTAGAAAAGTTAAAAACATAACTTAGGCATAATGTGAAACACTTCAAAATAGAAACATGTAAGATTTTAAATATAAGTCAGTTTTTTACAACACAAATGTAAATCGTGTCATATCATGTTTGTATCCAAAATAACATCCCAATTATCTCTAAATCATAAATCCACTAATACAATTTCAGATGTTCATGCCATTACGGTGCTTATCAATGCAACAAATTTGAAAATAACTGGAAAAAAGGGAGAACAACATTAGCAACCTCAACTGCTGCTAATGTTCCTCAGCTGCCGGTAAGAGATAGACCAGCAAAAAAAACTATTACGCCCACAGTACCTGAATGGAATTAGAACATAACGAAATTAGTCGGAAAGCAATGTATTGTATGTACGAAAATGATTTTAGCGTAGTGCAATGTAGGAAAGCAGCATCAGCTTTCCATTGACCATTGCCTGGATCTATATAGAAAAAATCAAGTAAAGACTTGCCAAAATCGCAAATATTTGGTCTATTAGAACCTTATATTTGGGACTATTATTTCAAATTTTTAATTTTCCAATAATCTTCAGTGGCAATACATGAACTTGTGGATTAAAACATAAAATATATACATACATTAAAAAATAGCATCATATCATGCGTACAAAGGTGTGGATAAAAAAATGGATGATGAAAATATTTACATAATACCTTTAACCACCATCAAAGATTGCCCAAACCATATCAGAAGAAGTGAGGAGACAAATTCTGCCAACACAAACACTTTTACCTTCAATTAGAAATTTAGCAAAAAATAGTCAATATCAATGATTTTACATACCATCACATTGACTCCCTTCACTTATCGATCAATTGCAACACGGTAATGTTTAATACCAATCTACAGAATACTTCAAATATTTCACAATTATCATCCTTCAGTGTTCTGGCTCCAAGTTAGTTTCATATATTTCGAGGCTTTATATTCTTTGTTATTGAACCTACCATAAGTATGTTCTAAACTGAGTCTGACACTAAAAATAAAAAGCAGCTATCAGATGCAAATTGCAAGGAACTGAGTGGGAACGATATCTTCACCGATCCCCCTGAAATTCAACCTAGGATGTTGGCTGCTGGATGCACCTCGGCATCATACACAAACAGAAGCATGATCGAGAAAGCACCGTGAAATGTGCGCACGTCTGTCAGGGTTTCTAATACTGTTGTTAGAGTAGTATCATATTCGATGATGAACCCATGATGACAACTTGGCCACTCATTTAAACAAAACAAATCGATAGAAGCCCCCTCACATTACATTCAGCCACTCCATAAACTTCCCCTCAACTCACTCACTCACGCATCAGGAAGACCTTCCTGTTGTTGGCGTGGCCCCTTGAAGAAGAACTCTTTATTCTGATTTCCAAATACCTCATCAATCTCTCTCGCCGGTACACCAAAAGCCATCTTCTTTTCTACCTCCCACTGATTGATCACGTTATTCTTCCCTGTAAATAACCACAGAAAATAATTGTGGTACAGGCACTCGAGATTATACTCACATGATGAATCATAATTCCAAATGAACGGTTATAAGTGATCGTCGGGAAAGGTCGTCCAAACTGATCCGTAGACTCAAGCTTCTATTTTTATACGATAATGAGTGTATGACTTGCAATAGTACAAATAATCACACTTCACATAGGGCATGTATAAAAATACTATTTGAAATCCCTATTAGCATACAATTCAATTCATATATCAACAGTTTTAATACAAATATACAATTAAGTAAAATAGTTGGCACCCGAAAATTTTAATTATATTTACAAATAAGGTCCTACTTGCACCTCTAAAAGACTATTTTAATTAAACGCCAGTCGCAAGGCATTTCAATAATCTGTCTAATCTAGCAAAAAAGAAACACTAATAAAGATGCATTCTAATTTAGTTTTTGTTCTACCAATGTATAAATGCAGTACCTGAAAAAAGCTTTGATCTTTAGCCTTAGCTCCACATCCTCATCGGAGCTCCGGCAACTCCGCCAAAAAATACCAATAATGTACTCACATATCACCATTGTTTCCAATCAATGCCAAACCCAGTCCCACTTCAAAATACATGGGGACATACATGGGGAAAGAGTAATACACGTTCCTAGTTTTTGGTATTAGATCAATAGAGAGAAAGACATGGGTCCATATTGAAAAATGAAAAAATTAGCCCTAAACTAAGATCTGCAAAACGAACAAAAATTGAACAAAGACAGAAACAAAAAATTGAACAAAAAATTAAACCCAATTTGAAAATAACAAAACTAAGCACCTATAGTGATCATCTTAGACAATTTCATCAAGTCCATCAATACTGCAAGGATCCCAAAAGACAATTTCATCAAGTCCATCAATATTCATTCCACTCAGATTTTGAAGTCAAAAGATCCCAAAGTTTCCAGCTTTAACTTATCAACTTGGAAAAGAGTGTAAATATAAATTATACAATAAACAAAATATAAATTATACAATGTAAAAGAGTGTAAATATAAACCTCTGTATCAGAAATCAATCTCACTACTGATGTTGAATGTGATAAACTCATAACCTAATCAATTTTCGTATCAGAAATGGACAAATATTGTTTGGATGCTGTTGTTAAATGTGATTATAATTGTTGTATGTGCGAATGAGAGAAGGCAGCAGCTGTGGAAAGTAATGCAGCATCAAAAAGAGAACCATCAACGTCCAAACAGTACATGACAGTTTAAAATTGAAACAATATAACTCTAATAGGTCTGAAAATGAAGATATAAAACTTACAAACCTTCTCAAACTAAAGCTATAGAACTCCAAAAGGAACAAATAGTACCATATAAATCTTTCTCAATATTGCACCGCCATCCGTAAACATTCTAAAAATAACAAATCAAGAGAAACACCAAACTTAATCCCCAATGAGGAAATCACATCAGTGGTTCCAAGCTACAATGGTGGTCATACAAAATCTTCCACGATTTTCAACAAATCGATACTGGAGCTTAATCAAACATATAGAAAGATGCATTAATCAAACATCTAAAATTTACCCCAACTCTACTGCCTGAAAGTTTTATATCAGTGAAGTTATCTTAGATGACAATATAATCAACCAAAAGAGCAATTATAAGATATATAAATCAATTGCAAAATCAACCAACTTCAATAAACTCTGAAAACATGAAAAAATAATTCACTGAGAAGTTATCTTAATTATTTCAGACTTTGTATACATATTTTTTAAGATTTTTAAGTGTTGCTCCTACATGGTCTTTGCTAGGCTTTACTTGTAACTACCTCTCGAGTTTGAGTTTGGCCTGGATAATCATGTTGATTATGTTGTGAGAGGCTTTTCGAGCATCCTCTAACAGTGTCTCTCAATCTCTGCTTGGGAGGTCACGTCACGCTTCTCTTCTACTTTTTTTCTGAACATCGACAGGGGACAAAGTCATCCACATATACAGGGCTGAAGGAGAATGAGAAAAAAACCTGCACTGCATTCAGTGGGACATCACCAGAGGATAATACAACCACAACATTAGTTTGTCTCTCGATTTTGGAGGAAGGTTCAAGAGGAATTGGGTACTAATCTGAATTTGAGTACGGCTTATCACCCGGAGACTGATGGGTAGTCTAAGCGTACTATTCAGATTTTGGAGGATTTACTGCGAGCGTGTGCTTTAGACTTTCAGGGTAGTTGGGATGAGAACTTGCCTCTTGCAGAATTCTCTTACAAAAACAGTTACCAGTCAAGCATCGAGATGGCCCCCTTTGAGGCACTATATAGGAGACCGTGTCGTTCCCTAGTATGTTGGGCAAAGGTTGGCGAGAAGCATCTCACGAATTCCGATATGATTAGGGAGATGACTGAGAAGGTTGAGTTGATTAGACATAGACTTGTTACGACCCAGATTAGGCAGAAGAATTATGCTGATAATTTTCGTATGCCTCTAGAGTTCCGAGTAGGCGACCATGTGTTACTGAAAGTTAGGGCCCGAACCGGTAGCAAGAGGTTTGTCCAGAAGGGCAAGCTCGCCCTCGATATATTGGCCTTTTTGAGATCTTGGAGTGGGTTGGGGAAGTGTCTTACCGTTTGGGATTGCCTCCTTAATTGACTCATGTTCACAATTTGTTTCACGTTTCTATGTTGAGATCCTAGTCATGTGATCAACTAGCAAAATATCGAGTTGCAGGAAGATACTACGTGTCTGATGCGACCTTTAACTATTTTGGATTGTGAGGATAGGGTACTGCGCAACAAGGTTATCCCTTTGGTGAAAGTCCTTTTGGAATCACAAGGTGTTGAAGGTGCTACTTGGGAGCGAGAAGCCGAGATGCGGGAGAAATATCCACAGTTGTTTGAGTGACTTAGGATTTATTTCGGGAACGAAATTTTCTGAGGGACCCGCACTTTTTATTACGTACATGTATTTCGACCTATTTATATGTCAACGTGCCATTAACAAAAAATTCTACATTTGCATGTCTCACATAAGAATTTATTTGTGTTTATATGGTTTATTTAAGCACCTTGGTAAAGTTTTACGCAATTTGGTCAATATATATATATATATATATATATATATATATATATATATATATATATATATATCACTTTTTCGTGAAAGAAAACTAAAAGTGCTCAGAAAAATCTGAAACTTTGCAGACAAATGTAAAATTTTATTTTGAAGAACTTTCCCTACTTGGTCATCTTAAAAACAAATGGTTTAGACCCTGTTTTAGATGGATTTATCTCGAAAAAAAATTATTTTAGGTGGTGTGGTTGGCTCATTTATTGGGTGGTTGGCTTTTGTATTTTCTAACTTGGGAAAAACGCGTTTCACTTATATTTTCAAGCCTAGGAGACTTAAATGAGTCAAAATATTGAAAAGGGAAGCTTAAAATTGATATAAATAGGGGGGGGGGGGGGGGGGGAGGATTCATGAACCTAGTAAACCAAAAAAATATAAACTCCTCCATCTTCTTCCTCTCTCTTATACCCTAAAGGGAATAAATACTTCTAAATTTCGTAGCTCACCCTTATAACCATATTCCCTTTCCTCAAAAAACATCACACAAGGGGTGGGACAACTTGGTGTGGCTTAAAAGCTTGATTTTGGGAGCATAGGAGTGGAATTTAGGAGCATTCTAGGGGGACTTGAAGTTTTCTTCTCCAAAGTTATCCGCTCTTCATAAATCAAGTAGGGTTTTCCTCTTCCTAAATTTATATTTTCCAAATCTTAAAACACCCATGTTGATGAAAGATGATTTCTTGTAAAAAAATTGCTAGTTCTTGTATTTTCTGTCATGCAAACCCATGCTTTTATGTGTTAAAATGATGTAGCTTTGTTGATTAAATTTTATAATATCATTCTTGTATAAATGAAAAATTAGAACATGAAAATTGTTAAAAAAATGTTATAATCATATACTACTTGAAAATGAATGTGTAGGATGCATATGCATGGATTTCTTAGGTAGAAATCCTCATTTCATATGAATATACTTGAATAATTTTTTTTAGCCATGATAAATGATATGTTTTGAAATGAAATAGATAGATTTCATCATGTTTTAAAAGAATGATAAATTTTAGCCTCTATTTTGATGATGTTAAAAAGTGATGATAATGACTTATAACGGTGTAGAAAACTCATTTAAAACCTTATATTTGAACCGTACATTAAAATGGTAATTTTAATAATTAAGTTTATGATTAAATGAGTAAAATATTATAGAAAATAGTAAGGTCTTATAAAGATATGTTTTTCCTTGAAAACCCATTTAAATGATGCATTTTTGGTGTATAAAAATGGCATAATGGCAATTTTGGTAATTATGTGAAAAATAGTGAAAGATACTGTTTTTTTTTTTACTTTAAATGCTAGTAAAATCATTTTGAAGGTACTAAAAATGTGTTAATGCATTAATGAATAAATAGGGTAAATGGTGATTGGATGTTAGTGTTCAAAGTACGATGTTATTATTATTTGGCCTCCTCGGCTATTTTAAAAGTAAGGCAAATAATGAAGTAAAGAAGTAACACCGAAAGATTAATGCGAGTACTTGGGATAATGAGAATATTTGGAAGAATGTGAATATATGAAAAGATAATGATATTCGGATGTTTCCGGAAAGAATTATTAAGGAGGGCATGACGTCCCTAGTGGTGAAAGACCCCAAATAACCTGGCCAGTGTAACATATGTGTGCTTGATACCGATGGTGAAAGGCCGTGAAATCGTGGATGTTGGAAAATCCCAAAGTAATAAAAGTAATATTCATGAATGATTGAGAAAATGAATGGATTAATGAATTTGAATAAATGGATCTTATTAAATGACAAAATAATTGGATTAATTAGTTAAGTGTCTGGCACGAGACATGAAAAATACTTAAGTGTGAGTTGGGCATATAGCCTGAGTGCATTGCATGTAGTTGTATTAACATTTATTGAATTGAAAATTATTTTACAAAATACCGAAAGACATTATATATGTATAGTATTTTGATTATCAAATTATTGCTTAGTATTTCCCACCCTACTGGGCATTCGCTTACCCCCTTACTTTTTCCCACCCCAGGTACTTTAGTTGGGGACACTAGAAAGGATTTTGGTAAGGATGCGGAGTGTGTGACTTGACGTTAGACGCTCTGTTGATCGTTTCATAATATGTTTAAGATTTATATTTGTAGCACTTTAATTAATATTTTGGAACTTTATTAAGGGATTTGGACTATTGTGTTGTCTAACTCAGTGAACTTTATTTCGATAGATTAAGTGTGGTATTACATGGTTTGTCATGGACAAATTCATAAGTTGAATTTGTTAGGCATGTCAAACATTTATTCTTTTTTTAAATTAAAATTTGACAAATGAATATCATATGTCCTTAAATCAATTAAATAAATATTTTTCTTAAATAATAAAGTAAACTTCTCCCCCCCCCCTTTAACACCCCAATTCGGATTTGAGTTATCCCAACGATAATCTAAATCCGAGTTGGGGCATTACAATATATATATATATATATATATATATATATATATATATATCTTGAGTTCGGTGAATCTGTGCCTAACACCTGAAGCACTAGCATATAAGTCACGAGTCTGTCCCCGACTCTTAAATATTTGATTAATCACTAGTTAAATTAAATTTCATTACTCAACCTTTATAAAATACCTGGACTTTTCCAAAGAGCCTGTAATAATAATAATAATAATACTCCCGAATTCTTCTATCCCAAATTTGTAGTTTATATTTCGAGTGTTACCCCTCCTAAACACTCATGACATAATTTGAGTCTACCCTCCCCTCCCCGAGGTCGGATAACTATTTATAAAATTTCCAGAAGACCTACAATATGATACTAACCTTCTACAACTTACAATTTCCCAAAGGTACCTCGAATACATTAAAATTCCTGATTGTACCTCACAATAGATACGAATCAATTCGGGTTCATTGCCGAATCAATTCACCTATGAAGGCCGAATTGATTCGATTCTGGACAGGGGCCAGTTTTTGAATTAAAGTGACGGTTTTTCTTAATTTATAACATTCAATTCCAAAATTTCTACAACCACAACAATATTTTTAGTCTCCTAAGGGGTTTAAACATAAACTCTAATCTAAATCCATCATAAAATTAACAAATCTCATAATCGTCATCCCAATTTCATCAATTCAACCTATCCAACAATGTCATCTTAATTTTCAGATTGCTTCCTCTTTTAATTTCTTCTCTAATTATGTTATTTCCAAAATCATTTTTCACACAATTTAGATTATCATAATTATTGAACCTCACAGAATTCAAGATTAATTCCACGAAAATCAAGATTTATTCTCATATAAATCAATATTAACATCATCACATAATTCATATGTAAATCTTTCCCCAAAAACCAATTTTACATGTTGAATCCCCATCCCCAAATCAGTCTTTACTCTCCCAATTTTGGTATGAATCTAAACAATTCAGAATCACCAAGAACGTTATACACTTGCCTTGAATGGTGGTTGAATATTACTATCCTCCTTGTTGAATTTAGGGAAGAATAGCCTTTTTCACCCTTCGTTGTATTATTTCTCCTTCTTTTCTCATCAAAAGACTCCCAGAGGTTTGAAATGTATAAAGTGGATGCCTCCTAATCATAATCTACCATTTAAGCCTCTTTATTCCGAATTTAGGTTAATTCATTAATGAACAATGACTTAAATACGTCTGAATGGGTCTTAACTACTCTAAAAAGCCCCCGGTAGCCAATCTCTACCCTCAGTTACTTGATTTTTACTATTTCGACCCATTTCGGATCAACCTGTACTCGAAATCACCATCCAAGTCACCAAACATAATATCCTATGTCAATCCACAAATAACCTACATGTATGTCCCGATTGATATACCGTAATTCCCCTTTGTTAGTACCCACTATGACGTAGTAACAAATCATCGAATTTAATTTACTTAATCACACTTAGTAAATTTTACTTTCACATAAATATTAATTTTATTCTCACTAATTACTAATTACAAAATATGCAATATTATTATGATCACGTGTGCAATTAAAATGCTGAAATTAATTATTAAAAAATATGGGGTATGATAATAATCTACTAATAGCGATAAAAGATATGAACATGATAATCACCCTACACCAGATAAAGTACCCAAACTCAATTATTGGTCCTAAAGGTGTTCTCAATAGGAATAGCAATCCTTTAAAACTCATCCATTAGGCTTTGTGAAGCTTTGACAGACTACTCTACTTGCTCTTGAAGATTCTCAAAATCTATTTGATCAAGTGTGGGAGCATGAGTAGGAAAACACGTGGGAGTGCGTACGGGAACATGGGTAGGAACTCGTGTGGGATGGCCATATCGAAGAACAAGCATGTGAGAAACTCTCTCTAACTTAAAATAAAACTCCCTTAGGTGACCTCTTTATTTGCAATGGGAACCAAAATAAATCGGCTTGGGTCTACCATGATCAAAATGCCTAGGATTCACTCTCCTTGGTGGGTTTGTCTCCCAGGTGGATTCGGTCTCCTAGGTGGGTTAGGACAAGGTCCATAAGTACCAATCACGAACTAGGGAACCGACTCATGTGCAACATTAGAAGAGGATGAGTTGTCCTAACCTATTCCTTGCCTCTCGTTAAATGGAACGTGGGATCGAGGAGAATATTTCCTGCTTGTTTTTATGTATCCTCTATAATGAGCTTGAGCACCTGAGTACGTTCGAGATCTTTCTCGATTTGGGATACATGGGCTTAAAGTTTCTCATGACTCTCCACTGAAGCTTGAGGATCTCTCGTAAGACTTGCCACATCATTAGTCAAATCTTTCTTCTCCTTACCAAGCTCAATTAGTTGCTCACATAAAAAAAATCTTTAGCTTCTCGAGTTGACTCACCGATACCTCACACTCTCTAAAATATATCACCACCTTCTCTAAATTAAACACCCTAAGAGTCAAACTTTTATTTTTCTTTGTAAAGTTTAGTGTTTTTGAACACGACTTTCTCCCTCACACAAAATCTACTCATCACTTTCATTCTCTACAGAATGGTAAACAAAGTGTCGAGGCTATCACATTTAGAAATGTCCTCATTAACTTGGGAGAAACTAGAAGTACAAATTTGACTGGCCATGAACACAAAGTAATTGGGTTCATGTAGTGATTCTTCCTCAAAATCCATTGACTTGACATCGCTATTGCTAAGAGTGATTTTGTATGTAGCTTTTCCTTTTCCCTTTATCCTAATGTCACACTACAAGGCTTTATAACCTTTGCCCTCACACTCATAACATCTCACATCTTCGTTCTCACAAACATCCTTGTCATTATTCCCATTTTTATTTTCCCTAAATTGTTTAATTTTTTAGAAGAATTATTTTTATTAAATTTGAGAAATGTTTTAAATTCTTTTGTAAATAAGGCAGTATCATCAAGTTCAAAATCAAACTCCGAATCAGAATCACCCACTTTTTCCCTTTTTCTTTTTCTATTGGTACTTCGAAGCAATCCCTATCTCCTTTTTCTTTTTAGTATTGGGGAACATGTTTGAAGGTATTCTATGAGTTCTTCTAAACTAAGAGTATCTTAAATTACCAAAGAACTATGGACAATGACCTTAAGAATAAATCGAGATAGAAGGAATCTCAAAATCTTTTTCGCGATGATATACAAACTATAGTCTCATCCCTACATTAGACCCCCTCGGACAAGGCCGAACACTTCCAGACCATCAGTTTAGGAAAGTTATGTCTCGGTCGTAGACTCGTCATGAAGAGTCTCATCCTCGACCAAAAACTCATCACAAGATGCCTCATCCTCGTCTCAAAATACAATCAACAAGCTAGATATTAGTGTTCTTATGACTCAAGTACCCTAGGCCTCATCCTTCACACAGAAGATGGTGGCCCACTGAACAATCAAGTCAGAATGATAATTACCGTACCATCAGAAGATCCAACTTTCCAACTCAGCCTCAGCCTATTCCTAACGACCGATAGTTGATACATGGCAGAGTGCGTGGATTGGAGAACGTGTGGATGGGTGCCCTTGGGATGCAAATCCTATGTGTACAAAATCGTTATAATAAGATCTCCCTCATACGTGAGGGAATATTTTATCATCATGATATACATGTGACATTGACAAGTGGTTAACCTTATTGGTAGGAACATTTTACACATGCTTAGGGGGTATGGTACACCCCCAGGCACTATATATACTTGTCTTCTCCAATAATGCAACTGATCAAAATATTAAAATCCTATCCCAAGCTCTGTTGCTATCATAGTAGAGAGAGAAAGTTGAGTGTATTGTATTATTAAGGTCATTAGAGCCTAGTTTTATAGCAAACAATACACTCACTTACACAATGGAGTAGGCCAAATGGCTGAACCATTTACTTTATAGTCTTTCTCCTCTTTTCTCTCCATCTTTACTTATTCTTCTATCCAAACTCCAATATTGCATCTTCAAATCTGTTTTGGATTGAGATTGAACTATCTTACTTGTTGGTACTATATTTAGTATAATCATTTTTGGTGTCGTCTATGGGAAGCGAAATACTTCATCTTCTTTCTTTCATTTACAGCTTGTTCTTCACGGAATTCTTCGGTGGTGAACCACCTCCACATTTGGATGGACTTGAATCACCACTGAAAGGTCTCTGGTTGAGTTATCTAAGATTTTCTCCAATTTATTCAGCTATTCCAGTGCATTTATTACTCTTTTCGTTCACCGGATTCTATGTCATCAGATTTTCCACCAGGCATTGGCCCCAGTTCTAGTCAGGCACCGCCTTAGTCAGAAATGGCTGAGGTCGTGGCTTCGATGTGTTCGCTGGTGGCCAACCATCAAAAGATGTAGGAGCATCTCGCTGCTTTTAACCAAAACATTTTGACTAGACCCACTAGCGCGGGAGAAGAGATGATGATTCCGGCTGCCAAGGAGGGTGTTAATTCGACGATAAGGGGACCATCCCCAGCCTCTCACAAAGAGATAATGCAACAGCAGAGGCATGGGGATGTGGCCAACCCTACGCGATTGCGCCTAGGGAAACAAGGCCAAGAATTTGAATATGACTAATGTGATGATGAGGAATATTGGGAACCCTATGACATCTCTGGGGATAGTGTACGCCCAATTAAAGGTAGTAGATGAAACAATGGCAGGCCGAGCCAAAATGAACAATCCCGTCCTCCATCATTTGACAGACTCAGCAGATGATCAGCCTTTGATAGACTCGGCCCAGTCGATGATCTACGAGACCGAGTCTCCAAGTCTTATAGTATAGCTGTGTCCTGGGGTATTATGGGAGCACTAACCCAGTCCACCATGTCAAAATGTACCACTTGAATGCAAACATCTATTCAATCTCTAATGAGATGAGGTACATTAGAGACTGAATAGAGGAGGTACATCAGTCCACCATGTAAAAAAGTACCATTAGAGACGACACTCGAAAGAGACGGGGTGACAAGTGTAAATGGGATGTCCTAGTAAATAAGGATGATGATGCCTCGGTTGATGATGATGAGGCCGACCCCGACCTCCCACCGAAAGTTCCTGCACCCAAGGGTCAACTTAATTTGATTTCTTAAGGAGTAAAGATGATATGAAACGGTTTATAAGGTGGTGGTAAAGATATAGCTGACCGGAAGGTCCATGTTGCAGAGGCCAAAGCACTCCCAAAAAATGAGGTGGCAAAATCAGCTACAGTTGATTCAAAGTCGAGTAATAGGAATAAATTTGACATGAAAACCTTAGTAATAGGTTTTTCGAGGTTGGATTTCAAGGGGATCCTAGTCCCTCATGAAGACCCTCTAGTGATCACTACGAGAGTGCATGGGTACGATGTTCCCTGATTATTAGTCGATGGTGGGAGTTCGGCTGATGTGATGTTCTGGAGGTGCTTCAAAGGGTTGGGACTAAGCAAGAAAATACTCATCCCATATCATTAGCCTTTAATTGTCTTTAGTGGAGAAAAAGTCCATCCTTTTGGGATTTATGAGATGGACGTCTATATAGAAGAGAACTAGCCGAGATGTCTCACAAAGAAGATACATTTCTTTCTGATGGATGAAAATGTTTATTCACCCTACAACATCATAATGGGACATGTAGTCCTCAAGTAATTTGAGGTAGTACCCTATACTGTTCACCAAATGATTAAATTACTGACTTTCTATAGAGTTGGGGAAGTTCAGGGCGATCAGGTAGAGTCACGAGAATGCTATTTTAACTCGGCTAAGGAAAGAAAATCTCATAATAAAACACCACCACTTATAACATCGATACTCTTGATCTAATGGAAGAGACAAAATTAAAGAAAGGAGAGGTTGCTGAGGAGGTAGAATCCATCATCCTAAAGGAGGACGAGCTGGAAAAAACCGTCCAAATCGATAAAGTCCTGAAAAGAGAAATCAAGGAAGAGTTAATCAAACTACTAAAAGAAAGACAAAGTATTTTTTTCGGGAGTCATGAAGACATAGCGGGAATTGATTTGAAGATCTTCTGCCATAAATTAAATGTAGATGAAGGAGTCAAGTCGGTAAGACAAAGGTGGAGGGTCTACTCCAGAGAAAAACATAAAGTCATAAGAGATGAAGTGTAAAAGCTAGAGAAAACTGAGTTCATTATAGAGGTTGTCTATTCGAAATGACTGGCTAATTCAGTCATTGTGACTAAGCCTAATGGCAAGTGGAGGATGTGTGTAAACTTAACCGATTCGAATAAATCATGTATAAAAGACAGCTTCCCCCTTTCAAGAATTGATCAGATGGTAGATACCATAGATGGGCATAAATTGATGTGATTCATGGATGCCTACTCAGGATATAATCGAATATTTATGGACCCAGCCGATGCCGAGAAAACCTCATTAATCACTATTAAGGCTAAGTAATGCTATAAGGTCATGCCCTTCGGCCTCAAGAATTTTAGGGAAATGTATATGAGATTAGTGAATAAGATGTTTGAGGATCAAATTGGTAAAACCACAAAAGTATATATTGATGACATGTTAACCAAAAGCCTCAAGGCCGAGATGCATGTGGCCGACCTTGAGCGCACTTTCAATATAATGGACGAGTATCGAATGAACCTCAATCTCACTAAGTGTGTGTTAGGGGTTTAAGCAAGTAAATTCCTAGAGTTCATCGTCAATCAACAAGGGATATAGGCTAACCCTATAAAAATTAAAGCATGAGTGGAGATGAAGACTCTAAAAACCATAAAAGACATTCAAAGGCTGACTGGAAGAGTTGCTGCATTGAATAGGTTTGTATCAAGGGATAGAGACAAATGTCTACCCTTATTCAAAGTATTGAGAAAATCATTAAAATGTAATGAGGAATGTGATAAATCCTTCCATGGATTGAAGACTTACCTCGACTCCCCACTTCTGTTATCCAGGCCTATTCTGGGAGAGAAGCTATATCTGTACTTGGCCATATCTGAGTCGGCCATCAGCTCATCAACTATACGAGATGATAATAGGGTGCATAAGTCGGTATACTTTAGCAATATTTCCCTTCAAAGGGTCGAGAAGAGTTACCCAAAAGAGGAGAAAATGGCTTATGTTTTGATATATTCATCGAGAAAAATAAAACCCTATTTTTAGGCTCACATGATGGTCGTACTTACTGACTCTCCTCTTAGACAAGTCACCGTTAAACTCGAGAAATCGAGTAGGTTAATGGCCTGGTCGATAGAGCACGGGGAATTTGATATTGTTTATCAGTTGAGAAGAACCATCAAAGTTCAAGCTTTGGCCGACTTCATAGCCAAGTTAACATGGGACGAGGACGATAGCGAAGAGTTTGTAAATTCAGTAAATGAGCCAGAGAAAGCAAGTACATGCCCAACTAAAGCTGAGACAAGTCTTGCAAGAGCGGTGGTGGTAGATAATGAAGAGGAAAAGTTTCAATTTAAGAATGTAGTATTAGATGAGGGAACTTTATCAAAAGAAGGCAGTGTTCGGAGCTTGTTTATAGATGGCTCTTCATGCGAGACGGGGAACGAATTTGGCTTGATAGTGTCAGCCCCAAATAGAACTAACTTCGATTACGCTCTGAGATTTAGCTTCAAGGCATCCAATAATGGTTGGAATATGAGGCTATTTTAGCAGGACTCTCCCTCACCAAGGCCTTAAATGTTGGTCAGATGACAGTTCATAGTAACTTCTGGTTGGTGGTGAATCAATCCTGGGAGGGTATGAGGCAAAAGATGAGAGGACGACCAAACACCTGGTAAGTGTAAAAGCAATGTTGAAGAACTTCAGGTAGGTGAAGCTAAAATGGGTCCCTTTGTTAGACAACAATCGAGCCGATTTCCTGGCAAGATTAGCATTTACGATCAAAATAGAGATTAAAAGGTCAGTGTCAGTGGAGATCCTACACTGAACGACCAATAAAGAAGAGGACAATACAGTGGAGTTCTGCTTAAACCTAAACCTAAGTGCATCTTTAGATTGGTCCTCTCATCCGGTACATCAGGGATGGCGAGTTTCCAGAGTCATGAGTGGAGAGATTGAAGTTAAAATACAGGGCGACCAAGTTCTTAATATAAGAGATATCTTGTACAAGAAAAGGTTATGACTCCCTTTACTCTGATGCATTCATCCGATAAAGGTGGAATACATACTGAAAGATATACATGAGGGCTATTGTTCCAGTCACATAGGAGGGAGGTCTTTGGTAAAAAGAATAGTCACTCATGGGTACTGGTGGGCGACCTTGGACAAAGATACAACCAACTATGTGAAGAGATGTGAAAAATTTCATAGATATGCATGCATCCCTCATCAACCTTTATCAATAATAACTTCCCCTTGACCGTTTACAGTTTAAGGGATCGACTTGGTAGAAATCTTGACCAGAGAAACATGTAATTATAGATACCTTATCATAGCGATTGATTAATTCTCTAAGTGGGTTGGGGCTGAGGCCGTGATAAAGATAATCGAGACAAAGACTTTGAAATTCATTTGGAGGAATATCATCTGTAGGTATGGTCTACCCCACACCTTCATCTCCGAAAATGGCAAATAGTTAAAGACCTCGTCCCTGAAGTCTTACTTTAAGAGGGTTGGCATTAAACAGTTTTTCTCATCTCCAGTCCAACCTCACGCAAATGGCCAGACTAAGGGGACAAATAAAACTATCTTATACCGGATAAAGAAGAAATTAGAAGATGCCAAAGGTCTTTGGAGGAAGAGGTACACTCTTTGTGATGTGGCTTAAACTTCTTATTTAAAACACGTCGTTGGGTGTTTACGCCCTATATAAAAAGATACCATAACTAGGCACACTAAAAATGGAAGTGTAGCGATAAGTAGGGATCGAATCCACAGGGAACGATATTTAGGATTAAATTGTTTTAACACTTAGAAAAGGGGGAAAAGATAAGATGATATGGTGTAAAAGGGGAAAACAAAAAGAAAAAGTTAACTACGCTATTCAAAACTAAATAAAGATTAATAAAACAAGATTAGGATCACGTCCCCGCCAAGGGATAAATAACGCGTAAAAGGATTTTGGCTCGAAAACATGTTACCAACCATATTCAATTTATTATAAACGTCAAACATGAAGAAATTTAATTCAACAATGAAAGATTAAACTTTCGTTCGAATATGATCGCAAATGGATTAATTTCAGAATATTGCTATAAACACTAACGTTGTGTGACAAAGAAAGTTAAACGCCCAATATTCCAACTTTAATACACAATGTTTCAATTAAATGCATTTTTATCCAAACTCTAGATTTTAAATCTTAACACCCATTAATGGCAAAATTGTGACCCGAACCCTTAAACTAGCTACTACACATAACTAAAGCAATAAACACAACAAATTAAATGAAGGAAACAATTATCAAACTAATAATAACTAATTAAATAAGCAAGAAATCTTGAGAACAAAGCATAAATAAGGAAAATGGAACTAGATTAAGGGAAATAGAATATGAATAGTATACTTACAAAACCCAAATGGGTGCAAACCCTAGGAGAAAGAGAGGAATGGAAAGCTCCCTCAAAAACCTAAGCTAAACTAATCTAAAATGATGTAAAAATGACTCTCCCAACTTAATAGAATGTTTACATATAAATATCCAACCAAAAACCCACCTAAAAATAAAAATTTGCTAACTTTTACTGTATCCGAATCGATTTCGAAAAATCCCAAATCGATTCGCCCCTGACAGTGCTCATGCTTTAGCTTGGATCAACAATACAAAAAAGGCAACAACATCTTCGTTAAGACTCAGAATCAGGTGCGGTTGGAAGCTAAACGAAGCTAACTCATAGGGACACATCCAACAAGACATTAGACACAAATGTCAAAATGACTAAAATGCCCCTTGAATGTGCCCTTTAAAGTGCTTTTGAAAATGAAACTTTCTCCCAAATTTCATAACTTCTTCATTATAAATCCGAATCATGCACCGTTAATGGCCACACGAAGAGAACTCAATGAGTTACAACTCACATGAGAACTCGGGACCAAAAACCAAATGCTAAAATTAATAAAATGCCCTTGAAGTTGTAATAGTCAACGTAAAATTTCTGAAAAGCTCAATTATACCTCATATAACATGTTAATCATATAAAATGGAGGTTTTCTGGTTAACGAGCATAAATATAAAAATTAAAGTACTCAAGGGGGCTAAAATGCGTTAGTATAAAGGGTGAATAAATGCAATATTCATGCCGAATCACACCCCTTAACTTACACATTGCTAGTCCTTAGCAATGAAAGGAAAAGAAACAAGACTTCAACTAAGCCACAAGAGAGGAGATATGTACAAAGGGGATAAAAGCTACCCTAGAGGATGAGTGTTGTCTTGTGAGGGTTTTCAGGGACGAAACCCACAAACATCATAGTTTCCTAAAAAACATGCGCAATCAACAATATAAGACAAGCTCAACAATATGAAAAAGATTTCAAAAACGTTATTAACATAGTGAATTAATTCACTCAAAACTCCGTAGTTATTAACATTATAGAACGAACTTCATAGAATTGAAACGTTAAAAGTGGGAGGAGAGAGAGCACATGTAAAATATCATTTGGAAAAAATATATATAATCCGTATAAGCATTAAACCGTTCATAATTTCCATCCTCACTGGATATTACACTTAACAAAATAAATCACTATGAAAAGGGAGGTAATACACGAGGCATGCGGGTATAAAGAATAAATTTAAATGGAAACCAGACCGCACACATGTCTCTAATGAAGAACGGTATATACATAATGAAAAATTGTAATCTCAATGAAAGATACCGCTCATTAAAGGAGGCAAAATGTATTTTCACAAATTATCGCAATTCTTTAAACTTTTGAATTGCATTCACCTTAAGATTACATAGGATTTGTATAGGGTTGTAATGTACATTTGGTTTAAGGTTATGAAATATTTTCGGATTCAAAGGTGCTCGGGGATGAAAAGTCGTGATAATAGAAAATTGGGGGCAATTTCAAAATTGGAAAATTATTTCCATAAAAAGTTTTGAACATAACTATCGAGAGAGTAAACAAAGGTTATTGAACACTATTTACAATATATACAATTTTTTTCTTTCCTTTATTTTATTGTTTTTCTCTTCTTTTTCTAATGTTTTATTTTGTTTTTTGCTTTTTCTTTTCTTTTCACTACACTGTGACACCCCTCCCAATCCAATCTTGGGTGAACAGTTCATTACTAAATTAAATAGGAATCATTCGTGGTTTCATTCTTAGCGTCACTGTCGAAAAAATTTTAAAACTTACAAATCACCTAGTATTTAAAATGGTTGTGTCAAATTTTATCTTTCTTATTAACATGCATCAATTTAACTTATGCAAAACATTCACCATTCAACACATTAGATAATAAGTAATGAACCAACATAATAAATAAAATGACTGGATAAACATTCCAGTCAAACATCCTTAATAATCAAATCCATAATGAAGTAAATACGACAAGTCTCAATAAACTAAAAACCAAATATAAATACAGTGTCTCTAAATTACTATCTGAATAAGAGTGGGCAGCATGCCCTAACTGAAATAGATACTCATAAGGAAGAGATAATAAATATGGAGGCATCTACTACCGAGGTCCTGCAACTTTCAAAATAGTTGAAGCACGTCAAAGGAAAGGAGCTCCTATGCTTGGTGTCCCTGTGGCTAGGCAACTAAAAAGGGTTTTACAAAAACAAAGACAAGAGATTTACAATGGGTCAGAGCCTGAGGGAAAATAGTTTAAAATTAATTTAGAAAGTGATTTAAAATGCAAAATTAGAAGATATTATATCCAAGTTAGGTTTATGTGCCGTCTCTTGAGATCCTCACCTCTGAACTAAAGTGCACACCTAACGTATGTTTCTACCACCCGAAATAATTATACTATCCCGCCTAACTAGTCCGAATAAATATTTTTATTTCTTTATACGCTACACGTTGTGTCGACTCGTTTCGCCCATACTGTACGTTAGTAAATTCTTTACATCAATTAGCCAATTATGAAATTCTTAATATATGTTTAGCTCTCCATGTACTAAAGTATTTAAGATGTCACTATGTTTCTCATATACTAAGCACGCAGTAGACTATTTCATATATATATATACATTTATCACTCATTATGATATATATGCAAAAACGACACCCCTAGGCTAAACTGCGGTGCGACACCCCTAGGCTGAGATGCGGTGCATGCATATATCATAGGTATATATATTTATTACTCTATATTATATATATTAATACGGAAACCCGAGGCTAAGATGCGGTGCGGCATACTCTGCTATTAAGTCTCAGTACATAACGTACAAAATAAAGGACTACGGGTTCAGAATCACTCTTTAACCAAGAACATAAATCAAATATATTGGAGGCGAACATAGTCCTAAGCCTTTGGGATACACACATACCTACGCATCCAAATGATCGAGGACACCCTAAATCACCGTAGTGTGCATTACCCAAAGTTCTCTGTCTTGAGGTACAATTCAATATCCCCCCCAAATGGGATCCTCAGAATAAGATTGACTACAATGTGAAACCTCCCTTGATAGAAAGTAGCGCAAGTATGTCAATACACATAAGAATCATACAAGAGATATTCTCACCACCTATAAAAATCAGTAGGTATACACACAATCTAGATATTATCATTCGTAGGTAGTATGTTTCTCTCGAATACTCACCGTACTTATTACTTACGACTTTTACTCACTATCCTATTTATATAAATTTTCACACAACTCTAAAGGCCCTAGATACACCATACTTATTTTTTAGTAGTTATTCCCATTGTCACTACTGGTCATAAACATAGGTTCACTCATCACTACGTCACCCTTCTCGAATTTCATTCATTTATCAATTATGAATATTTTCTCAATTATCACAATATGTACTTGTCTCACTTTATGTAAACCTAATATCCACTTTAAGACTAATAACCTTATTACAGAACAACAATCACAATCAATCAATCTACGAAACCTCCATTGGAATAACAATTAAAAATAACATTTCATAAAAAATTGCCCAACGAATTTTCCTAGATTTTTTAAATTCCTTTTTGAGGAATTTCGGAGAGGTTTTTAGAGAAAAAGTACTAGAGAAGAAAATGCCGAAAATAGGATTTTCTACAAGGAAACAAGGACATAATAGCCATTTTTGGAACCAAAACGAAACAAAACAATTGCTAAAATGACGGTTTAATTTACCTAATTTCATAGACTTCTTCAAATTCAAGAAGTTGTTCTAGAATTCAATCCTACCCATCAAAACCCAGATTTCTCCCATATTAATCATGACCCAATTATTTATTTCATGATCTATACGTAAACCAATCAAATCTACATGCAAGATCCTACCCAAGAACATTTTCCTCATTCTGCAAATTAATCAAAAACATATGATATTCTTATAAAATTCATCCTATTCTAACATGGATGTTATATCCTTCTTAGATTGAGAAAGATAAACACTTTCCTTTTATTGTAGGTTTGATTTGTTGTATAAGAAAGCTATGGTCGCATTTCTCTTCCCCCGATCTACAGGATGGTGGTGTTTATGGTGCAAGATGGTGGTTCTTGGCCTTGAAACCCTTATGAATATCTCTCCACCTTACTCCTGTGTCCTCTCTCATTTTTGGTAACTGATAACCCTAAATTCCTTTTCATATAAGATATATTAACTCTCCAATTTCATAGGTCCAATTACTCAAAAATTTTAAAAGACCAAAATACCCCTATGGGTTGTTGGTTTGGCCTAAAATTGATCCGGGATCCAAATACCCCGAGTACATTTTTTTAACTATTTTTACCCTTCTGGACACTTTGGCTCACTTGAAATTACCATATGGATGACTTAAAAACAAATTACTTTTTTTTTTCATTAAATTGAATCCCGATACGACTGACATGCGCGTCCCGACTAAATTATTTTAATTGTTGTATTTTCACTCGCGATAATTTTAATATATTCATAATCCCATATTACATTATTCACTAAGTAATATTCATTATAATTCACATTAATAAATACTAAATCTTGTCTTGCTAGTTAATATTTATTTTAATCCAGATTAATTTTCAATTAATTTCCCATATTTAATTTAATAAATCCCACATTTAAAAATCATTAAAATTATGGGGTATTACATACTTCCCCCCTAATAACGAAATTTCATCCCGAAATTCGGGAAAGAAAAGTATACCTGGAAAGAACAGCTATGAATATTTTGTGCGCATCTCATCCTCACGCTCCCAAGTAGACTCCTCGAAACTATGATGCTCCCACTGGACACGCACAAGTGGAACTACCTTCGACCTCAATCTCCTCTCGTTGTGATCTGAGATAGCCACTGTTCTCTCCTCATAGGAACTGTCGGGCTGTAAATCTATCTCCTCTAACGCAATGTGAGTGTGAGACAACTCATCCCGGAGATATCGCCTCAGTGAATAAATATGAAACACATCATGAATACGATGCAAGTGCTCCGGCAACCCAAGTCTATATGCCACCGATTCAATCCTATTAATGATAGGAAATGGCCCCACGTACCTTAGCGCCAACTTCCCCTTCTTCCCAAATCTCATTATCCTTTTCATAGGAGGTACTTATAGTAGCACCTGACCTCCCTACATTAAACTCCAGGAAGAAGCTCTTAGCATCAGCATAACTTTTTTGTTTGTCCCGAGTTATACTTATTTGATTTCGAGTAGGTTCAATCTTGACGGAAATATCCTGGATCAACTCTGGTCTGAGAAGTTTGTTGTTATCCACCTCTAACCAATAAGTGGGCGAACAATAAGGTCTCCCGTATAATGCCTCAAATGGTTCCATGCCAATTGTAAGATGCTAGAAGTTAGTTTGCATAACTCGACTAGTGGGGGATACTGCTCCTAAGACCCTCCAAGTTACGAATGCACATCCATAACATATCCTTTAATATCTAATTATTCATTTTTGTCTTCCCATACATCTGCGGGTGATAAGCTGCACTCAACCGCAACTCGATACCCATGGCCTCCTATAAATTCTCCCAAAATCAAGACATAAAGATCTTGTCCCTATTAGACGCAATATCAAGTGGCACCCCATGTAATCTCACTATCTCGGCTATAAAGATCTAGGTATACTGTCATATAGTATAATCAGTCTTCACTGGTAGAAAGTGAGCTACGTTAGTCAATCGATCTACAATCACCCTTATAGAATCGTGACACCTCTACAAAGTAGGCAACCCAGTCCACCTTTACCAGCTGACAGATGGCACATTTTGATACGAACTCGGTGATGTCTCTTTTCATCCCACTCTACCAGTATTATCGTCTCATATCCCGGTACATCTTATCCCCTCCAGGATGTACCACGAATCATGACCCGTGTAAATCTTCCATCAATGCATGTTGTAAATCCTCTCCCCTTGAGACAACAAACCTCCCATTAAATCGTAGACCTCACTCAAAACTCATGGAATATAACTCGGCTCCCCCAACTAGGAGCTATCTAATTCGATCCTGATAATAAGAATCTACTGCCTATGCCTGTACCACCCTCGTGACAATCTGGGTGTGATGGTCATAACTGACATAAATGACCCGTCAATTGAATCTTGATGTTTTGTCTTTTCATCCATTCACCCTTATAATACATACCATTTTATACTTTTTGAATGTGGATGATACTAAAAATCCAACTAGCTAGGGCGTCCATACACCCTATGTCTTTTGCATTACTATACAAATTAAATGGATGTAATATATTTGTCTTAAACTGATTACCGCACACTTGTCCTGATCATACAGTAAGGTTATACTCAATCACTCCAGTAGTCGTAATTTGATATTTCGCTGATTTTTTTCATCGATCTACTTGTAGTGTAAGCATTTTATACTGGTTTTCACATTAAAATTATATGGCTCTACCGACTTTAGTTTATAATATAACTATCAACACTCAATTATAATCACGCGTATACACAATAATTAAGGTACTAAACTCATATCCTAAAGACCAAACTTTTTTTAACTCCTAATTTTCACTAGTTTCATGCGTGGGATGCCTCTTAAGCGAAATCCAAACAAGGAACCCCCCGATACACTACTACCTAACTTTGTCGGTTGTCAAGATTCGTAAGGCCCATAGTCTATAATATTTACTTCATCAAAATTCCCGTCCATTGGCATAAAAAGTCTACTCTTCCACTCTCCTGTCCCTTAAAGACGACATAAAACATGGCGCTCTAACTATCATGAGTTCTCAGTGCTATATGTAAATAAGGAGCTATATCTCTCTACTCGATAATGAACACAAAGCTCCCTGAATCACATCAGTAACAAGTCCCTACATACTGGGATCAAATATAAAAAGATAACTTACTCGCTGAATTCTATGATACAATGGACTTTTCATACATATATATAGGTTCAACCCTCTTCCAGGCGATGTCTCAAAAAATAACAAATCTCACTCTGAAATAATAAGCATGGTAGTTCATCATGCAATCTGCTACCGATCACACTCTCGGTATTCTATCACTACATAATATAATAAGTCCTACTTTCTTAAGTCCCAAATTAGCAAATCATAACGTAAAATTCTCGTAGTGTCGACCCGGCTTCCTTACGTGCGACACCAAGGAGCCCCGTTACCCACGGTAAATATTTTTATAACCTAATTATTATAGCCAACACACCCATTAAACTATACTCTGACTCGAATTTTAGTGTTAACAAATAATATCTATTATGACACACCCATGTCACTCGAATTAATCCCGTACTTGCAAGGATGAAACAAAAATTTATCTCCATGGGGCATCTGCCTCGCCTAATCGTCAGGTACCTGTACGTAACTCTCGCAACCGAACTGACCCATGATCATTTGCAATGGTTGTACATCTAGGATCTCATCATATAATTTCCCCCGCCTTGTTGTTGGCAATTTTTCCTTTTATGGCACACACGTCCATCTTTGAAACATTCGCCCAAAAATCTCAAGGCTTCTAATCATTGTCTTGCTGACCTTCCCCATTGTTTCCTTAGCCCCGATGGTCCTGAGGGGCAGAAGGCTACTGTTTCTGAAGGCCCACTGGTCTTGCCTGAACCCATCATTCTCGGTTGATAATATTTAGGCCTAACTCTTAGACTAATTCCATCGCTGGAAATATCACTCCTCCTATAGTTATGACCCTTTAGCACCATTCCCATTTTCCTTCCCTGTCTGATTGGTCTTGCTTTTTCACTGCGAACAAGTTCAATACAAGTGGTCATATTCTCTATGCATAGAATATCTTTCTGTGTCATTCCCCTATCTCTGGTCCTACTGAACATTTCGAGATGTCCATCTCTCAGACTTGATAGTCTTAGTCCCAATTTTTACTCCCGTTGTCCCTTTGGTTCCACTGGCCCTATGGAACTCGATGTCAACATTGATGGTCTTGACTTAATCCATCTTCACTTGATAGGAATTCAATTGAATTATTTATATGGATCCCCTACTAGGTATACCTTCATGTGGTGTTTTTCTAACACCGTTAAATCCTATCTCTCCCATTGGCTATGTTTTCCAAACCTCGTGCTCCATTCTTCTGGAAGCATTGACTTAACTTGCAAACGTACAATCTTGATGACATTGACATTAGTCATCTTAGCGTGATTTCCCATTCTCACTTGTGTATTCTACTCACAATTCCCTTATCAAACATAGTCCCATTATTTTATATGTACCATTCTTTCGTCGGCTATAAGGTTTGTTAAATAATTCGACTCCTCTTTTAGGATCAGTCTTCATCTGACCCCTAATGATAATTATTAAAACCCCATTCACTACTCTGTTTGAGCAAAAGATTGAAGATCTTACAATCAATTCGTACCCAAATTTCTCGTTTAATTCCATATATACATATTTATATGTGGTGACTGATTCACACCACTTTATGTTGCTCCCTATGACCTAAAAATTTCGCTCAAAATTTACTCTTGGGTATCGGTACAATCCACCCTAAATAATTGACATTGGATTCCCTACTTCAATTTTACCATTACTCTTCTTCCTTCCCCGCATCTTATATATGGATTTTCAAAAGATTTCTTCTGACTCTCCTATCCCTTCCCGACTTCGCTGGGTGTATCTGAGATTTGCACCACCGTTATCTATGACAGTGTTTAGGAAGATTACTTTTCACTACTGATTATTCTATTGTCATCATCCCTGATGATGCTATAAAAATCACCACCAATCAAGGTGTTCGCATGTTTAGACTAGCGATAACAATGGCAACACATGAGTAATTATGCATATGTATATAAGAGATAGTGGTGAGGAGAAGAGGAAGAGACACCTGAATCTAAGTGGTTCAGCCAATCTGGCCTACATCCACTGTGCAAGTGTGTGATCAATTTCACTGTATGAGGGCACTGATGGCCATGGATACAATCTATCAAGCTTTCTCTCTCTATTGTATATTTGGACAGATTTTTAGCTAGGGTTGCCAATTTCGGGATCTTTTACAAGGTAGATGATGACCTCTATATATAGTGCCTAGGGGGTGTAATGTACCCCCAAGCATGCAATGAACATGTGCATGAGGATCAAAACCAATATGAGAATAACACCTGGCTGATCTTATGTAGATAATGATGACCTCCATATTCCCCCACGTGAGGGGAATGATTCGATTATAACTGATTGTGTACACGTGTTCCCAATAATATATATATGCTGATAAGGGCTCGGCCATGTGTGAATGGTCCTAACCTCGGCCTGGAAGAGGATGAGGTGGTGACCTTGGCTCAGTGGGAAAGTCGAGGTAAGGCATGCTGAGCTGTGATGTCGGTCTAGGCTGAGGTAATGGTGGCAAAGCAGAAATGTTGGCTGATCACTAGCCAAGATTAGTTATGATGATGGGATGGCAATCTCGGCCTCTTCCAATCCGAGGTTACAAACCTTGGATGACCAGATGGATAATCACCCCTGCAGATTATGGAGACCACACCTACCTAGGTAGCGAGTAACATCGTCCATGGCCGACCTTGATTAGGATGAGACTGCTGGTCGTTGATCTAAGGCCCCTCTAACATCGGCCGTATCCATGGCCAAGGTTGATGTGTCTGAGCTGAGGGGGTGAATTCAGGGCATATCAATCACCACTACACCAAATCCTGCGAATGGTCACGCCCAGTGGGTCACGACCCAAGTCCGAGACCAGCTGGTCGCGGACTTGGGCCGTGACCCACTCAATATTTGGTGTGACCATATTTATTATCACACTAAATTATCGAGGCTCTAGAAGTGGTCACGGACCAAGTTCGTGATCACAGTGGTTGCGGACTTGGGCCGTGACCAGGTCGTGACCATCTTAGTGCCAAACTCGCGCCAAAATTCCCTCCAAGCTTGGTCGCGGATTGGTCACGGACTTGGGCCGTGACCATAGGCATGACGAAGCACAAAACACACACATTGGGGGCCACGGATGGAGGTCGTGACCATTTCTTGGCGTGGGTCACGGCTATGGGCCGTGACCATATGCAGTTTGATGGGTCTTTTGGTTTCGGTGGTCTTTTTTCTGGTGGGTCACAGCTGAGAGCCGTGACCAGGTTCAATCTTAAAAAAACAAAACACTGCATTGCTTTTCTCATTCAGTAGCCTTCGTTTCTTTCATTTCCCCCCAATGAAATAGCCCCGCTCAAAAAAACCCTTATCGATGGGACTATGGCTTTTTCGGCGAACCAAAGGTCGAGACCTCCGGCGGTAACGACTAACGACGGCGGTGGTGGACTGTGGCTTGTTTCTCTGGTGAGATGTTTCATCGATTCTCATCTCTCCTTTCCCATTTCTGTCTCACGATATGTTATTTCACTAAAAAGTAAACAAAGTTGTGTATATATATGTTGTGATTTATATGCTTTAATCTATTTTGATTTCTCTGCTTCACTTTAAGATTTTGTGGTTAATTTGATGTTGGATACAAACTGGCTATTGTGCCGAATTAATTTTTGAAGCAAAGTGGTATACAACTTTTTTACTGCTATGGGGATTAATTTTTTGGAAAAAGTAAGAGGGTCCACAAATTGTTGGTTACACTTCTAAAGTAATGCTCCTATTAATATTTTTTTGAATAGAAGAAACCACTTTTTTACTTCTATGGGGATTAAATTTTTTAGAAAATTATTCCACCTGACATCGAATTTGCGAGTTATTGAATTGAGGTTTCAAATTTATTGATAGAAATGGGTATTTCAAGTTTAAGTAAAAGGATTAATTTGGTGTTCTTTTTTTGTATTTTCGGGGGATTTTCGTTGAGTATTATCATGTTATACTTTTCCTTCTTCTACCTTCACTGTAATTTCAATAGAGGGTACATAGATTGTTGGTTAAATGGCAAGCGGGGTTCAACTAACGACGACGGTGGTGGACTGTAGGGTTTCTTTCATTTTGATTGTTGTAAACGGTCTCAGAAATAGAAAGATGACGGTAGGGTTCTTTCACCCATACATTAACAATGGCGGTGGAGGAGAGAGAGAGTTCTTTGGTGTGCAGTGAAAGCCATACAAGAAGAAAGTCTGATTTGGTGCCATACAGGAAGAGTTCTTAAACAATAGGATCTCGATTGCGTTGTGTACACGGGTGATGGCTCGAGCACTCGATGGCTTTGCGATAAATTTACCCTCCTCAGGTACCCCATCTCTCTAAACAAGCACGTATCAATTTCTTTTTTTTTTTTAATTTAATAGTTATATAAACTGGTAATATTACTGTTTAACACTATAATTTTAAAACAGGACACTCTCACACTTTAATATTAGGAGGGCTCCTGCTAAATAAAGAATCTTTCTCAGTTTTTTAACTTTAAGTTGCGATTGATTATATACATATAAAGTGCGGATGCAATCTCAAGTATGATAGCCTAAAGGTCAAGTGGGGGATCCAAGATTTTTGGTAGGGGGCAAAGTTTTGAGTGTTGTTGGTTTAATTCGAGTTTTATACAAAGGATACCTTTTGTTTTTATGATTTATTACAATTAGTGCCCAAGTGTTTGAGTAAATACCTCAAAGTTTGAAGGTTTTCAAAATTGCTTACTTACATATTTCTTATCATTGAAGCATTATGCCTATTCACAAAGATGAGTGATGTTCTGTATTTTTGTATAGTCAAATTTCACTAATTCATTTTGAAAGTGGGCATATATACGCATATATCCAATGTTCTGCATTTTTTTAATTCATGTCCTGCAATATCAAATGTGTATTTGCTCGGTTTAGATTTATTAAAGTGGGAGACTGACTAGCCACTCTCGCTTTGCTGATATGACTTGGGTTTAATCGGGTATTGTTTGAGACTTATTTATTCGTGAAAGTATAACTATAAGTTTTTTAAAGCAAGTAAATGAGTTTTATTTTTATTTTTTATGTACTATATGAGTATTCAGGCTTTCGATAGTTATATATTCTCATCTTTTATATCTGATTTTGTCCCACTTTGTAGGTTATCAATTTGACTATGTATTTGATTGGACTATATTGAAGTATCCTCAGATTGGTGCCAGTTCTAGAGGACGAGTCGGTGTTTGTATAATTTTCTTTCGTGTTTTTTTCTTCTTCCAAGAATGTTACTTATTTAATGCTTTTGTTTTCAAAATTCCAATGGAAATGCAGGTTTAAATGCAGGACCATCTGCGACAAGGACCTTACGTACTCTCTCTAAGCATATTCAGATTCGTCCGCGAAATGTCATGTCTTTATATAATTATTCTTCTAATTATTCTATTTAGTGTTGTGAGTCTAATTTGTACTTTGCGGAATGGCTATGTTCCTAATTCAACCAAGATTGTAGTTTTACTGGAATGGCTTTTTTGGATTCCATTAGATTTTTTTTAATAAAGCTAACTATGCTTCTGGGGAATATATTGTATATTTTGTTGGGACTCATTTTAGTATCAGTGTGCTATAGCTCCAATTTATATTTCTAAAAAATCTTGTGTTATGCATGCTAGACGGACAGTAAAAAACATTCCCAAGTATGCTCCAGCACAGTTCTACATTGACAATGTGTTGTTTCGGATCAAGGAGAAGAACATTCCCCATTGTTATTGTTGCAGGTTAGATCTGCTATGCTTTACTTTAACAAAATTAGTTATATAATTTATATGCATTATCTATTAAATATTTTAGATGATAGAAGGAGTATGGGATAATTATTGGTTTTGTTTGGTTTGGTTGTTGGATAATTATTGGTTGTTGCTTGTTGTTGGATAGTATGTTAGAAGGAGTATGGGATAATTAGAAGGAGTACGGGATAATTATTAGATAATATGTTGAAAATATTTTAGCCTCTCAGTTTGAGAATACGACGATAATTTGAAAATGTGTAGACTTAAGCTTAAAAGCATGGTCTTAGAGGGGAGAAACCCGAAACATCCCCCAAACGGTCCCGTTAGAGGCATCAACACCTTGCACGCAACCAATGTAACTCGTACGAATAGGCCAGACGATCACAGGACTCCCGGTTTGAGAATACGAGGATAATTTTGCATATATCAGAACTTAGGTTTAAAAACATGGCGTTAGAGGGCAAAAACTCGAAACAACCCCCGTACGGTCCCGTGAGAGGCACCAACACCTCTAACGGGCCCAATGTAACACATTGAAACTGACCGCTCGATAACGGGACTCCCAGTTTGAGAATACGAGGATAATTTCAAAATATGAGGACTTAAGCTTGAAAATAAGGCGTTAGAGGGTGAAAACTCGAAACAACCCTCGTACGGTCCCGTGAGAGGCACCAACACCTCTCATGGGACTAATGTAATAAGTAAGAACTGACCGTACGATAACAAGACTCCCAGTTTGAGAATACGGCGATAATTTGAAAATATGAGAACTAAAGCTTGAAAACAAGGCGTTAGAAGGGGAAAACACGAAATAACCCCCGTACGGACCCGTGAGAGGCACCAACACCTCTCACGGTACCAATGCAACACGTAGGAACTGACCACGCAATAATGGGACTCCCGGTTTGAGAATACGACCATAATTTGAAAATATGAGTACTTAAGCTTGAAAACAAGGCGTTAGAGGGGGGAAAACACGAAACAGCCCCCCTACGGTCTTGTGAGAGGAACCAACACCTCTCACGGGACCAATATAAGACGTAGGAACTAACCGCGCGATCACGGGACTCTCGGTTTGAGAGTACGACGGTAATTTGCATATTTCTAGAGTTAGGCTTAAAAACATGGCGTTAGAGGGTGAGAACTAGAAACAGCCCCCGAACGTCCCCGTGGGTGGCACCAACACCTCCCCTGGGACCAATGTAACTCGTAGGAACTGACCCCGCAGCCGCGGGACTCCCGATTTGAGAATACGACGGTAATTTGCATATTTCTAGACATAAACAAAACATGGCGTTAGAGGGTGAAAACTCGAAACATCCCCCTAACGGCCCTGTGGGTTGCACCAACACCTCCCACGGGACCAATGTAACTTGTAGGAACTGAACCCGCAGCCGCGGAACTCCCGATTTGAGAATACGACTGTAATTTGCATATTTGTAGACTTAAACAAAACATGGCGTTAGAGGGTGAAAACTCAAAACATCCTCCTAACGGCCCCGTGGGTTGCACCAACACCTTCCACGGGACCAATGTAACTTGTAGGAACTGACCCCGCAGCCGCGGGACTCCCGGTTTGAGAATACGAAGATAATTTGCTTATTTCTAGACTTAGGCTTAAAAACATGGCGTTAGAGGGTGAGAACTAGTAATAGCACCTGAACGTCACCGTGGGTGGCACCAACACCTCCCACGGGACCAATGTAACTCGTAGGAACTAACCCCGCAGCCGCGGGACTCCCGGTTTGAGAATACGACAATAATTTGCATATTTCTAGACTTAAGAAAAACATTGCGTTAGAGGGTTAAAACTCGAAACTGCCCCCGAACGTCCCCGTGGGTGGCACCAATATCTCCCACGGGACCAATGTAACTTGTAGGAAATGACCCCGCAGCCGCGGGACTCCCGGTTTGAGAATACGATGATAATTTGCATATTTTTAGACTTAGGCTTAAAAATAATGCGTTAGAGGGTGAAAACTCGAAACAGCCCCCAAACGGCCCCGTGGGTGGCACCAACACCTCCCACGGGACTAATGTAACTCGTAGGAACTGACCCCGCAGCCGCGGGACTCCCGGTTTGAGAATACTACGATAATTTGCATATTTATAGACTTAGGCTTAAAAACATGGCGTTAGAGGGTGAGAACTAGAAACAGCCCCCGACCTTCCCCGTGGGTGGCACTAACACCTCTCACGGGACCAATGTAACTCGTAGGAACTGACCCCGCAGCCGCAGGACTCCTGGTTTGAGAATACGACAATAATTTGCATATTTCTAGACTTACGCTTAAAAACATGGCATTAGAGGGTGAGAACTACAAACAGCCCCTGAACGTCCCCGTGGGTGGCACCAACACTTCCCACGGGACCAATGTAACTCGTAGGAACTGACCCCGCAACCGCGGGACTCGCGGTTCGCGGTTTGAGAATACGATGATAATTTGCATATTTCTAGACTTAGGGTTAAAAACATGGCGTTAGAGGGTGAGAACTCGAAACAACCCCCGAACGTCCTCGTGGGTGGCACCAACACCTCCCACGGGACCCATGTAATTCGTAGGAACTGACCCCACTGCCGCGGGACTCCCGGTTTGAGAGTACGACGGTAATTTGCATATTTCTCGACTTAAGCAAAACATGGCGTTAGAGGGTGAAAACTCGAAACATCCCCCTAACGGCCCTGTGGGTTGCACTAACACCTCCCACGGGACCAATGTAACTTGTAGGAACTGAACCCGCAGCCGCGGAACTCCCGATTTGAAAATACGACTGTAATTTGCATATTTGTAGACTTAAACAAAACATGGCGTTAGAGGGTGAAAACTAGAAACAACCCTCTGACGCCCACGTGGGTGGCACCAACACCTCCCACGGGACTAATGTAACTGGTAGGTACTGACCCCGCAGCTGCGGGACTCCCAGTTTGAGAATACGACGATAATTTGCATATTTCTAGACTTACGCTTAAAAACATGGCGTTAGAGGGTGAGAACTAGAAACAGCCCCCGAACGTCCCCGTGGGTGGCACCAACACCTACCACGGGACCAATATAACTCGTAGGAACTGACCCCGCATCCGTGGGACTCCCGATTTGAGAATGCGACGGTAATTTCCATATTTCTAGACTTAAACAAAACATGGCGTTAGAGGGTGAAAACTCGAAACATCCCCCTAACGGCCCTGTGGGTTGCACCAACACCTCCCACGGGACCAATGTAACTCGTAGGAACTGACCCCGCAGCCGCGGAACTCCCGATTTGAGAATACGACTGTAATTTGCATATTTGTAAACTTAAACAAAACATGGCGTTAGAGGGTGAAAACTCGAAACATCCCCCTAACGGCCCCGTGGGTTGCACCAACACCTCCCACGGGACCAATGTAACTTGTAGGAACTGACCCCGCAGCCCCGGGACTCCCGGTTTGAGAGTACGACGATAATTTGCATATTTCTAGACTTAGGCTTAAAAACATGGCGTTAGAGGGTGAGAACTAGTAACAGCCCCAGAACGTCACCGTGGGTGGCACCAACACCTCCCACGGGACCAAAGTAACTCGTAGGAACTAACCCCGCAGCCGCAGAACTCCCGGTTTGAGAATACGACGGTAATTTGCATATTTCTAGACTTAAGCAAAACATTGCGTTAGAGGGTGAAAAATCAAAATAGCCCCCGAACATCCCCGTGGGTGGCACCAACACCTCCCACGGGACCAATGTAACTCATAGGAACTGACCCCGCAGCCGCGGGACTCCCGGTTTGAGAATACGATGGTAATTTGCATATTCCTAGACTTAGGATTAAAAACATGGCGTTAGAGGGTGAGAACTCGAAACAACCCCCGAACGTCCCCGTGGGTGGCACCAACACCTCCCACGGGACCAATGTAACTCGTAGGAACTAACCCCGTAGCCGCGGGACTCCCGGTTTGAGAATACGATGGTAATTTGCATATTTCTAGACTTAAGTAAAACATGGCGTTAGAGGGAGAAAACTCGAAACTGCCCCGAACGTCCCCGTGGGTGGCACCAACATCTCCCACGGGACCAATGTTACTCGTAGGAACTGACCCCGCAGCCGCGGGACTCACGGTTTGAGAATACGATGATAATTTGCATATTTTTAGACTTAGGCTTAAAAACATGGCGTTAGAGTGTGAAAACTCGAAACAGCCCCCTAACGGCCCCGTGGGTGGCACCAAAACCTCCCACGGGACTAATGTAACTAATAGGAACCGACCATGCATCCGCGGGACTCCCGGTTTGAGAATACGACGATAATTTGCATATTTCTAGACTTACGCTTAAAAATATGGCGTTAGAGGGTGAGAACTAGAAACAGCCACCGAACGTCCCTGTGGGTGGCCCCAACACTTCCCACGGGACCCATAGAACTCGTAGGAACTGACCCCTCTACCGCGGGACTCGCGGTTTGAGAATACGACGGTAATTTGCGTATTTCTAGACTTAGGGTTAAAAACATGGCGTTAGAGGGTGAGAACTCGAAACAGCCCCCGAACGTCCCCGTGGGTGGCACCAACACCTCCCACGGGACCAATGTAATTCGTAAGAACTGACCCCGCCTGTCGCGGGACTCCCGATTTGAGAGTACGATGGTAATTTGCATATATCTAGACTTAAGAAAAACATGGCGTTAGAGGGAGAAAACTCAAAATAACCCCGGAACGGACCCGTGGGTGGCACCAACACCTAACACGGGACCAATGTAACTCGTAGGAACTGACCCCGCAGCCGCGGGACTCCCAGTTTGAGAATACGACGATAATTTACATATTTCTAGACTTAGGCTTAAAAACATGGTGTTACAGGGTGAGAACTAGTAACAGCCACCGAACGTCACCGTGGGTGGCACCAACACCTCCCACGGGACCAATGTAACTCGTAGGAACTGACCCCGCAGCCGCGGGACTCCCGGTTTGAGAATGCGACAATAATTTGCATATTTCTAGACTTACGCTTAAAAACATGGCGTTAGAGGGTGAGAACTAGAAACAGCCCCCGAACGTCCCCGTGGGTGGCACCAGCACCTCCCACGGGACCAATGTAACTCGTAGGAACTGACCCCGCAACCGCGGGACTCCCGATTTGAGAATACGACGGAAATTTGCATATTTCTAGACTTAAACAAAACATGGCGTTAGAGGGTGAAAACTCGAAACATCCCCCTAACGGCCCCGTGGGTTGACCAACACCTCCCAAGGGACCAATGTAACTTGTAGGAACTGATCCCACAGCCGCGGGACTCCCGGTTTGAAAATACGACGAGAATTTGCATATTTCTAGACTTAGGCTTAAAGACATGGCGTTAGAGGGTGAGAACTAGAAACAACCCCCGAACGTCCCCGTGGGTGGCACCAACACCTCCCACGGGACCAATGTAACTCTAAGGAACTGACCCCGCAGCCACGGGACTCTCGGTTTGAGAATACGACGATAATTTGCATATTTCTAGACTTAGGCTTAAAAACATGGCGTTAGAAGGTGAGAACAAGTAACAGCCCCCGAACGTTGCCGTGGGTGGCACCAACACCTCCCACGAGACCAATGTAACTCGTAGGAACTGACCCCGCAGCCGCGGGACTCCCGGTTTTAGAATACGATGATAATTTGCATATTTTTAGACTTAAGCAAAACATGGCGTTAGAGGGTGAAAACTCGAAACAGCCCCCGAACGTCCCCGTGGGTGGCACCAACACCTCCCACAGGACTAATGTCACTCGTAGGAACTGACCCCGCTGCCACGGGACTCCCGGTTTGAGAGTACGACGGTAATTTGTATATTTCAAGACTTAATCAAAACATGGCGTTAGAGGGTGAAAACTCGAAACAACCCTCTAATGGCCCCGTGGGTGGCACCAACACCTCCCATGGGACCAATGTAACTCGTAGGAACTGACCCCGCAGTCGCGGGACTTCCGGTTTGAGAAGACAACGATAATTTGCATATTTCTAGAGTTAGGATTAAAAACATGGCATTAGAGGGTGAGAACTAGATACAGCCCCCGAACGTCCCCGTGGGTGGCACCAACACCTCTCACGGGACCAATGTAACTCGTAGGAACTGACCCCCAACCGCGGGACTCACGGTTTGAGAATACAACGGTAATTTGCATATTTCTAGACTTACGCTTAAAAACATGGCGTTAGAGGCTGAGAACTAGAAACAGCCCCCGAACGTCCCCGTGGGTGGCACCAACTCCTCCCACGGGACCAATGTAACTCGTAGGAACTGACCCCGCAGCCGCGGAACTCTCGATTTGGGAATACGGTGGTAATTTGCATATTTCTAGACTTAAACAAAACGTGGCATTAGAGGGTGAAAACTTGAGACATCCCCCTACCGGCCCCGTGGGTTGCACCAACACCTTCCACGAGACCAATGTAACTTGTAGGAACTGACCCCGCAGCCGTGGGACTCCCGATTTGAGAATACGATGATAATTTGCATATTTCTAGACTTAGGCTTAAAAACATGGCGTTAGAGGGTGAGAACTAGAAATAGCCCCCGACCTTCCCCGTGGGTGGCACTAACACCTCTCACGGGACCAATGTAACACGTAGGAACTGACCCCACAGTCGCAGGACTCCCGGTTTGAGAATACGACAATAATTTGCATATTTCTAGACTTACGCTTAAAAACATGGCGTTAGAGGGTGAGAACTAGAAACAGCCCCCGAACGTCCCCGTGGGTGGCACCAACACATCCCACGGGACCAATGTAACTCGTAGGAACTGACCCCGCAACCGCGGGACTCGCGGTTTGAGAATACGACGGTAATCTGCATATTTCTAGACTTAGGGTTAAAAACATGGCGTTAGAGGGTGAGATCTCGAAACAACCCTCGAACGTCCCCGTGGGTGGCAACAACACCTCCCACGGGACCAATGTAATTCGTAGGAACTAACCCCACTGCCGCGGGACTCCCGGTTTGAGAGTACGACGGTAATTTGCATATTTCTAGACTTAAGCAAAACATGGCGTTAGAGGGAGAAAACTCGAAACAGCCCCTGAACGGACCCGTGGGTGGCACCAACACCTCCCAAGGGACCAATGTAACTCGTAGGAACTGACCCCGCAGCCGCGGGACTCCCAGTTTGAGAATACGGCGATAATTTGCATATTTCTAGACTTACGCTTAAAAACATGGCGTTAGTGGGTGAGAACTAGAAACAGCCCCCGAACGTCCCCGTGGGTGGCACCAACACCTCCCATGGGACCAATGTAACTCGTAGGAACTGACCCCGCAGTCGCGGGACTCCCGGTTTGAGAATACGACGGTAATTTGCATATTTTTAGACTTAAACAAAACATGGCGTTAGAGGGTGAAAACTCGAAACATCCCCCTAACAGCCCTGTGGGTTGCACCAACACCTCCCACGGGACCAATGTAACTCGTAGGAACTGACCCCGCAGCCGCGGAACTCCCGATTTGAGAATATGACTGTAATTTGCATATTTGTAGACTCAAACAAGACATGGCGTTAGACGGTGAAAACTCGAAACATCCCCCTAACGGCCCCATGGGTTGCACCAAAACCTCCCATGGGACCAATGTAACTTGTAGGAACTGACCCCGCAGCCGCGGGACTCCCGGTTTGAGAATACGACGATAATTTGCATATTTCTAGACTTAGGCTTAAAAACATGGTGTTACAGGGTGAGAACTAGTAACAGCCACCGAACGTCACCGTGGGTGGCACCAACACCTCCCACGGGACCAATGTAACTCGTAGGAACTAACCCCGCAGCCGCGGGACTCCCGATTTGAGAATACGACGGTAATTTGCATATTTTTAGACTTAAGCAAAACATTGCGTTAGAGGGTGAAAAATCAAAATAGCCCCCGAACATCCCCGTGGGTGGCACCAACACCTCCCACGGGATCAATGTAACTCGTAGGAACTGACCCCACAGCCGCGGGACTCCCGGTTTGAGAATACGATGGTAATTTGCATATTCCTAGACTTAGGCTTAAAAACATGGCGTTAGAGGGTGAGAACTCGAAACAACCCCCGAACGTCCCCGTGGGTGGCACCAACACCTCCCACGGGACCAATGTAACTCGTAGGAACTGACCCCGTAGCCGCGGGACTCCCGGTTTGAGAATACGATGGTAATTTTCATTTTTCTAGACTTAAGCAAAACATGGCGTTAGAGGGAGAAAACTCAAAACTGCCCCCGAACGTCCCCGTGGGTGGCACCAACATCTCCCACGGGACCAATGTTACTCGTAGGAACTGACCCCGCAGCCGCGGGACTCACGTTTTGAGAATACGATGATAATTTGCATATTTTTAGACTTAGGCTTAAAAACATGGCGTTAGAGGGTGAAAAATCGAAACAGCCCCCTAACGGCCCCGTGGGTGGCACCAACACCTCCCACGGGACTAATGTAACTCATAGGAACCGACCCTGCAGCCGCGGGACTCCCGGTTTGAGAATACAACGATAATTTGCATATTTCTAGACTTATGCTTAAAAACATGGCGTTAGAGGGTGAGAACTAGAAACAACCCCCGAACGTCCCTGTGGGTGGCACCAACACTTCCCACGGGACCCATATAACTCGTAGGAACTGACCCCGCTACCGCGGGACTCGCAGTTTGAGAATACGACGGTAATTTGCATATTTCTAGACTTCGGGTTAAAAACATGGCGTTAGAGGGTGAGAACTAGAAACAGCCCCCGAACGTCCCTGCGGGTGGCACCAACACTTCCCACGGGACCCATATAACTCGTAGGAACTGACCCCGCTACCGTAGGAACGTCCCTGTGCAAGCGCCTAGGGTCAGCAACGTCCCTCCTCCGCTGAGGTGTAGGTTGGTCTTTCCGCGGTGCCTGGGGTGGTCCCCTGGCGTCAGGATGAGGCTGAAAATCCGCCGGAGTGATCATTTCCGGTGAGACTCCAGGTGGCCTCATCATATTTTGGTTGAGCTATGTGAATTGCTCCTACATCGCTTGTTGCATTGTAACTAAAGACCTCAAGGTTGTGGCCACCTTTGCCATTTTGGACTGAGGCGGTGCCTGGCTGGAGCTAGGTCGTCCCGCAACAGGCGGTGGAAGAGGTGGTGGTAATTCCGGTGCCATGTGTTAGCACAAAAGAACTGGTGTAGTAGATGAGCTTAATATCTTAAAGGACCTCTCTCAATGGTGAAACAGCTCCACGCAGCGGGTGAGGCCTGGTTCACCACCAGAGTCTCCGGTGAGGTTAAGCAAATAAAGAGGAAGAGACGACTTCTCGTTCCCACATACGGTGCCAAAATGATGATGCTATAAATAGAACCACTAATCAAGGTGTTTGTATGTTCAGACTAGCGATAACAGTGCCAGCACATGAGTAACTATGCACATGTATATAAGAGATAGTGGCGAGGAGAAGAGGAAGAGACACCTGAATATAAGTGGTTCAGCCAATTTGGCCTACATCCACTGTACAAGTGTGTGATTAATTTCACTGTATGAGGGCACTAATGGCCATGGATACAATCTCTCAAGCTTTCTCTCTCTATTGTATATTTGGACAGAGTTTTAGCTAGGGTTGCCAATTTCGGGATCCTTTACAGGGTAAAGGATGACCTCTATATATAGTGCCTGGGGGGTGTAATGTACCCCCAAGCATGCAATGAACAAGTGCATCAGGATCGAACCAATATGAGAATGACACCTGGCTGATCTCATGTAGATAATGATGACCTCAATATTCCCCCACGTGAGGGGAATGATTCGATTATAACTCATTGTGTACACATGTTCCCAATAATATATATATGCTGATAAGGGCTCGACCATGTGTGAATGTTCCCAACCTTGGCCTCGAAGCGGACAAGGTGGTGACCTTGGCTCAGTGGGAAAGTCGAGGTAAGGCATGCTGAGCTGTGACGTCGGCCTGGGCCGAGGTAGTGGTGGAAAATCATAAACATCGGTTGATCACTAGCCGAGATTGGTTATGATGATGGGATGGCAACCTCGGCCTCTTCCAACCCGAGGTTGCAAACCTTGGATGACCAGATGGATAACCGCCCCTGCGGATTATGGAGACCACACCTGTCGAGGTAGCTAGTAACGTCGGCCATGGCCGACCTTGATTAGGATGAAACCGCTGGTCGTTGATCTAAGGCCCCTCTAACATCGACCGTCTTCATGGCCGAGGTTGATGTCTCTGAGCCTAGGGGGTGCATTCAGAGCATATCAATCCCGAATAATAATTCTGGTGAATTTTATCAGGATCATAATTTTCAAAATATGCTAAGTCTCCTCTTGAGCCTCTCCTCCTACAATCCTTTTTATGTCCCTCACCGGTCGTTCAAAAATCTTTGGCATACAAAGTCCAACCGAACTCGTATATTAATATCATCACTTACACCTAATAGCAAGAAAAAGTAAGTCGTAATATGAAGAGGAATACAACAATCCTAATGATATGGCTCTATATCAAAGAACGCTACAGTAAAACGTAAAAGGTTGCACAGATCCTAAGGACACTAGAACCTGATGCTCTGATACCACTTGTGACACCCCTCCCAATTAAATCTAGGTGATCAGTCCATTACTAAATTAAACAACAATCATTAGTGGTTTCATTCCTAGCATCACTGTGGAAACTTTTAAAACTTACTAATCACCTATTATTGAAAAAGGTTGTGTCAATTTTATCCTTCTTACTAACATGCATCAATTTAATCCTATGCAAAACATTCACCATTCAACACATTAGATAATAAGTAATGAACCAAATGAATAAATAAAATGACTGGATAAACATTCCAGTTAAACATTCGTAATAATCAAATCCATAATGAATTAAATATGACAAGTCTCAATAAACTAAAAACCAAATATAAATACACTGTCTCTGAAATACTATCGGAATAAGAGTGGGAGACATGCCTTAACTGAAATAGATACTCATAAGGAAGAGATGATAAATATGAAGGCATCTACTATGCAGGTCCTGCAACTTCCATAGCATCTACAACATGTTAATGGAAAGGAACTCCTATGTTTGGTGTCCCTGTGTCTGGGAACCTAAAAATGGTTTTACAAAAAACAAAGACAAGAGATTTTCAACGGGTCAGAGCTCGAGTGAAAACAGTTTAAAATAAATTTAGCAAGCGATTTAAAATGCAAAATCAGCAGATATAATATATATGTTAGGTTTATGTGTCCTCTCTTGAGATCCTCACCTCTCAACTAATGTGCACCTAACGTATGTTTCTACCACCCGAACTAATTATGCTACCCCGCCTAACTAGTCCCAACAAATATTTATATTTCTTTATACGCTAGCACGTTGTGCCCACTCGTTTTGCCCATATTGTACATTAGTAAATTCTTTACATCAATTAGCTAATTATGAAATTCTTAATATATGTTTAGCTCTTCATATACTAAATTATTTAAGATGTCACTATCTTTATCATGTACTAAGCACGTAGTAGAATACTTCACAAATATATATATATTTATCTCTCTATATAATATATATACAAAAATACGACACCCCGAGGCTAAGCTGCGGTGAAGCACCCCTAGGCTGAGCTGCGGTGCATGCATATATGACAAGTATATATAATTATCACTCTAGATTATATATATTAATATGGCACCCCGAGGCTAAGCTGCGGTGCGGCATACTCTTCTATCAAGTCACGGTACATCACGTACAAAATAAAGGACTACCGGTTCAGAATCACTCTCGAACTATAAAAACAAATCACATATATTAGAGGTGAACATAGTCCTAAGCCTTTGGGATACACACATACCTACACATCCAAATGATCGAGGACACCCTAAATCACCGTAGTGTGCATTACCCAAAGTTCTCTGTCTTGAGGTACAATTCAATATCCCCCCCAAATGGACTCCTCAGAATAAGACTGACTACAATGTGAAACCTCCCTTGATAGAAAGTAGCGTAAGTATGTCAATACACATAAGAATCATACAAGAGATATTCTTACCACCTATAAAAATCAGTAGGTATACACACAATCTAGATATTATCATTCGTAGGTAGTATGTTTCTCTCGAATACTCACCGTAGTTATTACTTACGACTTTTACTCACTATCCTATTTATATAAATTTTCACACAACTCTAAGGGCCCTAGTTACACCTTCCTTATTTTTCAATAGTTATTCCCATTGTCAGTACTGGTCAGAAACATAGGTTCACTCATCACTACGTCACCCTTCGCGAATTTCATTCATTTATCAGTTTTTGATATTTTCTCTATTATCCCAATATCTACTCATCTCACTTTATGTAAACCTAATCTCCACTTTAGGCCTAATATCCTTATTATAGAACAACAATCACAATTAATCAATCTTGGCAACCTCTATTCGAATAACAACTAAAAATAACATTTCTTAAAATTTTCCCAATGATACTACCCAGATTATTAAAATGCATTTTTGAGGTATTTCGGAGCCATTTTTGGAGAAAAAGTACCGGAGAACAAAATGCGGAAAACATGATTTTCTACGAGGAAGCGCAAACAGAATAGACATTTTCAGAACCAAAATGGCGTAAAACGGTTTCTAAAATGATGGTTTTACTTGCCCAATTTCATAGACTTCTTCAAATTCAAGAAGTTGTTCTACAATTCAATCCTACCAGTCAAAACAAACATTTCTCCCATATAAATCATGACCCAATTATGATTTCGCGGTCTCTACATAAACCAATCAAATTTACATGCAAGATGCTACCCAAGAACATTTTTCTCTTTCTTCAAATTAATTCAAAACATGTGATATTCATATAAAATTCGTCACATTCAAACATGGATGTTATATCCATTTTAGATTGTGAAAGATTAACAATTGCCTCATATTATAGGTATGATCTGTTGTAGAAGAAAAGTATGGATTCATTTCTCTTCCCCTGATTTACACGATGGTGGTGTTTGTGGTGTAAGAAGGTTGTTCTTAGTCTTGGAACCCTTAGGAATACCTCTCTTCCTTCCTTCTGCATCCTCTCTCCTTTTTGGTAACTAATAACCCTAAATTCATTTTCCTATCAGATATATTAACTCTCCCATTTTGGTAGGTCCACTTTCTCTAAAATTTCAAAAGACTAAAATACCCCTACGGGGTGTCGGTTTGGCCTAAAATTCATCCAGGACCCAAATAAAACTCCTGAGTACACTTTTCTGAATTTTTTGACCCTTCTGGACACTTTGGCACACTCGAAATGACCATATGGATGAATTAAAAATAAATTACTTTTTATTTTATTAAATTGAGTCTTGAGATGACTGACACGCGCATCCCGACTAAATTATTTCAACTCATGACAATTTTAATATATTCACAATCCCATATTACTTTATTCACTAAGTTATATTCATTATAATTCACATTAATAAATACTAACCCTTGTCTGGCCAGTTAATATTTATTTTAATCTGAATTAATTTCCAACTAATTTTCCATATTTAATTTAATCAATCCCACAAGACAATATCATCATTCAATCCAAAGTATTATTCCAAAAAAAGGTATGGAAAGTAATAAGTTTGGTTTATAACTCCAGTATGGAGTTGTTTATGGGATTTTGAGTAATGAAACGAAAGGCTATATTAAGTCCTAAAAGGGTTTACAAGGTAAAAAATATAAGGTGAGGTCAAGGTCAATATGGGTGATATAACAAAGATGGCCTATGATCATTTCCTAAAGTTTATGCAATTCTCGAGTCAAAACAAGTTTAAAAATCATGCTCAAGTAACATATTTCATAAATGAACTCAATTAATGAACTATCAATTGAAAGAATAGTTAGATTACCAACAAATTTAATTCAACGAGGAAAGAGTAGTGTATAACACTCACAAATGAAGGTATGTCTCGAATCTCACTTATGTAAGTATATAAAATGGAACAAAAGATTACGAAGTTATAAAAATCTTAAACAAAATCAATAAAATAATAAAAGTTCATGTGCTCATGAGTTAAAGTATAATTCATTAAGTATTCATAATATCAATGGTTTGAGGACTAAAGTCTAATAACTTCTAAAATCAAGAGCATGTATCATTGAATTGTCTATTGAATTGATCATTTGTTAAAATTTATCGTCGTAAACAAAGGCAAAAGCCCAACAAAAGAGAAAAAAGAAGGAAAATATTTTGAAAATTTTCAATTTTTTCAACAAAAGCATGCTTGGAATGAACATGTTATCAAATCAATGAAACTAAAAAAGTAATGGGAAGAATAATCCACAACCCCTAACTTAAACGTTGCATTGTCCTCCGTGCGAATCAAGAACACAACATAAAGAGAGAAAAAGAAGGATATTACCCAAAATGGAGCGATCTTCGGATAACACAAGTCCATTGAATCTACAAAACATATTAGTACCAAGAAAAACAAAAGTGATAATAAAAAGTTTAATAATGACACTAGACTACATTTAAAAAGAGAGAAAAATGAAAGAAAGAAAAAAAAAGAAAAAAAACAACTATTTACAACCTACAATTTGAACTTCTAACTAACAATACACTAGAAGTCTAAATTTATGAGGATCTACCTAAAATATGATTTGGCTTTGAAGGATCAATGGTGGACCCTCCCTTTCATGCATGCCTTTCAGAAAATTAGAATTTTATTTGAACAACGGAAGGCATGTGTAGCGTGGAAGAAAGGAACCATCATCAATTAAAAGTTTGGGAGGGATGATGGGGGGTTTGGATATAACGGGGGATAAGATCGAATTGATCTCAAGAAAATTAAAATTACATCCTCAAGTTCTTTCAATTGGAAGGGGAGGTGGGCCAAGTGCTAGCGAATAGCCCATGAGATGAAGCATCTCAAAATAACACTCTCGTTCAAGAAGCGGGTCAAAGTTCTCAAGACTTTCATCTGATTATTGTGATAGATTTAATTCTTGTGATAGACTTCCAACCTCAAAAGAATTTGAAATAACTGTAAGATGTTGAAATTCGAAAGTTATTGGATCACTCTCAATGATTTCTTCCTAAAAAAAAGGTGGAGGTGAATTCAAGTTTCAACCTCAACTGAACTTTTTGAAGAAGAAATCATCTCATCGAATTAGACATTTTTTATTTGTCCAAGCTTCATAAATCTCTAATTCATCGTTCAATTCCTTATTCCAACTTTACAAATTTTTTTCACAAGACAATGAGTGATAACATAAAAATTCTTGATTTTCACGTTCAATTAATTCATTTTCAAGAATTTGGAAGCATTAACGCAGTCTTAGGAGTGTAACTTTGAGGACTATTATCATAACAATTAAAGTTATTAAAAGAGTTAGGGTGAGACATTTCAAAGTCGGCAATTCAAAAATGTGTCAGGCAACAAAGTTTCAAGTTTCTCGAATGAATTTAATACAAGTCAAAAATAAAGAAAAAAAGAATATACAATATACACACAAAGTACTAAAAGAATAAAATCCTAAAATGAACCGCTCCCCACCACTAGTGCCATTTTTCATGAGGCATAAACTTTGTATTTAAAAAATGTTGTTGGGTGTTTACGCCCTATAAAAAAAGATACCACAACTTGGCACACTAAAAATGGAAGTGTAGCGGCAAGTAGGGATCGAATCCACCAGGAACGGTATTTAGGATTAAATTGTTTTAACACTTAGCAAAGGGGGAAACGAAAGAAGAAGAAGTTAATTATGCTAATTAAAACTAAACAAAGATTAATAAAACGAGATAAGGATCATATCCCCTCCATGGGCTAAATAACACATAAAAAGGATTTTCGTTCGAAAATATTTAACCAAGCATATTCAATTGATTATAAACATCAAACATGAACAAATTTAATCAAACAATGAGAGATTAAACTTTTGCTCAAATATGATCACAAATGGATTAATTTCTAAATATCGCCATAAAAACTAACATTGTGTGACAAAGAAAGTTAAATGCCTAATATTCCAACTTTAGTACATAAGGTTTCAATTAAATGCATTTTTAACCAAAACCTAGATTTCAAAGCTCAACACCCATTAATAGCGGAAATGTGACCCCAACCCGTGAAATAACTACTACACATAATTAAAGCAATAAATACAACTAATTAAATGATGGAAACAACTATTAAACTAACAATAACTAACTAACTAAGCAAGAAATCTAGAGAACAAATCATAAACAAGGAAAATGCAACTAGATTAAAGGAAAGGGAAGATGAATAATATACGTACAAAACCCAAATGGGTGCAAACCCTGGAGAAAGAGAGGGATGCAAAGATCCCCTCTTGATTTTTTAAAATAGTTCTTAGTTACCCAGTTGGTAGCCGAGGTAAAGTTGCACACAGACTATAGAAGAATAAACATATACAGATGTCCAAACAGGACGAAGTAAAATTTGGATGAGACAAATTAAAAATTAAGGACGAAGCCGATACCCGCGCCAAATGATGATGATCAAAGTCATAGGTCTTCAAGGGGTGCATCTTCCTCATGAACTCAAAGTCTCCCTTCGAAGGGTCCCTTTGAAGGGGCATTAAACATAAAAACCCTCGACCTCAGTGCCAAAGGAATAATGGGGTCGACATGCCTTAAGCTGGGTAATGTTAGCCACTAAGAAGGTCTCAAATGAGTCATGGAAAGATGAACTCGGACCATACGGGCACGATATAGACTCCATGTGAGGTGGGTTTACTCTCGGCCTTATCTAACAGTCATGTCGAGTGTTCCATGGAGTAGTTGACTCCTTTCTTTTCTGAGCGACCTCAGGTTGGGTCAGCCCACTGGCTGTCGTCTTCTTTGTGGGTTATTTTCCACCCTTTTTGATGAAAACACTATTGAGACTTGGGGAAGTCATATTCCAAAGCTCGTCTAAAATATGAGGTGGACAGTCTGTAAAGGAGAAACAAGAATGGTCAGTAATAAAGATAAAAGACAAGAAAAGACTTGTGATTAGAAAAGTTTAGTAACTAACATAACTCGTTTAAGGGGTCAACCCCCAGATTAGACTTCGCTAGAAAGTCAGAAGACATTAGATCCTCAAATTCGGTAAGGGCACCCATTTTCCCTTGACTCTTTAAAAATTCAACTTTTTCCCTATCGACAATATTGAAGTCGGGATTAAGCTTGGCCGATATATAAGGGTTTTCCTAGGCATAAGGAACTCTAGTCTTGTCCTCAGATCGATCGGCATAAGCTAAAAATTCCCAAGCTCCAAAGACAAAGAAGAATCTTGGATTCCAATGGTGATTTGATGTCTGACTGACATGGTTGATTTTCTTATCGGCCTTTTTATCCCCTAAATGGAAGTAGCTAGGAAGAGTCCTAGAGGACGAGATATTATAACAAGCCTTGGATATTTTTACTAAGGGATCGTACTCATACTTCTTCATACACAGAGAGACGAAGTTGAGTAAGATCCTCCATGAATTGAGCGCCAGTTGAGAAGGTTTAATTCCTAGACTGTACAGAATAACTCAAACGAATGGATGAACGAGGAGTTAAAAGATGAAATTAAACATCATCTCTCTTGTCCTTGTCGGGGACCCTCATAGAGATATTAAACTTGATACTGTACATATGTCTCTAAAAAAGAAGGTTAGATTCTCTAACGGTGGACTGAAAGGTCTCATCGTATGAATAAGTAATTGGTTCCCCAGCCTTAAAGTCATTATTATAGGTAGGAACCTTGGCGGTCAGGGTCCCATTAGGGAATCTCTCTTAGAATTCTATTATTATCATAGTCGAGAGAGAAATAAAAGTTGGAAGAATGGTAACGTTAACCCTCGGCTCGTCATTATTAGATACAATTTGAACTTAAAAGTCATCCTGAATGGATGACTCGGCTTGTTGGGAAGATAAAGACCAAGATGAACTCTCGGCCGACTCAGACCCCTCAAGATTTGAGGATGAATGTCTCATGGATTCTTTAAAATAATCTCAACTATCGTCTTAAGTACAGGACAAGCGAGACATCTCATCATCACCAACCTCAACTGGAGGAGGTTAGATGGTTTTTAGGGGAATAAGGAAGACTGGATGAGTGAGGTAAGCTGATATACCCATATATACCCTCTGCCAGGCCGAGGGTGTCCTCCACCTAGACGAGGGCTCAGACCCAGGATGAGTCCAATGACCATAATACCATTATAGGAAGGATAAGACAAGATGATCCCTCAGCCAAGATTAGATGACCCTTCAAGGGGCCGACCCCTCATCATGGCCCAGAAGACCCTCGGTGAGGGCCGACCCCTTATCATGGCCCAGATGACCCTGTGAGGGGACGACCCCCCATTATGGACTAGATGACCCTTCAAGGGGATGACCCCTCATCATGGCCCCAGACGACCCTATGAAGGGACGACAGTACGAGGCTCACATCCAATCAGGCCCGATGCCAGCACCAACTTTAGCCTCGCCTTGGCATCCTAGGTCGAGGGTGATATCATCATAGCGCGTGACTTGGGAGACGTATGGAGCAGTGCTTGTGGGACTCATATAACAAGTGGACTAAACCATTATAATACTATCATCCCCTCACGTGAGGGAATATTATATCATCATTAATTGCAAGAGGCACATCCAAGTGTCAGCAGGGGATTGGCTAGATCATCATTCACATGCACCATGCATGCTTGGGGGCACACTACACCCCCAAGCCCTATATATACTGGTCATCTTCAACCTTGTAAAGGGGTCGAGAATTTTAACCCTAGCTAAAACTCTGCTTGTACACACAGTAGAGAGAGGGAGATTATGTCCATTGTATCTAAGGCCATTAGTGCCCCTATCTAGTGGATCACACACTCACAGTGGTCGTAGGCCTAATTGGCTGAACCACTATACATCATTATTTTATTCCTCTTAAACTCATCTACTTCTATACACTTACACAAATATATAACTCGATTTCTACCATTGTTATTATTGTTTGGGCTATTCACCTCTTATATGGTGGTGCTAAATCTTAGCATCATCAATTTGGCACCGTCTGTGGGAACGAGAAGATATCACTTCCTTTATACAACTTGAACTCACTGGAAACTCTGGTGGTGAACCAGGTCTCCCCCTTCGTGTGGAGCTGTTTCACCATTGAAAGAGGCCCATAAGGTTCTCACTCTTATCAGTCTTTTGATCATTCATCACTTCATAGCTCATACACATGGCACCAGAGATGCCACCACCACCTCCTCCACTGGATAGTGGAGTAGGACCTAGTTCTAATCATGCACCACCTCAGTCTGAGATGGCTGATGTGGCGGCCATCCTGAAGTCTTTAGCAGCAAGCCATCGGATTATGCAGGAGCAATTTACAACTCTTAGCCAAAACATACTAAGACCACCATGAGTCTCACCGGAGATGATTACTCCGGCAACAAGTCTAGGGTAGCATGAGGCCAGGGGAGCACCCACCACATAAAGACTTTCCACCTCCTAACGCGACTAAGAATTTGTCTCAGAAATGCGTTCACTCTAGGCTCAAGTGCAAGCCTGTCGCTCAAGTAATACACCCGATAAGTCGGGATCGTATCCACAGGGATCGAGATTGCCAAATAGTAATAAGAAAAATTATTAAATCTTGAAATGATTTCTTAAAAGAAACGAAAAGAAGATTAATAATTGGGAAAATTTCTATTAAAAAATTAATTAAGAAAAACAAACTAAAAAGTGCAAAAGAAATTAGATCTGACAAATGGGAGAAAATAGGGTAGGGTACAATCCCTCAATCCTTAACAAATTACCGTATAAAATACTAGAATCGTAAAGTAAAATTATTGACTAGATCCGGTTTTTATACATTCTAAGCATTACATATATGAGGGATCTAGCCCGCATCATATGAAATCAAAGATAGATATAAAGCGGTGAATGAATCCAGTCTTTATATATTCTAAGCATTACGTATATGAGGTTCAAGCCCGCATCATACGAAATCAAAGATAAATATAAAGCGGTGCTTTCACGATTCAATCAATATTTTAATTTAACCTCTATTTTCTACATAAATAATTTGCCTTGGATTGAGTTCATGTACCCAAACCCTTGGGAATTTAGCTACTCATGATTTGGTTCAAGAATAAATTCACACACAAAATTATGGATCTACAAGACATGGAAATAATTTGCAAATAATAAAACTAGAGAATGGAAAGATATTACTTGAATTCAGCAACAAAAAATGGAATTGGAATCTTCATGAAAACTCTTGAAGGAATAGAAAATTTTCTCTCAAAATCTAACTCTAAAATTTAATCTAGAACTTCTAACCTACTCCTAACCTAGCCTCTCTCTAGCAACTCCCCTTTTGGAATGACATAGGGATTGGCCTTTTATAGATCTCAAAAAGGACTTTTCCCATGCCTCTCCACGTTTTGACCTTTTAATATACCTAAATGAGACTCTTCCCATGCCTCTACACGTTTTACAACTAATAAAAACGAATTAAACAAGAAATTTCAATAGTTGTCTCTTCAGTTCTGAAAATGACTCTTCATTTCTGAAAATGACTCTTCACTATCTCGCAACTTCAAAACCTCGTAACTTCTTCATTGTAGCTCGGATTGAGGTACCGTTTTTTCCAGTGTTCTTGTAATTTAGAGCTCTTCAACTTTCTAGTTGGCCCCACCTCCGTACTAAAGCTGAAAAATTACGAAAATGCCCTTCAACTCTCCATTTCTTGGTTTCTTTCACTGTTTTGAGTTCTCCTTCGCACTAACTTGCGTGAAATACCTGTAAAACACATGAGAAATACAGAAAACACGAAATACTTGCCAAAAAATGTTAGTAGAATAAATAAGAGACAAATCCAAGCTAAATACACTGCACGGGATCATAAAAATACCGAAATTAAGGGGATAAATGTGAAGAATATGTGCATAATCACACCCCCTAACTTAGAACTTCGCGCGTCCCGAGCAATGTAAATGAATCTAACCAAAAATCCACTCTTGAAAATTCTTTTATTAAAATAAAATTCCACTTTCGCAGGCAAGCGATTGCATTTAGCGTATGCAACAAGCCTTTAAACCTCTAGCTTACCCTAGTAGGACGAGTTTTGTCTCGTGAGGGTTTGCAGTGAATACACCCACAAAATTCTTTATTAACTCAAATAAATATCAAAATACTTAAAAATTGTACAATTTAAACTTTTCGAAAAATAATCACCATAAATTCATATTTAAATGTCTCAAACCATAGTGTGTGTGTGCAAAGCCAAAAATTAAACCTCAAATTTCCACCAATTGAGCATTAAGTTACTTTCCGAAAATTCATTTTGATTCAAATTCTTACGGATGCACTCACAAACGAATCACTCGAATTGTGGCTATTTTCTCTCGGTCTGCATGATATAAAGAGTAAATATAATGGACACAAATTCACGCATACAAAATTGAAAAGAAGGAAATATATGGTGAAAATATTTCATCATCGGAATACAATTATTAGGAAATGGGAACATCACCTCTAATTCACACCATTTAATCTCTCATATTATCTTTTCATGTCCTAGCTCTCCATGCAGTAATTAATTTCGCTATTCGGACTCAGTTAGGACTTTATCGGGTTATAAGGTGTAAAGGGTAAAAATGGGAATGGACAGAATGTTCGGAATTGGAAAATGTCCTTATGACGTCCATTTGTGTTTTTTCGAGCATTTGCTCAATTTTCTCTTTCTTTTTCTTTTTCCCTTTTTTTTTTCTTTTTCTTTTCTTGCTATTTTTTTTTGTTGAGCATTTTTTCTGTTTTTCTCTTGCCCCTTTTTATAGCACAATTTGGACTTTATTTGATGAATATTCAATTTTCACAATTCCGGGCTATTTGGGTTTTTCGGGTTATCAAACGAAAGGGAAATATTTTATTAGGCTCAAAGTGGGTTGCAAAGGGATAATTTTTCACAACTTTTTATGGCTAATATTTTTGGGTAACAAATGAGGGCCTACTTTATTGTCCAAATTGCTAATCACATTACCATATGCATCTCAAGATTAATTAAGTTTAGAGATATATTCAGCACGAATTTCGAGACAACATTTAACACATTTTCCATAACCGATCAAAACAAAGGATTGAGATCATCAAAGACTTATTAAAATGCTGAAAAGGACTTTGAGTTAATCATAAAATCGGATCAATTTAAAAACTCATAAAAAATTGAAAGGATCGAAATCTCAGTGGGTTTGATCAATCTCCACACTTATTCGTTAAGTCGCCAATTTTCTTTCAATTTCCATCTTCAGTCAATTTTGGCTTAGTGCATTTTGATTGTTAACAATTTGAGACTTCAAACAGAATAAAGGTGATATTTTTGAAAAATTTAAATTCTAATTTTTATTTATTTTGAACAAAAATATTTTTGGCTTTTCTCAAAAATTTTCAATTTTTTTTTTTGAAATTTTCTAAAAAACACAATTGGAAAAAACATGTGATTGAATCAATGAATCTAAACAATAAATGGGAAGAATATCCCACACTCCCTAACTTAAATGTTGCATTGTCCTCAATGCGAATCAAGAACACAACATAAAGAGAGGAAAAGAAAGATATTACCCAAATGTAGTGATCCTCGATGAGTACGAATCCATTGAATCTACAAAACATGTTAGAACCAAGCATAGCAAAAATAATAACAAAAACTCTAACTATCGAAACTAGACTATAATAAAATAGAAAAAAAAACTAACTATTTACAACCTAAAATTTGAACGTCTAATAAATCATACACTAAAAATCGAAAAATTTGAGGGTCCACCCAAAATACACTTTGACTTTGAGGGACTAATGGTGTACCCTCATTAGGATGCATGCCTCCCGAAAAATAAGAATTCCGTTTGAAAAACGGAAGGCATGTGAAAAGTTTAAAAAATGAACCATCACCAATTAAAAAATTTAAGGGGATAATGAAGGATTTGGGTTCATAAGAGGACAAGTCCCATTGGGATCCAAGAAATATAGAATCACGTTCCAAAGATTTTTCAAGTAGTATGGGGAGAGGGGTACACAAAAAGGAACAATCCATATTAGAAAACAATTTAAGCATAGAGTGCTTGTCCTCATAAACCGAAAAATGATCCTCTTGTTGCGTAGCACGTGTGTTGGTCTCTAAGTCGGACGATATTTGAGTCGTATCTTCAAGTACCTCCGAAGACTCAAATGGTATGGGTGGAGGTTTAGGAAGGAGAAATTCATCAATTCTATTGTCCCACTCGCTTTCGTCTAAATGACGAAATGAGGCCCAGAAAGATTGGACTTCATCATTTAGGCTCGCATCCACCGGTCCGAACTCGCGCTCAAACTCTGCTAGGCTCAACTCCTCTATCTCTCTCGCTTGCTTGGTGTCCTCAAAATTTTTTCCCTCAAAATTTTCAATTGGATCTGGTGGAGTGACACGTCTAAGTGTGTGGCCCGTAAGATGAAGCATCTCAAAATAACATTCCCATACAAGAAGCGGATCAACATCCTTAAGACATTCATCCAATTCTTGTGATGGATTTAATGGTTCGATAATAGTGGGGACACAAGGAGACAAATGATCCTCAACCTCAGTAGATTTTTCAATATTTATAATAGGTTGAGATTCAAAAGAACTTGGATCAATTTCAATGATTTCATTCTCAAAACTATTAGGTGAAGCGCAAGTTTCGACCTTTTCTAAGTTGTCCAAATAATCATTCAACTCCTTTCAAGTTGCTATAATTTTCGACTCGAGAACAGCACGGTCATCATATTGCTTTTGTAGATCAAGTAAGAGTTCTTCCAAAGTAGGCTTTCTTGGTTCTAGCACCTCGAATTCCTCATTTGGTTGAAAACTTACTTGATCTTCAAAACTATCGGAAAAAAAAATCCTCATTGGGTTCAAATAATGCATCTAACTCTTGCTCCCAATAACGATTTTGTTCGCGATATTCTTTTTCAAGTCTTTCTTCTTCAAGCAATTGATTTTGATAAATTTGGAGTTTCTCAGCACTAGGCTTGTATTTAATATAATCATCTTTAGTGATATTGATCCAATGGTCATAAGTCTTGAGTGCCTCCTCTTCCTCACTATTAGCATAACAATTAAAGCCACCAAAAGAGTTAAAATAAGACATTTCAAATTGGGCAATTCAAGAACGTGACACCCATATTTTTTTTCAATTTTTTTTTTTCGAAATCACTTGTAGATAAAAATAACTATCTTAAAATTTTAACAATTTCAATCCCCGACAACGGCGCCAAAAACTTGACGCGACTGAGTATTTGTCTCAGAATGCGTTCAATCTAGGCTCAAGTGCAAGCCTGTCGCTCAAGTAATAAACCCGGTAAGTCGGGATCGTATCCTCAGGGATCGAGATTGCCAAATAGTAATAAGAAAAATTATTAAATCTTGAAATGATTTCTTAAAAGAAACGAAAAGATGATTAATAATTGGGAAAATTTCTATTAAAAAATTAATTAAGAAAAACAAACTAAAAAGTGCAAAAGAAATTAGATCTGACAAATGGGAGAAAATAGGGTAGGGTACAATCCCTCAATCCTTAACAAATTACCGTATAAAATACTAGAATTGTAAATTAAAATTATTGACTAGATCCGGTCTTTATACATTCTAAGCATTACATATATGAGGGATCTAGCCCGCATCATATGAAATCAAAGATAGATATAAAGCGGTGAATGAATCCAGTCTTTATATATTCTAAGCATTACGTATATGAGGTTCAAGCCCGCATCATACGAAATCAAAGATAAATATAAAGCGGTGCTTTCACGATTCAATCAATATTTTAATTTAACCTCTATTTTCTACATAAATAATTTGCCTTGGATTGAGTTAATGTACCCCAACCCTTGGGAATTTAGCTACTCATGATTTGGTTCAAGAATAAATTCACACACAAAATTATGGATCTACAAGACATGGAAATAATTTGCAAATAATAAAACTAGAGAATAGAAAGATATTACTTGAATTCAGCAACAAAAAATGGAATTGGAATCTTCATGAAAACTCTTGAAGGAATAGAAAATTTTCTCTCAAAATCTAACTCTAAAATTTAATCTAGCACTTCTAACCTACTCCTAACCTAGCCTCTCTCTAGCAACTCCCTCTAGCAACTCCCCTTTTGGAATGACATAGGGATTGGCCTTTTATAGATCTCAAAAAGGACTTTTCCCATGCCTCTCCACGTTTTGACCTTTTAATATACCTAAATGAGACTCTTCCCATGCCTCTACACGTTTTACAGCTAATAAAAACGAATTAAACAAGAAATTTCAATAGTTGTCTCTTCAGTTCTGAAAATGACTCTTCATTTCTGAAAATGACTCTTCATTATCTCGCAACTTCAAAACCTCGTAACTTCTTCATTGTAGCTCGGATTGAGGTACCGTTTTTTCCAGTGTTCTTGTAATTTAGAGATCTTCAACTTTCTAGTTGGCCCCACCTCCGGACTAAAGCTGAAAAATTACGAAAATGCCCTTCAACTCTCCATTTCTTGGTTTCTTTCACTGTTTTGAGTTCTCCTTCGCACTAACTTGCGTGAAATACCTGTAAAACACATGAGAAATACACAAAACACGAAATACTTGCCAAAAAAGGTTAGTATCATAAATAAGAGACAAATCCAAGCTAAATACACTGCACGGGATCATAAAAATACCGAAATTAAGGGGATAAATGTGAAGAATATGTGCATAATCACCTCCATAACGGTGGAGGGATATTGCTGACCCCCGACGTCTATGTCTAGGGAGGTAAGGAAACCGTTTCCCAGAAGATGAATATGATGATCTGGATGTGGAAGAGACCCCCCATAGAGTGTTGGGAGCCGTATGAGGTCTTAAACAATACTGTGCTACCAATTCAGGAAATAAGAGGGAAGTGTGGAAGGAAAAATCTCGACGATCGCCCGAGGGGATCTACTTTCGATCGTTTGAGTAGGGGGTTGGCCTTTAAGAGGCTGGGCCCCGTAAATGACGTACGAGAAAAATTATCCCAGTCGAGAAGTATTGCGAGGTCCAGAAGGGAGGCAACAGATGGTCATGGAGAAGTAAACAGTCGACACAGACCTGTCGCAGTAGAAACCTCCATTCACCTCAAAGAGGCGACAGGGGATAACATCGGCCAAGACGACCCTACGAGGCCCTGGAATGACTCAATCCAAAGGATGGAGGATAAAATTGGTTATATTCGAAAAAGACGGGAACCTCTTCAAAGAGGATACTCCACAGGCTCATCCTTTGTGGCCAAGATAGTCAACCTCCCAACACCATCTAAGTTTAAGCCACATGCGATCACCCCAAGGTATGACGGGAGTACCTACCCTGTTCATCATATTGAGATGTACCAATAAGTGGCAAACATATACTCTATCTTCGATGAGATGAGGTGTCGTGCCTTTTCCGGCACCCTGACAGGGGTCGCACATGTCCGGTATATTTATCACCAAAAGAACTCCATTGAAAATTTTAAGTAGTTAGTAGACCGATTTATCCATAACTTTTGCTTTGGAGTAAGGCCACAGAAGAAGACCACACACCTGCTCTATGTTAAGTAGGGGAAGATCAAGAGCCTAAGAGACTATATAGCCACATTTAACAAAGAAAAGTTGGAGGTCGAAGACTATGAGAAAAGCATCCAAAAGGGAAAGCTATTATGGAAGCTTGCTAAAGACCCCCCAAAGACGACGATAGAGTTACTGGCCACGGCTGGGAAGGTAATGAACGCCGAAGAGGCGATGGCCGCAAAATACGAAGATGAAAAGGAAGTACTAGTGGTGGTAAGTACCAGAAAAAGAAAAAAGAGGGGAAGAAGAGGTCTGCTGATGGTAAATTTGCTGATTACACCCCTCTAACGGTCAACTACGAACATATTCTGAATGAGATAAAGAGAGACTGGTGCATGAAGTGGCCTGAGAAGTTGAGTGCAGCCCCTTACAAGAGGAACAAAAACTTGTGGTATGATTTTCACCAAGGCCATGGCCATGTGACCGACAAGTGTTTTGCTCTGAAAGATGAAACTGAAAAAATGTTAAAAGAAGGGAAGTTAAGGAAATAGGTTGACAAAGGTGCCTTCAAGAGGGGCCGAGGGGATGACCCTAAAAATAAGAGAGGTGATATGTGCAGAGAAGATCCTCTAAACGTAAGGGACGACCCTTCAAATGATGAGGATGATCCTGACCTCCCACCGAGAGATGACCACGTCTCTGTAAAAAGACTTAATATGATCTCACTCGGTGTAGGGATGATCTCTAGGGGCATTTTAGGAGGAGGATCATAAGTCGCAGACCGGAAGGCCCATGTAGCTGAAACCAAGGCAGTAACGAAAGCTGTACACTCAACCTCTGTTGAATCAAAGTCAGAAAAGAGGAAAAAAGTTGATATGGATACTTTGAGAGTGAGTTTCTCAAGAATGGACTTCAAGGGCCTCTTAGCCCCGCATGATGACCCTCTTGTAATCACCACCAGGGTACACGAATGTGAGGTGCCGAGGATCTTGGTGGATGGGGGAAGTTCTGCAGATGTGATGTTTTGGCCGTGCTTTAAAGCCTTAGGTCATAGTCGTGCTAGGATCATCCCGTACCATCGCCCATTGATTGGTTTCAGTGGGGAAAACGTTCATCCTCTAGGAGTGTTTGGGACCGATGTTAGGAAGGGGGACGAGTGGTCGAGATGGATTACCAAGAAGGTTAACTTTTTTATGATGGATGAACATGTCTTCTCAGCCTACAACATTATACTGGGGCGAGTGGACCTCAAGGAGTTTGAGGCCGTGCTGTCCACGGTTCATCAGATGTTAAAATTCTCCACCCCTTACAGGGTAGGGGAAGTTCAGGGAGACCAGACGACAACACGGGAATGTTACTTCAACTCCGCCTAAGAAAGAGAGGCACACAAGAAGGCAACAACTACTTACAATATTGATACCCTCGATCCCAGAGATTCAATAGGCAGAATAATATAGGAAGATGTTGAGATACAAAGCTTCAAAATTCACTGTCATCGGAGACACCTTGTATAAAAAGGGGTTTTTCCTCCCCTTGCTCAGATGTGTTCACCTGTCTGAGGTCCCACACATATTGCAAGATGTGCATGAGGGGTCATGTTCAAGCCACATTGGGGGCAAGTCTTTAGCAAAGAGGATAGTAACCCAGGGATACTGGTGGTCGAACTTGGGGAAAGATTCCACGACATACGTAAAAAATTATGATAAATGTCAAAGGTTTTCCACCATCCCTCACCAACCTCATCAGCCTCTTACCTCCATCACATCCCCATGGTCTTTCGCAGTATGGGGAATCGATCCAGTAGGACCCTTGCCTAGGACTATCAATAACTATCGATACTTGATCATAGCAATTGATTATTTCTTAAAATGGGTGGAGGCGAAGCCGAGCATAAGACCTTCCAGTTTATCTGGAAAAAACATTATATATAGATATGGTCTCCCCAACACCCTCATATCAGATAACGGGACTTAATTCAAGAATGCATCTCTGGAGAAATACTGGAAAAGGGTCGGTGTTAAACAATTCTTCTCTACCCCAGGCCGACCTTAGGCTAATGGGAAAAATGAAGTTATATATAGAATAATCCTAGATATGATCAAGAAAAAACTCGAGAAGGCTAAAGGAAGATGGGTTGAGGAGTTGTACGCTGTACTGTGGGCCTACAAGATGACGGACAAGACCCCTATCGGGGAAACCCCATTCATGCTAGCGTATGGCTCAGAAGCCTTCATCCCCACTGAGATTGGGTTTCCTACTCATAGAGTCCAAAAGTATAACCCCTAGAGGAATATGGAAGAAAGGAGACTTAATCTAGACTTAATCGAGGAGAGAAGAGAAGACGCTGAGATAAGGCAAGCAGCCTATCAGCAAAGGACTACTAGGTTTTACAACTAAAGGGTGAAGCAAAGACTAATCACCTTGGGGGATCTAGTCCTCAAGAAGAAATGGCAAAAACCTAACATGCTCCACCCAAATTGTCATGTCCATATAGGGTCATTGATGAAGTTGTCCCTGGAACCTATAGACTAGAAAACCTTGAAGGGGAACCCTTTTCCAACCCCTGGAATGCAAATCATTTAAAGAAGTACTATCAATAATATTGTAATGTCCTATCGGACCACGGTTGTAATGAATTTGTTGCTCCAACAGAAAACTTGATGTTAATGAGAATGTCATATTGGCCACTCATCTTGTGTTTGTTAATTTGAGTATGATTAGGGTTGTCCTCATTAAACCACCCTCGGCAATGATGAGGGTAAATGGTGGGGACGACCCCCCATTCACTCTCAAGAAAGACGAGGGGGGACTTGAAATAATTGAAAATATTATTAATTTGGTGGAAACCACCCTCGGCTATGATGAGGGTAATGGTGGGTATGACCCACCATTCGCCCTCAAGAAAGATGAGGGGGACCTGAAATAGTTGAAAAGATCAATTTGGTGGAAACCACCCTCGGCAGAGATGAGGGTTAATGGTAGGGACGACCCTCCATTCACTCTCACGAAAGACGAGGGGGGACTTGAATTGAAAACCATTAATTTGGTGGAAACCACCCTCGGCTATGATGAGGGTGAATGGCTGGAACGACCCCCCATTCGACCTTAAGAAAGACGAGGGGGGACTTGAAATAATTGAAAACATCATTAATTTGGTGGAAACCACCCTCGATTATGATGAGGGTAATGGTGGGGATTACCCCCATTCGCCCTCAAGAAATACGAGGGATGACCCCCCACCGACAGGCCGTCCTGATCCCCCTCTCCAGATACTCAAGGCCGAAGCCCTGAAACTCATCTGAAAGCTTATATGACTCCACAGCATCGACCTCGGCCTTCTTCACTGCCTCATCAAGTTTAGCCTTGAATTGGACCCCCTTATTAGTCAAGGCCTCTTCCTTTTCTTTGATAAGGGTGTCCTTCACCTTCAGGCCGGCCTCATGCTCCTTCACCAGCTCATTCAGGACCCTTGCATGCTCAGTCCTTGCACTCTCCAGCTCAGGCTGGACAGTCTCCAATTCAGTCTTCAAATCAACGTCATGCTTAATAGCCCTCTCGGCCTCGTGAAACTTTTGTTAATTCTCAGCCATCCACTTGGTGGCCGAGGTGAAGGCGCAAACAGACCGCATAGATAAAAATCTATTAAAAGGGGCCAAGGGAACAGTTCAGTAAATTTTGGTAAATCAAAAAGACTGAAGTTGAAAGAGATACCTGAGTGAGAGTGTGCAGACCGTAGTCATAGACCTTAGTCCTGGAAATATTTGACAAGAAATCATAATCTGCGACCGAGGGAGCAGAAAACATCGAGGCCTTGGCTTCCCTCAGGTTGGCTATGAGGGAAGAGGGTTCAGCCTTTAATAATGTTAAATTCTGGGACCAGAAGGCCCCCATGCTAGAAGAGGAGCTATCCCCCTTAGTACACATCTGAGGGACCTCCACCCTCACCCTCGTCCTTGAGTCAGGCCGACGGCCATCAAGAACTTCAGGCTCCATCCTTTTGCAATTGTCGGCAGTCGGCTCAACATGCGTCGGCCCCACGACCTTTGTCTTCTTCTAAGCCTGCTGAGGATCTTTTCCTTTCTTCTTTCCCAAGCTAGATAGTAAACTTGGGGAAATCATCTCCGAGAGTTGATCAGATATATTTCCAGTATGACCTAAAAAGGAGACGATACATTAGAAATATATAATGGGAAAGAGGAAACACTTGGAGAAAAGTAAAAATGGAGCAAAAATAACCTCACATAATTCTATCAGGGGGCCGACCCTCAGACCAGCTTCTTTGAGGAAACAAGGGGTAATAAAATCTTCAAATTTGGCAAGTTCACCCTCTTTCCCTTGTTCCCTCAGGTAGTCAATGAAACGCGATAGCTTTTCTCAATCAATGCTCTGATACCGCTTGTTGGAACACTAGGCACCCTTTTAAAATTCTTATACTTAATTTCCCTTTAGGAATAGATATGTGGAAGCGAGATGATGGTTAAAATAAACAAATTTTAATTTCTTATAAATTAAAATTAAACAGAGTGAAATTAGATTAAAACACACACTTATGTTAATTTCACTTAAACACAATTAATCCAAGTCCTAGAAAATTTGCCTAAGTCATATTTCTCAATTTTACCAAATTAGGCCAAACCAATTTTAACACATCAAATTGAAGACTTCAATTAACTACACATTACCCAATATTTAATTTAGCACCAAATTAAACATGTAGTGATTAAAACCAAATTTTATCTTGAATTACCTAAGCATGCGTTCTAGGTGAGTATAGCAAGATAAAATAAATAATAAATCACTACGCCGCGATGTATGAGGAAAAACCCAAAATGGGAAAAAACCTCGGATGGCCCTAGCCTCAAATCCACTAAGTACGGAATTTACAAATACAAGCAAGATAAATTACAATACTCGACTCGATCCCTCTCAAGCCCCTACGCGTCTTTTTGTATCAACCTCTTCCTAGCGAATAACCACGGAGCTCCACCTCGGTCTCGGAATCCACCGATCGGACTTTATATGGTCACCGTCACCCGAACAAGGAGCCTTTCTCCAAGTGCGTAAATCAAAGAAAACATCTTCTTCTTTGTGGGATTTAGAAGAAAACCCAAATGTCCCTTCAAAACGGTAGAGATGAAAAACCGGTGCCAAAACTCCAAGCAATGTATATATATGGAATACTTGGAATAAATAATATGGGTGAAAACTAATGTGTAAATGAATTTTTCTTTGAAAAAATAGACACTTTAAAATATGAACTTTTCCTTTTTCTCTTTTTCTCTTTTTCTCTTTTGCTCTCAAACTCTCTCTTGGAGATAGATGTGTATGAAAAGTTAACTTTCCAAAGTTGGTTCCCACACTTAGATATTCAGTCAAAAGTTCGTGGGGAGAGATAATGGGAAAGTGGGTGAAAACTGTCAAAAACTACCATTTAACTGTTCCTGCCAAATCTCGTTCGAACGAGATTTATCGTTCGAACGAAGCCTCGTTCGAACGGCCTTCTAACGATGTTCTAGTGTCTTTAAAAATGAACTCGGTAGAAATCTCGTTGGAAATCTTGTTCGAACATCCATCTCGTTCGAACGACATTTTGAACGAAGTTACAGAGGCCAAACTGGGAACTCGTTGGCAAACTCGTTCGAACGACATTTAGTTCAAACAAAAAACTCGTTCGAACGACATATCAAACGAACTTCCAGAAAGTTGGAAAATTTTCATTTTTAGCCCAGAAACTTGATAAACTTTACTTAAAGTTTTAATTAAATCTTTCTGAAAATAAACAACAGTTTTAATTAATCCTACACCCATTATACTGTTCCAAGCTCCTATATATAGGTAATTCATTCATACCTTGGGAGCATGGAACCATGTTGATGACGTAGAAACGAGGCACTTTAAACTCGATAATATGATGAAGCTTTATACTCTTGGCCGCTATGTCTTCAACAAACACGTCATAGGCTTGAAGGATGATCAATTAACTCTATCCTATGACTCAAACGTTTTTTGTCCGAAATTGAGCCAAAACTACAAAGGACTCAATTGGAAATTTGCGTCCTTACAAATCTCCCCCTTTGGCTATTTCGGGACAAAAACCAAACAAAAATCCTAACGGGCCGTCAAGCTCTACTAGACTGACAAAAATGTCCCACCCAAAATAAAAATACAATGCTTGACTCAAACAACCCGAAGGATCACAATCTTTGCCAGTGAAAGTTGCCACTTAGAAAATAATTTATGCACACTTAAGCAAACACATTAAACGCATAGGGAATATCTCCCCCTATCATTCTCCCCCTTTTTGTTCAAGAATAGACAAAGGATAAAAATAATTTAAACATGACGCATCAAGTGATAAGAACATGAAAGCATATGGGCAACAAAAACATAACTAATCCATAAAAATGAATAGCAACTATGATGCGACAACAAATGATACCAATGTGATAAATAAAATTCCAAGCATGTGATATCAAACAAACTACGTAACAAATAAGGTACCAATTAATAATTGAAGCATAAATGGACTAGCTAAACATGGCAAAGATGTAAACAAAATACCGTAAATATGTATACATAATACATACCAAATAGACTCAAGTACACATATATAGATATAAACACACAAATGACACATACAAAATATGATAGGAGTCTTTCACAATCGTATGGTAAAAATGTGTCATATGGAAACGGAAGTGTTGGGGTGTGAACTAGTAACGATTAAATTTAGACCCAATCACTTAAAACATATTCACGGAGTTCTCAATTGATTGCAAACTTCCTCACATTTGAATATAACCTCATGTGACAATATAGATTGAACTCAATGAACAAACATACACAATGCATACAAGCCTAGCATGTTGATGATTCTACAAACCAATAGAGTCATGACATTGAAAATGGAACTAGGTTAAACGAACATTGTGCAAACCGTTGATATACCATTAAATCTCCCTCAATAAGCATTTACATTAATTTTGAATGAATATATCAATCAAACATAGGCCTTGGCAAATATTTTTTTTCTTTTTAATACCATATTTTCTTTTAGGCCTTTGGACCACATATTTCTTTTAGGTCCAAACAAACGGTGGCTTACTATTCGCAAAGGACAATAAATCCATTCGGAGCCCTTCCCCATACACATTTATATTTATCATTTTTTTTATTTCTCACAAATCTCATGTGCAACGGATTTTGACATGCACTAGTCCTCCTAGGTCACAAATATGTAGATGACAAGATTGGTATGAGAACATCTCACAAAGCTCAAATATACATATGAAGTTAAAATTTCAAAAGAGCTCGTGCATGTGTGAGTAGAGGCATATAAAAATAGAATCCATTTAATCAACACAAAATCCAACTACTGCATGTAAGCATGATAAAGAACATAATAAGGATTGACAATCTAAACCAAAAGTTCTAGCCACATGAGAGCGTAAAAGATGGGATTCAAACACAAGTGTATGCCACATAAAGTGTGTCAAACTAAAATACAAAAAAAAATAAAGAGACACTTTAAAACATGAACTTTTCATTTTTCTCTTTTTCTCTCAAACTCTCTCTTGGAGATAGATGTGTATGAAAAAGTTAACTTTCCAAAGTTGGTTCCCGCACTTAGATATTCAGTCAAAAGTTAGTGGGGAAAGATAATGGGAAAGTGGGTGAAAACTGTCAAAAATTGCCATTTAACAGTTCCCGCCAAATCTCGTTCGAACGAGATTTATCGTTCGAATGAAGTCTTGTTTGAACGGCCTTCTAATGACATTCTAATGAAGTTCCAGTGCTTTAAAAATGAACTCGTTAGAAATCTCGTTGGAAATCTCATTCGAACATCCATCTCGTTCGAACGACATTTCAAACGAAGTTACAGAAGCCAAATTGGGAAGTCGTTGGCAAACTCGTTTGAACGACATTTGGTTCGAACAAAAAACTCGTTCGAACGACATATCGAACGAACTTCTAGAAAGTTGGAAAATTTTCATTTTTAGCCCAGAAGCTTTATAAACTTTATTTAAAGTTTTAATTAAATCTTTCTAAAAATAAACAATAGTTTTAATTAAACCTACACCCATTATACTATTCCAAGCTCCTATATATATATATGTAATGCATTCATACCTTGAGATCATGGAACCATTTTAATGACGTAGAAATGAGGAACTTTAAACTCAGCAATATGATGAAGCTTTATACTCTTGGCCGCTACGTCTTCAACAAACACGTCATAGGCCTGAAGGATGATCAATTAACTCTATCCTATGACTCAAACGTTTTTGTCCGGAATTGAGACAAAACTACAAAGGACTCAATTGGAAATTTGTGTCCTTATATTTAACAATGTCCCTCTCATCCAAGCTGAGTCCGGGATCTGACCGTGCTCTCATTGAAGGGTTGGACCATGACCTTGGAACCCCCGGTCTGTCTTCTAAAGTATCTACCTCGACGGCAAATTCCCGATCCTCAGAGATGAAGAAAAATCTCTTCTTCTAATTGTGGTTTGAAGTTTGGGCCACGTAAATGAGTTTTTTGTCAAACTTTCTCGCCCCTAGATGAAAATTCCCAGTTTGATTGGATGAGGAAGTGATATTGTAATAGGCTATAAAAAGATCAGCCGAGGGCATGTCAATGAAAATATTCTTCTAGAGGGAGATATAGCTGAGGATGATTATCTAAGAGTTGGGAGGAAGTTGAGAGGAATCAACCCCAAGGGAAGATAATATGTCAACTATTGCAGGGTGCAGAGGGAACCTAACACCTACCCTGAGCACTTTCTCATAAACAACAACTTCCCCCTCATTCCCCTGGAAGACTCTCTCGTCTTCATTTGGGACCCTCATAGTCACATTGGGCTTTATACCAAATATGTACCTCCACATCAAGAGGTCACGATCCCTAACAGATGAGACATATGCCGAGGCACTAGAAGTGTCAACTTGATAAGCATTCAAATCCTCATTATCGTCCTCATGCCCCTCGTCCCCATATCTCTCAGCATCAACGCTTGTCGGTGGTCCATCTGGAAAGGCCACCTGGAAGGCAAGAGGGGACAGGTCTGTTACAGGGACAACCTCAGAATGTACTATGCCCTCGGCCTATCGGCTTGGGCTAAGAGGGGACGTCTCTCTCCTCCCAGAAGGCCCAAAACCTGTTGGTGACGATTCTCTCTCATTCATCTCTCCCTCGTATGTCCGACTCTCGATTGGATGACAGGAAGACCTACAGGACTCAGATGGTATTATTATGGCTAAAGGAATGGGAAAGATAGGTTATACCCAATTAGGGTCGGCCCCTCACCTTCTCTCATAATCCTCCTCTAAGCGTCTGATCTCAGTGAAGAATTTCTCCCTTAAGGTTGGAAATTCCTTGGCTAAATCATAAAGTCTTCTAAGCATCAAGGGGAGGACCCTACACTTGAACAATTTGTTCAAACTAACTACAAACAGGTTTCGTATTTAACCAAGTTGACTTCTGGATCAAACCAAAGAAATAAAAGGTTTTTTGTTTATGAAACCCAAGAATAAAGGAAAACAGTTCGCTGGAGAAGAACGCCGAAAAATGCAAAAAAGCCCTTGAAATTCCATAAGGGGGTACTAAACCACCACTGAAAGATGGGGGATGAAATATGAGGAACCTAAAATCTAAATGCTTCCCTACAACCACCACTGCAAGGTGGGTCTACACGCTGGAAAAACAAAGCAACTAAGAAAAAATGAAAAGAAACCTAAATGCAAATGCAAGAAACAAATATAAATTGAAGGCTAATGGAGGAGTCTAGGGCAGAGGAATTACCTGAGGATGAAGATGAATATGGAGACTGAGCAAGGCCTGAGACACTGAAGTTGCATAAATGGCAGTTTGGGGACTGCTAAATAATTAGAGAGAGAAAGCTAGTGCCCGAAGAAGAAGAAGAGAATAAATGTTTCAAAAATCCTTTAAATACCTTGTTATTAGTGGGCTCAATAATCAATGCAAAACACAACCCATGAGGAGAGGCATTATTAGGGCACAAAGTCCCAAGTTGAGTGTGCCGCCACCATATCTAGGAAACTGAAGTGGCGATGGACACCTGACAATATGCAACTTGACAGATGTTACTTATCCATCTGACCACACACTTGAAAATTCCAAGGCAACATTACCCCTCAGCCATCTCAATAAACATTGATGGCTAAGGCCTGGGGGGTGATTGATATACCCATATAACCCTCGGCCAGGCTGAGGGTGTCCTCCACCCAGACGAGGGCTCAGGCCCAGGACGAGTCCAATGACCACAGTACCATTACAGGAAGGAGCAGCTAAGAAAAAGGAAGAGGAGAGGAGGAAGGTGGAAGGGAGAAAGAGGGTTGAGAGGGAGAAAACGGAGAGAGAATAAGAAATGAGGAGAAAAGAAGTGATGACAAAGATCAGGAAGTCTTTGGTGCCTGTGTTTGTCTTGGATGAGGGGGCTTATGTTGCTCTTGCTCCTCAATTGGATCCGGCGTTGCTCGAGATAGTAGTCTTGCCAATTGATAGCCAAAGTTCGTCAAGTATAGGTACCGGCCAGTTAGCCTTGAAGGAAAGTCAGGGGCTAGCCTTGGTAAGTCTGTTTCTACTTCTCTGCTCTTGCAAGTTTCTTTCCAATAACTTTTTTGCTAAATATTTCTTTCTCTCTGCAGTTTGTATCTGATGTCACTGTCCTCTATCACAGTCGCATTGAGCTAGCGAGGAAAAATACTGAGTTAGAGGTGAGCCTAAAGATTGCTAGTGCTGCTCAGAAGTCTTTTGACCTTAACTTGGTAGAAGCTAGTAAAGAAAAAGATAAAATGTCAAAAGAGATGGAGGAGTTGAGGCAGTCTTATGACTTGGTCTATACAAGCAAGCTAGCGGTGGTTGAGGAAAATAAGGAGCTCATCGAGAAGATAAAGAAGCTAAAATCTAAGGCTGCCACCCTCAAGGAGATCTCGTACAATACTAGGTGGCTCATAGCATATGAGGATGATGAGGCTCAGATCGGCTACATCAGCCATTTCAACTTCAAGAAGGGCTGGGACATGTCTTTGATCACTTCCGAGGTGGATGTTGATTCCCCCCTCTTTGACGAGAACGACCCTGGCCCCAAGCCTGTTATGGATGGGAAGCCTTCTCCTACTCTCAATGAAGGTGTCCTAGATGTCTCGTTTACTGTTGCTACTGTTCCCCTTGATCAAGGAATGGTGGCTGTTCCATCCGAGGGAGATAAACATGTGGCTTCTGCAGATAAGGGGAAACAACCAACATCCTCAGAGCAGACTGAGGTTTCCAGCTAGTCTTCTTAGGGGGATTTTATATTTCTTGTATCTCTGTTTCTTCTCGTCGATGTACTCGAACTACTTTTATTTTAATGAAATGAATTTTTGCTCCTTTTCATATACTGATTTATTTATTCTTGACGCTTATATGGTTTGTAGCTTATCGATATTAAGCAATATATTCCTGCTACCTATCACCTTGGAAAAATTCTTATTGTAGATATGAGCAATCGAGTTCGCCATGCCTTTGTAAAAATTTATAACTCTATTAGATCGAGAAATCAGGACTATAAAGACCAGTCAGAGCTTGTTACCAAGCTGAAAGATAGGCTTGAGGAGATGGAGGAGGTCAGCACTTCTATTCAAGAAGAAATGAATTCTCTGAAGGCTAAGCTTCTGGATGCTTCTGAGATCAATCAAGTTGGAGAGGTCCTTCAACAGGAGAATAATGCTCTAAGGAGGGAAGTTTTGTGACTTAGGGAGAATGTGCCGAGCATTGCCCCTCGATTTTTATGTGGTCTTTCATCGACTGGGCGACGAGCTGGTGCTGATGATAGTGGTTCAACTAAGGAGATTATCGAACTGTGAGGTGGCATTCGCAGGGCATATGCGATAGCAACTGGTCTTTAAAGATATGTCACCTTACTGAGGCACCTGTTCAAGAAAGGTCCTCATTAGGTGTGGGCTAATGGCTAAGACTAGGGTTGGACTGATGCTCCAACGAAGCTGAAGGAGGTTGAGGAGTTTGCTTTCATAAGAGGGTTACAAGTCCCTAGGAACTCTGTTCTCTGGTATCGGCATGAGATATCTCCCTGAACTTTGATTTTGAATCCATTCAGAAAGGATGATCGATGGGTTCCCATAGATACGATCCTAAGACAGCTCTTGGAACCAAATTTAGACGAAGTCGAGGAGGAATTCTCTCCTCACCCCGATGATGGACGAAGAGCACGAGTGGCTGACTACCTTTCTGAGCGACCTAGTTCTCATTAAGATTTGAATTAGTCAGCATATGTGATTGTTTGTATATGTAATGATGTAATAAACTAGTTATGTTTTGGGCTATTTGCTGACTAAACATGTGTTGTGTTATTTTTTACTTCATTGATCTCTTGTTCAGTGATATCGGTCTCTTCTAGATGACTAGATTTGACTTAGGAAGAGTTAGTTGTTAAGTGAGTATCCCCTCAGTCCAATATGATTTAACTATACCATTCTACCTTGCTTTACCTTTTAGGCCGTGTCGTCACACTTCCTTAGGCCTAGGTGATGCAGTGGCGAGGATACACCTGGTATTGGATGTTCTATCCGGGCATGATTTTTGAGCCAAATAATGTTGGCGACCAATTTGGGTTGGCTATGTTGCCTAAGGGGCTCCTGTAGGGCTTCATATATTGTCAGGGGCAAGCTAGGATGTCATTCGTGTTTGTTGACGAATGCCTGAGGAGGCTCATTACACGTTAAACCTCCTTTACTAAGTTTCTCATGATCTTAGTTTTGTATGTTAAGAGGGGAGCCTGTAACTTGGAAAAGGGGCATGAATTATAATGTAGTTGAGAAAAATAAACATTCCATAAAATGCCACAGCCAAATAAATCTCATTAATCATAAATGAATTAAAAATTCAACACTGAGTTCAAAAAGAAAAATTAAAACTAGAAGTAGAATTTCTTCAAATTGACAGCATTCCAAGCTCTAGGTATCTCCCTGCCCTCCAGCGTTTTTAAGTGATAGGCCCCTTATAGGTCGTCTTTTATTATCTTGAATGGTCCCTCCCAGTTTCTTCCTACTTTTCCATCTGATGGTTTTACAGCGATGCCAAGAATTTTCCTTAGGACGTAGTCCCCAACCTGGAATGCTCTTGGATTGACCTTTTTGTTATTGTGCTTTGCTAGTTGTTGCTGGTATGCTTCTAGTTTCACTACAGCCAACTCCCTTCATTCCTCAGCTAGGTCAAGTTTAGTGAGCAATGCTGCATCGTTCTGGCCTTGGACGACTAAAGTGGACCTCTTGGTAGGGAGGACAACTTTCAAGGGGATAATTGCCTCCATCCCATACGTCAGTGCGAATGGTGTATCTTTAGTTGCTCGTCGTGGGTTGGTGTAGTAAGCCCATAGGATGTGGGGTAATTCATTTACCCATGATCCCTTGGCTCGATCCAAATGCTTTTTTAATCCATCAATCAATGTTTTATTGGAAGCCTCAGCCAGTCCGTTGCTCTGAGGGTATTTCATAGAGCTGAAGTAGTACCTGATCCCATGGTCGATGCAGAAACCCTGGAAAAGGCCACTCTCAAATTGGGTTTCGTTGTGAGTGATGATAGTCTTGGGGATCCCAAAACAAGTGACGATGTTCCTCCATATGAATCTTATCATGTCTACGTCTCTAATGTTTGCTAGTGGCTCTGCTTCTATCCATTTAGTGAAGTAGTCTGTTGTGACCAACATATATTTATGATTATTGGTTGTGCTAGGTAGAGGGCCCACGATGTCCATACCCCATTGGGTGAAAGGCTACGGACTAGTAAGTGACTTCAGGTCGCTAACCGTCTTGTGAACCATAGGTGCATGAATTTGGCATTTTTTACATTTTCGAGCACAGATTCTAGCGTCTTTCTGTATGTAAAGCCACCAGTAGCCTTCTTTCATTGCTCGAAAGCTAGCGACCTGCCCCCAATGTGACTCCCATAGATTCCTTCATGGAGTTCATGCAAGACTTGCTCGATGTCCTTTGGATGAACGCATTGAAGGTAAGAGCTAGTGAAATATCTCTTGTATAGCTTGCCCTCAGGAGATAAGTGAAAGAGAGCAACTTTAATTCTTATCTGATGAGCGGTCTTCTTATCAATTAGTAGAGCACCATCCGTCAAATAATCCCTTATGGGATCCATCCAACTGGGGGATGTCTCAATCTAGAGAACATGCCCCATGATTGGTAGCTCGTCGATCTGGTTGATACTTGGTTGGGCAAGGAAATATATCTGAATTGTCCTCTTTAAGTCGGAGTTGATCTTTGAGCTTAAGGCTACTAGGGCATCAACATGGCTGTTCTGTCCTCTAAAAAATTACTAGATGCTGACATGTTCAAAGTTGATCATCAATTCTTTCGCTGTGGCGAGATAGGCTGCCATCCTCTTATGTTTTGCGTTAAAATCGCCACTTATCTGGTTGGAGACCAACTGCGAGTTGCCAAACACTTGGAGTCGCTTTTCTCCGATCGTTTGTGCTTTTTGTAGGCCCACGATTAGTGCTTCATATTCTGCTTTGTTATTGGAGGCTTCAAATCCAAGCCAAATTCCTTGCTCGAGTATTGTATCTTCTGAGGTAATCGACATGATGCCTACTCCTGCCTCTTTGGAATTGGAGGATCCATTAACGAATAGCCTCCAGATGCCTGGCGCTGGGGGAAATTCATTATGATGAATTGTTTGGGGTTGATCACAAGGATGTTCTCCTATAAACTCTACGATGAAATCGACGAGGACCTGCCCTTTGATGGCATTCCTCGGCTGGAACTGAATGTCAAATCACCCAATCTCGACCGACCACTTTGATAGTCTTCCGAAAAGGTCTGCTTTTCTCAGGACTGCTTTAAAAGGGTGGGATGTAAGTACGATGATTGAGTGGGCTTCAAAGTAGTGTTTTAATTTCTTTGAGGCTACCACTAGCGCAAAGGCAAGTTTTTCTAGTGGTAGGTATCGATGTTCGGCGTCCGAAAGAGTCTTTCTCACGTAATAAACTGGGCGCTGGATTTCCATTTTCTTGCATACCAGTGCAAAAATTATAGCATTAATAGATAGTACATGGTAAAGTTATATAGAATCATTCTCTTGAGGGATTACGAGTAAGGGCGGTTTGCTAAGGTAAGCTGTGATCCCTTCTAATGCCTTCGAGAAATCATCGTTCCACTCCACATCTTTGTTCTTCTTCAACAACTGGAAGAACGTCTGTCACCTTTCAGAAGACTTTGAGATGAACCGATTTAGGGCGGCGAGTATCCACGTGAGCTTATGCACATCTCTTATCGTACAGGGGGCAGCACCCTATTAATGGCATTAATTTGGTCTGGGTTGGCCTCAATACCTCTCTTGTTAACCAAGTACCTAAGGAATTTTCCAGACTCGACACCGAAGGAACACTTACTTGCATTGAGCTTCATTCGATACATCCTGAGGATTTCAAAGGTCCTTGATAGGTCATAGAGGTGGTCTTCTTTGAGCCTTCTTTTTAAGAGCATGTCATCGATATAGACTTCCATAGTGCTTCCTATTTGGTCTTTGAACATCTTGGTGATCAGTCACTGGTAAGTTTCTCCTGCATTTTTGATCCCAAAGGGAATAACCTTATAGCAATATAACCCAACTGTGGTTATAAATGATGTTTTGTCTTGATCTGGCTCATGTCGAGGGATCTGGTGATACCCGGAGTATGTGTATAGGAAGCTCATCCTTTCGTGTGCTGTAGTGGCATCCACCAGCTGATCAATCTTTGGGAGGGGGAAGCTGTATTTAGGGCATGCCTGGTTGAGATCGTTGAAATCGATGCAGACCCTCCACTTTTCGTTTCTCTTAGGGACAACCACTAGGTTGGAAATCCATTTGGATAGTTGGACTTCCCGTATGGATCTTGCGTCCAGTAGTTTTTCAACTTCGTTCTCCACTACCTTGGCTTTTTTTGGAGAAGTCCGACGAGCTTTCTATGCTATTGGGTTCAAAGTTGGATCGACGTGCATTCGATGACAATTGATGTTCGAATAAATCCCAGGCAGCTCGTAAGGCTCCCATGCAAAGTCATCTAGGTTACTTCGGAGTAGGGTGGCCAATTTCCTCTTTTCGTGGTCGATGAGTGAGGTTCCAATCAATAACTTTCTTTCACGTCAACTGATACTCGTTGTGACTTCCTCCAGGTCCTCGACGACTCTTTTAGAGGAGAGGAGGTTGATCTCCCCCACTCCTGGTCTCCCATATCTTAGTTGCTATTTAGAGGGAATTAGCCTCTCCTCCTCTTAGTTCTTGCTTCTAACTTCGTCAACCTTCTTCTCTTGCTTGGGATGGATGGCTGATATAAAGAACTTTATCGCTATCACCTGATCTCCATGGATCTCCACCAGTCCTCATTAAGTCATACATTTGAGCTTCTGATGGTAGGTAGTAGGTGTGGGCTTCATCGCGTGTAACCATACTCTATCAAGGATCCCTTGGTAGGGTGAATCAATATCGATCATGAGAAATTCGATCATTTTTTAGATGTTTCCAGCCCTTACTGGCAAGACAATCTTTCCCAAAGGGATGGTTATTTTTCCAACAAAGCCAACTAGAGGAATGGTGTCTTCCTTTAGGTCAGGGATACTCAACTTTAACTTCCTGAACAGGTCGAGGTACATTACTTAGGATGAGCTACCTTGGTCAATGAGCAACCTGTCGAAGTCATAGTTAGCTATCCCGAGTGTAATGATTAATGCATCATGATGTGGGGTTCTTACTCCCACTAGGTCCTCGTCTGTGAACACAATGTGCTTGCTATAGTCGATATCCTTTACTCGCCGATGCTTCCCTGCTTGCATTTTGGTTGGATCGATTTGAAAAGCTTGTATTACTACTATAAGATTTTTGACTTCCATTCTACCCGTGTTTCTTTGAATCTATTTGAGGTCGGACGCTCTATGAATTATTGCGAACTCATGGCTAACGTCTTCCTCGAGAACATTATCGGGCCTTTGATCTCCATTGAACCTTCTCTACCTTCTTTAACATAAATTTGCCCAAGTGTCTAATTGAGCTAACTCTTCAAGGTGAGACTTGAGGGCTTTGCAGTGCTCGGTTTTGTGCCCGCCCTCTTTGTGGAAAGCACATATCAGTGCATTGTTCCTCTTTGAAAGGTCTCCACCCATCTTTCAGGGACACTTAATGAACTGTTCATCCTTGATCTTTGCGAGAATATTATATATCGGTTCTCTAAAAAATTGTGTTTACTACTTGAAATGCTTTCGTGGCATCACTTTTACTCCCATTCTTAGGGCTGGTTTTGCCCCCATTCCTACTCCCTTTCTTTTAACTCTCAGTTTTATCGCTTCCCTTGCTGGCAAACTTGGCGCAACCATTTTTCCCTGCACTGAGATGGGTCACATCTTCAACTTTGGTGTATTTCTCAATACGAGCCATCAAGTAATCGTTGGTTGTGGCCTCCTTCTTAGTGAGGGACTATTGTAAGAGGCAGGACCTGGATAAGCTAATTTAAAGGATGCAATGGCGACCTGCTCCGAGCCTTCCTTGACCTCATTGAAAAGCTCCCAATACCTCTTTGGGTAGTATTTGAGGCTCTCCTGGGGATTTTTCTTCATAGTCAACAAAGCATCCATCCTTTTTGGATGGGAGCTGTTGGTAATAAAGCGAGCTGTGAAGAGCTCTGCCAGGGACTCGAAGTTCTTGATGGATCTGGGGGGGAGTTTCTTGAACCACTTTTGAGCCACTTCGTGCAAGATGATTGATGTTGTATATCGTCGTCCCTTCGGACTGGGCTCCTATCATGGTGAGATGATTGATGTTGCTCGGACGAGTCATTATCGGACCTGTGTCCCTAAATTATTTAATATCCACGTCTTGAGCTCCTTCCTCGGCTGCGATATCTGCTCGCCTGAGCTCTAGGAGTCCGATAATGACGTTGCCTTGTATTGCAATGGAGTTATCTCTCCATCTTCTCCAGTCTCCTTTTGAGGCGAGCGTTTTTGACTTCCTGCTTGCGAGTGGATTCCTCTTGCTCTTGGAGCCTAGCCTCATAGGTGTCGATCAACCTGGAGACTTGCGTAGACCTAGCAAGTCCCTGGTTTTCTTCCGTGGCTTACCATTCTGGGAGAGGCCTTGGGTTTGAGCGTCGAACTTCAGATATAACCCTATGAGGGATAGGTTTCTCTTGAATATACCCTGCTTGAGGGACATTGCTGCTGTGACCAGACATTCTAGGTTCTTGTTGGTGAAGGCTTTCTTAAAGTAAGAACAATCGCTTCCCACAGACGATGCCAATTGTGGTGACAATAAATCTCAACATAAATTATAAGCAAAAGAGATCACCAGAAAAAGTAAAGAACATAGATTAGAATAGATGAAATCACACACGACACATGATATACGTGGTTCAGAAAATTGCTTACGTCCACAGTGTTGCTCTCTATTTGTATTTCTCTTTTCTACACTGGAGTGTTTTTTATTACATACCCTTTGCCTTGGGCTAGGGGTACAATATATATATGTGAACTTCGGAGAGTGGGAGTGTTGGGAACCTCCACGTTGGCCCATAATTACTAGAATATCTCCTGAGAGATTTTAGGGGTTGAATGTGTCGCTGCTATTTTAGTCATCTATGAGACTTTGGAGTTTGGGCCGAACTCCCCCTGTACTTGATAGGGCTTAGTCAGGATACTTCTATGGGCCAAGAAAAATGGACGAGGTACCCCTAATTTCTTTCTCTCTCTCTTTTCTCTCTTTTTTTCTCTCAGAGGTAAAAGTGATCCAAATATTATAAATGTTGCACATATGAGTCCTATTTATATTAGAGAATGGAAGGCTCAGGAAGGACGATGAAAATCAACGATCAGTATTGAAAGTAAATGATCGAATTAAATCGAATGGCTGATGATGCACTGCTTTTAAACACACTCCGATTAGTGTAAAGGATTAACACATGGATCGATTTAAAAGACATGCAGGCCTTTGATAAAAATGATCCAACGGTGTAAGTAAGCTCTCAAATATGTGAGGTAAAGAAAACACAAATCTAACCATTATAAGACCAACACATGTAAGGCTAAGATTAACTGAAAACCGCGTGTTTTAGATGTTGAAAGAATTCAAATTTCCCCCAGAATATTATCTAGCGCTTTCGAATTCTACCCAAGATAAATTTTAGGCAATTATAAATATTATAAAACAACTCCAAAACTTTATAAAATCTAATTTTAAATGTTCAAAACTTATTATAAAAATTACAAAAATTATTTAAAATATCCCAAAAATTGTGGAAAATCATTTCGATGGGATTTAGCTCACAGACATCCATATCATGAAGAATTCAACACATAAATCCAATCCTAGGTGAATGTGTTGGTGTTCAACCTTTTGTAGCTTTAAAGGAATTCAAATGTAGAGTCTGAAGGCTTTTTGTTAGACTAGGATATGACTCAATTTTGTCACTATTTTCAAACTAGATGAGCACCTATATAATATAGACTCAAGTGAGTCAAAGATATAGGGTGCTTCAATCCCCCCCTTGGAAATATGAGGCAAAATCTCCTGTGAGTCATCGAGGACTCGTAGGGATGCAAACGAAATAAGAAAAATCTATTCCTATACAAAAATTATGTCTATTCAATATCCTAGAAAAAAAAAATTACATAACTCAACTAGTTACAGACCAATACCCTATCAAAATTATGTTGTCACTAAAGGTACTGATTCCTAAAAATGAGATAACTAAGATCAAGCTTTTTAGTTGAGAATGCATCAATAATGTTTAAGTAGATTCAAATTTCACCCCCATTTTCTTTCAAATGGACAAAGTTCAAAGAAAACGCATATGAAATAATAAATCATTATTCTACCATAACCATACCAATAGATTTGCACAAAGATTCAAATCGAAGATAATCCAAAGGTTTAGTGAATAAGTCAGCTAATTACGATTCAGTAGGAAGGTAATTAATTTCTAACTCCTTAGATTCAACTAACTCACATATGAAATGATATATGATTTTAATATGTTTAGTACGAGAATACTGAACTGAATTTTTAGAAATATTAATCGTGTTTTGATTGTTACAATAGATATGTAACTTATCTTCAGTTATACCGTAATCTTTCAGCATTTGTTTTAGCCAAAGTAATTGAGCACAACAACTACCTGCGGTAATATATTTAGATTTGGCAGTAGAAAAGGAAGTGCAGTTTTGTTTCTTACTACTTTATCCTACCAAATTGTTACCAATGTAGTAACATGTTCCTGAAGTACTCTTACTATCATCAAAACACCCAACCCAATTAGCACTAGTTTATCCTACTATAGTACTGGAAGTGTCTTTAGTGTACCAAAGTCCTAAATTTAGAGTGCCTTTAATGTATTTGATAATTATTTTAACGCATAATAGATGAATCTCTTTAGGATTGTTATAATATCGGGTACACACGCAAACAAAGTACATGATATCAGGACGAGAGGCAGTAAGGTAAAGTAAGCTTCCTATAATACTACCGTATAAATTTGAGTCAATGGATTTACCATTCTCATCTTTTATAAGTTTGGTAGAAGTACTTATAGGATATCTAGATTCTTTGGCAGTTTCTAGGCCAAACTTCTTGACAATCTCTAAAGCATATTTGGATTGCGATACAAATAAGCTATCTGAATTTTTCTTAACATGGAGTCCTAAGAAGAATTGTAACTCCCCCATAAGTGACATATGGAATTCCTTATGCATAATATCAGAATTTTTTGACATCTGTAGGGGAGGTAGATCTAAAATTGATATCGTCTACATATACGTAGGCAATGGTAATGTTTTTGTCAAAATGTTTGACAAATAGAGTTTGATCATTCCCTCCTCGTTTAAAACCATTATTTAGAACGAAGGTAGATAAACATTCATACCAAGCTCTAGGAGCTTGTTTTAATCCATAAAGAGCTTTCTTAAGCCAGTAGATGTAGTTTGGATGATGAGGGTTAATGAACCTTTTGGGTTGTTTTGTGTAGGTCTCCTCAGTAAAGATGCCATTAAGGAAATCATATTTAACATCAATTTGATATAGTGTGAAATGCAAATAACAAGCTATTTTAAAAAGTAAGCGAATAGAATCGAGGCGAGTGACAGGTGCAAAAGTTTCCTCAAATCTATTCCTTCAATCTGAGAGTATCCCTGGGAAAATAATCTAGCTTTATTATGAATAATCATCCCAGATTCATCTGTTTTATTTTTGAAAATCCAACGTGCGCCAATAAACCTTTTATTTTACCCCGGGGTATAAGATACCATACATCATGTATGACAAATTGAAGAAGTTCCTCATGCATAACACTTATCCACAATGGGTAATTAAGTGATTCATTAACATTCATTGGTTCTATAAGAGAAACAAAGCATGCATAATGAGCAAGGGTACGTAGTTGGGATCTTGTATGAACTGGCTCAGTAGGATTACCAACTACAGTATCTAAAGGATGATCTTTGGAAACCCAGTTAGGTACTTTAGGGGTCTCAGTTAGTAAGGACTCATCTATCTCTGGAGAATCACAATTTGAAATGTTTTTGGATTGATCCACTATAGCTGGTTCTTTAATCTTACTTTCTATAATAGTGTCACTTACAACCACATTAATTGATTTCATCTGGTACAAAGATTGTAGACATGATAGGCTCTACTATTTGGAGAGTATCCTAAGAAAATAGCTTTATCTCCCCTCGTTTCGAATTTAGACAGATGTTCTCTGTCCTTATAGACATAGAAGGTGCTACCAAAGGTTTTAAAGTATTTTAGGTTAGGTTTCTTCCCATACCAAAGCTCATAGGATGTTTGCTTGGTATTTTTTCCTTAAGTAAACTTGATTGATTATATGACACGCTGTACGAATGGATTCTACCCCAAAGTATTTAGGTAGGTTCTTTGCATGAATCATCACACGGGCCATTTCTTGAAGACTGCAATTTTTACGCTCAGCAATTCCATTTTATTGAGGTGTCTTAGGGGCGCTAAATTCATGTTCGTAAAAATTGTAGTCATAGTATTCGATGACACATGAATCTACGAATTCTCCTCCTCCATCACTACGAATTCTATCTACTTGGGAATCCTTTTCATTTTCTATACGAACTAACATTTTCTAAAACTTACAAAAAGTTTCTGACTTGTGTTTTAAAATGGCAACCCAGGTAAATTGAGTGCAGTCATCAACCATAACTAAGATGTATTTGTTGCCATAAAGACTAACAGTACGATAAGGACCCATTAGGTCCATATGGATAAGTTCTAGAGGTTTAGTGGATATAACTTCTTTAACTTTGTTTTGGGGATCCTTAACAATTTTTTCTTCTTTACAGGGACTACATATGATGTTTGAAATTTGTTTGATCTCAGTATGACCTCTAACTATATCCTGGGAGTATAATTTACTAAGACTGTCATAATTAATGTGACCTAACCTATTATGCCATATCTCATTGTCATCCATTATGGCAATGTTACAAACCTTGATACTTGGATTGACGGTGTAACAGTTATTTGGAGTACGGAGTCCTGTAATAATGCAATCACGTTTTTCATTTAAAATTTTGCAATTGTTCTTTGAAAAGGTGACAATATGGTTAGACTCACAAAACTATGATATACTTAGTAAATTGTCTTTAAGACCTTTTATGAAGAGAACATCTTTAAGAATGGGTAATCCTTATTCATGGAGTGTTCCTTTACCAATGATCTGGGCTGATGCACCATTTCCAAGCAAGACTTTTCCTCCGGAGAAGTTCGTTTTGTTTGAAAGTTTGGAATTATCCCCAGTAAAATGTTTGGAACATCCAGAGTCTAAATACCATCCAAGTGTCTCATGTTCAGCTTTAAAATCACTGATCACAATGTTGCATTTCTACTGGGGTAATAAATCATCTTTTATGACTCAAATTGCTCTACTTTTCTATTTGCGCTTATTAGCTTGTATTTGATAAAACTTACGAGCATCTGTATTTTCTTTAAAAGATATTTGCGAAGGTTTATAAGTATTATAGACTGTTTGAGCAATTAGTTTAGCAAAAGAATCTAGGATTCCTTCGTGTTGATGGTCTTTTCGTAGTAGTCCTTCTCTTATTATTTTGAAAGTTAGAATTCTTGTCTGGCTGTCTAGTAAGGACATAATTGTTTTGGCTTTTTCTAGAATAGTTGAAGTTATGGTAAATAAGAGAGTTATAGACTGAATTACATAGATGCTTGGAATAGCAACCATCAAGGGAATGTCCATATACGTCACAATAGGAGCAGTAAAGATGGCACATGGAGCTCATAACCTTAGGAAAATTGTTATTCAACGGCTTATCTAGGTTTTGAGCTCTAGTCTTGTTCCTAAGTGGCACAGGATGAAATGATGAATCAGCTTGTCGAATAGGGGCAGACTTATTTAGCCTTATGTTCAACATTATGCTTAGAGTTACTTGATTCACCAATATCTAACTTTTGTTGTTTTTAATAAAAATCATTTTTCAAATTTTGAAAATCTGGACAAGTTTCAACAGTTTTTTTTGCCACCAAAGACAAACTTAATAGGTTCAAAGTTTTTATTTTCTTGGATTTGTTGGGGCAAAAGCGTATTCTAGTTCTGTCATCAGAATTGGTCTTACTTTTGGCAACACAGTCTTCAAAACATTTAGATTTATTTTCAAATTTAGCAAACGTTTTGAAGACTGTTGATGTTTTTTCTTTCGTTTGTTCCAATTTTAACAACGTTACTTTGTATTTATTTTCTAGAATTTCATTTGAGTCAGACAATTCTTTCAGTTTTTGTTCAAAATTTTTAGTTTCATTCTCATGACTTGGACATTGAGAAGTGTACTCTTCAGCATTCTGTTTGATCATATAACTTATGGTTTCTATCTTCTGGGTAAGATCTTTGATAATCTTTTCAAGTCTAGTGCTTTTGTTGAAAGTTTTTGTGTAAAGTGTGTGAATGTCTGTAAGGTCTTCATTGTCGGAGTCACTACGTGTGCAGTATCCCCTAGCATTTCCTTTTAAGGACTCACACACCCATTGAAATGAACAATAGAGCGTTCCCTTTGACTCACACACACCGCATTTGAAGCATTATCAGCATTCTCAAGTAACAAAGCAGACAAATCAGTAGGAACATCATCATTTAACAAAGCATGATCAGGTTCCTGATCATTAAGGTATATGATTTTAGCAAAGAAGGGTATACAAGGGTCATAAGTTTTGGATTACTCTAGTTCATCATTTTCTGATTCACTGGAGTCGTCCCATGTCTTGCACAAGTTAGCCCTACTATTCTTTTTCTTATTCAAATTAACTCTACAGTTACTGGCTAAGTGTCATAACTTACCACATCTGTAGCATTCAGTGTTCTTGAGGTCTCTGATAGGTTTGTTGTCAAGTCTTTTCTCATGAGGCCTATTATTAGATTTTTTTGAATAGGTAGGTTTGCCTTGTCTATTTGTAATTTTATTTCTGAACTTCACAATTTTCTTAAAATGTTTAGACATTAAGGCAATCTGGTTATCCAAGATCTATAAATTAGAGCCCTCAATAGAATTTAATTCAATATCAGGTAAATGACATTCAAATTTAGCCAACTTAGATATAAAGACAAGATTGGAAGCAAACTGTTTCTTATGGGTCTGAGTTAATTATGTCTTAAACTCTAGTTCCATTTCCATAGTTCTTAGAGTCATACTGAGGAGTTCAGGGGTAAGGTTTTGATCGTCCATCTCCTCAATTGCATAGCGCCTATTGTCAATTTTTTGTGGAAGTGACCTTATAATTTTAGAGATAATTTATTTTCTATCATAGATGATCCCATTAGCATGCAACTTAGTCACTATGTTTGTCAACCTAATGTAGAAGTCATCAAATAACTCAGTTTTAGTCATGACTAAAGTGTTGTACTACTGGATCAACATTTGGGTTTTAGCGTCTTTAACACGTGTGTCTCCTTCATGTGCAGTCATTAGGGTCTTACATTCTTCCTTATAGGCCATACAAAATGATATCCTCTTAAATTCGTATTCATTGATTGACATGAATATGGAATTTTTTCCTTTGTTATTGTTAAGGGAAGTCTGTTTCTATTCTTTAGTGAATTCACTTAGCAACAGATTTTTAAATACTCAGTGCATAAAGATTTTTAACGTGGTAAAACCCCACCCAATTGGGGAAACATCCACGTACGTCTCTACACCTCAAAACAAAAATCCACTAAAATAGGGTAACAGATTGCAAACTATTTAACAATCTAAACACACAATCAAACCTAATCTAAGTTCAAAAAAGATACTAGCTCCTCTGGATTATTCTGACTTCTCCCAAGGCTCTGATGTTGTAGATGTTCTCTTGGCTTTGTATCTCCACTCCTTTTTAGCTTTACGTTGACTCTTAAAGTCCAAAATCTCTCTACCAACACGTTTTAATGTTGTAGTGTGAAAGTGTTGTGATGTGATGTGCCTAACATATGCATGTAACTCACACACACTTATTATAGACATAATAAGTATCAAATTACAAACATATTTCTAATATGCAACAGGAATTTCTAAAATCGGTTTTTTCGAAATTCTCAGACTTTTTTATCTTTATATTTATCCGCAGATCAAGAGGGAATCTTGCTATATAAAAGAGCCAAGATCCTAGACACTTTCTTTATTTGAAAATATACAATATTTCACAAAATGTGAAATATATGAAAGTGTAAATCCCCAATCAAGATCTCAACTAGATCTAAGTCTGGATATTCTCAGAAACTAAAATCAGAAAAGACTTAGTTGGTTTAGGTTTTGAAAGCAACATAAACGTTTTAAAACAGCTAACAAAATAAAGATTTCTCGAAAGAAGAAATCAAACTCAGTAATATCTTCGGGATATGTATCACATAGCACCAAATCTCAATTTTTTGTGAATGAAATGAGATTAGAACTACGTGACTTAGTTGGACAAGATATTAAGAACTATAGAGGATGGGTCTTCTTAAATATTAGACTAACTCAACTCTATAAATGGTTTTTTGGTGAAAATTTGGCCAAAGTTAGGTTAGGGTTTTATTTACCTCTCTCTCTCTTCTCTCTTTTTTTTCTCTCAGAGGTAAAAGTGATCCAAGGATTGTAAATGTTGCACATATGAGTCCTATTTATACTAGAGCATGGAAGGCTCTGGAAGGATGAAGCAAATCAACGATCAGGATTGAATGTAAATGATCGAAGTAAATATAATGGATGATGATGCATCGCTTTTAAACACACTCCGATTGGTTTAAAGGGTTAACACATGGATCGATTTAGAATACATGCAGGCCATTGATAAAAATGATCAAACGGTGTAACTACGGTCTTAGATATGTGAGGTAAAGAAAACACAAATCTAACTGTTATAATACCAACACGTGAAAGGCTAAGATTAAGTGGAAAATGCTTGTTTTGGATATTGAAAGAATTAAAATTTCCCCAACAATATTATCTAGCGCTTTCGAATTCTACCCAAGGTAAATTTTAGGCACTTATAAAAATTATAAAACAGCCCCAAAACTTTATAAAATCCAATTTTACATGTTAAAAAATTATTATAAAAATTCCAAAAATTATTTAAAATATCCCAAAAATTGTGAAAAATCATTTTGATGGGATTGAACTAACACACATCCATATTATGAAGAATCCAACACATAAATTCAATCCTAGGTGAATTTGTTGTTGTTCTACCTTTTGGAACTTTAGAGGAATTTAAATGTAGAGTCTGAAGGATTTTTGGTAGACTAGGATATGACTCAATTTTGTCACTATTTCCAAACTATATGAGCACCTATATAATATAGACTCATGTGAGTCAAAGATATAGGGTGCTTCATAGTTAACAATTTAGAGATCAGTGGTCTTATGGCTTAAGTACCCTCAACCTTATCCTTCACGTGGAAGACGGGGTCGACTGAAGACTCAACTCAGCATGATAATTATCGTACCATGAGAAGATCCAACTTATCGATTTGTCTTCGACCTGGTCTAGACGACCTACAGTTGACAGATGGCAGAGCACAAGGATTGGGAAACGCATGGATGGGTGCGCATGGGTTGCAAATCCCATGTTCACGAAATCATTATGATAAGATCTCCCTCAGTCATGAGGGAATATTTTATCATCATGATTTATATGTGACAGTGACACGTGGCTTAACCTTATTAGCAGGAACATTCTACACATGCTTATTACATGCTTGGGGGGTACAGTACACCCCTTAGGCACTATATATACTTGTCTTCTCCAACAATATAAATGATCTAAATATTAAAATCCTAGCCCAAGCTCTATTGCTATCACAGTAGAGATAGAAAGTTGAGTGAATTGTATTTCTAAGGCCATTAGAGCCTAGTTTTATAGTAAAGCATACACTCACCTGAACAGTGGAGTAGGCCAAATGGATGAACCACTTACTTTATAGTCTTTCTCCTCTTTGCCTCATATCCATATTTACTTATTATTTTGTCTAAACTACATTATTTCACCAGCAAATCTGTTCTGGATTGATCATGAACTATCTTAATTAGAATTTTTCACATAACTAGTACCCTCGTGAGTTAATTGGAAGATATCCCATGCTTTCATAGACGTGATGGACATCATGATGCGGTGAAACTCGTCAGGGGTGACGACTCCTGAAATAGCACTTAAGCTACTGGACTTAAAACTGTTCCATTTTAATTCATCATCCGTATAAGAGGTGATGGATTTAGGACTTATGGCATCGCCATTAATTGCAGTTGCTGGAGTTTACCATCTTCCATACACAAGCCAATCCTTTCATCAATTGATTTTAAATGATTTTATCTTTCTAGTACACATAATTTAACGTATAAAAATAGGAGCCCTATTGTAAATATTATCCATATATGACCAATTTAAAGTTCAAACAATACAATAGTGCAACCGGATTGATAACAATTTGAAAGACTTGGTATAAAAACAAATTCATAAAAATCAGGATCACAGAATATTTTAGTCCAACCTACTCTGATACCAATTTGAGAAAGCAACGTGGGAATTGCACGAAATTATTTGTGTATTAGGTCAAACACACAAAGAGCCAATTTTAACCAAATTTTATCTTGATTAAATTTAAGGTGAACATGCAATATTAATTGAAGCTAAATTCCAAATCAAACAATAAAGAAGGAAAATTTAAGGAAAACTCCCTTTTGAGCTAAACTTGGATTTTGTCACTGTTAAAGAGTTTGACATGCTCAATGACTTACAGACTACTTAGAGCTCATTTAAGTATTATGTACAAGTTAAAATCTTCAACAAATATTACACAGTCCATCACCATTCATAGAAAGTAGCTCTTCCCTCGGTATTTATTGATCATCCTCGAGAATATTCTTTCTTCTTCAGAAGTAGAGCCTGAACTCTAGAATTTAGCAGTAGATAGAATCTCTAAAATGGGTTTTGAACATGGAATTGGTTCTTCTTGATTTGAAAAAATGATCCCCCAAAACCTAAGGGGTTTGGATGAAAAAGGTACACAATTTGATCACAAAAGGAACTCTAAAATGGCTTAGAGAAAATGCTTATCCCACATATATATATTTACCAGGAAAATTGTTGCAAAGAGATAGGCATAAAAGATTTAGATAATATTTGTTTATAAATAAAAATATGCGTACTCATTCGAATGAACTTCCACCTCGTTGGAACGATGCACCCTTTCTCATTCCACCTTTCTTCTAATGAAACTTTTAATGACATTATAGAGCATACCCAAAAGGTTATGTTCCATATATCATTCAAACATAGGAAACTCTTCAAGTTACATCTCGTTCTAACAAGTTAACGAGTTTTCAAAAAAAAATTTAAAAATAATTTTAAACTATATTGAAAACTTTAAATGGAAATTCTTTAAAAATAACCCTTGGATAATGAAAGTATTTACCAAACTACCTCATAACGTTTTCGAATGATGTTTCGATGAACAATCTTCAATATTCCAAAAGTCATTAACTTCTTATCTTCAAATACGTGAAAGTAGTTATGAAAGTGTAGTGGGGTGTAATGGGATAAGACAAATAAAAATAAATTATGCAATTCTAAAACTTGCTCTTATAGTTTAAATAAGTCTTCTTATAAACCGGATGCATGTGTCAAAATGTTATTTTTAAAAAGGCCATGGATATGGCGGCTTAAATATGAAATTGATGAATTTCAAGAAACTGGATTATCGTAAAGGAAGAATAAAGGAATATGATTTCTTACGTATTAATTGTGTGGATTAATTTAATAAAGGAATGTTTTTATAATAAAAGTGTAAAGCGTGGAATGTAAAGGTTAATGGATCTTAACCTAAGGTAAAGTAAATATGTTTGAATAAAACATAGCCAATGCATACACTGTGTAGTTATTGCATTTACATTCGAGTTGATGTATAATATAACATCCGTCCTTTCTATCGATAATGTATACACTGCATTATTTTTGGGAACCCCCTTGGGGATTGGCTCACCCCATTCCCTTTGTTATGATAGGCTAACTAATACTTTGTCTTTTGAGAGAATTTTTCATGTAAGTGATTCTTACTATTCATGCTAGTAGCTCTAATCACTTGAACCCTAGGGCATTGCCTAATGGGTCCCACAATCATTGTGATTTTGTCACTGAAAAATGGAATTGCGTGCTTATTCAGTAATTATAATTAATTATAATGGACTAGAAATATTATCTAGGTTGTCTCCCATTACTCCACATTTAACACAACCCGACCTAATTGAGTTGACCCTTAAATCTAGATCAGGGCATTATAACTTAGTATCGTATTTATAGGCCTAAATTCCTTACAAGAGTGATGTGTAGTCATTAGATTGGGATTGGCTTTGTAAGGGGAGCAAGGACTTTGATTTGTACACACATGTGACCGTGGTATTAGAATTGAGGATTTCGACATCGTTGGAGATTCTTCATTAATAACGACATGCTGAGTATTAGTCATTATGCTATCTCGTAGACATTCGCGGGTAGAGTGATATATATCTTAATGAGTGTCCACCTGAGGAATGTGAAAAAATGTTGAAATTCTTAAAAACTAGGTGACATTCTATATAGTGTAGTAAAAAGAGATTTAATCCTTATTTAGGATCAAATAACGTACTATGGTGTTATACGGTAATGAGTCTATAAAAGAATTATGAAAGTTCGTGGAATGGGTTATCAAAGCAGTGCAATGAAAACATGTGTTTCCCATAAACAATGAACTAGGGGACTTAGTTTGTCACCCATAATTGCATAAAAGTAATGATAGTAATCAATAGTATTTTTCACCAAGTTTATGTCTCGCCATAGTCATCGCTGCATCATGGCTCCTAACACGCAAAAATATTTACAGTGGCATGTAAATTTATAGCAAAGGGTTAGTATTGGTGGATTTCAAGTATCATTGAATGAATGTTAAAAAAAGGCTTAGTACCTAGTGTAAAAGGTGCTCGTGGACCAAGGGAAGTGTTGAATCGTATTGATGTATTATTGAATCGCATAAAAGTTTATAAGGACTTTCTTCTATTTATGCGATACATATGTAGTGTTTGAAGGTCGAGGAGAAAAAAAAGAGGTAAGTATTAATAATTCTTTCTCGTGCAATGTTTGCATGAGGTAAAGTTCGGTCTCGAAGGAGGAATCTTAGTAACGTCTTTTTCATTTGCTTGAAATATCATAAGGGACTACATTGTGTTTGAAAGGATAAGTATATTAAGACAAGTCTTAGTAAAACATTAATATTCCTCGTGTACTAGTAGTGGTAGCATATGGGAAAAACTTTTCTTCATAGGGGAATAGTGTTGATTGTATTTGTATTTCAAGCAAGAGTATTGCAAGCAAAGTCATTGGGGATAACATAGCTTTGGTGCTCATTACTCAGACTAGGAAATTGTGTTTTACAATGTCTGAAGATTTTTGGGAAAGAGAGTATGCTAAAGATAAGGTTTATGTAATTTTGGTAACATCTTTAGGTGCAACGGTGTTCGATATCTTAGTATCTTGGAATTGTCTTAGCCATTGTACTTTGGTTTAGACATAGAAACTTTATATATTTGCTTCAAACCACTCCAAATGTAGATTATTCGGACCGAATCATGTTGACCCACGAGTGACTCTTAAATCTAGGTTCAGGTGTTACACCCAGTGTATAAAATAATTATTCAAACTTACACGCCAACCTAGTTTCATAACAGCTATAGGCCAAACAAATTTCCTAACTATAGTTCTTTAACTCTTTCTTTGTCTTTTAGCACATATCTTCACCACCACATTATCGTGTTAAACCTAGGCTTATATCCATCGTGGGTCACTTAGCCACCCATAAATTATCACTTATTTCTCTAAGATTTCCCTTACTACAATCTTTGATATATTTTGTTCCTTTTTTTTAATAATTACCTTTATTACTTAATTATAAAAGTTTTTAATATATACTGTTTTGAACTTAGAATATTACTTACATTTACCATTATGAACCATTTACTTTCACTGAAATTTAATAATTTTATGACTTTCCATTTTGACCTTTATCCTTATTAATTTTTTTTATCATCAAGCTCATACAAGATAATTTATTATCACTTCAGAGGTAACCAATTCCATTTATGCTTACGGGCTTTCACCATTTTCCATAAATGTCACAACCATTGCTTTTGCCTCGGGTATAAGCCAAACCCTCACCCTAAGGCTCCGTACCCTTCTTAAACTTTCCTGATTGCTCTAAGTATATTTTATTTACTCATTAGTAACATCTTTCACAATTTCGTATCCTTTAACCCTGATGATAAGGTCAAACCTTTCAATGTATTACTTACCTTAAATGTCCGTTATTTACCGAAGTCACACACATTGTTTACCATTTTATACCTTTAGGTCCTTATTTTTTGAGTCTTACCAAGTTAATATTATTTTATCTTTCAAGGTTATATATTTCTCACTTTATTCAAAATATACCAAGTCCCAAGAACCTTAATTAGAGTAAGACAAATTTAGGACATTGTTGTACAAAAAGGGCGACTTTTGGAGCCATTCTATAAACTTTATAGTTCCAAGGGTTAGGCTGTAATTTTTACATTTTAAGAATAGTTTTGCAATTAAATAACCTTAGGTGATATCTTGTAATTATTTCAACATTTGTTCAGTATTTCAAGTGTAACACCTTAAAATAATATTTTTTTTTCATTTTTATGCATATTCATGGTCTTTAAACCCAACCCATCCTACACCCATCACATATATGAAAGTATGCCATTTTAGGGTTTTAACATAGACTTGATTTGAAAATATTTATCAATATTTTTCATAAAATCATACATTTTGAACATCATGAATATTCTTTCCAAATCACTTCTACTAGTCAAATCATTTCCGTATGCGAAATAACATTTTTTGTTACATAAATAATATGTACATAAGACATGCATACATAAATAGGTAGCATGTTAAATAAGAATAATTATACATATATCTATCCTAAACATGCATCATTTTGAATTATAAATATACTTGAATATAAACTCCTACCTCAACGAACAAATCCTCCAAAATATACTGTAAAAAATATGTTCGAAGATTCCCGTAAAATGCTCCAATGAAATGATCCAAAATAATAATCCAAGAGTGCTCCCAAAAATATATGCTCATAACACCTCCAAAATTCACCAATAACACAAAAAGAATCACTCAAATACTAGTATTTAGGGATGAAAAGCACTTCAGAAAATAGGATGGAATGGTAGTTTTGTGTATTTATTTGGGCTGTAAATGGAGGTGAGAGAGAATGGTTTCCGTGTGTAATATATTTCTACAGAAATTGGCTTATTTTAGAAGTGTGTGAAATGTTTCTTTATTAGGAAATTGTTAGAATTTTGATAACGCATAAGATTTGATCCTTAAACTCTTGACAGCGCAAAGATGAAAGTACTAAGCGCAGGGTTGTCCACTAGCGACAGGTACCACCCTCCCTCTAGATATACCGACAATTAGAGGGTTGAGTAGCGGGGAGGGTTCTGGGATGTTTTTGTTTGGTTTATTAAATGTTTTTTCTCATTATATAAAACATATACATGTAATTTAAAACCATGGAAACCCGATATAAATTCCAGCCAAAACTTGCACCCCATATAGTAAATATACATTTTTAACCACTAATAATTCTTTGCTTGAAAATTCTTCTTCTTCAAAAGCACCCAGTTTTATTTACAAAACATTTTAAAAACTCGACAATTAATTAATATATGCAAATTAATATTTCATAAAATCATACTCGATGCAAAACTTTATATAAAACATTATTAATAATCTTTGCATGAAAACCCATGCAACTATATGCAATTATATGGAACACCATGAAACACGCATTTAATGCTCATAATACGCATGCAAACCCATGCATTAATACACCTCACACAATAACACATGAAATATATCATAATATGACATGTAATAATATATTCGAAATCCGGGGTATTACATTCTTCCCTCCTTAAGTAATCTCATCATCGAAATTTCTTCTTTCATTCATAACCATTGAAGTATCGATTACATCATGATCTTATCACCATTTTCTCATCTATTGAAGATATAATCATCAATCAACAAGATGCCTATGTAACACTATAGACCTTAGCACATCTCCCTTCTCGGGTGTTACCCATAAGAATCATCACCCCTTTGCACTCAAACATGAATAACAAATAGTTCTCTTAATTGACTACTCGAGGAGATATGTATGAATTCCTTAAGGCTTCCGTAATTTGTGGAGAGAACTTTTACTGATAAAATTCTAAGGATTAACTCTAGCCCAAAACTCAAATCACAACTCGACACATATGACGATACCTAAACCATTTCTTTGAGGTCACGTATGTCATTTAACAGTCCATGATCTATTTTTAACCTTATATCCCAGGTTATATTACATCGTCCGACAAAACCTTTCAAATTCTCATAATTAAGGTATCCATTCAACTCGATTCTGAGACTCACTAAAATATTACTGGTTTATTCATTGACCATATATTGCATTATCACTTTATTCTCTGGTACCCCGAGACATTATATGATTTCTTAAAATATTTATTCGATCTCTCATCCATTTTATTTCACATACGAATCCCATGTATATAGTCCTACCCTAGGATTCGCAGTCTATAAGTCATACAATCAGGCATCACACCCAACCCATACAACAAATGATTATACACTACGATACTATATGTGATGGCTATCTGAGACGAGTAGCCAAATGAGGCAAAACATTGATCTGATGGACACGCTTTAATCACCTTGAATCTAAACCTTCAAAAGTTTTTGAATAATCCTTTAAATCATAAAACCATGTATCGATAGCCTTAGTTTCATGCTATGCTCTATCGTTTCATACACAATACATCACTAAATAAAAAAAATGCCTATAAGATAATATTTTTTTATTATACTCATTCCATCACGCACACATAAGGGTATTCATCTTTACACGAATGACCATTTGAAAAGAGACCTCGGTTACTACGATGCATCGGTCCTATCAGGCCTAACCGATACCAACACTAAGCCAAAATCATACCAAACCCAGATAACCACTAAGTGACGACTCCCAACCACATGGAAAAAATTAAAGAAAATTAGAGTGAAATGAAGAATCTGAATATGCAATCTTTAAACTCGATAAATTCATGCAAGTAGACTATGATCATTATTCTATTCACCGTGGACCCATATGTTACACATAATTAATGATACCGATAAGTTTTCTCACTTCTGGTCAACTATTCCTTTCCAATCCACAAACCTTGGACGAGTTTATCAACCTAAAATAAGACTCAACAATGAAACTATCAACCCAAAAAAAAGATGAGGATAATTCTAAATCCGATGCCATAATGCTAGATGGCACTCCTTATTGGTGATTCCCACCCTTCTTTTCATTCTGATGAACATAACTGTGCCACTTATGAGTGTTGCGATGTTGACTTCCTTCATAGGATGCCACACACACACAATTCTCTAACCGTTGCCTCAAGATGCATTCCAACTTGGACCTTAGGGATAAAATCATATTAACAACATTTGGACAATCATTTGTCTCATGATACCACCAACCGGTGTCGGAGAATGTTACTGTTAACAAGTCTACCTCATGATACGCCCACCTTATTGTGGTTTCTATGGCCACTATTCCAACTTTGATATATTTCATAATTCTCAAAGAAAATTCCTTTTATAGGTCATTTGACAATTTATACCAATGGCGTTGACACTTAGAAAGCCGTGATGTTTGATATGTATCTATATTTGGCATATATTGCATGAGACATGCAAATAACTAACTCATTCCTTTAATTAAAACTAAATTAGTATGTGTTAGTTCTGCACACGTTACGATGTTTCTTAGTGTGCACATTTATCTTACTCAGTTACCTTTCTTTATGAACAATGGTGATGATACCACCACCATTAGTTGCTAACCATTCAAGAAATCCAACATGATTGCACAAACCATCCTTTTCATGATCACTTCACTTATGAATACATGTTATGCTGAACACGCATGATGCTCGACTATTTTCGTGTTGTCGAATGGTCTGAATCACTGACCCATGTGGAAATGCCACCGTTGTTACATAACCTTTCCTTATAATGCAAGATCTTTATCATGAATCGTCGATGAAGATGATGAAGCCATCAACTTTTGATCCCTCTAATGGATCGTAGGCATTAACATTGATTTATCCATGCTTTCAATTTCTTACCTAAAACACCAATAGAATCTTGTCCTCCACAAAAGGAAATAAACTTTCTTCCAAGTTCTACATTTCCTACCTTACGAGACATTTCACTTTTTGATTATGGCTTCACTTTATGTTCTCTCCTTCTTGATGCATACGCTTAAGGAATTCTAGGCAAACAAAAAGGACAATACTTGAAATCCTCCCTTTGAAACTAGCCTTGCCTAGGAGGTCGATGAACCTCATATCGACGCTTGCTTGAGAAAATTATTTTATGCTTTCTTACTCTAAATACCCTTGTCCTTTAAGTACTATACATGCAACACACCAAAATATGAGTGCCCTCCAAGTAATTACACTATTGAAATAATTCATTACCATTATTGATACATTCCTTGGGTAATGGGAACCTTTCACTAGGTACTGAATCATTTTGGACATTTACTCGACGACACTTGTGATCCATCAACGTTAGACCTAAATAAACACCTTCATGCTACTACCACTACTTGTTCGTATCTCACATTCATGACACGATAAGAATTTATGATAATTCACAACCCGATGTCTATTCTTACTAGATATTTATATTATCTTTATTTAAGTGGTGAGTGCCAAAGTGATGTACTCGATAATCCCTATTAGCGGGGTCATCATTATTCTGTTACACTACTCTAATAAACTTACATCATTCTTTGATGACGATCATTTCAAATCTTCTATAATAACATACTATCGAGAACCCGAGGTATTTCCCGAGATTTAAGAAGGTCCAAGCACCCTTTAGTATAAGTCGTGGAATACTAATCGATTTCCAATGTTTTCACACATTTCTAAGGTGAATATTCACCAGGTTACTTATCACTCTAACCGAGGATGCTGAGGAGATAGCATAATGAGGAAAACTCAACATGTTGTTAATAACGAAGAAGCCTTCGATGATATTAAAATCCTTAACTTTAAAGTCGCAGTTGGATGCATGCACAAACTTGAGTCCTCACTTTCATTACAATGCCAAACCCTAAATCGAAATATGATAATCAAAAGACCCTATCTCAACCAGATGATTACCCATCACTCCCATAAAGAATTTTAACCTAAAGTTATGATACTAAGTTATAATTCCCCAACTCAGATTTAAGATTCATTGGTGGGTTAACCTAGTCCGGTTCGGAGGCAGTAAGTGTGGAATTTTGTGAAAGAACCTAAATAATGTTTCTAGTCAATTTTAATTGATTAAGTTAATCACAAAAGTACGAAATTCAATTTTTCAGGCTTATTAACAAAAAGATTATTGTGGAACCCATTAGGCGATGTCCCAGGGTTCAAGTAATCAGAGCTACTAATATAAATCGTCAGAATCACTTACATGTAAAACTATCTCGAAAGATAAAATATATCTCAACCTACCCTAAGAGATGAATGGGGTGAGCCAATGCCCAGTGCTCCAATCAATAATGAAGTATCAAAACAAACGGTAGAAAAAACAAATGCAATAACTTAACAATAACTTGAATGTACAGGGAATAACTAAACAATATATGTATTAACCATGTATTACTTCAAAACAATACCTTCAACTTAGGTTAAAAACCCACTATCCTGCATATTATTTACTTTTTTATCAAAAAAATATTACTTTATATGACTAACCATAATTATGTTTTAGCAAAAATCATATTCCTTAGTTCCTTTTTTGTGTTCATTCGATTTTATCTTGAAAATCATCAATTTTACACTTAAAACTTCATACCTCTGACATTTTCTGAAAAATAATATTTCAACACATGGACCCGATGTATGGAAGAATTATTCAAACTTACACCTCAACCTAGCTCATAACCGCTATGGGCCAATCAAGTCACCCAATTATAGTTCTGTGACTCTTTTGTTTTTTTCTAGAACATATATTTACCCCAATATTATCGTGTTAAACCCGGGCTTATACTCGTCATGGGTCACTTAACCACCCAACAATAATCACTTATTTCTAGAAGCTTTCCTTTACTATATTCTTTGAGTTATTTTGTGCCCTGGTTTTAAACAGTTTCCTTTATTACTTAATTACTAGAAATTATTATGTATATCATTTTAAACTTCGAATATTACTTACATATATCATCATTAATCATTTATCTTTTACTGTGATTTAACAATTCCATGCCTTTACATATACACCTTTCTCCTTATCATTTTATGAGCATCAATATCAGTAAAATATCATTTATCATTGCTTTGGAGATCACCAATTTCATTTATGTTTATGAGCTCTCACTGTCTATCATAAAAAGGCCTTTCACCCCCTTCTCAAGTCTAACATGATGGATGTGAAAATGGTGCGCATTCTAGCTACTTTATAGCGGGTGTGTGCTTACATAACCACTACATTACTTGCCAGTTTATTAGGTCTAAGTCGAAGCCGTAACTTAGGACTCTATGACCATCTTACACTTTCTCGATTTTCCAAGTATTTTTCATTTAGTCATTAGTAACATCTTTCACATTTCCGTATCTTTTAAAGCAACCAATAAGTCCAAACCTTTTAAGGTATTACTTACCTTAGTTGTCCATTATTTACATAATTTACACACTTTGTTTACCATTTTATAACCTGAAAGTGTACTAATGCCCATGGTTATATGTGGATAGTTAAACACAAACTAGTTTTTACATTTTTTTAAAATTTAATTTAACTAAAACGATTACCCAATTATACTTGCACTAATAAAATCGAATGTCATGTTAAATATTTTACCAAATTTAATCTTGCCTAATCATGTATCAAGGTGAGCATAACAAAATTAAAATAAAGAAACAAATCACAACACACCAATGTGAGAGAAAAACCCACAATGGAAAAAATATTGGACAACCCATCCACACGAATTTGCTATGATTTAGGAATTACACAAGGATGACAAATGACTTACACATCCGACTCAACTACTTTAAAGCCTTGATGCATCTTTATTCCTTTGACCTTTTTCACAATGCCACATAGGACCCTACCTATGCACTTCCATAATGTTTGATCCTCACTGATATACCCGCGTATACCCTCGGCCTGGACGAGGGCGTACTCCACCTGGTTCAGGCCCAGACGACCCTCCAAGGGGCCGACCCTCCAGTAGGCCCAGACGAACCTTCAGGGGGCCGACCCTTCATCAGGCCCCGGACGACCCTCCAGCAGGCCCAGACGACCCTTCAGGGATGACCCTTCATCTGGCCCCGGACAACCCTACAGGGGGGCCGACCCTTCATCAGGCCCCAAACGACCCTCCAAGGGGCCGACCCCTCATCAGGCTCAGACGACCCTCCGAGAGTACGACAGTACGAGGCCTAAATTAGGCCAGACTCACTATCGGAAGGAAATTTGCCCTCGGCCTCGTCTCATAGGCCGAGGGTGACATCATCACAACGCGTGATTTGGGAGACACGTGGAACAGTGCGCGTGAGGCTCACATGGCACGTGGAAGACCGTTATAACAAAATCACACCCTCACGTGAGGGAATATTATGTCATCATTTGGCATCTACAGGTGTCAATAGGGGATTGGTTAGATCATCATTCACATGCACCATGCATACTTGGGGGGTACACTACACCCCCCAAGACCTATATATACTTGTCACCTACAACCCTACAGGGGATCGATCAATTTATTGTAACCCTAGCTAAAACTCTGCTTGTACACACAGTAGAGAGAGAAAGTGAGCTTATGTGCATTGTATGCAAGGCCATTAGTGCCCATACTTAGTGGATCACATAGTCACAGTGGATGTAGGCCAAATTGGCTGAACCACTATACATCATTGTCTTATTTCCTCTTATACTCATCCCCTTCTACATACTTATACACTTATACATCTCTATGGCTGTCATGGTTACTACTGTTTGAGCTCATTATCACTTATCCGGTGGTGCTAAATCTTAGCATCATCAGTTTGGCGCCGTCTGTGGGAAACGAGAAGACATCTCTTCCTTTGTACAACTTGACCTCACTGGGCACTCTGGTGGTGAGCCAACTCTCCCCCTGAGAGGAGATGTTTCACCATTGAAAGAGACCCACTAAGGTTCTCAAGCTCACCAGTCTTTTCTTCAGTTCATCTTTTCATAGCTCAAACACATGGCACCTGAGATGCCACCACCACCGTATCCCCCGCCGGAGGATGGGGGAAGACCCAGTTCCAGTCAGGCGCCACCTCAGTCTGAGATGGTTGATGTGGCGGCAGCCTTAAAGTCTCTGGCAGCAAGTCAGCGGATGATGCAGGAGCAGTTCACAGCTCTAAGCCAAAAAACGATAAGACCACCAGGGGTTTCACCTGAGATGATTACTCCGGCAGCAGCTCCAGGACAGCATGAGGCCAGGGGACCACCCCAGGCACCACGCAAAGACCTGCCACCCCCTGAGCAGCGTAGGGATGTTGCTGACCCCCAGCGTCTACGCCTGGGGAGGCAAGGAAACCCTTGGCCTGAGGACAGGTATGACGATCTGGAGGGAGAGGAGGACCGTGTAGAATGCTGGGAACCATATGAGGTCTCCAACAATACTGTACAACCACTCGAGGATAGTAGAGGAAAGTGCGGGAGACCAAATCCTGATTGTCTCCCGAGAGGCTCTGCTTTTGATCGCTTGAGCAGGGGGTCAACCTTTGAGAGGCTGGGCCCAGTAAATGACACGCGGGAAAAATTGTCCAGGTCAAGAAGTGCTGCGAGGTCCAGGAAGGAGGCAGCAGATGGCCGACCCCAAGGACGGGATGACGGCCAAAGGGAAGTAAACAGCCGACACAGGCCTGCCGCAGCAGAACCCTCCGTCCACCTAAAAGAGGCGGCAGGGGATAACATCGGCCAAGCCGACCCTGTGAGGCCCTGGAATGACTCAATCCAGCGACTAGAGGATAAGATCGGTGATATAATGAAGAGTCGGGAACCTCTTCAGAAGGGATACACCATAGGCTCACCCTTTGTGGCGAAGATAGTCAACTTCCCTACGCCATCAAGGTTCAAGCCACCTGTGGTCACCCTAAGATACGACGGGAGCACCAACCCTGTCCACCATATTGAGATGTATCAATCAGCAGCAGACATATACTCTATCTCAGATGAGATGAGGTGTCGTGCCTTCTCTGGTACCCTGACGGGGGCTGCACATGTCTGGTACACGTCTCTTCCAAAAAATTCCATTGAAAAATTTAAGCAGTTGGCAGACCTATTCATCCACAACTTTTTCTTCGGGGTGAGGCCACAGAAGAAGACCACCCACCTGCTCTATGTTAAGCAGGGGAAAAGTGAGAGCCTGAGGGACTACATAGCCAGATTCAATAAAGAGAAGCTGGAGGTGGAAGACTATGAGGAAATCATAGCTATGACACCCCTGATCGGAGGACTCCAAAAGGGGAGGCTGTTATGGAAGCTTACTGAAGACCCTCCGAGGACGATGGCTGAATTGCTGTCGACAGCAGGAAAGGTGATGAACGCTGAAGAGGCGATGGCCATAAAATATGAAGACGAAAAAGGAGGTGCTAGTGGGGGTAAATACCCTAAGAAGAACAAAGAGGGGAAGAAGAGTTCTACGGATGACAAGTTCGCTGGTTACACCCCTCTAACGGTCAGCTGTGAACTGATTCTCAATGAGATAAAGAGTGACCGGTCCCTGACGTGGCCTGAGAAGCTGAGTGCAGCCCCCAGCAAGAGGAATAAGAACCTGTGGTGTGAATTTCACCGGGACCACGGCCACGTAACAGATAAATGCTTTGCTCTGAAAGATGAGATTGATAAGATACTGAAAGAAGGGAAGCTCAGAAAGTACGTCGACAAAGGTGCCTTCAAGAGGGGCCGAGGGGACGACCCCAGAAAGAAGCGAGGCGATGCATGTAGAGAAGGACCTCAAAAAAGAGGGGACGACCCTTCTGATGATGAGGACAACCCTGACCTCCCACCGAGAGATGACCAAGGTCCTGTCAAGAGGCTTAATATGATCTCACTCGGAGTGGGAATGATCTCCGGGGGTCTAGCAAGAGAAGGGTCTGAGGTCGCTGACAGGAAGGCCCATGTGGCTGAGGCCAAGGCAGTGACGAAGATGGTACACTCAACCTCCCTGGAGGCCAAGTCAGAAAAGAGGAAGAAGGTTGATATGGACACCCTGATAGTGGGGTTCTCGAGAATGGACTTTAAAGGCCTCCTAGCCCCACACGACGACCCACTCGTCATCACAACTAGGGTGCACGGGTGTGAGGTGCCGAGGATATTGGTCGACGGGGGCAGTTCTGCAGATGTAATGTTTTGGCCGTGCTTCAAGGCCTTAGGTCTCAGCCGTGCTAGACTCGTCCCATACCATCATCCATTGATTCGATTCAGTGGGAAAAAGGTTCATCCCCTGGGAGTGTATGAGGCCGATGTTAGGATGGGGGACGAGTGGCCGAGATGGCTCACCAAGAAGGTCAGTTTCTTTATGATGGATGAACATGTGTTTTCGGCTTACAACATCATACTGGGGCGTGTGGTCCTCAAGGGGTTTGAATCTGTGCCGTCTACGGTCCATCAGATGATTAAATTTCCTACCCCTTACGGGGTGGGGGAAGTTCAGGGAGACCAGAAGACAGCGCGAGAATGTTACTACAACTCCGCTGAAGAAAGGGAGGCACACAAGAGGGCTATGGCCACTTACAATATTGATACCCTAGACCCTAGGGACGAGACGAAGCTCAAGAATGGAGAGGCCGTGGAAGAGGTAGAATCCGTCATCCTCGATGAGGATGACCCGAAAAAAACTGTCCAAGTCGGCAAGTCTCTGAAGCCCAATATCAAGGAAGACCTCATTAAACTGTTGAGGAGAAGACGAAACGTCTTCGCATGGAGTCATGTAGATATGCCCGGGATTGACCCTGAAATCATGTGCCACAAGCTCAATGTGGTAGAGGGAGTGAAGCCGGTAAAGCAGAAGAGGAGAATTTACTCTAGAGAAAAGTATGAGGTCATTAGGGATGAGGTCAAAAAATTAAAAGACGCTGAGCTTATCAGAGAGGTCATCTACCCCAAATGGCTGTCCAATGCAGTCATTATTCCAAAGGCCAACGGGAAGTGGAGAATGTGTGTGGACTTCACAGACCTCAACAAGCACTGTCCCAAAGACAGCTTCCCTCTCCCCCGCATTGACCAGATGGTAGACGCTACCGCAGGCCATGAGCTCATGAGCTTCATGGATGCCTATTCAGGGTATAACCAGATCTTCATGAACCCTGCAGACTCGGAGAACACAGCATTCATCACTAACAAGGGGACATACAATTATAGGGTAATGCCCTTTGGCCTAAAAAATGCGGGGGCAACGTACCAGCGCCTCATAAATAAAATGTTCGAAGACCAAATTGGGAAGTCTATGGAGGCTTATGTAGATGACATGATGACTAAGAGTTTGAAGGCAGAGGATCATGTGGCAGACCTGGAGAGGACCTTTAATATGATGGACAAATACCAAATGAAGCTTAATCTGGCTAAGTGTGTCTTCGGGGTCAGAGCAGGGAAGTTCTTGGGGTTCATTGTCAATCAAAGAGGCATCGAGGCCAATCCTGAAAAGATAAAGGCCCTTGTTGAGATGAAGACACCCAAGTCCATTAAAGACGTTCAAAGACTCACAGGGAGAGTTGCTGCCTTGAACAGATTCGTGTCTAGGGCCAGAGACAAGTGTTTGCCATTCTTTAAAATCCTTAGGAAGGCCTTCGAATGGAGTGAAGAGTGTGATGAGGCTTTCAGGGATCTAAAGTCATACTTAGGGTCTCCCTTGCTGTTGTCACGACCAGTGCAGGGTGAATGACTTTACATTTATCTGGATGTCTCTGAGTCGACCGTTAGCGCATTAATTGTCAGAGACGAAGACGGGGTACAGAGGCTAGTGTATTTTAATAGTAAGGCACTTCAGGGGGTAGAGCAAAGATACCCGAGGATGGAGAAGTTAGCCTATGCCTTGATCCATGCCTCAAGGAAGATGAAGTCATACTTCCAGTCCCATACAATGGTCATCCTCACCGACTCTCCTCTTAGGCAGGTCCTACACAAGCCAGAAAAATCAGGCAGGCTAATGGCCTGGGCTATAGAGCTGGGGGAGTTTTACATAGTGTATCAGCCTAGGATGGCCATTAAGGGGGAAACGCTAGCGGATTTCGTGGCTGAGTTTACTTGGGAAGGTGATGAAGCCACGGGTGAGACCCTCGGGAAGACAGATACACAACAAGACAGGTCCACCGACACACCCGCAGATAGGGCTGAGACAAGCACCGCTAGAAGGAAAGCGGATAAAAATGAAGAGGGAAGATACATCTTTAGACAGGGATCCCTCACCGAGCGAAATTTCTCAGAGGGAAAGACTCTGTGGAGCTTCTTCGTTGACGGGTCCTCCTGTGACAACGGAAGTGGAGCTGGACTGATACTATCATCACCCGATGGCACAGACGTTGAATATGCCCTGAGGTTCAACTTCAAAGCCTCCAACAACGAGGATGAATATGAGGCCTTGATACCAGGCCTCTCCTTGGCCAAGTCTCTTAGTGTCGGCCAGATTTTGGTCCATAGTGATTCAAGGCTAGTAGTGAATCAGATACTAGGAGCCTACGAGGCTAAGGATAAGAGGATGGCTAGGTACCTTGAGAAAGTTAGGTCATTACTGAAAGGCTTCTGAGAAGTGAAATTAAAGAGGATACCTAGGCTCGACAATGGCCGTGATGATGCCCTTGCGAGGTTGGCCTCAGCAACTAGGACAGATATCAGGAGGACGGTCCCAGTAGAAATTTTGCTTCAACCAACTATTGAAGACGCCGAGGGAACACTTGGCAATTTCCTAAATGTTTCTCAAGAAGCTTCATGGATGGACCCTCTGATCAGATACATTAAAGAGGGTGAGATGCCAGAAGCAAGGCAAGAAAGGAAGAAGCTGAGGTACAGAGCTGCAAAATTCACAGTCATTGGAGAGACACTGTACAAAAAGGGTTTTTTGTTCCCCTTACTTAGGTGTGTGCATCCCTCAGAAGTCCCTTCCATTTTGCAAGATGTGCACGAAGGATCGTGCTCAAGCCACATCGGGGGCAGATCCCTAGCGAAGAGGGTGATCACCCAAGGGTACTGGTGGCTGACCTTGGGGAAGGATGCCACAGCATATGTAAAAAAGTGTGATAAATGTCAAAGATTTGCCACCATCCCTCACCAACCCCATCAGTCTCTTACCTCCATTACATCCCCATGGCCATTTGTAGTGTGGGGAATCGACCTCGTAGGACCCTTACCAAGAGAAGTCAATAACTATCGGTTCCTCATCGTAGCTATTGACTATTTCTCAAAATGGGTGGAGGCCGAACCGATGGTCACGATAACAGAGCAGAATACCTTCCAGTTCATCAGGAAAAATGTTATATGCAAATATGGTCTCCCCAACACCCTCATCTCGGATAAAGGGACTCAGTTCAAGAATACCTCTCTTCAGAAGTACTGTGAAAGGGTGAGTATCAAACATTTTTTCTCCACCCCAGGCCGACCTCAGGCCAATAGGCAAACATAAGTAACAAACAGGACAATCCAAGATGGAATCAAGAAGAGGCTTGAGGAGGCAAAAGGAAGATGGGTCGATGAGTTATATGTCGTGTTGTGGGCATACAGGACGACAGTGAGGACCTCTACCGGAGAGACCCCATTCATGCTAGCTTATGTCTCAGAAGCCGTCATCCCCACCGAGATTGAGTTTCCTACTCATAGGGTCCAAATGTATGACCCCCAGAGAAATGCAGAAGAGAGGAGACTCGACTTAGACCTGATTGAGGAAAGGACGCTGAGATAAGGCAGGCAGCCTACTAGCAGAGGACCGCAAGGTTTTACAATCAGAGGGTGAAACAGAGGCCAATCGCAGTGGGGGACTTGGTCCTCAAGAAGACTTGGCAAAATCCCAACAAGCTCCATCCTAATTGGCATGGCCCATATAGGGTCATCGATGAAGTCATCCCTGGGACCTATAGACTAGAAAACCTAGAAGGGGAACCCTTTTCCAACCCCTGGAATGCAGATCATTTGAAAAAATACTATCAATAGTGTTGTAAGGTCTTGATGGACCATAATTGTAATAGGTGTTGCTCCGACAGAACACTTGGAAAATTAATGAGAAATACCAATGTTTCCTCTGATCCTGTGTTCATCAATTCTAGTACGCATGGAAACATCTACAAAGAACTACCCTCGGCTATAATGAGGGTCAATGGAGGGGACGACCCCACCATTGTCCTCAAGAAAGACGAGGGAATACTCTGTTAAAAACCATTAATTTGGTGATTAACCCTCGGCTATGATGAGGACCAGTGGAGGGGGCGACCCCACCGCTGTCCTCAAGAAAGACGAGGGAATACTTGTTTAAAAAACCATTAATTTGGTGATTGAGCCTCGTCTATGATGAGGGCCAGTGGAGGGGACAACCCCACCACTGACCTCAAGAAAGATGAGGTAATACTTTGTTAAAAACCATTAATTTGGTAAGTTGAACCCTCGGCTATAATGAGGGTCAATGGAGGGGACGACCCCGCCATTGTCCTCAAGAAAGACGAGGGAATACTCTGTTTAAAACCATTAATTTGGTGATTAACCCTCGGCTATGATGAGGGCCAGTGGAGGGGACGACCCCACCACTGACCTCAAGAAAGACGAGGGAATACTTTGTTAAAAACCATTAATTTGGTAAGTTGAACCCTCGGCTATAATGAGGGTCAATGGAGGGGACGACCCCGCCATTGTCCTCAAGAAAGACGAGGGAATACTTGTTTAAAACCATTAATTTGGTAAGTTTAACCCTCGGCTATGATGAGGGCCAGTGGAGGGGACGACCCCACCACTGACCTCAAGAAAGATGAGGGAATACTTGTTTAAAACCATTAATTTGGTGATTAACCTCCGGCTATGATGAGGGCCAGTGGAGGGGACGACCCCACCACTGTCCTCAAGAAAGATGAGGGAACACTTGATTTAAAACCATTAGTTTAGTGATTATAACCCTCGGCTATAATGAGGTCGTATGAAGGGGACGACCCCACCATGATCCTCAAGACAGACGAGGGAAAACTTTATTTAAAGCCATTAATTTGGTGATTATAACCCTTGACTATAATGAGGTCGCATGGAGGGCACGACCCCACCATGGTCCTCAAGACAGACGAGGGAGGGGTTAGTGGCATTAACAAAGACAACACAAATAGTACAAGAAGCAAATATGGAAGACAACAAAGGAGATGATAGTATAAATGAAATATCAAGTGTTCTATAAGATAGAGTACAAAAATGTCAATTACATCGAGAGGGTATGGGCTACAGACAGCCACCCTATGGAACAATATCAGAGGGCAGGGCCTCAACATCCACAAGAGGGGCTTCCTCAATGACCACAACTATCTGGTCTTCAGACGTGACGACCCCCTCGACTTGCACTTGGGATTCCACCTGAGTTAGAGCCTCGACAATCAGGGGGTCGTCCAGTTGAACGGCCTTAAGAGACGTACGGACGGAAGAGACGACGTCGCCGAACTTGAGGACGACCCACCGACAAGCCGTCTTTATCCCTATCTCCAAGTACTCAAGTCCGAAGCCTTGGAACTCATCGGAGAGTTTATAGGCTTCCACAGCGTCTGCCTCGGCTTTCTTCACAACCTCAGATAGCTCAATCTTAAACTGGGCCTCCCGATGGGTCATGGCTTCATCCTTCTCCTTCAAAAGCAAGTCTTTGGCCTTCAAGTCCTCATCATGATGTCTCGTCAGCTCGTCCATAATTCGGGCATGTTCAGTTCTGGCACTCTCTAGTTCAGCCTTTGCAGTATCTAAGTCAGCCTGCAGGTCGGCCTCATGTTGGATGGCCCTCTCGGCCTCATGGAATTTCTCCTGATTCTCAGCCATCCATTTAGTTGCCGAGGTAAAGGCGCATACAGACTGCACAAAAAAATAAATAGATGTCAAGAGGCCGAGGAAACAGTTATTGAAAGAATGCAATTAAAAGGAATGAATCAAGACCGATACTTGGGCTAGAGCGTGCAGACCATAGTCATACACTTTGGCTGGAGGCATCTTTGACAGAAAGTCATAATCAGCAGCCGAGGGAGCAGAAAACATTGATGCCTTGGCTGCCCTCAAATTTACGATGAGTGATTAGGGCTCAGCCCTCAGAAGTGCCAAGTTCTGGGACCAGAAGGCCCCTATGCTGGATGAAGAAACAGTCCCTTCAGATGATTCAACCCTGGCCCTCGTTCGAGAATCCGGCCGAGGGTCAACAGGAATCTTAGTCTCTTTTCTTTTGTGGCTATCATCTGTCGGCTCAATGACCGTCGGCCCCACGGCCTTCGTCTTCCTTGGAGCCTGCTGAGGCTCCTTACCCTTCTTCTTTGCCAAGCCTGATAGTAAACTGGGAGCAGTCATTTCCCAGAGATAGTCTGATTCACCAACAGGACGACCTGAAAGGGGGACGACACGTGAGAAAAATGCAGAGATAAAAAGGAAACACTTGAAGAAAGTAAAGAAAAGTTCAACTCACCTAGTTCTGTAAGGGGGCCGACCTTCAGACCAGCTTCCTTGAGGAACCGAGGGGTCATCAGATCTTCAAACTTTGGAAGTTCACCCCCTCTCCCTCATCCTCTCAGATATTCAACAATATCTTTCTCTTCCAGGCTAAGTCCGGGGTCTGACCTGGCCTTCATTGACGGGTTAGACCATCTTTGGGGGACCCTTGGGCCATCGGCTACAGGAGATGCCTCGGTAGAGAACTCCCACTCCCTAGAGATGAAGAATAATCTCTTCTTCCAATTGTGGTTGGAGGTTTGTGCCACATGGAGAAGTTTTTTCTCAGACCTCCTTGCCCCTAAATGATAATACCCAGGCTATTTAGACGAGGAGGTGATATTTTAGCAGGCCAAGAATACGTCAGCCGAGTGCTCATCAGTGAAAGCATTCTTCCACAGGGAGATGTAACCTAGTATCGTCCTCCAAGAGTTGGGAGGAAGCTGAGAGAGGGCAATATCGAGGGCTGATAGGATATCTACGATAGCAGGATGCAGAGGGAACCTGACGCCAACCTTGAACATTTGTTCATACACTGCAACCTCACCCTCTTCACCCTAAAAAACCCTCTCAGACTCAGAGGGAACCCTCATGGTTATACCGGGTGGCACTCCATAGGCATGTCTCCACAATAAGAGGTCGCGATCCCTAATGGAGGAGATATAGGACGAGGCATAGGAGGTATCAACCTGGTCATCTGAATTATCGCCCTCGTCCTCAGTCCCCTCTCCCTCGGCCTCGTCATCTGCCAGAGGACCATGGGAAAAGGCCATCTGGAAGGCATGTGGAGATAGGGTTGTTACAGGGATAGCCTCGGAGGGGACCATACCCTCGGCGTGTCGGCCTGGGCTTAGGTCAGATGTCTCTATTCTACCAGAAGGTCCAGTGCCTGTTGGCGAGGATGCTCTCTCGTCCATCTCACTTGAATGACACTCGGTTGGACGATGGGACGACCCACAAGACTCAAACGGTTCAAATGGTTTTATTGTGGCTATAGGAATGGGAAAGATGGGTCGTACCCAGTTAGGGTCGGCCCCTCGTCTCCTCTCTTCCTCGTCCTCTATTCATCTGATCTCTCCAAAGAGCTTCTCTCTCAAGGATGGGAATTCAGATGCTAAACTATAAAGCCTCCTAAGCATTAAAGGGAAGACCCCACACTTGGAGATTTTAACTAAGCTAGCTACAAACAAGTTTATAGTTGACCAGGTTGGACTTTTGGATCGAAAAAAAGAAATCAAGAACACTCAAGAACTAGTTGCCGGAAAAAGTTATGAGACAACCGAAGAAAAATGCAGCCCTACGATCCTAAAATAAGAAAGCAAACAGAAATGAAGATAAAAGAGAGCGCTAGGCCAAAGGGATTACCTGATAAAGAGAGAGCAAGACTGCCAAAGCTCAAAGCGGTGAAGGTGCAGAAATGGCAATGAAGCTGGTGAAAGGCTAGAGAGAGAGAGCTTGGGCGCGAAGAAGAAGAAGAAGGGGAATAAAACTTCAAAAATCATTTAAATACCTTAGTAATGAGTGGGCCCATTACCCAAGGCAGTGCCCAGCCCACGAGGAGGGCATCATTAGGGCATAAAGTCCCAGGCCAAGTGTGCAGCCGCCACGCCTTGGAAACATCAGCTTGACAGGTGTCATTCATCTAACTGACCATACACTCATCTCATTTTCAACATTATCCCTCAGCCATCTCAAAAACAACTATGGCTAAGGGCTGGGGGTGATTGATATACCCGCGTATACCCTCGGCCAGGCTGAGGGCGTACTCCACCTGGTTCAGGCCCAGACGACCCTCCAGCAGGCCCAGACGACCTTCAGGGGGGCGACCCTTCATCAGGCCCCGGACGACCCTCCAAGGGGCTGACCCCTAATCAGGCTCAGACGACCCTCCAAGGGGCCGACCCTCTAGCAGGCCCAGACGACCCTTCAGGGCCGACCCTTCATCAGGCCCCGGATAACCCTAGGGGCCGACCCCTCATCAGGCTCAGATGACCCTCTGAGAGTACGACAGTACGAGGCCTAAATTAGGCCAGACTCACTACCAGAAGGAACTTTGCCCTCGGCCTCGTCTCATAGGCCGAGGGTGACATCATCATAGCGCGTGATTTGGGAGACGCGTGGAACAGTGCGCGTGAGGCTCACATGGCACGTGGAAGACCGTTATAATAAAATCACACCCTCACGTGAGGGAATATTATGTCATCATTTGGCATCTACAAGTGTCAACAGGGGATTGGCTAGATCATCATTCACATGCACCATACATACTTGGGGTGTACACTACACCCCCCAAGACCTATATATACTTGTCACCTACAACCCTACAGGGGATCGATCAATTTATTGTAACCCTAGATAAAACTCTGCTTGTACACACAGTAGAGAGAGAAAGTGAGCTTATGTGCATTGTATACAAGGCCATTAGTGCCCATACTTAGTGGATCACACAGTCACAGTGGATGTAGGCCAAATTGGCTGAACCACTATACATCATTGTCTTATTTCCTCTTATACTCATCCCCTTCTACATACTTATACACTTATACATCTCTATGGCTGCCATGGTTACTACTGTTTGAGCTCATTATCACTTATCCGGTGGTGCTAAATCTTAGCATCATCACTCACGCACCTCGTTAATCACCAATCCAAGATCAGTAATAGTCAATGGATTGAACACGGAGTCCACCACTTCAAACCTCCATACACACAGAGTCTATCGTATGTAAATAGAAAACAAGCATGGAATCCATCGCACGAAATTATACTCAATAAAGAAGACGTGTAATCAAAATTTTCTCCACAAAATGGAGATCTCAAAGAAGAATATTTAATTAAAACTTGGATCTAAAAAACTCTTAGGTGAAACTAGGGTTTGGAGGCACAAGATATGTTCTTAGAAAATAATTTTGTAAGGACCTCTTCTTAAAATAAGTTGTCAGCACTCCCTATTTATTAAAAACATGAATTTTGAGAAATCCAAAAAATAAGAAATCTCTTCTGAATGAAATGCATAGACCCATTCGAACGAACTTCCCATTATAGTTCGAACAAAAAATAATCACATTTTAACGAAACACGTGATCTCGTTCGAATAGACTTCGATTGATCTTCGAAAGATATTTTCTTGTTAAATAGATAAATTTCATTTGAACATCGTTTGAAGGCCATTTAAATGACTTTTAGTAACTCGTTTTAACGAAGTTCATTACCTCCTTCGAATAAGTTTAATTTTTTTTTATTTTAAAAATCCTTTTTCATGAAAATGTCCTTAAAGATTTTATAAAAATAACTTCCAATGAAATTCCAAGAATAAAAAATAACACGGATTCATAACTATGGAGATCCATCGACTATGAAGACAAAAAGTGGCATAAAACATGATACGATGATGTAGACGCTGTAACTTAGCCTATATGGTCTTTAATCACACATCATAGGCTTGAAGGATAAGCATCTCAAGTTATAACCTATAACTCTAATGGTTTTATCGAAATATAATTAAGTCATTATACATATAAGTTTACTCTATTGAAAATTGATTCTTACAAATCTCCCCCTTTGGCCACTCCGGGACAAAACTTAAAAGAAAAAAATTGTGGGCCGTCAAGCTCTTCTAAAGACTCAATCCCAACCCTAAAAGGAAAAAGCACAGACACTTGACAAACACAAACTTTGAGACAAGTTTACTAAATGGCTCTATTCTAAACATCTAGTCTTTAGGATAGGGTAGTCATTATGACAAATAATTAGATAAATGTTTATTATGAAGAAGTAATATAGTGAGAATTTTAAGTATCCATGATCTGTATCAAACCATGATCATTCAACAGAAGCCACAACAACCATCTGCCCTACAATCCAATACAAGTTTATCACGTACTTCTTATAAATTGTCTACTTAATTGATTTCCAGGATCATAATTATTGAACATGAGATTTCATATACAATTCTACTTTAAGGATTTCATATACAATTTGTAATGATAAATATGATCATATTTCAATATAGAACATGCAAGAATAATAAAAACCATGAACATGAACACATGCGCACACGTACACACACATAAACATATAGACATTTGTTATGTACACCTTATTAGTGTGAAATATTTTTCCTTGACATAACATTTCAAAGTGAATATCCAGGAAAACCTCCAAATGTGGTATTCAAGACTCCTATAAACCCCTTGCTTCAGATGTTGCCTGCTAGTACTAATCAAAATTTGTTAAAGACCTAATATTGCTAAAAAAAATACTTCCTTTGACTAAGCTAAACTTTTTTTTTCTTTGAAGGACTAATATTGCTAAAATATTAGGTATGACTAATATTACTAAAATCAAGGTGGTTCAAGTTGGTTCATTAATTATACTCATTAATATGTATTTTTCCAAACATGAAATCTTGATTCATTGTAATTTGGTAAGAGTGAATTTTTAAATTCGGGAAAAAGGGGTTGTCTTAACTACATTATTTTGACTCATCATTAAATATTTTGATTTTAATGATTAGTATAATATTAATGATTACGTGATGAGTTTAATTGTATAATTTCAATATTAATTCAAATAAAGCCAATGCGAATTTGATGAGACATGTGGAAATCACAGAGTTACTAATTCAAATGAATAGAAAAAGTGAGTTTCATTCTTTTAAAAAAAGATGTATGTATTTGTCTTCTAAATTTAAGCTAGTTGGTTATGTATAATTAATTACTTATTTACGCATGTATATTTCTAACTAGAATATAGTTGATAAAATATAGTGCTTTATGATTATATTAGTATTATTGCATAAAATGTTGGATTATGTTTAAATCATAATCGTCTGGTTTAATTATAAGAAATAGTGTAATTTCATAAAAATATCCAATAAAATGTTATCAATCATAAATTCAATAGTAATATTATGACACATAGCAATACCTAATAAAATAGAGAAATTTCCCAAAAAATCATTAATCAAATTTTAACAACAAGTAATATATATAATTTCATAACTTGAATTTCATACTAACAACCACTATCTATAATTTTCCAAAAATCATGAATCATTTATTATTAACAACACACACACACACACAGTGGGCGGCCGATCATGGCATCCTATGCGTAGGCATATGTGACCCTTATTTTATTTTACACATTTACACTTCGTCGAATTTCGAGGACTAAATTCCTCAGCTAGTGGGAAAGTATGTAACACCCGATAATTTTAAATCGATAATAATTTAATTTATTTTTGAATTCGAAAAAGTAATTTTTTTGATATAATTATTTTTCTTAAATTAATATGTTGAATTTTATTTATGGAAAATAGGATTTTAATCGGAATTAAATTCGAGGAAGAAATCAGGATTTTTATTAACATATATAAATTTTTGGGAATTTTGGGGTACCTGATCAGAGCAAATCGATTAAGCCTGGAGGGTGAATCGATTCATAATGGCCAGTGTTGACAGTACGAAGGATTTTTCAAAGTTTAAGTTAATTACAACTCTTAATATTTTTCCATATTAAAATAACTCGGCGTTAGACTTTTCTAAACACTTTTTCACCATCTTTGAAACCAGAAGTTTTCTACATCTTTATCACCTTTCATCTACAAACTCTAGCCCCAAATTTTATCAAGATTCAACCCAATTTTTGAACGGTCAAACAGTGTTTTCTCAAGATTGTTCAAGAGTGAATCTTTATTAATTTTTCGAGAGGATTGCAACCATCTAATCAAAATTTTCAATCGGCTTTTTCTCTGGCATGAATACTTCTATTCTCTCTCTTTAGTATTATGCGTTTTTAATATTTCCGAAACACAAATTCATAAGTTTTTTTAAAAATAAATAAGCAACCTTAATTAGGGAAAGTGATATTAGTAACCATAAAATAAATTGTTCTAATGATGATTATGGGTTGAGCGAATTAAATTAAATTTATTTGTGATTGTATGAGAAATTGTAGAATTGTTTAAAATATTTCAATTTCAAATTATTGATTTAATTACATTTATCACCGTGGGAATGACATGATTTTTGAGTAGTACGCTCTCACCTTAATATTAGGAATACTTGCTAGGTAGGTGACTAGTGGGTATGCATTAGTTATGGTTAACAATTTTTAGGTATGGGACTAGTTAGTGTAAATTTTTCGGATGGAATATTCCAGGGTGGGGATGATTTTGATGTCATTCCGTTGATTTGGATAGACTAGGAAGATGTAAATTATAAAAAATCATCCTATAAAATAGGGTAGGGTGTACTTGTGTTTTGTAGAGCTCTAGGTATGGCACTATGGGTAGGTTTGAGGATCTATGCTCTATAATCGGGTAGGGCTAATTTAAAATAATGAGAATTTGAGAACTTGAGAATTGATGCCTATTGATGCCTAAGATAATAAATGGGTATTAAAATGAATTTACGTCGTTTATGAGTGCAGTACTGACATAATACGGGTTACATGGATATTGCGATGTGGGTGTGTGGCGTCATCAATAAGTGTAGGGCTGATAGAATACGGATTGGTTGGCTATTATGACGTGTTGTTCATGGAACCTCGTCAATAAGTGTAGGGATAATAGAATACAGGATGTCTGGCTATTATGACGTGTCGTGCATGGAACCTCGTCAATAAGTGCATGGCTAACAAAAATTGGGTCGGCTGCCTATGGCAAGGGGAATGTGTGTGGTGTAAAACTTTAGGCAGACCTGAATAAGTGCAGGACATACAGTAGGGTTGACTAGCAATGTAGTTGCCTCTATAATAATACTAATTTAACTAATCAATTTAAATAAAGATGGTGACTTTAGTGTAATTTTCAGAATGTGATAACATGAGGACTTAATCTTTTGGGGTGGCATAATTACATGATTAGATGATATTAGTTTATTTTACTCACATATTAATAATTGTCTCATAAATTAAAATATTCTATTGTGGTGTTTATTATATATAATGCTAGTGCCTGGGTTCCCGGACCCTAATTGGGGAGAGTATGTTGTATTCATGCGGTGGGCTCTGACCCATTGTGTTGACTAACATTTTAGGTTTAGTGCTGGAGTAGCTGCCTAGGAGTGATTGGATTTATTTTGGAGGTGTAGTTGGAGACTCGTTTATTTTAGATGCTTTAGTCGTTTAGGATTTATTTTCTATTCCGTCACATTTATTATGAGACTTTATCCTGGATTTGGTGGGCCAATCGGTTCCACAGTTGGTTGTGATTTTATTCAGATATTTATAGTTGGATCATTTTATTCGAGTTTATATTTATTTCTAGTTCGATTATTTTAGTGATTAGCATGGTGATGGATTTTAATATTTATATGGATGATTATATTCATTGAATTAATTTGATTATTATCTTGTGGAAATGAATTTTTATATGTCTCATATCTGTCACATGCTAAGGATGATATTTAATTTAGTAATGCCCGGTGTAGTTTATCGATAGCGACTGACCACCTAGTTTGCCAAATTGCGCACGGTGTTATAATATTGTCACAAGTAGGTGACGGTTGTTGATTATGACCACCAGTGTGACAAAAAAATGGGAAACTTGGCGGTATAATGGGTCATGGGGGAGTCACAAATTTGTATTGTGGCCTATTTGGTCAAGGCTATTGACCGTTAACAATCACTAAATGAGGCCACCCACCACCCTAGTCACTGTTTTGGCTGTGGAAAAAAATTTGGGGTCACACTTTTAAATCGTGATCAACGGGTCACAGTCTAAAATCGTGTCCCTTTTACTATGATCGTTTTCGATTTTTGCTGTAGTGTTTGTCGAATCGTTGCAAATCTAAACACTTAAACGAACCTTTCAAATGCAAAGATAATATATATATAAAAAAAACATAAATCCTCATATGAAAAACGTATTTGTCTAGCAATCTCCACCCGTGGAAAGACATCTGCCCCTAAGGCAAATGTGACACCCCGACTAATTAAATACCGGGTAGCTACTCCTTTATTAAATTAATACAGAATATCAAGTTGGTTCAGTATTAGCATCACTGTCGAAAACATTTAATTAATTGCTAGCCACCTAATATTTAAAAAGAGAGATGTCAAATTTTATTAATTTAGCTAACAAAAACCAAGAATTAAATCATTAACCAACAATCACATAAACAATCTCATATGAACAACCAACGAAATGAAATTAACTGAGTCTAGAGTAAACACTCCAATAATAACAATGCCAGAGTAAATAAAGTCCCAATACAAGAGTCTGAATAAATAAACCAATAACCGAAATAATGATAGTCTATAACTACAACCTCTAAATGAGAATGGGCGACATGCCCTAACTGATACAAATGACTCTGAAGGAACCAAGGATAAATATGAAGGCGTCTAATACCAAGATAATGTAGCTTCCACAGCAGCTACATCACATCATCAGAATGGATCTCCTATGCTTGGCATCCCTATGGCTGGGCACCTAAAAATGTTTTTACAAAGCAAAATAGATTTGGAGGAAAATGGGTCAGAGCCCGAGGTGAAAGCAGTTTAAAAGTTTAGCAAGTGTTTAAATTACAATTAAACAACACATATTATAAACATGTTAATTACGTACTCTCACATGAGTTTGTCACCTCTTAACTAATGTGCACGCCTAACGGATGCCCTTAACCCATCCTAGTTATGTCACTAACTAACTAGTATGTACCTCTTACGCTTTCGCATTCTACCATAGGATGTCTACTCTTAGTACCCAAAACAGTTATATTCATAACCCATATTCACATTCATTAAAATTACTTATCTCAAGTGTTAATTAAATTCTCATTCTTAGCCCATTCAGATATCTTAGTTATTCACATATACTAAGCAACAATGAACTAGTCACAAATACATAAATATATCACTCTTAGTACATAAATACACATATGGCACCCCTAGGCTAAGCTGCGGTGCACGTATACTCTGCTATCGAATCCCGATACATCACGTACATAGGGACTATGAGTTCCGAATCTCTCAAGAACCGTTTCAATAAGTAAAATCACACATATTGGAGGCGAACATAGTTCACATACCCATGGGTCACGCACATACCTATGCTCCCATAGTCAGCTGACTTATCAACTCACAAATAAGTCATTCACTGTCCTATGTCCTTAAGGTACCAGTCTAAATCCCCCCTAAGGCACACAAGGATAAGAGGGTCCTTTACAAAAAAAAAACTAACCTCCCGTGATAGCAAGTATGGTAGGTATGTCATACACATAAGAAATCCATTCACTAGGCATTCACACAACCTTAGCAATCATATTTCAATATAGATATTCACATTCTATCTAGTAAGTCTCGTACGTAGTAAGATTATCCCAAACATCATACGCAATTATATATTTAACTTGATAACTTTTTCTCGTTGTGTCAATTTGTCTACCTAAACCTACCCCAAAAGGTTACTAGGCCTCCTAGTAGTTTGTAATGCTATCTCAGTAACTTAAAGTCCATCCGCTACTGTTCTTATCCTTACATCATCAATAACTTCCGTTATAGTTTCAATTCGAATGATTTCTAATCGTACCTCACTCGTTACACTCTCGTAAGCAATAGCATTCAATTCCATAAGGTAAACCATATTTCCCGGCATCAACTAAGATCCTACTGACCTTAATTAAGTCCCGAAATATCAACTTAAACATCCTAAGAATCATCATCTGCCTTGGGATTTATATTAAGCTTTAAGGGTAAAACAATTGCCAAAAATCAGGAGGGGTCGATCGATCGAAGAGAAGGGATCGATCGATCGATCGTCGATCGATCGATCGTCGATCGATCGACATTCTTAAGTCGATCGACCGACCAAGCAGGTATCAACCTAGATTTCTCTTAAACAGTTACGGGTTTCATACTTTTTACACCTCTAATTCTTCATTACAACGTCCCAAACTCCCAGGAAAGTTTATAAACATTCTATTAACATATTAGTATCATCTTTAATGTACTAGAATCATTAAATCATCATGAATAATCAGTTTCTTAAATCAAAACACCCATTTCTCGATAAAAATCCTATTTCTCCTATTTCTTTCAAGATCTTCATAACTCAACATAAATTCCCAATTTTCTACGTATGGATCATGGTTTCATAACTAGTTTATGCCCAGAAGTTTCATCTACATGAATCCTACCCATATTCAATATTTAAATTCTCCAATTTCACAATTAATTCACTTATTTACGATAAATCATCAAATCTAAATTATCATGTAAAATATATGCTTTGAATCTTTGCAAGATAAATCACTTGCCTCGGAATTACAGATTCTGATCCGTTGATGATGGTAGTGGTTGTTCCCCCTCTCTTTCCGGTCACAAATCCGGAGATGGTGGTGGTGTGTGGTGGTTATGGTCATGGAAACCTTGGAACTTCTCCTCTCTTACTCTCTAACTGCCATGATGATTTTTGGTTGTGAAAACCCTAAGGGACTCAAGGGTTGGCTGATAAATATTTCCAAACTTTCGTGGGTCAATATTCACCAAAAATAGGAATGGCTAAAATACCCTCCCGGGTTGCCGATTAGGCCTAAAAATGACCCGAGATCCAAACTAAACCCCCGACTAGTGTTTTCTGACTATCTCGACCCTTCCGAACACGTTGGAGCACTCAAAATGCTCATATGGATAACATAAAAGTAAAATACTTTTAAATCCATTAAAATGGGTCCTGACATGACTGACACACGCGTCGCAACTTAATTACCAAAACTGCCATATTTTTAACTCACGACAATTTTAATAAATTCAACAATCACATATTACTATAATCACTCAGTAATATTCAACATTATCATCATATTTAAATACTAACTCTCGTCTCGCTAGTTATTTAAATCCGAATTAATTTCGAATTTATTATCCCAAATTAATTTAATTAATCCGCAATTAAAGGCAATTACTTATAATTAATCTCATAATTAAAAGCCATAAAAATACGGGATATTACAGCAAAAAAATTCCCACCTAAGGTAAGACATCTCCCCCTTTTTATTCAGGAATAGACAAAGATAAAGGTGCACACTATAAAACAACATCTCCCCTAAATGTAATACATTTGAACATAAAGGTAAACAAGTATATCATGCAATAATGTGAAGTGAAACACAACGACAAACAAACATGACAATACAAGAATAAATTGTACAAACAATGATTAAATGATAACAATTTTGATGCATGAATTAAAGCAGAAGGTACCAATGTAAACAAGCAACAAAATAACCTTTATGATCATAAAACATTTTAGTTTTAATCGAACATGAAGCTTATGTAAAACATGGATTAATGTAATGCAAAGACTTAAAAAAAAACACTGTATATATAACCACTTACATACCCATGAAGCACATAAAGGCATAGGTATAAACACACACACAAAAAAAACATTGGCTTTCCATACTCGTATGGCATTAATTTCTCGAACAAAAAGTGGGATGGAGTGAAGGGGTGTAAACTAGAAACAAAAAAAAATATTACCCAATCATTCAAAATATGTCCAAGGAGTTATAGTTGACCAAATTAACTTATCAAACTTTGGTTTAGCCTCAAGTGACAAATAAAGAACTCATAAAGGATAAACATACACAATGTACACTAACCTAGAAATCTCGATTATTCTCAAATCAATATAGTTTGAACAATTAAACATAACTAGGACTAACAGTCTAAACCCAATGTTCTTAAAATTTATCACCCTAAAAATAAACATATATCACTTTTTTACTCTCTTTCTTTTGAAGATGTCAATTTTGAAGAAAGAATAAAAATATGGCCTTGGCAATTTTTCTTTTCCTTTTTCCTTTATTTTATTTTAGCATCTTACTAATGGTAGTCTTTCACGCAAAGGAGATTTCTCCATTCGTATGTCTTTTAAATTGCACGCCCATATTTTTTAATAAAGTAGACTCTCAAACAATGGTTCTTATATGCACAAATCTGTTATAGTCAAATAAATATGTATATGACAGGATTGATAAGAGAACACCTCATTTAGTTCATGAAACATATGTACTTATAATCTAAAAGAGCTCGTGAAAACTGTGTACAGAGTCATATGCAGAGTGAATCCATTAAGAAAACCAGAGTCAAATAACTCCATGCAAGCATAATTAAGACGAATCCTAAGCATTGTGAACTATACTCAAATGTCCTACCCATATGGAAACATGGAACGAACGGAATTCAAACACAGCGATGTGCCACACACAATTTATAAAACCAAACTACACAAAAAAATCTTTTTGAGTTTTTTTTTAAATTCCAAAAAATCTTTTTGTATTTTTCTTAATAAGACCCAATAGACAGGAAATAAAAAAAAACAAGTTACTCAAGCATCATAAAACAAGAAATAATATTATAAAGACAAGATAATGAAATGTTAGGGACTCCTTCTTTAGGTTTTTAACTATACCTAGAACGTTATCTCACCCCCCCTCGACATTAGAGAATTTATCACTGAAAGTCTTCTCATATGACTTTAAATCCATAAAGAATTTATCATTATCTCCTAAGACACGTTTTTTCACCCTAGTCTCAATATTCTTAGAGTTTTATAAATCTATTTCTAAAATGCAGACTCTAGCCTTACTTTCTTTCTTGGAAACATCTAAAATTGGAAATCACTGCTCATGTCCACGAGCTTCTTATGAAGAATATCTATGTAATACCTCGAATTTTTACGCGTATTTATTTTATTATGAAATTATGGAAAATGGGGATTAATTAATTTAAAGGGAGAAAATTTAATTTGAAATTAATCCGATTTAATGGTAATAATTACTAGCGTAACGAGAGTAAGTAGTTATCGAAAATAATATTATGGCTAGGATGAGATACACGAAAATCATGATATAATTATTTGAGACGCGCGTATGAGTCGCGTCACTGGTATGTAATTGGGGATTAAAAAGGTATATTATTTTATAACTCTGATGACTATTTTGAGTGCGCCAGAGTGTCCGAAAGGGTCGAAATAGTTAGAAAACACTACTCGGATATTTTATTTGGAGTCCGAGGCATTTTAGCCCAAAACGACATCCTGAAGGGGTATTTTGGTTTTTTGGGATCTTTGGATAATTAAATGGACGAAAATTAGGTTTAATTAAAAACATTGAGGGTTAGTGGTCTGTTAGTTTCAACTTACGTGAGAGAGAGAGAGAGAGAGAGAGAGATGGAGAACCATACGAGAGGAAGGGGTAAACCCAAGAAATTTCAAACAAAAGTTACGCCAAAGTGTAGATCGTGATGAAAGGATCAACCACATACCAATTTCAGTCCAAGAATCAAAAGTTCATTCTGAGGCAAGTGTTTGTCTAGCTCCTCTTTTAGCATATATTGTTCATGTTAATTTAGGTTTGATGATATAAACTTTGTGCAATGAAAACTTAGGTTTAATTAGACTGAATTGTGAAGAAACCTTACGAATTGGAGATGGGTATGCATGTAGAGATTTTTCCCTTTCTTGGACTATTAAAATCTAGGAATTTTATGTCTTAATCACGAATTGTAATAAGAGTTTTGGACAATAAAAATTCTGGGTTCATATTTAAGAGATTATTTGAAATTGAAGAGATTGCTGAATTCTAACTGACTATATAAGGATTTGACCTTTAATTCGTATTAGAACGTATCTTAGGGTGATTTGGAATAGTGTAGGAACATTACATTAAGATTGGGATGAGTTTGAAATGAGATTGAAGTATGAAAATGTTAGAAAATCGAATTTATGGAAGAACTGGGCCTGTTCGGAATTTTTGTTAGAAGACCACCCTAGGTCGTTCGAATGACCTCGTTCGAATGAGACTTCTAACGAGATTTCCAACGACCCTTCTAATGAGTTACTGAGCTCATTAGAAGTGGGAACTTCGTTCGAACGACCTCATTCGAACGAGAATCCTAAAACTTCTAACGAAATTCCATAACGGGTTTTTAGGGTCCGTTCGATTTAAAAAAAAAAATCCTAAGTTTGTCCAAACGAGTGTATTAACCTATGTGAGTAAATGGTGACTTAAAATGCAAAGTTTTAGGGAATTAAAGGTGTAATAATACTCGAGGTATTGAATTTGTGTGAAAACCTAGGAAATGATGTAAGTCCTAGAGAGGCTATATATATACGGAGATCGTGGAGAGTAATGGCGTTAATATTACTTATGAATTATAGTATTTGGGCTATGTGAATACCTATTAATGTATATGAGTTGTGTGTATGATTATTACTTGGAATATCATGTGTATGACATACCTAGCTACTGGCTATCAAACGGAGGTTAGCACGTTGTGAACGACCTCATCTTGTGTGCCTTCGGGGGATTTTGAGTCGTACCACTAGAGCATGGAACCTAGGTACGGGATATCTGTGAGAACAATAATGTTGACGGTCGTATGGGTGCGTAGGTATGTGTGTAGCCTATCGACTTGGGACTATGTTCGCCTCCAATATGTGTATATATTTTATTGATTCTTGAGAGATTGAACCCATTGTCCTTTATGTGTGAGCGTTGCAATGGGACTAGATAGTCGAGTATTCCTAGCACCAAGGGTTTCTTAATCATGCGTATAGTGTTGAGATATTTGTATGTATACATAGTGAGATTTTATATATGTAGACTGAGTTCTTATTCTGTGTTTTATTTTGACTACTTTATTAAAGTATATACGTATTGGGTCACCAGTTGGGAATAAAGAATTGTGGGAGAATGAGTTATAACATCCTTAAACCTATTCCTAAATAATAGTAATATATTGGTTTTGAGTTATTTAGATATTATATCTGGCATAGTGGTTATCCTATATATAGTCATGTAGAGTATCGAGACTAGTATGGATAGTTGGACTCGCCAGGTGTTCACATTAGATGAGAGGTGAGCATCTCAAGTGAGTACACAAAGTTAACATGGATAATATATGTGCTAATTAAATCAATTCAAGCACTTGCTGTATTTAAACTATTTTCTACTCGGGCTCTGACCCGTTTTTTCTGCAAATCTCTTTTCTTATTCTATTATTTTAGGTGCTCAGACACAGGGATACTAGACTTAAGAGATTCCATTCATTTTCCGAGATGTAGCTGCTGTGGAAGCTACGGGATATTGCTAGTACACGCTTCTGACTCTATTTCTCCTTATCTATCAGTTGGACATGTCATCCCTCCTATTTTACACTCCGAGATTTAGAGTTGTTTTATTCTATCAGTAGACTTTGATTTCATGTTATTATATTATTGTATGAGATTTTGATTGGATATGTTTATTTCAGTTCTTTATTTAAATTCAGTTAGTTCTTACCGTATTCTATTGTGATGTATGGTGATGGTTAGATATTTCTGTTTATTGTTGATTGCTAATAACAAGATAAATTTTTGACACCAACCTTTTTAAATATTAGGTGGTTAGTTTTTATTAAATTAAAATTTGAGTTTTCGACAGTGATACATTATCTCAACCAACTTGATATTCTAAAATTAATTAATTAAGGACCAATCACCCGATAATTAATTAGGCAGGGTGTCACAATCAAGAGTTTGCATAAATCCAATTTCAGCTTTTAAACACAAATTTTCTTTCTCATGAAATTTAACCTTTTTGTGAACTTAAAATTGAAACGAGTTAATTTCTCAGCACGTCTGTGGTCCTCATTAAATTCATTTTGACTATCAATATTTTCATCATCACTAAACACATCAGATAACTTATCACTACAATGATCCAACAAGAGAAACAAACAAATAGAAAACAAGACTAAATTAGTTTGGATTTCCTCATTGATTTCTAATCTAAGGACCTGTATTTAAAACATAGTCTTGTAGGGGAATGCCATCAACCATCTTTGTGTTTACTGGCCTTGACATAGTTTCCAGTCTTGCAGCACTACTCTAATCCTCAAACATGTCCCTGAGGTTTAGAATTATGTCGTAAGTACTTGACATATTCTAATGCTAGTGTTGCAAACATTAGCTATGGAGGTCAATATGTTAAAATGATCCATTGGTAAACATTTTTCCATTACCAATAATCCCAAGCATCCTCTTCGAATGCCCAGTCATTAGGATTTACAATACATGCTTCATTAAAATAAATGTGTAATCCTTAGTTGTTAATACATTGTTTAAGTTTCTTTTACACTCAATAAACTTCAAATCAGTTAATTTTTCATCCTTTAAGATTGAACCAAGTGGATTGAATGATGAGGCCATTTTAAAATCTAATAATCATAATTTGATTTTTTTAATTGAAATTAAAAATGTGAAAATTTACTTTCATTACATTTTAATTTTTTTTTCCTCAATCGTCAATTAGAACTAATCCCCATCATAGTTCTCTTGTGATGTGATATTTCTTAATGGAAGCTTAAATTACCTCACCCTCGAATGGAAATTTTTTCATAATTCAATTATGTTCTCTGGATGATCGAAGAAACTCATGTCTTACATAATTGTATAACAACGTCTTCTGGTCCCACAGCTAATGATAATGACTCCCATTGGGAGAATATAATTAGTTGTATATAAGTGTGTACCATCAATTCATTATTCGAAATTAAATCCGCTCATGTAGAACTTTGTCGACGAGGGGCCCGAATTCACTCATATTTAATTCAAGGAACTATTATTTAATAGTTTTAAAAACACCGTGATTTCGTAATTAATTTCCTCTGAGGGGGAGGTAAGCATCGTGCTGACGTGGGCAATTAATCACATCACATTTTCAAAACATTTATGGAGACCGTGGGGTTTATGTCTATACCCCTCTCCTAATTAATATTTTAAACTTAAGGCTATTTTTGATAAAATATTTATTTAATTATAGGTCCTTGAATTAAATCATCAATAATTTTCAACCTACTTGTATATATTAAATTACTTTATCCAACTATTTTAATTTTCCAAAAATAAAAGACATTTAAAAATTAAAATAAATTTGGAGATCATAATTTAATTAATACCTTAAATTAATTACCTCATTAAAATAAATTTTGATCAGAATAAACGAAAAACCGATTTTCCAGAAAACCACGATCTGGTCTGGCTTCAAAATTAAATCCATATTGTCTATAAATTGGGTGTCCCTAATTAATTAATTAATTAACACACAAATTTATCCCATAATTAATTAAGAGATGATAAAGGTATAAATAAATGCAATCACGTGCAATTTGATATAAAAAAATATGAAGTCTTTTTCCATCATGACCAAGACTTCTTCCTTGAGTAGAGTCCTAAAGGGTAAAAAAATACTTGAAAAATCATCCAACTCATGATTGTTGCTGAGGATATATAGTCCAAGACATAACAAACTACAGGCCAAAAATATTCATCCCCCCCTACACCCCGCGAGCACACTGCCAACAGTCGCGGTTGGAGATAGGAAACCCACATTCACAGGCTTGACCACCATGGTCGCGGCCTTCCCGGCGGTTCCTTCTACCTCCAATTCCACTATTCTTGATCTAGTTTTCAAAACTACATCATTTTGACTTTCCATAACCCATGAAAAATTTAAACACCTTTTTTCTTGGTTTATTCCTTCATTTAGAGGTACCATGAGATGTCCAGGCTAGCTTTACGCGTACCTCGACTAATCTCCACTTGCGGATCAGGGGCCAACCGCTTGCCCCCATATTATTCCCAGCTGTCGAGACTCGAACTGGGAAGCAAACCCAATCGACCCTGGAGCTTTAGTACTAGTGCGCTACCACTTGACCAAGTCTAGAGGTTCATTAAATCACCTCTAAACTTGATAAAAAAATGAATCGAAACCCATGGATCTTACAACAATGTCAAAATTTAATACAACAAAGGATTTAAAAATCTAAATGAATACATCCCATACAATATCCTCCATATACATCAATTAATGCAATAATCATAAAAACCTTAATTATTACCACCAAATCGAGTTTAGGAGAAAATTAATTATGAATAATCCACTGTAGGACCTATACACATAACATAAAATTAATGTGACCATGATGGAAGGGATATAAACAATTAGACCCTATAAAACCATGTCGGTAAAAACAATACATATCCATGCACAACTTTTAACAAATAACCCTAATGTTTTTTTCCAAAGCACAACTTGGATCTTTTGAGAAACACAATCAATTTAAAACGTGGGCTATGATACCAACTATTGGGGATTAATAATAATTTTTTTCTACCCCTTGATCTTTTATTAATCGTGTTCCTGAAAAGAAAAGGAAATAACTAGATCTGATGCACAAATCCAGGGATCAAATCAAAATAAATTTAGGGATCTTATAGATGATCTGATACGAAGGTAATATGTTGATGAAGAAGTTTAACTTTTTTATTTTCCAAGGGCTCTAAAAACATTCCTTAAGTTAATCGAAAGCCTAAGATCTTCTGGAATATGGTCCCCACCAGAAAGAATACCATGTGTGTGGGCACTTCTAGAGACGAATACTTAGTGATTTGAGTGAGATATAACCTTCACTCTCCACACCCCTTAAAAAAGAGTGAACTTTACATTTTATTTCCTCCTCTACCCAATAATTATGTTTCATACATCTTAAAAATCTAGCCTATATCTTTATATATAGGTATAAGAATTGGCTTCGGATGAACTAGATTGCTAGATAATTTGGGCCTAAGACTTGGGTACGTGGACTATACGAGGGGTTGCAATAATTATATCCCCATAATGTATTTCCATTGGCCATTTAATCTTAATTAATTCCACTAAATAGTTATGGTTGCACTCCAATTTAACTATCTCAAAATTGTTCGAATGATGAGATCATATTTACAAACTTGAAATGGTACATAATATGTTTCCTTGTATTAAGCATATAATACCAACTTGGTCAAATCAACTTTATACTGATCATTTTTTAGTGACATCTTATTTATTCATTGATCTTAGACTTAGTATATTTGATACTCTATTCAATATAAATTCATTGGCTCAGTTTACTAGTAAAATCAAAACTTATAAGCATATTAAGGAGGTATCACATTCCAAGATACTCTTTGGGGAAAGATTCTTTTGGATTATGGTCTAAAATATACCTAGATGATGATTGTGGAGATTGTGGATATTTAGATCCAAATGAATTGAATTTCATTAAAAACAATCAAAGCAATAATTGTGCAATTATTCCAATCCTTATAACCCTAGAGATTAAGAATCTATGCACACCTTTACAATCATGTTAGATTATGCAAGTTTTATGTAGTCAATGCCTAGAGTTGAATCTCACCCTTGGTCATATTCAATACATTCCCGATATATCATTACAATCCTATTTTAACTATTATACAAGCTATTTAACCATAAAAAGGTTCCGACAGTTAAAATAGACTACTAGGATTTTACTTATAACTTTATTGATTGAATGTCAGCTCCATAACTAAGCTGTGAACTTTTTAATTGTACTACAGTCAAAATTTTGGTATTCCTTGATCAGAACAAACCCAACGTACAATAATTTCTAATCAGATCAATTAAACGACATGCATACTATATAATTAAAACTGTGAGTACAGGAAATATCACAATAAAGAAATCCACGAAAATAAACACAAAGAAAGAAAGTAAAAATGACACACAACAACGGTATATGTGGTCCGGTAAGCCTATGTCCATGGAGAGTCTAATGTTTATATTAAGTGTATTTCAAGATCTAAAGTTTTTCATCCCTTTGCCATGGGTCAGGGTGTACAATTTATGAGTGTATCAAATGAGAGGTTGAGTCGTACAAGGAACTCAATTAACACGTTGGATATATGAAGGAGTACCTGAATATCTCCTACGATATTATTGGTAAATGTTTTGACTATATCAGTAGGTGTTCTAGTGTATTTGAAACACTCACGTGCTAATTAAATTATGATTTGGTCCAGCAGCGCTCTAATGGATCCAAGGTGGTCGGCTACGTTCATGGTCTATGTAAATGGGTCCCCACAATTGCCCTAAAAATATTTTGGCTTAGAGTTTAGGCCAATAGATTTTAAATGAGTCCAAGGCCCAAGGCTTGCAACAACATCTAAAATCGATGTGGCACATCTGTAATTTAAGAAGGATGAAGGGGGTACACTTGTCCTTAAAATGAAGCATTGAGACATTCCTGGGTATGTGTGACTCGTCATTTGGGATATTTGAAACTCGTTCCTACACAACTTAATCGTATGTTCACTACTTCAGGTCGTCCTTGCTCATAACTTTGTCTCTAAGATTCCATTCTTATTCTCTGCTTGAAATTCAAACTTTTTCTTCTTATGCGCTTTCTCAAAGTGTCACCACTATTTGTAAGTTCAAGTTTTAACTTTCTAAGTTCTTGTTGTTTTGTAGCTAATGAGGGAATGCGAGAACCACCCCTTATGAGCTAAAGGTTCCTGACCAGCTGAAGGCTTGGAAAGTTTGGTAAAGGTTCTTTAATGGAAAGAATCCATGGATGCACTACACCAAATCTGTCGAATTGTTACAGTAATTGACCGTGACAAGTACAACTTGTCAAGGTCAATGATCGTGACAAGTCCGGGGGTGACAACTTTTGTTGTCACGGACCTGTCACATTCATTGACCGTGACAAGTCCATTAGACTTATCACGGTCAATGACCTTGACAAGATTTATCACGGTCATTAACCATGAAAAATTCATGGTAATTTAAAAAAATTGTCACGGTCATTGACCGTGACAATTCTGGGCAGAATTGAAAAAATATCTGCTGGGCAGTATGGCCACTGCCACTGCCTAGTAGTATATTTGTACCTGTTATAGCAACGTTGTACCTGTTCAAGCATCATATATCCAAATAAAATAGAGATAATGAAATTATACATTCAAAACAATATGCATCAGGATATAATCCAAATTTAATTCAAATGTAACAACTTAAAACAATTCAATTCAAATAATGTCACTACATGTATGGGGTAGGTCTGAGGAGGTGAGTAGGACACATGATATACAAATTGATACACCCTTGAATATGAATCGTGCCACATTGTTCACGCAACCATAATGGGGATTTCTCCTTCCTGGGTATCAGATGCGAGATGAGCACCTTGGCCTTGATGTCTTGAAGCAAACGTACATTAACTGGCATACCCTGGACAGTATTCGGGTCCCTCAACCCCTGCCCTATTCGCTGGCCATTAAATATTTCCTGTATAAACATGCCCGACCTACCAAGTGTCAACATCTCTCGGTCGAAGGGAGCCAAATAGGGGACTGGATTATAAGAGTTCGCATGTGTCGGCAATGAAGTAGCGAGGTCCACATCCTCGTCCTCCTGCACCTCCTCCTCCACCACCTTCTCCTTCCCTTTCCCCTTATGTTTTTTTCCCAACGAACGCTTCATGAATGAGAACATATCTTGGACCATCGCCTCCAAATGTTATAGCTTCGTGTCATGCGAGTCCACCATTCGAGCCAACCTGGTGTTGCTCATCTCCAATCCGATGATCCTAGATTTGGCCACCCGCGAGCTCACCCCCTTGTCCTCCCCTTGCGATCAGTGCCAATCACTTGGCTGAGTGCGTCTGTGGACAAAGATGCCTTGTCAGCATCAGACTGCGACTCATGCACTTCCTTAAGCTTTGCCTAAAATGACAAAAATCACATGATTAGTTAAATAAGTAAATAAAAAAATTATAACGTAATTAATAAAAAGTAAATTGTTGAATTACTTACAATCTTGGACGTGACAATCGAGGACACCTCCTTATCCTTCCCATTCTTTGTTCGAATAGCCACATAAGTATCGATCCGATGTGGATACCCCTCCAGGGCCACTCCCCATCCCCTAAAATAAAATAATGCAAAATTAGTATTGGCCCCGCAAAGTAAAATAATGCAGAATAACATATTTCTGTAATTATAGAAAAATTAAATATTTCCATCATCCTATGCTCCACCTCGATGTAAGACGTCCGATCAGAGTAGTGCACGTCCGTCTTTTTCGCCCGATTTTCCCTTCCCGATTGGCGATATGCCAATTGTCTCTCCCCGATATCATTGTCAATGAACTTTTGCAGTTGTGCCAATGAGATCGGTTCCTTCGGAGGGAGAGAGTCACGAATTCAGATAATGGAGTCTCGGGTCTTCCCAAAGTATTGGGTATGCATATTTTTCTTCCACGTCTTGTGTTGCTCCCTCAACTACTCCAAGACGAAATCATGTCGTTTTGGATCCAGGCTGAATTGTTCCTGTCCAAAAAATACAATGTTAGTTGCGAATAAATATAAATATAAATATTAAATGAAATTGAAATCAAAATTGAAATTGAAATATTCATAATAATATAAATATAAATAGCTAAACTGAGCTCATTTGGCACCTCCCTCCAACTAGTGTACCCCGGGCTGATGATAGTCTTTACCAGCTCGAGGGATCTCACTAATATCCCCGTCTTGTTCTCGACGACCATCCCCAATTTGCCCCATTTGGGGAGCCTAGGGGCCGAGGATCCCTCGTCGCCTCCGCTACCACTGAGCCCAGATGACATCATCATAATAAGAATCATCATCCTCGCCTTAATTCCTGAAGGAGACATTTTCTGTATAAAAATGTTTTTATTAGTACAAATCCCAATGAATTAGAAGAAGACATGCAAATATGTACAATTACTACAAATCCAAATGAATTATTACTGTTTAAGACCTCAATTCTGAATTCCAAAACAACAACATCTAACTCATAATATGTACAATTACTAAAAATTCGAAACATCCACAGCCCCACCCCTCTTGCCCACACACACGCACACTACAAACATTGCTCCCCCCCAACACACACACACACATACATATACAAAGGAAAGAGAGAAAGATAAAAAGAGTGAAAATGATAAAGTGAAAATCAATTAAAAACATTAAAAATGGATTGATAAAGTAGAAATTGGAATATTTATTACAAATTGAAAAATTATTTCAAATTCGGGTTATCATAAAAAATGGATCGATATTTGGTAGGAGCAACCAAGTCATCCACACTACTGATATAGAGGGCTCAATACCAGGTCGACCCTCCAACATAGGACGAACGACCCTACAAGGAGCCGACCCCACATCAAGGACCGACCCTCCAGCATAGGCCAGATGACCCTACAAGGGCCGACCTCACATCACGGGCCAACCCTCCAACATTGGCCAGATGACCCAGTAAGGGGCCGACCCCACTTCATGGGTTGACCCCTCATCATGTCCCAGAAGAACCTATGAGGGGCTAACCCCTCATCATAGGCCGGACGACCCTATGAGGCCCACATTCAGGTGGACCCGATGCAAGCATCAACTTTAGCCTCGGTCTGGCATTTTAGGCCGAGGGTGACATCATCACAGCGCTTAATTTGGGAGACGCGTGGAACAATGCGCGTGGGACTCATATGGCACGTGGACTAGACCGTTATAAAAATATCATCCCCTCACATGAGGGAATATTATGTCATCATTAATTGCAAGTGGCACATCCAGGTGTCAGCAGGGGATTGGCTAGATCATCATTCACATGCACCATGCATGCTTGGGGGGTACACTACTCCCCCCAAGACCTATATATACTTGTCATCTTCAATCTTGTAAAGGGATCGAGAATTGTAACCCTAGCTAAACTCTTCTTGTACACAGTGGAGAGAGAGTGAGCTTATGATCATTGTATCCAAGGCCATTTGTGCCCATATTTAGTGGATCACACACTTACAGTGGATGTAGGCCTGATTGGCTGAACGACTGTACATCATTGTCTTCATTCCTCTTCTACCCATCCCCTTCTACACACACATATATATAACTCTATTGCTGCCATTGTTATTACTATTTAAGATATCCACCTTTTATCTGGTGGTGCTAAATCTTGGCATCATAAGTTTGGCGTCGTCTGTGGAAACGAGAAGATATCTCTTCCTTCATACAGCTTGACCTCACCAGAAACTCTGGTGGTGAACCAGTTCTCCCCCTTCGTGTGGAGATGTTTCACCATTGAAAGAGACCCATTAAGGTTATCAAGATCATCAGTCTTTTGATCATTCAGCTCTTCATAGCTCAAATATATGGCACTGGAGATGCCACCACCACTACCTCTTCTACCGGATAGTGGAGTAGGACCTAGTTCCAGTCATGAACCACATCAGGCTAAGATGGATGATGTGGCGGATGCCTTGAACTCTTTAGAAGCAAGCCAGCGGATTATGCAGGAGCAATTTATAGCTCTTAGCCAAAACATACTAAGACCACCAAGAGTCTCTCCGGAGATGATTACTCCGACAGCAGTTCCAGGGCAGCATAAGGCCAAGGGACCACCCCAGGCACCACGTAAAGACTTGCCACCTCTATAGAGGCGGAGGGACATTACTGACCCCCAACGTATATGCATGGGGAGGCAAGGAAACCCTTGTCTAGAAGACTGATATGATGATCTGGAGGTGGAAGAGGCCCCCATAGAGTACTGGGAGCCGTATGAGGTCTCTAACAATACCGTGCGACCTATCCAGGAAAGCAGAGGGAAGTGTGGAAGGGAAAATCTCGACAATCGCCCGAGGGGCTCTGCTTTCGATAGTCTGAGAAGGGGGTCAGCCTTTGAGAGGCTGGGCCTAGTAAATGACTTGCGAGAAAATTGTCCTGATTAAGAAGAATTGCGAGGTTTAGAATGGAGGTAGCAGATGGCCGATCCCACGGGGGCCGACCCCACGGACGAGACGACGGTCAGGGAGAAGTAAATAGCTAACACAAACCTTCCGCAGGAGAACCATCCGTTCACCTCAAAGAGGCAGCAGGGGATAACATCATCTAAGACGACCCTACGAGGCCCTGGAACTACTGGATTCAAAGTTTGGAGGATAAAATTGGTGATATCCTGATAAGAAGGTACCCCCTTCAAAAAGGATACTCCATAGGCTTACCCTTTGTGGCGAAGATAGTCAACTTCCCAACTCCATCCAAGTTTAATCCACCTATGGTCACCCCAAGGTATGACAGGAGTACCACCTTGTCCATCATATAGAGATGTACCAATCAGCGATGGACATATAGTCCATCTCAAATGATATGAGGTGTCCTGACTTTTTCGGCACTCTGACTGGGGGCACACATGTCTGGTATATGTCTCTTCTAAAAACTCCATTGAGATATTTAAGCAGTTAGAAGACCGGTTTATCCATAAGTTTTGCTTTGGAGTGAGGCCACAAAAGTAGACCATACACCTGTTCTATGTTAAGAAGGGGAAGACCGAGAGCCTAAGAGACTACATAGACAGATTTAACAAAGAAAAATTAGAGGTCAAAGATTACGAGGAGAATATAGCCATGACAACCCTCATTAGAGAATTCCAGAAGGGGAAGCTATTATGGAAGCTTACTGAAGACCCCCTAAGACGATGGCTGAATTGCTGGCAACAGTGGGAAAGGTGATGAACACCAAAGAGAAATTGAGGCCAATCCGAAGAAGATAAAGGCCCTCCTAGAAATGAAGACCCCCAGGACCATTAAAGACGTTAAGAGGCTCATAGGGCGAGTGGCTTCTTTGAATAGGTTCGTATCCAGAGCTACAGACAAGTGCCTACCATTCTTTAAAATTCTCAGAAAATCCTTCGAATGGAATGAAGAGTGTGACCAGGCTTTCAAAGAACTAAAGTTATACCTAGGGTCTCCCTTGTTGTTATCACGATCAGTGCAGAGCGAACGACTACATGTGTAACTATCCATCTCAGAATCAACCATCAGTGCAACCATTGTGAGAGAAGAGGACGAGGTACAGAAGGCTATATATTTTAACATTAAGGCGCTCCAAGGGGCAGAGCAAAGATACCCAAGGATAGAGAAGTTAGCCTATGCCTTGATCCATGCATCAAGCAAGATGAATCCGTACTTCTAATCCCATACAATGGTCATCATCACTGACTATCCTCTTAAGCAGGTCTTATACAAGCCATAAAAATTGGGGAGGCTAATGGCCTGGGCTATAGAGCTGGGAGAGTTTGACATTGTGTATCAACCTAGTGTAGCCATTAAGGGGCAAGCATTAACAGACTTCGTGGTAGAATTTACTTGGGAAGATGATGAGGTTAAAGATGAGAGCCTCGAGAAGACAGATATCCGGCAAGGCAGAATTATTGACCCATCCACCGATAAGGCTGAGACAAGCACTATTAGAGAGAAAGTTTCCGAAAACAAAGAGGGAAGATATCTCTTTAGATAGGGATCCCTCATTGAGGGAAATTTCTCAGAGGAACAGGCTGTGTGGAACCTCTTCGTTGACGGGTCCTCTTGTGAGAGCGAAAGTGGTGCTGGATTAATAGTATCAGCACCCGACGACACAGACATTGAGTTCACCATGAGGTTCAACTTCAAAGCCTCCAATAACGAGTTTGAATATGAAGTCCTGATAGGAGGCCTCTCCTTAGCTAGGTCTCTTAGTGTTGGCCAGATCTTGGTCCAAAGTGATTCAAGACTTGTGGTGAACAAATACTAGGAGCATACGAGGCTAAGGATGAGAAAATGGCCAAATATCTTAAAAGAGTGAAGTCACTATTGAAGAGATTTAGAGAAGTAAAGAAGAAGAGGATACCTAGGCTTGATAATGGCCGAGTCGATGCACTTGCTAGGCTGGCCTCAACAACTAGGACGGATATCAGGAGGACAGTCCCAATGGAAATCCTACGATTGAAGATGCGGAGGGAACACTTGGATCTTGCTTAAATATCAACAGGGAGGCTTAGTGGATTGACCCCCTAGTCAGATACATCAAAGAGGGGGAGATGACAGAAGAAAAACAAGAAATGAAGAAGTTGCGATATAGAGCCGCAAAATTCACTGTCATTGGAGACACCTTGTACAAAAAGGGATTCTTGCTCCCCTTGCTCAGATGTGTGCACCCATCCAAAGTCCCACTTATCTTGCAAGATGTGCACGAGGGGTAATGTTCAAGCCATATTGGGGGCATTTCATTAGCAAAGAGGATAGTAACCCGGGGATATTAGTGGCCGACCTTGGGGAAAGATGCCACAGTATATGTAAAAAAGTGTGATAAATGTCAAAGGTTTGCCACCATCCCTCACCAGCCCTATCAGCCTCTTACCTCCATCACATCCCCATGGCCATTCGTAGTATGGGGAATCGATCTAGTATGACCCTTGCCTAGGGCCATCAATAACTATCGATACTTGATCATAGCAATTGACTATTTCTCAAAATGGATGGAGCCGGAGCCGATGGTAATGATCACCGAGCAGAAGACCTTCCAGTTTATCTGGAAAAACATTATATGCAGATATGGTCTCCCAAACACCCTCATCTCAGATAACATGACTCAATTCAAGAATGCATCCCTAGAGAAATATTGTGAAAGGGTGGGTGTCAAACAATTATTCTCTACCCCAAGTTGACCTCAGGCTAATGGGAAAACTGAAGTTACAAATAGAACAATCCTAAACGGCATCAATAAGAAACTCGAGGAGGCAAAAGGAAGATGGGTTGAGGAGTTTTACGCTGTACTGTGGACCTACAGGACGACGATAAAGACTCCTACTGAGGAAATCCCGTTCATGCTGGCGTATGGCTCAAATGCCTTCATCCCCACTGAGATTGGGTTTCCTACTCACAGAGTCTAAATGTATGACCCCCAGAGAAATATGGAAGAAAGGAGACTTTATCTAGACTTGGTCGAGGAGAGAAAAGAAGACACTGAGATAAGTCAAGTAGCCTATCAGCAAAGGACTGCCAAGTTTTACAACTAGAGGGTGAAGCAAAGGCCAATCGCCGTGGGGGACATAATCCTCAAAAAGACATGGCAGAAACCTAAAAATCTCCACCTAAATTGGCATGGCCCATATAGGTTCATTGATGAAGTTGTCCCTAGAACCTATAGACTAGAGAACCTTGAAGGGTAACCCTTTTCGGATCCTGGAATGCAGATCATCTGATGAAATACTATCAATAATGTTGTAATTTCCTAATGGACCACAATTATAATGAATGTGTTGCTCCGATAGAACACTTGATGCTAATGAGAATATTATATGGACCCCTTATCTTTCTTGTTAATTTTGGTATGATTGGGATGTCTTGCTAAATAACCTCGGCTATGATGAGGGTGAATGGTAGGGACGACCCTCCATTCACTCTCAAGAAAGACGAGGGGTTATTTTAAATTTAAAACATCATTAATTTGGTGGAAACCACCCTCGACTATGATGAGGGTGAATGGTAGGGACGGCCCTCCTTTTACTCTCAAGAAAGATGAGGGGGACTTATATTTTAAAATATCATTAATTTGGTGGAAACCACCCTCGGCTATGATGAGGGTGAATGGTAGGGACGACCATCCTTTCACTCTCAAGAAAGACTAGGGGGACTTATATTTTAAAATATCATTAATTTGGTGATATCCACCCTCGGCTACAATATGTGTGAATGGTAGGGACAACCCTCCTTTCACTCTCAAGAAAGACCAGGTGGGGCTTATATTTTAAAACATCATTAGTTTGGTGATAGCCACCCTCGGCTATAATGAGGGTGAATGGTAGGTACGACCCTCCATTCACTCTCAAGAAAGAAGAGGGGGGACTTGAAATTTAACAACATCATTTGTTTGGTGGGAAACCACCCTCAACTATAATGAGGGTGAATGGTAGGGACAACCCTCCATTCACTCTCACGAAAGATGAGGGGAGACTTGAAATTAAAAAACATCATTTGTTTGGTAGGAAACCACCCTCGTCTATTATGAGGGTGAATGGTAGGGATGACCCTCCATTCACTCTCAAGAAAGACGAGGGGGGACTTGAAATTTAAAACCATTAATTTGATGGATAACCAGCCTCGGCTAAGATGAGGGTGAATGGTAGGGACGACCCTCCATTCACTCCCAATAAAGACGATGGGGTCACAAAATTTAAAACATCATTAGTTTAGTGGTTAACCACCCTCGGCTAAGATGAGGGTGAATGGTAGGGACGACCCTCCATTCACTCTGAAGAAAGACGAGGGGAGACTTTAATTTTAAAACATCATTAATTTGGTAATAGCCACCCTCGGTTATAGTGAGGGTGAATGGTAGGGATGACCCTCCATTCACTCTCAAGAAAGACGAGGGGGGACTTGAAATTTAATATCATCATTTGTTTGGTGGGTAACCACCCTCGGCTATAATAAGGGTGAACGGTAGGGACGACCCTCCATTAACTCTCAAGAAAGATGAGGGGGGACTTCATAGGATGGTTAATTCAAATATCATAGCCAAGGCAAATCACACAAGAGGAAAGCATAGAAGACAAGAAGAGAGAGATTATATTATAAATTGTTACAAATGTTTGTCCAAGGAAATAAAGTACAAAACTATTTTTTACAAACAGAGGGTATGGGCTACAGACAACCACCCTATTGAGCAATATCAGCAGGCAAGGCTTCAACATCAACCAGAGGAGTATCTTCGATGACCAAAATAGGCCGATCCTATGAGGTACCGGTGCCTTCTACCTGCACCTGAGATTCCACATGGGCTAGGGCCTCGATAATAAGGGGGTCGTCCAACTCCCCGGCTTCCAGAGAGGTGCGAACAGACGACACTACGTTAGCAAACTTCAAGACGAACCATCGATAGGTCGTCTTGATTCCCCTCTCCAAGTACTCAAGACCGAAGCCTTGAAACTCTTCTAAGAGTTTGTAAGCCTCCACTGCATCGACCTCGGCCTTCTTCACTGCCTCATCAAGTTCAGCCTTGAATTGGGCCGCCTGATTAGTCAAGGCCTCTTCCTTTTCTTTGATGAGGGAGTCCTTCACCTTTAGGTCGGCCTCGTGCTGCTTCACCAGCTCATCCAAGACCCTTGCATGATTGGTCCTTGCACTCTCCAACTCTACCCTCGCAGTCTCCAACTCGGTCTTCAGATCGGCCTCATGCTGAATAGCTCATCGACCTCGTAGAACTTTTGCTGAATAACTCTATCGACTTAGTCGCAAAGGTGAAGGTGCAAACTGACTACACATGCAAGAAAATATTAAAGGGGATGAGGGAACAGTTCATGAAATGTTGGTAAATAAATAAAATGAAAATGAAGTTTAAGGATATACCTGAGCCAGAGTGTGAAGACTGTAGTCATAGACCTTAGCTGGGGCCATCTTTAACAAGAAGTCATAATCTGCGACCGAGGGAGTAAAAAACATCGAGGCCTTGGCTGCCATAAGGCTGGCTGTGAGGGAAGAGGGTTCAACCTTTAAGAACATCAAATTTTTGGACTAGAAGGCCCCCATGCTAGAAGAGGAACTATTCCCCTTAGTGTGTGTCTTGGGGGCCTCCACCCTCGTCCTCATCCTCGACTCAAGCCAAGAGCCACCAGGGACTTCGTTCTCTTCCTTTTATGACTGTCGGTAATCGGTTGCACCTGTGTCGGCCCCACGGCCTTTGTCTTCTTCTGAGTCTGTTGGGGCTCTTTGCCCTTTTTCTTTCCCAAGCCAGACATTTAACTTGGAGCAGTCGTCTCCCAGAGTTGATTAGATAAATTTTCAAGACGACCTGAAAAGGAGATGGTACCTAAGAAATAGACAGTGGAAAAGAGGAAACACTAGAAGAAAAATAAAAATTGATTACGAATCAACTCACATAATTCTATCAAAGGGCCTACCCTCAGACCAACTTCTTTGAGAAAACGAGGGGTCATCAAATCTTCAAATTTGTGAATTTCACCCTATTTCCCTTATTCCCTCAGATAGTCAATCATGTCCCTCTCATCCTAGCTGATTATGGGGTCTGACCGTGCTCTCATTGAAGGATTGGGCCATGACCTTGGAACCCTTGGACTGTCTTCTAAAGGCTTTACCCTGGCGGTGAATTCCTAATCCCCATAGATGAAGAAAAATCTCTTCTTCCAATCATGGTTTGAAGTTTGTTCCACGTGAAGAAGCCTTTTGTTAGACTTTCTCAACCCTAGATGAAAATACCCAGGTTGCTTGGAAGAAGAAGTGATATTATAGCAAGCTATAAAAAGATCGGCCTAATGCTCGTCAATGCAAGTATTTTTCCAGAGGGAGATATAGCCGAGGATGATTCTCTAAGAGTTGGGGGGAAGGAGCAACCCCAAGGGAGGATAGTATGTCAACTATTGCAGGGTGTAGAGGGAACCTAACACCTACCCTGAGCATCTGCTCATAAACAACAACTTCCCCCTCATTCCTCTGGAAGACTCTCTCATCTGCATTTGGTACCCTCATAGTTATATTGGGATGTACACCAAATGTGTGCCTCCACAGCCAGAGGTCACGATACCTAAAAGATGAGACGGAAGCCGACGCACTAGAAGTGTCAACTTGATCAGCATCCAAATCCTCACTATCGTCCTCATACCCCTCGTCCCAGATCTCTCAGCCTCGTTGCCTATCGGTGGTTCATCCGAAAAGGCCACTTGGAAGGAAAGAGGGGACAGGACTATTATAAGGACAACCTATGAATGTACCATACCCTAGACATGTCAGCTTGGGCTAAGAGTGGACGTCTCTCTCCTCCCAGAAGGCCCAGCACCTATCGGTGACGATGCTCTCTCATTCATCTCTCCCTCGTATATCTGACTCTCAGCTGGACGACAGGAAGACCCACATGAATCAGATGATATTATTGTGGATAAATGAATGGGTAAGATGGGTCGTACCCAATTAGGGTCGGCCCCTTTTCTTCGCTCATCCTCCTCCTTTATTCGCCTGATCTCACCGAAGAATTTCTCCGTCAAGGTTGGAAATTCCTCGGCTAAAACATAAAGTCTCTTGAGCATTAAGGGAAAGACCCTACACTTGAGGAATTTGTTTAAGCTAACTACAAACAAGTATACAATTTGACTAAGTTTGACTTTTGGATCAAACCTAAGGAAATAAAGGGTTTGTGGATGAACACTCAAGAATAAGGGGAACTCAGTTCACCCGAAATGAACTCTGGCGAACACGAAAACCTAAGAAATGCCACAAAGAAGAGCTAAACCACCACTGAAAGGTGGGGGAAGAACCCTAAGGAGACCTAGGATCTATTATTCAATCCTAAACCACCACAGTAAGGCGGGCTTTCACGCCGAAAAAATACAAACAACCAAGAAAAATGGTGAAAGAAACCCAAATGCAAGACAAACACAAATTGAAAGCTAAAAGTGGAATCTAAGGAAGAAGGGTTACCTGAGGACGAATACGACGACTGAGTAAGGCCTGAAACACATAAGTGGCAGAATTAGCGGTTTGGAACTGCTAAGGAGTTAGAGAGAGAAAGTTGGCGCACAAAGAAGAAGAAAAGAATAAACATTTAAAAAATCCTTTAAATCCTTTGTTATTACTGGGCCCAATAATCAATGCAAGACAAAACCCACGATGAGGGGCATCATTAGGGCACGAATCCCAAGAATGGTGTGCAGTCGTAACACTTGGGAAACGTAAAATGATGATGGATATCTGACAAGGTTCCAAGCAACTCGACAAATGTCACTCAGCAGCCTGACCACCCACTTAATATTCCCAAGGCAACAATACCACTCATCCATCTCAACAAACATCGATGGCTAAGGGCTGGGGGTGCTTGATATACCACTATACACCCTTGGCTAGGCTGAGGGTGTCCTCATATCAGACGAGGGCTCAAAACTAGGCCGACCCTCCATCATAGGCCAGACGACCCTAAAAGGGGACAACCCCACATCACAGGCCAACCCTCCAGCATAGGGCAGATGACCCTACAAGGGCCGACCCCACATCACGGGCCAACCCTCCAACATTGGCCAAATGACCCAAAAAGGGGTCCACCCCACTTCATCGGCCGACCCCTGATCATGGCCCAGACGACCCTATGAGGGCTAACCCCTCATCATAGGACGGATGACCCTATAAGGGGAGGACTGTATGAGGCCCACATCCAGCTGGACCCGATGCCAGCATTAACTTTATCCTCGGCTTGGCATCTTAGGCCGAGGGTGACGTCATCACAGCGCGTGATTTGGGAGACGCGTGGAACAGTGCGCGTGGGACTCATATGGCACGTGGACTAGACTATTATAACAATATCATCCCCTCACATGACGGAATATTATGTCATCATTAATTACAAGTGGCACATCTAGGTGCCAGTAGGGGATTAGCAAGACCATCATTCACATGCACCATGCATGCTTGGGGGGTACACTATTCCCCCAAGCCCTATATATACTTGTCATCTTCAACCTTGTAAAGGGATAGAGAATTATAACCCTATCTAAACTCTGCTTGTACACATAGTGGAGAGAGGGTGAGCTTATGATCATTGTATCCAAGGCCATTAGTGACCATATTTAGTGGATCACACCCTCACAGTGGATGTATGCCTGATTGGTTGAACCACTATACATCAGTGTCTTCATTCCTCTTATACTCATACCCTTCTACACACACGCATATATAACACTATTGCTGCCATTGTTATTACTGTTTGAGCTCTCCACCTCTTATCTGGTGGTGCTAAATTTTAGCATCATCAATTACTATTTGGACGCTTTGGCGTATGTAGGACAATTGACCACGACTCATTATTGATATACTCCGAGTAAAACACTTGGTTGACCATCGCTCACATAGTCGTTTTTCTTCAACTTAGACAAGTCAATCACTATCAAATTGGTTCCAGAATCAACTTTACAAGCATTTTATCCTCAACACTTACCTAGTCACAGTAAAATAAAACCTCTTTGAATATTATATAATCCAATTCAAATATATTTTGAATTACACCATAGTAACTCATTTCATCTTCAACGAGGTTTTTATCTTTTGCGCCCACTCGAAAGCAATAGCCTTGTATGAAATGCCCGAGTTCTATACATTTGTACTTTCTTCGTACACTTTTGCACCAAATACGTAACCATTCAATTGATACTTTTTGTACTCTTATACCATGAACAAGGGTCCAGTGTCTAGACAGGCAAGCCTTGATGTCACATCGCCCGTCTTTAAGATCTGAGAACATTGATAAATTAATTAGGTTAGTTGTAAAGTTTGAGTGCAATGTAATGTTATATAACGTCCATTTTCATTATCGTTACCTCTTGTGATAACCACAGCCTAAATTCGATGTCTAATTGTACCATTGTTTTTTGTCTTTTATTTTCTCATAGGCTTCATAGTTTCTCAATATTAAAAAATTAATCATGAATAAAATAATATAAAATAATGTAAAGCTTAATAGAATTTAAACTTACTTTTTCCATTCTTCGACATCTTCATGTGTGTCAAATAGATAACGAGCTACTTGTTCATGTTGCAAACTCGTTAATTTCACTCGTTTTCCAATCACATGACCACCATCATCGACGAACTCATTAGTGTCATCAACACTGGTCGAGTCAGGCATATAATCCCGAGTATAGATTGATGACTCCACGGTGATGTATTCCTTTGCAATTGATCCTGCAATGTATCGCGTATTGTTGACGTAATCTTTAAAAAATTTCATCAATATTTCAAAAGGATGCATCCACCGATATCTAACTGGACCACAAAGAAGTTCCTCGTCTCATTGGTGTACGAACAAGTGAACACTTATGTCAAACAATGCTGGGTGAAAGTACTTCTCCAACACATAAATCGCTTTGTTCACCACCAATTTTGTGGGCACTATGTGTTCTCGATTGACTACCTTCTCACACAAATGTAAGAAGGTAATACTAATTTGCATGCTATCCCTCCGTAAATCCTTGTGCTTGGAGAAATAGTGCTTAAACGATAGAGGAACCAATTGCATGATCACATGCCAATTGTGGAACTTACACTTATGTAAATCATGAGAAGCATAATTCACAATCCTTTACAAGTTGGACGAAAATTTAGATGGACCCTTCAAATTATATATTGTGTTTAAAATCACCTTCCTTTCCCCACTTGTCAAAGTAAATGCACCAGGGGGAATGATTGCCATTCTCCTACTATATTCTTTCGACCATAGTTACGGCTTAAGTTTTAACGATTTAAGGTCTTTTCGTGCATTTTATCCATATTTAGAATGACTCACCCCAAGGCAAGTTCCCACAATATGTTCAACGATGTTCTTCTCTGCATACATCACATCCAAAACATGGCACACTAGGTTATTCTTCCAATAAGGCAAGTCAAAAAAAATTAACCTCCTAGACCATGCCTTTCTTATCTCGATTTCATTCCCAGTTGGGGTCTTATTATGCTTGACATTATTAAATTTGGGATTCTTACCTGGCATATTAGGGCCACATTCAGAAGATTTACTTTCAATTTCAGGACCTGAAAGTTGTCTCGGCGGTAGCCTATGTTAAACCCCGCCCGATAAAAAATTAGAACCTTTCTCAAATCTAAAACTATAAGCCGGGGGTAAAAACCTCCTATGGAAATGGTATACATTTTTTGAGCTAATGGATATATGAAGAGATTCAGTCTCCTCTCCACAAACAGGATAACCCAAATAACTATGTACTACACAACCATATAATGTTCCATAAGCTGGAAAATCATGAATTGCCCACATTAACATAGCTTTCAGCATAAACTCTTCTTTTCTAAAAGAGTAAAATGATTGCAAACCCTCTTCCCATAACTCATTTAATTCTTCTACCAAAGCAGCCAGGTAGATGTCGATGTCATCACTTGGTGCCTTTGGCCCAAGTATCAACAAAGACAACATCAAAAATTTAGGTCTCACACACTGTGAAGGAGGGAGGTTGAGTGAGGCTAGGATCACTGGCCATACACTCTGATTGGTGCTTAGATTTCCAAATGGATTGAAATCATCTGTTGATATTGCCAAACCAATATTGCACTGTTCTCGAGCAAAATTGGGATACTCATAATTCATCATCCTCTAAGTTGTAGAATCAATTGGATGACACATGATATTACTCCCTACTTTTGCCCTAGCATTCCAAGTCATTGCCTCCACTATCCATGGTACTGTGAAAAATTACTTTAATCTAGGCCCAATGGGAAAATATTTCAACACTTGTTTAGGCACTTTTGAGCTCGTGACTTCCTTGCCAGTAGAGTGGACATACATAGTTTCATCGCATACCGGACAACGATCGAGATTTTCATACTCCTTTCTGTATAGTATGCAATCATACACACAAGCATGAATCGATTTATACTTCATTCCCAAACTTTTCAAACTATTCTTCATAATATGATAGATATTTGGAAGCATATTCTCCTTGGATAGTAAGCCCTTCACCCAATTCAAAATTCCTATCACGCTATTGTCAGATAAATCGTACTGCATCTTCAAACTGTGCAAACCATCCATGGCATGTAAAGTTGTTTGATCTTTCTCACAGCCAGAGTATAACAGTTGGGTCGCCTTAAATTTAAAACTTTAGTAGTCATAGTCAAGGTTTATCGTGATATCTTCACGAGAACCTGAACCTTGTACATCATCAGTAACCTCATTCTCCTCCGCTTCATAAACTCCGTACACATCATCAACTAAATCCTATAACACAGTATGATCTACGTCATCCCCTTCTACATTTATCCTACTTGTTGAAGGTTCATATGAAGGTTGTTGTGAAGGTTGTTTGGGGACAAAGGGAACTTTAAATTCACCATGGAAACTCCAAAATTGATAAATATCTTACATACCCCATCTTAACAAATGTAGTTGAATTATTGATATGGCTAAAGTGCACCCTCGTACTCAGGTTCACTAACCTCGGCCTGTTTCATAGCCGAGTTAACAAGAATCTTATAACAACCACTGGGAAAGTCATCTTCTGCAAGTTTGTCTCTTCAATTGACCAACCTCTACTAACCAGTAATCGATGTCAGCAGAACCTTATGGTGTCAGGTTATTGCCAACATCGTCCTCTGATTGAGCCGATATTACATCCTACCTTATGTCCAACCTCGGCCACTCTTCCTGGCCGAGGTCATCTTGGTTATTGATAAGATAAAGCAACATTATCGAACTTCACCAACCTCATACTCATCTAGGTTGAGGTTACAGCAGTTAATGAAACAAGTCCGAGCACATGCAAGCACATGGAAGGTTTGGAACACGTGGGCAAATCAATTATAACCAAATCATTCCCCTCACATGAGGGAATATTGTGGTCATCATTATCTTTATGAGATTAGCCAGCTGTCATCAGGATACTGGTTCGATCCTCATACACATGCTCATTGCGTGCTTGGGGGGTACAGTACACCCCCTAAACACTATATATAAAGGTCTTCCTCTACCGTGTAAAAGAATGGATAATTGTAACCCTAACTAGAACTCTGTTGGTTTACGCAGTAGAGAGAAATCTTAAGAGATTTTATCTACGGCCATTAGTGCCTTCATCTAGTGAAATTACTCACACACTCATAATGAACGTAGTCCAGATTGGCTAAACCACTTATATACTAGTGTTCTTCCTCTTTTCCTCACCTCCCTCTACTAGATATTTACTCTTTGTGATGCCATTGTTATTTCTAGCTTGAGCTTATCAACACCTCATCTGGTGGTGCTGTTTCCAGCATCATCATTTTGGCACCGTTTGTGGGAACGAAAAGATTCATCTCTTCCTCTTTTGCTGCTTAACATCACTGAAAACTCTGGTGGTGAACAGGCCTTGACCTTTGAGCGAAGATATTTTGCCATTGAAAGTGGTCCCTTAAGGTTTCCAAGCTCTATAGTTCTTTCATCAAAAGCTCAAGCATATGGCATCGGAGTTACCACCACCTCCTCCACCATCTAGTGTTAGAGGACTCAGTTCCATCCAGGCACCACCCCAGTCCGAGATGGATAAGGTGGCAGCAGCCTTGAAGTCATTGGTTGTAACTCAGCAAGTGATGCAGGAGAAATTTGCCCAGCTAAGCCAAAACATAATAATGAGACCACCTTGGGTCTCATTGGAGATGATTACTTCGGCGACTGCTCAACCACAACATGAGGCTAGGGGACCACCCCAGGCACCACGAAAGGACCAACCTATTCCTCAGTCGAGGAGGGATGTTGCTGACCCTAGGCATTTACTCATGGGGAGGCAAGGAAACCCTTGACCCGAGGATAGGTACAATGACATTAAGGTAGAAGTTGCCCCGACAGATTGTTGGGAGCCGTATGAGGTCTCAAACAACAATATACATCCAATACAGTAAAGACGGGGTCAGTGTAAAAGACGATATGGTGATGCACAACATAGAGGGTCAGCATTTTATCGCTTAAGTACAGGGTCAGACTTTGAAAGGATCGGCCCAGTTAATGATATGAGGCAGAGGCTATCTAGGTAAAGAAGCATAGCTGGCTCATAAAGGGAAGGTGGTGATCATCGGCCTCATCATGGCCGACCCCCGCATGGACGAGACTGTGGTCAAGTGGAGGTCAACAGTCGACATTGCGCAGCAGCTGGAGAACCCTCAGTTCACCCTTTAGAAGTGGTTGGGGATAATCTCAGCCAAGTCGATGTTGCCAAACCAACGAATGACTCTATTTAGACGTTGGAAGAGAAGATAGGGGATCTCATAAAAAGTCGACACCCATTACAGAGGGGGTACTCAAAGGGCTCACCATTTGTGGCAAGGATTATTAACTTCTCAACCCCTACCAAATTTGAACTTTCGGTGGTGTCTCCCAAGTACGATGTAGTACTAACCCAGTCCATCATATTGAAATGTATCGATCTACAATAGAAATTTATTCAATCTCAGATGAGATGAGGTGTCGAGCTTTCTCAATCACTTTGACTGGGGCTACACATATCTAGTTCACATCTCTTCCTAAAAAGTCAATTGAAAATTTTGAAGGTTTGGCCAAACGGTTTATTCATAACTTCTGTTTTGGGGTAAGACCTCAAAAGAAGATGACTCACTTGCTTTAGGTAAAGCAAGGGAAGAATGAAAGCCTCAGAGACTACATTGCGAGGTTCAACAAGGAAAAATTGGAGTTAGAAGATTATGATGAGAGCATAGCCATGACAACCCTTATTGGATGACTTCAGAAGGGAAAGCTACTTTGGAAGCTTGCTAAAGACCCTCCCAAATCTATGGTTGAGCTGTTAGCGACAGCTGAAAAAGTCATGAATGCAGAAGAAGCAATGGCTGCAAAGTATGATTATAAGAATGGAAGTAGTAGTGAGAACTTTTAAAGGAAAAAGGATGGAAAGAAGATGACTGCAGACGACAAGTTTGCACACTAAACTCCTATAATTGTGAGTTGCAAACATATCCTTAATGAAATAAAGAATGATAGATCCCTGAGATGGCCGAAGAAGTTGAAGGCTCCTTCACATAAGAGAAATAAGAATATATGGTGCGAGTTCCCTTAAGATCACGACCATCTGACTGATAAGTGTTTCTCCCTTAAGGATAAGATTGAGATGATTTTGAAGTCTGGAAAGCTCAGAAAGTATGTGGATGGTAGAACTTCTAAGGGGGGAAGAGACGAGCCTAAAAAGAAAATAAATGATGGGATGATGGGATGATGTCCATGCCAGAAGAGCTGATGACTCAGATGATGATGACGATAACCCTAACCTCCCACCAAAATACAACAATGCCACAGTGAAGAGGGTCGACATGATATCTTTAGATGTGAACACTATCTATGGGGGACTAGCAGGGGTTGGATCAGAGGTAGCTGATCGCAAGGCTCATGTGGCAGAGGCCAAAGTAGTGAGTAAAGACGAGGTTGTGAACTTGGCATCTATGAAGCTTAAGCATGAGAAGAGAAAGAAGGTACATATAGACACCCTCATGGTCATATTATCATGACTTCACTTCAAGGGTATCTTAGCTCCCCATAATGACCCTTTAGTCATCACCACAAGGATGCATGGGTGTGGACTTTAGAGGATCCTCATTAACGGGGGTAATTCTTCTGACGTTATGTCTTGGCCCTATTTTAAGAGCCTGGGCCTCTACAGAGCTAGGCTTGTCCCTTATCATCATCCCTTGATTGGCTTCAGCGATGAAAAGGTTCATCCACTGGGTATGTATGAAATGGATGTTAGAATGAGAGATGAATGGCGTAAGAGGTTGACCAGAAAAAATCAATTTCTTTGTGATGGATGAAAACGTCATCTCATCTTACAACCTCATCATAGGACGAGTACCGCTCAAGGAATTTGAGGTCGTGCCTTCAGCGGTCCACCAAATGCTAAAATTACCAACTCCTTATGAAGTAGGGAAAGTGTAAGGCAATGAAACATCAACACGTGAATGCTACTTCAACTTCACAGAAGAGAGAGAGGCTCACAATAAGGAAACAACGACACACTTGATCCTAGGGATGAAACAAAGTTTAAATAGGGAGAACCCACGGACGAGGTAGAATCCATTATCCTTAATGAGGATGAGCCAAAAAAAACCATCCAAGTTGGCAAAGCCCTAAGACCTGAGATCAAGGAGGAACTAGTAAAGCAGTTAAGGAAGAGACAAAGTGTTTTTACCTGGAGCCATGCAAACATGTTGGGTATTGATCCTGAGATTGTGTGCCATAAACTCAATGTTGTAGAAGATGTCAGGCCCATCAAACAGAGAAGAAGAGTATACTCAAGGGAAAATTATGATGTCACCAGAGACGAGGTTCGAAAGCTTGAACAAGCCAAGTTCATGAGAGAGGTCATATACCCCGAGTGGTTGTCTAACGTTGTCATTATTCCCAAAGCTAATGGGAAATGGAGGATGTGTGTAGATTTCACTGATTTAAACAAATATTACCCAAAGGATAATTTTACCATGCATCGTATAGATCAGATGGTTGATGCCACAGCGGGACATGAGCTCATGAGCTTTATGGATGCATATTTTGGGTATAATCAGATCTTTATGGACTCGGCTGACTCAGAGAAGACAACCTTTATTACAGACAAGGGGACCTATTGCTACAAGGTCATGACCTACGTCTTAAAGAATGTAGGGGATACAAATCAACGTCTTGTAAATAAGATGTTCGATGATCAGATAGGTAAGTCCATGGAAGTTTATGTGGATGTCATGCTGACGAAGAGACTGAAGGCCGACACTCATGTGGCTGACCTCGAAAGAACTTTTGACACCATGGACAAATACAAAATGAAGCTCAACCCTGCCAAATGTGTCTTCGGGGTATGAGTAGGAAATTTTCTGGGAATCATCGTCAACCAAAGGGGAATAGAGGCTAATCCTGAGAAGATTAATGCTTTGATGGAAATGAAGACAACTATAACTATCAAAGACGTTCAGAGGCTAACCGAAAGGGTTGCTGTGCTTAACAGGTTTGTCTTAAGAGCCACAGATATGTGTCTTCCTTTTTTCAAAGTCCTTAAAAAGGCCTTCAAATGTAATGAGTAATGTGACATTCCTTTTAAAGAGCTCAAGTCCTCCATCGGCTCTCCCCTACTACTATCCTGGCTAATTCAGGGTGAGAAGCTATCTGTATATTTAGTTCTCTAAGAGTCAGCCATAAGTGCTACGATAGTAAGAAAAGAGGATGGAGTGCAGAGACCAATGTACATCAATAGCAAGGCACTCCAAGGGTTTGAGCAGAAGTACCCTCATATTGAAAAGTTAGCCTATGCTTTGATACATGCTTCTAGGAAAATGAAGTCATACTTTGAAGCCCATGATATGGTCCTCCTCACTGATTCCCCACTCACACAGATCCTTCATAAGCCTGAGAAGTCAGGAAGGCTAATGACATGGGCAATCAAGTTGGGGGAATACGATATTGTTTATCAACCCATGGTTTTCGTCAAGGAAAAAGCACTCGCGGACTTTGTGGCCGAGTTTACCTGGGATGAGGCCAATGTTGAGATTAATCAAGAGGTTGCACATGAGAATGAAGAGAGAAACGTCGGTCGAACATCAGATGAGGTCGAGATAGGTATAACCAAGTAGATAATAGTTGATAATGAGGATGAGAGATACCTATTTAAGAAGGGGGCCCTGTTAGAGGGAAACTTCTCTTTAAATGCAACCATTTGGAACCTCTTCGTTAATGGATTGTCTTGTGAAAGCGGAAGTGGAGTAGGGCTAATAGTGTCAGCATCGGATGGTACCGATATTGAATATGTGGTGAGGTTCAACTTCAAAGCTTCCAACAATGAGTTGGAGTATGAAGCATTAATAGTAAGACCCTCTTTGGCAAAAGCCCTCAATGTCGGCCATCTCCTAGTCCATAGTGACTGAAGGTTAGTCGTGAACCAAATTCGGGGGGTGTATGAGGCCAAAGACAAAAGGATAACCAGATACCTGAAGAGGGTGAGAACGATGATAGAGAGATTCAAGGAAGTTAAGATGAAGTTGATATCTCGGCCAGATAATAGCCGAGCTAATGCACTCAGAAGGTTAGCCTCGATAACAAGGACAAACATAAGGAGAACAGTACCAGTTGAGATTTTGCTCAAATCGACCATCAAAGAGGAAGAGGTTTCTAGACCTTGCCTAAACCTAAGTATGGGAGTATCATGGATGGACCCACTTATCAGATACATCAGAGAGGGAGAATTGTCAGAATTGAAGTTAGAAAGGAGAAAGATGAGGTTCAGAGCTATTAAATTCTTGATTGTAGGAGATGTCCTGTATAAAAATGGATTCCTGTTCCCTCTTCTCAGATGTGTCCACCCTTCAGAGGTTCCACATATCTTGCACGATGTGCATGAGTTCTCTTGTTCCATTCACATAGGAGGAAGCCCGTTGACTAAGAGGATAATCACTTAGGGGTACTGGCGACTGTCCTTGGCCAAAGATACAGCCTCGTATGTGAAGAAGTGTGACAAGTGCCAAAGGTTCTCCACCTTCCCTCATCAGCCTCGCCAAGCTATGACTTCAATCATCTCCCCTTATCCATTTGCAATATGGGGCATTGGTTTGGTAGGACTCATGCCCAGATCTGTAAATAACTATCGGTTCTTAATAGTGGTAATTGATTATTTCTCCAAATGGGTAGAAACTGAGCCAATGATCACAATCACTGAGCAGAAGACCTTCCAAATCATCTGAAAGAACAGCATATGCAGGTATAGTCTTCCAAACAGCCTCATCTCAGATAATGGAAGATCAAGAAGTTCTTTTTTTCTCCCGACCGACCACAAGCAAATGGGCAGATTGAGGTCACAAATCAAATAATCCTTGATGGGATAAAAAATAGGGTTAGAAGATGCCAAAGGAAGATGGATAGAGGAGGTATATACTGTGCTCTGGGCCTACATGACGACATCGATGACACCAATAGGAGAAACACCATTTATGTTAGCCCATGGATCAGAGGTTGTCATCCCAATAGAGGTAGGACTTCCCACTCATAGAATTCAGACATATGAACCTCAGAGGAATGGGGAGGAAAGAAGATTTGATCTTGATTTGATTGAGGAAAGAATAGAGGATATAGAGATAAGAAAGGTAGCCTATCAGCAGAGAACTACGAGATTTTATAATCAGAGGGTGAAGTCAAGGCCGATAGTTGTAGGAGACCTAGTCCTGAAGAAGATGTGGGAAAAAGCAAACAAGCTCCACCCTCATTGGCATGGTCCTTATAGGGTAATTGATGAGTTTGTACCTGGTACCTATTGGATAGAAAATCTGAAAGGATAACCTTTCTCCAACCCTTAGAATACCGATCACTTAAAGAAATATTACTTATGATGTTGCAATTGTTCTTATCTTTTTGTAATACATGTATCAACTTAAATAAAGGATGTCAATGAAAAGGTAGCAACATTGTGTTAATGCTTTTGTTCCAGTGTGTGTAAAACATCATTAAGTTGGTGAAAATATGAGGTTAAACATCATAATTTGGTGACCTCAGACTTTAAACATCATTAAGTTGATGAAAATATGAGGTTAAACATCATAATTTTGTGACCTCAGACCTCAAACATCATTATTTGGTGAAAATCGGATGTGATACATCATTCGAGTTGACAAGAAGCTTATAACAGCCCCGGGACAGTCATCTTCTATAAGGCCGGCTCTTCAATTGTCCAAATATCGTCTAAACAACAGGCGATGTCAGCAGCACCTTATGGGGTCTGGTTATTGCCAACATCATCCTCTGATTGAGCCGATGTTACATCCTAAATCATGCCCAAACTCGACCACTCTTCCTAGCCGAGGTCATCGTGGTTATCGATAAGACAAAGAACATTATCGAACTTCACCAACCTCGTACTCGACCATGCCGAGGTTACAGCAGTTAATGGCATAGGTCCAAGCGCATGCAAGAAAATGGAAGGTTTAGAAAACGTGACCAAAATAGTTATAACCAAATCATTTCCCTCACGTGAAGGAATATTGTGGTCATCATTATCTGCATGAGATCAGCCAGGTGTCATCAGGATACTGATTCGATCCTCATAAACATGCTCATTGCATGCTTGGGGGGTACACTACACCCCCAAACACTATATATAGAGGTCTTCCTCTACCTTGTAAATGGATGGATAATTTCAATCCTAGCTAGAACTTTTTTGGTTTACACAGTAGAGAGAAAGATTGAGAGATTGTATATATTGCCATTGGTGCCTTCATCTAGTGAAATTACTCATACACTCACAGTGGACGTAGGCCAGGTTGGCTGAACCACTTATATACTAGTGTTCTTCCTCTTTTCCTCACCTCCCTCTACTAGATATTTACTCTTTGTGCTTCCATTGTTATTACTAGCTTGAGAATATCAACACCTCATCTGGTGGTGTTGTTTCCAGCATCATCAACTCTTTTCCAGTCAAACACCTTACCATTCTTACACCTACCTCATGAACACGGAAACTCTTCATCGTTATGACATCTCTTTGCATATTTCACAATTTCATTAGCACCTCTGCGAAACACATCGCCCATTTTATTTGCCGCACCCATCCACTCTTTGTATTTAGGATATCACATCACATCTACCACAACTAATAACCTATTAAAGGTAAGAAGAGTATATTCATGGATTAGTATAAAAAAACTTAGATTTATAGTATGTTTCATTTAATTATATCCTTTTTATATTCGATTTTTAAATTTGGCATTCAAGACCGCTAAAGGGTGAGTGGTTCTGTCCCATTTAAGACCGCATATTTCTGTAATATACTTAACATCTCATGCACATTGTTATGATTTGAGAAAAATTCAATAGCATATCCTCATAGTTCTCCAAGTAAATGACGTAGATTGGCAAAGTGTGAGTGTTATTTCAATTGATCAATTGAAATAAGAGTCACACTTGTCGATCTAGTATGTACCCAGAGAGCATTAGGATACGACTGCAGAACTTCCTCCAAAAGTAACTACTTTAAGCCACTAAGAATATTATTATACAGAAATTATGTAGTCCCAAACTATCCAAACAGGACAATTCGAGAGATCTCATTACAGGGGTAATGACCCTTGAACGGGTCTAAGGGCTATTGAATGTTTACGCATAAGAACTAGAAGTCTAGTATCTATTCTCACTATATGTAATTTCAAGTATGTTTCATTTAATTATCATACTATATATAAATATTGTTCGTGATACAAAGTAATTTTAAAAAAAGTTGAAAAATCCCACCCCTATATGGACAATAATCCAGTGGTCATGTCACTTCTAAAATTAACCAACCGAACATCGATCCCCTATAATACAACCGCAATAGCAACAACCAATGTGTATCCCGTACTCCTTCTAATTCATCTACTCAATTAATTATTTTCATCAATTAAAGTATACAATTATTAATTTTCTAATTTACAATGAGGGGCAATCCTACTTGCATATGAAAGGGGCACTAATTATTAATTTACTAAAAAAATTAACAACCAATCAATATTTAATCAATCAATTCTTTTACAAGGAGCACTACTTGCATATGAGGGGCAATATCTAATAAACCAATAAAAATTTGATAAAAAAAAATTAACACGCCCCACCCCCACCCCATTTCCCCCTGCCCTGCCCTGCCCCGCCCCACCCCCTTCCCCCACACCACACACATAATCACACACAGACGCACATATACACACACAACCCCACACACATTCACATATACACACACACACGCACATACAAAACATGCACATACACACACACGCGAGCGCACGCACATATACACCCCCCACCCTGCCACCCCACCACCACCAACACATGCATATATACACCACACATACACACATGCACATTTACACACACATATATACACACACGCACATATACACACACATATACATAAATGGAAGAGAAATAGAGAGAGAAAACTTACAAAAATCGTAGAGAGAGAATGCAAACGCTTAGAGAGAGAGGGAGAGAATAGAAATCGGCGGGAAAAAAGAGGAGGGAAGGGTTTTTTTATTGATAGAATTGTCACGGACATGTCACGGTCATTGACCATGGTAAGTTTATAAGATTTTTCACGGTCATTGACCGTGACAAGTCTGTGACAAGTGCAGTTATCACGGCCTTGTCACGATCATTGACCGTGAAAAATCTTTTTCATGACCTTGTCACGGTCATTGGCCTTGATAAAAAATGCATGTTTTTTTGTCACTATCAATGATCGTGACAAGGATGGCAAATCGAAGGGTGTCAATTTGACCATTTTGGTGTAGTGATGGCAGCATACTTTCTTGAATATAAGAATACCACCAACATCTTAATTGCTCAAGCAGTGGATCCAATCCCCCATTTAGAGCTACTAAAGGAGGAGGTTAGTGGTCAATCTGAACCTATTAAGCTAGAAGAAGAAGGGGAATAAGAAAGCTAGGATGTGGAAGGAGAGGAAGAAGAAGAAGAAGAAGAAGAAGAAGAAGAAGAAGAAGAAGAAGAAGAAGAAGAAGAAGAAGAAGAAGAAGAAGAAGAAGAAGAAGAAGAAGAAGAAGAAGAAGAACAAATGTCCCTACCAAGGAGAAGGTGCCTGATCATCTAGGATCATGATGATAATCTTCTGTGTGATCAAATCAAGTCCCTAAAAAAGAAGGAAGGAGACTCCCCCATGGCTGATGGTTCCAAGATAGGAGCCAATGAGAGCTAGGTGGAGAGAAATAGGAGAGAAAAATAAGGAAAAAAAGGAAAGAGAGAAAAGGAGAGTGGAGGAGAGAAAGATAAAAGAAGAAAAGAATAGGGCACATGCCTTAAAGGCCTCTGTTGTCCATTCTTTTATTATTATTGCTAAGGGGATAAGTATTGCTGACATTCTCCAACTTTCCCCCACACTACTACAGGGGTTGTACTCGCCATTGATCGATGAAGATGGGGTCTGACCAGTTGATCCTCAAGTTCACTCAAGGGTTTTCATTGGTACATCCCCTTATATCTATACTTCTTTAATTCTTTTCCCGAATTCCTGTAAACTGATTTGTCTCTCTTCATCTTTGAGTTTATTTCTAATTTCACCATGTTGCTTCATGGTCGGGTCAACCAGTCGAGAAAAATTTTCGAGTTAGATAAGGCCCTAAAGAACTCCAACAAAGCTCTAGCTAATGCTAAGGCTGCTTTTGAAAAGGATAAGCAGAAGGCCCTAGATGCCCTTAAGTAACCATCGACGAAGGAGTTGGCTGACCTCCAAGCTGCATATTGTCTAGTGGTCACTGATAAGATGAAGGTGGTTAGGCCAATAAAGAGCTGACTGCTAAGATTGAGAAGGTATAGGGAGAGGCTAAGACCATCTGGGACAATGGGTTCAACAAAGGCTAGGAGGCAGCATACGATGATGTCGAACGCTTAATAACATAGGTTTGGAAGGTGGCTTTCAAGAAAGACTGGGATCAGGCCTTGGTCACCGTTGGAGTTCCTACGAATTCTTTCTTATTCACTAGCATGTGCCATGCCCAAATCCCATGGATACTGAGGGGACTCTAATCTTCCAGCCTGTTGTTCGAGTTAAGATAGACCCCATTGATCCAGCATTTAAAGACCTTCCCACTGATTAAGTTGCACGTGGCCTGGGTCCGATCATGGTTACTCGCAACCAAGATGCCACAGCTATTAACAGGGGAAAAGGGCTAGTAACTTCTGATCAGCTGTAGATGTTTGTAGTTTATTAGGGTTTATATTTTTTTTCCTTTGTTAGTGTTGTGTTTGTAATTCTACCAAACTTGTACTGATGTTTTCCTTAATTATGTTTAATGAAATGAAGACTTTCCTTTCTTGTTAGCCTTGTCTTGTTACTGACGCATGGAAAATCTATTACTTATTTGTTTTTATTATAGCTTATTGACTTAGATGAGTATATTCCTCTCAATTCTCAATTAAGGCAGATCCTAGTATCGAACTTCAGTGTCAAGCCTCAGGCTTTTATAAAATCTATAAATATTTGAAGACAAGGACCCAACATTATAAGGATCAGGCTGAATTGGTCCTCAAATTAAAATAAAGGGTTGAAGAGATGGAGGAGATCGGGTCTTCAATTCAGGAGGAAGTGGACGCCTTGAAAGCCAAGCTCATGGAAGCATATAAAGTCAATAAAGTGGGGGAGTTAATTCAAAAGTACAATGATGAACTGAAGAGGGAAATTCCTTATCTAAGGGAAAAATATTCCTTCAGGGTCCTCCGTGGTGCTTCAAGGATCTTCTTCAGCATTTACTAGGATAACTCGAGATGAAAATCAATCTTTTCAAATGGAGGTTGTTGAGATTAGGGGTGAAATTCAACGAGCTTATGTGATCACTGCCTAACATCAAAGAGATGTGCCAAGGCTGAGACATTTATTCTGAACATGTCCTCCACAGGCATGGGCTAATGGTTATGAATAAGGTTGGACTGATGCCCCAACAAAACTGAAGGAGGCATAGGACCTTACCTTTGCCTGAGGATGTCTTAGCACCGTTGGGGAATTAAAAATTCCTTAGGAGTCTAACCTATGGTATAAATATCAGATCGACTACCCGACATATCGCCATAATCCCATTTTGAAAGATGATCGGTGGATCCCAATAGATGATATTCCAGTCCAACTTTTGGAGAATTGCTTAGAAGATATCAAAGAAGAGTTTGTCCCTCACCCAGATGATGGTAGGAGAGCGCGCATTGCACAATACCTTGCTCTCCATCATTGGCCGTCGTAGATTGTTATCACTAGAATTTGCGAGTGAGTCAAATTTGGAGGGGGCGTGGGGCGTAATAGCCTTATTATATATATAATTAATTACCGTGGGATAACGGTAATTTTAGTGTCGCCTACGAGAGAGGGGGCGTATACACTAATGGAATGGTTGCATTGTGCGTTAGTTTACTACTCCCGAGAGTTATGAGAATAGAGTAGACTACTTGATGAGTTTCGACTTGTTAGCGATGGGTTGAACAATAGTAAATGAGTAGAGTATGGGTTTGTGTTCACTATTCCAGGTTATGAATTATTTGTCTAGGTATCACTTGAAGGAGGGTCTAGCCTATATATAAGTGTACTAGAGGATACCCGTGCCTGAAGGCATGGTGAAAATTCCAAAAGTACGTAATCACGAAATGACAAAAATTTCAAAAGTATGTAATTGCAAAATGAATAAAATATCATTTCCCAATAAAACATCTATAAATCGTTCCCCAATATATATAAGTGCATAACTGTTAACTTAACCATTTTACACCATATATATAGTTCAGTAGTACTTAATATAACAGTCAACATATAGTATTAACTATTACATGATTACATCGCATGGCAGACATTATTTTAATACAATTGTTACTAAAGTCAAGTCTATAATTTTTTAAAATATACTACATGCTTGCAACATGCACGGTGAAAGAATTATCCACTTGTTGAACATAATTTATCTTGGGGTGACCCGTGCTTAAAGTCTAATTGATAATTTTGTAGAAATTTTAAAACATTGCAACAATTCTGGTGCCAAAAATACTACCTACCTAATTAATTAACAAAATTCATAATATGCACAATGACAACTAATAGGTATGTCTGTAATTTTTTTTAAACAAAGTACATTTATAGTGAAATTGAGTCGCCGACAAAATTTATGTGTAAATAAACTACCGAAGCTTGCTTCACATCAATTTCAAACGTAATTTTTTTCAAGACCCAAAGAAAGGTTTTAGTAAATTCCTAACTGGTCAAATTTAGCGCATTCCCGACATTTTTATCAATCGAGTTTATTAGTCATGTAATGCTATCCAAAATTTATCATTATGAAAAATTAGTGCATCAAAATTTTGGTTTATAGTGTTAGAAAGCAATGTCATAATCAAAAGTAGCAATATATGTCATGTTTAATTTCCACACATTCTAAATATAACTTCTCCTTATTATAGTCGAGATGCGTTACATTGTTCAAGAAATTTAAGGATATTATGATTAGGGGCACTGATTGAAGGTAGAATAATGCGATTGGAAGGGGGTTGAGGTTTTGTTGCAGTTGGCACAGCTTCAATGGGGCCGGTTCCTTCTTGCATAATAGCCAGACCACCACCTCTTCGTACGCCTGGCATTAAGAATTGAAGACTCGGGCAATGGCAACGTGTTTAACTAGCTTAAAATCAATTGTTAATTCAATCCCATGAGCAGCATGAGAGGTAACTCTAGTCGTTGTAGCGACACCTGTAGCCTCTATATTTGGTGGCAATACTTCCCCCTCATCCGGGGCACTTTGGGTCCGGCAATGACCATTTCTGCTGACAGAAAATCTAGAGAAAAGACCAACCATATTCACACACCACAAATAGAAATTCACTCAAAAGAGTGTGTTGTGCTCTTAACCGCTACTCTCACTCAACCCCTTAACCGCTACTGTCAACATAGTCGTACATGTAATGAGTTGCGCCACCGATTCTAGAAGATTCTGAGATAGTATCTGATCAGTTATTAGATTTATTGGCTGCTCGAAGATCCATCCACGCATCTACATAAGAGAGATTAATAACCACAACACATCAAACATCAAACATAAGAGGATAAAGATGTTCTATAAACTATACATATAATGATACTCAACTGTGAATGTGAAATATACATAAAGATGTTATATAAACTATACCTCTTTGCGTCTATTAGGTGGACATCAAACATCGTTGAGTTGCTCAATTTTCACAATAAACAATCAATAACAATGGGGGTGAAATGAATGGCACATAAACATTAGTATATTACATTATGTTCAAGCGTATTACATTAAATTCTAAACAGTATATTACATAAACAGTAGTACATTGCATATAAACAGTAGTATATTACACTAAATTCTAAGGCCACCCAAGCATATCAAAATTCTAAGAAAATCTTTCTTTTACTTGTAGAAAAATAAAATAATGAAGTGCAACCCAATTTCAACAATCGAAACTAAACATGTACACTACACACACATGTGAAGATAAAGGTAGAGTCGATAAAGAATAGATTACCTGGAGGATATCCAATCTTTAACCACATCCCAACCTAGGTTATAAAATATACAATGAGGAACATAGGTTAACTGAAAATTGGTCAGTGTTCATAAATTACTGAAAATTGCTGAAAACTGACATTAGTCTCAACAATATTAACCACATCACTAATGGTTTCTATTGCAGTAGATGGGATAACTATGCAACCACCTTATTTAGATGATCATTTCTAGAATTCTCAATAATGTTAATTATTTCATAGGGGTAGTAGCATCCTCTATAGTGTGAATTATTAAAATTTATTTCACGTATGTTATAAAATTAGGCTGCTTGTCCCTCTTTTAGACAAAAAATATAGTTATAAAATCAGTGCATATAGTACCGTGAGTATAACTTGTATGTATCATGGTCAGTAACACACAAATATATCAACTATTTGATCCTACATATTCATATTGTGATTGGCCATCGGGCTTGTGAGCGGCCATCGGGTTCTAGCGAAAGCACTACTGCATATGCATATTGTATATGCATATGAATACTGTATACTGCATATGCACACTATCATTATCATATCTTGACGGTGCAATGTTTGAATTTCGAAAGAGATTACCAAATTTTAGATTTTTCCCGTTCCCATAAAATGGTAACTTCATTATTCGTCCTCTACGTTGTCTTCATCATCAACACCTGATGCGGAATTGAAAGAATTTAATCGCTCGATCAACTTAGCCTTCATTTTCCCCAAGTTTCCTGTACACTCAACAATAGGCATACATGAATTTAAATTTGATACATCAAAAGGAAAAATTAAATCCTAAATAAAGTTTGATTTACCACTATATTCATACATTACAGCTTTCTATCCTCGTACATCACAAATCCTAAATGAAGATTATCAGCGACTTTGTGTTTAAATCCAATAGGTGGATTAACCTACCACTCCACCAGCTCCTTCTGGTGGTGCACAAAAGAAAAAAAAATCAAAATAACCGAGTATAAATAAACAACAAAAAGTAAATTTCACAAAAGAAACACCGAATCAAAATAAAATGTAACCCAAGAAACATCACCCAAACACTTATCACCATGAATAGGTGGAATATTGAGTTTATAATGTCTAAAATAAGGAATAGCTTGAGTTACAAAAATGTTTAATCAAATACCATATACATATTCAAATCAAATGATTAAACTCGTGTCTATTACGGTCAATACCACACTAAAACAAAAATTAAGATTACTTGTGATGACATACATTTTCTTGTGGATTTGTTGTTTCCATCTTTATCTTGGAGAGACACGGGGTCATCTATGACAAAAACTGGAATAGATTTAAGAGAAAGCAAGGCCTATTGGTTCACTCATTGAGAATATGAATCATTCACATGGTTATTGATTTACAACACATGATTAGCAGGCCATATGACATGATAATAAGTTACTCATTCACTAGGTTTGAATCCCACGACACTCAGCCACACTTGCATAGTTATACTACCCGAATTAGTCCTGTTAGCTAGTTAATTGCTAATCCCAGATTGCAATATATAGTTGTTAAAAGGTTAAGACATCGGTGACTTATTGAAAGCTCAGACAGCATGTACTGATTAAAATTAAGGATGCAACATTAAGTAAAATATAATTAATGAAAAATTAATTATTCTTAGAACCAAACATAGTACACCAAAAATCGGGCTTGTATGTATCCTGCAATGCTTAGTGACATCTTGTCATTTGAAAACTTTACAAATTTATCAACTAAATAATCTCGTGTATTTTCAAAATACTACAAAAAATCATAATGTATTGGATGAGCATAGAATGCCATATCCATTTTGACATCTTGACATCTTGCTTATTAACTCTTTGAATGAACATAGAATGACATGTCCATTTTTAAAGGATGAGTAAACGGTTCATGCCAGAAAACAATTCCTCGACATTATAAATCCTATCACTACAAAATAAACAACAAACATTAGAATTTTCATATGTAAATTATGATTGCATAACTTTATAAGTGTCATCATACCCATGTTGACCGCTTATATCATGTCTTTCTTTGAAAGTATCCAGGGCCTGCATTCAAAATTTTAGTTTGACGCTTCAATCTACACCATCACTGTAAAATTTTGCATTTTGAAAATAGTAACCTCAACAAACATGTTATCAAACACTTTCAATGCAAGCTAGATAAACATTTAAAAACAAAAGAATGGAAGTACACCCATAAGAAAATTCTAATGTATATGTTTCTGGTAACATTTGGCAAAAGTGAAATAGAATTGACAAATATATATCATAAAAATTGTTATATGTCTTCAACATACATAATCCATAAGAAAATCAATCCATTTACATGATCACTATTGGTTATATGTCTTCATAACCAAATAAATATTTAAACCAAAAACAAAAATCCATATCAAATCCAGCAAAATACAAAACCACCTATAAATCCACCCTTAAAGACCTTGAAAATTAGAAAAATAGCTCCGTCATATTAACATGTAAAAAAACAAAAGGGAGAGGTATACCTGAGAGGCAGAGAGATCAAAGAGAGGGTACCTGCATTATAAAAACACAAAATTCATAAGTCAAAATGTGTCTCAAAATAACTAATTCAAACCCCACCCATAAAAATTTCAAGACAAAATATCAAATCAGAAAAAAAATGTCTCAAAACCCTATTATCTAGTGTAGAAGCCTAAAATACCTCAATAATACCCAAAACCCTAAAATCAAGCCCATATTCCAAAAACTATAAAAGTCAAAATCTTATTGCAAAATAACCTGAACAAAAAAAGAGAAAGAGAAAGGATCGAAGGTTAGAGGTGAGAGGAAATGGGAGTGAGATGAGATGCTTTGTGAGGGTGGGAGATGATCGGAGGTTAGAGGTGAGGAGGTGAGAAGGTTTGTGAGGGTGGGAGTTATTCAGATGTGATCAGGTGAGAGAAAATTGGAGTGAGGTGAGAGGGTTTGTGATGGTTGGTGTGTATCCGTAAAGTGAGAAGAAATGGGGTGAGGTGAGAGGGTTTGAAAAAAAGTGAAATGGTTTAGTTCTCTTTGGGCGGCTATCAAAATCATTTGGGCGGGATATTGAATTTAGTCAGTGAATCCCAACCCTTGATTTGGCAAAAGAAAATGTGGTTAAATCTTAGCCGTTATTGTGATTTTACATTTTTGCCAATTCAAAAACCATTCTATCTTATTATATGAATATATGTTATAGTGTGTTCATAATAAAATTATAAGCATATGATTGCATTGTTAGTTTACCCCGGTGAGTATGGACGGTACTGATGTGATTCAGGGTAGACTAGTTCATTATCAAGCGAAGAGATATAACTCGTGATTTATTCGCGCTAAGATACTAATGATAGTATGAGCGTTGTGTTATATGTTGTCTTTTGTACCATGAAAGTGGACGAGTATACTTTTATGTCAAGAGACGGGGATTTAAGGGATACGCACTATGGACTGAGGGCCTAACGGGTCTCAGCGATCGACAATGTGTGGTAGTAGTGTATCGAGGGGGGTTCCTTGTTTGGATTTCTATTTGCGAGACATCCCATGCATGAAACTTAGCGCAAAGTTAGAAGTGGGGAGATGTTTGGATATTAGGACATGGGTGTAGTACCTTACTGATGGTTCAATTATACAGTTATATCTGAGGGATAATAGCTATGTTAAAATTTAAGACTAGTGGAGTCATGTAACATTTGTGCAGTTATGCATTGGTATAGGGTGTATGGGTGCCCTGGATAGTTGAATTCGTTTTAATATTATTCTCAATTAGGAGAGATAGAAATATACATAGTGAGTTTAGATTTGATGCCTTAGGAAGCATACAAAGCATTAGAGTACCAATTTTATCCGAATTTCGAGGACGAAATTCCTTTGTAAGGGGGAGAATGTAACACCCCATATTTTTAGAGAATATGGAAATTAATTAAATTGGTGATTTAGGAATATATTTAATTTGGCGAAATAATTTAATTCGATGATTTCGATTTAATTAATTCAGTTTAAGTTTAAATTTCACGCGTGCCGTATTTTGAGGTGGAAATAAAATAATTTTATAAAATGACTCGGATGGTGATTTTGAGGTCATGGTTGGTTCTGAAAGGATCAAAATAGTCAAAATAGTACACCCGGGTATATAGTTTGGATCTCGAGGCGACTTTAGACTAACCGGACCTCAAACATTCAGGAGTATTAGGTTTAGAGAACTCCAAAAATTGTAGGTTTATATCGTCCATTAGAGAGGGGAAGCTAAGGTTAACACAAATCTAAATAAAGAGGGCCCACATGATAGAAAGAGGAGGATAAAACCAAGCTTCTTACACCATTTTTCACCCCGACCGCAACGGAATCGAGATCGGAGTGAGGGCAAAACGACAATAGCATCAAACAAAATGAATTTTAGACCTGTTATTGCGAGGCAAGTGTTAAATTGTATTTATTATAAGAATTTTATAATACCCATGTAGAATAGGGTTTGATTTGATGTTTGCGGAAGATTTAATATGTATTTAGGTGGGAAAATCCATGAATTGAAGTAGGAATTGCATGTATATATGTTCCTTGATGTTGGTAACACGAAATCAAAGGGTTTGGGATGATTTATATAAATAAAATCTGGTCTCTTAGTTATGAAGACGAAGAACATGAAAAAACTAGGGTTTTATAGGACTCTTAAAGATAATCGGATTTTGAATTGAGTTCGTGGTGAATTAATGATAATTTTATGTTGGAAATCACTCTTATACATTCCTACAAGGATTAGACATGTGGGTTTGAAATTTGGTGAAGATATGAGAAAGTTACCATGCTTAGAAATTAGAAAAAAATGAAAGTCCATAATGAAGAAAAAATTATGCAAACATTCGAACTGGTTCAACTCCCTAGCGAACCGGTTCAGTTTCCAGAAAATATGCAAATTTCCCTTTTTAACCCTAGAAATCTTGAATTGTTGTTGAGAAAACTTTTAGGACATTGTAAGAATATAATAAGGAATTTGTTATATTGCATTAGACCTTGATAGGGTTATGGTATTAAGTCTTATCGAGAGAATTAAGACGATGATTAATGGGGATTAACGATAATGTAATTAATTCGAGAGAATGAGATTGTAATTACAGAAAAGCGTGAATTAGCTTATTATATAGACTAGTAGGGTAAGGAAAACTTAGCTACTGAAATAAACCAAGGGATAGCTAGTGTCCTTATATTAGAGAATGACACTCCATTAAATGCGATACTGAAAATAATCGTAAATTGAAAGTACGGTGAGTATTCGAGTAATATATACTACGTACGGAGTTATGACATTTAGGTTATGTGTATACCAACTAATTATCTATAGGCGGAGTGAATACCTATAGTATATTTGATTGTATTGGTGAACATACCGCTAGTTGCTATCACAGGGGATATATGTGAAGTCCAATTCCACCTTGGTGATGCCAGCGAGGTTTGAAATTGTTCCCAAGGACATAGAACTTAGGGCGGTCCACTATGTTCCGTGTATTAGTGGACTTGGTAGTTCGTTTGGGTACGTTAGGTATGTGCGTGACCCATAGACTTAGGACCATGTCCGCCTCCATCATATGAAATAAATATTTGGGTCGAGGTAATAATCCAAACCAATACATGAATGAATATTGGGGTCGAGGTAACATTCCTAACAAATACATGAATGAATATTGGTGTCGAGGTAACATTCTGAACCAATATATGAAAGAATATTTGGGTTAAGGTAACATTCCGAACTAATATATGAAAAAATATTGAGGTCGAGGTAATAATCTAAACCAATAGTTCTTAATGTGTTATACGGTAACATGGTAGCAAAGTATGCACTTACAGTGCATATTGTGTATGCAATATATATTGTATGCAAAATCTACTTATGTGTGATAGTAAGGGGACTAGATAGTTTATATCGAATTAATGTGTAATATTACTTATGTGTGATAGTATGGGGGACTAGTTACTGTATATCTAAATAATATTTGATTTACTAATGTGAAAATAGTATTAAAGATGGATAACATATATCTTACATGAAATATAAGTGGGAAAACTTAATAAAAAGCTGAATGATAGCATATGTTAAGTGCTAATTTGGATTTAAAAATAACATAAGGGAGATGTTAATTATTAAGTAGACTGGTAGCGTACTGTATGGGCGGTACGAGTTAGTTAAAAGGGAAACTTAACTAAGGAATTAATGATAATTAAGGGATACTTTAGTGTACTGTATGGGCGGTAGGGGTTAGTTAAAAGAGAAACTTAACTAAGGACTTAATGATAATTAAGGGATACTTTAGCATACTACAGGGGAAGTACGGTTTTGTTAAAAGAAAAACTCAACTAAGGACTTCATGATATTTAAGGGTATAATGTAGCATACTGTATGGGCGTTACGGGTGAGTTTTATGTGACACCCCGCCTAATTAACCTCGGGTGATCAGTCCTAAATTAAATTAGAACAAGTTTCTCAGTTGGTTCATTCTTAGCATCACTGTCACCTTTTTTTTATTACTAACCACCTAAGTGAGAAAATTAGACTCGATGTCAAAGATGGTATCAGAGCATCAGGTTCTAGCGTCCTTAGGATCTGTGCGGCTTACTACGTTTCAGCGTAGCGTTCGGTTGTTATAGAGCCCTATTATTAGGACTATTGATTCATTTTCTGCTTTTGAGATATAGTATTTCTGCTATTAGATTTTTATATAATTTGTGTACTTATACGATTCGATCTATTTTCAGATGCCACCAAAGAGACAGAGGGCGGAGAGGGATGAGGCTAGGGATGAGTTAAGGGAGGTTCATCAGGAGCCACATGTACTGCCACCCCACCCCCACCCGAGTTGATCCTCACTACTCAGGTGGCCGTGATAGTGGCCCAAGCAGTTGAGACGGCAATGAGGGATATGGCAGCCCATTTTCCTTAGCCCCAGGCACCACCTCTAGTGGCACCAGCAGTTTAGTCTCCAGTGGGGCTACCGTCTTGGAAGCGAGTTAGGGAGACCTTTCAGAATGGTCACCCACTAGAGTTTAAGGGTTGTACCGATGTGGTAGAGGCTTGTGTCTGGAAGAAGAATATTGAGTGCCATCTGCGCATGCTAGAGTGTACCGATGTGAAGAAACAAATGCTTGCTGCCTTTTGACTGTCGGGGGAAGCCTTACAGTGGTGGGAGTCAGTTACCACCGCTGAAGAGAGAGATTTGATGACGATATCTGAGTTCTGGGTGCGGTTCCACCGCAAATACTTCCCACCAGCGGTAGAGGCCGAAATGAGGAAGAGGTTCAGCGAGTTAGTATAGAGTGACCGTTTAGTGGCAGATTATGAGGAAGAGTTCACCCGTTTGGCGAACTTTGTGCCAAATGAGTTGAGCGATGAGGAGCGAAAGAAGTCAAAATTCATGGATGGCTTGGCCTGGAGGATCAGGCAATACTTAATTAGTAATTCGACATTGGTGACAAATACATATGTCATTAATGTCGCTCTTGTACATTTCTAGGCTCATCGCTTCCATGCAAAGGGGAGCAAGAGGGTAGGGGAGCCAAGCCAGCAAGGCAAGGCAGTTGTTGGTAGTGACACAAGTGGTGCTCAGTAGCAGACTAACAGTCAGCAAGGGAATTAGGCTAAGAAATTTTGGCCTGGTGGGTTTCGACCAGGAGGATAGGGATTCAGGCACGGCCAGCCGGGCCCAAATCAATAGTAGTAGGTTCCTCAGGGACGTCAGGGAAAAGGTAACAATGGGGGAGGCCACCAGGGTCAGCCACGTCAGGGCTAATAGGGTCACCGATAGGGGGACAGTAAGAGACACTATTTTGTTTGTGGCCAGACAGGAAACTTGAAGAGGGTGTGCCCGCTGAGGGGCAGAGACCAATCACGGGGTGCCCAAAAAGGGTAACAGGGAAAGATGCCTCCAGCAACACTAGCTCCACTAGCCCCACAGTAGTAGGGGAAAATGCACTACTGGCATGTTTACAACGTCCGGGATGTTCCCAATCCTCCAGCATAGCAGGCACCGCCAGCAGTTGAGGGTATGTTTCTCATCCATGGTCATGAGGGTAGTATACTTTTTGATATGGGAGCATCTCATTCCTTTATGAAATCTAAATTTGCTAAACGAGTCGGGTTACTAGAGAACGCGGGTAGTCTTCGTATGTGTGTAGAGTCGCCAGTAGGCAGCGGGGCATTAATTCACTCGATTTATCAGGGGGTAGACATTTTGATTGGGATGCTTAGTTTAGCGATGGACCTCTTAGTATTAGATATGGAGGGGTACGATGTCATCCTATGTCTGGACTGGTTGGAAGGTTATCGAACGACTGTGGATTGTTATGAAAGGACAATCGTGTTCTCCATTTCGGGACAGGAGATGTTCCTAATAGCGATGCCTCTACTTTAGGGAGGGTCACACACACACTTTTATTATATCGAGGAGGATACCTCACAAGAGGTGGTAGTTCCGTTGGATTCAATTCCGATAGTGAGGAACTTCGAGGATGTGTTCCAGGAAATACCAAGGTTTCCACCCAGCGAGGAAATCGAGTTTGTAATCGATTTATCACCGGGGATGAGGCCGATTGCTCGAGCACCTTACCATATGGCCCCTTCAAAGATACGTGAGTTGAGAGAGAAGATTCAGCAGCTCCTGGGTCAGGGTTTCATTTGGCAGAGTACATCACCGTGGGGTGCACCGATGTTGTTTGTAAAGAAGCGGGATGGTTCACTTCGATTATGTGTGGACTATAGGGAGCTGAACAAGGTGACGATATGGAATAAGTATTCATTTCCTAGTATTGGTGATTTATTTGAGCAATTTAGAGGGGCATCTTACTTCTCCAAGATCTATTTGAGGTTAGGGTATCATCAGCTGCGTATGCGAGAGGAGGATGTTCCTAAGACTGCTTTTCTATCGTGGTATGGATCTTACGACTTCAGGGTGATGCCTTTTGGGCTCACAAATGTGCCAACAGTGTTCATGGATCTCATGAACAGGGTTTTCAGAGAGTATCTCGACCAGTTTGTCATCGTGTTCATTGATGACATCTTGATCTACTCACGTACTGAGGGGGAGCACTCAGAGCATCTGCGTATGGTCTTACAGACGCTGCGGGATCACCAACTTAATGCCAAATTCAGGAAGTGTGGATTTTGGCTACGAGAGGTACAGTTTCTTGGTCATGTGGTGTCAGACCAGGGTATTGCGGTGTATCCGAGTAAGGTGTCGGCGGTGAGGGAGTTGGGATAGCCCACGACACTGACCGAGGTGCGTAGCTTTCTGGGATTGGCAGGCTATTACAGGCGGTTCATTAAGGTATTCTCAAATATTATGAGCCCTTTGATGAATTTGACTCAGAAAGGGGTACCTTTTATTTGGAGTGATCATTATCAATTAGCTTTCGCCGAGCTAAAGCACAAGTTGACATCTGCACCAGTACTTGTGACCAAGTATAAATTCTTCTGAATTTAGACCCTTAAGTTAGTGATTTTTATATCCCGAACATGGTAATTGGACCATTTTTATTCCATATCATTGCCATTGACTGTTTCTAATAATTTCCCTGAGTTTCGTGTATTTCTGATGAATTTTGTTAGGAATGGAGTGCAAGAAAGAGAGAAAGAAACCGGAAGAAAGAAACAGAAGAAAGGAAGAAAAGTCAAAGGGCAAAAACGTAAAGTTATACCAAGAGTTCGAATTTGACACCTAAAGGGAAGTTGAAGAGCATGATTTCACAAGAGCATCGGAAGAAACGACACGTAAATCGAAGCTCGAGATTAAAAGTTATGGCCAGTTAAAGAAGAAAAGGAAAAAGTCAACCAGGAAGAAATCGGACCGATCCGGTGTATATTCGGACCGATCCGAAATGACCCAAGTCCAGTAGACCCCAGATGGATGACAAATCGATGATAGCAGAACCGATCCGGTGGGTACCGGACCGATCCGGTAGAATAAAAAAGAACCGATCTGGTGGTTGAAAAATGGACCGATCCGAGGGCTATCCGGACCGGTCCGGTCATGCGAAATCCCTTGCGCAACAAGCGATTCTGGCTGTCAAATTCGTACTACTTGGTGCTATAAAAGCCCATGCCCTACCTCATTCTAGGGAAGATTTAGAGAGAGAGCAATTAAGAAGTTAGGAAATTTTCATTTTCTTGGCTAGGAGTTTTCATAAACCCTAGTTTGTAAGGTTGAGAGAGACAAAAATTCTGGATTCAAAGTCTTTTCCTGTTGCTGAATACAAGTATAACAATTCCATTCTCTTATTTGGTATCTATGTTAGTTAAATTTCAATTGTATTGCAAATTATTTCCAATGTTTGGTAGGTTTATACTTCTGTGTATGAATTTGTCTTCTAATCAAATCATGTCTAGCTAAATTCTCAAGGGCTGGGGTACATGAACTCACTCCGAGGCGAATTACTTATGTAGAAAATAGAGGGTAAATTAAATATTGACCGAATCATGGAAGGAAATTACATGAACATGCCAATCTTTTAATCTCTCTTGCCCTAGGTACTTGAGATGTTTAAGAACGTTTTTCAAGTGTAATTGCCCATTCACCGCTTTATATTTACCTTTGATTTCATATGGTGAGGTCTAGATCCTTCATATATGTAATGCTTAGGATTTATAAAGATTGGATTTAGTCAAGAATTTTAATTTAAATTTCTAGTATTCTACACGGTAATTCGTTAAGGTTTGAGGGATTGTACCCTACCCTATTTTCTCTTATTTTTCAATCTAATTTCTCCATAATTTTTTTAGGGTTTTCTTTTCTTTGAGTATATTTTATTCCAATTGCAATTTCTCATCATCAATCATCTTTATATTTCTTTGGAGGAATCATTTCAAGATTTAATAACTTCTCCTACAAAAGTGCCAATTTTTTATCCCTGTGGAGACGATCCCGACTTGTCTGATTATTACTAACACGACAGGCTTGCACTTGAGCCTATAGAAAACGCACTTTTGAGATAAATTCTTAGTCTCGTCAAGTTTTTGGTGCTGTTGCCGGGGATTACAAATTGGTATAAAGTAGGAAAGTTATTTTAATCTACAAGTGATTTCAAAAAAAAAAAAAAAAAAAAAAAAAAAAATTCTTTATACATTTCATCTCTTATGCGCTTTCATGCAGAATTCATCTTCCACCCAAGTTCACGAAAATCCTATTGCCGAAGCAAATTCTGAAAATTCCCATACCACTGACTCCCCTCATTTTTGGGTTCCTCCTCCTTCGCCTAACAATTCAATCACAAGTCGCTCATTAAGTCAAACCCTAAGTGTGAATTCTGAATCTTTCGGTAGCAATATGTCGGTGCACGGTAGTGTTGGTATTGGTGCTGGAGAGGAAGAGATACCATATCTTCCCATGAAAGATATTTTATTTCCAGAAAGAACTGTTACCCCCGGTTGCATTTTACTCCCGCATAATGCTGGTCAGATCCACTTTCGAAATGGGGTGATTCAAATTCTTCCCACATTTCACGGGATGGATTCGGAAAAACCATATCTCCATCTTAGAGAGTTCGAGGAAGCATGTGAGTCATTTGGTGACCAAGCTTGCCCACAAGATGTTATCCGGTTAAAGCTTTTCCCTTTTTCCTTAAAGGATAAAGCCAAAACTTGGTTATGGTCACAACCCCCGAATTCCATATTATCCTGGAGAGATATGCAAACCAAGTTTCTCTCCAAGTTATTTCCATAACACAAAACCAATTCTGTCAAGGCACAAATACAAGCTTTTCGACAAAATAAGAATGTGGCCTTCGACAAGTGTTAGGAGAGATTTTAGGAGTTAGTTAGTGCTTGCCCACATCATGGATTCGAAAAACATCATCTGATTTCATTTTTTCATCAAGGCCTTACTTTAGCATCTAAACAACTTGTTCAAACCATGTGTGAAAGACCTTTTTGGGAGTTAGACTCAAGCGATACTGAGGCTCATCTGAAATATGTAGCAGAGACTACCCAAGCATGGGATATTTCTGATCCTAATAGTCAAAATAGAAATTGACAAATGTCCAATTTGCCTGCTGCTTCTGGTATCTATCACTTGGACAAGGACACTTTGTTGGATCGAAAATTTGACCAATTGGAAAAGAATTTCAGAGACATGCTTGAAGTGCGATTGAGAGAAGTAGCTGGACCCATGCAAGTCGGGAAGGAGAAAGTGTGTGCCATTTGTGCTGCTAGTCATTCTACCAAAGGATGCCCTACCATTCCTGCATACAAGGCAATGTACATTGAACAAGTTGAGGCAATAGGGGGTTTTTGCGGAAATTATAATGCACAGAAGGGGAATGCATACAATCAATCGTGGAGGAATCACCCTGGTTTCAACTATGGATAACCGCAAGGGGGGATGTCTCCTAACCCACAGGTGACTCTACCACCACCACCCCCTCAATTTCAGCAAGTGGCTCCTCAGATGCATCCTCCTATGCAGGTACCACATCTTGGTCCGTATGTTGCTCCACCTAGGCGATCTCTTGAAGATAATCTGAATCAATTCATCCAATCTCAAAAGGAGAGCAATGCTAAATATGATCGAATGTTCACTGAAATTCATACTAGCATCTCTAGGTTGTAATCTGCAGTGAATACTTAGGAGAAGGGTAAATTCCCAGCTCAAGGCCAAAGACCTCCTTTTCAAGGACAACCCACGGTTAGATCCACATCATCGGATTTTCCAGAGCAATGTCAAGGTGTCACTACTCTTCGTAGTGGTCGCGTAATTGATCTAGCACCAAAACTTCCCAAGGAATCTAACGACAAAGATGAGGGAGTTGAACCTGAAATTCCCAAGGAATCTAAAACTTCCGAGTCTGATGAGACTCCATTGGATACTAAAGACAAAGATGAGGGAGTTGAACCTTAAATTGAAGTCAAACTGCCCACTGCTGCTCCATTTCCTCAACGCTTAGCACCACCTAAAAAAGGGGCTTCGCGTACAGAAGTGTTGGATGTTTTGAAGCAATTAAAATTGAACTTGCCATTTATTGATGCTATTTAAAATTGAACTTAGCACCACCTAATCAAAGATCTTTTGACTGTCAAATGACGGCTCAAGGTGAAGAAGAACGTTTTCTTGGCACAAAATGTGAGCTCGATCCTTCTCAATGATCTACCACCAAAATTCAAGGATCCTGGTGCACCTAAACTTTCGTGTGTCATAGGAGAAAAAAGAGTGGAGAAATCATTGCTTGACTTAGGTGCGAGTGTGAACATCCTTCCATACTCCATCTATAAGCAGCTTGATTTAGGTGATTTAAAACCTACCCGAATCACTCTACAGTTAGTTGATCGAACAGTGAAAGTGCCTCGTGGGGTTGTGGAGGACGTGATAGTTCAAGTGGACACGTTCTACTTCCCTGTTGATTTCATCATTTGGGACACTGAGCCTGCCCCCCATACGAGAAATCATGTTCCAATAATATTGGGCCATCCATTTTTAGCCACTGCTAATGCTTTGATCAATACACGGAATGGACAAATGCAACTCACTTTTGGAAACATGACTCTCGAGACCAATATTTTCAATGTCGCTAACCAAATGGGTGATGAGTATGAAATTCTTGAGGTTGATCTTATTGAAGAAGTGGTGGATGAGCACATCGAGAAGATCATAGGAGGAGATGCACTGGAAGTGTGTTTAGTGAAAAGTGGTGAGAAAAAGATCCTTTATACTGAGTTTGAGCGTGAGGTGGAAGAGTTGGAAACTTGGTTACTAGAAGAAGTGAGTTTTGAGAAATTAAGAGATGTTGACTCGATTTCTCAGTTTGAGGAATTACCTCTGAGGGTGACAACCATGATTCCCTCTGAAAATATATTTTCTAGTCTTGAGTTGAAGAAACTACCCTCGCATGTCAAATATGCGTTTCTGGGAGATAATGATACATTTCCTGTTGTTGTTTCTTCCAGTTTAAAAAAAGAGCAAGAGGGCATGTTGTTGGATGTGTTACGGAAGCATAGAAGTGCTTTTGGTTGGACTATATCAGATTTGAAAGGTTTAAGTCCATTGATTTGTACCCATGAAATCCATATTGAGGAAGACGTGAAGCCCTTGCGAGAGATGCAAAGGCGATTAAACCCAACCATGAAAGATGTAGTAAGAGCAGAAATCATCAAATTGCTAGATGCTGGGATTATCTATCCCATTTCTGAAAGTAAATGGGTGAGCCCAATTTAGGTCGTTCCAAAAAAATCGGGTATGACCGTGGTTGAAAACGCCAAGGGAGAACTAATACCTCAACGCACCACCGGGTGGCGTGTATGCATTGACTACCGAAAGCTCAATGCCGGAACCAGAAAAGACCATTTTACCTTACTGTTCATCGATCAAGTGATTGAACGAGTGGCGGGCCATCCTTACTACTGTTTCCTAGATGGGTATTCTGGTTATAATCAGATTGAAGTGGATGTACTTGAGCAATAAAAGATGACTTTTACATGTCCATTTGGTACGTTTGCCTATAAACGTATGCCATTTGGGTTATGTAATGCACCAACAACTTTTCAAAGGTTCATGCTAAGTCTCTTTAGCGACATGATTGAAAAAGGTCTTGAGGTGTTCATGGACGATTTCAGCATTTTCGGTCCATCTTTCGACCAATGTTTAGCTAATCTTGAAAGAGTTCTATTCCGGTGTGTGGAAAAAGACATAGTCCTCAATTGGGAAAAATGCCATTTTATGGTTACTGAGGGCGTAGTTTTAGGCCACATAGTCTCATCTCGGGGGATTGAAGTTGATCGAGAAAAAATTGAAGTAATAGCTGAGTTACCCCCGCCAAAATCGCTTAAAGATGTGAGGTCCTTTCTAGGCCATGCTGGATTTTATAGAAGATTTATCAAAGACTTTAGCGCCATCGCTAGACCTTTGAGTAATCTTCTCATGAAGGACACTCCATTTTAATGGAATAAAGCATGTCAAAAAGCTTTTGATAAACTTAAAAGCATGCTAATTTCTGCTCCTATCATGCAAGCTCCTGACTGGTCACTTCCATTTGAGCTTATGTGTGATGCAAGTGATTACGCGATTGGGGCCGTTCTTGGACAAAGAAAAGACAAGAAAGCTCATGTTATTTACTATGCTAGAAGAACATTATCTGGCCCTCAACTTAATTACTTTACTACATAGAAAGAGTTACTAGCAGTCGTTTTTGCTCTCGATAAATTCCGCTCTTACATTGTTGGGTCGCCCATCATTTGCTTCACTGATCACTCGGCTCTCAAATATCTCTTGAGCAAGAAAGACGCCAAACCCCGTTTAATCAGGTGGATCCTACTCTTACAAGAGTTTAATCTCTCGATTCAAGATAAGAAAGGAGTAGAAAACGTCGTTGCTGACCTTTTGTCACGCCTCTCGTCTGACGTACCTATTGATCCCATTCCCATAGACGAGTATTTTTCGGATGAAAATCTATTTGCTACTTCTTCTCTCCCCTGGTTTGCAGATATAGTCAATTACCTTGTCACTGGAATTGTTCCATCTAATTGGACTCTGCAAGAGAGAAGGAAGTTCATTATATGGTCACGCATGTTCTTTTATGATGATCCATACTTGTTTAAGTATTGTGTTGATCAAATCATCCGGAGATGTGTCCCTGATGAAGATATCTAAGGGGTAATTCGATTGTGTCATACAGAAGCATGTGGAGGTCATTTTTCCAAAAATAAAACTGCTGCGAAAATCCTTCAAAACGGTCTCTACTGGCCCGCAATCTTCCGGCATGTGAATACTTTTTGCAAATCATGCGATATATGCCAAAGAATGGGAGCTATTACTCGCCGTGACATGATGCCATTGACCCCAATTATAGTCTTGGAGTTGTTTGATTGTTGGGGTATTGACTTCATGGGGCCCTTTCCACCTTCTTTTGGTTTTCTATACATCCTCGTCGCTGTAGACTACGTCTAAAAATGGGTAGAGGCCATAGATACAAAGACGAATGACAATAAGGCGGTAATAAAATTCATTCAAGAAAACATACTTTCTCGTTTTGGAATGCCTAAGGCTATAATCAGTGATAATGGAACCCATTTTTGCAACAGGCCTATGGAGAAGCTAATGCGGAAGTATGGAGTTGTCCATAAAGTTGGAACAACTTATCACCCTCAATCGAATGGCCAAGCCGAGCTCGCCAATCGGGAAATCAAAAATATCTTGGAAAAGACAGTCGAAACTAATTGGAAAGACTGGTCTCTCAGATTGAATGATGCTCTCTTGGCATATAGAACTGCATACAAGAATCCCCTTGGGATGTCCCCATTTTGATTTGTATATGGCAAGCCTTGTCATCTTCCAGTTGAAATCGAACACAAAGAGTATTGGGCTATCAAAAGTGTGAACTTTAACATGGATAAAGCCGGTGAAACACGTAAGCTTCAGTTGAATGAGTTGGAAGAAATATGCAATGATGCGTATGAAAGTGCTAAAATATCCAAAGATCGAATGAAACGAGCTCATGACCGAATCATTCGACGGAAAGAGTTTCATTCAGGACAAAAAGTACTTCTCTACAACTCGAGGTTGCACTTATTTCTCAAAAAATTGCGGTCAAGGTGGTCATGTCCATTCATTGTGAAAGAAGTATTTCCTCATGGAGATGTTGAACTCGAAGATGCAAAAGGGGGAAACACATTTAAGGTCAATGGGCATTGTCTCAAACCGTATTTAGAAGCGATAGTTAAGGAAGCCGACATAATCTGGTTATCGGACCCCATTTATGGGGATTGACTGAAAAAAAAGAGAGGTGAGGTCGTCGCACCCCCGACGTGTATGGGGTGAAGGTTGTACATAATAGTCTTAGGATGTTAGGAGTCGTAAATATGTGTTAGGCCCGGGGTAGGGAATCCAATGTTTTGAGGGGTGTTAAGGTTTCGATGAGCATTGCGGGAGTTTTGAAGTGCAAAGAGTTGTAAAGGAATCATTGGAATGGAGAAAAGCAACTTAATAGTGAGAATACCAAAAAAATAGGGGAATTCTGGAAATTCAGCAGATCGGACCGGTCCGGTCCTGAAAAAAAAGAACCGATCCGATTAAGTCGGATCGGTCAGGTCCTAAAAATCGGATCGGTCAGGTCCTAAAAATCGGATCGGTCCGGTAATCTGCAGGTGCTACTTCTCGAGGTTCATACCTCTTCAATCCAAATCACATTCATTCCCCCAACCACTACCTTTCCCCAAAAATTTCGTCTCCTCTATTTACCCCCATCCATTCCCTCCTATTTCCTTATCCCTCCTATAAATACCCACACCTCCTATCCCTATTTCTCCACACCTCCATTTCCTCTCTTCTATCTCACTTTCTATATAAATCTCTCATACCCATGGCTGCTCCCCAGAAATCTACCTCCATTGAAGTCCTGCCCGACGGTAATGGCGAATATCGTTCTCGCCGTGAGGCAAATTGGTGCCGGCGGTTTTTCAGTCTGACACGAAAAATCCACATTGAGCGTCAAGTACTTTGGGATCAACTGTCAAATTCTGTCACATGCATGTTCATGTCACGAGGCTGGTGTAGATTTTTTAATGAACCATTTGAGGCAGTTTGGGAGAATGAAGTGCGTCAGTTTTATTGTACGCTTGTCCGTACTGATGAATTGGAATCCCAAGCTTTTGTGGATTCCACACCAATACCGTTCTCACTTGAACTTCTGGTCCAGAAACTCGAGTCTAAAGGTGTGATCACTCCAGCTCAATTTGATTATCCTAGTCCCGATCCCATTCTATCCAAAGCAGTTTGCATCTCGAGAATCGAGCCGGGTGAGGTTTGAACTACCGAAACCTTTCCTGTTGGTCGGTTATCTGACAAGGCACGATTCACTTTTCACATTGTTTGTGCCAACATTTTACAAACCTCCAATGATTCGGCAATGCGCCCGCGTCAAGCTACAATGATGTATCACTTTTGTTACCATGCAATTGTTATCAATTTGGCCCGCACATTTTACAATGATATTCTCTTTGTGGCCTACGACAAAAAGGGTCGGGCCCCTCTTCCTTATGGTCGTCTCATTACATCATTACTTAAGAATGCCGGGATTGTGACACCACGAGATCTTATCAACTTGACCAAGCCATTAGGGCAAGAATCCCGCACTCGAAGTGAAAGTCAAATCCAGCTAATCCGTGCACGGCGCGGTGACGATTCGAGTGATGAGGAGACTGATGCGAAAGAGGACGTTGCTGATGAGGACATTGAGATGGAAGAAGGGGAGGAGGAAGAATATGATGAAACCACTGATCCGGATTATGTTCCGGTTGGTACAGGTTTGACTGAGCGCGTTCTTTCTCTTGAAACGCGTTTCGACGGGTTTATAACTTCATACGAGAGGGACATGAGTTTGGTTATGCGTATGCAGGCAGACTTGTACCGTATCCAGTTGGGTTCCGAGCCCCCCCCCCCCCACCCCCCTTCCTCCCTACTATTACAATCCTTATGATCCTGCTGCACCCAGAAATTCCCGTCCCCCACCTGCCCCTTAGGATGCCCCGCTACCCTTTTATGTTTTATTAATTATGTTTGTGATCCTTTGTTTCCACAGTTGTGTTGTAATATACAGTTTTAGTATGATATTTTCCTATTTTATTTATCGCACTCCTAATGATGTCTTCTTTATCTCTCGTCCATTTGATTGAGGACAATGCAAATCACTAAGTTAGGGGGGATGTCATATGCGTATTCATAAAACTTCATATATATGTATATATATATATAAAAAAAAGCCAAAAATATTTTTGTTCAAAATAAATAAAAATTGGAATTTAAAATTTTCAAAAATATCACCTTTATTCCATTTAAAGTCTCAAATTGTTAAATCATAATGCACTAAGCCAAAATTAACCGAAGATGGAAATTGAAAGAAAATTGACGACTTAACGAATAAGTGTGGAGATTAGTCCAACCCGGTGATATTTCGAGCCTTTCAATTTTTTATGAGTTTTTAAATCAATCCGAGTTTATGATTAACTCAAAGTTCTTTTCAGCATTTTAATAAGTCGTTGATGATCTCAATCCTTTGTTTTGATCGGTTATGGGAAATGTGTGAAATGTTGTCTCGAAATTCGTGCTAAATATATCTCTAAACTTAATTAATCTCGAGATGCATATGGTAATGTGATTAGAAATTTGGACAATGAAGTGGGCCCTCATTTGTTACCCAAAAATATTAGCCATAAAAAGTTGTGAAAAACAAAATTATCCCTTTGTAACCCAATTTGAGCCTAATAAAATATTTTCCTTTCGTTTGATAACCCGAAAAAACCAAATAGCCCGGAATTGTGAAAATTGAGAAAATTCATCAAGTAAGTCCAAATTGTGCAATAAAAAGGGGCAAGAGAAAAACAGAAAAAATTTCCATTCTCTTAAAAAAAAAGTGAAAAGAGAAAAAGAAAGAGAAAAATGAGCAAATGCCCGAAAAAGCACTAATGGACATCACAAAGACATTTTCCAATTCCGGACAATCCGCCTATTCCCAATTTTACCCTTTACATTTTTTTTACCCGAAAAGTCCTAACTGAGTCCGAATGGCAAAATTGATTACCGCATGGAGAGCTAAGACATGAAAAGATAATAAAAGAGATTAAAAGGGTGTGATTAAGAGATGATGTTTCCCATTTCCAAATAACTATATTACGATGATGAGATCTTTTCACCATATATTTCCTTCTTTTCAATTTTGTATGCATGAATTTGTGTCCATTATATTTACTCTTTATATCATGCATATCGAGAGAAAACAACCACAATCTGAGTGATTCGTTTGTGAGTACATCCGTAAGAATTTGAATCAAAACGAATTTTCGGAAAGTAACGTAATGCTCAATCGGTGGAAATTTGAGGTTTAATTTCTGGCTTTGCAACTTGCTTTACCGAGGGGAGGACTAGAGTATCTGGTTTACACCGACGCATCCTTATAGGGACTTGGAGGTGTGCTCCAGTAGGAGGAGAGGTCTATAGCTTATGCATCCAGAAAGAAAATCCCCACGAGAGGAATTACCCCACTCATGACCTAGAGTTAGCAGTGGTCATTTTCTCCCTAAGGATATGGAGACATTATCTAATGGGAGAGTAGTTCACCCTATTCATAGATCACAAGTCACTTCAGTAGCTCTTCACATAAAAGGATCTGAATATGAGGCAGAGGCGGTGGCTAGAATTTATGAAAGACTACCAGTTTGATATTCAGTATCATCCTGGTAAGGCTAATGTAGTGGCAGACGCATTGAGCCGGAGATCAACTGGGGAAATATCAGAAGTCTTGAAAACGAAGTGGAGAGAGCTTAGATACGAAGATGATGTAGCCAGGGCCCGCATGTCAGCTTTATCCATCACACCGAAAATCGTTATGCGAGTTGTGAGGGCTCAGGCGGAGGACCAGATCTTCCAGGATAGGGTATGCTAGTTGTTAGCTGAGGGAGCGTAGAGTTACTCTATTAGCTCGAAAGGAGGCCTATGCCTAAATGGGAGGTTAATTGTGCTAGAGGATGAGGAGTTGAGGCGCACCATTATGACAGAGTCCCATGGTTCGATATTTACGGTACATCCCGACGGGATAAAATGCACCAGGATATGAGGAGATAGTATTGGTGGGTGGGAATAAAACAGGACATAGGAGAGTTTGTCTCGAAATGTAACACATGTCAGCTCGTGAAAGTTGACCACCACAGACCTCTAAGGATGCTACAACCTCTAAAGATTCACATGTGGAAGTGGGAGAGCATCTCCATGGACTTCATTATAGGGTTACCTCCATCGCAGAGGGGTCACGACTCCATATGGGTCATTGTGGATCAGTTGACCAAGGTGGCCCACTTCCTGTAAGTTCGTACAGACTTTGAGACAATGTTCTATGCCCATCTATTCATAGCGCAGATTGTTAAGCTGCACGGGGTACCGATAAATATTGTGTCTGACAGAGATAAGATTTTTGTGGCTCATTTTTAGTACAGCTTTTAGGAGGCCATGGGCATAGAACTACGTTTGAGTACAACTTATCACCCACAGACCGGAGGGCAGACTGAGAGGGTCAATCAGATGCTAGAAGACATGCTCAGAATGTTCATTTTAGACTTTGGGTGAGGATGGGAGAGATATCTTCCCTTGGTAGAGTTCGCGTATAATAACTCTTACCAATTCACAATTGGCATGGCTTCGTTCGAGGCATTGTATGGGAGACCTTGTCGTTCACCCGCTTGTTGGTTAGAGGTGGGAGACAACAAGTTACTGGGGCCGGAGATGGTCCAGGAGACGTCTGCCAAGATAGAGTTAATTCGAGGGCATATTCGGATAACTTAGGATAGGCAGAAGAGATATGCCGATGCTTTGCGGAGACATGTGGAGTTAGAGGTTGGGGATCAGGTATTAGTCCGGGTGTCCCCTATGAAAGGGGTGATGAGGTTGGGCAAGAAGGGTAAATTAACACCGAGGTACGTGGAACCCTTCCATATTATTGAGAGGGAGGGACTAGTAGCATATAGACTGGGAATGCCAGAAGACCTTCCGCGAATACACGACGTGTTCCATGTGGCATCGCTAAAGAAATATCGAAGGAGCGAGAGGGAATTATTGCACATTCCACTCAAGGAAATTGATTTACACGCAGATATCTCGTATGAGGAGAGACCGGTGGCTATGCTGAACCGTAGGGAGCGAAAGTTACGATCCATGGTTGTTCCACTAGTTAGAGTATAGTGGGGTCATCACAACGTTGACGAGTCTACTGGGAGTGGGAAGAGGATATGAGGGAGCAATATCCAGAGCTATTCACCACAGGTACGACCTAATTTCGGGGACGAAATTCCTTTCTAAAGGGGGGAGTATGTAACACCCCGTAATTTTATGCATTTAATATTTAATTAATTCGAGAAATTTTAAATTACTTATGCGTCGTAATTTTAATTGAATTAATTATGGTAAAATTTATTTATATATTATTCGGAGAGTTAATGGTTAATATTTAGGGAAAATTTAATTACTAAGTTAATAGTAATAATTTACTTACGTCATTACGGTCATTAGTGACGGGATATTTATTTATCTCGATCGGGGAGTCGATATAGACTAAATTGGGTGTGAGATAAGGATTTTTATAAATTAATTTTGATGTTAATTGTGAGTGTACGATTGAGTCCGTATGGGCAGAGATAGTCGAAAAAGTGTACCCGGGGGTAGTAAACAGGTCACTGGACGTTTATACCCATAGTTGTGCCCACACGGGGGTAATTGAGTCACTTGGGCTTGGCCCATTAGGCTAAAAATGGTAGTAAGCCTAATCACTTAATTAAAAGAAAGAGGATAATGACTGATTTGAGATTATAAAACAGTTAGTGGAAGAGAAAACCCTACGGAGAAGTTAAAGGCACTAGGAACCAATTTGGGGGACAAAGGAAAGAACAAAAAGGGGGATTTCATCTTCACCCTTGAGAATCACAACTCTGGATCAGAACCTACGAAACTATAAGGCAAGTGGATAACTTGCTGTAGCATTTAATTGTATTACGATTCATATTTATGTGATGTGGGAATCAAAAATTCGTTTTGGGGTAAAAGGGGTACAAAAATGGGTTTTTTGTAAATCAATCTCCTGATTTGGAATTTTGTTGAGATTCATGTTATAATCTAAGATTATGTATAACTACTTAGATTTAAAAACCCAGACGAATTATGGACGAATTTGAGATAGTAATTTGGTGTTGAGACTGGTTAACGAATAACACGGGGTTTTCCCCAATTTAGAGAAACAATAGAGAACGGAAAATTGATGGGTTATGGGGACTTTATGGGGGTTTCTAATGATGTTCTTGAGGTATTATTTTAATGTTAATTCTTGGGTTTAGCTATTGAGAGAGTTGGAGAGTTAAGATTTTCGTCCATGGCAGAAATTGGGTCTCGGAGAAGACGAAGACCTGTTCGATCGATCGATCGATGGTTGGGGATCGATCGATTGATGGTCGGGGATTTTTGACAGTTCGGCCAGTTTTATTATATAAGGGAAATTTAATTAAAATTCTGTCCCTACACCTTATTTAATGAGAAATAAATATAGGACATTTATTCTAATCAATTATGAGGGAAATGAATTGGGATTTGGAGGGAATTTATGTGTGACACACTAAGGTTAATTTTGGGGAGAATATTCCAAAATAATTAAATACGGATCGAGTGGACGAGTCCGGGTATATGGGTTGAGCGATAACAATGTGTTAAATTAATTTAGATGGAAAACTAATTAATTTGGAGTCGGGAATTTACACTTGGGTTTTATTTTATTTCGGGCCACGAGAGCAAGTTCGAATATATTGGCTGGGCGACACCAAAAGTAATCTAATTAATTAACGTGTAAATTAATTAATAATCAGAGTTGGACCACAAACTCATAATAATTTGTAAAGGCTGGTGCTACGGACTTAGTAAACGGGATAGCCGGGGTATTTTATTTCTCTCTCTCTCTCTCTCTCTCTCTCTCTCTCTCTCTATATATATATATATATATATATATATATATATATATATATATATATATACGGTGTGTGACCGTATATATATTGGTGTGTGCATTAATATCAGTGGTTAGATATTATTATTATATAAATACTCTAGTGCTAACAAGGGAGGTTGCGCGTAGAGGGTGAATCCCCTAGGTTGAGGAGTACGTCGATTATATCCCCAGGTCATAGCGTCCATTATATGGGTGAGGGGCATCTCACTTTCAGGGAAGGAATACAACCGCCTTAAATATTCATGTTATTTACCAAGTTAGTGAGCGATTCTGACTTGAGGTAACTAGGTTGTGTGAATACACCTAGTGGGATAGCACTTTAGAGAATATACATCCGGTGAGTTATTACTGGGGAGGATGTTCCTTATTAATTATTATTCCAACATATGTTTGAATGTTGTAATATGACTATACATATATAATGAGATAAATAATTATATTGATAAATTTATACAGGCCGTGAATTGTGTTATATGTATAATGGGTGTGAAAGTTATATGAATTTAAAAAGGGGGGTGATTAATTATGTTAATGTTGATAATAACTTAGAAATCATAGCTATGGCAAAATCGGTTAGAGTAGGGTGGTTGCAAGGGGTATTTCGATTATCTAGTTATGGGATAAATAACTAAGGAAATTAATTAAGGCGTTAGTAGTACACATTAGAGGAGGGGTGAGGATATTCTCAAGGGAGTGCGACACTAACTAAAATATGAAGAGTATGCATACATATTTATTACTACAAGTTAATCATTTGCTAAATATTTTCCAAATGTTTTGGGTTTTAACACTTGCTATAAATATTTTTAAAAACCTTTTAGGTGTCCAGCCACAGGGACCCCAGACTTGATTCATTCCAGGGATTCGTTGTTGCCGCATATGTGGATGTTGTGGGAGTTTTATAGACGCATCATTCCTTTTCATTTCTAGTATATAAATTTCGTATCAGTTACTCGAGCATGTTGATCACCGCTTTATTTAGTATTTATGTTAGACTTGTTGGTATTGTTATTATTTGTCTTTACTTTTGTTGGATTTGTGCCGATGGTTTATTCGGTCAGTTTAGTTAAATTGTGAATGTTTGATTTCAGTTAATTGTGATTGTTTAAATTATTTTTTTTTCGCCTGAGTATTTCATTAAATTAATGAAAGATAAAATTTGGCACCAGTCTAATTTTCTCACTTAGGTGGTTAGTAATAAAAAAAGGTGAAAATGATGCTAAGAATGAACCAACTGAGAAACCTTTTCTAATTTAATTTAGGACTGAACCCGGGGTTAATTAGGCGGGGTGTCACAATTTATTTATTAGTAGTTAGTTAGATACTGGAGACCTAGTTAGGTTGGGTAGCTTGACTAAGTGTGATATTTGATGTGCACTATAGATGAGAGGTATGGAACTCATGTGAGGGTACGGATTCTAACATGTGTATTTAATAACTGTTCATTTAAACTACGATTTAAATGCTTCCTAAATTTTTTCAAATGTTTTTTACTTGGGCTCTGACTCGTACTTGCAAAACGTTTTCCAAAACCTTTTAGGTGTCCAATTACAAGGACGCCAAGCAGGATGATCTATTCCAGGGATGCGTAGCTGCAACACTTGTGGATGCTTGTAGGATTTTGACTTAGTCACTTCAGTTGCTGCATTCCTAGTGTAGGGTGTAGTTCAGTATTCCTTTCGAGCATGTAGCCTTAAATTATTGCATTTATGTCAGTCAGATGTTATATTCAAATTTTTATTCATGTTGGACTTTTACATTAGATTTGGGAACCGATGGTTTATTAGGTATTATTTTATTTCAACTAATCATCTCGTGATTATTCGAATTATTTATTACCGCTCGTTATGGCTATTTAAATAAGAATATAAAAATTTGGCGCTGATTTTTTGAATACTAAGTGGTGGGTAAATGTTTAAAAAAATATTTTCGACAGTGATGTAAAGAATGAACCAAATAGGAATCCTTCTTTAATTTAATAAATGCATGATCACCCCCATATTTAATTAGGAGGGTGTCACACTAAGGATCCCCTGTAAGGATTTTGTTGTTGCCGAGGCAACTCATGAGGTCTCTCCTGTTTATACCAAGGAACAGAGGGATGTAGTAATTTGAAATGCTAATATTGACTTGTTATAACTACTACAAACCCTGCACGTCATGTGAAGCTTTATGATTGAAAACAAGTTTAACAACTTGCCATAATCCCAGGAGTTTAGCCATGTAAGAAGGAGTTACCATTCAGAAAAGGTGTGTATTAATGAGGTGTAACCAAGAAGGGTTAAGCATCCAATGCAAAATACGAAAGTGGAGGGGCTAACGGGCCTTTATTCATTAAATATTGTTTTATAAGCAACATAAGTTTGAAAATGAAAATTTACTTAAACTAAATGTTCTAGTAAAAGATGAAGAATACTTAAAAAATATAACTTGAGATTGACTTCATTCCATGCTCTTGGTATCTCCCTGCCCTCCAATGTTTCCAAGTGATATGCTCCTTAAAAGTCATCTCGGATTACTCTGAACTTCCTAGTTTGGTCTTAGTTTACCGTCTGATGGTTTTACTGAACTAACGAGGACGTTTCTTAGGACATAATCACCTCTCAAAAACTTCCTCAGATTGACTTTCTTATTGTATTATTTGGACAGTTGTTGTTTATAGTAAGCCAACTTGATCATGGATTGCTCTATTCGCTCATATGCTAAGTCAAGTTTAATGCGTAATGCATCATCATCAAGGCCTTGGTTGACCAATGTGGTTATCATGGTGATGAGTCCTGCTTCTAATGGGATGATAGCTTCCTTACCATAAGCTAGTGCAAAAGGTGTATCTCCAGTTGGTTGGCTAGGGGTGGTATGATAAGCCCATAGAACATGAGGGAACTCATCCACCCAGGTACCCTTAGCTCTTTCTAACCATTTTTTTAGTCCGTCGAGTATAGTTTTATTAGAAGCCTCTGCATGTATATTGCCTTGGAGTTACGCCATATGACTAAAATGGTGCTTGATGTCGTGTTCATAACAAAAACCTTGAAAAAATCCACTTTCAAATTGTGTGCCGTTATCATTGATGATAGCCCTTGGTACCCCAAGTCATGATATAATATTTCTCCAGATAAACCTGTTCAAATTTGAGTAGTGTTTCTTCCTCTACCCATTTAGTGAAGTAATATTTGCCTACCAACAGATATTTTTGATTTCCAGATACGGTATGTAGTGGTCCCACTATGTCCATCCCCCAGTGTGGGATAAGGCATGGGATTATCAGTGATTTCAGGTCATAGGCAGGCTGGTGGATCATAAGAGAATGGTTTTGACACGTTTCACACTTGCGAACGTAAGTGAATGTGTCCTTTTGCATATGAGGCCACCAGTAACCTTCCTTAACTTCTCGAAAGGCCAGAGATCTTCCTCTTACATGACTCCCACAAATTCCCTCATCAAGTTCACTAAGTAATTATTTGGTGTCATGTGGGTGGACGCAGTGGAGATAAGGACATGTGAATGACTTCTTATAAATATTTCCTTTTGGAGAGAGATAAAAGAGAGCAACCATAAACCTTAATTGATGGGATGACCTCTTGTTATTGAGCAATATATCACTCCTTAGATAATTCATAATGGGATCCATCCAGTTGGGGGCCTTATTGTGAGGAGGACTTGCTCGGCTATGACTGCCTGGTAAATACTTAGCTATGCGAGGAATTCTATTTGGATAGTTCTCCTTAGGTTAGAGTCTATTGCTGAACTCAGGGATTCTAAGGCATTAACGTGGCTTTTTTGTCCCCTGGGGGAACTGTTGAATGTCTAATTTTCTCAAATCCTGCTAAAAGTCCTCTTACGATAGCGAGGTAGGCTGCCATCCTGTCATCTTTAGCATTAAATTCCTATCTCAATTGCTTATAGACTAGTTTGGAGTCATTGAATACATGAGGCTCTTTTTCCTCAACAGTTAGGCTTTGCACAAGCTTGCGATCTGTGTTTCATACTCAGCTTCGTTATTGATGGCTTCAAATCCCAATTTGATTCCTTGCTCAATCATAATGTATTTTTGGCTGATGATAATGATACCTACTCCTACCTCATTAGAATTAGAGACTCCATCAATATCTAGGGTCTAGTCCTTTGAATGTGCTTCCTCATTTGTTGACTGTTTCATTTTCGGTTGGTTGGTTGGCTAATCCTCTGTAAATTTAGCGATAAAGTCTGCTAAGACTTATCCCTTAATTATCATTATTAGTTTCAAGTGGACATCGAATCTCCCAAGATCGATCAACCACTTGGATAGCCATCCAGAGAGATCGACTTTTCACCGAGCAACTTTAAGGGGGTGGGAAGTGATTACAGTTATTGAATGAGCTTCAAAGTAATGCTTCAATTTTCTCAAGGTGACTACTAGTGCATATGCGATCTTTTCCAAAGGAAAGTACCGTCTGAATGGCTACTAAAATCAGTTCTGACCCCCTTCCTTTTCACACACTAGGGCAGAGCTTATAGCATGGTCTGATACTTCCAGGTAAAGGCACATTGGGTCTCCATCATTTGAAATCACCATCAGGGGTGGCCTGCTAAGGCGGGATTTAATTTCTTCCAAAGCTTGTGAGCAGTCATTATTGCATGTGAGTCCTTTATCCTTCTTGAGTATTTGAAAGAATGGTTGACAACTTTCTGAGGACTTAAAGATAAAGAGATTCAGTGCTGTGAGCATTCCAGTGAGCTTTTGAACATCTCTCAACGTATGAGGATGCTGGACTCTAGTGATCGCATCAATCTGATCTGGATTGGCCTCAATTATCCTTTTACTGACTAGATAGCCTAAGAACTTTCATGATAGTACACCTAATGAACACTTACTCGTGTTAAGATTCATCCGATATTTTCTAAGGATCTTAAGGGTTCTGGATAAGTCTGTGAGGTGTTCTCCCTTGTTCTTACTTTTGATTAGCATATCATCGATGTAAACCTCCATCGTGTCTCCCGTCTATTTCTTTAACATCTTGGTGACCAACCTTTGATAAGTTCCCCTTGCATTCTTTAAGGCAAACGACATAACCATATAGCAATATAACCCAATGGAGGTTATAAAGGAGGTTTTATCCTATCGAGTCCGGATAAAGGAATCTGATGGTAGTCAGAGTAGGAATCTAGGAAGATCATCCTTTCGTGCATTGCTATACCATCAACCAACTAATCTATTTAGGGAAGTGGTAGTTTGTCCTTAGGGTAAGACCTGCTAATATCTGCGTAATCAATATAAACCCTCCAACTACCATTGTTCTTGCGAACAACCACTGGGTTTGACAACCATTTGGGAAACTGAACTTCCCTAATGGATCTTGCATCCAGTAGCTTTCCTACTTCATTTTAAATCATCTTGACCTTTTCGAGGTCCATTCTGTGAGACTTTTGAGTAATGGGTTTAAAGGCTAGATCGATATGAAGGCAATGGCAGGATACACTTGGATCAATCCCTAGTAAGTCATATGGGTCCCAAGAAAAAACATCCAGATTACTCTCAGGAACGCAATTAACTCTTTCTTCTCTTAATCAAGGAGTGTGGATCTGATCAGAAATTTCCTCTCTGGCAAGTTATCATCGGCTCCAACTTCTTCTAGGTTTTTAAGGACCCCATCGGCGAGGTGGACCCTGGTCTCCTTCAACCCTGGTCAGTCATATCGTAGTTATTATTTGGAGAGGTAAACCCCCTCCCAGGATTCCTCTTGAGTATCCTTTACCTCCCTCTTCATTTCCTTTATGGGGTGAACGGCAAAAATAAAGCACTTCCTAGTTATAGCCTGGTCGCCACATATTTCGACCACTCCCCAATCGATAACACACTTTAACTTTTGGTGGTATGTGGATGGTACGACCTTCATGGTATGGAGAAAACCCCCGCCTAAAATGGCATGATATGGGATTCGATGTCCACCACTAAGAACTCGATCAACTTTGAGATGTTTTCTTCCCAGTCAGTGAGGATTATCTTTCTTAACGATATCATGATCCTTCTTGCAAAGCTGACTAATAGAATCGTCGCTTCTTTGAGGTCGATACTGTTCATCTTTAGTTTATTTAACAGTTATAGGTACATCACTTTTGACAAACTCCCCTGGTCCATAAGTAGCTGGTCAACATCCTAATTGGCTATTCTAAGAGCTTATCAACGTCCTAATTAGCTATTTTGAGTGTGATCACCAACGTACCTTGATGTGGGGTTATCACCCTGACCAAATCTTCCTCGTTGAACATGATATGCTTAGTGCACTCTATGTATTTAGGTCGACGATGCTTACCATCATGTGTCTTGGTGGGGTTGATCTGGAAATCTTCCTTAATGTCGTCACCTTCTTAAGTTCCATCCAAATATCATTCCCCTAGATCTTCTTGAGGTCTGATGCCCCATGGATTACAGCAAACTCATGTCATATATCATCGTCGAGGACATTATTTGGCCTGTGGTCACCATTGGATGCCACCTTGTCTACTTTTTTTCAGTGTACTCATTGAGGTTCCCTGTTTGGGACAAATCCTCTAAGTGTGACTTCAAATCCTTGTAATTCTCGATTTTATGACCGCTCTCCTTGTGGAATGTGTATTTTAATGCATTATTCCTTTTAGTTGGGTCACTACCAATCTTCTTGGGCCATTTGATAAATGGCTTATCTTTGATTTTGCTAAGAATTTTGTAAATAGGTTCCTTGAAGACTGTCTTAACATGGAAGGCCTTGTAGGGATCGGATTTGTTCCCATTCTTGGAGCCATTCTTACCCTAATTTTTATTTCTTTTCTTTTGATTATCACTCTTTTATGTCCTCTAGTTCGACTTTACCCGACCGTTGTCCCCTGCATTTGGGTGAACCACAACTTCCATCTTAGTGTATTTCTCAATATGGGATATAAGGTCGTCGAAGATGTTGGATTCTTTTTTATTGAGGGATTGGTGCATCAAGGATGAGGTTGGTAGACTAATTTTAAAGGATTCTATGATAAATTTCTATGAGAATTCCTTGATCTCATTGAAAACATCCCAATACCTTTTGGCATAATCTCGAAGGTTCTCTTGTGGCTTTATTTCATCATAAGGAGTGTATTCGTTCGCTTAGGGTAGGAGGTGCTGGTTATGAACAGAGCAGTGAAGGCCTCTGCTAGAGTTGCAAATTTTATGATCGATCTGTGAGGCAGCCTCTAAAATTACTTCTGTGCTAGATCATGTAGGCTAGAAGGGAAAATTCATCACATCAGTGCATCATTATAGCCCCATAAGATTATTTATTTCCTGTATTTCCAAACATGGTCTATAAGGTCCATTTTCCCATCATAAATCTTAAACTTGGGAACATTAAACTTTTTTTAGGGCTCTTGTTCATCGATTACCCTAGAAAAAGGGATTTCATATGAGTATTGAGAGTTCTCTTGGCTAAATCTCCAGTGGATCTGACTCCACAATGGGTTGGATGTTAGTCCATCTCCCTATGGACTAAAATCCTAATGTCTTCATTTTGTCAATCGTTTCTCCTATGGCGTCTTTTTGGCTAATCACGTTACAATCGTCCATGCTCTGACCTTTCACGTTCTATTCATTCCTTGTCATGATTGGAGCTCCTCCCTCTCCTACGCTTGTTACCCGCCTGAGGACTAAGAGTCATGCCTCAGAGCTTTCTAGTGCCCCTTTGGTTATCTCTCTCTATTCTTTATAGTCTCCTTTGGAGGCAATCATTCGCTTCTACTTGAAGCTGCGTAACCTCCTCTTATTCTCAAAGCTTGACATCGTAGGTGTCGACTAACCTAGATATTTAAGTAGATCTCGGTGGTCCTTGACTTTCTTCGAAAGGTTACCTATCCTGGCAGAATCTGGGGTTTGTCTGCTGGGGAATCTCAGACCTGAACATAGGAGGAACTGGGTCTTCTTAGACATTACAGTTTGGGGAATGTTGCTTCGATGGTGAGACATCATGGTATTTCTATTGATGAATGTTTTTGTAGGAATATAAATCGCTTTCCACAGACGGCGCCAATTTTGAGTATAGGAAATATCACAATAAATAAATCCACAAAAATAAACACAAAGACAGAAAGTAAAGATCATACACAACAATGATATATGTGGTTCGACGATTTGCCTACATCCACGGAAAGGTTACTATTTATATTGTCTCTTAAGATCTTAGGTTTTTCATCACTTTGCCCTGAGTCAGGGTATATAATTTATAGGTGTATCAAAAGAGAGGTTGAGTCGTACAAGGAACTCAATTAACACGTTGAATATATCAAGGAGTACCTAAATATCTCCTCTGATATTATTGGTAAATGTTTTGACTATATCCGTAGATGTTCTAGCATATTTGAAATACTCATATGCAAATTAAATTATGATTTGTGCTGGGAAGCATTCCAATGCATCTAAGCTGGTCGGCTACTCTTATGGGCTATGTTAAATGGTTCCCCACAAAAACAAATATAAGTCATACTTAGAAATATTATTTTTATTTCAAAATGAACCTGGCACACCTTTATTGAAAAATTAACATCATACATGATTTCAAGGGGGTAAAAAACAACAAGTGAGGGATGGGATATAATGGCTTCGATCTAATGGGACTATCTATAAATGAAAAATGGTTTTCTAATGGACTTCACATAGATAGAAGAGATAAATAAGACCATATTATTAGTCTTTTATAAATTCATAGAATTCGAGATAGGAAACATAATCAGTGAGGAAAAGACTATTAGTTGGGATGGTTTTGTTTTTGAAGAGGATAAGAAACAATAAGATGCCCTAAGGTTGAAGAAATTGTTAGATTCACCTTTTGATTATGAAGATATTAAAATCAATAGACCATACACATTGGTGGAAATCAACTTACGTATAGAGTAAAACAAAAGGTAACTTATGTGAATGGATCATAGGCTGTCAATGAAAGAAAGTTGTAAGCGTGTAAAATAATTGCCTCGATAGATGACCCCAGAAGTCATAACAAAAATAAAAGAAGAAATTGAAATATTTATTAAAGATGGGTTATTCTAATAACCAAATATGTTGAATGGTTATTAAATATAGTCCATGTGGTAAAGAAAAATGTAAAACTAATAGTGTGCATTAATTTTAAGAATTTCAATGCAACAACACTGAAGCATGAGTACTTAATGCCTATGATTGATATCTTGGTTACCCAGTTTATTGTCCATGATATTATGTCAATGATGGATGTACATTCTGGTTACAACCATATACCAATAATTGATGAAGATTTGAACAAAACTACCTTTAAATTTCTATGTAATCTTGGTACATTCTTATGGGTAAAAATGTATTTTGTTTCATGAATACATGAGAAAATTATCAAAGGGAAATTAATACCATATTCTATGATATGGTTGTAGCTTTTTTCATTTCTACATTGATAATATAATCCTAAAATTCAAAACCACATCGCGCTGAAGTGACAACTCCACGATCTGTTGAGCACACATATAAATTGCACTATAAAAAATATCACCCAAACTTAAAACCCTACAAGGTGGAATTTAAGGTTTATTTTTAAGATATATCTAGTTTGAATTTGTCTCAACATGAATAATATTTAATGAAGGTTAATCGAGAATTTGGGATCAACGTACCTTACGATCTTCTATTATATTCCTAATATGAAATATCGTGAATAGAGTGTGGGATCATCTATTTTAATCACCTTCTTACCCCTTTTCTCTTACCTTTGTCTTCCCCTCCTCAACTCCAAATTAGGGTTTTATGATTTCTAATAGTGACGAAACTATGAGAATAAGAGAGCCTAATATGCATATATATATATATATATATATATATATATGCTACAACAAGGACCAGAAGGAGAGATAAGGACGTTTCTCCTATTGGTTCAAAAAAACCCTAATCTGATACCAATTCTAATCCTAGTCTATTAATTATAATTAATTCACTAAATAATTAAAATTTCAACTCCACTCCTTAACTCAAAAAAATATTTCTAACTTCTTATTATTAATTACTTAATTCTCTCCATGTTAAGGTTACAGGTATCCGTTAATATAATAAATTACTAAAAATTTATTTAATTAACTTGTTTAAGTCGTTGAGCAGTTCATCTTCACATATTTATACTTCTGTGTAATTATTATTTACCTTAACGGTCTGACACATATAAAACTTATAAGAATATCATGGGGGTATCAACAATATCTACATCAAGATGTGAATTCCATCCATAAAATACTTTCACCATACCTTAATCATCATTACCCATTCTACCGGGTTATTTGATCTAATAATAAATCTCACTCGACTAGTCAAAAGCAATAAATAACTAGTGCATGTGTCCATCAATCATATTAGGATTAAGATCCTTAATTAAATCTAATAATCATGAGGTGTATACTATCTTATAAAATCAGTACAAATAGAGTGACCTCAAGGTGGTCCCGTTCAATGCACACAAAGTTAACTAGCGCAATAGGTTGAAACTATACCATTTTCTTGTAATCACGATAGACTTACTAAAATAATTTGCTACATCCCTACCTATGGTGTGTCCAACTCCATATAAGACTGTAAACGAGTAAAGTTATATTCCACATGAAATAGTGATATGATCCTCTATGTAAGTCATAATCTACACATCAAACTACTAGCTTCTCATGCCTTATTGGTCAAATCAATTTTTCGTTAATTTATTTTAACCAACATCTAATCAATTTCTTGATTCAAAGACTTAACTTATTTTAATAACTCCACTGGTGTGGCCATCCCTAAAAATCTTCCTCCCTCTCTCTTTCTCTGGCTCGGGGCGCTTTATGGGCGGGGGGGGGGGGGGGGGGGTGAGAGGTAGAAATAAAAGGTCTCGCACCCCTAGTTATATCGTGGGATCCTTCGGCCGTCATCGGTGGGGTGATGTAAAGAGATAGAGTTTCCATCTTATTTCACACAAAACAGGCAAACGAACATGTCACCGCCTCTAGAGAGTGGCATCAAAGACAAACTGATTTTTATGAAACTAATAGTTCAAAGGTTCGGGGGCTAGGTTATAGAATGATATGGTGTTAGGCACCCGTACCGCCCTTTCGATCTCTCATGGGCTTATGTTACTATTTTCCTAAATTTCTCTGTGAAGTATGTGTGGGTGTATACATAAAGGGAGATCATAATCGTAACCTCTCATCATGGAAGAGATGGAGTGAGGTCATCCATAGGAATGTTCCTAAAATAATAACTAAAAAATATGATGTGTGAGTTTATCGAGATATTGATCATTATCATGAAACGACAATATATGTTTGATAAGACAGAAGTTTGAATCACAAGTATGATATATAGGAATGATATATGGATAAAATAGAAAAATGATGAAAATAGGAAAATAGGACATGAGTCTTGGGTTTTAGCCCAAAATGCCTACGTAGCCACAAAGGCATCAAAGTCCATGTAGTACGCATGTGGCACAAGGGTGGGGTTTTATCCCATAAATTCAAACGAAATTTTATTACATGTGTGTGTTTAGAAAATGTATTTTTAGTTTTGAATAAATGTGATGAAGAATCCCATCAGAATTTATAGGTGTAACCCTATTTTTCTTTATTTTTTTATAGAAAATAAATTATGTTCATATAACTAATAAAGGATGAGATGTTAGTGTGTATTATCCAAAGTAAAATCTAAATTAAGAATTTATATAACTAATGCAAAAATAAAGAAATTTAAAGAGAGAACGATGTTTGGACCTTCTTTGGAAACTTGGAGATTGCCCTTAATCCTTGATGAGCTTCCTTGCAAGCTAGAATGAATGTAGAATGAGAGAGAAGGATATTTTTGGTAAATTGGGTATGACAATTATGGGAATTAAAGGTGGAAAGAAATTTCACACAAGGAAACTTCATTGATTGTAGAGGAATGTTGTTGAGATCACTGATATTGATGGATTCGAGGTGCCTTTCAAAGTGAGGTCATGTTATCCTTATATAGGGTAGGGGACTGCCAATGGACATAGTCGTTTCCCTTCAAATTGGGAGGTAACCAAGACACACAATTGATACAGAAGGAAATAGATTTGTCAATTGGCAGTCACGTACAGATTTTTCAGAAAAGAGATCATAAAACACAATTTGTAATTCCAAATCATGCACAGGGCATACCAAATAGAAAGGTAATTCAGAGACCGTTAAAAATCTTTTGGGTCGCTCCCGGGTCTAGGAGTTGACTTTGTGTTGAACGGGGCTCGAAAATGCCCGTTGATGATTTTGACTAATAATTATCGAGCAACGATAGATCTTTCTTCCAAATAATGTCGGGGCGAACCTTTGAAAGGTTATGTAAGGTAATTCGACTTTCCAAAGATCTTCTCTTGGTTCGGAGAGTTAAATTGGGTAAAATAGGGCCCAAAAGCGCCTCGTGACCTTTCATAGTAAAACAGATTCTCCGTCCATACCATAAGGCTCATTTACGCGTGGGGAGAACATTTGGAAAGGGTATTTAGTGACCTTCAAAGATTCATATAGTCTCAATGGAGCTAAAGAGTTGACTTTGATCAAAAGGATCCCGGGACCACCCGATGGTCTCCGGATCAGTTTTTGAGGGAAAAAGAATCCTCCATCCGAATGGTTATGCCGTTTCGTGCATGGATCAGACCATTGGAAAGATGTTTTAGTTCCCTTCGAGTAAACATGAGCTTTTACTATGATGGTGAAGTTTATTGGGGTCGGGGCTCGAGAACGCCTGATGTCCTCTAAATCTGTCTTCAGTAGTAAAATGGTCTGATCATCTGAATCTTTATGCCTTTTCGCACACGGGGCGGACCGTTGGAAAGGTCATTAAGATCCCTTGAAAGATTCATTGAGATTTCTCTCTGATGGTGGAGCTGATTGGATTTAAACGGGTCCTATGAGCGCCCAATGGCCTCTAGATGGGTAATCGGTGTATGATCTAAGGTTTATAGTGAATTAATGAGCTCCTAGGGACCTAAGGAGAGACTTAGGTGGTTCTAGAATGTGGTGTCTACAACTGGATTATAAAATAATCCACAGATCATGTTTAACTAGTGTAAACAAATCTTATATGTATATTAAGGGGGTATTGCAATCCAAGATCTTTATTAGATGGGGATTCCTCCAAATTATGATCTAAAACCTACTCACACTACCGTTGCCCAATTTTCAGCGATCTATTGACCGAGTATAAAATTGAATCACACATATAACAATCAAAGCAACAATTGTGCAAGCATTAAAATTCTTATAACTATCGGGATTAAGAAGTTATGCACCATTGCAAATGGTGTGATATTACCTAAGTCTAATCAAGACAACACTTAGACTTAAATCTCATGATGTCTTGTTAAACTCATTCATGGATGTACTGGCCACAATCGTCTTTTGAACTATTATACAAGTTATTATACAATCAAACAAGTTTTCGTAATTTGAGATAGACTACTAGTATTGTACGCGCAACTATGATAATAGGATGTCAAGTCCCCTATCTAGGTTGTGAACTTTTTAATTGCATTAGAACCGTTATTCCAATCTCTTGTAATCAAGTCGCACCCAATTTATCAAAATTCGGACTAAGTACAATTGACCGCCATATATAAAATAATATATTTTAAACATAAACATAAGGTATTATCATATATATGATTCTCATTTCAAATGAACTAGATAATCCTTTTAACAATAAATAAAATGTCATTACATGGTTTTAATAATAAAAACCCAATAATATTCCACTTACTTTTATAACCATATGACTATGAATTTGACTCCAACTCCCTCTACATAACTCTCAAAAGTATTAGCTGATAATATATTCAAAAATGATCCACTAAGTTGTCCTGATATGAAATCATTGTCACGATGAATTTTCCCCTTTGCATGATCTCCTGAATTAGGTGAAACTCGCACTCAGTGAGTCCTTGATTATTTCAAAATTTCAATTTTCCCATTATTTTCACAATAAAGTGTAATAGGCGACTTCACTAAAGGAACCATACCCAAATCACTTGGGAAGTTTCGAATCCAAACAACCTTGTTTACTACCTATTAATTGATAACATATTCAACTTGTACGCTCAAATTAGTAATACATGATTGATTAGTACTCCTCCAAATTATGTCTCCACCTCATAGGGTAAACACATACCCTGAGGTAGATCTCATACAATCCCTATCTGGCTAAAAATATGAGTCCATTTACCCAATGGGTACTAGGGTATCTGCTGAGAAAACCGACATATAATCATGAGTCCTTTCTAGATATTTGAGAATGAGTTTAAGAGAAATCAAGTGCTCCTTACCTCGATTAAACTTGAATTTGCTGACCATGCTAATAACAAATAAGATATCGGGTTTTATAACTATAGCATACATGAGGTTTCCCACCGCTAAAAGATAATGTATATTCCTCATCCTGTATATCTGATCAAGTGCCTTAGCACACTGATCCTTAGATAAGTAAATTCCATTCCAAAAAAACACAAATCATCTCTGTAATCATTCATTATAAACCATGTGAGAACATCATCGATATAAGTGGCCTCTTTTTTTCTCATGCATGATCTTGATCCCAATGTTATAACTGGCCTCTCCTAAGTACTTCATATCTAACTAACTACACAACCACACTCTTATATAAGTTAACACACCCACATAATTCCCGACTTGGAGAATATCATCCACGTAGAGTACAGGAAATACCACTATATTTTTATCATACTTCTTATACGCACAGGTTTAATATGGGCCTTTATCAAAATAATATGATTTAGTTACCTGATCAAAAAAGATGCTCCAAGAACTTGATTCTTTCTTAAGTCCGTAAATAGGTCTCTTAAGCTTGCACTTCTTTCTTTACTAGTTAATTGCAATGAATATCTCGAGTTACATCATATAGATGTACGCATGGTGACTACCATTCAAGAACGTAATATTAATCTGCAGTTTCCAAATCTCGAGATTAAGATAATCTACAATGGATAAGAGAATCTGAATAGACTTGAGCATGGATATTGATAAAAAGGTTTCCTCATAATTGATACGTTCTTTCTTGGTAAACCCTTTCAAAAATAAGTCTTCTTTTGAAGGTTTCCACCTTCGCATCCAACTTTTTCCTTTTTCTTATAAATACACTTGCAATCGGTGGGTTTTATCCCCTTTAGCAAGTCTATAAGTTACCAAACTTAATTTGAATACATCAAATCCATTTAGGTATTCATAGCCTTTAGCCAAAAATCACAGTTCTTATCTCAGAGTGCCTCATTGTATTTGTTGGTATCTGGTTCATGTCCCCCTCTATCTTACCAAATGTTTACCTAAATGCACTAACCTATTAGGTTGATGCCTGACTCTCCTACTATGATGGGGCTCCACTTGTGGTCGAGTATAAGTGACATGTGTATCCCGAATATTGATAAGATTCCCATTACTTCCAGGTAGTGTACTATCGATATATGGTTGTATTCCATCATGTATGGGTGGTTTAAAAGAAATTACTTGGTCTAGTCCTCTTAGCTCTTTCAACGTAATCTTTCTCTTGGGCTTGTGGTTTTATCACATAATCTTCCTCTAAGTGCTGGTAATTGGTGCTAACTAATACCCTTTGGTCACTTTTAGTTTACTTTTGTCCTTAATTATAACTGACCAGGGTCCTTTCATAGCATGTGTCTTGGGAAACCCCAAATCTGAATAAGTCTTAGACTAGTTTACACTCTCCTCCATGATCAGATTATAGAGTTTCTATTAGTTTACAATGCCCACACTCCACTTTATAAATATACATTTTGAAATTATCAAATGCATCAGACTTGTGACGCACAAGGTAAACATACGCAAACCTCGAGTAGTCATCAATGAAAGTGATGAAGAACTTGTAGCCACCTCTTACTCATATAGTCATAAGGACACAAAAATCAAAATGAACGAGTTCTAACACATCTTTGGTTCTATAACCTTTAGTCGTGAAAAGCCTCTGCTTCTAATTAACTCAATAGCCCATTTAAAACCGATCTCTAAATTCTTTTAATATTAATATTACCCAAGTGTAAGTACAAATATATTTTTGGTTCAACTTAGAAGCTACTTTTCTTACTACGTTATTTCCATTCAACTTATTCAATTCATTACTAAGCAGTAGTGGTAAGACAGGTGTTATAATAAAAAGATTATTTCTCCAATGTTCTTGAACATATAAGATATTTTCAATTTTGATAAAAAAAAAACCAAATACCCATTTAGAAATCAATTTCTTCTAATGCAAGTAAAGTAAACATAATCTACTAATATTAAATGCTTGTCCTCGATAAAATTTAAAAGAAAATTTCCTACTATTACCACTACTGCCTTACTATGATCTCCCATTAACACAAACATTTCTGCATCATTGGACTCCCTAGTTACCTGGAACCCTTATAAATAATTGCAAACATGATTAGTGGCTCCATAATCTACACATAAGGTACTGGTAGATTGAACCACACAATATGTGTCAATAACTTAGGAGAAAGTATTATTTTTATTATTCCTTGCTAATAAGGATGGGCACTACTTCTTCTAATATTAAAATGTTTTTAAGATATAATAATTGTCTTTTGCATTCTTACCTACTTCTTAAGGTTTGAAAGTAGTTTTAGCAACCACAGGTTCTTCTTCTTCTTCTTCTTCTTCTTCTTCTTCTTCTTCTTCTTTTTCTTCTTCTTCTTAATTTGTATGAATGAACAAGATAGGACTTTCTCATGAACCTTAAACACACCCTTATACTTAATGATATTCTTCACAACTTAGAGTTTTTTAAGTTTTTGTATTAGAAAGGAATCAAACTTGTTATTACAATGGTTTAGGAAAAATTATTCAAAGTACTCCAATAGTGATTAGAGGAAGAAATCAATTAGGTTTCCCTATCGATTTTAGATCCACACACTCCAGCCCTCCCAAGATGGACATCATCTTAAGAATGTGCTCATGTACAGGAGTACCATTTAGCATCTTGGTGTTAACAATCCTTGTCGTACCATCAATATTTGTGACATGGTTTTGATCCTCATACATGTCCATGAGGTTCAAAATCATATCTTAAGATCTTGTCACATTTTGATGATGGTGTTAACACATTGGTCATAGATAAATATATAGAAATGATCCATCTGGTTAGTCATTTTCCACCTCTGATAAGCTTAGATAACCCTTTCGGGTCCCCATTCTCAGGCTTGATAGGACATGATTTAATAAAAACAAACTTATAGTCCTCACTAGTTAGGATAATATTTAGATTTCTTTTCTAATATATATATTGCTTGATAGTAAATTTGTTGTCCTTCAAGGTTGAAGCAAGTGGCTTGAATGAAGATCCCATTTTTGAAATATGAGATTCATAAATTTAAGAATCGAAATTAATTTTAAAATATACATGTGAGAATTAACATTTGTTTAATTTGAATTAGGTATCTCTCTACCACCAAATAAAATTAAATCTCATCGAGCATCCTAGTTCCCATATGAAGTGAGATTTCTCAATGCAAGCTTAAATCATTTCACCTTAAACTAAACAGACTGTTGTCTTTCAATTATGTACTCTCGATAGTTCATAAACTTTTATCTAAGATAATTGAATAGTCAACACCTTTTGGTCCCGCACCTAATGACAATGAATCTGATGGGGAGGATATCATTACGCATGTTTAGGTATATACCATCAGTTCATTCATTAAAATTAAACCTTCTTGTGAAGAACATTCACTTTCAATGAAATATCACTTAAAAAATTAAAAATTTTGTGATACCGCGATTAAAACCATCCGATGGGGGCCAGATCAAGTTAATATGAAGCAGTAATCGCATAACTATTTTAAACTTTCGACGAAGATCACAGGTTTTATGTTGAAACACCTCTCCCACTTAATATTGAAAAACTTGAGGGTTTTGAAAAATAATTTATTCAATTTTAAAATCCCAAATGAAAAACTGGGTAATTTTCCAATTTTCTTATAGAAATTAAATTGTTTGGTCTAACTATTTTAATTTTCTAAAACTAAAAGTCATTTTTAAATCTATATAACTATTATAAATCGGAGTCCTTAAATTATTTCTCTTGTTAAACTAGCCTATCCACGTGGCATTCCACTTTTTATAATTCTCTTAACTCTTTAATTTTATATTTATATGATATCATTTATTATCAATAGACGGTACTATCCTTTCTTTTATGTCTGCTTTTTTCTGCCACTTCTCTTTGGTCTTTATAGATTCATCTCCACACATGCTCTCTATGGAAGAAAAAAATAAATTATATTTCAAACCTCTCTATTCATCCTCCGTGCGTTAACTGTCAAGTGTAATGGAATAATCTAATTAATATTTCCAATCTAGTTTTATTGTCATTTAATGTTACTCTTGTTAGTATGCGATTTCAATTTTCATCAACTACATGATAGGACCCAAGGGAAGTGCCTCTGAGGCCAAGTAAACAGAGCTACTAATCATAAATGCAAATAACTACTTACATGTATAACTCCATCAAAATAAGGAACAACATACAACATGCCTTAATGAAAAGGACGGCTTAGTGGGAACTTATACAAATGAAGTGTATGAACGAACGACAGAAAGAACACTCACACACTACCTCTACATGCATGTGAAAATACGTATATATCTACATATATACCTTTGAAAATACATGTCCAAATATATTAAGGTGTTTATTTCAAAAACGTTATTTGATACCGTTTATTCTCCTTGTCCTTACAAAATAATCATTCTGTACATTTATATTTTAAACTATCATATTCTTACAATACCCTATATTTTTAAGGAGAATTTACTTAATTTGGTGACATAGGATTTAATTAATCCGGGGGATTTAATTGATTTAGTGAATTAAGATTTAATTTATTCAGGCTATTTTTTAAATTTTACATGTGTTGTAATTTAAGGTGGAGATTGGAGAATTTTATTAAATTAACTCGAATGATGATTCGGAGTGCGCGGTTGATTTCAGATAGGTCGAGATAGCCGAAAAAGAGTACCTGAGGATAGTAATTAGGTCTCGGGGTATTTTTAGGCATATTCGTGCTCACACGGGGGTGGTGGGCTTGACCCATAAGCTTAATTTTGGTATTAGCAATATAAAACCTAAATTAAGGAGTTTGTGGCAAACACAACTCAAAAATAAAACCCTAATTTTGTAGAGGAGAAAATATGGTGAATTGGGGGATCTTTTGGGAGCCAAATCAAGAAGAGGGGTGTGTTTTCATCAAATCTTCATCTAAATCAAAAGAATTAAACCCTACAAATTTATTCAGGCACGTAGTTAAACTTGCCTTCAATTTAATTATAGTATTTTGATTAATATCATCGTGGGTGTGATAAAGAAATTCATTTTGGGCAGTGGGCTATCATATGAAATAGGTTTTGGGGATTTGAGAAAATTATGTACATTAAATATGAAATTAATGATTGATTGGGATAAATCATTGTTTGAATCATGTGTAGGTTATAAATACAGATGCTAGGTTCATTGGTTTGAGGATTATGTAGTTGAATTTAGGAAGAGGATTTAACAAATCATACAAAACTCGAATAGTTGAATAAAAGGATGATGAGATAAATTAGTGATGTTTAAAGGTTAATAGAATAATTTGAACTTATTTTGGATGAATCACAGACCTGTTATTGCCTCAAACTTCCGTGGCCTAAAAGGCCATAGTCCCTCTAAGAAGCTGACCATGGAGGGATACCTCCACATAGCTAGTTAGCAGGCTGAGGTCTCGTTCGTTAACGGAATTAACCAGACAAATCGCTCCACCAACTAAGAACGGACATGCACCACCACCCATAGAATCAATAAAGAGCTCTCAGTCTGTCAATCCCGACGAGCCCCAAAATGAAAACGAGTTCGCGGGTCATTCTGCTGTGCAGGTTTCGACAATGATCCTTCCGCAGGTTCACCTACGCAAACCTTGTTACGACTTATCCTTCCTCTAAATGATAAGGTTTAGTGGACTTCTCGGGACGTCGCCGGCAGCGAACCGCCCACGTCACCGCGATCCGAACACTTCACTGGACCATTCAATCGGTAGGAGCATGCTGTTAAGAGATTATAAAGGGTTAAGGTCCGTCAATGGCGAAAATAGTGTGAGGAAGACGAACGGTATGAGAATGCAAGGGTCGTTTGAGTGACCCAAGATCTCGTGTGAACGACATGGGTATGTTGCGCGAATGACCGAGATCGTCGTTCGAGTGATGGTGAGAATGTTTGACCAGTTCCGTCCTTCACTTTGATTTCTTATGGGATTAAACTTTGTTGTAATTTATGTAAAGAAAAATTAAAGGGAGAAAATACTTGGGGCCTTGGGAGGTGGATTTTAAGATATATTTTATTTAGATAGAGTGCCAATCTAAATAACGAAAATTGGGTGAAATAAATTCAAAAGGTTAAAATACGGACCAAGTATGGGAGCCTGAGCATTTTTGTTGAGTGAAACCACTTAGATAGAACTAATTGAGGTGAAATTATTTAAATTAAGGATAAAAAATTTGACTCGGATATTTTTCATGGTAGTGCGACGGGAGTTATGTGTAGCCGATTTAATCTATTATATATATCTATATACATATATATAATAAATTGTAGAATATTAAATTTAATGAGGGGTGTTAAACTTAATAGTGGAATTTTGGCTAACAAAATATAAAAGGTGAAAATAAGGACCGAATGAGTAAGTCTTGTATTATAGTTGGGTGACACTACTTGAATAAAAATTAATTGATGTGTGATTAATTAAATTACGAGTAGGAATTTAGATTTTTTTTTTGCTAGTGCTACGTGTGTTAGGCACGGATTAGCAAGACTTATATTAAATATATGTATACGATTAGTGTGATAGTATATATATATATATATATATATATATATATGAATTATAGATATCGGTGTGAATGATATTTATAGAAATACATACCCCCGTAGTGCTATCATAGGAAGTTGCGCGATGTGGGTGAATCCCCTAACTAGTGAATGCAAGGAGAGTATAGTCCCTAAGTCATATCGCCTGATGTTTTATTGTGTGATTTATTTTTTTGAGGTGAGACGCTTTGGGTATGATTCGGTTTCACTTTCGGAGGAATATGACCGCCTCTACTACGTTTGCGATATTTTTGCCCAAGTTCGGTGTGAGCTAGTTTGACTTGAGGTAGTCGGCTTAGAGTGAGTGTGCCTGGGACATGATAGCATTTTAGAGAAAGCATCCGGTGAATTATTACACGAGAAGGGATGGTTATTATACGAGAAATGTGTGTGAATGTTATAGTATACTACTACGTCTATAATATGATTAGATAATTCTATATGGGTCTAATACATAAGTGTGAATGTATTTCTTAGATAACTAGTGTGAAAGTTATATGATTTAAAAAGGGGTTTCTTACATAACTAATTTGAAAGTTACATGACTAAAAATTGATTTCCTATATAAATAGTGTGAACGTTATATGATTTAATATAGTTGAACCCATTAATAAGTTAATGAGTAGATAACTTAATAATCAATGTAAGGATACTCGGGTTGGATTAGTGTGATAGAAAGAGGTGTAATAGGACTATTTAGGTGGGGAAGCATAATTAGCAAGGTAGAAGACAAGAGTTAGGTATGCGCATTAGATGAGGGGAGATTAATACCTCAATAGAGTACGACACTAGCTTAAATATGATGAGTGTGCATTAATATTTAATTATTGCAATTTAACTGCTCACTAAATATTTTCAAAATGTTTTACTTGGGCTATGACCTATGTCAATATCTTTTTCAAAACATTTTAGGTGTCCAACCACACAGACACCCAGCTTGAGGATTCTATCCAGGGATGCGTAGCTATAGCTCTTGTGGAAGTTGCATGACTTTGTTATAGACGCTTAGTTCATTTATTCCTAGTGTAGGGACTTTATTTCAGTACTCATTTGGGCATGTCTCCCTTATATTTAGTATTCAGTTTATTTATGTGACCTTGTGTATCCAGGTTATTATTTTAGCTTATTGTTGGATTTTATTGATGAACCGATAGTTGATTCGGTCATCTTTATTCATATTAATAGTTTGTGTTAGATTCAGTTTCCAGTTTGTATTGATGGTTTAATTATTATTTATTTTCGCATCTTGCTTTTTAATGAAAGATAAAATTTGGCACCGGTCTTATTAAATTACTAGGTGGTTAGTAACTTCAAAAATGTTTTCGAGAGTGATGCTAAGAATGATCCGTATGATACCAACATTTTATTTTGATCATGGGCTGACCACCCTGTATTTTAGTAGGTGGGGAGTCACAGATGGTATCAGAGCATCAGGTTCTAGAGTCCTCTGGATCTGTGCGGCTTATTACGTTTCAGCGTAGAATTCTTTTATATAGAGACTTATTATAGGATTGTTGTATTCCTTAACGTATGCAACTTAAGTTCTCCTACTATTAAGTACAGTTAATGTGATTCATATAGGAGTTCGATTATGTTTCGTACGCTGAATAATTTTGTACAACTAGCGATGGCCATTAGAAGGACTGTATGGGGAGAGTCTCAGCAGAAGCCATGAAATATTATGGGAATGATGACCATGATAGAAATCACCATGATTATTGTTCGGGAAGATGACGTTGGGATAATCACTAGGGCGCAGTAGTTTCCTAAGCATCGTCGTATAAAGAGGTGGTGAAATTTCATACTCACCCATCATAGTCGATAAAGGTGGGGGTCAGAGTAACTCTTTTAAAGAGCCATCCGTAATTATTCGGGGAAGAGAGGGAGTGTGATGAGTAAATGGAAGGAGATAAACCAAAGGCAATTGTGTAGGGTGGAGTGCAGTGGCACCCAAGATTAAATCTCGGGAGAAATTTTGGCTCATAGGGGCATTGTTGTAGTAAGGGAGTTAGTCACCATAACTATGAATAGATACCATGAATAACAAAGAAGTTAGGTGTGACAACCCGCTTAATAAAATAAGAGGTGGCCAACCTGCTACTATAATAAAACAAGAATCTTAAATGGTCCATTCTTAGCATCACTGTCGCATAGAAGATAATATGATACGACCACCCAACATTTTAAAAAAGGATGTCAAAATATTTTATTTTTTTCCATTTGAAATGAACTACTTCAGTCATCTACTTCCGTAACAAAAGGGTTAATATACAACTAATAGTTTGATAGCATTTACAAAACATAACCGAATAAGTTGTCGGTTAATAGACTGATACAAAAAGGTCACACCAAATATAATAGTATCTATGAGATATAAACTTAGGCAACATGCCTGAATTCCACTGACGAGTCATATCTAGAATATACAAAAGAGTTTGATGCGTCTAATATAAAAATCCTACAACATTCGCAATATGACGTAGCTCCTTAACACTCGAAGGAAAGGTCAGAACGAGCGCCCTTGCAGCGGGACACTTGAACATAAACAATAACCACACCAAGAGACAAAATATAAATGGGTCAGGCCCGATTTGACACATTTATAAGTGAATAAAATACATAATAGTTATGAATGACAAATTTCATAAACAGGTCAGATTCCCTCTTCACTTGAAGAATTTTACTCACATATCTTCTAAAGTGCACATCCTAACGCGTACATTTCATTATTAAGTTAAGTTACTCGACTACTTAATACAAATAACCTAAATTTATCCAATATACATGGTTTATCGATTTAACGTTTATCCTCATAAGTCAATTAATCATTAAAGATCACATATAATTAGAGTTGATTCACAATTCCCTTTAATCATTTGCATTAAAACACAATCTGAATAAGAATAGTTATATTCATACAATAACATTTCTAAGACCATCCTTCCGGGAATTACCCCAGTGGATGTGTTCCCTAATTGCTATCATCTTTCAGGGCCTAGTTTCATGACCACCTGAGACCCTAAATCACAACGCATGGGAAGTGACCAGATACCTTCGGCAGTGAGGCATAACCATCCCGGAATTACTACACTTCGAATAAATAATCACACTATGTAATAGCTGGAGCTACGGCCTGAGGACTATACAATCCCTGCATTCATTAGCCAGGGGGACTCACCTATTTCGCGTAACTTCCCTTATGATAACATTTAGCGAGGTACGTGCATTTATGCCAAAATCACAAAATGTATTTATAATGAATTAAAAGGACAATTATGATACTTGGAAGCATAGATGTATAATAAATTAATGCTACAATGTATAAACACTTCCATACTAGCCCTCGAAAGCCAAAACAACAAAGTCCTACTATACATTGGCCCTACTATCATTTTCTTAACCAATTAAGGTATTATACTATCGTTTCTAATCCCTAAAATAGGCCCGAATTACCCCTTATCATCCTAGGGTATTAATCTCCTCATATAAGGTAACATTTATCTATAATACATCCCATAATAAGGTTCCAAATCTTTAGACCCAAGAGAAAATGACTTAAGACAAAGTTAGAAAACTTTTGTAAAACATCACTATTTCCGAATCGATTTGCCCGAGCCAAATCGATTCGGTCTAGAGAACCAAACTTTTTACTAACTTAACGAATCGATTCAGCCTACCCAAATCAATTCGCTATCTCAGACCTGCAGCCTACCATTTTATCGAATCGATTCGCCTGGGTCGAACAACCCAGTTTTGGCTACGGGTTTATATGAACCCTAAATCCCAAAACCCTTCTTCTTCCATCTAAACGTAACAACATCAACCAACATCATCTAAAAATCATTCCTATATAGTAACCCACCATTATGAACCCCTGAAATCATGTTTATATCATATACATAAGGGTTTAAACATAAAAATCCCCAAATGGTTTAAACTCAAGAACACTAAAAATTTATACAATTTATTCACACACAATCATACATTTATGCAAGTTAGAAAACTTGCCTCAAGATCGAAGTCTCGAATTTATCTTCGTTGGTATGATTCCAAGCTCAAATAACCAATTTCTCTCTTTATCTCTTCTTTCTCTCAAGCTCTTCTCCTCTCTTTCTCTTTCTAGGTGAAACAAAAATGAACTTTAATTGCTCTTGCAAGACTAAATACCCAAAATATCTCAATACACTTAAGTCCAACATTAAATGCTACTACATACTTAACATGACTCGTAACATCATATTTAAGTCGTAACAAGCCAAAAGTTCCTGGAACCCAAAAACACACCTAGCACTTATTTTGACTATCTCAATCGTTCCCGGACTAACCATGCCTTCTAAACCAACATCCAAGATATCATTCATAATTTCCTATCCCAAAGTCATATTACCTTTCTTAAATAGTCTGATTGGGATATAATCCATAACCGTCGCTTTAAAGCGCAACGACGCAACATAACATAATATTATACTATTTACATTCATATAGCAGTAAATATGCAATACTTATAAATATTAACTCTTAAATCATACAAATTAATATTTACTTTGATTTTCATTTATTTTAAATGACTAACCCGCATGGCAAATTATATGAAAATAAATACTCAAAAGTAAGGTGTATTGCATACTCCCCCCCCCCCCCCCCCCCCACACACACACACACAAGGTGATTTTGTCCTCAAATTTTAGACGTACTTGGTAAAAAGAGGTGTGGGTACTTTTCTCGAATATCATCCTCTCATTCCCAAGTTGATTCCTCAACATATTGGTGTCCCCATTGGACTCGAACCAAGGGCGCCACTTTCGACCTTAGTCTATGCTCACTGTGGTCTAAGATGGAAATCGGTTGTTCCTCATATGAAATATCGGGCTGCTACGCAATATCATCCAATGGAACATGCCAATGAGCTCCCTCATATCTTTTATACTTCTTTAAAGATGAAATATGGAATACATCATGAATTCATTGTAGGTGTTCCGACAAAGAAAGTTGATATGCCACGGGTCATATCCTTTCAATAATGGAAAAAGGTCCTACATATCTTGGCGCAAGTTTGCCTTTCTTCCCGAATCACATAACAACTTTCATTGGAGACACCCGCAGTAAAACTTGATCCCCCACATCCAAATCCACATGTCTCCGATTTGCGTCGGCATAGTTTTTATGGCGATCGTGTGAAATCCGTATGATATTTCGAATAAGCACAATCTTTGAAGATGTATCTTGGATCATTTCAGGTCCAAGGATCTTATTATCTCCTTCTTCCAACCAACAAGCAGGCGATCGACACGGTCATCCAGGCAATGCCTCATACGGTTCCATACCTATCGTGAATTGGTACGAATTGTTATATGGAAATTCGACCAACGAATGGTATTTCTCCCATCCCCCTTTAAAATCAAGTATGCAGATTCGAAGCATATCCTCTAACATTTGGTTAACTCTCTATGTTGCCCTTCGGTTTGCGGATGGTATGATGTACCTAACCATAATTCGGTTCCCATCACCTCTTGGAATCTTCGCCAAAAATGGGATACAAAATTTTTATCTCGATCGGATACTAGATTGATCGGCACCCCTTGAAGTCTCATAATATCTGTTATGAAAAGCTGAGCATAACGTGTCTTATTGTAATCTGTCCACAGCGATAGGAAGTGTGTCGATTTGGTCAGGCGATGGACAATGACCCAAATAGAATCATAACCACGTTGTGTCATCGTCAATCATGTGATAAAATTCATTGAGATACTCTCCCATTTCCACACCTGTATTTCCAACGGTTGCAACATTCCATTCCGTCGCTGGTGGTCCATCTTCATTAACTGACAAGTTGCGCATTGGGAGACAAACTCAGAGATTCCCCTTTACATTCCTACCCACCAATATTGACGATGCATATCTTGGTACATCTTGTCCCCGCCGGGATGTACTTCAAATCTCGAACCATGGGATTCTATCATGATAGCACGTCTCAAGTCTTCGTCATCTGGGACAATAAGTCTTCCATGGAAATGTAACACACCCTCAGAACTAATAGAGTATCACTCCGCTCCCTCAATCAATAGCTCTCGTACCCCGGCTTGACAGTCTTTATCCCCTACTTGTGCTTTTACTACTTGGATAATTATATAGTCCATAATGGTTAACACCGACAAGCACGCTCTAGCTATAGAATCATCCTGTCCAAGTTCCTTCCACTTAGTTTTCCACACTTCCGCTAATTGCCCCATAGGTCTTCAACTCAGTGCGTCATCTACCACATTTTCCTTGCCTGAGTAGTAGTGAATATCAAATTAGTAGTCCTTCACAAACTCTAACCATCGATGTTGCCACATGTTTAGGTCTTTCTGCATGAATAAATATTACAATGACTTGTGGTTCGTAAAGAGGAAAATTTATCACCCATAAGGTAATGCCTCCGTATCTTTAAGGCAAAGACTACTATGACAAGATCTAAATCATGTATGGGATAATTATTCTTATGGGTCTTAAGCTTGTGATAGGCATATGTAATGGCCATATGCTCCTATTGTAACACACCCTCTAACCCCTGTATAGATGCGTAAGTAAAGACTAAATAATCTATTCCCGATCTTGGCAACGCGAGTACAGGGGCAACAGTCAATTTATCTTTTAGCTCCTCAAAATCAAGATGACACGAGTCATCCCAAATAAATTGTGCTCCCTTTCGGGTCAAGTTTGTTAAAGGGCCAGTAATCTTTGAAAAATCCTTAATGAAATGCGAAATAATATCCCGCCAAACCCATAAAGCTACGTATCTCAGTCGGCGTCATGGGATGACCCCATTCCCTCACCGTTGCAACCTTGGTTAGGTCTACGGAAATACCCTCAGCCATCACAATATGACCCAAAAATTACACTTCCTGTAACTAGAAAATGCACTTCTCAAACTTTGCATATAGTTGATGATCCTGTAGTGTCTGCAGGACCGATCTCAAGTGTTCAACATGATCAACTTTAGTTCGAGAATAAACTAGGATGTCATCGATGAACATTACCACAAACTGGTCTAAAAAGTCTCAAAATACTCAATTCATAATGTCCATAAATACCACAGGAGCATTGGTTAGCCCAAAGGGAATAACCAGAAACTCATAGGACCCATACATGGTCAAGAACGCGATTTTGGACACGTCCTACCCCCGAATTCGCAGCTGATGATACCCAAACCTCATATATATTTTAGAGAAGTACAACGCTCCTCTTAATTGATCAAACAAATTTTCGATTCGAGGTAACGGGTATTTATTTCGGATGGTTACCTTATTCAATTCGAGATAGTCAATACATAATCGGAGGGAACCATCTCTTTTCCTCACGAATAATAGAGGGGCACCCCATGGAGATGTGCTAAGACGAATGAACCCTTGCCCTAACAGCTGCTGAATTGGATCTCGTAACTCCTGCATTTCTAAAGGAGCTATGCGGCATGGAGTTCGCGTAATCGGCCTATTCCCCGACGCTAAGTTAATTACGAACTCAATCTCACAACTTGGAGGTAATCGAGAAATTTCCTGAAAGACATCATCAAATTCTCTAACAACATAAATCAAGTCTAAGGAAATAACTATACCTTGTAAAGTCTCCTCCTCAATATAGTATAAGTGTGTGCTCAAACCTCCTTTCGGAAGAGGCATGGCTACTAAAAACATTTCCTGACCCGGAATGGCAAAGAGTATACTCCTCCCATAACCATTTACCATGGCCTGGTACTTCACTAACCAATCCTTGCCCAGAATAACATCATAACCAACCACATCCATGACAAGCAAGTCGACTTCAAAGCTCAATCTACTAAGGTCTATTACCACCCCTTTTAAAATGAAGAATATAAGTGAGTAATCGCCCATAGGAGAATCTACACTCATAAGAGTACTATCGGTAGACTCTAACAATCCCACTGAACGAGAAAAGTACGTAGCTATAAATGAGTGTGTTGCACTCGTGTCAAATAACACTCGACCAACAACCCCATGTATGGGAAACTTACCCTCGATGGCTGGCGGTGCTGGGGGCAATAAAGCATTTTGGACATTATATATATGCCCAAACTGAAGTTCTCCCTGCTGTAACGAGACTACTGGAATAGGTGATGGAGGTTGTAAAGGTGCCTGCGGATTCTGAGGGCCTCCAGGAAATTTCCCCTATTTAGCTGTGGACATACTCTCTTCATGTGACCCGTCTCACCGCACTAAAAATAATGGCCCGAATAATTCTCCAACTGTCTCTCGCGATTGTTATTCTGAAACTGCCCCATACCTTGGCCCTGCTGGCCTCGACCTACATTATTCCTTCGCCCGATTTGGCCCTATGGGACTATTTGATATTGCTACTGAGCTCCCTGATTTTTCCTAAAACCACCCCCGCCAAAACTGAAACCCCCAAAGCGTTGTTTCTTAGCTTGATCTCCCTGCTGAAGGTCCCACTCAATCTGTTTACTTCTTGATGGCTGTGGTGGTGATAGTTCTCCACCAGCACCATTTTCTCCTGGTTTATTAGATTGTCCAGAATCCCCTATTTTTTCACTCCCCTTCAAATGAAGGCAGTGATCCTGGTAATGAAGTAAAGCTGCATACATTATATCGCCAAAAGCTTATAAGGAAGGGTCCCCCATTAGGTGCTTCTTTATCCTCCAATTCAAACCCCCGATAAATTTAGAGATTATCTTCTCTTCCGTACTTACCTCGCCCAGCACAAAATTTTCCAAATGGGTAAATTCCTCTTCAAAATCCACCACTGTTCGCTCCCCTTGAGTAACATCCTGAAGCTTCCTCCTCATCTCCTTCTGGACTGCTTGAGGAAAATACTTTCGTTCAAACAGAATCTAAAACTCCCAGATAGTCATAGTATCCCTTTGTTCCGGAGTTGTCACCGACTCCCAACATTGGAGAGCTTCTACCACTAATTTAAAAGTGTCGAGAATCTGTTTCCTCTCCTTACTACATTCCACCATTCGAAGATGGCGTTGAATATCCTTCCTCAATTGATTTGCCAAGATCACATCAGTGCCACCCTAAAATTTTGGAGGGTGACCTTTCCAGAAGGATTCTCTAACTCTTTCCCATACGGAGGGTCCAGTTTGTGTTTGATCCACCAGTGTTTCCGATTATTGAGCTTGTGGAAGCTGTTGTGGCATAGCGGTCATTGCATCATTGACCGTCTGGGCAACAATATTAGCCACCTCCATCGCATTCATATTTCCCTACGATGGTGGGGTATCTACGTCATCTTCAACTCGATTTACCCTTGTTGGGCGACCTCGTCTAAGCATCATCTGAGATAAAAAGTGACTGATTTAATATACAGTTAAAATAATTTATCTTTGCGAAGATCGTAAACATGCATAAATAAAACAGTCCTAATATTAGGGCTCTATATCAAAGAATGCTATGGTAGAACATGACAAGTCTGTACATATCCTAAAGACTTTAGAACCTGATGCTTTGATACCATCTGTGACGCCCCTCTTATTAAAATAAGAGGTGGTCAACTCACTACTCCAATAAAATAGGAATCTTAAATGATCCATTATTATCATCACTGTCGCATGGAAGATAATATAATACGACCACCCAACATTTTAAAAATGGATGTCAAAATATTTTCATTTTTTTTTAATTTAAAATGAACTATTTCAGTCATCTACTTCCGTAACAAAAGGGTTAATATACAACTAATAATTTGACAATATTTACAAAATATAACCAAATAAATTGTTGGTTAACAGACTGATACAAAAAGGTCACACCAAATATAACAGTAGCTATGAGATATAAAAATGGGCAATATGCCCGAATGCCACTGACGAATCAAATCTGGAATATACAAAAGAGTTTGATGCATCTAATACAAAAATCCTACAACATCCGTAATATGTTGTAGCTCCTTAACCCTAGAATGGAAGGTCATAACGGGCACCCTTGCAGCGGGACACCTGAATATAAATAATAACCACACCAAAAGAAAAAATATAAGAGGTTTAGGGCCCGGTTTGATATGATTTACAAGTGAATAAAATGCATAATAGTTATGAATGCTAGATTTCATAAACAGGTTAGATTCGCTCTTGACTTGAAGAATTTTACTCACCTCTCTTCTAAAGTGCACATCCTAATGTGTACATTTCATTATTAAGTTAAGCTACCCGGCTACTTAATAGAAATATCCTAACTCTATCCAATATGCCTGGTTTACCAATTTAACGTTTATCCTCATAAGTCAATTAATCATTAAAGATTACATATAATCAGAGTTGATTCATAATTCCATTTAATCATTTGCGTTAAAAAACAATTTGAATCAGAACAATTATATTCATACAATAACATTTCTAAGACCATCCTTTCAAAAATTACCCCACTTGATGCATTCCCTAATTTCTATCATCTTCCATGGCCTAGTTTCATGACCACCTGGGTACCCTAAATCACAACGCATGGGAAGAGGCCATATACCTTCGACAGTGATGTGTAACCATACCCGAAAATACATCACTTCGAATAAACAATCACATTACGTAACAATTGGTGTTATGGACTGAGGACTATACTCTCCCTACATTCATTAGCCAGGGGGATTCACCTCTTTCGCGTAACTTCCCTTATGATAGCATTTAGAGAGGTATGTGCATATATGCCAAAATCACAAAATGTATGTATAATAAATTAAAACGATAATTATTATTCCCGAAAGCATACATGCATAATAAATTAAGGCTATAATATATAAACACTTTCATACCAGCACTCAAAAGCCAAAATAACAAAGTCCTACTATATATTAGTCCTACTATCATTTTCTTAACCAATTAAGGTATTATACTATCATTTCTAATCCCCAAAATTGGCTCGAATTTCCCCTTATCATCCTAGGGTATTAATCTCCATATATAAGGTCACATTTATCTATAATACATCCTTTAATAAGGTTCCAAATATTTAGACCCAAGAGAAAAGGAGTTAAAACAAAGTTAGAAAACTTTTATAAACAATATTATTTCCAAATCGATTCGCCCGGCCGAATCGATTCACCCTTAAAAGCGAATCGATTCGCCCTTAGAAGCGAATCAATTTGGTCGAGAGAAACAAACTTTTTGCTAACTTCACGAATCGATTCGGCCTGCCCGAATTGATTCGCTAACTCAGACATATAGCCTACCATTTTACCGAATCGATTCGCCTGGGGTAGACAACTCAGTTTTGGCTATGGGTTTATATGAACCTTATATCCAAAAATCTTTTTTCTTCCATCTAAACCCAACATCATCAATCAACATTATCTACAAATCATTCCTACATAGTAAACCACCATTATGAACCCCTCAAATCATGTTTATATCATATACATAAGGGTTTAAACATCAAAATCCCCAAATGGTTTAAAATCAAGAACACTAATAATTTATATAATTTATTCACACACAATCATACATTTATGCAAGTTAGAAAACTTGCCTCAAGATTGAAGATTTGGATTTCTCTTCTTTGGTACGATTCCAAGCTCAAATTACCAATTCCTCTCTTTTTCTCTTCTTTCTCTTAAGATCTTCTCCTATCTTTCTCTTTCTAGGTTAAACACAAATGAACTTTAATTGCTCTTACAAGACTAAATATCCTTAATATCTCAAATACACTTAAGTCCAACATTAAATGCTACTACATACTTAACATGACTCGTAACATCATATTTAAGTCGTAACTAGTCAAAAGTGCCCCGAAAACCAAAAACACGCCCGACAATTATTTTGACTATCTCAATCGTTCCAAGACTAATCGTGCCTTATAAAATAACATCCGAGATATCATTTATAATTTCTTATCCTAACGCCATATTACCTTTCTTAAATAGTCTGGTTGGGATATAAGCCATAACCGTCGCTTTAAAACGCAACGATGCAACATAACATAATATTACACGATTTACATTCATGTCGCAGTAAATGTGAAATACTCATAAATATTAACGCTTGAATCATACAAATTAATATTTAATTCCATTTTAATTTATTTTGAATGACTAACCCACATGGCAACTTATATAAAAATAAATACTCAAAAGTAAGGGGTATTACATTGGGGTGCGATTTGATCGCAGACCCCTCTCACCAGATGCTTAAACATAGAGGCAAAGGAGATTTAATTAGTTATTTAAAAAGGACCGTGTGGTGGTCGATCATGAAGGAGAGTTTATGTGTTTAGCAAACTTCGTACCCGACAAGGTGGACACGGAGAATCAAGGAGGGTCGTAAGTTAATAATAAAATCATAGGTAGAACATCAAAGCATGGATAGGGAAATTCGGAATGAACAAATGGTACCGTTGTCGTCAATGTCGTGAAGAGGGAGCCAAGAGAGTTGGATAACCTAACCAAAGGGAAAGACTGGATTTAATAGTGCTAGTGAGGCACCACATGATAGGATACCCAATAGAGAACCAATTTTAAGAATTGAGATTAATAAAATTCCTACCAGACGAAGGTGGATTCAGTTAGGGCCGTCAAGGACCACAATGAGTCCCATAGAACCAGCAGACCCAAAGGGACAACGGGGGTACTAATTAGGGTTGAGACTACTAGGTCCATGGGGAGGACAACCTTGACATGGACAGAAAAGGGAATGACATAGAGAGGTGTCTTATGTGTAAAGAGTAGGAACACATATGTGGATCTTGTCCGCACCTAATTGGGGGACAAGAATGGGATGCCAAGTAGGGGAAACAATTATAAATTTTTTTTTATTTGGTTGGTATGAGGGCATTATACCTAGGAACCATTTGAACTACCAGTGTTATTCGTAATTGAAAGTATGAGTTTTATCTTGGGGTGATTGGGTCTATTTTGTGTGACACGAGCGAGTCACAATAGTTTGTTAGTAATAGAATTCGCGAGTAGGTCAGATTTAATGGACGTGTTGGCTGTAATAGCCTTACTATGTATATATCATTGCTTTTCATGGAGTAGCGGGGTTCTTTAGTGTTGCCTACAAGGGAGGGGGTGTGTTCATTAAGAGAATGTTTGCATTACATGTGAGTTTACTACTTTATGAAGTTATGAGAGTAGAGCGGGCTATTTTTCAAGTTTCAACGGGTTAGAGATGGTTTGGGCTATAGTAGAAAGTATATCAAAACTTTGTGTTCGCCGTTCCAAGGTATGATTTACTTGTACTAGTTATCACTGATAAAAAGAACTTTTTGGTATGGTCGTTACTTGAAAAACTCCTCTAATCAAAACCTCAATTACCTACAAAGTATAATAAACTCAAGTGTAGCGATAAGCAAGGGTATCAATCCACATCAAGGGGGTAAGCTAGAGACAAACTCAATTATAATTCAATTTTATTTTTTTTGTGCTTTTTTACTTTTTCTATTTTTTTTTGCTTTTCAAATATTAAAAAAAATGGGTGAGAAGAAGTAAAATAACACTAAACTAAAATGAGAGATGAAAACAACTAACTAAAAAGTGACTAAAATAAAAAACAAAGTCTAACACTAAAATAAGAGATAAATGTGAGAAGAATCAAGGGGTGAGACTACACCACAAATTTTAGCTATTCTAATTAATTAATTTGATTATTTGAATTCTCCCAAATTAATATCAAAATTACAAACCAGCTCTCGTTGCAAATGTAATTTTAATAGTAACCTTTTAGAAAATTAAGTTTAACCCCCACAACTCTAGAAAATATATCTACACTCCTTTTAATTAATCACCCGCTAGGATCGATCGATTAAAATTTATGTAAATCTTAGAAAATAAATTCAGAGTTGCAATTCAAGGAATAATATCACACTTAAGAAACCCCTATCTCTATTTCGAATCTAAAATGGGTATTATAACTTAGAATTTCGATTTTCTCTCGAAAATCATTTACCCTCTCTCGTGGCGTAAATTTAAGGGTGAGGGATAAAAATTAACATTCAAAGGGAATTTTTATGTAATCAAACTAATTAAATTAAAATAACATCAAATAAGGGTTCACCCCACCCCTTGAAAAGGGATTTAGCCTAACATGATATTAAACATGATAATCAAACAATCAAAGGCTAATAAAATAAAGTGGAAGAGAAGAACAATCAAACCAAATATCTTTGAGTGAAATTGAACTCCAATCCTTGAATTTGCAATTTACATCCCTCTAATTTGTGTGATCAAACCAAAATTACATCAATAATTACACACAAAAATGGATTCTCACTAATTTAAAAAAAGTAAAATAAAATAAATTCTAACCTAAAAAAACTAAACGAAAAAAATGGTTTTTCTCTATCTAAAACCCTAGATGGGTTTTATAGCTCCCTAATGTGTTTATTGAATCTAAACTAAAAACTACAAAATAAAAATAAAAATAACAGATAATGGATGAATTCATAATGGACAATTAAATAATAAAAGAGCTTTGCTAAAACTGCAAATCCTAACATTATAAAATTGTACATTAGAACTCACACAAAGAAATAAATTCTAGATCATTAATTTAAATTTGAGATAATTGTTAAAAATGCAAAATCTCAACATAAAGGAATGGACTAGAATTTACCTCCCATAAGGGATGAATTCAACTACATCAGTCTATTTTGAAATAATTGCTAAAATGCAAAAATTCATTATAGATGGGTGGGATGGAATTCATCCTAGAGATAAATTTCACTACACACCTCTATATTGAGATATTTGCTAAAAATGCAAATACTCTCTAAAGAGGGCTGTAGAGAAATTTATCACATAGGGTGTAAAAACTAAATTTGAGATCTTTATCAAAATGGTCTTCATGTTCTTTTTATAGTAGGCATGGAGTATGGGGGTAATTTGGGTAGGTTTAATGTGTAAGAGGTGTATAAGGTGTTGAGGTGGTGGTATTTAGGGAATTATGCACACATGTGCTTGGGATGTGTGCACATGAGGGTAAATTGGGTAATGGAAGTGAACATATGCATGGCAAAGGTGTGAGGTCATGAGGATGAGGGGTGAGAGGATATTGGGGATAAAAATCTGAAATGGTTATGGGGTATTTTAGGAAAGTGGGTTAAAAGGGGATTTGAGGGTATTTGGGTAAAATGATTTTTAAGTGGTTTTAATAAGACACATGGGCATTTTATTTGGCTTTGGTTTATGTTTACAACACGATTTTGGCTTTAGAATGGCAAAGATATTTTGAAAATGGGAAATGGTAAGGATGCAAATGGGTTGAGGAGGTGAGCGTCGAAAATGTTGGGTTGCGGGTAAAGGGTCGTTCGTCGGCGGGTCGAGGAGGTTGGAATGGGTCAGCAGCTAGGAGTAGCGCCCGATTGAAGTGGGTTGGGTCACGAGTTGGAGGACATGGGCAGCGGGTAGGGCTGGGTTGGGTAGCTCCGAGTTTGTGGCCTGGCAGGTGGGGTGGTGGCACCTCCGAGTAGGATTTCGAAGGCAGTGGGTTTGGGTTGGTGATTTTGGAATGGGGAGTGAGGTTTCCGGAGTTGGCCGACGGTATGGCTGGGAAAGTTCGGAGGTTGTCGGCGGTATAAGGAGGTTGGGTTAAGCAGGTGTGGGGTAAGGTATATGGGTGTTGATGGTTGGAGATGATTAGGTTGTATTTGGGTTTGGAATTGATTTTGGTTAATGGAGGTATGTTAATGGAGGGATGTGAGAGAAATGAGGTGAGGTTGAAGATGGGTTATAGGGTGTTAGGATGCGGGTGAGATGAGGGTTGGTTTAGGTTCTTGTGAGTATGTAGTACTTGGGTGTGAGGGGTTGTCTGTGTGTTTAACTTATGACCCCTAAAAAAATAAACAAAAATAAAAAATAAAATAAAATAAAATTTTAACTAAACTAAAAAAAATAAAAATCAACTAAAATAAAAATGACACAACGCGCTATACAAACTCTAGAAAACACTAAACATAACTAAAATAAAAACTAATAAAATAATAAAAAAATAAAAACAAAATGAAATAATAATAAACAAACTAAAAATAAGAAAATAAAAAAAAATATAAAAACTAATACACAACGCGCTAAAATTTAAAATATAAAAATCCAAAAAATATATACATGACTCAATAAAATAAAATAATAAAATAAACCCTAAAAATAAAATGACACAAATAAAATAAAATGTGACAAACTAATCACACACGGTTCGGGACGGGTTTAGGTAGGTTTATGGTAGGCTAGGATATGGGAGAAGGGTAATTAGCTCCATAATCTTCACAATTTCCTTGAAATATGCGTTTGAACACCGCAACGTGCATTCGACCTACAAAATAGATAATAAAGTGTATAAGACCCAAATTGTCGAGAATTAGCAACTAAAATACACATATTCGTGGTATAAAATGTACACTTTTGGGTGCTTATCAATCAGCTGAAAGAGGATCTAGCCTATATATATATATATATATATATGTTATAGTGTGTTGCATAATATACTTAGAAGAAAATATTTTTATTGTTATATTTGATACTGGTAAGTAGGGATGGTTACTGATGGGATTCACGGTGGATAAGTTTATTTTTTAGCGGGGAGATATAGGTCGTGATTCATTCGCGCTAAGAAACTAGTGATAGCTTGCATTGATGGTTTAATTATTATTTATATCCTAATGTTGATAATTAATGAAAGATAAAATTTGGCACAGGTCTAATTAAATTACTAAGTGGTTAGAAACTTTAAAAATATTTTCGACAGTGATGCTAAGAATGAGCCATATGAGACTTATGTTTTATTTTGATCATGGGGTATCCAACCGGTATTTTATTAGGCGGGGTGTCACAATTCTTCCCATTACCTCACCTAGTTACATAATTTACAACTGTTGGAAAAAGCTTTCATTCACCTTCAAATGTTTATTAATCAACGATCATTAACTCAAACTAAAGTTGCTTAGTCCTTACTTACAAACTTATTTAAACACAAGCACACATCGTGTTAGAAGATATTCGATCATATTAAAAGCCTTATATAACACGTACACTTATGTTATTGTGAGTTTAAACCTCAATAGGTAACTTAATTACCCATTAAATCATCTTGCTTAATCAATTAGCTTTTCTTACGGACATTAATCATTATTCTTAATATACTTGTCCACCTTATATTAATAGGAACCTTAAGCATTTACTCAGGTTAGGTTATTTTCATCTTAAAACCAGTTTCGTATCGTGTTCCCGAATATATCATTATCTTTTAGATTTAGCCACCAACCATGGACTTCATGGCTTTTCACCACTGGTCTCTGCCGCCATATGTGACTGCAGTTACTTTGGGGTCTTTCACTACTAAGAACATCATGCCCTTCTTAATTATTTATTTGGCATCATCCAAATATTCCATTATCTTTCAATGTTCTCAACATTATTTCAATGTTCACGTTATTCTACATTTATGGTCCATAGCCAAAAGTTCGGACTTAATTGTCCGTTTTTCCATTAACACTTAGAAAATTATTACTTTCTGCTTTCAGTCCTTTATTCACACACACGTTGACTTTATACCAGGAATCATTGATGTTTTAGGACTTAATTCATTTTCATCCATACCAGTGTAAAAACAGTCATTAATACTTTTAATTCATAAAAATGTTGCACTTTAAGTAAATTACCCATTTACCCTTTCTATTATTAAACCAACAATTTAGTCCTTTAAAAAGTGCCATTTTTCAAAAAGAAGTTTAATCTTTCGATTCAATAATTAAACACGTTTAACAATTATAACACTTTTTTCATTAGCTTACTACAATCAACTTTCACATTTTGCACTTTGCACATCTTTAACTTATAAGTTCATACATTTATATATTAAAGCCTCATTTTCCACATATTTGATAAACACGCTTTATTTTTGGGTTTTTATATCTTAACTCCCATTTTACCAACATTTACACCTTAACTCATAGTATTTTCTTATTATGGGTTTACACACTTTAAAATGCCCCTTTAAAGTGAAAATAATTCTTTACATTTAAAGCTCTACATCTAATGTAGGAAAATATATATTCAATTTACCGAATGACATGAACGAGATTAAAGCATTATTTTTTATAGAAATCAATATCTTTTATTAAAACCCACTTTTAACACATTTTATTTCCTAAAACGCCCATGAATAGTGTTCATAAACTTCCAACACTTTTAAAACCCATTTAAATAAAAGTTTATCTTCTTGCAGTACTTCATTATTTTCAGTAAGAAAACCCCAATTTTATTTCATAAAAATGGTTTATACAAGCCCAGTGTATTACTAAACATGAAGTCACATTATCTATCTTCGAAACTTCATTTAAAAATATTTTATTTCATAAAATTCCTATGAATAGTATTTTGGAAATTTAATAACTTTAGAACTAATTCAAAACCTTCTTTTAAATGTCCCTTTTCACTTAAAACATTGACAATGCAATTAATAAACCCATAAATGCCTTATATTCAATTTGCGACACATATTACTCCCAAAATGTGTTAAAGAGTAATCTGAATTTTTATCCATTTCAAAACCTATTTAAAAACATCTATTTGGAACCCATTTACACATAAAATCATGGAAACCCACTAATTAACCCCATGGATTCAAGCTAACACACATCCTCCATATATTAAATCTAATACATGTAATTAAAGTAGTTAAAATCATATTGATTAATAAATCTATTACAAGGTTAGCACTCCCTTCTAAATGTCTCCAAAAATGGTGGTGGTAGTAGAGAATATGGGTGACTCCCCCACCTCCAAAGGTGGCCTTAAAAGGAGCCACAAAATCTCATCTTCCCAATTTTCAATAAAAGCTCCAACAATACTTCAAATGCTTCTTCTACCTTCAAGAGAATACCCTTCAAACCTCCACCCAACACCAAGAACACATTCTTATATAACCCAATATTATGCCTAGGGTTTTATGTGGTTATATAAGGTGTTTTGAGGCTTTATAATGGTGGTTTCATGGTGGAAATAGTATGTAAAAGGATAGCTTTGAATTTCAGAGTTGTTCTAATCTTTGAGAGCTCAAGCGAGAGATGTGAGAATTAAGAGAATCAGATTGTCTAAGCTAAGGGTCTTTCTCTCTCTATCTTAAAAGACATTTACATCCCTATATTAGTTCACAATCCCTGTTACAGATCCTCCTTACATAAAAAGGGTAAAACTGTTCCTTAAAAGGTCTGGACATAGGTGAAAACGACCATTACACCATCACCAAAGATTCCTCTAATGACACCATCTAATAAGACAATGAAATTTTTGGCAGACCTGCTTGATTGATTGACCGATCGATCGAAAGTATCGATCGATCAATCAATGCCTCGATCGAGCGACCCCAACGACTAAAGTTTATCAATCGATATAATCCTTTCCCAAATTTCATTTTTGACTCCTTGGCCCTTTTATACATATTTTCAGGATCCCAAATAATTGGTCAAATATATGTTATCATCTTCAAGGGCTTCTAAAAAAATTGTGCAATGTTATGCTTTACGTTTATTTTTGTACGTTGCTTATCCGTTCCTCAATTTATTTTCATCATCCTTCACCAATATGCTAATTAGAACCATTTGAACTCAAATGTTCATCCATGCGGTCCACACAATGTAGGAATTTTTTTTTTGTTTACATCGCTCAATGCGTCATTTTATGTACAATTACAACTCAACACTTATGCGATTATTTCTCCAATAGTTTCTCCGAATAAAATATTCAAAATATTCTTTAATACCTATTTTCTAGGGTAGGGTATTACCTATTCTCTGTGTGCGTGTCTGTTTATGTATTAAAGATGAATTTCTTTTTTCTTTTAATAGATTTATATCTTTTATTAAGAGTAGTCGAGTCTCTATAGATTATGAAGGTTTTGGGTCCTTTGGAACCTTTATTATGACTTCACATATCAAAATTGGGTTTGTTCACATTCAGTTTGTCGAGTAAGTTCCAAAACTCATTTGTTTTCTTTTTCCTTATTTCTTTATTAATGGATTATATCTCAAATCTATGTCAGGGTTCTCGCTAATTTTTATTTTTATTGCTCATTGTATTTTTCTATATTTTTATTTGGTTAATGGATTTAAAATGGAGCATTTTATTCCTTTAATTTTTTTAGTTGATTTAGGATATCTCGATTCCTATTTCTTATTTAAAAACTTTTTTGTAAAATATTAAATTTGAGGTTTACTATTTTTAGGTTGCATACAAGAACTCTAGAAAATTTGGCTTTGACATTGTTGAGTTTGAATTTAATTATTATATATATATATATATACACACACACACACACACACGTGTTGTAATAAAATAATGTTGAAATCATAGTCCTAAACATAATAATAATATGCTACAGGAAATGATCAAAGACACAATGAGTAATCAGTCTGAGTGTAGCCCATATGAAATTGAAGTAAAATTCCTATCCAAGGTACTTGGGAAGGACAAAAGGGGGAGGTAAAGAAATGTGGGATTACATATGCCAAGTAGAAAATTACGTCACACTGCACCTTTATTAGTCGAGATCTCCTCGATGAAGTGTCATATTCGATCCATGCGAAAGAAAAGGCCTGGACACAAAGGGGAATTTCCAGATCTTAAGAAGAGCATGGGCGATGTTACCAATACCTTAGTACTACTTACGAATGAAATCAAGGGGTTGTCCCAATTGAGAAGTATGTAATATGGTTTTCCCTCCCAAATGCCTCCTCCAACATTCCCCTTTCCTACACCTCAAGTTTTCTCCTTCCAAGTGCCTCCCCTATAACATTACCCTCCTAAGTGCCTCCCCCTGAAACACTACATGGATTATCGTCATCCATGCACGGTGACTACGATAAAGAGTATTATATAAGGTGCTTATTCAAAAGCAGAGTCATTAGCACATGCGTGCTTGTTTTCATTAATGACAAAATACCTATCGCAACCAGTCTTTGGAGTGATTAAGGCTCAGAAGGTGAATAATAAAATATACTAGGTTTTCCTAGAGGACCGTGTGCATGTTGACTTGGTGAAGGTCCTATGTTACAATCTTAGAAAGATTATTATATGACATATCTAGGTTATTTGTTGGTTAGGAATATGTGATGAACAATGTTATAATAGGGAACAAGTTTGTAGTGTTTTAATTATGTTGGACCTCTGTTGACATATTATCTTATTGTAATTTTAATTTTATTTTTGGGGCGTTTAATGATGTCTTTTTTTTGTTTTATTTCACATTTATTGAATTCTTGGTTAAATGAAGTTTAATGGATTCTCTTGAATTTTCCTAGGTTAAATGAATTTGAATCAATTATAAACTGAAAGTTCTTATATCCAATACGAACTTCATTTCAACCTATTTATATATGTGACTTGAATTTTGAAGACTATTTAATGGATTTCTCACAGTACAAAGAGTGGATGGGAGATACTAATAGTTAAATGTGCATATAGAGGTCATGTAAAGGACCTTCCAATTTTTTTTAAAATATGCATACATAAATCTTAACTATGATAAGATTACGTGTCCGTGAACCTGTTGTATGAATGGAAAATTAAAATTTTTGGAAGACTTTGAATTGGATTTACTAAAGTGGGGTATGTCGTAAGACTATACGATATGATAATTCCATGGGAAAAATAATGTACCGTATGTTCTAGAAGAATTATCGATGCCCAACTGCATAACATAACCCCGCTATGTGGAAGTGCTGAATGATTTCCCAACCCATCATCTTTTGACCAACCTAATTGATGATGAGTACGATGTCCACCACCATTAAAAACACCAACCCATGGATACGAATAATGTATATTTTGACCAATTTAATAAATAAGTTGATGTGAAATTACCTGAAGATCCCGAATACATATAATTGAAGCCGATGTGGCTAGACCTTTGTATAAATATTTTGAAGAAGATCACTCAGTGTTGTACACAATGATATATTTTCATATTTTAAGAGTTGATTCGATTTGTGGGGAACGAAGAAATCAAAATTCTTAAGATATCCTCCCAAAAGAGAATATGTTACCAGATAGTTATCCGACCATAATGAAGATCTTGAAGCATTTGGGTTTAAAGTAAAAATATATTCATGCATGTAAGTATGGTTACATATTGTATCACAATGAATGATAACTGAGGCATACGTGTCATGTATGTAATTAGCTAAGATATATGATTTGTGAGAGTTAAAAAGACAAACCTAAAAAATTTCTCAAATGTTCATAAGTTTCACAGAGGTATTGACGTATTTTTTCACTAGGGCCATGGTTAAAAAGTTTTTTCATTGTACCGTGAATATAAAAGGCTATTATATGGCACACACGAGTCGACTAGGGCCAGAATCTAATGTGGCATCCCATTGATTGACTCGTATGGAAGCTTTCAAACACACGACACCCTGAATTTGCAAAGAAATCACGCAATGTCCATCTTGCATTATCAATATATATATATATATATATATATATATGACCATTTTCGTAATTTAAGCACTAATCAAGGATATTAACCGGTTATCGTGGCGCCTTTAAGTCTCCCGTCAACACTGTTCATGAGATAAGAGTTCACATTATTTTCGTTGTCAATACTCGGACCAAGAGATCATGTTAACGATATTGATATTTTCTTAGCACCGTTAATCAAAGAACTTAAAGAGTTGTGGGACGAAGGATGAGGCTAATTAACTCTCATAAAGGTTAATATTTCACACTTGAAGTAATGGTGTTATGGGTAATCCATGACTCTCCTTCCTATAAGAACTCATCTGGAAATAATATTTATGCTTATTATGGATGTCCCATCTTTGGTGAGGAAACTAAATCCACTTGGCTACATCATAGTGGTAAGATAATTTATGTCAGTCATCGTAGATTTATTCCGAACAGTCACCCATTTAGAAATAATAAGTCTAACTCTTTATATGTTGGTCATGATCATAGGACACAACCTTATCGACTTTTTGGTTATTAAATCGAAGAGAAGCCGAAGGCTGCGACTTTGGTGGATAAGTTTGTAGGAAAACACCCCTAGCTTGAAGGCCAAAAGTGTAAATCTAGGGGGGATTTGAAAGATCGTACTAAAGCAAAAGGCATGGTCCAGATTGTCAATCTCTTTTCACTTGTCATATTGGAGAAAGCACCGTGTAAGGCATGTAATTGATGTGAAGCACATAGTGAAGAATATTTTTGAACATCTAATAGGAACACATCTAGATGGATCCGATTCAAAATATGGAGAGATAGTGTCTTGCGATCTACAGGAGATGAAAAAAAGTGGTTAGGAACTAATATTACAACATGAAGAAATCCAATCCCCATGGGTGCTTTAACTTTAACTATTAGTGAGAAAAAGATCCTCTAAGACATATTGTTTAAATTAAATAATTTGATTGGTTATTTTGGTAATATGTGTATGGTTGTAAGACAACAAACCAATGACCTAAAACAGTGCAAGTCTCACAACGGACACATCTTTATTACATTAATCCCTCTGTTTTTTAGGATTTTCTTTTCTTAGCACAATGATCTCGACATGGAAATTGTGATGATTAGTTTGTGCTTCACCTTACTTTGTACAAAAGGGGTAAATAAAAACAAGATTAAAGTTGCAAAATGGACTTTAGTCGATTGAATTTATATATTACACAAATATTTTCTTCGTCATTCTTTGACACTAGTGTCCACCTTCTTGTGCATCCATGAGATGAGGCTTTATTATGAGGATCCATCAAGTATCGTTGGATGTATCCTTTTGAGCTCTTGATGAAAACCTTCAAAGATTACATTAATAATACACAATATATTAGAGGGTCACTTTAAAAAGAATACAAAACTGAAGAATTATCACTATACGCTCGGGAATATATCCCCGAACAATGGATTAGGAATTTGAATCCTTGTGCAGAACTAATGATCGAGGAACGTGACAAGTTCGAGGATGAATTACCTTTTGGGATCTCTAGCGGTGAGACTCACCATTTTGTAATACGAGCAAGCAACTCATTATGTCTTCAAATCGCAAGACAAAGTTGAAAATTGAAGAAAGTAAATAGCTACATATATAACTTATTTTCGTTTGATTATCTATATCCTCTATATGAAAATCCAAACTCTAGAATTTCATGATTACGTTTAAGAAGTATGAGAGAAAATTTTCCTAAAATCCAAAGCGAAACTACACGGTGAATTATTTTAGGGAATGGCTATCAAAAGAGGTAATTATCACCTCTTCTGTTGCGGTTATTAATGTATGTGTTTTAAAATATGCCATAATACAAACCTATTAATAAATTCAACATTTAAAAAGAGGTGATGTCTCTTTAAGACTTAGGCGCCTAGCCAAAGATCTTACTTTTAGTGTGTAGGAGTTTAAAAAATTCTGCATAAATTGTTTTAATTTCGTCTCATACACATGCAAGGAAAATCTATTAGCACAAAAGCAACGAAATTTTAATTTCTACCTTGAGTTCTTGTGTGGATAGAAAAATCGATAAAAATCTTAAGAATATGATGCTGACCTACTATGGGATTATCCTAAAAATCATGGAACAAGATTATTTAGATTTCAAAGAAATCGTCTTCTATTGTAACTGGGTGAAGTTGGAAGACACTACGAATGGTTGTACACTTGATCATTCCTCAAAACTTGTCATGGTAGATTTATATAAGATGAAGAATAAAAGATCTCATGGTCAATGAGCCTTTTATTTGTGTCTTTCAAAACGTTAAGCATGTGTTATGTTCAAAGTGCATAAATGATGACAATTAGTCTTTTGTTAGGCATGCACCAATTTGTTTGACTACTTAACCAAACGTATTAATGACCCCTACATAGTTTCAGTTTGGTCTTAATGACAACCCTAATTTGAAGGATCTTTTTGTTAATTTAGATGAGGATTAACTTTAAAAATATTATTTTATTATTATTTAGATAACCGTTATATCATAACCCTATTTTTATTTTATGTATTGGAATAACCCTCGTATTTATTTACATTTTGTGCACCTTGTACTCATATATTTTGTTTTTTTGCACTTTCTTTCTCGTCACACACATTATGTAATTTTTGTGTAAATCTTATTAAGTCCTGAATGTGACACTGATAACAAACCGTTAATCTAAGTTAACCACATGAGTTGTCATGGTTTTCATTGATGTTCATTATTTATGTGGTTGCCTTGATTTTTGATTGGTATTATGTGATGTTCACTAAGACACTAGGCATCAATGCCTCTTATTAGTAATACTAACCCCATTTTCTAATATCCTTCTATTAGTAATCCTACATTATTTCGTGTTAGTAACCTTGAATAGTTTCTAGGTGGTCTAAATAGTCAAATTCATCCGAGATTTCAAGCCTAATAAGGTCATGTTACTGTCTTATCAAAAATCTAGGAACCCCAAATGCGTTGGATCGGGTATACCTGTAAGAAACTATTTGAGGATACTCACACAAAACTACAAATGCATTATAATATCCTTTATGGTTTATTACTCCCATCTATGTCATTTTGCATGTTTTAATGCTCTTACATTTATAGCTTGTTTATAATACATTTGTCACTACTCCTAATCATTTTATTTTCATATGTACATTAAAATCAATTTTCATAAATCGAAAACCCTAACAAGGGGGCTTCTACCACAATTCCCAATTTAGAGAATTCATGAAATTTTCTACATTTTCCACACATTTGACATCTATTTTCATGAATCAAAATATCACCCTCGATTCGGATTATGGGGTAGACCCAACCTTGTTTTTCTTACGAACTATGTGGACTTTGATGCGATTTTTGACTACGTAAGCATCTCAGAGTGATTTAGGGATTCAAGTCCTTTCATACCATTTGGAACATTTTGAAATATTTGGAGGCCTTGTTGGGAAAAGAACACTATAATAATTTTTCACATGTTTCGTGAAAGGAACACATTAAAGATTTCCTTATTTATTTGTGGAAATATATTTAGGTTTTATTGTACTATTATTGGTTGAAATATATAATTATGGTGTTGTATTATTATTTGTGAAAATGTATATGGGTTGTGTCGTATTATTGTTTGTGTTGAACAATTTGATGTCTTAATAGTTAGTTAATTTGTGTTGTTGTATTATTTTTTATTCATGGATTAATTAGTTGTATCATGGAAATGTATTTAGGTTTTAAAACATATACAGGTTTTTTGGGAGGCAAAAAATAAAAATTTATTTTTTGTTACTGCTCAGAACAGTGACCACAACCGCGACCATTTAAATTGTGTTGATATATGGTCACAGTTTGGTCGTTACCATATATTAATACAATTTAAATGGTCACGATTATAACCCATGACAATTTTGTTCAGGTTGGAGGGTCAAAGTTAGAGATTGTAACTAGCAATGAAATTTCACCGAGAATGGTCACGATTCAGGTTCGCGTCCAAAAAAATACCAAAGTGTAGTTTCATGGCTAATTCGTGATTTAAAATCATAACCACTGGGTGACGGTCGAGAGCCATGACCAAGATCCTAATATGATGTCACAAATGGATTCATGACCACCTGATACGGTCATGATTTAAGACCACGACCCCTAAAATGGTCACGAACCCACTATGACCTTAGGATTTTGTCACCCATTATCGGTGTGGCCATCCCTCCTTTTGGCTCTTTACTCCCATCTCGGGTCGATCTCGGCGATCGCACGCGCACACTCAAAGAGGGAGAGAAGGTCTCGCGCCCCTTTTTCTAGGAGAGCTTCGGTCGTCGTCGATGTGGGGTGATATAAAGAGATGGAGTCACCAGCCTATTTTGCACAAAAAAGGCAGAAGAACATGTTGTCTCCTCGAGAGAGAGGAATAAAAGACAAACTAAAGATTACAAAATCAATATTTCATAGGTTCGGAGGCTAAGTTATGGAATGAAAAGGTGTTAGGCACCCATCTTGCCCTTTCGATCCCTTATGGGATGATGTTACTATTTCCCTTAATTTCTCTGTGAAGTGTGTGCTCATGTATATATATAAATGGAGATCGGAATCACTCGACTCATATCATGAAAAAGATAGAGCGAGGTCACCTAAAGGAATGTTCCCAAAAATAATAATTAGAAAATATGATGTATACGCTTATCGAGATATTGATCATTATAATGCAACCATAAAATTTTTTAGATAAGACATGCAAGTATGAATTATAAGAATGATGTATATGAATAATGTATAAATAAAATAGGGGAATAATGAAAATATGAAAATTGAAAAATTAGAAAATTGGACTCAAGTCTGTGGTTTATCACATATAATGTATCAGGGCATAAAAGTCCACGTAGTTCACTTGCGACATAAGGGTGGGGTTTATCCTATAGATTTAAAGAGAGTTTAGTATATGTTTATGTCTAGAAAACATACTTTAGTTTTGAGAAAATGTGGTGAATAATCCCATTGGAATTTATAGGTGTAACCCTCTTTTTCTTTGTTTTTTTTATAGAAAATAAAGTATGTGAGATATAACTAATAAATGATGAGATGTTAATGTGTATGATCTAATGTAAGAACTAAATTGAGAATTTATATAACTAATGCAAAAATAAAGAAATTTAGAGAGACAAAATGGTATTTGGACCTTTTTTGGAGAATTGGGGCTTGATCTTGATCCTTGATGAGCTCCCTTGAAATTTGAGACAAATTTTGGATGAGATAGAAGGAGATTTTTGCTAAATTGGGTATGAAAATGATGGGAATTAAAGATAGAAAGCAATTTCAAACAAGGAAACTTCGATGATTGCAAGAGAATTTTGTTGAGATCACTTATATTGATGGATCTGATGTGTGACTAGAAGTGAGACCATGTGCTCCTTTTATAGGGTAGGGTGACTTCCTATCCGCATACCCTTAGCCCTGCCAATCGGCAGGTGACCCTAGACACATTAACCATTGGCAGGTAAATAGATCTGCCAATCGACAATTTCATGCAGATTTTTCTGCGTAGAACGTAATCCAAAAATTCAAATTATTCATGGAAAATAACCATAGAAAGGTAAATCATAGACCTTTAAGAGTCCTTTGGGTTGCTTCCAATTACAGGAGATGACTTTGGGGTAAATGGGGCTCGAAAGTGCCTGTTGGTCCTTGCAAGGGAGATCATTGGACGGTAATGGATCGTTCGTCCAAACTATAAGTCAGTATCATACACAGGGCAGATCATTGAAAAGATTATGCAATGTGCTTAGATGATCCAAAGAGCTTCGCTCGTTTTGGAAAATTAACTTTGGTCAACCGAGGCCCGAAAGTCCCCGGTGACCTTTCGGAGTAAAACCGATCGTTCCTCCATATTGTAAGGCTCATTTGCACATGGGGAAGACCATTAGAAAAGGTATTTAGTTCCCTTTGAATATTCATTCAGTCTCATTTGAGCTGAAGACTTGACTTTGGTCAAACAGTTCCCGGGAGCGCCAGGTGGCCTCTAGATCAATTTTTGGGGGGAAATGAATCATTCATCCAAATGGTTTTGCCATTTGTTGCACGGGGTAGACCATTGGAAAGGGGATTAAGTGACCTTTGAAGATACATTTAGTCTCATTCAAGCTAAAGAGCTTACTTTGGTCAAATAAAGCTTGGGAGCGCCTGATGGCCTCTAAATCATTTTTCATTGGGAAACGGATCATCCGTCTGAACGATTATGCCATTTCTTACGTGGGGTGGACCACTATAAAGGGGATTTAGTTCCCTTGAAATATCCATTGAGATTTCTCTATGACGATGAAGATGATTGGGGTCAAAGTGGGGCCTAGGATTGACTTGTGGCCTCCAAATTGGTATTTGATAGTAACATGGTCTATTCGTTCGAACTATTATGATGATTAACGCATGGGGTAGACTATTGGAAATGGAATTTGGAGTCCTTCAAAGATTCATTGATCTTTCACTATAATAATAGAGTTGACCAGAGTCAAATGGGGATTGGTAGCGCGCGATAACCTCTAGATCTATACTCGGAGTATGACCTAGGGTTAGTAGTGAAATGGGGAGGTACTAGGGACCTAAAGAGAGACTTAAGGGGCCATATAATGTGGTGTTTATAGAGCCCCTCGGCGGGTGTGCTTGGAACAAGTGAAAGATGTCGAATAGACACCACATGATGTTTAGGAAAAAGGTCGATTATGTGAACCTAAATGGGTAGAGAATGACCAATCTAAAGGGTCGAAGTTGATTCTAAGGACCTAAAGGTAATGCTAGGGATGGCCGATTCTAAGGGTCGAGGTCAATTCTGAGGACCTTAAGTGGGAGTGACCAATTCTAAAGGTTAAGGTCAATTATGAAGAACTTACGTTGGAGCGACCAATTTTGAGGATCGAGGTTAAATCTAAGGACCTTAAGTTAGAGAGATCAATTCTGAGGGTAGGGGTTAATTCTGAGGACCTTAAGTTAGAGCGACTAATTTTGATGTTCGAGTTCAATTCTAAGTACCTTAAGTAGGATCAACCAATTCTGAGGGTCGAGGTCAATTCTGAGGACCTTAAGTTGGAGAGGAGAATTTTGAAGGTCGAGGTCAATTATGAGGACCTTAAGTGAGAGCGACCAATTCTAAGGGTCGATATCAATTATGAGGACCTTAAGTTGGAGAGACCAATTCTGAGGGTCGATGTCAATTCTTAGGACCTTAATTTGGAAGAACTAATGTAGAGGGACGAGATCAATTCTGAGGACCTTAAGTTGGAGAAAACAATTGTGAGGGCCAAGATTAATTTTGAGGCCTAAAGGTAATGCTGGGGATAACTGATTCTGAGGGCGAAGGTCAATTCTGAGGACCTTAAGTGGGAGCGAAAAATTCTGAGGGTCAAGGTAAATTCTGAGGACCTTAAGTGGGAGCGACCAATTTTGAGGGTCAATGTCAATTCTTAAGACCTTAAGTTGGGGAGAATTCTCCTAGCGAATTTTTGTTCGAGACTCTATTGGGGAGGAGACATCGATCTGGAGATTATTTCCTTTCAAAAATATTAGTCAAGTTAATTACTTAAGGTTTTAGGATACCACAAGGAAATATTTTGCTAGGGAGATATTCCCCGTTAAGGGAGAGATGCCTCGTTAAATGTTAGTCAATTTAATTATTTATTGGGTGATTTTAGGAATTTTTTGAGAATTTTTTGGAATTTTTTGGCATGTTCTGTATGAAATTTCAGGGGGTTGCCAATCGACAGGTTGTGGGAGTTTCCAAATGCAGTGACAAGGTCTTTTAGAATACCTAGGGAAGGGTAAGGGACAGTGCCAATCGACTGGTGTCAGGGGACTACCGATTGACATACCCCTTAGCCTTCTATAAAATGGGGTGAGTTCTTTTCATTTTTCATAGTTTTCTTCTTTCTTATCTTTTTCTTCTTTATTCTGCGATTCGTTCCTGCGTTCCTTCCTCATTTTATTTTAGAAATTGGCAGATTTTTTAAGCATTGAGACCCACATGTCATGGCTAGATGTTGATGATTGGGAGCACTTGGAATGACAGGTCAAGGTTCCTTTAGTGTTAGGCAACGAGAATACCTTTGATCTATTTGAGTCTTTGTTGACAAGTGTATTCTCCTGCGTGAGCCTGCGCACTATCGATCATCTAGGGTGCGAAACCTTGAGGGTTTTATAAGTACTGCGTGACTTTTGGTATCCTTTTTCGTATTTTTATTTTGCATTTGGTTGTTTCTCCAAATTTCAACCAAAAGTCTCACTCTTGTTTTAACAGACTGATATTGCTGCGATGAGTCTTTGATCCGGTGGGACGACGGGGTTTAGATATGTATGGGAGCACCTTCCTGTAATGGAGTGTTGGATGATTTCTTCTGCTGGTTTTGGGTAGTCTGGCATCTGTGTTGGATGAGATACCTCGTTCGATAGATGTCCTACGTTCTCTGGAAGAGAGGTGGTGGGATACTACTCACACCATACATTTGGGTTTATGAGAGATGACAGTGACTTCCATTCATGTACAACAGCTGTTGGGGATATATTGTGAAGGAACTTAAATAGAGGTGGATCGTATGCTGAGGGTGACGCTGACGGCGATGGAGACAGCGATGGGTGATGTTAGATGGATAGTCTCAGGGAACTCAGTCCACATATCTCTTCTTTGGGAGGTTTATCTAAGTCGAAAGATTTACGAGACCAATGGGATGTAGGTTCGTCAGATGGATCGTTTATTTATTCTTTTGCTGTTAGGAGAATTTTTGGTGGCGTCGAGCGGTGATGTCGTCCACTTATGGTTTTTTTCATACTTAAGGGTATTTTCGAATATTCCACTCTTTGACTGGCGAAAGCCTGACTTAGGTGACCCTTTATTCACCTTTGGATGCTTTCAGCCAATGCTGCCATCAGACTTTCACTAGAGCCACATATCTTTTGGAGGTATTTTCCTTTTTCCATTTTCCTTAATGAATTTTCTTTTATTTCCTATTTGATTTTTTACTCTTATTTTTTGCAGACGTGGTTATATGAGGTGATCGGGCTCAATGCCCATTTGATTGATTTGTACGATGAGTTGGTGGGGGGATTCTACCGGATGCACCAATAGAGGAAGTTCAATCGATAGTCAAAGAAGTCTCTTTCCTTGGTTGTGGTGCATGAGGTTCTGAAGGCCCTAACGAGCGACCAGGTTATCTCTTTTTTTCTCTTTTGAATCCATTTCCTATGCATTTCTTTTTCTTGGCAAGTATTGACTTTATCTTGGAAAAATGTAGGCGACCTTCTATCCCTGGGGGACAACTATCCAGCACACGGGGGTGACCATAATCGATACGCAGATGCATCGACTGCTGGCGCACGCTACTCCTGATATCTGGGACAGAGAGTAGTTTGAAAGATTATGGAGTACGACGTGGTAGTCCCTCCAGCGATGCCCCTAAGATATATGAGGCAGGTTCGAGAGATATCAGAGGAGGCCCCGGTGGCGGCGATGATCGACGAGCACTATTCTTCGTACATGGACATAGTGGCAGCCTACGACTACCATGATTTCATGACGAGATGGCTGATGTCGTCTTTCATCTATGACAAGGTGAATATTCCTCTGCCTCCTACGGCTTCAAGCAGGGGTACGAATTGGCCAGTGGGGTCTACCCACAACACGGGTGGTGTGTTGACATCAGAAGCGGGGGCAACGTCAGAGGTTCTACTTCTGTGGCTTGATCCTCCCTTCTACAATATGAGACTACCTGGGGGAGGATCGGTGAGTATTCTGCATCGCCCCAATGTGACAGACCCAGTGGTGTTAGGGCTAGCGGAGGACGTCCTTCAGCCAGAGGTATATCTTTTTCCTCTGTATTTTGTCTTTCTGATTTCTTCTTTGCCTCAAACTGACTGATTTTCTCTTTTTATTTTTCTTACAACATGTCTAAGTGTAGACTACCTAGGTAAGGGACATCTGAGACTGGGTGGCTTCTGTGACATCTCACATTCGGGATTCAATTTCAGTTCATTCCTATTTTGTGCCATCTCCTCAGCTCATCGTTGGGAGAAGCGTGAGCATCGCAGGGACGTGGGATCCTAGGGATAGAGGGAGAAAAAGAGAGAAAGAGAAAGTTTTGGGGGGATGAGGATGAGTCCCATTTATTTTTCTTCTTCTTTCTGAAAAATAAATTTAATGATGGCCACATATATATATAAATGAATGGAGTTTTATTTATTTATCTTTTCTTTAAATGATTTAATTTACATGCACTTTTTACTTTGTTTGCTAGGACCATTAAAAGGATTAGAATTACTCAAAAGATATTTTATTTTAAAATAGGGTGAGTTCAAAATGTAAGCAGATGAAATTTTGGAATTCTTTGAAATAAAGATTATTTTATGAGTTATTCATTTTGACAAAAAAGAAAATTTAAGAATTTTAAAAAATAGGGGGATTTCAATCGACATACCCCTTATCCTGCCTATTGGCAGGTCATCTAGTCAAACTCTTCCAACAAATTTTTCATGTTGAAGAGAGTGCAATCGGCAGGTCAGTTTGGTCAGGCTTTGATTTCACTTTCTTAAGCTACTTTAAAAGCTATCCCTCATTTTGGCAATTTCCTCCCATCTCAGGGGCTTCTCGGTGCTAGCGCGCACGTACTCGGAGAGGGAGATAAGGTCCCGTTCCCCTTTTTTCGGGAGCGTTTCAGTCGTCGTCCATGTGGGGGGATGTAAAGAGATGGAGTTTCCAACCTATTTTGCACAAAATAGGCAAAAGAACATGTCGTCACCTCGAGAGAGAGGCATCAAAGAGAGACAGATCTTACGAAACTAATAGTTCAGAGGTTCGGGGGCTAAGTCACGGAATGGGAAGGTGTTATACACCCATCTCGCCCTTTTAGTCTCTCATGGGCCTATGTTAATATTTTCTTCAATTTCTCCATGAAGTGTGTGTTCGTGTATATATAAATGGAGATAGTAATCGCTCGACTAATATCATGGAAAAGATAGAGTGAGGTCACCCAAAGGAATGTTCCCCAAAATACTAACTAGAAAATATGATGTATGCACTTATCGAGATATTGATCGTTATAATGGAAAAATAATATTTATTTAGACAATACGCATAAGTATGAATTATAATCATGATATATATGAATTATATATAGATAAAATAGAAGAATGGTGAAAATATGGAAATATGGAAATTTGAAAATTGGACTCGAGTCTCAGGTTTTAGCCCGAAACGCCTACGTAGCCTATAAAGGCATCAAAGTTCACATTGTTCGCAGTGGCATAAGGGTGGGATTTATCCAATAGATTCAAACGGTAGTTTATTATAAGTGTATGTATAGAAAAGATATTTTAGTTTTGAGCAAATGTGGTGAATATTCCCATTGGAATTTATAGGCGTAACCCTCTTTTTCTTTGTTTTCGGTTTTTTATAGAAAATAAAGTACGTGTGATATAACTAATAAAGGATGAAATGTTAATGTGTATGATCTAAAGTAAGAAGTAAATTGAGAATTTATATAACTAATGCAAAAATAAAGAAATTTAGAGAGAGGAAAGGGTATTTGGACCTTCTTTAGAGAATTGAGGCTTGATCTTGATCCTTGATGAGTTCCCAAAAAATTTGGGATGAATGTTGGATGAGGGAGAAGGATATTTTTTCTTAACTGGGTAGGAAAATGATGGGAATGAGAGATAAAAAGGAATTTCACACAAGGAAACTTTGTTGACTGCAACAGAATGTTGCTGAGAACACTGATATTGATGGATATGATGTGTGCCTGGAAGTGAGATCATTCCCTCCTTTTATAGTGTAGGGGGACTACCAATCGACATACCTCTAGCCTTTCCAATCGGTAAGTGACTCAAGATACACTACCGATTGGCTGGGAAATGGACTTGCCAATCAGTAGTGTCATGCATATTTTTTTAGAAAAATGATTGTAGAACGTAATCCATAAATCCAAATTGTGCACGGGGCATACCGTTATAAAGGTAATTCCTAATGGTTAAGCCATTTTATGCATGGGGCAGACCAGTAGAAGGTATCTTTAGTTCCCTTCGAATATCCATTGAGCTTTTACTCTAACGATGAATTTGATTGGGGTCAAATTAGGGCTCCGGAGCACCCGGTGGCCTCTAGATTAGTTTTTGGGAGTAATATGGTTTATTCGTTCGAACCATTATGCTGATTTATGCATGGGGTAGACCGTTGAAAAGTGGATTCAGAGTCCTTAAAATATTCATTAATCTTTCGCTATGAAGATAGAGTTGACCGGAGTCAAATGGGGCTCGGGAGCGTCCGATAGCATCTAGATCTCTACTTGTAGTATGACTTAGAGTTTGTAGTGAAAGGGGGAGGTTCTAGGGACCTAAGGATAGACTTAGAGTATCTAACATGTGGTGTCTACAATCAGTATGTTCTTAGTTTTGAATATATATTTGTATTCATTTGCTTCCACATTGGTCGTATGTTCTTAAGTGTGTCTTTTATTGTTATTATTTGATGACAAAAAATTTCATACTTGCCAATCAGTAGTGTCATGCATATTTTTTTAGAAAAATGATTGTAGAACGTAATCCATAAATCCAAATTGTGCACGGGGCATACCGTTATAAAGGTAATTCCTAATGGTTAAGCCATTTTATGCATGGGGCAGACCAGTAGAAGGTATCTTTAGTTCCCTTCGAATATCCATTGAGCTTTTACTCTAACGATGAATTTGATTGGGGTCAAATTAGGGCTCCGGAGCACCCGGTGGCCTCTAGATTAGTTTTTGGGAGTAATATGGTTTATTCGTTCGAACCATTATGCTGATTTATGCATGGGGTAGACCGTTGAAAAGTGGATTCAGAGTCCTTAAAATATTCATTAATCTTTCGCTATGAAGATAGAGTTGACCGGAGTCAAATGGGGCTCGGGAGCGTCCGATAGCATCTAGATCTCTACTTGTAGTATGACTTAGAGTTTGTAGTGAAAGGGGGAGGTTCTAGGGACCTAAGGATAGACTTAGAGTATCTAACATGTGGTGTCTACAATCAGTATGTTCTTAGTTTTGAATATATATTTGTATTCATTTGCTTCCACATTGGTCGTATGTTCTTAAGTGTGTCTTTTATTGTTATTATTTGATGACAAAAAATTTCATTACAACAAGAAAATGGGCTAAATTTACAATTGTTTGTTAATATATTTTCTATGAACTATTTCATTAAAGTACTAAATGGGTTAGATCCTATGAAGAGTCACCCAACATGACCTGAACAATTCATATTCACATTAATAAAATCTGATTTCCATGAGTTGATACCTTATCTTTATCACTTCATAGAGGCCCTATAACTCTTTTACAATCCTTTCGCTGCAAAATAAATACCACTTTGAGGAACAATGAATTTAGCCTCCATAAATTAAAAACTAGGATACTTTACTCTCTTAAATGGGCAAATCCTTGCAGTTTAATTTCATGCTCTGTACTTTTTTACTTCTTATTTTTATATCAATATCTATATAATTTTTCAAGCATAATTAGGGTTTCAAATTCATATTTCATACTAACGATTAATATTTTCAAGCATGACTTTTTATTTGCAAACCAATTTTTCATATAGACATTTCTTTTTTTACCTTTATATATATATATATATATATATAGGGTGAAATGAGTATTGGATTATATGATTTCTATTATTACTGTTGATACCAAAATTAATATGCTGATGTGGACGAATAATAAGAAGACACGTGTCAATGTACGTGGCACAATAGCAACGAGGAAGTTTATTCCCCCAACCAAGTCAGACTCACTCCGAGCAACAAGTATACTCCGAGGAACTCCAGCGCTCCGAGGAACTCTTGGACGACGAGCAACTAAGGCGGTTCGAGCTGCATCTCGACCACAGCATTGATTACCAGATAATCAACAGTTCAACTATTCATTGAATGCTTATCATCTTGGCGCACATGTTTGAGGAGCATTAAATGAATTACCCTTTCATATGTAGATCATTTAATGTAACACCCTTTCATGTACAGCCTAAGGGCTATAAATACCTTGTATCACCCTCATTCAAGGGGACCGAAATTTCTTGATAGAGCTGGTAATCGAGAATTCCCAAACACTCAGCAATAACATAACAATGGACGTAGGCCATTCATACAAGGCTGAACCACTTTAAAATATTTTGTCTCATTTATTTATCTGTGATTAAATTATTAGAGTGATCTAGTTTTTTACATTAACAGATTGACGCCGTCTGTGGGAACGATTGTTATTATCGTTTTTCACCAAAATTCATTCATCATCAATGGCAGATAATTCGGAATCCAGCAATCGAAACGCTGGAAATGCCGGAAATCCTCCAAATCCCTCTGCAACTCCAGATCTGGCTGAGATTATGATGAATCTGGCTCAAGGACAAACCGCCATGCAAGAAACAATGCGACAACTCATACAGACCCTTCATGGCGGTGCACCTGCACGTTCAGGACAGCGAAGTGGTCAGAGGCAAACTTATTTACTTTCTTCACGATCCAGGCGTACTGAGTCATATCGTAATAAGGAATCTGATGATTTCTCTTATCAACCTGGGCAAACTTCGTCAATAAGGGCTACAGATACTGATCAGTGTATCACTCTCTCTCCAGAAAGACCCAGTGCCTTGGAAAGACTGAGTAGGGTGTCTCCTTTCAGTTGATTAGGCCCTAGGAGGAATAGGAGTCCACCTAAGACCATGTCGAGGAGTTTTCGACGACCATCAGATCTAAGAGAAGGATCAGCACAATCACGACCAGTTGCTCGTCAAGATAGATCTCAAGAGGCCACATCAGAACAATCAATTGCTCGAACTAATAAGCCCGAGGAAGGAAACGATGCGTGGAAGGCTTCCATTCAGCGTTTGGAGGATAGATTGGGAGAAATGGCTAAGGCGAAGAATCCCTTACAACGGACTTTTATTCAAGGGACACCTTTTGTCCAAGCCATTGTGGGATTTCCTACCCCATCAAAGTTTAAAGCACCAGTGGTGACCCCCAAATATGATGGAAAGACAGATCCTGTTCTACACATAGAGCAATATCAAGCTGCTGCCGACATCTATGCCGTCCCCGACGAGATGAGATGTAGAGCATTCTCAGGAACTCTTACTGGAGCTGCCCAGATATGGTACAACAATCTTCCTCGGGGTAAGATTTCAACTTTCTTTCAATTAGCCGAGTTGTTCATCGGCAATTTCTGTTTTGGGGCAAAGCCAGTAAAAAGAGTAGCACACTTGTTAAGTGTTAGACAAAAATCTGGTGAGAGTACTAGAGATTACATAACTCATTTCAATAACGAGAAACTGGAAGTTATAGATTATGAAGAAAAGATAGCAATCACCGCCTTGATGAGTGGGTTGTTACTTAACAAGTTGTATTACACTTTGGCCAAAGATCCACCTACAACTATGTCAGAGTTGATGGCGAAAGCGGCCAAAATCATGAATACCGAGGAGGCTATGGCCGTGAAGAAGAATGTGGATAAAGAAACCAAAGTGGAAGACGACAAATCCAAGAAGAAAGAGCATAAGGGCAATGGAGGTGAAAAGCATTCCAAGAATAATAAATCGTCATGGGAAGTCCTGAAGAAATTCGATAATTATACTCCTTTGAAAATGGGTATTAATCATGTCTTGGAAGAAATCAAGAATAATGAGGAAGTAAAGTGGCCAAAGAAACTGAGGTCAGACCCTGACCTGAGGAACAGGGATAAATATTACGAGTTTCATAAGGATCACGGCCATATGAACAAAAATTGCATAGCTCTTCAGAACGAGATTGAAACACTCATCTGAAGAGGGAAACTAGCAAAGTATGTTGATCGGGGAGGCGAAAGAAGAAATAATGACCGAACTAGAGAAAGGTCTAGATATCCTCGTCGAGCAGAGGAGAAAAAGAAAAGGGATCATGAAGATGATACAGAGGATGACCCCGATCTTCCCAAGAAACCAAGGCAGCTAGAACGAGAGGTATTTTCAATATGCTTTGGATCATTTGATTGTAATGTCATTACAGGAGGGGATGCAGGAGGAGGAGACCTTACTGCAGAAAGAAAAGCTTACCTCGGTGAGGCTCAGGCTTGCTCATACATTCAGCGGATAAATTTGGCTGAAGAGGATCGCCGAGGAAGGTAAACAAAGAGAAGCTGGCCATTGGCTTTTCAAAAAATGACCTAGCAGGTATTCTTTACTCTCACGACGACCCTTTGGTGATCAAAATGAGGATGAAAGAAGTAGTGATTTCAAGGGTGCTGGTAGATAATGGTAGCTCGGCGGACATCATGTACTATTCATGCTTTGACAGTTTAAATTTGAAATTATCTCAATTAAAACCTTATCACAGACCTCTAATGGGTTTTGCTGGCGAGAAAGTTTTTCCACTTGGGACAATCAAGTTGGATATATTCATTGGAACTTGGCCTGCTTGTCGAACAGAAAGAATACGCTTCTTTGTGATGGATAAGAATGTGCAGTCAGCTTACAACATCGTCATGGGAAGAGTTGGTTTGAAGAAGTTCGAAGCAGTTCCATCTACAGTACATCAGTACTTAAAATTCCCTACAAATTTCGGAGTAGGAGTTGTGAAAGGTGATCAGAAAGTAACTCGGGAATGCTATTATTCGTCTGCCGAGCAAGAGGAGCTTGAAGAATCAAGGAAAAAGACTACTACCTACCAGGTGGATGAAGGTACAGAAATCGAAACACTGGATCCCAGAGATGAATCCCAACTGGTAAAAGGACAGGTGGTGGAATCTACAGAAAATGTTATTCTGGACGACGAGCACCCTGAACGAGTAACCCAGATAGGTTCATCGTTAGATGTTTCAATAAAACAGGAGTTGATAACTTTCTTGAGAGACAGAAAGAAAACTTTTGCATGGAGTCATGAAGACATGCCAGGAATAGATCCAAACTTCTTATGCCATGAACTCAATGCGAATAAGGATATCAAGCCTGTAAAGCAGAGAAGAAGAGTATTTAGTCCCGAGAAGAATCAGGCTATACAAGAGGAGGTCGAGAAGCTCCAGAAAGCCCAATTCATTGAAGATGTGAAATATCCAGACTGGTTAGCAAATGTGGTGATGGTAAAGAAGAAAAACAATAAATGGAGAATGTGTGTTGATTTCACTGATCTCAACAAGGCCTGCCCAAAGGATCATTTCCCATTGCCCAGAATTGACCAACTAGTGGATGCTACCTCGGGACACGAGCTCCTCAGCTTCATGGATGCTTACTCTGGCTACAACCAGATTAAAATAAAACCTGAAGATAGGGAAAGCACTTATTTTATTACCCCTAGGGGAACTTATTGTTATAATGTTATGCCTTTTGGTTTGAAAAATGCAGGAGCGACATACCAGCGGCTGATGAACAAGGTTTTTGCTGAACAAATCAGTTGCAATATGGAGGTCTATGTCGACGATATGCTGACAAAGAGCAAGAAAGATGTTGATCATCTAGTTGACTTAGGTCAGACCTTTAATCAACTGGATAAATACCAGATGAAGCTCAACCCGACGAAGTACACCTTTGGAGTACGAGAAGGAATGTTCCTCGGGTACATCGTCAACCAGCGAGGCATTGAGGCAAATCCAGCAAAGATCAAAGCTCTTTTAGGGTTGCGATCTCCAACGACGAAGAAAGAGGTGCAGAGTCTTACAGGGCGAGTTGCAGTGCTCAATAGATTTGTATCCCGAGCAACTGTTAGATGCCTCCCATTCTTCAAAACACTTCGAAAAACTTTCGAGTGGAATGATGAATGTGAAAAAGCCTTTCAAGACTTGAAGAAATATTTGGGAGCACCTCCACTATTGTCCAGACCAGTAATGGGAGAAAAGTTGTACTTGTACCTGGCAGTATCAGAGAATGCAGTCAGCTCGGCATTGATCAGATTGGAGAATGGAGTCCAGAAGCTAATTTATTACACAAGCAAGGCTTTCCGAGGTGCAGAGATCAGGTACCCAAAGCTGGAAAAATTGGCATTGGCATTAATTGAAGCAAGTAGAAGAATGAGGCCTTATTTCCAGGCCCATATCATCATCGTGTATACCAACATGCCACTGAGACAAGCCCTTCATAAGCCAGAAAAATCGGGGAGACTGATGTATTGAGCAATAGAGCTCGGAGAATATGATATTGTGTATGAACCCAGATCATCATTAAAAGGGCAGGCTGTAGCAGACTTTATAGCAGAATTTACATATCCTGACACCCCCGAGGAACAAAAGTTTCTCGCTGACCAACCTGTGGATGTTACAGGATCAACATACATAAGCCCAGATCAACTCCGGTTGGTAAAAGGACTTGTGGATGTAGAAAGATCATCAAATTCAAACCCAGACCAACTCCGGTTGGTAAAAGGGCGAGAAGAGATGGTCGACGAGGAGCGAAAAATACCAGGGGAGGATGAAAGGAAACAGCAGATATTTCACCGAGGAATTCTGTCAGATAAGAAATTTGAAGACGAGTTACTTACATGGAGATTATATGTAGATGGGTCATCTTGCACAACAGGTGGTGGGTCAGGGATTGTTTTGAAAACCCCAGACGAGATTGACATGGAATATGCCCTGCGATTCCAATTCAAAGCTTCCAATAATGAGGCTAAATATGAAGCCTTGATAGCAGGTCTTAATTTAGCAAAGATTATGGAAGCGCAACAAGTAATGGTATTCAGTGATTCTCAATTAATTGTGAATCAGATGATGGGAACATATGCAGTTAAAGGAGAATTAATGGTCAAGTATCATGCAAAGGCGATGGAGTTATTGGCAGAATTTGATGCCATTCATTTGATCAGAATACCAAGAATGGAGAATGCACAAGCAGACGCACTGGCCCGACTAGCATCAGCTACTCGTAGCGAGCTGCGAAGAACTATACCAATTGAAGTATTAGAAGCTCGGAGCATAGACGAAGACCTGACAATGAATGTTATTACCCTTGATTTAGGACCATCTTGGATGGATCCCATCAGGGCATATATTGAAGATGGAGAATTACCAGAGGATAAGCTCGCGGCCAAGAAAGTGAAGTTTAAAGCTGCTCGGTGTGTACTAACTAATGGTGTTTTGTATAGACGAGGAATTATGGTAGGTTTGCAAAGATGTGTGCATCCATTCGAGGTGAAGGAATTGATTGAAGAGATCCATGAAGGGTCTTGTGGAGCCCATGTAGCAGGTTGGACACTTTTGCAAAGGGTGATGACACAAGGATACTACTAGCCAACGATAAGGGCTGATTATATAGCCTATGCTAAGAGATGTGATAAATGCCAACGTTTTTCCTCCATCCGACGAACTCCACAAGCATTATTGACACCCATAACTTCCCCTTGGCATTTCGCCATGTGGGGAATGGATTTGGTTGGACCACTGCCAACGACCCGAGGAAGATTCAAGTACCTCGTAGTTGCAGTAGATTATTTTACTAAGTGGGTAGAAGCTGAGCCACTTATTGACATGACGTATGAAAAGGTGTACCACTTTGTTTGGAAGAATATCATTTGCCGATATGGTCTCCCTCATGCCTTCATTACAGACCATGGAACACAATTCGATAACGAGGAGTTTGCTGCCTATTGTCGTCAATCAAACATTTTGAAGACTCATTCAGCACCAGGCCATCCTCAAAGCAATGGACAGACTGAAGTGACGAACAGAACATTACTAAATGGGTTGAAGAAGAGGCTAAGTGAGGCTAAAGCTAATTGGATTAATGAGCTACAGTCAGTATTGTGGGCTTACCGAACAACTCCCCGAGCAGCAACTGGAGAATCACCATATATGCTGGCATTTGGAAGTGAGGCTGTAATACATGCCGAGTTGGGTCTTCCAACACACAGAGTGCTGAATTTCAATTCCCCAGTCAGTGACTTGATGAGGAGATTAGATTTGGACATGCTCGAGGAAGTTAGGGAAGAGGCAGCCATTAGGAATGCTGCTTATCAACAGCGAACAGCCCTGTTCTACAACAGGAGAGTGAAAAAAATGCGACTTAAAAGAAGGAGATTACGTACTAAAGAAGATCATTCAGAAGCACAATAAGTTGGAAGCAAACTGGCATGGACCTTACCGAGTTACTGCAGTTGTCCGACCAAGAACAGACCGAATAGCAACTCTAGAAGGAGAAGAATTTAAGAATGCATGGAATGATGAACACCTACGCAAGTATTATCAGTGATGTAAAATGTAAAGTAGTCCCATCAATATGAATAAAACGATGATATTTCACAATCTTCTCTCCTTTTATTAAAAGTTTTTTGGAGAATACTAGTGTGTTTAACACTACGCTGCTCGGCAGTAAAAAGAAGATGATAGTTCAAACCCACGACCAACTCCAGTTGGTAAAAGGGCGAGAACAAACTATACTCCTTTGGTTAGGAGGCGTACACTAGTGTGACCAACTAAGGTTGGTAAAAGATCTAGTGGACATGATAGTTCAGACCCACGACCAACTCCGGTTGGTAAAAGGGCGAGAACAAACTATACTCCTTTGGTTAGGAGGCGTACACTAGTGTGACCAACTAAGGTTGGTAAAAGATCTAGTGGACATGATAGTTCAGACCCACGACCAACTCCGGTTGGTAAAAGGGAGAGAACAAACTATACTCCTTTGGTTAGGAGGCGTACACTAGTGTGACCAACTAAGGTTGGTAAAAGATCTAGTGGACATGATAGTTCAGACCCATGACCAATTCCGGTTGGTAAAAGGGCGAGAACAAACAATACTAACCAAAGGCGTACACTAACGTGACTAACTCGGGTTGGTAAAAAAGCTAGTGGACATGATAGTTCAGACCTACGACCAACTCCGGTTGGTAAAAGGGCGAGAACAAAATATGATCGACGAAAGACCAATCTCGGTTGGTTAGGAAACAAGATATGCTCTCAAATGCCAACTTATATTGGTCGGGAAGTAAGTTTATTACATAAAAGTTCCTCGAAGAACAAATATTCCAAACTGAATCAAGTATAGTTGGTCGGGGATAAAAACCCACTAATTGTAGTTGGTCGACGAGGAAAAATCTTTGACCTTGGTTGGTCGGGTACATTTTATGAAAAAGACAAAATTTACCAAGTATAGCTGGTCGGGGATAAAAACCCATTAACTATAATTGGTCGACGAGCTCAACTTAACAACCTTGGTTGGTTATAAGAAATTTTAACAGCTTTATACTCATTACTTTATTATTAAGTGATCGAGCAACATTACTAATATTTGTAATTTTTTATTACTAAGTTGGTCGGGGAACCACACAATATTGTTATGCAAGCACAAATATAAAGTGTTTGACAAGCACAAAACAATAGCAATACAGATTTGCAAACAGAAAATGAAAGTCTTTCATTAAAATTCAAAATGAATTACAATTTACATATGTGTACTAACTATTACATTGAGATCCCTACTCTATTGGTTTCTTTCCTTCAGCTTTTGAAATAGGTTCCTCGCCAGCAGGCGGATCATTTAAAGTCTGAGGAGAGTTAATGAAGTTCAAGTCCTTCAGCATCCTAACGTTCATCACAGAAGGTGTGTCCAGTAGATGCTCGGGACGAGATACCTCAATCTGAGAATGAAGATTGTAGTCACCGAGGTATTTTGCAATTAAGCTCCGAGGAATGGCACGAGCTGGGATCCATTCCATGTCCAATTTATAAGGTGGCACAGGCAAGTCTAGTAGCCCAGGAGCATGATAATCCCATAAATAATGGCCTTGCTCTAGTTTCAATACACCCAGGGCATTCAACCATCCCTGTTTATAACCTTCATTATTGGCATTTTCAATGCGAGCGTCCAAGTGATAAAGGGCCTCATTATAGCCTGCATTCCATAACTCACGAGGTGGTTTGTGGAATTGGAAATTTATTCTCTCTAACTTCTCATGAAGGCTCTTGGCAAAAACATCCTTATTCTTCAGAGAAGACTTTGTCGAAGCAAGTTGATCCTCCAGAGTTTGGATTTTCTTATACATTTCAGAAAAATCCCGATCTTTTGCATTCAATTGGTATGCTTGAGTTTCCAATGTTGACAGAGTACGAGCTTCTTCAATACTACGAGGAGTTATTGATCGAACCCGAGCAGGTGGAGTACTTCGTTCCTCGACAACATTCTGGGTAACTCTTCCTCGCCCACGAGAACCTCTTCCTCGTCCCCGAGTAGAAGTAGATGTACCAGACCTTCTCAGGATATCCAACTCTTGCCTTAATTTGGCATTCTCAACCTCTAAGGAGGAAAATCCCTCATCAGTCACTGGGATTACCGCTGTTGAAGAAGAGGCCGCAGACTTATATTGTGCTAGCTCTTTCTGCAAATTATTATTCTCTTGCTCCAGCAGCTCAGCAATTTGTCTACAAGCTTCAACTTCTCCCTTTAGGGTCCTCTCCCTGACATCATACCCAGTAAGGAGTTTGTCGTAGCCCTTCTCGACAGAAAGCTGTTGATACTTCTTTTCATACCCCTCATGCAACAAGGCATTTGATTCCTTGTACTGAGTCTTAAGATCTTCTAAAGTATATTGAAGTTCGTCGATCATGTCATAGTAAGCCACGTTATTGGCCACAGCTCGATCAAGTAAGCCCTTCAGGTATTGATAAGCTTCTACTGCCTGCTCTGAAGCATCATGGCCAAGGATGTCGGCAACTTCTGATGCACTTAGGTCCGTGTGACCATCTTTATAATATTCATGGCATTGCTGCATCAACTTTGTTTCATTAGCAGACAGCAGATCCATCCTGGCCAGAAACTAACAAAGAAAGAAAAAGAAGATCAAGACAGAGTGCAGATAGAGAAGAGACAATCATATGAAAGAAAAGAACTCAAATTTTATTAGATCATAAGGCAAAGTTACAAAGATCTGGGGTACAAAGTACAAGCAAAAGGAAAAATAAAAGAGAATACCGAACAACTTCACACCTTTTCCTTATCTCCCAAGACTTTCTCGGGAGGCTGGGACGAGGAGCTTGGTTGCTCGGTGGGAACAACGATTTGGTTGGCAGAAGTTGGGACTTGTTCAGGAGGAGCAGGCAAGGAAGAAATCTACTCGGTGGCTGTCTGATTGGGTTGTGGAGCAAGTACTTGATCACCCATTATCATTGAAGACTCCTCGGATGCAGCTTCATCCTCTTCTTCATCTTCAATAGCTGGAGGAGGACCAGGGAGATGTTGTTGAAATAGTTCAGAATCCTCGCTCACCTTCAGTTCCTGCAGTGCAGCAACCCAACCATCTCGGAAGTATTTCAAACTTCCATACGTGACCTGGGTCATCATTGCCGCTACCCCCTATCCCATCCCTTGTCCCAACCAGTTCGAAAGGATTTCTTCACAGCCGCTTTTCTCTTCACTTTCTCCGAGGAGAGCTTCTCGGATAGAAGATCCTCGGTGGCTTTCAATTTGGCCTCCACCTCCTCCTTCTGGCGATTTACTTCTCGCAGAAGGGTCAGCTCTTCCTCGGCCGATTTCAACTTATTCTCAAGCTCCCCAAAGCTTGTGAGCTTCTCGGCATAATTTTTATTCTCTCTCTCCAAATCCTTCACTTTATTGCCCAACTGTACCTTCTCTGCCTCAGACGCAGTCAACTTCTTTTCCCATTCATCCCTATCCTCGTCGTATTTTTAACGGGATTCCTTCAGAGATTGGGCCAAACCCTGGAAGGCATCCTCTACTCCGGACGAGGAGCTTGAAGCCTTGAGCGATTCATCTTTCTTCACTATGGTGTTAAAACAACTCACCAGCTGAAAAAGAAGGTAATGATAAGTCAGTGCCGAGATACATATATTGACTGGAAGAAAGAAAAATTCAGGATACGAGAAACTTACTGAAGCAATGTGACGAGTAGCTAGGGATGTCAGCATATCCCTAGGCATGTTTTCTTTAATTCCTTGGACTTCAGGAATAGTCCAAGTCTTTACCGAGCTCATCGCAGAACTCGGAGGAATAATGGTTGGAACTCCAGCTCCACTTGCTTGGAGCTGGGGAATGGTTTCAGAAAAACTGACCGAGGAGGATTTCTTCAATCTCCTCAGTGGTACTTTAGCAGTTTCAGCCAAAGAACCATTGGTGGGGAAAATGGTGACCACTTCCACAGAAGTACTTTTCTTGCTCGGAGCCATTGGAGGCTTCTCGGCAGCCTTCTGAGCAGCAACAGAAGGAACAGCATCCACTTTCTTTGCCCCCTTTGGCACTTCCGCCTTGCTTCTCTTTCCATCCCCGGCAAAGGAAGTCTCCTCGAAGATATCAGGAACTCTTCTCTTGCCCATCTTCTGACTTAGAGGAATGTGAGATTCTGGTGAAGATTCCTCAGAAGCTGGCAATGGGTCACTAATGCTGACCACAGGACGAGCAGTAAAGGATGATGTGTAGCTCCTGTACTGCAACAAATATGAAGCAGACCTGATGTGCTCATCTGCAGCTCTTCGATGCAAATTCCAGATATGTGTCAGATGCTTTATATTAACTTCTGATTCTTTGGGAGTTTTTCTCTTAATGTCAACTGCAAACAAAAACATATTGAAATGTCAATCATGCATTTATTCAAACATAATGAAATCATAATTTCAGAAATGAAATAAAATGAAAATAACCTATCCCATTGCCATATGGGGGGCATCAGGGACCCTCATATACTGCATCTCCAACCAAAGGGGCATGTTGCCAATTTTTTATAACTACCCCATGTTCAAAATAATCCCTGTTTGCATCAGGGAGGTTGACTACTAAGGCCCTATTCAAAAACCTAGTTTTCAAATAAAAAACATTGTCCAAAACATCCCATCTGTAACAGTACATAATCTCAGGAATTCCTATACGAGTTCCATGAGTTTGATTTAACCTATGTACCCCATTAACTATTCTCCATGTGTTGGGGGCTATTTTTGCAGGGACAAGATAGAAATACTGACAAAACTCTAAACACAAAGGGTTTGGTGGAAAAGAAAATCCACATTCGGCAATAAAGAGGCTAGGGAACCAATGTCCCTCAGCCAAATCAAAATAACTTGAAGGTTCAGAAAGACTCTCCAAAATTACCCAAGAAGGAATAGAGAAGTCAGAACGGAACTTCTCAAGAGATTCGATAATATAAACCATGGTGAATAAAAAGAAATGAAGAAGAAGGAAGAAAATCTTACAGGAAAGAGAAGATCTGTTGATAAACAAACGAAGGAAGGGATGAACACACAAGAGAGAGAAAAGCTATAGAAAACTCGAAAGCAGAAATTGAAAAGGTAGAAGACGATGGGATTGCTTCTGAAGATTAAATACTTTGCCTTGGGAAACGGCGAAAGAAATGATTACAAAAAAGAAACTAGTACGCTACCGGCGGCTAAAAGGACAAAAAGGGCACGAAGATCGAAGCGCTTATAAAAATGCAAAAAAGGCGGATTCTGCGAATTTGGAAGGAAATTCAAATATGAAGAAAAGGCTCCTAAAACCCAGGAAGATCATTTAATATTGCCATATACCGAGAAAGAATGTTCCATACTCCTCAAAGTTCGAAATATGAAACATTGGGGGCTTCTGTTGATACCAAAATTAATATGCTGATGTGGACGAATAATAAGAAGACACGTGTCAATGTACGTGGCACAATAGCAACGAGGAAGTTTATTCCCCCAACCAAGTCAGACTCACTCCGAGCAACAAGTATACTCCGAGGAACTCCAGCCCTCCGAGGAACTCCAGCGCTCCGAGGAACTCTTGGACGACGAGCAACTAAGGCGGTTCGAGTTGCATCTGGACCGCAGCATTGATTACCAGATAATCAACAGTTCAACTATTCATTGAATGCTTATCATCTTGGCGCACACGTTTGAAGAGCATTAAATGAATTACCCTTTCATATGTAGATCATTTAATGTAACACCCTTTCATCTACAGCCTAAGGGCAATAAATACCTTGTATCACCCTCATTCAAGGGGACCGGAATTTTTTGATAGAGCTGGTAATCGATAATTCTCAAACACTCAGTAATAACATAACAGTGGACGTAGGCCATTCATACAAGGCTGAACCACTTTAAAATATTCTGTCTCATTTATTTATCTGTGATTAAATTATTAGAGTGATCTAGTTTTTTACATCAACAATTACTTTCTTATTTCAAAGTATTCTATTGTAAAGAAAAACTTCTTCGAATTCCTGGTTCCCAAATTCATTTTACACTAAATATATGCATAAATTCTCTTTAGTGAAGTGTGTATTGGCTTACATGGTGTCTATATCAATCACTTATGAATGATCAAATTGATTATTTGGATATCATATGTTTTATAATTGGTCATACAGATTCATTTCTCGGATTCTATTATGATGACTTAGTGTAGATCAAAAAAACACATGGTGTATGTCCGTTCAGTCCGTCCAAAATCTTTTAACTTGATCTTTCACAGCTAATTTCACAGTGAAGAGATAAAATCCAAAGATAATTTAGATGCTTTGGTTAATTACATTTCTAGACTCCAAGTTCTAAAGCTTGCTAAATTATTTCTTTTATTTCCAAATTGAATTATAATTTATTGACTTCATTGAAGTTGGTTTATATGATTTCAATTGTTTTCAGATGTTTAATGAACGTTAACAGTGACTTGTTCATTTTCATATCACATGTTTGAGTCCATATATTTTTATTTAATTATTCTCATCCTCTATTTATTTGTAGTACTCTCCACGTCTTCTTTATTTGTAGCATTCTTATCCTTTCTTTTATTTTTGTAGGCCACATTAATATTTATATAGTTATGTAAATTAACTGTTTGTTAAATTTTCTACGTGGTACTCTTTGTGAAGAGTTTGGTTGTCCTTTACCCCTTTGAAATATGTATCTTAGCTAGTGAAATAACATGTAACGAAGAGCTACACATACATACAAATAAATCTCTACTTGATGTGCATTGTCATGCTCCAGAATTAGAGGCATTTCTTAATCTTTGGTAATTATGAAAAACTATCCTCGACCTGAAGATGAGTTTTTTACAAAATAGTTACGTTGGTTATATTTTATTTGGTATGATATTACTGCCTTTTCTCTTTGTTTAGTACTTAGATCACATTTATTCTTCTAACTGGAATAACTAATTAGTGGGGTTCTATGCTTTAATAGTATACTTTGTTAATGTTTGAAATCCTTATATATTGATTTTCAATTGGTCAATATAATGAATAACTGTTATTGTTCCAATATCCAACCTTATTTTCATGTATATAACGAGTTGGGTTAATTGTTTGAGATGTCATGGCATTCTTATGGGTGTGGCCTTTGTACTTTATTTTGGTATTTTAGTTCCACTTGATGTTTTTTACCTCATTTTACAAACCCAATAAAATAGATTTCAATACATAAACGTATTTTCCAATTAAAGCACATCAATCACAATTTTTTGAAGGAATAAAGAAAAATATTTTCTTTCACTATTAATCATTTCTATGAAGGAATTTGCGATCAGTTGCATAACAATGTTCCTGCATTGAATCCAAATGTGTGGGCAATCTTATTTTTTAAATGTTATCTTTTAATTTCGGAGGTTTTAATGTTCCAAAATAAAATATCTGGGAAAAGCACTATAGAAGATTTTCTAATATTTTCTCCACAATATTTGATGTTTTGTTCTACATATTTATCAATGAAATATTGAACAATGCACAATTTTATAAAATATATTATTTTTAAATGTGCTCGCATATCACGCGGGTTGACACCTAGTTAAACTAAAACCCAGAGATTTCAATTTAATTTACACCTTTAAATTCATTAATCGATTAAATTCAATTTGGAAAATAATAAATAAAATAAATTTTACAAAAAAAGTGATATAGGCCCGTCTCAAAATAATAGACCTTCTTGTCGACAAAATCGGGTGTACCTAATTATCCAATATTCTAGGTTTAAGCCCACGTGATGCGCGGGCGAGGCGCAATGCACGACACATAAGTAAGAAAAATATGAATCAAAAATTTAAATCAAGTAGACATTTTTGTACCACCAACTTTGAAACATTTGTTCAAACAATACATAGATATAAAGTCAACAAAAGAACAAAGAATTATCACTGTGTGTGCGCATGTGTGTAATGTTGAATAATAAAATATTTTATTGTGATGATATCACCAAACAAAATCACAATAATGTTCGATAAAATATATTGATATATAATTGAAGTACATAAAAATAATAAAAGTTTGTGAAAATGATACTCGTTTCCAATAATTAATGTGTACCTGCAAAAAATTACCCAGCAGTTAGTACAAAAAAATTCTAACCACATATTCATTACTATATAATTAAATAGGGATTCAAACATGACAATAATATGATCTTCTATTTCAGATTAGTTAAAGCCATGAAAATAATCTCACACTAAAAAATATTAAGGCACTACAAATAATGCGATTTACCTATACTGAAAAAGTCTAAATAATGAAAAAGGAAGTTAAAAATTGAAATAGTAGAGGAACTTCCCCAATAATAGTATGTCCATCACAAGAAAGGTCACGAATACCTTATCATCACCAAAAACTGTAATATTATTCTAAACTTGAATTGTTTTAATAGCAATACATAACCGTATATTATACATTTCATAATGCCGACAAAAACTCTCATAAAGTTATCATTTGAAACAAAAAAATATCAACAAAAAAGAAGCTAATTACATTCGTTTGAAAAATAATCACAATAAGACCATTAGAAATTTAAAAAAAATAATTTTAAAACAGATGATGTTTGTTTAATTATGATAATTCCACTACCACACCACCCAAAACGGTACAAAAATTATCAATAGGAGTTAAATTAGATTAATATTTCCATACTGAATTTGAAGCACTAAAAAATATCAAATTAAAATAGTCATTTTGCATTAGTAACCTAAAATTGAATACCATATAAAACAAAACGTATAAATGAGAAAGCCCGTTACTCGCAAAGGGTGATTTTAACAAAAATTGCGACACCAATTTAAATAAAGCTGAAACGACCTTTTAAACCAATTTTATCTTGTTTATCCTAATCGTGCAACTACGTGATAAAACAGATAAATCAAACCACACAAATATGACACGATCAATATCAAGAAAAAAAACCTTTCTGGTAAAACCTTTTATTTCACTATAAACTATAAATCGCAACTTACACGGATTACAATGAAATCTCCAATGGATTACCGCGCAGAAATTCCATAAGACCGTAGCTCTATATCAGCAAGGAGAACCCTCGAGGCGTCCCAATGATCGCAGTCATCGTCGCCAACCCAGTATCTCTCTTAAGTGATACCTAGTCAGCCATGGAGTGCCTCTCCATAAGGTTTATGCAAATAGATACAAACAATCTAGTGTTCTAAACTAATTCACAAGAATAATATTCAAAAATGCTTTTGTTGTGAATTAAAAACTGTTTTGACACACAAAACTTGAAGAACTTTTTCCAGAATTTGGCACTGCGTTTTCGTCAAAAGTCTTGAGAAAAAGTGAACCACGAAACAGGTATTTATACTAATAAAACATTCCTTGGGGTAATGCGTCGTTTGAGAGAGATGAGTGATCGTTCGAGAGATATAGCATCTCGTTCGAGTGAGATGTCTATATCGTTCGCGCGACAAGCATATGTCATTCGAACGATAGGTACTTTCATTTGAATGAAGCAAACGTAAAAAAAGTCTTCGCCCCTTGACATAGAAAAATTGTTTTAACAAACGAAAAAATCGTGTTCGTATTTTTATAAAAAGAAACATCCCAAATATAATATTATGAATTAAATCAAAAGTCTAAATACGTTTTATACCTTTTGAGATGTCGGGAACTCTTCAAACTTTCGAGATCTTTGTGTTCGGGTCGTCTTGACATTGTCTGACGATGTGTAACGGTATACGCCAAACTAGCCTAAAGTTATGCTATGAACATTGTTGAAAAGCATGTTCTTACAAATCTCCCCCTTTGGTTATGCCGGTACAAAAAAAAAAAAATTTGTCCGAAACACCAAATTAAAATTAAAACTCTCCTATTACAAAGTTACTAATACCCTTCCCAACCCTTGAAAAACGGAACAATATAGTTTCTTCATCTTCAAAAACTTCATCTTCCCTTTTCCAAACTTGTCTTCATCCGTGTGTTTGAGCATTTCGCAATTAGGTATCTACACACATGAGACAACAAACATATACCTTCGTGACGCATCGAGTTTGATATGAGATAAACATAAATCAAAATATCAACGAGATAAATATCAATGAGATAGACATAAATCATATGTCAAATCAAATCAAGTCTCCCCCATAATACAAACTCTAAAAGTACACCATAAATCAAACTAATCTTATTAAAAACTCCATTTTAATTGGCTCTCCCCCTTTGTTTTTATCGAAATAGACAAAACGGCAAATGAATAAAATAATAAGCATTATGTGCAAGGCATCACGACAACAAAACTCATCAACTATTTTTTAAATTTTTAATTTTTCAAAAATGACATATTACAAAAATATCATACAAACAATCACAACACGCGACAAAAAATACATAAGTCATACACACTGACATAGTATCGATGTGTTCAAATGTGTGGAATGGAATGAATGGGTTTGAACTAAAACAAATGAATTATAACCCAAACACTAGAAAATGTTCAAGAAGTTCTAACCAATTGCTAAACTTTTCAAAACTAAGAATTAGACTTTTGTGACAAATAAATTTGAACTTAATTGAACAAAACAAGCACAATGAAAACAAGCCTAGAATTTTAATGATTCTACCAATTAATAGCATCATGAGAAAATAAACACAACTAGTATACATTGTCATTGTGAAAACCTGTTGATATATCCATCTAAACTCCCTAAAAATATTTCTTTTTTTTCTTTTAAATGAATATATCAAACTAAACAAATTGGCCCATTTTTGGCATATTATTATTTTTATTGCCTTA